>CM029506.1:23721046-24978464 GCA_017140475.1 Eucalyptus fibrosa
TTGGTTTTTTTTTTTTTTTTTTGTAGATAACAATCAGCAAAAAAAATAAGGGTTAATACCCTGAAAAATTTCAAACTGATACACCTATGACAAATTTACCAAAAATTATTTTTTTGATCATGAAAAACCCCAAATTGATACATTTGTGAGTACTAGTGATAAACTTTCGGACATAAACTTAAAAACTAAATTCACAGGCTCGAGGTTGAATGATACTAGTAATAACTTCTCATTCCTAATAATTGAATAAATGAAAATGTCGAACAAATTATCCTCCAGGGAAACATATATTTGATAAATTAAAATTTAACTACAATATTATAAATTAGGTCAAAGTTTATAATCAATTAATTTTTGTGACATAGAAAATGATTAACAAAAAAATAAATAAAATTGGGGCGCAAAGGCTTAAATATTTTCTAGACGCAAAAACTTTCATTCCGGTCGCACTTAAATCTATACGCGCACTTTCCACTTTTGCTTCTCATCAGTCACGGCAATGGCTTATGCTGTTCGCCTCCAACAAGCACAGATTTTGCCACGCACAACCGCCAATCCACCTTCCTACCACCACCCCCATCTTAGCAATAAACAGCAAATGCAGCGTCGGCAGACGATGGAAATCTTGTTTTGTCTAGAAAACCGATTTTCTTGGAAATGTGTAGAGCTGTTCCATTTGATACAGGATCAAGGGCTAACCATGCTACATTAGAGAAGTCTGTGTCCTTTTGAGGGATCTCTGATGTAAACCTCATTATTTTCTAAAACATGAATCCATTGGTATATCGAAGTAAATTGGGACAACTTCTTTTATTCCCCAATCCAACTTCAAGGTGTCTATGTCATGATTATGTTATAAATAAGTGATCTATGTCTAACTGGTGCTACAAAAATTAGTGCTAAGATGTATGACCACAATCCCTTATAATAAGAAGAAAATAACTTTTGAAGGCATTATGATGATGCATTATAGTGTACTTCATGGTCAAAATCAACAATTTTCTTTTTGGTCAAAAAAATCAATGAATTGATTAACTGAGATTTGAGTATTTGAAGGCCTTTATTTACATTTTAATTCGGCTAATGTACACTATTCTACCCATACGCTTGTAGGGAAGAGAAAATGTACAGTAGTAATTCTTCATCTTTTAGATGAGACATTCAAAGGATTGACCCATGCCGAGTTCAAAATATTCTATCAGAACAACCAATCTTAAATTATCATCAATTGAGAGGATGGCTGTGGTAATGTATTCATTGGTGTCACGACCTTTCTTAAGGTGAACTACCAAGAGAAAGCTAATGTAATATTAAGCGAAGACAAACAGTTAATCATAATAGAGATGTGTCAATAGTGCCATCACTCAATGCGGACTCTCCAAAAATCATACCAATCACAATTTTTGAATTCTATTTTTTTTTTTTTAAATATAGACATGTAAATCAATTCTAGGAGTTGCCACTAATCTATTATGGGTTGATAACCCAAGTAAAATATAGCAGAAAATTTTATTTTCGCAAATCAAATTATTATGTATATGGGGACTTGATTACTTAAGATGAATCTTAGCGCCTTTTTAATATATTTTCTCTTTAGTTCGAAAATGTTGTGCAAGCAGTCTTTGTCAATTTTAACCTTAAGCCATTAACATATGATGAGTGATAATGCGGTTACGCAAATAAGAATTTAACACTAAAAAATTAAAGCAATAAATAAATTACTCAATGGAAAGAAAGGACCTTGATGCGATGAGCATCTCTAATATATCATATTAGCGTAACTATATAAATATATTTAATAGAAAATTGAGGTTACGTAATTAATATTATGAATTCACATAAATTAACCATTCCAAAAAATGTGGGAGAAAAATCTTGAAAAGGAATTGGTCTTGCATATCTTCGTAGATGTTATTAGCAATACTTAAGAAATCAATAAATGAATTTTAAGATATGTGCATGCACTAATTGCGAACACTACAAATCAGGAAATGGTTGTGGTATTACCAGTGAGACAAATGTTATAACTCAAGCAAAATGAACATTTCATCAATTGTCGTAGTATAATAATAATAATATATTGAAAGGATTTGGTCTTACATATCAAATTATAGTCCTTTCAAATGAATGAATTATGGTGGTGAGAATTGACTTTTTCACAATGAACTTCAAGGATAACTATCTAAATTTGCTTTCGAAATTCGCAAACAAAGAAAAGAGTAAGAAGTGGCTTTTTAATAGTGAATAAATTATTAAAATTGATAGAAAAAGATGAATTTTTAGTACCTAACAACGCCAACTAACTTGATCGAACTAAATTCCCAAGCATGCTACATCATCGTTTTACCACTGACCATCCAATCATTTTAGTACATATAGATTCAAGCAAGTAAAAGAAAATTTACTTTCCACTTTTTATACAAAACAAGTTAGGTTGTTCTCAAGATTTATCTTTTAATGAAATGGATGATCCTTGAAATTTTGTGTAAATACGTCCATGTCATACTTAATCGAACAATTGATTCAATTAAATCGCTAAATTTGTTTAATGTACGTTGTGATTCCTTACCATTCTATTGATTATGTTCCTATAATATTTTAAAATGTTCAATATCATCTTATTTTAGTTATTACAAGGATGGAATCTGTGTTAACATCACTTTCTCATCTATTGCCTGTTAAGAACAATTGGTTGTTCTTTACTTTCTTCAAGCTCTAGCTACTATTGTCGATTTGATTCCAAACACCCAAATTTTTGTTAGAAGACTTCTCGTTCATTTAATAAGAAAACTAGGCTCGAATTCGATAGAATTTGATCCCAAACCAAAATACCGATCTTGCATAGTCTTGCATTTACAGCTGTTACTGTATTTCTTCGCATTTAGATAAAGGGAAATTTAAATTTTGGGCATAAAGCATTCGCAATTAACAAAACATGGATCTGGCTATGAGTTTGTTTGGGATTGGCTCAATAGTTCGCCCAATATTGGAAAGAGTCTTAAACTCACTTGAGATTCCAAAATCAAGCCCATGCAAGCCCGGCCCTAAGCTTATCAAACTCGGCCTAATTAAGGGAAAGAAAGTGCGGCCATTCAGATTTCAATCGGCTGACACCCATTTTCGAAGCCAATTCCAGTCTGAACACATGAGATGGAAGGAAGGTCTTGTTCAACTGCACGCGTCGAAATTGGAAGAAAAGGCAAAGGAGAATCAAAGAAGGAAAGGAGCGTGCAGTTTCCATCTTGACAAAGGGAGCGATCTCAGCATTCATGGACCGGTATTCACGGCCAAAACAGAGCAAGAAAATCTGGTTATAAAAAAAGCGGAAGATTCTCGGTCAAGTGGGATGGCGACTTTTCAGCATCTATTTATTCATTGCCAAAGAGACCTCGTAAAAGTAAAGGTGTAAGCTTTTCTTCACGGCCAAGAAAGAGGAATACAGAGAGAAAGTTATGGCGGGCAAAAGAAAAGAAAATAAAAGAAAAACAGAGGAGGCAAATTCTCGTGGAGGAGGTGGAAAGAAGAAAAGAAAGAGAGAGAGATGCAATTTCACAGTAAGTTCGTTTAATTCACTTCCATATTATCTTCCTCTAAGTCCACTTTTCCTTTGCACTTTAATTTCCAAGAATTTTATGCCTCACACTTAAATTTCTCCATCATTTCATTTTAAAGCCCGACTTTAATGGACAAGAATTACTTGCTATCTAACTGGCATTTTCAATATTAGCATCTACCTATAAACGACCTTTTGCTTTTTGCCGTGTCTTTCAAAGCTAACTTATGGACAAGAATTTCCTAAACAATGTCGTAACCGCATGCCATCGTTTATTCGACTCTTCTTTGTTTCCACATTCAACCATCAAATCCAAATGCCCAACACAGACGAAGACCATATCCTCTCATTTTCACACACACAATAACCAAAGATATTTACAATCAGTTTTTCTTGCTTCAAACCAAATTGGGAAAATTTCAAAAAATGGCATGAAGTGGACTTTATCTCAAATAAGGGCCTAAAGTGCTATTACTTTATCAAATAAGGGCTTAAAGTGAATTTTATTTCAAATAAAGTTCTGAAATAGTTATATATGTTTCAAATAAGGATTTGAAATGGTTATATCCGTTACAAATAAGGGCTTGACTTTCTAGTGGTGAAGGGTATTTACGTCATTTTACCATTTTCCCTTTTTTCTTCCTTTTGTCTTTTTTTTTTTTCCTTTTTTCTCTAGCTCTTCTTCTTCCTTGGCCACTGGTGATGCCCATAGAGGGCTAGGTGAGGGTCGCCCTCGCTCGATTCGGCTAGGGCCACCCATGCTAGCCACAGGTGAGGGACGGCCTCACCCTGGGGGAGGCTACCCTTTGTAGCCATCTGCGAGGGCTCAGCAATCTCGTTGGCAAGGGTTGGCCTTACTTGTCCGAAGCTAGGGTGGCCTTGCCCACTACTGGCGAGGGCTTGCAGGCCCTCTCGCGCTACAAGCAAGGGCTTGAAGGCCCTTGCCGGCCCTTTCCAAGCGGCCGCTAGCTAACGTCGGAAAGAAAAAAGAAGAAAAGAGAAAAAAAGAAAAGGAAATTTGGACGAAAACACCCTTAACCAATCAAAAAAATTTGCCAGCTGGTGACCAACGAGGTCAAGCTCTTATTTAAAACAATCATGGCTACTTCAAGTCCTTCTTTGAAACAACCAAGGTCACTTTCGGCTTTTATTTGAAACAAGATTCACTTTGGATCCTTATTTGAGAAATGAAGGCATTTCGAGCTCTTTTTTGAAATTTTCCCCAAATTAAAACCCCATCTTCGAATTTCCCTATTCTAGTTTTAAAAATTTGAGATGTTTGACGTTAATCAAGTTTTGATTTTGAACTCTAAAAGGTCGAAAAAAAGAAAAAAAGCCTAAAGTTAAAGTAAAGAGATATCCAGATATGTGACAAAATTACAAGCCGAAAACCTCCCTTCAAATTTACACCTAATATCTATTTTATGTCCTTTGGACTATGACCTTTTAACAGTAATATCGGATTAAAATCATTAATTTATGAAACAATGTCACAACTTGTTAGATATATTTGTAATGCACATCATCCACAAATACTAAATCTTTCACACATATAGAATATATCATGTACGTTCTGTATAGTCTGATTGTATCTAGAATCATAATATCGTATATCTATAGTATATTAGTTTATGTTATAGATAAATGATCGAAATTATTTGCATAATGCATTCCGGTGATATACAAAAGGCCTTTACTTTATCTATATCTTGCTGACATAACCTTTCAATCAAAACTGGTCACCACCTACTTAGATAGTTTTCGCCACAATTCACTACGAAAGGCTTTGAATCCTAGATTCACATTGTTGAATCGACGCCAACTGCGACTCAACTCCACCATGGATGAAAACCTCACGTGCCGAGACAACGCAACTCGTCCAAATCTTTACCTTCGTAGCCCGTTGCCCTTCGGTGCTTGTTACTCAACGAACCGCCCATCGGACAAGTAATTGTCCTCCGAGTTGAACACTGGAAACAGAGACTCGGATCGCTGCCACATGCGGCTGGACGGTTGAGACCACAAACTTAACCTAGTTCATGTGTTACTAGTCTCTTTTTTTATCCGTGCCAGCTACGTGCTCAGGAAGATTACACCAGCATCAAGCAACCGCCATATCATTTGGGCCACTCACCGCTCCACATCACCACAACATCAGTGTTATTAGAGTTGGCAATTTGTGGCCACGTATCTTAATCGGGTTTTGTAATCTTGTCAAGCAATTCATCCAAACGTAGACCTGTCAAATGACTGGTTTGGGTTCTGATTTGCAAGTCAATCGGTCAAAGCATAGGATCGATAAAGTTGGAAAATATGCCAATTAGCACAAAAAAGAGCGCTCGTGTATTTAGATGCATGAGTGTAAATGATATGTAGGGAAGTTTCGTGAATGCACCGGTTATTCTTGTTTAATTAACGCTTAAAAAAAAAAAACTAAGGGCAATCCTTCAAAAAAAAGAGGGAACGAGAAAGGAGGGGCTTATTTTTCTTTTGAGTAGGTTTTGTCCGCTTTTGCTTTATCACTTTCTTTGCAACTTAGCAAGTGGGATGGTGGAAGATTTTTGACTTCTTTGGTAGGAAGAAAAGAAGAGGAAAATGCAACGAAGTGAGCAAGATATTAGAAGACTTTTGGGTTGCTTTCCATGTTACACGCTCTGAAGTACATTATCCAACGATGATGATTTGGGACTTGTGTGCTTTCAGACAATTAACAAATCAGATTTTATTTAAATTTGATAATTCGTCGCCCTGTTCATTCCCTTCTTTTAATATTTAAATATAAATTTAAAATAAGCATGTTTCAACTGGAAATTTCGAATAAAATATATCAAGCTACTAATAGTTGGATCACAGTCTATAAAAAATGTTCATATTGAGAATTTTGCAAATGAATCCATTTTATAAATAAAAAACATATTGTTTGTGGCACTCTACATTCACTCCATTGATAAATCTGATTATCTAGGCTATTTCATAGCTTAATTTCCAAAATCAAGCTAATTTCAGTGCAATCATCTTCTTTTATTGGGATGCTAGATATATTTGAGTCTGTTTTGTGTTATCTTTATTGATATGATCTGCAATTTACCGAATCTTACAAATATCTGAAATATTGTCAAAGTCTTTTATGTAACCGTCTTTATGTTTAATCTGTGGTATTATATATCAATCCATATTGGTTTGAGATATAAATATATATACTAATAATACTATAATGATCATTTAAAGAGGTACGGCATAGTCAAGCATTCAAAATGTGACTAAGCAATAATATGAACTCTTTTCAATCTCTTATATTATTGTAATTCTTTTATTGGTAACACCGGCCACATAATACTTCATAAAAGGAGATTAAGATCATGATAACCATATAATAATTTTAATTTAAGTAATAAATTAATTCCAAGTAAGGTTAAGATTCTGATATAATAATTTTGATTTAGTAACTACATTAATCTCAATAACAGATAAGTCTCTTAACTTAAAAGCTATAAATGTGTTTTTCTTATTAGTAATGATGATTTTATAGAATTCGCATCTTAATATTTAATTTGAAAAATTCGGTGGCCAAACCGATGCAAAACAGACAAGATATAACATGAACATGAAACAAATTAATCAAAAGATGAAGGAATAAACCAAACCAATTTGAAAATTTATTGCCTCCTTTCATCACCTTCTTTTAAAGTTATTTAAAATTTACGATAAGCGAGTTGCAATTTTAAAATTTAGAAATATATATAACATAATTAAAAAAATAATTCCTATTGAAAATTTTGCAAATCAATCCATTTACGTATTGGTGTTCATGGCACTCTAGATTCACTCAGTTGCTAAATCTGATTATCCAGGATGTTTCACAGCTTAATTTCCAAAATCAAGCTGTTTTCATTGCAATCATCTTATTTTGAGTGGGATGCTAGATTATTTGATCTAATTTTATGTAATCATCACTGATATGATCCATGATTTATCGAATCTCACAAATATTTGGAATATCGTTACCATCTTTTATAGAGTCATCCTTATGTTTAATGTGTGGTATCATATATCTTTCTATATTTGTTTGAGATCTAGATCTATATACTATGAATGATCATTTGGAAAGGTTGAGCATAGTCAGGCATTCAAAAATTTGTCACATTAATTTGTAACTAAGTAATAATGTGAATAACACTTTTCAATCTCTTATATTATTTAACTGCTTTTTGTTGGTAAAACCAGCCACTTAATACTTCATATAGTGAGGTTAAGATTATGATACATATATAATGACTTTAATTTAAGTAAATAAATTAATTTCAAGTAAGGTTAAGATTCTGATATATACATATAGTAATTCTGATTTAGTAATTACATTAACTCCAATGACGGATAAGTGTCTTCACTTAAAAGCTATCCGTGTGTTTTTCTTATTAGTAATGGTGTTTTTAGATAGAATTCACGTCTTAATAATTTTATTTTGGGAAATTCGGTGGCCAAACCGATGCAAAACAAGCAAGATATGCATGAACCCGAAACAAATTAATGAAAAGATGAAGGTGCAACAAGGAATGCTGTGCTCTTTCCATTTTTACTAAGTAGTGGAAATATGGCTTGACCAATTACACCAAGGTGATCATGTGATCAGCGCATATTAAAAATTTTCTTAGTAGAGGGATAGTTTAATCTTCTAACTAAAGATTTTTGTTTGGAGATTAACGCGGTTGCAAATGTCAATAATTCAGAATCATATATGATATAGATACAAAGTTGATTGGATTTTTTAAAAGTTCTCTACTATGGTTAAAATAAAGAAAAGCTCAAAAAGCATCTTCATTTTGTATCACGATTTCACATTATATCCTCTATTTCTAAAGCTATGATCTCTTATTTAAAATTTGTTATTGAATGAATGGGACATAGAAACTCCTAAGATGTGACCCACTGATTGATCAATGAAATTTCTAGGAAACTTCCGGGATGACTTGTAAACCGCGTTCTACTTTTTGACATGTCCTTGAAATGTGACTAATGGACAAGAATTTCTTGAACAATTTTGTAAACCGCGTATGATGAAGACATTTCAACAAGGATCCCTCATCTGCAATGCAGGATGGAGGAAGACTTTGACTTCCTTCCCCTCGCCAATCTTTTCTCTTGTTCTTTGTTCAAAAAAAGAAGAAGAGGAAAATGAAACGAAGCAGAGCAAAGATATTAGAAGACTTTGGCTTTCTTTTCCGTGTTACATGCCCGGTAGATTAGCTAACAAAGATGATGATTTGGGACTTGTGCGCTTTCCAGACAAATTAACCAATCAAGATTAATTGAAATGTCCTTCTCATTACCTTCTTTTAAAGTATAAATTTAAAATTTAAGATAAGCAAGTTGCAACTTTAAAATTTTGACTTGTGGTTGGATCATAATCTATAAAATAGTTTGTATTGCAAATTTTTCAAATCAAATCATTTTCTAAATAAAAAAATATATTGTTGGGGCACTATATATTCATTCCATTGCTAAATCTGATTATCTAGGTTATTTCACATCTTAATTTTCAAAATCAAGCTGATTTCACTACAATCATCACATTTTTAACGGGATGCTAGATATGTTTGACTTTGATTTTGTGTGATCTTCATTGATTTGATCCATGATTTATTGAATCTCGCAAATTTTCGAAATACTCGGAGTCTTTTGTGTAGCTGTCTTTATGTTTAATATGTGGTGTCATATCTTCCCATATTGATTTGGGATCTAAATCTATATACTATAAAGATCATTTGAAAAGATAGGGCATTGCCAAGCATTCAAAATTTGTCACATTATTTTGTACATAAGTAATCACGTGAATAACTCTTTTCAAATTTTTATATTATTTTAACTATTTTTATTGGTAAAACTGGCCATGTAATGCTTCATAAAGTGAGTTTAAGATTATGATACATATATAACAATTTTAATTTAAGTAAATAAATTAATTCAAAATAAGGTTAAGATTCTGATACATATATCATTATTTTGGTTTAGTAATTACATTAGAATTGCATATAAGTGTCTTCACTTAAAAGCTATTCGTGTGTTTTTCTTAATAGTAATGGTGTTTTTAAATAGAATTCACATCTTAACATTTAATTTAGGAAATTCGGTGGCCAAACAGATGCAAAATAGTAAAGATATAAATGAACACCAAACAAATTAATCAAAAGATGAAGAAGGGATTAAAAAAAAAAAAGAAGAAAAAGAAAGAAAGGTGTTGACTATATTAATTAATATTCGAAGTCCAGCGCCTTTTTCCCAACGCCATGACGCCAGAGATTGAGTGCTCATCATATTGACAGCCGTCGCTCAGATCCAAGCACACCTAAAAAGCAAACTTCCCTGAGAGATAGAGAAGGGATTTGATATCTGTGTTGCTTAGAGCTACTACAACGGAGAAAGGGACGAATTCACAGGCATCAACCGTACCTTCGTAT
The DNA here is from genome assembly GCA_017140475.1 of Eucalyptus fibrosa. Lineage (NCBI taxonomy): Eukaryota > Viridiplantae > Streptophyta > Magnoliopsida > Myrtales > Myrtaceae > Eucalyptus > Eucalyptus fibrosa. The sequence continues at coordinate 23,731,055 of CM029506.1, forward strand.
GAGGTTTTTTGAAGTTTTCGAGGAGTAAACACCCATTATGAATTCACCGATTATCTTACCATGGCATGGTTAAGGCCGGGATCAATGTCAATGAATCTCTCCATATCGGTAAGGAAATTGATGGTGAACTTCTACGAGCAATTGAGAACTCCAAGATCTATATTCTCATATTCTCCAAGAATTATACTTCCTGTCACAGGTGCCTTCAAGAGCTCGCATATATGGTTGAGTGCACTTCAAAATCGAATGGGAATAAAGAAATTCTACTGATTTTCTTGACCAGGGAACCTGCCGATGTCAAGCTCAAAACAAACTTGTACAGACAGAATCTTTCAAAGCACTAGAAGACGTCGTGTACTGAAGTGGAGTCATGGGAATAGGCTCTCATTGAGGTGGGTAAGAGAAAGGGATGAACTGGAAGAAAGAGGAAGGGTAAATATCTTAAACTCGTTTTCCTCCCTATTTAGTATAATTGTGGTATTGTTGGTGAAGTTATAGTTTATTCATCTAGTCGATTCTATACAGTTCAGATAGCGGCCGCTACTGCTATCAGCCACTATGGCGACGAGAACGGAATTCTCACTGACAGTGGCCAATAGCGGCCGGTATCGCTGCAATAGCTCCGGTCAATGGCACTATTGCGGTGGCAGCGCACGCTACTCATTTTGATTCTCTCTCCTCTCACTCTTAGTCTGACATAGTAGCCACGATCAGTAATGGCTTTCCGAGTAGCTCCACCAAGCTTCTGGCGAGCCAATGCAGCAGCTCGTCCTTCAATTGTCGCCACTTCTTTGTCGCCAGCCTGACAACAAGCCGACATAAGCCACCTCCGAGCCATCCGGCCCCACCCTTTCGCTCTATCACTCACTGAGGCAAGTCAGATCCGGGATCTGGACGTCAGGTCTGAGCCCACCGAGCCCACATCTGGCGTCGCTGACCTTGGGCGACCCCAAATCTGGCCTCGCCCAAGGCCGATGACGCCCTCCCCGGCAGTCGCAAAGTCATGACCCATGTGATGGCAGTGGCAGGGGTCGACTGTGATGATGATCTAGAAAGCACCACACGAGCCTTCATGTCTTGTCGGAGCTCGACATTTTTTCACACTTTCCGACACTTGTCGGAAAATTTAACGCCTAGTTAACTTTCCTAACACTCTCTGACACTCGAATTAAAATTTCAACATACAAATTTTCGACATGTGATTCCGACAAGTAAGGTCAATTTTAAAAAAATTTAATAAATGAGGGTTAAAATGTATATATGTGAAAAAAAAAAATAATAATGAAGACAATAAATGGAGAAAAAAAAAACCTAATATTTTCTTCTCTTCTTACTCTCATTTTCCCTATTACACAATTCACTTCCCAAGTTTTTTTTTTCTATTTTCTTCTGATATGTTTGACATGCAAGTCTAGAATGTGAATTATTTTTTATCTAAGTTTTATGGATTATTGGAATGGAGTTGAATTTGTCAAATTGAAACAATGATATTAATAAATTGTGAATTAATGTCTTTAGTGTAAATCAATTCTAGAATTTTTATTATTATTTATTTATTGGTGAACTTAAAATGATTTGATTGAAATAATCATAAAAATGATAATTTATTACGTATATAAAAATATACATTTAATATATAACGTGTCTCAACATGTCGGAATTATCTAATTTTTTAAAAATGACGTGTTGGCACTCTAGCGTGCCGTGTTATGTCACGTCCTAGTGTCGGTGCTACTTAGATAGTGATTGATGTTGGGGAGCAGAGAGAGATTGGCAAAAATTTAGTTCGTATCGGTGTCTAGATATTTTTGCGTAATTTCCTCAACAAGTGAGGGCAATTTAGTCACTTTAGGAGTAGTTTTACACTATAGAAGTTACCGCTAACATGGTTATTACCTTACGGCAGTCAAGGAGATTTGATCCGTTCACTAATTCGCATGGTATCGGTTAAGTAAAGGTTGTATATGAAGATTTGACCGAACATCTTGTCGGAGTTGATGATTGTGTGGAAGCTATAATCAAAACGTTGGATGTGGGATCCGATGATGTACCATTTCTCATAATCCACAAAATGGGCTGTGTTGGCAAAACAACCCTTGCTAAGGTCATCTTCTACAAACTATCTTCTTGCTTTGACCAATGTTGTTTCCTTGTAGACGTTCAGGAATCATCAAAAAGCAATGATGGTCCGGTAAATTTGCAAAAATAGTTGTTATCCAAGCTCCTTGGTTCTCATTCTATTAACCAAATTTGTCATGTGAATGATGGGATCAAAATGATTAACAAAGGAATACTTAGAAATAAAAAATACTCATTATTCTTGATGACATGGATAAACAAGAGCAACTGAAAAGTCTTGCAAAAGAATGTGATTGATTTAGTTCGGTAGCAAGATTATCATAGCTATGAAGGACAACAATGTCCTATATGAAGGCCCAAATGTTTTGACTTATGAAGCACATGAAATGGAATTTGATCATGCTCTTAATCATTTCAGCAGGCATGCATTTAGAAGAGACTATCCACCAAATCATCATGTCTCCCTTTCTAAAAAAATTGTCCATACTTTGGGCAAGCTTCCTTTAGCTCTTAAGATTACATGTTCATTCCTTATTGGTAAGTCCGACGAATTATGGATCGATACATGGGAGAAACTAAAAGAAGCTCCTCCTATGGAAGTCCAAAGAAATTTGATGATATCTTATGAAAGGTTAGATCCAACATAAAGGGAAATATTTCTAGATATAAATTTTATTTTCTTTTTTGTTAATGAGGATAGAATATACCCTTTCTATATGTGGGATGCCTATAAGTACCACCCACACATTGCCATTGATGTCCTCGTTCTCATGTCCTTGATAAAAATCAAAGATGGCAATACTTTCTAGATGCATGACCAAGTACAGGACCTCGGAAGGGAAATCGTCCATCAAGAGAATTTCAAATATCCTGATAAGCGTAGCAGAGTGTGGAACTATGAGGAAGCACTTAGCATTTTGAAGAGGAAAAAGGTATAAAAAGGGAACAACAATTTATTTTCCTGCAAATTGTTGTTGAGTATTCTTGCAAAAGGATAAATTAACCACTATTCTTGCTTGAAATCGTTTGCTTCTGACCTTCACACGTGGACTTCTTAGTCAGGGAAGTAGGAAAATGGAAGCACTATCAGGTACAACCTAGATATCATTTCATTTATCAAGATACTCTCACATCTGATGAATTTGCTGATTTACGAATCCTAAGGTTTTTATGAGGGGAAGTTGGGTCCCTTGTTGGAGAGTTCAAGAATCTTCTCTCCAATTTAAAATGGCTTTCTTGGCATTGTAGCTATTCCAAGTTTGAGACAACAAACTTTCATCTGGCTAATTTAGTGGTTCTTAACCTTTCACACAACTGTATTTTGGAGAAATGGATTGGCTAGTACCAAATCAAAGTATGATACGAGTCCCACTTCTTGAATAAGCATGTCATTTCTTGTCGTTTTTTAATTCCCTACAGGCTATTTCTTAGTATATATTTTATCAAATTGTTTTGCAGGAGGCCAGAAAAATAAAAGTACTAGATCTTAGAACCTGTGAATACTTAAAGAGAACACCTAATTTATCTAAGTGGGTGTATTGGAGAGATTGGTTCTTGAAGGCTGCATCAACTTAATTGAAATTGACCATTCCATTGTCAAATTAAAGCTTCTAACTATTTTGAACTAGAATGGATATAAATCTCTTTGAGAGTTGCCTGAAGAAATAGGATGTCTATAGGCTTTGACAGATTTTGTTATGTCTCCCCAAAAAGAAGAATATCAACGGTTAATGATAAGCAAACAATCATCCTTAAAATTGCCATACTCAATTGGAGGGCTGGTGAAACTTAAGTAATTGAATTTATCTAGGTGTATATGCATAGAGGAACTTCCAAATTCAATTGGGAATTACAATCATTAATCGAGTCAGATTTGTCATTGACAAGTACTGGTCACCTACATGATTCAATTGGCAATTTCAAGCAACTGAAAGTACTAAGGATGAGTGGCATAAGAGGGATGATAAAATTACCAAGTGTGGTTGAGTTAGTGGAGAAGTCGAAGAGTTAGATGCTTAAGGATGTTGCAACTTGACCGGCAATCTGACAAAATTGGGAGATTGTCCTATTTAAGGATCATCAACTTGTTAGGCACACGTATGTCCAAATTACCAACCACGGTGAGTCACTTCTCTAATCTCCAAACACTTAAGCTAAAAAAATGTCCCGAGCTTAAACAGTTGCCGGAGCTGCCCCCAAGTTTGACTCATCAGAGATGGGGCCCAAAAAATTGCTGTTATTCCTCCGAAGAGGAGATGAAATATGAGCTGGAGGAATTTTTCCAGGAGAGACGAATTGGTACCCTATCTCAAGATGAAACCCTTGTCGCCGCTCTTCTCACTAGCATCGCATCTTATCTCAGTTTAAAACACTAAAATTGTGCTGCAAGAATATGCAATTCCTCCCCTAGCTTCCGTCTAGTTTAAGAGAGTTACAACTTCGTGATCTGGTCGCCACTCAATAACCGGATTTTTCCAATTTGAAAAACTTATCAATATTGACATTCTATGAATGTTCGCTAGAATTCTCTAGTATATTTGATGCGGAGTCGGAGGAACTCCGTATGGAGCGCTGTGAGCTCAAACAACTGGATGCGCCATTGCAGCTGGAAATGAAAAGATTGAGATTATTATAGATGGATGTATGTGAGTTTTTTTCTAGAAGTACTTAATCTGTCGGGCATGAAGAATCTACACAAGGTAAGTCTGCGACATTGCCTTTCATTAGTCGAGACTTGTGGCCTTGAAAAATTGGGATCCCGTTACTCCCTATCAGTCGTTTTATTGCCCTTCCGTGGAGAGGATATCGGACCTTTCGAAATTGAAAATGCCATGGGAGCTCAAAGTACGATATTGTTGTGAGCTAAAAATTGTGCAGGGTCTCAACCACTTGGAATCTTTAAAGAAGCGGGAAATTTGTGATGATGGAGAGTTTGGGGGGTGACACCTGAAATGCTGCCTCTGCCTCCGCCATCGTATCCAGGAGTCCCGTCGGCAGCTTCAATTCGTCGTTCATGTTCGACGAGCTCAGATCTACTACATTCTTGGACGTGTCGCTGCTGCCTCTGTCGTCGCCATCGCCTCTAGGAGCCCCATTTGACATTTGGAATATGGCAGCACCTAGTTTCACGCCAGAACTCACACTGGTAATTCTAAATTGCACACCATATGATTGCACAATTATTTATTTCCCTGTTCAGATTTGGATATGTAGTTTTATTACTAGGGAGGGTGAAGTTTTTGGTGTTGAGCTAATTGGAAAATCGTGTGATGGACGTCTTAGTTTTGATCTGATTTGGTGTGCAGACGATTGTAAAAACCCCACATTTCAAGGGAAGTTTTTGTTCACAATCGTTGAAGGGCTTATGGAGTTGAATCTTGCAATGCGGAACAACAAATCCTCACTTTACTTCGACGGTAGTGAAAAGTAATTACTTCCTATGTTGAATCCATTTTACTAACAAAACTGTTGTTGAGTTGTTTGGAAATTTGGACCTTGAGTGGCCAGTGTTCTGTTTTTAGTTGTGTTTTCCATGGTCTCAGGCTCCGTAAGGTTTCTTAGAGCTTCGGGTATACAACCTGGCCTCTTCAAACTAAAAAATGAGCAGGTACAATCCGTTGAATCCATTCCTCTTTTGTTCATTAAAACTCCAAAATCTAGAATTAGATTGAAGAGAAAGCTTTCAAATTTAAGATTAGGAGAGCAAATCTCCTAAATCTAAAACTAGATCGAGAGAGTAAGGAAAGAATCAAAAGGAAAAAAAGGAAAAACAACTATGTAGGGAGAATCACCGGTCGCAGTGGCTCCGCTGGATAAGAACTACGATGATCCTTAAGAAGAGGTGAGGAGTTTGAAATCCAGGGGAGACACTAGGTGACTTAAGTGTGACACCAGGGGTGGTGGATCCTCCCGCTTATGCATCACCTGGGGGTTTACACAAGGCTGTCGGCTGCGTGGTTCTTCTAGCACAAAAAAAAAAAAAAAAAAAAAAAAAAAAAAAAAAAAAAAAACCCAACTATGTAAGGAGGGAGAGATCTAGGTCAAATCCCTCCCTTATAGAGACTTAAGTGTGACATCGGAGGTGGTGGATCCTCCCGCTTACGTGTCACCTGGGGGTTTACACAAGGCTGTCGGCTGCGTGATTCCTCCAGCAAAAAAAAAAAAAAAAACAACAACAACAACTATGTAGGGAGGGAGAGATCTAGGTCAAATCCCTCCCTTCTAGAAGTGGAAGAGACGAAGAAAGTTTCAAAATAGGAGAGGGGTTGGGAGAGAAAAGGTCTCGGCATGATGAAGGAGACTTGAAGACAAATGTTAATTCCATGGTTTTACATATTATGTGAGGAAAATTACCAAAAAAATCTTAAATTTATTGTATAGATGCCAATTCATACCTTAAACATTTCAACTTAGCTAATTTTATAACAAAAGTCTTTGATAATTTATCAATTTAGTGCTCCTGGCTTTTTTTGGTTGGGAATCTTTGGTGTGGACTCTGGACCTCTTATGTGACATGGAAGGCATTTACATGGACTTTTTTTTTTCACAATTTTTCATTAAAAATGATTTTTATTTTTATTTTTTGTAATTTTATTTTTCTTGTTCTTTTCTTGTTCTTTTTTTTTTTTTTTTCAATCATGACCAACGACACTAGGATAGGGCTTGCAAGCCCTTGCCTTGATCGTAGCCATAGGCAAAGCTTTCATGGTTGAGGAGGGCCTTCACACCCTCCTTCGCCTATGACTAGCATCGGCCTTGGTGAGGGTTGCAACCCTCACTAGCTGCCACAAGGGGTTGCAAGTCCTTGCCTAATGGTTGACGATCCTCTTTGTCCACAATGAAAAAGGAAAAAAAAAAAAAATGATGATACGCATCATTGTAGCTTTGAGCAAGATGCCTCTAATTTCGAGTTAGGCCATGGCAAAGAAGAGAGAGATGCAAACAAAGGTGGGGCTAAGTGTGGAGGGCGTCATCGGTTTTGATCAAGCAATGACAACGTCTACTAGGAACAAGGATGGTGACATTGACTGGCAGTATGGTTGGGGGAGAGAGAAAGAGAGAGAAACGATGGTGTGATAAACAAATGCAAAGTGAATATCTTAACGTTTTAGTGCCTTAGACCAAAAAAAGAAAAAAGAAAAAAAAAACATTTTAACGCCCATTCGAATGACTTGCATATTGCATGGGCAACATGGATTGATCAATTATACCATGTCAATCATGGTGATCGAAGCATAAAATCAAATTCCTTAGTAGAGGGATAGATTAATCTTCTAATTAAAGATTTTTGTCTGAAAATGAACATTGCTACAAATGTCAAGAACTCAAGAGTCGTACATGATATAGATACAAAGTTGATTGGATTTTTTAAAAACCTCAAAAATCATCTTCACTTTGTATTTCGATTTCACTTTATATTCTCTATTTTTAGAGCTACGAATCTTTGATTTAAAATTTGTAATTAAATGACTGTGACATGGAAGCTCCTAGTACGATAACCCATTGATTGATAAATGAAACTTCTAGGAAAATTTCGGGATGACTTGTAAACCGCGTTCAACATTTTGGCATGTCCTTTAAACGTGAGTAATGGACATGAATTTATTGAACAATTTTGTAAATCACGTCTGAGGAAGACTCTTTGATAAGGGTCCCTCATCTCACAATGCAAGATGGAGGGAGGAAGACTTTGACTTGCTTCCCTCACCAGTCTTTTCTTTTGAGTGGGTTTTGTTGGCTTTTGCCTTATCGATTTCTTTGCAACTAAGCAAGTGAGATGGTGGAAGACTTTTGACTTCTTAAGTCATAAGAAAAGAAGAGAAAAATGCAACAAAGCGAGCAAAGAGAGTAGAACCCGTGTTACACACTGTGACGTAGATTAGCTAACAAAGATGATTTGGGACTTGTATGCTTTCTAGACAAATTAACCAATCATGATTAATTTAAATTTGATAATTCATTGCCTCTTCTCATTACCTTCTTTTAAAAATTTAATTTAAAATTTAAGATAAGCAAATTGTAATTTAAAATTTTAGAATAAAATATATAAAGTTGTTTACGGTTGAATCATAATTCATAAAAATAGTTTGTATTGAGAATTTTGCAAATAAATCAATTTTATAAATAAATAATGTATTGGTGTTCACGGTAGTCTACATTCACTCAATTGCTAAATCTAATTGTCTAGGTTGTCACAATTCAATTTCCAAAATCAAGTTGTTTTCGCCTCAATCATCTTATTTTGAGTGGGATGCTAGACTATTTGACTTCATTTTGTGTAATCATCACTAATATGATCCGTCATTTATCGAATCTATTCGGAATATTGTTAGCATCTTTTATAGAGTTGTCTTTATGTTAATGTGTGGTATCACATCCTTACTGTTTTTGTTTGGGATCTAGATCTATATACTATGAATGATCATTTGAAAAAGGTCAGGCATAGTCAGGCATTGAAAAAGTTGTCACGTTAGTTTGTAACTAAGTAATAATGTGAATAACTATTTTCAATCTCTTATATTATTTTAACTGTTTTTGTTGGTAACACCGGCCACGTAATCCTTAATAGAGTGAGGTTAAGATTATAATACATATATAATAATTTTAATTTAAGTAGATAAATTTAATTTCAAGTAAGGTTAAGTTTTTGATACTTATACAATATTTTTTATTTAGCAATTAAATTAATTCCAACGACAGATAAGTGTCTTCGCTTGAAAGCTATCCCTGTGTCTTTCTTAATGGTAACGGTGTTTTAAATAGAATTCGCATCTTAGCCATTGCAGTTCAGAGTTATTTAGAGCCAATAGACAAATTGAAGAGTTTGGCATAAATTGAGTTTACATTGTGGTGTCAGGCATCTAGACTTCTTAGGACACCTAAGAAAAATTATGAAAACCTCATACCGTGTGTCACAAAAATAAAGTTCCATATTATCATTATGTTATGACCAGTTTTATCCATTCATCTTCATAAATGCTGGTCTCTCATCTCCTAATGCAAATTAGCCCAGCAAGATTGACGGAAGACTCTTGACTTGCTTTCTCTGGTTGTTGAGGGGTCCTCAATGATGGTGACACTTATTTCTCGTCTCCTAATGCAAATTGAGGAGTTTGATATAAATTGAATTTACATTGTGTTGTCAAACATTTAGGGTGTGCATGGAAACACTTATGAAAATCATACTTTTTGTTCACAAAAATAAACAAAAAAAAGTGTTTCTATTATCGTCAACAATTTTTGAACAAAAGAACGCATTTAAACGTTTGGTCTCGGGAATAAAAAATGAATAAAACACGTTTGGTAAATTTTATTCTTTTTTTGTTTCTTTTTAATTTTTTAAACATTTTTATTTTATTTTTTATTTTTTCCTTTTTTTTTTTTTTTTTTTTTTTCGGCCGGTCCCCTCTGATGGTCGACGAGGTTTGAGCCTCGCCCGAAGCCACGGCGAGCCTCGCCCGGCCACGCGAGGCTCGCCGGCCCTCGGCGAGGCCGAGCCTCGCCGTGGGGGCGAGCATCGCTCGGCCTCGCCGGATGCTAACAGGTGTAACAATTAATTGGGGAGAGGCCGAGCCTCGACGGCATATTCGCCGGCCATGGCCGAGGCCGGCAACCGACAAAAGAAAAAAGAAGAAAAAAAGAAGAAAAGAAGAAGAGAAGAAAGAAGAGAAGTTTCTTGAAAAAAAAAAAAGTTTTTAGAGCAAGAAACAATAAATTATTGTTTCTTTTTTTTTTCTTATTTTATTTCGTTCAAGAAACAAAAAAAGAACAGAAATGGAAAATCATAATTAAACGCAACCATTTCTAATGGAAACTTCTTTTTTTATGTTCCCAAATACTTTCCGCATTTATAAAGTGTGCTTTTAAACGTTTCTAAAAAACGTTTCCATGCACGCCTTAGATTTCTTAGGATACCTAACAAAAATTATGAAAATCATACCGTGTGTCACAAAAAATAAAATAAAATAAAGTTTCATATTATCGTCATGTCATGACTAGACGTCATCATAAAGGCTGGTCTCTCCTAATGCGACTAAGCCGGCGAGATCGGTGGAAGACGCTTGACTTGCTTTCTCTGGTCGTTGAGGGGCCCTTGATGGTGACAATCTTTTTTTTAATTTTTTTTTTTTTTGGTCGAAGTGACACGCTCGTTTCATAATGCCTTTTCTTCTCGTTTTCCTTTTCTGGGCCCCGCTGATGGTGCGACGAGGTTTGACTTGGAAGCAGGTATTCGGATCGGACAGCTGAGGATGATTCCGTCAGGAGCCGGAGCAATTAGAGTGGGCCATGGGGAAGATGAAGGCCCGGATCGACGCATGCCTAGATGCTAACAGGTGTACCAATTAATTGGGAAGAGGTACTTCAATTTTTTTCCATCAAAACGACATGCATATTACACGGACAATTCAAATTGACTGATTACACCATGCCAATTATGTGATCGCCGCATAAAATACATTTTAGTAATAAAAGGGTAATTTAGCATCTACTTAAGGGTTTTTGTCTCTAGATGAACAACGCCGCAAATCTGGAGAATTCAAAGTAGTATTTGATGTAGATACAAAGTTTGATTGGATTTTAAAAAAAAATTAATATAATTAAAATAAAGAAAAATTTAAAAATTAATCTTCATTTTGTATCTCAATTTCACTTTATATCCTCTATTTTCAAGACTGTAAATTTCTGATCTTGAATTTGTTATCAAACATGTAAGGGACATGGAAATTCATAGGATTACAACCCATTGATTGACTAATGGAAACTTCTATAAATCTTATGGGATGACTCGTCAAATATGTTCTATTTTTTTACCCAACTTTTAAATGAGACTTATGGACAAGAATTTACATTGTGTTGTCAGACATTTAGATTTCTTAGCACACCTAAGAAAAATTATGAAAATCATATCATGTGTCACAAACAAAAATAAATAAAGTTGCATATTTTCGTCATGTCATGACTAGTTTTATCCATTACATCATCATAAATGCTGGTCTCTTGTCTCCTAATGCAACTAAGCCGGCAAGATCGGTGGAAGACTCTTGACTTGCTTTCTCTGGTCATTGGGGGGTCCTTGGTGGTGACACTCTTTTTTTCTTTTCTTTTTTTTGGTCGAAGTGACACACTCGTTTCATTATGCCTTTTCTTCTCGTTTTCCTTTTCTTGGCCCCGCTGATGGTGCGACGAGGTTTGGCTTAGAAGCAGGTATTCGGATCAGACAGCTGAGGATGATTCCATCAGGAGAGGGAGCAATTAGAGTGGGCCATGGGGGAAGATTAAGGCCCGGATCGACGCATGCTTAGATGCTAACACGTGTAACAATTAATTGGGAAGAGGTACTTCAAATTTTTTCCATCAAAACGATTAACTGGTGCCTTCCCCTGAGGTTTTCCTAAGTTTTCGAGGAGCAGACACCCGTTATGGATTCACCGATTTTCTTTACTATGGCATGGTTGAGGCCGGGATCCTTGTCTTTAGGGACAATGAATCCCTCCATGTCGGTAAAAGAATTGGCCATGAACTTCTACAAGCAATCGAGAACTCCAAGATTTACATTCCCATTTTTTCCAAGAATTATGCTTCGAGTCACTGGTGCCTCCGAGAGCTCGCATATATGGTCAAGTGTACCTCCAAATCGAATGAGAATAAAGAGATTTTACCCATTTTCTTGGATGTGGAGCCTGACGATGTCATGCTCAAAACAAACTTATACCGCAAAGCTCTATCGAAGTATCAAAAAAAGTTTTGCACTGAAGTTGAATCATGGAAAAAGGCTCTTATTGAGGTGGACGAGATAAAGGGATGGAACTTGAAGAAAGATGGAAGGTAAAATGTCTTAAACATTTCAACTATCATCTATAGATTTGCTTTTCCTCCCTAGTCATTTTATTCATCCTGCCGATCCTCGATAGTGTAAATTGTGGTTGTGGCCATTACCGTTATTACCATCGACCATAGTGGCTGATCAACTCTATTGCCGTGATAGCTTTGATTGATGGTGCTACTACACTGGTAGTGCACCTACTCATCCTGATTTTGTTTCTCCTATCACTGTCAACCACAAACATTGAGGGCCCGTTTGGTAACCATTATGTTCTTGGTAATAATTTATGCTAAAAAATTATTATTTTTTTATTCCATTCCCTAAACGAGTATTTGAGTATTTGAAGACATTTGATAACTATCCAAAATTTATATTCCCGGAATAGAAACCATTTTGGTACAACCCTCAAATTCTTTTATGACTTAGAATTTCTTTTAATGTTTTAATAATTTTATTACATTTTTTTTTTTTTTGCTTCTTCTTCCTTTAGTCAGTCATCTGCCTCGGCCATAGCCGACAACCGGCCAGACGAGGGCTAATGGCCTTGTTGAAGTGCCACTGGCCCCTAACGAGGTTGGCCTCGTAATGGCCGGGTGACACTGACCTCATGGTGGCCCAGTTAGGCTGAGCCTCGCCTAGATTTGCAAAGCCAAGTTCACTTAGCCGCAGGAAACGCCGGGCCACCACAAGATCAGCCTCACCTTGGGCGAGTGACACCGGCCTCGTAGTGGTCCAATGAGGTTGAGCCTTGTTGGTGGCTAGGTGAGCTCGGCTTCGCTAGATTTGGGCAAGCTGACCTCACCTAGCTAAGCAACCAAAAGCCACGGTTGAGCCATTTGGCACCCACCATTTCTCCCCTCCACTCACTATCTTGAGTCGGATATGGGCTTGGGACGCCAATTCTGACGTGATCAAGCCAATATCTGGCATCGCCGACCTTGGGTGACCCCAAATCTAGAGTTGCCCAAGGTCGGTGATACCATCCCTGCAATTACAAAGCCAGGACCCACATGATGTGGAGGATCGAGACAGGGCCGAGACGGGTGGGTCAATGGGGGCATGACGGGCGACAACAATAGAACGCCACAGTGACGGCTTGGGTTGGGGAGGTGAGTGATGTTAATGGTGGCATGCCAGGGGCGGGGGCCAATGGTGTGGTAACTAATATTGGGGGAGCGGAGATAGATTGGGAAAAAATTTGGATTGTTTTGGCATTTGAATTATTTTGCGTAAATTTTGCAAATTGTAAGGGGAATTGAGTCACTTAGGGAGTAGTTTGCAATATAAAATTTATCCCTAACATGGTTGTTATGTTGTGGCAGCCAAGTAGATTTGATACAATCTGTAATTCAAATTGTGTTGACTAAGCTTAACATCGGACATAAAAAAAAAATGTGACCGAACATCTAATTGGGGTTGAAGATCGTGTGGAAGCCATGATCAAAATGTTGCATGTGGAAACTGATAGCGTACAATTCCTTGGAATCCACGGAATGGGCGGGATTGGTAAAACAACACTTGCCAAGATCATCTTCAACCAACTGTCTTCTCACTTCTGTGGCTGCAATTTCCTTTCGGATGTCGGAGAGTCATCACGACGCCATGGTTTGGTACATTTGCAAAAACAATTATTATCCAAGTTCCTCGATTCTCGTTCTATCCTCGACCAAATTAATGACGTGGATGATGGGGTCAACATGATAAAGAGAGTACTTTGCAATAAAAAAGTTCTCATTATATTTGATGACGTAGATGAGAAAGAGCAACTTAGAAGTCTAGCGGAAAAGGTAATTGGTTTGGTTTCGGTAGTAGGATTATCATAACTACTAGGGACCAGAGTGTCCTAATGATTGATGGAGAAGTGACAGGTGAAGGCCCTATAAAAAGGTCTACAAATGCTTCAACTTACGAAGTATGTGCAATGGAATTTGATCATGCTCTTAAGCTTTTTAGCAGGCATGCCTTTAGAAGAGACCCTCCACCGGATCGTTATATCTCCCTTTCAAAAAAAGTAGTCTCTACTTTGGGAAAGCTTCCTTTAGCTCTTGAGATTACAGGTTCATCTCTTAATGGTAAATCCAAAGTAATATGGGAAGACACATTGAAGAAGCTAAAAGAAGCCCCTTCCATGGGAGTCCAAAGAAAATTGATGATATCTTATGAAAGGTTAGATCATGCACAAAAGCAAGTATTTCTGGATATAGCTTGTTTTTTTGTCGATCGGGACAAAACATACCCTTTGTACATGTGGGATGACTGTGGATACCACCCACACGATGCCCTTGAAGTCCTCTTTCTCATGTCCTTGATAAAAACCAAGGACAACAATACTTTCTGGATGCATGATCAAGTGCGGGACCTTGGAAGGGAAATCGTCCGTCAAGAGAATTTCAAACATCCCAGCGAACGTAGCAGAGTGTGGAACCGTGAGGAAGTGCTGGACATTCTAAGTTGAAAGAGGTAAAAGGGAACAACAATTTACTTTACTATAAATTGTGGTAGACTATTCTTATAAAAGGAAAAATAATCGTTTGGTGCTTGAAATTGTTTGCTTTTTACTTACACATGTGGACTTTTGGTCTTACCATTGTCAGGAAAGTAGGAAAATAGAAGCACTGTCAACGGGACCTCAATATCCTTTCTTTCATCAAGACATTCTGACGCATGATGGATTTGCTTATTTACAATACCTGAGGTTCTTTCAAGGGGAAGAGGTGTCCCTTGTTGGAGACTTCAGTAATCTTCTCTCCAATTTAAGATGGCTTTCTTTACATCACGGCAATTCCAAGTTTGAGACAACGAACTTTCATCCGGCTAATTTAATTGTTCTTAACCTTTCACTCAGCTGTATTTCAGAGGAATGGATTGGTTGGGACCAAATCAGAGTATGATATGAGTCCTGCTCCTAGCATAAGCATATCGTTTCTTTTGTCTTGTTTATTTTCCCCCTACATGTTGTTTCTTAATATATATTTTATCAAATTGTTTTGCGGGAGGCCGGAAACTAAAAGTACTAGATCTCAAATTTTTTGTGCATATTTAAAGAGAACACCTGATTTATCTACATGGGTGTACCTAGAGAGATTGGTTCTTAAAGGTTGTAGCAATTTAATTGAAATTGACCATTCCATTGTTAAATTAAAGGTCCTAACTATTTTGAACTTGGATGGATGTGAATCTCTTCGAGAGTTGCCTGAAGAAATAGGATGTCTACAAGCTTTGACAGATTTTATTATATCTCCCCTAAAAGAAAATTTCAAAAGGTCAGTGATTAGCAAACATCCATCCTTAAAATTGCCATACTCGATTGGAGGGCTGGCAAAACTTACGCGGTTGAATTTATCTAGGTGTATATACATAGAGGAACTTCCACATTCGGTTGGCAAATTACAATCTTTAGTCGAGTTGGATTTGTCATTGACAAGTATTGGTCACCTACCTGATTCAATCGGCAATCTCAAGCAATTGAAAATACTAAGGATAAGCGGCATAAGAGAAATAACAAGATTACCAAGTGCAATTAGGCTGGTGGAGAAGCTTGAAGAGTTAGATGCTCGAGGATGTTGCAACTTGACTGGTGAAATTCTTGAAGAAATTGGGAGACTGTCCCATTTGAGGATCCTAGATTTATCGAACACATGTATATCTGGATTACCCACCACAATGAGTCACCTCTCTAATCTCCAAACACTTAAGCTAGAAAAAAAATCCCAAACTTAAACAATTGCCTGAGCTTCCCCCAAATTTGACTTGCCTGAGATGGGGCCCTAAAAATTGTTGGTGTTCCTCTGCGGAGGAGCATAGATATGAGCCGGAGGAATATTGGCAAGAGCAAAACCGTGCTCGTGAGGAATATGAGCAGGAAATAGAGCGCCATGCTCTTAAAGAATACGGGATAGCTCTCCCTCTTCCCACTAGAATTGGTGCCCTATCTCAACAAGCAACACCCGTCACCACTCTACCCACTAGCATCAGTACCCTATCTCAGCTTAAAACACTAAAATTGTGTTGCAAAAATGTGCAATGCCTCCCCCTCTCCCATCTAGTTTAAGAGAGTTACAACTTCGAGATCTGGCAACCACACGATCACCGGATTTTTCCAATTTGAAAAACTTATCAATCTTGACATTTTATGGATGTTCGCTAGAATTCTCTAGTCTATTTAATGCGGAGTCGGAGGAACTTCGTATGGAGCTCTGTGAGCTTAGAAAACTAGACACACCGTTGCAGTTAGCAATGAAAAGATTGAGATTATTAGAGATGGCTTATTGTGAGTTCCTTCCTGAAGTACTTGATCTATCGCGCATGAAGAATCTATGCAAGGTAAGCCTGGGATTTTGCCTTTCATTAGTCGAGATTCGTGGCTTTGAAGAATTGGGATCCCTTTTCTCCTTATCAGTCGACTATTGCCCTTCCTTGGAGAGGATGTCAGACCTATCAAAATTGAAAAAGCTATGGGAGCTCGAAGTAAAGTATTGTCGTAAGCTAAAAAGCATGCAAGGACTCAACCACTTGGAATCTTTAAAGAAGCAGGAAATTTTTGGTAATGGAGAGTTTTGGGGTGACACCTCAAAAGCTACCTCCACTCCACCATAGTATCTAGAAATCTCGTTGGCGACTTTAAATCTTCATCTGCATCTGGCGAGCTTAGATCCGTTGCATTATTCGATGTGTTGCCGCTGCCTCCGCCTTTGCCATCGCCTTTAGAGTCCCATCGGTGGCTGGAATATGGCAGCACCAAGTTCCGCACCAGAACACTTACTGGTAATTCTAAATTGCACACCATATGTTTGCACAATTACCTCTCCCTGTTCAGATCTAGATATAGAGTTTTGTTACAAGGGTTTGATAGGGGAAGTTTCTACTATTGAGGTACTTAGGAAAACTATGCAGATAGACATATTATTTTTTATTTGATTTGGTGTGTAGATGGTGGTAAAAACCTCCCAACATTTCAAGAGAATTTCGTGTTCACACTCGTTGGAGGGCTTGGGGAATCTTGCGGTTTCGAACATTAATATCCTCATTTTTGACAACTTCATCTATAGTGGAAACCTTGAATCCATTTTGCTAACAAAACTGTTGTTGAGTTGTCTTGGATTTTGGTCCTTGAGTGACAAGTGTTCTTATCTTGTCTTTTATAGTCTCAACCTACGTTTGGTGGTGAGGATAAAATTTAAGATAAGATAAAAATATATCCCATCTTGCATTTGTTGCCTACTTATGGTAGGATAAAATTGGATATAAAAAAATATATATATAGATTGAATAAAATTATTCTAAGGGGGAGGTAGAATAAAGGTAGATAGGATTTCTAATATTCGTAATATAAAATTTTTTTCTCAAATAACATTAATTAAAAAATTAAAATTATATTTCAATATAAATAATATTTGGATTCTAATATAAGAAATTCAAAATAACAAAAAACAAAATTTTAGTTTTTCTGGAAATTATACCAAGATAGCTGGTGATCGGAATTTCGTGTTGATTGCAATGGTAGGTTTGGTTTATTTAATTGATTGCTAATTTGTGCAAATTGAGTGGAAAGTGTAGTTTTTGGTATTTATCCCAAATTGTGTGATTTTGGTATTTTAATTAGAAAATACCAGGCATCGGTTTACAACGCCAAAAATGTGTTTATGGACTATATTAAATAGTGAGATTTTTTAAAAGAAAGATATTGCATTTTTGGCTTAAGCTGACTGTGTACCAACACACGATTATTTTTATTGGGTATTTTTAACACGGTGAATTATCAGCTTATGAGAGCATATATTATCACCTTGTGCGAGCGTATTTGTCGTCAGCTAGTGAGAGCCCATTTACATGTCAGCTTGTGAGAGCAGTATACTATATCAGCCTATGAGCTTGATATGTCAGCTTGTGAGAACAGTATACATTATAAACTTGTGTGCACTATGATCGTTTTATCAACTTGTGAGAGCACAATCTATATATACATATATCAGCTTGTGTGAGCTATGATCGTTTTATCAGCTTGTGAGAGCACGATCTATATATATACAGCTTGGGTGAGCTTCTATCTATCTATATCAGTTTGTGAGAGCTATGACCATATATTACAGCTTGTGAGAGCAAATACTATCTATTTCAGCTGATGTGAGCAGTGGTCATATCGAATTGATAGATAGTACTAATGGTATTGATTTGAGTGGATCGATTGATCGATGGGTTGGTTTGAATTGAATTGAGTTGATTGGTTGAGTATATGAATTGTACTGACTTGTAGGAATGAACTAAGGCAAGGTAAGTCCTCTGTTTTGTGTGTGTATAGACGGCATTTAGGCGTATTTCCTTCCTAGTCAGGATTTAGGAGGTGAACTTACTGAGACATTATCTCACCCCATTATAGGCTTCACTTTTCAGGTCCCTAGTGTAAAGAACCTAAAGCTTGAGGCGGAAGGGTCAGGAGCATGGGTGACTCAAAAGTTCTTTTTAGAGATAGACCTCATGTACTTAGACCCTAGAGTTGGCATCTGTTTGTAAACCATATTGTTTATAAAAGCTGTGTTGATTGATTTAAAATTTGTTATCCTGCTTTTCTATCTCATATTACTTGTTGTTAGGGGTAATAATTCGCTTCCACATGCATATTAAAATGAATGGATCGACGACGCGTCCTAGGACGTTGCAATTTAATCGACCACCGAGGAATGGGCACGCGCTCGAGGATCGAGGCGTGACACTATCAGGCTTTTGAGCACTACACAAGTTCATTTTTTTTCTAAACCTACCTTTGAGAAATAGTGCAACTTGATCATCTAATTTCTTTCTTGTTCTACAACTTGTAGATTGAGATGCAATCTTGCATGACACAGTCTGTGCTATTCAATGCATAAATTGATTACTTGTATGTTGCTGCATATGATGATTTGATGTCATCCGACCTTATCTTCCTTGCTAGCTAGGTAAGAAATTGATCTGATGAATGACAAATTTCCTCATCAAAGTTAAGAATAAACATGTTTCATTGTTGAATTGTCATCTCGGACTTAACTAGTGTTGGTGATTTTTCCCAAATTTCACATCGTTGCATTCTCATAGGAAGTCTAGGCTCAAGGAACCGACACTATAGTAAAGCTACAGGAAATTATTATTGTTGAGAGCCTGAAACTTGAAGATGTACCTATAAGATTGTATAAAGTCTATTTCTGCCTTTGAGATTGCCCGATGCAGAAGGATCACCTATAAGATGCATGTTTATCAAATAACTTCTCCAACTGAGTTTTATTCTTTTTTTAGGGGAATTGATTTGATGACGACTGCTTTATCTACAATCATCATTATCATTGTCATTGGAGATCGACTTGTCCCTAATTAATTACCATAGAGATGTCAATTGAAGATTCATTTGTCGTTTTCGTGATTTTGCATATGATAATGCCTGGTGCTAACAATATTTCCTTTTTGTTCCAGGGGAGTAGAAGTTATCACAAGGTCCGAGTGAGAAAGGCATTTGCATGCACATTCTCCTTAGAATTCAAATTTACTTTGATGGGACACGTCTTGCGGAGAATTGGGAACTTTAGCAATCATTTGAATATGTAATATTACTATAGGCAAAGCAGAGGCTATGGCTATGTTTACATAAATAATATTACGATTTCAAAATAAGACTCATCTAGATTGTTTCTCACGTTTCTTCTTTTCTCTTATTAAAGAGCTGCTGGGGATTGAGTTCATTCCTTCCTCTTAGGAGGTATAGATATTCTTAGCTGGCTTAAAGAAGGATTCTATTCTGTACAGAGTAAACGAAAGGAATCATCGGATAAGAAAAAGTGCATTTTAGAAGTCACTTTCATTTGTTCAAGCTTAAGTTACTGGCCTTGTGATGACTCATCCTTAGCTGCCTTAATCTTCTCTATTGCCCGATACACATGGTAAAACAACATTGAAAACATGTATGCTCTCTCCTTCAGAGGAAAAGAAGCAACTTCCTCCAGTAGACAACTGGCCAACACATTACTGAATATAAAAGCCATACCTTCGTCACTCTGTCAATGTTGAACCCATTCTCATTCATGAGAAAGGAAATTAAGCCCTTGAAAGGGAAATAACAATCAGTTAGGAAACGAGTCAAAAATTCAGAAAGTGAAACGTTGCAAGTAAATCTTAACATGAAAATGGCCCACCTCCTCGTTTGGAGCAGTCCATTTTATCTCAGGTTGTTCTTCCGTAGAAACTATTGGTTCCTTGAAAAGCAGTCGAGCTTCGCTGTAGGGCCAATTATCTGGTATCTGATGCCTATTCATAAAACAAGCAAACATTTCCCTAAGAAGGATAACCGAACTGAATTAAGACTTCCAGTAATGCAAGGAACCTCTGGGTCTTAAGGATAGAGAAACCATATGAATTTGCTCAAGTGACATGAAGGAACAGACAAAGCAGACATCCGAATAGATAAAAGTATTATAGTAAATCAACACACGAAGTAGCATGGCCAATGCACTGATTGCCAGCCCAAATCTATTGGTGGCAAATGATCTTTCAGTTTCAAACTGTTGACGAAATTTTTCCACACCGGCTGAGTTTGAGAGATAATTCTTTGAAGTCAAGGAATTCAGCAGCCAAGACTATTACAGTGAGAAACTTTGCTGCCTAATTTTGCTTACAAGTCAGGGGACGAGATAAGAGCACAAGAAGCACCTCTTCTTATTTATGTTCTCTAGTATGTTTTCTATGGAACCATGTTGACATATAAGCTTAAGAGCACTCAGCCCTCCAATACCTGATAAATTCATTCCAAAGTAAAACCACTGAAATCATCAAGCTAAAAAATACAAGAGGGACAAATGATATGCGATAGCATAAAACAGTTAACAGAGCACTGCAACAATATCACGTCAACCTCGAATGCTTTCCAATAATCACATCCAGAGAGGATGCACAGGTCAATGAATTGATCCATATCCAGATTCATCTCCTCCAAGATCTAAAAGTCATGAAAGTGAGAAAAAAAATTTAAGCAAACACAATGAATAAACTTTTCTAAGTACCTTGGAAATTTCAAATTCCATGACTTGAACTTTTCTTGAGCTGGGATCCATCAAATGGCGAAGAAATATAGGAGCTCCAAAAGTAAGGGAATCCACATCTTCAGAAGCAACTGCATAAACCTGAAAAACAAAAATTACAGCTAAAGCACCATTCATTATAAAAGAGTTCTGGTTAACACACAAAAATTGAGCAATGATAGTGAACAAGCATATGTGTGAGTGAAAAGGAAATCAAATCAAGGAAATAAAATGGCAATTTACAAAGAGTTAAACGATTGGTAATCATGGAAAAACAATGAACTATCCTAAATCAGAAGACGATCAAACAGGAGGATACTTGCCTTTCCAGCTTTGCAAAGTGCAGCACACTGTGCCTCTGCTCCTGAAGGAGCCTAACATACAAAAACAGGATCTGGTATCTAAACATTTTGTTAGAAATAATAATGAATAAACTTTCTAGACAGACTTGTAACCTCAACTACTGGGACACCCATAAGTCTTAATAGTTTTTTACAGCCTTCATTATGCTGTTGTGTCACCTGCAAGGGTATCAAAGCCATGTAGATCAAGCACACACATATCCAGTTAGCTATGCAGATAGGCTTTTCTGGAAAACAGAGACAAAATCAAACTTCACATCAAATAGGACAAAAATATTACACCATAAGGAAACCAAAACGGGACCAACCTTCACAGTTCTTTTACTGAATTTCTTGATGTCTTCCTTGTTCTGAGACTGCAGGTAACAAATACAGAGCTCACAAAGCCTTCTTGCACTCTGTGTTTCTGCTTGCTTATGTGTGTGTGTGTGTGTGTGTGTGTGTGTGAGAGAGAGAGAGAGAGAGAGAGAGATGCATATACCGCAAGGCTACTGCCAACTGCTCGAAGGCATCTTCCCTCTTTGAAGAACTGCTCAGAGACTCATTTAAGGTAACTAAACATATTCATAGACAATTGCAAAAAAGGAAAAAAGAAAAAATGGAAAATGGAAGGCTGCTTAATAATAAAGTACCCTTTTACAAGCTCTTGCTTCTTCAAATCAGGCGGATGAAAACCTCGCGTGCCAGGATGGCGAAACTCGTCCAAATCTTTGCCTTCATAGCCCGCTGTCCTTCCGTGTTTGTTACTCAACGAACCACCCATCAGACAAGCAATCGTCCTCCGAGTTGAACACTGGAAACGGAGACTCGGATCGCTGCCACATGCGGCAGGACGGTCAAGACCACAACCTTAACTGTGCCAGCTTCGTCCTCAGAAAGATGACGTCAGCATCAAGCAACCACCACATCATTTCTGCCACTCGCCACTCCACATCATCACAACATCATCGTTATTAGAGTTGGCAACTTGTAGCCACGTATCCTAAACAGGTTTTGTCATCTTGTCAAGTAATCATCACAACATCAAAAAACTATGTTCTGAATCGTGAGTCAAACGGTCGAAGCACCAGATCGATAAAGTTGGAAAATCTACAAAGAAATTCATGATATATATTAAAATATGCCAATTACCACGAAAAAGAGCACTTATGTATTTAGATGCATGTTGGGTGTAAATGATACGTAGGGAAGTTTCGTGAATAGACTGGTTATTCTTGTTTAATTAACACTTACGAAAAGAAACTAAGGGCAATCCTGCAAAAAAGAAAGAATGAGAAAAGGAGGGGTTTATTTTTCTTTTGAGTAGGTTTTGTCTGCTTTTGCCTTGGCACTTTCTCTGCAACTTAGCAAGTGAGATGATGGAAGACTTTTGACTTCTTTGGTCGGAAGAAAAGAACAGGAAATTGCAACGAAACGAGCAAGATATTAGAAAACTTTGGCTTGCTTTACGCGTTACATGCTGTGAAGTAGATTATCCAATCACGATGATTTGGGACTTGTGTGCTTTCTAGATTGTTAAAATATTTAAATAATAAATCACATTTTCATTTAACAACTTAAGTTTTTGGAACAGTCAATGATTTCACAAAATTTCACACTGACAATTAACAATTGAGGTTTATCATCTCGCTCATTACCTTCTTTTAATGTCTAAATTTTAAATTTTAAATAAGCAAATTGCAACTTTAAAATTTGGAATAAAATATATCAAGCTGCTCATGGTTGGATCACAATCTATAAAAAATATTCGTATTAAGAATTTTGCAAATCAATCCATTTTATAAATAAAAAAAAAAACATATTGTTCGTGGTACTCTTCCTTCACTCCATTGCTAAATCTGATTATTGAGACTATTTCATAGCTAAATTTCCAAAATCAAGTTAATTTTAGTGCAACCATCTTATTTTTATTGGGATGCTATACATATTTGAGTATGATTTTGTGTAATCTTCATCAATATGATCCACAATTTATCGAATCTCACAAATATTCTAAATATTATAAAAGTGGTATCATATATCGATCCATATTGGTTTGGGATCTAAATCTATATACTATAAATGATCATTTGAAAAGGTACGGCACAATCAAGCATTCAAAATTTTTCATATTATTTTGTAACTAAGCAATAATACGAACTCTTTTCAATCTCTTATATTATCGTAATTCTTTTATTGGTAACACCGGCCACGTACTACTTCATAAAAGGAAGTTAAGATCATGATACATATATTATAATTTTAATTTAACTAATAAATTAATTCCAAGTAAGGCTAAGATTCTGATATAATAATTTTGATTTAGTAATTACATTAATCTCAATAAAAGATAAGTCTCTTCACTTAAAAGCTATTAATGTGTTTTTCTTGATAGTAAGTATGTTTTTACAGAATTCGCATCTTAATATTTAATTTGAGAAATTCGATGGCCAAACCGATGCAAAACAGACAAGATTTACATGAACATGAAACAAATTAATCAAAAGATGAGGGAATAAACCAATCAAAATTGAAAATTCATCGCCTCCTTTCATCAAGTTCTTCTAAAATTATAATTTATAATTTAAGATAAGCGAGTTGTCATATTAAAATTCAGAATGAAATATATCACATAATAAATAAAATAATTCGTATTGAAAATTTTGCAAATCAATCCATTTAATAAATTAAAAACATATTGGAGTTCATGGCTCTCTACATTCGCTCAGTTGCTAAATCTGATTATCCAGTCCGTTTCACAGCTTGATTTCCAATATCAAGTTGTTTTCATTGCAATCATCTTATTTTGAGTGGGATGCTAGATTATTTGATTTGATTTTATGTAACCATCACTAATATAATCTGTGATTTATCGGATCTCACAAATATTTGGAATATTGTTACCATCTTTTATAGAGTCATCTTTATGTTTAATGTACGGTATCAGAGATCTTTCTATATTTTTTTGGGATCTAGATCTATATACTATGAATGATCATTTGGAGAGGTTGGGCATAGTCAGACATTCAAAATTTGTCACATTAATTTGTAACTAATGTGAATAACACTTTCAATCTCTTATATTATTTTAACTGCTTTTGTTGGTAAAAACCAGTCACGTAATACTTCATATAGTGAGGTTAAGATTATGATACATATATAACGATTTTAATTTAAGCAAATAAATTAATTGCAAGTAAGATTAAGATTCTGATATGTGTGTGTGTGTGTGTGTGTGTGTGTGTGTGTATCAATATATATATAACAATTCTGATTTAGTAATTACATTAACTCCAATGACGGATAAGTGTCTTCACTTAAAAGCTATCCATGTGTTTTTCTTAATAGTAATGGTATTTTTAAATAGAATTCACGTCTTAATAATTTCTTTTGGGAAATTCGGTGGCCAAACCGATGCAAAACAAACAAGATATACATGAACTCGAAACAAATTAATGAAAATATGAAGGGGCACCAAGGAATGCCATGCTCTTTTCACTCTTACTTAGCAGTGGAAACATGGATTGACCGATTATATCACATCGATCATGTGATTGGTGCATAATATAAATTTTCTTAGTAGAGGGATAGTTTAATCTTCTAACTAAAGAATTTTGTTTAAAGATGAATGTTGTTGCAAATGTCAATAATTCAGAATCATATATGATATAGATACAAAGTTGATTGGGTTTTTTAAATGTTCTCTACTATGATTAAATAAAGAAAAGCTCAAAAATCATCTTCACTTTGTATCCCAATTTCACTTTATATCTTCATTTCTAAAGCTATGATCTCTGATTTAAAATTTGTTATTAAATGAATGGGACATAGAAACTCTTAGCACGATAACCCAATGATTGATCAAAGAAATTTCTAGGAAACTTCTGGGATGACTTGTAAACTGCGTTCTACTTTTTGGCATGTCCTTTAAATGTGATTAATGGACAATAATTTCTCAAACAATTTTGCAAACCACATCTGAGGAAGACTTTTCAACGAGGTTCCCTCGTTTGGCAATGCAAGATGGAGGAAGACTTTGACTTGCCTACCCTCGCCAATCTTTTCTCTTGAGTAGGTTTTAGTCGGCTTTTGCCTTGTTGCTTTCTTAGCAATTAAGCAAGCAAGGCTATGGAAGACTTTTGAATTCTTCAGTCAGAAGAAAAGAAGAGGAAAATGCAACAAAGTGAGCAAAGATATTGGAAGACTTTGGCTTGTTTTTCTGTGTTACATGCCGAGGAGATTAGCTAACAACGATGATGATTTGGGACTTGTGTGCTTTCCAGACAAATAAACCAATTAGGATTAATTTAAATTTGATAATTCATTGTCCTTTTCATTACCTTCTTTTAAAGTATAAATTTAAAATTTAAGATAAGCAAGTTGCAACTTTAAAATTTGGAATAAAATATATCAAGCTACTCATAGTTGGATCATAATCTATGAAATAGTTCATATTGAGAATTTTACAAATCGATTCATTTTATAAATAAAAAAACATATTGTTCGGGGCACTCTATATTCACTCCATTGCTAAATCCGATTATCTAGGCTATTTCACAGCTTAATTTCCAAAATCAAGCTGATTTCACTGCAATCATCTTATTTTTTTTATGGGATGTTGATATGTTTGAGTTTGATTTTGTGCAATCTTCATTGATATGATCTGCGATTTATTGAATCTCACAAATTTTTGAAATATTGTTAGAGTCTTTTATGTAGCCATCTTTATGTTTAATCTGTGGTGTCATATCTTTCCATATTGGTTTGGGATCTAAATCTATATACTATAAATGATCATTTGAAAAGGTAGGGCATAGCCAAGCATTCAAAATTTGTCACATTATTTTGTACATAAGTAATAATGTGAATAACTCTTTTCAATCTCTTATATTATTTTAACTACTTTTATTGGTAAAACCGGCCATGTAATGCTTCATAAAGTGAGTTTAAGATTATGATACATATATAACAGTTTTAATTTAAATAAATAAATAAATTCAAAATAAGGTTAAGATTTTATACATATATCATTATATTGATTTAGTAAATACATTAGAATTATATATAAGTGTCTTCACTTAAAAGCTATTCATGTGTTTTTTTATAATAGTAATGGTGCTTTTAAGTAGAATTCACATCTTAATATTTAATTTCGGAAATTCGGTGGCCAAACCGATGCAAAACAGTAAAGATATACATGAACACTAAACAAATTAATCAAAAGATGAAGGTGCATCAAGGGATTAAAAAAGAAGAAGAAAGAAGGGTGTTGACTATATTGACTGAAGTAATATTCGAAGTCTAGCGCCTTTTTCCCTACCCCCATGGCGCCAGAGACTTGAGAGCCTATAATATTGACAGCCATCACTCAGATCCAAGCACACCCAAAGCAAACTTCCCTGAGAGACAGAAAGGATTTGAAATCTGTGGTGTTTAGAGATCCTACAATGGAGAAAGGGATGAGTTCATAGGCATCACCTAGATCTTCGTATGAAGTTTTTCTAAGTTTTCGAGGAATAGACACTCGTTATGAATTCACCGATTGTCTTTACCATGGGATGATTGAGGCTGGGATCAACGTCTTTAGAGACAATGAATCCCTCCATGTCGGTAAGGAAATTGGTGGTGGACTTCTACAAGCAATTGAGAACTCCAAGATCTTCATTCCCATTTTCTCCAAAATTATGCTTCCAATCATTGGTGCCTTCGAGAGCTTGCATATATGGTCAAGTGCACCTTGAAATCGAATGGGAATAAAGAGATTCTACCAATTTTCTTGAACGTGGAACCTGCTGATGTCAAGCTCAAAACAAACTTGTACAAACAAACTCTTTCAAAGCGCCAGAAGATGTCCTGCACTGAAGTGGAGTCATGGGAAGAGGCTCTCATCGAGGTGGGCAAGATAAAGGGTAAATGTTTAAACTTTTCAAACTTCCATTTGTAGATTTCGTTTTCCTGGTGAAAATATAATATATTCATCTAGTCCATTTTATATAGTTTAGTAGCCGACGACGGCCACTACCGCTACTGTTGGCGGCCACTATAGCGGTGAGAACGCAATTCTCACGTGCAGTGGCCAATAGCTGCCACTATCGGTGGTATTGCTGCAATAGCCCCAGTCAATAGCACTATTGTGGTGGTATAGCACCCTACTCATCTTTACTCTCTCTCTCTCTCTCTCTCTCTCTCTCTCTCTCTCTCTCTCTCTCTCTCTCTCCCGTTCAAGACCGATGACACCATCGCCGGAGGTTGCAAAGGCCATGACCCACGCGACTTGGAGAATTGAGGCAAGGTCGAGATGGCACGTCGACCGGGCGCAATGAGCGACAACACCGGAACTTGATGGTGACAGTGTAGGAAGGTGAGCGATGTCAACGGTGGCGTGGTACGACAGGGGCCGACGGTGATGGTCACTGAAGCTTGGGAGCGGAGAGAGATTTGCAAAAATCAGAATCATATTGGTGTATAGATTTTTTTGCATAATTGCCTCAACATATGAGGGCAATTTAGTCTCTTTGGGAGTAGTTTTACCAAAAAAAAAAAAAGTTATCCTAACATAGTTCTTACCTTGTGGCAGCCAAGGGGATCTGATATGATCGGTAATTCGAACCGTTTCACTTAAGCTGAAGGTTGCACATGAAAATGTGACTGAACATCTAGTCGAGTTGATGATCATGTAGAAGCTATAATCAAAATGTTGGATGTGGGATCTGATAGTGTGTGATTTATTGGAATCCATGGAATGGGCAGTGTTGGCAAAACAACCCTTGCTAAGGTCATCTTCAACAAACTTTTTTCTAGCTTTGAGCGATGTTGTTTCCTTGCAGACGTTCGGGAATTATCAAAAGGCAATCATGGTATGGTAAATGTGCAAAAACAATTGTTATCCAAGCTCATTGATTCTCAATCTAATGGCCAAATTTATCATGTGAATGATGGGATCAACATGATCAACAAGGGAGTACTGAGAAATAAAAAAGTACTCATTGTTCTTGATGACGTGGATGATAAAGAGCAACTGAAAAGTCTAGCAGAAAAAGGTAATTGGTTTGGTTCTGGTAGTAGGATTATCATAACCACTAGGGACCAAAGTGTCTTAATGATTGAGGGAGCAGCAATAGGTGAAGGCCTCATAAAAAAATCATCAAATGTTTCAACTTACGAAGCGTGTGAAATGAAATTTGATTATGCTCTTAATTTTTTCAGTAGGCATGCCTTTAGAAGAGACTCTCCACCAGATCATTATGTCTCCCTTTCAAAAGAAGTCGTCTCCACTTTGGGAAATCTTCCTTTAGCTCTTGAAATTACAGGTTCATCCCTTAATGGTAAATCCGAAGCATTATGGGTTGACACGTTGAAGAAGCTAACAGAAGCTCCTCCCATGGGAATCCAAAGAAAATTGCTAATAACTTATCATAAAGGCTAGATCATGCACAAAGGCAAGTATTCTTGGATATAGCTTGTTTCTTTGTTAATGAGGACAAAACATACCCTTTCTACATGTGGGAAGATTGTTGATACTACCCACACGATGCCCTTGAAGTCCTCATTCTCATGTCCTTGATAAAAATCAAAGACGACAATATTTTTTGGGTGCATGACCAAGTGTGGGACTTTGGAAAGGAAATTGTCCGTCAAGAGAATTTCAACGATCCTTGCAAGCGCAGTAGAGTGTGGAACTTTGAGGAAGTCCTAGCATTCTAAAGCAAAAAGAGGTAAAAAGGAAACGGCAATTTATGAATTGTTGTACACTATTGTTGAAAAAGTAAAAATGAATGGCTATTAGCGCTTGAAATTATTCGCTTTTGACCTTCGTATTGGGACTTCTTGGTGTTTCCATTGTCAGGGAAGTAGGAATATAGAAATACTATCCGTGGGATATGATGGATTTGATGAAGACGCTATTCTAAAGCATGATGAATTTGCTAATTTACGGAAGCTAAGGTTCTTTGAAGGGGAGGGAGTATCCTTTGTTGGAGACTTCAATAATATTTTCTCCAATTTAAGATGGCTTTCTTGGAAAAATTGCCCTCCCAAGTTTGAGGCAACAAACTTTCATCCAACTAATTTAGTTGTTCTTGACCTTTCATGGAGCGATATTTCGGAAGAATGGATTGGCTGGAACCAAATCAAAGTACGATTTGAGTACCACTCCTTGCATATGCATATCGTTTCTTTTGTCATTTTTTTCCAAGTCATTTCTCAGTATATATTTTATGAATTTTCTTTTGCAGGTGGCAAGTAAACTAAAAGTACTAGATCTTCACCATTGCTCATTTTCAAGAACACCAGATTTATCTCCATGGATGTCCTTGGAGAGATTGATTCTTGAAGATTGTTACAAGTTAATTGAAATTGACCCATCCATTGGTAAATTAAAGCTCCTAATTTCCTTGAACTTGAAGGGATGTGAATGTCTTCGAAAGTTGCCTGAAGAAATAGGATGTCTTCAAGCTTTGACAGAGATTGTCATGCCTATTATGCTACATGAACTTCCGGAGACATTCGGTAATTTGCAATCTTTGTTGACCTTCAAAGTACCAAATGAGCAAATCAGCAAACTACCATACTCAATTGGAGGTTTGGTGAAACTTACGCAGTTGAATTTATCTTGGTGTAGATACATAGAAGAACTTCCAGATTCGGTTAGGAAATTACAATCTTTAGTTGAGTTGGATTTGTCATCCACAGGTATTGATCACTTGCCTGATTCAATTGGCAATCTAAAGCAATTGAAAGTACTAAGGATGATCGGCATAACAAGGATAACAAAATTACCAAGTGTGATTAGGCTGGTGGAGAAGCTCAAAGAGTTAAATGCTCGAGGATGTTGCAACTTGACCGGCGAAATCCCTAAAGAAATTGGGAGACTATCCCGTTTGAGGATCCTAGACTTGTCGTACTCACGCATATGCAAATTACCCACCACGATGAGTCACCTCTCTAATCTCCAAACACTTGAGCTAGAAAAATGTTCCGAGCTTAAACAATTGCCGGAGCTTCCCCTAAGTTTGACTTGTCTCGCATGGGACTGGCATAATTCGCTTGACATGAAATGTTGGCAGAAGTGGTCCCCGCGGAGATCTATTTGCGGGAGGAATATTGGCAGGAGGAAGATGAAGACGAAGTAGATAGTGTTGCTGCTAAAGAATACCTCCAGATCAGTACCCCATCTCAACAGGAAACACCTGTCATTACTCTTCCCACTAGCATTAGGAGCCTATCTCAGCTTAAAACATTAAAATTGTGCTCCAAATATGTGCAATTCCTCCCTCAGCTCCCCTCTAGTTTAAGAGAGTTAAAACTTCGAGATCTGGTGACTACACGATCACCGGATTTTTCCAATTTGAAAGACTTGTCACTCTTGACATTCTTTGGATGTTCGCTAGAATTCTCCAGTATATTTGATGCGGAGTCGGAGGAACTCGGTGTGGAGTTCTGTGAGCTTAGACAACTGGATGCACCGTTGCAGCTGGAAATAAAAAGATTGAGATCATTAAAGATGGCTTCTTGTGAGTTCCTTCCAGAAGTACTTAATTTGTCGCACATGAAGAATCTAGAAAAGGTAGATCTGGGACTTAGCGTTTCATTAGTTGAGATTCATGGCCTTGAAGAATTGGGATCCCTTTGCTCTCTAATAGTTGACAATTGCCCTTCGTTGGAGAGGATGTTAGACCTATCAAAATTGAAAAAGCTACCGATGCTTCAAGTACGTAATTGTGGTAAGCTAAAGAGGGAGGAAATCTATTGGAATTATTGGAATGGTGAGTTTGGGGGTGACATCTACAACGTCGGCGGCTTCGATTTGTTGTCTGTCCCCGACGAGTTCAAAATTGATGCATTCTTCCGCTTGCCTATCCCCTATACGAGCCCTAATGCTGGAAAGTTTGGGTTTGACACCTCAGACGCTGCCTCCACCTCCGCCGTGGTATAATGAGTCCCATCGGTGGCTTCGATTCGTAGTCTGCGTCCAGCTAGCTTAGACCTGCTGCATTCTTCGGCGTGTCGCCGCTACCTCCGCCTCTGCCATCACCTCTAGGAGTTCCATCAACAACACCGATTCGTCATTCGCGTCCGGCGAGCTCAGACCTGCTGCATTCTTCAACGTGTTGCCTCCACCTCCGCCTCTAGGAGCACCATCAGCAGTTGGAATATGGCAGCACCACGTTTCACACCATAACTTGCACTGGTAATTCTAAATTGCACACCAAGTGTTTGTGCAGTTACCTCTTTCCCTGTTCAGATCTGGATATGGAGTTTTGTTACAAGGGTTTAATGGGTGAATTTTTCTGGTGTTGAGCTAATTGGGAAAATTGTGCAAATAGACATCTTAGTTTTAATTTGATTTGATTTGGTGTGCAAACAGTGGTAAAAACCCCACATTTCAAGAGAAGTTTCTGTTCATACTCGTTGAAGGGCTTAGGGAGTTGAATCTTGTGGTTTGGAACAACAATATTCTCACTTTCAATTACTTTAGTGGCAGTCTTACATTGAATCCATTTTGCTAACAAAAACTGTTGTTGAGTTGTTTTGGATTTTGGACCTTGATTGGCTAGTGTTCTCATCATAATTGTGTTTTCCATGGTCTCAAGGGTTTGGCTCTGTAAGGTTCTTTCTCAGAGCTTCGGTAATACGACCTAGCCTCTTCGGACTAAAAAATGGACAGGTATAATCAGCTGAATCTATTCCTCTTTTCTTATGCATGTAAATTATGTATCAGGTTCAAAAGCAAAATACAAAAATAACATGTCAAAAGATGGAGTACATAAGATGACCTTTGTGTAAAAATAGTGATGTGATTTCTCTAATTCACTCATTTGCAATAATAACTCGTACTAGGTTCTACTTTACCATTGAAATTACATGTCAACTGTCGAATGGTTGGTGTTGTTGTCATTATCATCATGATTGGTAAGTAGGTTTGATTGCTTGAACAATTTGCTGGAAACTTGGGTGCTTCATAGGACTGGCTTCATTTTCCATATCCATTTTAGTCAGTCATTTGTGTGTTAGGGCTTGGCATGTCATACTTGCCAACTTATATTGTTTTACCGTCTATGGATATCATATATCTTGTTTACTAGTGAACTATAGCTATTTGCTACTGTTGAGTTTATTTATTCATTCCAGCAAGTAAAAATCTAGCACAATTTAGTTCTGCCAGTAGTGAACATTGCTGGCAATACGCTACTTCTTCTAGTTAGATTATGATATTGTTAATTTTGCAATGGAATAAGTAGAATACTTGTCTTCGTAGTGAGAACAAGGCCTTGGCTTCTTCCTTCTTTTTATTTTTATTTTTTATTTTTTCAAGAATATTGTTAAGCACTACTAACATTTGATATGACAACTTTTGAGATTAAAACATAGTGATATGTCGAACAAATTCTATAAGAATGATGTAGACTGCTTCCTGCAGCTGAAGTAATGGAGTTTTTATATATTCCCAAGGGTGTGAGACAGGTGTCGTTCAAAACCTTGATAATGTCAAGTAGAATTCTGTTCCTGAAATCCTTCTGTAGGTCATTGTCAGTTGAGCTAATGTGCGATTTCCGGATTGTTGGAGCACTCATATGACTATCTATACTATGGTGTTAGTGAATGCTATGATCAAAAGGACGAATTTGATTGTGCTCTGTTTCGTTCTTAGAGGGCTTATGTACAAAAAAGAGTTTGACATGAGCTATGTGGAATTCATGAGAGATGGAGCAAAATGGTTGTTAGAGAACAAAGACATTAAACTTTTTGATAGGATTTGTCCCTCTTTGCTATTATGATGCAATCTTAGTGAGAAATTTTTTTTGGGGGGTTTTTTTTTTTTTGGATGGTGGTTTGCTTCACTATCATCTTATCTTCACCTTTTACTTGGACTCACTAATTTGTAGTGTACTCAGGCACTGTTTGGTAACCAAACAATGCCTAATTCTAATTTTTTGTTTCCGGGATTAGTTTGGGAACGGAATCGCATTTAGTAAAAATTTTGTTCCCGGAAACAAAATTCTATTTTTTTGTTCCCAAAAATAGGTTTGGAATAGAATCAAGAATTAAAAATAAAAAATAAAAAAAAATTGATTCTTATTCCGTAAACAAATTTAAGAATCAAAAGAAATTCTTCTTCTTCCATTTTCTATTTTTCTTCTATTTTCTTTTTCTTCATTGACCGCCATCCCGCGGTTGCCGTCCGCCGCCACCCGCCGCCGGTCACCGACAACCGGTCCGATGAGCTCACCGGAGGCCCGCTTGGCCACCTATGAGCTCGCCAGAGGGCTGGGTGAGGCTTGCCTGGCCACCGACGAAGCTCGGCCTCGCCAAATCTAGCAAGTTCGAGCCTCGCCGAGGCTAGGCAAGCCTCGCGACTGGTGAGGCCGAGCCTCGTCAGTGACAAGCGAGCAAGCTCACCCAGCCCCACCGGTGGCCAGGCGAGCCTCGCCAGTGGCCAAGCCGGCCTCGCCCAGCCCCGACGAGGTTGACCTGGCCACCGGCAAGGCTCGACCAATGAGGGCCGGAGACGCTCCGGTGAGGTCATTGAGCGTCTCCGACCCTCGTCTAGCCGATCGTCGAATCGATGACCGGAAGAAGAAAAACATGAGAGAGAAAGGAAAAAAAATATTTAAAAATTAAAAGAAATTGAATTTGGAATAGAATCAATGAGCACGATACCAAACGCAATTCTTTTCCAGAATCAGAAATTTTGGACAATTACCAAATAGCTTAAAATGCTTAGAAATTATTCCCGGAAACAAAATAAAAAATAATAATTTCTGGTCAAAATATGTTTTCTATAACAGAATCGTTACCAAACGCACCCTTAATGATATTTCTCAATTGTTACCCAGAAACCATGCTAGGGTATATTTTTATATTAGGTAGCAACCTTTTCTAGTACCACTGATTTTTACTTGCAGCTTCACTACAACCAAATGTTATTTTTCTTAGGCATGGCAAGAAATGCATACTTCCATCTTATTTGATTTTCTCCCCGATGACATGAGAGTCGTAGTATGGTGCTGTAATAACTGTCAACATGAACATGTGATATTCGATTGATCTCTAAAGACACGTGTGTGAGAAAATGCTCACTCTTAAGTTGCTATCAGGCTTTTGAGCAATACGCAGGTTCAGTTTTTTCTAAACCTCCCTCTTGAGAAAAGGTGAAACTTGATTTAGTTTCTTTCTTGTTCTGCAACTTGTAGATTATTACATGTCTGAGATTGAGATGCAATCTTGCATGACGCAATCTATGCTATTCAATGCATGAACTGGTTACCTGTCTGTTACTGTATATGAGATTTGATTCCATCCCATCTTTCTTGAAAGCCGGGTAAGAAATTGATTTGATGTATGACAAATTTCCCCATCAAAGTTGAGAATGACCATGTTCCATTGCTGAATTGCCATCTTAGACCTAAACTAGTGTTGGTGATTTTGACTAGATTTCACATCATTGCGATATTATATGAAGTCTAGGCTAAAGAAACCGATGCTACAGTAACTGTAGGAAATCATTCTTGATAAGGGCTTGAAACTTGAAGATGCACTGACAGGAGTTTATACAATCCATGTTTGCCTTTAAAGTTGCTCGGTGCGGAAGGATCACCTATGAGATGCATCCTTATCTAAAAAACTTCTCCAAGTGAGTTTTGTTCTTTTGGAAGGGACTTAATTTGACAACGATTTTTTTAATTTACAATTACCATTGTCACATGAGATTGACTTGTCTCTGGTTGGTTACCATAGAGGTGTCAATTGAAGATCCGTATGTTATTTTCGTCACTTTGCATTTGATGATGCCAGGTGCTAACAATATTTATCTTTTGTTCCAGGGGAGTAGAAATTATCAAAAATGCTGAATGAGAAAGGCATTGCATGCATTTTCTCCTCAAGATGAAGACTTACTTTGATGGGAGACGTTTTGCGGAGAACGTGGAACTTTAGCGATCATTTGAATATGTGATATTACTATAGGCAAAGCAGAGGCTAGGGTTATGTTCACATAAATAATGTTACGCTTTCAAAATAAGACTTGCCTGGATTGTTTCGCATGTTTCTTCTTTTCTATTACTAAAGAGCTTCTGGGGATTGAGTTCATTTGTTATAGTGATTCATGAATAGAAAGCTTGTCCACGCAAATTCTCTCTTCCATGGTGTTGTAACCATCTTTGCAGTTACCTTTAGCTTCTGCTTAAAAATGTAAGATATGACATGCTGATTTAAGAGATCAAACCAGGCAGAAATCGAGGTGGTCAATGCAAATGAACTTCAAAATAGATAGGGAAAATGTCACAAATGATCCCTATACTATTATTTAATGTGCAATTTGGTCCATGAACTTTCGATCGGCTCAATTTGGTCCTTTAACTATTGATAAATGTCCGATTTGGTCCCTAAACTTTCGATCGACTCAATTTGGTCTCTAAACTATTTGATAAATGTTTGATTTGATCCCTGAACTTTCAATCGACTCAATTTGGTCCCTGAACTATTGATAAATATTCAATTTAGTCTTTCGTTACTCTTTTATTTTTTATTTTTTTATTTTTTTTGCTTTTTCTTTCTTCCCTCCGCCGCTCCGGGGAGGGAAGCCGGCGTCCGGCGAGGGCAACCCTCGTCAACGTCGAGCGAGGGGCTCCCTTGCAAATCTGGCGAGGGAGCCCCTCGCCCGACATTGGCAAGGGGCTCCCTCGCAAATCTGGCGAGGGAGCCCCTCCTCGACATCGGGCGAGGAGCACCCCGGCGTCGAGCGAGGGAGCCCCTCGCCCGACGCCAGGCTACGAGGGAGCCCCTTGCTGATGTCGAGCCACTCTCGCCTGCGTCCAACGAGGGCGGCTCGACGAAGTGAAGAGAGAAGAAGCAAAAAAATAATAAATAATAAAAAAAAAAAAAGGAAAAACAGTAATGAATGACTAAATCGAACATTTATCAATAATTTAGGAACTAAATTGAGCTAATGAAAAGTTTAGGGACCAAATCAAACATTTATCAAATAGTTCAAGGACCAAATTGAGCCGATCGAAAGTTCAAGGACCAAATCGGATATTTATCAATAGTTCAAAGACCAAATTAAGCCGATCGAAAGTTCATAGACCAAATTGCACATTAAGTAATAGTATAGAGACCATTTGTGACATTTTCCCAAATAGATACAACTATTGTGTAATATTGAAAACTGCGAAAGTTCAAGAGAAGTGTTTTAACAAATAGGAGAGAGAGAATGGCAAAATTAGGATGTGAAAATTAGAGGTTGGAAAGATGCTACAAGCTTGAAATGGATATGCATATGGAGGAGTTTAGGAGCTTATGGGAATTGAAAGAATGATATGTGAACCTACATACCAACTCATTCGTATAGGTTCATATAAACTATTGAGTAGGATTAGAAATAGATTTGAAAAGTGTGGTACATCCTCATTGTGTTCTAAACTATTATTTCTTCTTACAACCGCCAGCCCTGGAATTCCTGTTAGTTGCTTCCTTGGCAATATTCCCAGGTGTTTCCTGTTGATGGATGACAATAATATAAAATTTGTATGAGTGATATATAAGTATCGTAAAATGTACAGTACATGGAAGAAATGGAATCCTTAGGACAGCAAATACGCACACTGTAAAAGGAACACTAATATGCACTCTGCCCGACAAGCAGTACCCCTCTCGTTCTAGCATAGAGGGCAAACTTCATCCTTCCAATAAAAATATATACTACTCTTCCAAAATTGCAGTACCATAAGACATGACCCCTTTTTTTTGGAAAGGAAAGCATCAACTTGCTTCCAACTACGGGCAAAAACAGCAACTACAAGTCATGACTTGCTCAGAATAGGGTTCTTACATTCGCCATTATTTAGATCCACGTCGGGACGCAGACAATTCTCAATGGCTGTTTGAAGTTCCTCAAACCCAGCACCATGGTTGGCATTTTAAAGCTGCCAAGGACCCTGGGCTGGGGATTTACAGATACCTGTGTAGAGAATATCTTGGGCTTGAATGCCAGACTGGGGCATTGAAGTGTGCATTTGCCTCCCTGTCATCCAGTGCAATTACGGGAGTTAATCAGGCCAAAACTCCTAACATATCAGTACAAGCACACTGGTGTTTTTGTTTATCTAATTGATTTCATGAATAGAGTGATGCAACACCATTAGCACATCAGTAAAGTTATATTAGAGAAATCGGGCATAAGCAGCAGGGGCACGGCAACATACTACCTTTGACTTACAACACTATCACCAGAAGTTTAAAATGATCACAAAGATCTGAAAATTTGTGCACCGCTAGGGCAATCAATGGCTAACGATGTGAGTTAGAAGGATTACTATTTATCCATCAAAAGTAGCATCTGAAGACATCTCTTCACCAGAGCAATGTGTGACATTACACCTTCGCATACATTAAAAGAAGGAAAATTCCAGGTGCTCAGTCCTTAAAGATATCAACATGACATACCTTCCTCTTAGCAGGTACAGATGGATTCTTAGCTGGCTTAGAGAAGGAAAATATATAAAAGGATTCATCAGAAAAAAGAAAGTGCATTTTGGAACTCACTTTCAATTGTTCAAGCTTTAGTTACCAGCCTTGTGATGACTCATCCTTAGCTGCCTTAATCTTCTCTATCGCCTGATACACATGGTAAAACAACATTGAAAACATCTATGCTCTCCCCTTCAGAGGAAAAGAAGCAACTTCCTTGAGTATGCAACTGACCAACACATTACTTAAGATAGAAGCCATACATTCGTCACTCTGTCAATGTTGAACCCATTCTCATCCACGAGAAAGGAAATTAAGCCCTTTGAAAGGGACATAACAATCAGTTAGGAAACGAGTCAAGAATTCAAAAAGTGAAACGTTGCAAGTAAATCACAGCATGAAATTGGCCCACCTCCTCGTTTGGAGCAGTCCATTTTATCTCAGGTTGTTCTTCTGTAGAAACTATTGGCCCCTTCAAAAGCAGGCGAGCTTCACTATAGGGCCATTTATCTGGTATCTGATACCCATTCAAAAAACAAGTAAACATTTCCTTGAGAGGGATAACTGAACTGAATAAAGACTTTCAAGTAATGCAAAGGACCTCTACGCCTGAAGGATAGAGAAACCATACAATTTTGTTCGAGTGAGAGTGAAAGAACAGAAAAAGCAGACAATAGAATAGATAAAGTTATTATAGTAAATCAACACATGAAGTAGCATGGCTGATGCACGGATTGCCAGCCCATATCTGTTGGTGGCAAATGATCTTTCAGTTTCAAATTGTTGATCAAATATTTCCCTGCCAGCTGAGTTTGAGATATGATTCTTTTAAGTCAAGGAATCCAGCAGCCAAGACTATTACAATGAGAAACTTGGCTGCCTTTTTTCGCTTACGAGTCGGGGGACAAAATCAGAGAATAAGAAGCACCTTTGCTTGTTTATGTTCTCTAGTATGTTTTCTATGGAACCATGTTGACTGATAAGCTTAAGAGCAGTCAGCCCTCCAATACCTAATAAAGTCATTCCAAAGTAAAGCCACTGAAAGCATCAAGCCAAAACATACAAGAGGGCAGAATGATATACGATAGTATTAAACAGTTAACAGAGCACTGCAAGAATATCATGTCTACCTTGAATGCTTTCACAATAATCACATCCAGAAAAGAATGCACAGATCAACGAATTGATCCATATCCAAATTCATCTCCTCCGATCTAAAAGTCATGAAAGTGAGGAAAAAAAATTTAAGCAATCCCAGTGAATAAACTTTTCTAAGTACCTTGGAAATTTCAAATTCCATAACTGGAACTTTTCTTGAGATGGGATCCATCAAATGGTGAAGGAATATAGGAGCTCCAAAAGTAAGGGAATCCATATCTTCAGAAGCAACTGCATAAACCTGAAAAACAGATATTACAGCTAAAGCACCATTCATGATAGATGAATTCTGGTTACCGCAAAACAATTAAGCAATGATAGGTATTCAAAGTCAGTGAAAATTCCCTGGACAAAAATGGCTTAGTAAAGAATATTCCAAATGTAAATGACTACGCATACGAAGACATTAGACAAGTGAACAAGCATATGTGCGAGTGCAAAAGGAAATTAAATCATGGAAATAAAATGGTAATTTACATAGAGTTATTACCAAAAAAAAAAAAAAAAAAGGATTAATTATCATGGGAAAACAATGAACGATTCTGAAGACAATCAAATGGGAAGATACATGCCTTTCCAGCTTTGCAAAGTGCAGCACATTGTGCCTCTGCTTCTTAAGGAGCCTAACACACAAAAACTGAACCTGGTATCTAAACTTTTTGTTAGAAATAAGAACGAATAAACTTTCCAGACAGAATTGTAACCTCAACAACTGGGACATCCATAAGTCTTAATAGTCTTTTGCAGTCTTCATTGTGCTGTTATGTCACCTGCAAGAGTATCAAAGCCATGTACCACAAGTGCACACACATCCAGTTAACTACGTAGATAGGTTTTTTTTTCTGAAAACAGAGACAAAATCAAACTTCACATCAATAAGAATAAAATATCGCACCGTAAGGAAACCAAAACGAGACCAACCTTCACAGTTCTTTTACTGAATTTCTCTATGTCTTCCTTGTTCTGAGACAGCAGACACAATAAATACAGAGCTCACTAAGCATTTTTGTACTCTGTGTTTCTGGGTGCTCATGTGCGAGAGAGAGAGAGAGAGAGAGATGCATATGCCGCAATGGCGATTGCCAACTCCTCAGAGGCATCTGTCCTCTTCAAAAAACTGCTCAGAGGTAACTAAACATATAGTACTGCTTTGCAAGCTCTTGCTTCTTCAAATCAGGAGGTCGACCATCAAATACGTAGCTATCGTGACAAAAGCAAAGCATAATTCAGAGAAGCATGAGCTTCATTCTTCTAACATTCCATCCCAATGAAAACAAGGCAGGTAAAGAAAAAAAGTTTACATTGGCTTTATCCCCGCTTCTAACAGCCTAATCGTCCAGTAAAACATGCCTTGCAGATGACTACATGAGAAGACAAATCAAAAAGCAGCTCAAGGTCAACACTTTCCAAGCACAAAGATCACATCGCAAGTACCAAATAATGCAACAGGCGTCAATCTCTTATGCATAAACCGAGTCCAAGAAATAACATCTGAAGCATCAAAACACAAGGCTAGTCAACAATTCAGCCATAAACTCTACGAAACTCGAGCAAAGTGGATTTTCATTTCCATGGAGTATTACAATGCCAGTGTACCTGGTGACTTCACCAGCCTCATTGGTGAGCATCTGAGTCCCCTTCCTCCCAACCACAACCTAATCCACCAATCAAAAGAACCCAAAAAACCCCCAACACTCAAAATCCAAATCCCCACCGACAAACCAAAACGTGCAATCGCAGGCATCGATCCATAAAAAGCAACTTAACGAGGAAGAAGCTCTCGTGCTTCTGCTCCTTCATGGCGTTCGGGGCGTTGTCCGCCAGCAGCTTCGTCAGCCCCTATCGAAATCGGTGGACGAGACTCGATGAACAACATATGGAA
Organism: Eucalyptus fibrosa; assembly: GCA_017140475.1. Lineage (NCBI taxonomy): Eukaryota > Viridiplantae > Streptophyta > Magnoliopsida > Myrtales > Myrtaceae > Eucalyptus > Eucalyptus fibrosa. The sequence continues at coordinate 23,771,843 of CM029506.1, forward strand.
AATGATGGGATTGAAGGAGACGGAGGTGGAACTGAAACTACCTTGATGCCCATATCGGAGAGAGAGAGAGAGAGAATTGTTGCAGTGGAATTTGAGGGATGAAATGGAAGCTGCTTGATATGAATTGAATGGCTTCGAGCTCTTCCGCTTCCCGCCAAATTTTGGAGACTATCGCGTTTGGGGGTGGAGCGTGTGAGTCACGCGCAGGTGTCGCGACTGGTTTTTTTCAGCATTAGTTATAAGTTCTCGGCCCATTCGAATTAGGGTGCGCATTATAAAATTTCTAAAATAAAATTGATTTCTTTTTCAATTTTTATTTCAAAAATAAAGCTAAAAATTTTAGCTTTTGATTTCTTCTTCAAATCTATTTCTGTAATAGAAATCTGTTTGAAATAGAGAAATCAAATCGCGTTACCAAAAACGGATTGCTTCAAACTTATTCCGAGAAGAGAAAACGAGAAATCAAGAAACCGAAATTTTATCATGCACACCCTTAGCGATTGTTATGATATGTACGTATCGGGAGTTTTACTCGTATGATATGCACATCCATACTCCCATGATTTCTTTAGATTTCCAAAATATCGAATTTAAATATGCAAATTGATACTAATGACTTCTCGTTTCTAGTGATTGGGGTGGATGGAAATGTTGAATTCACATAGAAGTCGAAATCGATCAATTGATCAATTTGGATTTGAGTATTTGAAAGACTTTTTTCTACTTTACTAATTCAACCAAGGTATTATTCTACCTATATGTCTATAGGGAAGAGAAAATGGACTACTATAGTTTCTTCATGTTTTAGATAGAGATATTCGAAGGGTTGACCCATGTCGAATTTGAGACATTTGATTAGAACAATCAATATTGTATTCTCGATGGCCGAGATGACGGAGGTGGCAACGAATTCATTGGTTTGACATCCCTTTTTTTGAGGAACTATCAAAGGAAATCAAGTGAATTATTAAGCAGGGACAATCGGTTATCTCAGGAAAGATATGTGCCATCACTCAACATGAACTCTCTTAAGCTCATACCAATAACGACTTTTGAAGTTTTATTTAAATGATTTCATATGCAAATTAATTCATTTAGGAGCGCCGCTAATCTATCATAAGTCAGATAAAAAAACCCAAGCAAAATATGGTAAAACATTTTATGTAAATGTGTAAAAGGAAATCTGGTTTTGCATAGCAAATTATAGTCCTTTCCAAATGAATTTGGCGGTGAGAATTGACTTTTTCACAATGAACTTCAAGGTTAACTATTTAATTTGCTTTTGAAATTCACAAACGAAAGAAAAGAGTGAGAAGTGGCATTTTAATATTGACTAAATATTTAAAATTAATGCAAAAAGATTAATTTTTAGTACCTAACAATGCCAACTAACTTAATCGAACTAAAAAAAGAATTCATTTTTACTTTTTACTATTCATCATCCGATCATTTTAGTAAATATAAATTTAGGCAAGTACAAGGAAATTTACATTTTACATTTTATATGAAAACAAGTTAAGTTGTTGTCAAGATTTATCTATTAATGAAACATCTTTTCCTTGAACTTTTGTGTAAATATGTCCATGTCATACCTAATCAAACAATTGATTCAATTAAATCCCTAAAGTTGTCTAACGTATGTCATGGTTCCTTATCATATAATTGATTGTGTTCCTATACTATTTTGAAATGTTCAATATAATCTCCATTGTAGTTATTACATGGATGGAATCCGTGTAATGTCACTTTCTTGTCTTTTGCTCATTAAGAACAATCGGCTGTTCTTTACTTTCTCCAGGCTTATGCTAACTAATCTTGATATTATTCGTGTTACCTAAATTTTCATTTGAAGACTTCTCAATCATTGAACAAGAAAACTAGGCTAGAATTCGATAGAGTTTGATCCTAAACAAAAACATCGATCTTGCCTAGTCTTGCATTTGCAGCTGTGGCTATATTACTTCACATTTAGATATTAGAGACATTTAAATTTTGGGCACAGAACATTCGCATTGAGCAAAGCATGGATCTGGCTATTATGCGTTTCCTTGGGATTGGCCCGATAGATGGCCCAAAATGCGAAATGAGTCTCTGAACTCACTTGAGGCTCCAAAACCGAGCCTGCTCAAGCCCGGCCCTAAGCTAATCAAACTCGGCCTAGTGGAGGGAGAGGAAACGCGGCCATTCAAGAACAATAAGGGAAATTGCAATCGATCAACGCCCATTTTAGAAGCCAATTGCAGTCTGAACACAGAAGATGGAAGGTCCTGCTCAGCTGTACGTCGAAATTGGAAGAAAAGGCAAAAGAGAATTAAAGAAGGAAAGGAGCGTGCAGTTTCATCTTGACTAAGGGAACGATCTCGGCATTCGGGACCCGGAATTTACGGCCAAAAGAAAACAAGAAAATCTGGACATAAAGAAGCAGAGGATTCTCAGTCACGTGGCGTGGCGATTTTTCAGCATACAGTTTCATCTTGACTAAGGGAACGATCTCGGCATTCGGGGACCGGAATTTACGGCCAAAAGAAAACAACAAAATCTGGACATAAAGAAGCAAAGGATTCTCAGTCACGTGGGGTGGCGATTTTTCAGCATATAATAATTACAAAAGAGAGCTCGAAAAAGAAAAGATGAAAGTTTTTTTTTTTTCCCGCCAAGAAAGACGAGTACAGAGAGAGTTATGGTCGGCAAAAGAGAGAAGACTAAAAGGACAAAAAAAACAGAGAAGCGGCGGACAAAAGAGAAGAAAGGAAAAGAAGTACAGATGGGGCAAATTCTCGTGCAGGAGGTGAAAAGAAAAATACGAAGAGAGAGAAAGCTAGCAGGCCACCTTGCACATGGAAAAAGCCAAAAACAAAATCAAGTTCAAGTAGGTTTCTTTCTATCTTTCTTTGGAGTAGGTTTCGTAGGCTTCTTATCCCCTTCTTTGGCCGGAGGAAAAGCACAGGAAAATGCAAGGAAGCAAACTTAAGATAGTAGAAGACTTTGACTTGGGACTTATGTGCTTTCCAGATGATTAACCGTCGGCTTAATTTACATTTGATAATTCATTGCCTACTCTCATTACCTTCTTTAAAAATTTTAATTTAAAATTTAAGATAAATGCGTTGCAATTTTAAAACTCGAAATAAAATATATCAAGCTACTCATGGTTAAATCCTAATTAATAAAATAGTTCGTATGGAGAATTTTGCAAATCGATCAAATTTTGTTAATAAAAAGATACTGCTCGCGGCGCTCTTCATTCACTCCATTATTGAATGAAGTAATATTTGAACGCCGTGCTCTTTCCACTTTTATTTTGACTAAAACACTCCTCAGCACAGTGTTTTGTGCGTTTATTATTTTGAGGATCCCATGTTTCTAGTATCCTTCCCTTACTATATGCCAAGGTGTTCTTTTAGTGTGCCCCTACTTTTGTTTGGTTTCTTCTTTTCCTTATTATATGGTCAACACTATGTTTTGACCATATAATAAATATGTATTATAAGTGCAATTGTTTTTCGTTTGCGTAAATCGTCAACTTAATCATGTCGTCTGCCTGAGCGCGAGGGAGGGGAGGGACTAATAAAAAGCATAAGGAACATGTCTATCCCAACATTTTTCTCCCCCAAAAAATCATTTGATGACTTATTTTCAAGAATTTGTTGATAAAGAAAACAAATCAATGACTAGCTACCTCGATTGAATTATGGATCTCAACCTTAGCACTGGAGAATCTCATAAATAACAACAGGGCAATCAGTTTAATGAAATTAAAAGTTACTTGACTAATTGACTCAAATTGTTTAATCAAAAGTCGTGATGCCCCATTATCTTCCTCCCCCTTTTTTTTTTTTGCTTTTCATATTGTGGCTAGTGACACTGGGCAAGGCCCTTGCCCATATCATAGTTGTGGGTGAGAGCCTCACCCAGGTCAAGCGAGGGCCTTTGTGCCCTCACTTGTTACTAGCGAGGGCCTAGGCGAGGGCTGCGATCATTGCCAACTGCCAGCAAGAGCTTGCTGGTGACATCTCAAGCCACACTGAAAATGAAAAATAAAAGCAAAAAAAGATGCAAACAAGCATTATTGCACCTTTGAGCGAGACGCCTCGAATTTCAAGTTAGGCCATGGCAAAGAAGAGAGATAAAGAGAGGGAGAGTGAGATGCGGACAAAGGTGGGGCTAAGTCGTGGAGGATTGGGGAGTGGTAGTGTCAGTCGAGGACAAGGATGATAACATTGATTGGCAATATGGTGGGGGAAGAGAGAAATGGTGTAGTAGAACAAAAGATATTTTGTGTGACAATCATATCACATGGTGTGATAAATCAATTCAAAGTGAGTACGTTTAACATTTTAGCACATTAGAATGATTTGCACATTGCATGGACAACATGAATCGACCGATTACACCATGTCAATCATGTGATTGGTGAATAATATAAATTTTCTTAGTGGAGGGATAGTTTAATCTTCTAATTAAGGATATTCGTCTAAAGATGAACATTATTGCAATTGTCAATAACTAAAAAATCGCATATAATATATCGCAAAAAAAATATAATAATATAAGTAAAAAGTTTGATTGGATTTTTAAAATTTTCTCTAATGTGGTTAAAATTAATAAAAGCTCAAAAATCACCTTCACTTTGTATCCTGATTTCACTTTATATTCTCTATTTTTTAAGCTATGAATCTTTGATTTAAAATTTGTTATTAAATGAATGGGACATGGAGACTCCTGGTACGATAACCCATTGATTGATCAATGAAACTTCTGGGAAATTTCCGGGATAACATGCAAACCACGTTCTACTTTCTGGCATGTCCTTTATATGAGTAATGACAAGAATTTATTGAACAATTTCGTAAACCGCGTCTGACCAAGACCCTTCAATAAGGGTCCCTCGTCTGGTAATGCCAGAAGAAGGAAGACTTTGACTTGCTTCCCCTTGCTAGTCTTTTCTTTCGAGTAGGTTTCGTCAGCTTTTGTATTGTCATTTGTCACTTTCTCTGCAGCTAAGGAAGTGAGATGGTGGAAGACTTTTGACTTACTTTTGTCAGAAGAAAAGAACACGAAAATGCAACAGAGCGAGCAAAGATATCGGAAGATTTTGGCTTGCTTTCCCGTGTTGCACGTCGTGAAGTAGATTATCCAGCAACGATGATTTGGGACTTGTGTGCTTTCCTAATAAATTAACCAATCAGGGTTAATTTAAATTTGATAATTCATTGCCACCTCTCAATGCCTTCTTTTAAAGTTTAATTTTAAAATTTAAGATAAGAAGTTGCAACATTAAAAATTCAAATAAAATATCAAGTTGCTCATGATTGGATCATAATCTATTAAATAGCTCATATTGAGATCTTTTGCAAATCAATCCATTTTTATAAATTAAAACGTGTTCTTTTCCATTGCTAAATCTAATTATCTAGGCTATTTCATAGCTTAATTTCCAAAATCAAACTGATTTCACTGCAACATCTTATTTTTAGTGGGATGCTAGATATATTTGAGTTTAATTTTGTGTAATCTTCATTGATAAGTTCCATGTTTATCAAATCTCAGAAATATTCAAAATATTGTCAAAAACTTTTATGTAGACATCTTTATGTTTAATATGTGGTGTCATATATCTTTCCATATTGGTGTGCAATATAAATTTATAAACTATAAATGACCATTTGAAAAGGTAGTGCATAGTCAAGCATTCAAAATTTATTATGTTATTTTGTAACTAAGTAATAATTTGAATTATGACAAAAAAAAAAAAGTAATAGTGTGAGTAACTCTTTTTAATCTCTTATATTATCGTAATTGCTTTTATTAGTAATACCAGCCACGTAATACTTCATAAAAGGATGTTAAGATCATGATACATAAATAATAACTTTAATTTAAGTAAATAAATTAATTCCAAGTAAGGTTAAGATTCCGATATAATAATCATGATTTAGTAATTAAATTAATTCCAATCACAAATAAGTCTCTTCATCTTAAAAGCTGTTTTCTTAATAGTAATGGTGTTTTCATGGAATTCTCGTCTTAATATTTAATTTGGGAAATTCAGCGGCCAAACCAGTGCAAAATAGACGAGGTATACATGAACAGAAACAGATTAATCAAAAGATGGAGTAAGCCAAACCAATTTGATAATTTGTCGCCTCCTCACATCACCTTGTTCTCAAATTTTAATTTAAAATTAAAAATAAGCAAGTTGCAATTTTAAAATTTAGAATAAAACATATCAAGCTACTCACGCTTGAATTTTTATTAATAATATAGTTCGGATCAAGAATTTTGTAAATCAATCCATTTTATAAATAAAAAATGTATTGGTGTTCATAGATCTTCCTGCTTTAGCATCCTTCCCTTATATATTTGGGAAAGTGTTCTTTCAGTGTGCCCCTCTTTTTGTTTGGTTTGTTCTTTTCCTTATTATATGGTCAACAGTGTTTTGACCATGTAATAGATATTTGCAATTGTTTTGCGTTTGCATAACTCGTCAACTTGATCATGTCATCTGCCTAAGGGCGAGGGAGGGGAGGGACTAACAAAAAGTATAAAGAACATGTCTATACCAATTTTTCTCATAATAAATTATTTGACGACATATTTTAAAGAACTTGTTAATAAAGAAGATAAATTAATGGCTTGCTGCCTCAATTGAATCATGGACCTCAACCTTAAGACTGGAGAATCTCATATCACAATGAAAATAACAACATGGTAATTAGTTTAATAGAATTTAGAATTGAAATTTGCTCAACTAATTGATTTGATTTACTTAATCAAAAGCCAAGACACCTCATTATCTTTTTATATATAGGTAACGTGTCACATCTCAAGAAGGTAAATGGAATTGATTTTTCTTTACTAAATATCTATTCAAATAATGTCTAGCGTGTTATATCCCAATAATGTAATGAGTATTCTTATGCATGGTAATGTTCCAAAGAGAGGCTCATTTGTGAAGTTTTGATAAACAAGATGCATCATCAAGTCAATTTCAAAAGGAGTATCGATGTGATGTCACTAACTACTTTATTAAGAAATGTGTTACCGTATTGTCATGTGAAGTAATCTTAGGGTTCTCACTCCATCTTAACTTAATACTTAGTCATGGGGATAACTATACAAATGGTCCACAAATTGAACTTTGGTTCAATGTGCAATATCGTCCACGGACTTTTAATTTGTTCAATATAGTTTGTAAAAAATTTGGTAAATGTTCAATATAATCTAAACTATGTGAAAATATCTAATGTTATCTTTTCATTAATTCAAATTCAAAGACAACATTGAACATTTTTATATAATCCATAGACTAAATTGAACTTATACCAAAAGTTCATGGATCACATTAAACAAATTAAAAGTTAAAACAATATTGCACATTGGATTGAACTTCAAAATAGTCAATCATGTAATCGATGCATAACATAAATTTTATTAATAGAGGGATAGTTTAATCTTCTAATGATTAGCATATTCTAAATTATAATGGATCTTCTAAATGATATGTAATATTATTTATTAATCTTCTAGGATCGAGTGGTGAGTGGATCGTGTACTTTAGAACTGGAGCTGTCATATAATGAGCTGAGGCTCACCCAATATACCTTATAGAATGGTCGAGTTCAGAGTTTAAGGGCATTTTAATTTGCGCTTCCAAAGATCTTTTTTTGGACTTGATTAGTGTACACAACAAGAGTAGGGGAATATATTTGATCTTGAGAGTTTTGATTATGTATAGTTGTGTACATCGCCTGAGATTAAATTATTTATTAATTTGAGGTTAAAATTGTATGTGAAATTCAAATCGTGACACTAACTTCCAAGTTGCCTCTGTTACCTCTGAACACATTATCTTAACTTCACAAACAATGCAAAGTCACTACATTTTAGGATATTTAAATTTTAGTTCATATATCAATCAAAAAATCGTAAGGTATACAAATTAAAGATCTTTTATGACCAATATCTGCCATTCATTTCAGAAATTTGCATTTTCAAGAGAACAAAAAAAATGTCAACATAGAAGAATATTAAAATAAACACTAGCAATTTGATATTTGGTATTTCATATTTTTCCCACACGCAGAGCATGTACACAATTTTCCGTGGCCACTAGATTAGCCCACGAATTTAAGAGCAAAGTTGTCAATTATAGAAGGGAAGAACATGAATGACCGCTACAACTAGATGTTAGTAGTTCTTAATTGAACGAACAGTACTGTCACAATCAATAGGGATTAATCAAGTCTTTAAAGAGTCTCGGACATTCGATTGATATTGAAAGGGTTGATGACTAATGTTACTTTCCTGGAAATATTACACATTATGTGGACAAAATTATTTTAAAAAAATATTAAATTTATTATATAGATACCAATTCATAGCCTAAACTTTTCAATATGACAAATTTAATTATATATTTTTTGATGATTTATCAATTTAGTCATTTCAATTAATTTTGATTAAAAATCGTTGAAATGAATTTTAATTGTCTTACGTTATGACATAGGCTGAAGTTAACGATTTTAGCAATTTTTCAAATTGCCCGGGCAAAGGCTAAGTGGACCTTGGCATGGGCTGAGGGCTGTGATCATCGCCAGCTGTCAAATAAGAGCTTGTCGGCAATCCTCTCCAGCCACAATGAAAAAGAAAATAGAAGTGAAAAAAAGATACAGACAAGCATCATTGCACCTTTGAGAAAGACGCATCGAAGTTCGAGTCGGGCCACGGAGAGAGAGAGAGAGAGATGTGAAGGCAAAGGTGGGGCTAAGTTGTGGAGGGCGTTGTTGGTTTTGATCGGCGAGTGGCGGTATTGGTAGGGTACAAGGATGGTGACCTTGACTGGCAGTATGGTGAGGGGAGAGAGAGAAATGGTGTGGTAGAACAAAAAGTACTTTATATGGTGTAATAAACCGGTGTAAAGTGAGTATGTTTTAACATATCAACACCCAATAGAATGAATTGCACATTGCATGAGTAACATGGAATGATAAATTACGCTACGTCAATCGTATGATCAATGCATAATATAAATTTCCTTAGTGGAGAGATAGTTTAATCTTCTAATTAAGGATATTCATTTAAAGATGAACGTTATTGCAAATGTCGATAACTCAAAATCACATATAATATAAAGTACAAAGTTTGATTGGATTTTTAAAATTCTCTAAAATAAAGAAAAGCTCAAAAATCACCTTCACTTTGTATCCTAATTTCACTTTATATTCTATACCTTTTAAGTTATGAATTTTTGATTTAAAATTATCACCGCCCATAGTGGCGTAGCTGGCTTGGCTTTCTCCCTCTTACGAAAAGGAAGAGTTCAAATTCCAAAGACATCGTTAAAGATTCTTATCTAAACTACTGTAGTGGTGGGTCTTGCAATTGTACTTACGGGATTCCCTAAATCACAAAAAAAAAAAAATTGATTTAAAATTTGTTATTAAATGAATGGGACATGGAGACTCCTAGTACGATAACACATTGATTTTTTTTTTTTTTTTACCTATTGATTGATCAATGAAACTTCTAGGAAATTTTCGGGATAACATGCAAACCGCGTTGTACTTTTTGGCATGTCCAATGGACAAGAAATATTTTTTTTTTTTTTTTTTTGAGCAACAATGGACAAGAATTTATTGAACAATTTCGTAAACCACCGCATCTGAGGAAGGGTCTTCAATAAGGGTCCCTCGTCTGGCAATGCCAGATGGAGGACGACTTTTGACTTGCTTCCCCTCTCTAGTCTTTTCTTTCGAGTAGGTTTCGCCAGCTTTTCTCTTATCACTTTTTCTGCGGCTAAGGAATTGAGACGGTGGAAGGCCTTTTGACTTGCTTTTGTCAGAAGAAAAGAAGACGAAAATGCAACGAAGCGAGCAACGATATCGGAAGATTTTGGCTTGCTTTCCCATGTTGCACGTCGTGAAGTAGATTATCCAACAACGATGATTTGGGACTTGTGTGCTTTCCTAATAAACTAACCAATTAGGGTTAATTTAAATTTGACAATTCATTGCCACCTCTCAGTGCCTTCTTTTAAAGTTTAAATTTAAAATTTAAGATAAGCAAGTTGCAACATTAAAATTTCAAATAAAATATATCAAGTTGCTCATAGTTGGATCATAATCTATTAAGTAGCTTGTATTGAGATCTTTTGCAAATCAATCCATTTTATAAATAAAAAACATGTTCGTGGCACTTCACATTAATTCCATTGCTAAATCTAATTATCTAGGCTATTTCATAGCTTAATTTCCAAAATCAAACTAATTTCACTGCAACATCTTATTTTTAGTGGGATGCTAGATATATTTGAGTTTATTCATTGATAAGATCCATGATTTATCAAATCTCAAATATATTCAAAATATTGTCAAAGTCTTTTATGCAAACATCTTTATGTTTAATATGTGGCAATCATATATCTTTCCATATTGGTTTGGGATCTAAATTTGTACACTATAAATGATCATTTGAAAAAGTAGGGCATAGTCAAGCATTCAAAATTTGTCATGTTTTTTTGTAACTAAGTAATAATGTGAATTATGACAAAAAAAAAAGTAATAGTGTGAATAACTCTTTTCAATCTCTTATATTATCATAATTGCTTTTATTGGTGACACCGGTCACTTAATACTTTATAAAAGGATATTAAGATCATGATACATATATGATAACTTTAATTTAAGTAAAAAATTAATTCCAAGTAAGGTTAAGATTCCGACATAATAATCATGATTTAGTAATCACATTAATTCCAATCACAATTAAGTCTCTTCACACACGCTGAAGTTGATGATTTTTGCAATTTTTCAGATTGCCCGGGCAAGGGCTAAGTGGACCTTGGCATGGGCTGGCAAAGGTGGGGCTAAGTTGTGGAGGGCGTTGCTGGTTTTGATCGGGGAGTGGCGGTATTCGTAGGGGACAAGGATGGTGACCTTGACTGGCAGTATGGTGAGGGGAGAGAGAGAGAAATGGTGTGGCAGAACAAAAAATATTTCGTATGCTGTAATAAACCAGTGCAAAGTATGTTTAACATATCAGCACCCACTATAATGACTTGCACATTGCATGAGCAACATGAATTGACCGATTACATTACGTCAATCATATAACCAGTACATAATATAAATTTCCTTAGTAGAGGGATAGTTTAATCTTCTAATAAAGAATTTTGTTTGAAGATGAACGTTGTCGCAAATGTCAATAACTCAAAGTCATATATGATATAGATACAAAGTTTAATTGGATGTTTTAAATTTTCTTTAATGCCGTTAAAATAAATAAAAAAGGCTCAAAAATCACCTTCGCTTTGCATCCTAATTTCACTTTATATGCGCTATTTTTAAAGCTATGAATTTTGATTTAAAATTTGTCTTTAAATGAATGGGACATGGAAACTCATAGTCCGATAACCCATTTATTAATCAATGCAACTTCTAGGAAACTTCCAGGATGGCTTGTAAAACGCGTTCTACTTTTTGGCATGTCCTTTAAATGTGACTAGTGGACAAGAATTTATTGAACAGTTTTGTAAACCGATCTAAGGATATTGACAGTTTTGTGGACAAGAATTTATTGACAGTTTTGTAAACCGCGTCTGAGGAACTCTTCAATAGGGTCCCTTGTTTGGCAATGCAAGCTAGAGGAAGACTTGACTTGTTGCTTCCCTTTGCCAGTCTTTGTAGGTTTTGTCAGCTCGTCTTATCACTTTCTCAGCAACTAAGCATGATAAATAGTGGAAGACTATTGACTTCTTTGGTCGGAAGAAAAGAAGAGGAAAATGGAAGAAGTGAGCAAAGATATTAGAAGACTTTGGCTTGCTTTCCCGTGTTACATGCTGTGAAGTAGATTATCCAACACCAACGATTTGGGACTTGTGTGATGTCTAGACAAATTATCCAATCAAGATTGATTTAAATTTGATAATTCATCGTCCTTCTCATTACTTTCTTTTAAAGTATACATTTAAAATTTAGGATATGCAAGTTGCAGCTTTAAAATTTGAAATAAAATATATCCAACTGCTCATGGTTTGATCATAATCTATAAAATAGTTCGCATTGAGAATTTTGCAAATCAATCCAGTTTATAAATAAAAAAACATATTGTTCGTGGCACTCTATATTTAATCCATTGCTAAATCTGATTATCTAGGCCATTTCACAGCTTAATTTCCAAAATAAAGCTGTGTTGCAATCATCTTACTTTTAGTGTGATGATACATTTATTTGAGTTTGATTTTATGTAATCTACATAGATATGATCTGCAATTTATGGAATCTCACAAATATTCAAAATATTATTAGAGTCTTTTATGTAGCTATCTTTATGTTTAATCTATGGTATCATATATCTTTCCATATTGGTTTGGGATCTAAATCTATATACTATAAATGATCTTTTGAAAAGGTAGGGCATAACTCGAGCATTCAAAATTTGTCATATTATAATAATTTTGGACTTCTATCATATATAATAGATTTTAATTTAAGTAAATGAATTAATTCCAAGTAAGGTTAAGATTTTGATACATATATAATAATTTTGATTTACTAATTACATTGATTCCAATGACAAATAAGTCCTTTAGTTAAGACCTATTTATGTGTTTTAAATAGAATTTGCTTCTTAACCATTACATCTTTACTATTAGATCAACGAGAATTATTTAAAGCCAGCAAACAAATTGAAGAGTTCGACGTATATTGAGTATATGTTGTGTTGTCGGGCATATAATTTCTTAGAACACCTAAGAACAATATAAAAATTCCATACCGTGTCTCACAAAAAAAATACAAAGTTCCATATTGTCATTATATTATGACTGGTTTTATCCATTACATCACTATTAAATTAAGTCTATTTAATATTATCACGATAAATGCTGGTCTCGTCTCCTAATGCAACGAAGCAAGCAAGCAAGATGGTGGAAAACCCTTGACTTGCTTTCCCTCATCGTTGAGGGGTCCTCAATGATGGTGACGCACTCATTTCTTACGCCTTTTCCTCTCGTTTTCCTTTTTTGGGCCACACTGATTTTGCGGCGAGGTTTGACTTGGAAGTAGGTATTCGGATCGGACGGCTGAGGATGATTCCATCGGGAGCGGGAACAATAAGAGTGGGCCATCGGGGAATTAAGGCCCGAATCGACGCATGCTTAGATGCTAACACGTGTAATAATTAAATCAAGCAGAAGTACCTCAGATTTTTTCTGTTAAAATGACATGCATATTGCATGAAATGACGGATCTCACCACACCAATCATGCGATTGCCCCATAAAACACATTTCGATTATAGAAGGATAATTTAGCATTTAGCTAAGGATTTTTGTCTATAGATGAACAATGCCACAAATTTCAAGAGCTCATAGTAGTATTTGATGTAGATAGAAAGTCTGATTGGATTTTTCAATTTTTTTGAATATAATTACAATAAAGAAAAGCACAAAAATCATATTCATTATGTATCCCGATTTCAATTTATATACTCCATTTTAAGGCTACGAATCTCTAACTTTATTAACCGTATGGGATATGAGAATTCCTAAGATGACAACTCATTGATTGACGAGTAGAAACTTCCACGAAGCTTCTAGGATGACTCGTAAAACCCATTCTATTTTTCGACACATCTTTTAAATGAAACTTATGGACAAAAATTTCCTAAATAATATCGTACCCCGCCTGCCATTTCTTCATTCAAACCTTTACTTTTACTCATACAAAAACCAAAGATATTGACAATCAATTCTACTTGCTTTACAAATTTTTCTTGCTATATAACAAATGGCACCACTATGATATCATGACATTTTAGAATCAAGCAGTCATATACTAAATATTTCCTGATAATCCATAGTTAGGATCTCCAATTTGCCTCATCAACTAATTGACAATACTAACTTCTACCTTGCTTGTATATGTATTAAGAAAATTAAAATAGGAGCATAGCTTGGATTCTATAATTGCACTGTCGACTCATGCATAAATCAATTAATACTTAGTAGGCCTTCCACATTATTAGGTTCTAGAGTTTATCCAATAATATAATGCTAGTTGCATCTTTTATCGTCAAATAGATGGGGTTGAAATAAAATGGGTTCCTTCATTAATACTAGAACGGGCACTGGGTTGATTTGGAATATGTGAGGCAAAGTAATTTTTTTTTTCCGATGGTTTAAAATCTCATAATTTTGCGATCCATCTCTCAATGAAAAATGAAGCAAAATATATTTTATAAAGAGATATGATTGTTTTGCTTTTTGTTTTGCTTTTCTTATTCTAAAAAAATTGTGGTTCATTGAATCTATTAAAATGCATTTAGGGAAGGATTATATTCTCTATTGCGCTTTTATCATCTCAAAGGTGGATTTTTCTCTGCCTATTTTTATTTCTGAAAAATTTCCCCTCTACCATAGATTCCTTAGCTTTTGACACAGTCCACTTATTAACCGACCAATTCAATTATCGAACCTACTCTCTCAAAGACGAAACTTTCTGATGATATACAATTTCATCCCAAAACCATATAATAAAAAAGTGAATCTCAAACAAGCTGACTCATCCCCATTCACCCACACATCCATCTCCAAATGTCAAAAATGCCCTCAACAACACCAATTATCAATTTACCACCGCCATCCATCCATGCAACAGAAACAAAAGTCGCTCGTCCAAGAAAATGGCACTTTCGTAAAAAAATTGCTGGATGAGACCTTTAACGATGGCATCGAAGATCCTTCACTTTCTCGCTCTCTTTCCTCTTCTTTTGTATCCATTATAAGATCCCGTACTGCGCTTTCCCTCTCTCTGCGCAGAGTTCTCATTCTTCAATTCTCAAGCATTCACTTACTCCCTCAGCCTTTTCAAGTCTCTCGCTCTTCGCTTTGCTGGAAACATGGCGGTTTCTGGCAAACGCGGACCTCTTGACGGCTCTTTCCCTCATGAGCTCACCTCCAATACTCCCTTTTCCAGCCAGACCCCGAAGAAGCCCAAAATGCTAGTGAATGAGACGAATTCGCAGGCATCATCTGGACCTTCATATGAGGTTTTTCTAAGCTTTCGGGGAACCGACACCCGTTATGGATTCACTGATTGCCTTTACCATGCCATGGTTGGGGTCGGGATCCTTGTCTTTAGGGACGATGAATCCCTTCGCATTGGTCAAAAAATTGGTGGTGAACTTCTACGAGCAATTGAGAACTCCAAAATCTACATTCCCATATTCTCCAAAAATTATGCTTCCAGTCACTGGTGCCTCCGAGAGCTCACATACATGGTCGAGTGCACCTCAAAATTGAATGAGAACAAAGAGATTCTGCCCATTTTCTTGGATGTGGAACCTGAAGATGTCAAGCTCAAAACAGACTTATATAGCCAAGCTCTTGCAAAGCACCAAGAAAACTTTAGTGCAGAAGTGGAGTCATGGAAAATCATGGAAAAATGCTCTTAATGAGGTGGACGAGATAAAGGGATGGAACTTGAAGAAAGATCAAGGGTAAGTGTCTTTAACTTGTCGACTGCCATCTGTAAATTTCGTTTTCCTCCCTGTTCAGTTTAATTGTGGTATTGTCGGTGAAAATATAGTTTACACATTTAAATGCGGTCGCGGCAAATGGCCGCCGCTGCTATCGGCCACCTCAGCGATGAGAAAGGAATGCTCTCTGGTGGCCCTATCGGTGGTATCGCTACAATAGCTCCAGTCAATGGCACTATTGCGGTGGTAGCGCACCCTTCTTATCCTGATTCTCTCTCTCCTCATGCTCTCTGTCTATGACACAGTAGCTACGAACAGTAATAGATCTCCAAAGAGATCCACCAAGCCGTCGGCCAGCCACCGTAGCAGCTCGTCCGTCAGTCACCGCCACTTCGCCAGCCCGAGACCAAGTCGCCAGAAGCTGCCTCTGAGCCATTCGGCCCCTACACTTTCTCTCTCACTCACTGTGGCGACTTGGATCCGGGATCTGGACGACCATATCCGACGTGGCTGACTTTGGCCCAAGGCCAATGACGCCATCGCCGGCAGTCGCAAGGCCACGACCCATGTGACATGGAGAATGGAGGCAAGGCCGAGATGGCCAGTCAACGGGCACAACGGGCGACGACACTGAAATGTGATGGTGACGAGCGACATCAATGCTGCAGTGGCAGGGGCCGACGGTGGTGATGACTGAAAATGGGGAGCGGAGATCAGCAAAAATAATAATCCTATATGTCTCGAGATTTTTTTTTTTTTTTTTTTTTTTGCCAGGTTTCCACATTACGTGAGAGCAATTTAGTCACTTTGGGAGTAGTTTTACATATAAAGTTATCCCTAACATGGTTTTTACCTTATGGCAGCCAAGGAGATCTTATATATTCGGTAATTCGAACGATTTCAGTTAAGCTGAAGGTTGCACATGAAAATGTAACTGAACATCTAGTCGGAGTTGATGATCGTGTAGAAGCTATAATCAAAATGTTGGAAGTGGGATCTGATGGTGTACGATTTCTTGGAATCCACGGAATGGGCGGTGTTGGCAAAACAACTCTTGCTAAGGTCGTCTTCAACGAACTATCTTCTAGCTTTGATGGATGTTGTTTCCTTGCAGACGTTGGGGAATCATCAAAAGGCAATAATGGTCTGGTAAATTTGCAAAAACAACTGCTATCCAAGCTCCTTGGTTCTCATTCTATCGACCAAATTTATCACATGAATGATGGGATCAACATGATGAACAGAGGAGTACTTAAAAAGAAAAAAGTTCTCATTGTTTTAGACGACGTGGATGAGAAAGATCAACTTAAAAGTCTAGCAGAAAAAGGTGATTGGTTCGGTCCTAGTAGTAGAATTATCATAACTACTAGGGACCAAAGTATCCTAATGATTAAGGGAGAAGCAATAGGTGAAGGCCTTGTAGAAAAGTCCACAAACGTTTTGACTTACGATGTACAAGAAATGGAATTTGATCATGCTCTTGAGCTTTTTAGTAGGCATGCCTTTAGAAGAAACTCTCCACCAGAAGACCGTATGTTCCTTTCTGAGAAAATTGTCCATACTTTAGGAAAGCTTCCTTTAGCTCTTGAGATTACAGGTTCATCCCTTAACGGAAAACCCGAAAAATTATGGGTTGACACATTGAAGAAGCTACAAGAAGCTCCTCCTAAGGAAGTCCAGAGAAAATTGATGATAACTTATAACAGGTTAGATCATACACATAGGGAAGTATTTTTGGATATAGCCTGTTTTTTTGTTAATAAGGATACAACATGCCCTTTCTATATGTGGGATGACTGTGGATACCACCCACACGATGCCATTGATGTCCTCCTTCTCATGTCCTTGATAAAAATCAAAGACAACAAAAATTTCTGGAAGCATGGCCAAGTGTACAGAACTTTCTGGATGCATGACCAAGTGCGGGACCTCGGAAGGGAAATTGTCCGTCAAGAGAACTTCACCGATCCTTATGAGCGTAGTAGAGTGTGGAACTATGACGAAGCTTGGAGCATTCTGAAGGAGAAAGAGGTAAAAAAAGGGAATAGCAATTTATTTTCCGATGCATTGTTGTAGACTATTCTTGCAAAATAATAAATTAATCACTCTTAGCGCTTGTAATTGTTTGCTTTTGACCTTCACATTTGGACTTCTGGGTGTTTCCATTGTCAGGGAAGTAGGAAAATAAAAGCAATGTCACTAGAAGGATATCATGGATTTCATGAAGGCATTTTGACAAGTGATGAAGTTGCTCCATTACGAAACCTAAGGTTCTTTCAAGGATATAAGAAGTGTCCTCGTTGGAGACTTCAATAACCTTCTCCCTAGTTTAAGATGGCTTTCTTGGCACTTTAAATCTAGCCAGTTTGAGGTAACAAACTTTCATCCGGCTAACTTAGTCGTTCTTGACCTTTCATGGAGCACTGTTTCGGAGGAATGGATTGGCTGGGAACAACTCAGAGTATGATATGAGTCCCACTCCTTGCATAAGCATATCATTTCTTCTATCTTTTTGTTCCCCTACAGGTCATTTCTTAACATATATTTTATCAAATTGTTTTGTAGGAGGCCAAAAAACTAAAGGTACTAAATCTCAACTCGTGCAAAGAGTTAAAGAGAACACCTAATTTTTCTACGTGGGTGTACCTGGAGAGATTGGTTCTTAATGACTGTATTAACTTAATTGAAATTGACCCATCCATTAGTAATTTGCAATCATTGTTGACCTTTGATTTACCAAATAGTAGAGTTAGCAAATTGCCATACTCGATTGGAGGGTTGCTGAAAATTAGGCAGTTGGATTTTTCGAAGTGCACGACGTTAAAGGAACTTCCAGACTCGATTGGGGAATTACAATCATTAGTCGAGTTGGATTTGTCATCGACAAGTATTAGTCGCCTACCCGATTCAATCGGCAATCTAAAGCAACTGAAAGTACTAAGGATGTGCCTAATAACAAGGATAACAGAATTACCAAGAGCAATTTGGCTGCTAGAGAAGCTCGAAGAGTTAGATGCCCACGATTGTCAGAATTTGACCGTCAAAATCCCTAAAGAAATGGGGAGACTGTTCCGTTTGAGGATCCTAAAGTTGTCGGGAACACGTATATGCAAATTACCTGCCACGATCAGTCACCTCTCTAATCTTCAAGTACTTGAGCTAGAAAGTTATGCCAACCTTATACCATCGACAGAAAGTTATGCCGACCTTATAGCATTGCCGAAGTTTCCCCCAAGTTTTTCTTTTCTGACATGGACTAAAATAGGTGACCCATCTCAACAAGAAACACCTAACATTACTTTTCTCACCAGCATCGGTAGCCTATGTCAGCTTAAAGAACTAAGATTGTGCTGCATAAATGTGCAATTCCTCCCTCAGCTCCCCTCTAGTTTAAGAGAGTTAGACCTTAGAGGTATGAAGACCACACGATCACCGGATTTTTCCAATTTGAAAGACTTGTCAACCTTGGTATTCCATGGATGTTCATCGCTAGAATTATCCAGGATATTTGATGCGGAGTCAGAAGACCTCAGTATGGCATATTGTAAGTTTAGAAAAGTGGACGCACCGTTGCAGCTGGAAATGAAAAGATTGAGATCATTATATATGGCTTATTGTAAGTTCCTTCCAGAAGTACTTGATCTGTCGCACATGAAGAATCTAGAAAGGGTATATCTGAGAAGTTGCGAGCCATTAATCGAGATTTGTGGCCTTGAAGAATTGGGATCCCTTTGCTCTCTAAGTGTCCACTATTGCCATTCCTTGGAGAGGATGTCAGACCTATCGAAATTGAAAAAGCTACCGAAGTTCGACTTAGAAGGTAATTGGAGGCTAAATAGGGAGGAAATGTATTGGAATTATTGGAATGGAGAGTTTGGGGGTGACATCTGCAACGTCGGCGGCTTGGATTTGTCGTCTGTCCGCGACAAGCGCAAAGTTGATGTATTCTTTGGCAGGCCTGTCGTTGGCTGGCCTGACTTCAGCTCCGATTCCGATAATGCTGAAGAGTTTGGGGGTGACACCTTTGGCTCGCCTGACCTCGGCTCCGATTCTGATAATGCTGAAGAGTTTGGGAGTGACACCTCAGACGTTGCCTCCAACTCCTCATGAGTCCCATTGGCGGCTTCGATTCGTCATCCGCGTCTGGCGAGCTAAGAGCCGTTGCATTCTTCGGTGTGTTGCTTCTGCCTCTGCCTCCGCCTCCGCTTTCGCCTCTGCCTCCGCCTCTAGGAGCCCCATCAGCAGCTGGAATATGGTAGCACCACCTTTCACACCATAACTTGCACCGGTAATTCTAAATTGCGCACCAAGTGTTTGCGCAATTACCTCTTTCCCTGTTCAAATCTGGATATGGAGTTTTGTTACAGGGGTCTGATGGTTGAAGTTTATGGTGTTGAGCTAATTGGGAAAACTGAGCGACTAGCACCTTAGTTTTGATTTGATTTGGTGTGCAGACGGTGGTAAAAACCCCACATTTCAATAGAAGTTTCTGTTCACACTCGTTGAAGGGCTTAGGGAGTTGAATCTTGTGGTGTGGAACAGCAATATCCTCACTTTCGACAATTTCATTTGTAGTGAAAAGTAATTGCTTCCTACCTTGAATTTATTTTGCTAACAAAACTATTGTTGAGTTGTTTTAGATTTTGGTCCTTGAGTGGTTAGCGTTCTTATCTTAATTGTCTTTTCCATGGTCTCAAGAATTCGGCTCCATAAGGTTCTTTTTCAGAGCTTCAATAATACGGTTTGGCCTCTTCAGACTATAAAACAGGTAGGTACAATCCATTGAATCCATTCCTCTTTTCTTAAGTATGTAGAATTATTTATCAGGTTCAAAAGTAAAATACAAAAAATATAAAATTTTCAGATAATGGAATACATATGATGACCTTTGTTTAAGAATAGTGGTGTGATTTTTCTAATTCAATCACATGCAGTAATAACTCGACTAGGTTCTAACTTTGCTTTTGAAATTACATGTCGACTGCCATTTGTTGTTGTGGTGGTGGTGGTGGTGGTGGTCATTATTATTGTTAAGTAGGTTTGATTGCTTGAATGATCTGCTGGAAACTTGGGTGCTTCATAGTACTGGCTACATTTTCCATATCAATTTTAGTGTTAGGGATTGCCATGTCATATTTGCCACCGTATATTGTTTTGCCATCTATGGATATCATATATCTTGTATACTGGTGAAATATGAGCTATTTGCTACTATTGAGTGTATTTATTCCGTTAGGAAGTAAAAATCTAGCACAATTTAGTTCTCCCAATAGTGACCATTGCTGGCATTACGCTCGTTCTTCTAGCTAGATTATGATATTGTTAATTTTGCAATGGAACAAGTATATTACTCGTCTTGTTAGTGAGAACAAGGCCTTGGCTTTTTCCTTCTTCTTTTTTTCCAGAATATCATTAGGCACTTACTAACATTTGATACAACAACTTTTGAGATTTAAACATAGTGATATGTTGAACCAATTCTGTAAGAACGATATAGACTACTTCTTGCACTTGAAGTAATGGAGTTTTTACATATTCCCAAGGGTGTGAGACGGGTGTTGTTCAGAACCCTTGATACTGCCAGTTAAACTTATGTTCCTAAAATACTTTTGTGGGTCACGGTCAGCTGAACTAATGTGGGATTTCCAAATTGTTGGAGCACTCATCTGAGTATCTTAATAAACTGTGGTATTGGTGAGTGCTATGATCAGAGGGACAAATTTGATTTGTGCTCTGTTTTGTTCTCAGATGGATTATGTGCAAAAAAGAGTTCAACACTAGCTATGTGGGACTCATGAGAGACGGAGCAAAACGCTTGGTAGAGAACACAGACATTAAACTTGTTGGTAGGATTCATCCCTCTTTACTATTCTAATGAAATCTCAGTAAGAACCTTTTTTTTCTTAGGTGATGCTGGTTTGCTTCATTGTCATCTTATCTTCACCTTTTAACCAGACTCACTGATTTGTAGTGTACTTCATGATGTGTCTCAATTGTTACCCAGAAACCATGCTAGGATATATTTTTCTGTTAGGCAGCTACCTTTTCTATTACCACGAATTTTTACTTGCAGCTTCACTACAAGCAAATGTTATTTTTCTTAGGCATGGCAAGAAATGCATGCTTTCATCATGTTTGATTTTCTCCCTAATGACACAATAGTTGCAGTACAATGCTGTTATAACTGTCAACATGAACACATGATATTCTGTTGATCTCTAAAGACATGCGTAAGACAATGCTCAAGCATATATTGCTATTAGGCTTTTGAACACTACACATGTTCATTTTTTTCTAAGCCTACCCTTGAGAAATAGTGCCACTTGATCATCTAATTTCTTTCTCGTTCTGCAACTTGTAGATTGAGATGCAATCTTGCATGACCAGTTTGTGCTATTCAATGCATAAATTGATTACCTATTTGTTGTTGCATATTATGATTTGATTCAATCCCACCTTATCTTCCTTGAAAGCTGGGTAAGAAATTGATTTGACATATGACGAATTTCCTCATCAAAGTTAAGAATGAACATTTCATTGCTGAATTGCCATCTCAAACTTAACTAGTGTTGGTGATTTTGCCCAGATTTCACATTGTTGCATTATGAAGTCTAGGCTCAAGAAACTGACACTTCAGGAAAGCTGTAGGAAATTATTCTTGTCAAGGGTTTGAAACTCGAAGATTACCTGCAGGAGTGTATACAATCCATATCTGTCTTTGAGATTGGTTGGTGGAAAAGGATCACCTATAGGATGAATGCCTATCAAATAACTTCTCCAAGTGAGTTTTGCTCTTTTTTAGGGGAATTAATTTGATGACGACTATTTTATCTACGATCGTTATTATCATCGTCACGTGAGATTGACTTGTGCCTGATTGGTTACCATAGAGATGTCAATTGAAGATTTGTTTGTCTTTTTCATGACTTTGCACGTGAGAATGCTAGGTGCTAACAATATTTCTTTTTTGTTCTAGGGGAGTAGAAGTCATCAAAAGGGCCAAGTGAGAAAAGCATTGCATGCACATTCTCCTTGGAATTCAAATTTACTTGATGGGATGGACACATTTTGCAGAGAATTGGGAACTTTAGCAATCATTTGAATATGTAGTATTTCTAAAGCAAAGTAGAGGCTATGGTTATGTTTACTTAGGCTTTCAAAATAAGACTCGTCTAGATTGTTTCTCTTGTTTTTTCTTTTCCCTTACTGAAGAGCTGCTGGGAATTGAACTCATGCGATATATACTTGACGAGGCCCACCAAAATTGGTTATTGTGACTTATGAAGAGAAAGCCTGTCATGCAAATTCTCTCTTCCATGGCGTTGTAACTATCTTGGTAGTTACCTTTAGCTTCTGCTTAAAAATGTAGGATATGGCACACAACGTGATTTGAGAGATCAATTCCAGCTGAAACCGAGGCGATCAATGCAAATGAACTGCAAAATAGATTTTCATTTACATATGACTTAAAGATTAAGCAGTTTGCACCTGATTATTCGCAAAATATGCACAACGTAACTGTGCTCTTACACCTACTGCTTATGATAGCCATTTGCAAATAAAATTCGTTTTCCCTCTTTAACTAGCAAGATATTTAGATTGTATGCAGACTTTGTTCCTTATAAAAAAAATGGAACTGGCATAAGATGCGCGACGGTAATTTGCTGTACGAACACTTCTTGACAAGCAACGATAAGGTTAGAAAAACAAAGAAAAGTTTCCAGGTCAAAGGAAGAGAACTTCCGGTGTTCGACAACATTATTACGTGACTATACAACAGCAGCTTCCTGCGGAACCTTTGACATTTCTTCTCGTAGAAGCTCTCTCTCAGCAAGATCGTGGATGACAATGCCCCGAATAAGGACCCGAGAAATGAACAACTAGTAATGACACTAAGCAATGAACAACATAGAATCAACCTAGTAATGAGGTAATTCATGCACATCTGTTGAAATTCGGTGCATATCAGGAGGGCTGGGAGGTGGTGGAGATGGACACAGGTGGGTATGTCACTGGATATGGTGGATACGACGGGTATGCAGGAGCTGTCACAACGTATGCTGTCGTGAGTGCACCATAAGTAGGACTGCTGCGGGAGGAGTTGCAGAGTATGAAGGTAGCTAGCGAGCTGAAGAAGCTACATATGGCGGTGAAGATAGTGCACAGCTTGCTCCTGGTTTCTACAACAGCACAAGCACAATATTGTTCAGAATACACAACAGAATGATCATGGTAAATGGTGATGATGATATTCTATACCAAATGAAATTGGTATTTACCACTGCATTTGCGTAATGTAATATCAAGCATGCTTCTCTGGCATATCTGGAATCAGAGAAAAAGTAGGTACTTTGATTTAGACAATCAAAACCTTTATTTCTACAGGATAGTAATGCAAATGATAAGTGACAGTTGTCCTACTTCATAATTTGATGCCACAGAGAGTATAAAGAAATAGCGGAGGAGAGGAGAATCTGCTAGAAAATCCATAATTTGCATCACAACTTGTATGGAAGAAAGACTGGGATGGAAGAACCCGGAAAGTTGTCATTGGACTATCTTTAACTTTTCTAGAGGGTAGTAATCCTTCATTTGGACAATGTAATATCAACCGTGCTTCTCTGGCATATCTGGAATCAAAGAACAAACAGGCACTTTGATATAGGCAATCAAAATCTTTCTTTCTAGAGGGTAGTAATGCAAATTCTAAGTAACAATTATCCTACTTTACAACTTGATGCCACAGAGATAGATTGGGGGTATCTGTTGGGTAGATATGTTATACATGTATAAAGGAATAACGGAGGAGAGGAGAATCTGCTAGAAAATCCATCCTATGCATCACCACTCATATGGAAGAATGAGATAGAAGAACCCGGTAAGCTGTCATAGGACCATCTTCATCATTTCCCTCCTATGTTTTACATTTATCCAGGGAAAAATGTCATACAGATCAGCATTTTTGTTTTTTTAAATTTATGTTTCGAGTCATACCATACTGCACGTCTTCTGCCTAAGCAGGAGGCTACGTAATTGGTTGCCTGTATCGTCTATGAAACAAAATGTGTGAACAGTAATGCCAAGAACTCACATTATATTGTCAGAAAACAAGTGAATTAGAGAAATCACATCACTGTTCTTACACAAAGGTCATCTTATGTACTCCATCTTCTGACATTCTTGTATGTTGCTTTTGAACCTGATACATAATTCTACATGCATAAGAAAAGAGGAATAGATTCTACAGATCGTATCTGCCCGTTTTTTAGTCTGAAAACACAACTAAGAATGCTAGCCACTCAAGGACCAATATCCAAACCAACTCAAAAACAGTTTTGTTTGGAAAATGGAGTACTATAAGGAGGAGCTGATGCGGGAGTAGGTGCAAAGTACGAAGGCACCAGAGGAGCCAAAGAAACTATATATGGCGGTGCAGACAGTGCACAGCTTGCTCCCAGTTTCTACAACAGCACAAGCACAATATTGTTCAGAATCCACTACAGAATGATCATGGCAAATCGTCATGATGCTGTTCTACACCGGAGGGCAGCGGCAACGTGCCAGAGAATGCAGCAGACTTGAGCTTGCTGGACATAGACGACAAATCGGAGCTGCTGACAGGCCTGCTGGAGGGAACAGCAGACGTGATGCGTCAGAGAATGCAGCAGATTGGGAGCGAGTGAATTTTGAAAAGAAGAGAGAGGGAGAGAGTTTCTTCGTTCCTCACAAGAGGGAAGGCCTAACAATTCGCAATACAGAGAATTTTAAGATCTTTCCCAGTAGGAACACCCGTTGACGTGGCTCCACGCGTTACTCACCGGGTGGAGAGGGACTGTGCTCACGTGGTGGAGCGGAACCGCCTAATAACTTCTCTATGTAGATAAGGTATATAGAAAGTAGTACATTGCAAAGCTCGGCATATGATATCAACCAAGAATGACTTCGTCCCAGAGACTTAACGACTCCATACGTCGCAGAGCAGTGCAAGCTTCTCGGAGATGAGAGACTATGAGGAGCACTGCAAGGACGTGGAGGCGGAGCCAAATTATTTGTCTTCTGGTGCGGATTAGGCTTCCAACGACCGAAAAAAATGAAGCTGAAGGCAACAAACTTCAACTTAGGCTGACGAGGAGGAAGAGATCTCAAGAATTAGGCTACACACTGATACAGTCTCCACAAATAAGAGAGAATAAAAAGGGCAACTAGACAATCAGCCCCACCAAGAAAGAATGAAGCAGGTGTGGAAGCTTGCAATGTCAGTCTCATACAGACATAACTTGTATTCATTCCTTCCTTGCATGAACTGTCCGCGTGCATGAAAACATAGCAAGAAACCGGTGACGAATATCTTTTAATGTCAACGTGAAATACGACTGTTGTCTTGTGTTGTTATCCCATGACGAGTTTCTTCAGAGACAACAATTAAAAAATCTGCACGGCATCACGCAGACAATTCAGCATTGCCAAAACCACCTCAGCATCATTTAAACAATTCAACCCCTCAAACACCAACTCAGCAACATCAAAGTAAATTGCATCAAATGTGGAGTTGATGTTTGATGTTACTACCTTTGTTATGGTTTACTCTGTTGTTGCTTGGTTGGTGTTTGAGAGGTTAAAATGTTTGAATGACACAGAGGTGGTCTTGGCGCGGCTGAGTTGTTTGCATGATGCTATGCGGGTTGTTGATTGTGGTCTCTGAAGAAACTCTTCATGGGATTACGGCATGAGAACATTTGGGTTTCGCAAAGAAATTAGAAGCTCTTCTCCGCAGCTTTCTAGTCGACCCAACCAATGCAGAGCTCATCGACTTCCATCTCAAGAGGAAGGCGATGGGAAGAGCACCCAAACCTGAAGTCATACCATAAAAACATATGGAACCACCATTAGGGGAGAGAGAATGGCAAAATTAGGATGCGAAAATTAGAGGTTGGAAAGATGAAACAAGCTTAAAATGGATATGCATATGGAGGAGTTTAGGAGCTTATGGGGTTTGAAAGAATGATATGTGAACCTACATACCAACTAATTCGTATAGGTTCATACATGCTATTAACTTGTAATGTATGTAAGTAAAGTGCAATCCTATCATTAATTAGGTAATTTGTTTTATTAGTATGCGCAACATCTATAAGAAACTCAAATCCTACCATTGATTGGTTATGTTATATTATTTGTATGTATGGTATATAAGTAAACTAGAATCCTATCATTAGTTAGGGATTTATTTTGTTTGTATTTGTATGATGTATATAAGTAAATTGAAATCATATCATTGGTAAGGTTTCACATTGTTAGTTGACCTAATAAAAATCCTTGGAAATTTCCTTTACTGTCAAGGTGAAACCTACACGGTCCGTCATCTATTATAATTATTATTTTTACTATTATAAAATTAAAATTAAGAAAAAAATAAAGAGAATATATCTTGAGATACATTTATAAATAACATTGGTTATCCATTTATATATTCTTTACATAAAAGTACAATGAATGACCTAATTATGTTTTGCTACTAAACGATAGTATTCAGGTTTAGTTATATTAAACTAGCACGTAAATATGTACAAATAACTCTAAAAAGTCCGACTTTAAGGTTACACGGATATCTAATTTAAAATGTCTCTGAAATATAAAACAATAAAATATTTTCAAATAAACAAATTTCTTCTATTGATTCATATCAAGGAATCAAAAGGTGGATTTTGTAGAGCATATATATCTAGCAAGTTAGAATAATAGAAATGGAAAATTAGTAAATAAAAAACTAAATATTCACAAAGATACACATGAAAAAAATTACTTTTAATAAATTTGAAGTGCATTAGTAGGAAAAGAAATAGATTTGAAAAGTATGTCTGTTACATCCTCATTGTGTTTTAGAAGTCGATGGTTTTGGTGTTCCATGATCTGTTACATGCCGACTAAACTATTTTTCTTCTTACCACCACCGGCCCTGGAGGCAATATTCTTAGGGGTTTCCTGGTGCATGGATGACAATAACATACAATTAGTATAAGTGATATATACATACTGTTAAATGTACAATCCAAGGAAGAAATGGAATCCTTAGGATAGCAGATACACACGCACTGTAAAAGGAACACTAATATGCAGTCAGCCCAAAAAGAAGTACCCCTCTCGATCTAGCATAGAGGGCAAACTTCATCGTTCCAATTAAAATTTATACAACTCTCTCCCAAAATTGCAGTACCATAAGACATGACCCATTTTTAAGGAAAGGAAAGCATCAACTTGCTTCCAACTACTGGCAAAAACAGCATCTACAAGTCAGGACTTGCTCAGTGAATAGGGTTCTTACATTCATTATCATTTAGATCCATGTTGGGAGGCAGACAATTCTCAATGGTTGCTTAAAGTTCCTCAAACCCAGGACCATGGTTGGCATTTTAAAGCTGCCACGGAACCTGGGCAGGGGATTTACAGAGACTTGTGTAGAGAATGTCTTAGGCTTGATTGCCAGATTGGGGGATAGAAGTGTGCATTTGCTTCCCTGTCATCCAGTGCAATTACGGTAGTTAATCAGGCCGAAACTCTTAACAGATCCGTATAAGCACGCTGGTGCTTTTGTTTATCTAATTGATTTCGTGAATAGGGTGATGCAACACCATTAGCACATCAGCAAAGTTATATTAGAGTAATCGGGCATAAGCAACAGGGGCATGTCAACATACTACCTTTGACTTACAACACTATTGCCAAAAGTTTAAAAATGATCACAAAGATCTGAAAATTTGTGCACTGTTAGGGCAATCAATGGCTTAAGAAGTGAGTTAAAGAGATTACTATTCATCCATCATAAGAAGCATCTCAAGACATCTCTTCGCTAGAGCAATGTGTGATATTACACCTTCGCATACACTAAAAGAAGGAAAATTCCAGGTGCTCGGTCCTCAAAGATGTCAAGATGACATACCTTCCTCTTAGCAGGTACAGACAGATTCTGAGCTGGCTTAAAGAAGGATTCAAATCTGTAGAGAATAAATGAAAGGAATCATGGGATAAGAGAAAGTGCATTTTGGAAGTCACTTTCATTTGTTCAAGCTTTAGTTACCAGCCTTGTGATGACTCATCCTTAGCTGCCTTAATCTTCTCTATTGCCTGATACACATGGTAAAACAACATTGAAAACATGTATGGTCTCTCCTTCAGAGGAAAAGAAGCAAATTCCTCGAGTAGGCAACTGACCAACGCATTACTGAAGATAAAAGCCATACCTTCATCACTCTATCAATGTTGAACCCATTCTCATTCACGAGAAAAGAAATTAAGCCCTTGAAAGGGAAATAACAATCAGTTAGGAAACGAGTCAAAAATTCAAAAAGTGAAATGTTGCAAATAAATCCCAGCATGAAAATGGCCCACCTCCTCATTTGGAGCAGTCCATTTTATCTCAGGTTGTTCTTCCATAGAAACTATTGGTTCCTTGAAAAGCAGTTGAGCTTTGCTGTAGGGCCAATTATCTGGTATCTGATACCTATTCAAAAAACAAGCAAACATTTCCTTAAGAAGGATAACCGAACTGAATAAAGACTTCCAAGTAATGCAAAGAACCTCTGGGTCTTAAGGATAGAGAAACGATATGATTTTGTTCAAGTGAGATGAAGGAACAGACAAAGCAGACATCAGAATAGATAAAAGTATTACAGTAAATCAACACATGAAGTAGCATGGCTGATGCACTGATTGCCAGCCCAAATCTATTGGTGGCAAATGATCTTTCAGTTTCAAATTGTTGACCAAATATTTCCATGCCAGCTGAGTTTGAGAGATAATTCTTTTAAGTCAAGGAATTCAGCAGCCAAGACAATTACAGTGAGAAACTTTGCTGCCTACTTTTGCTTACAAGTCAGGGGACAAGATAAAAGCATAAGAAGCACCTCTGCTTGTTTATTTTCTCTAGTATGTTTTCTATGGAACCATGTTGATGGATAAGCTTAAGAGCAGTCAGCCCTCCAATACCTGATAAATTCATTCCAAAGTAAAGCCAACGAAATCATCAAGCTAAAAAATACAAGAGGGAAATATGCGATAGCATAAAACAGTTAACAGAGCACTGCAACAATATCACATCTACCTCGAATGCTTTCACAATAATCACATCCAGAGAGAATGCACAGGTCAATGAATTGATCCATATCCAGATTCATCTACTCCAAGATCTAAAAGTCAGGAAAGTGAGAAAAAAATTTAAGCAATCACAATGAATAAACTTTTCTAAGTACCTTGGAAATTTCAAATTCCATGACTGGAACTTTTCTTGAGCTGGGATCCATTAAATGGCGAAGAAATATAGGAGCTCCAAAAGTAAGGGAATCCATGTCTTCAGAAGCAATGGCATAAACCTGAAAAACAAATATTACAGCTAAAGCACCATTCATGGTAGATGAATTCTGGTTACCTCACAACAATTAAGCAATGATAGGAATTCAAAGTCAGCGAAAATTCCTTGGACAAAGATGGCTTAGTAAAGAACATACCAAATGTAAATGACTACACAGAAGAAGACATTAGACAAGTGAACAAGAATATGTGTGAGTAAAAAAGGAAATTAGATCATGTTTACATAGTGTTAAACGATTGGTTATCATGGGAAAACAATGAACAATTCTAAATCAGAAGACAATCAAATGGGAAGATACTTGCCTTTCCAGCTTTGCAAAGTGCAGCACATTGTGCCTCTGCTTCTGAAGTAGCCTAAAGTACAAAAACTGAAATTGGTATCCAAACTTTTTGTTAGAAATAAAAAGAACAAACTTTTCAGACAGAATAGTAACCTCAACTACTGGGACACCAATAAGCCTTAATAGTCTTTTGCAGTCTTCATTGTGTTGTTGAGTCACCTGCAAGAGTATCAAAGCCATGTACCACAAGTGCACACACATCCAGTTAGCTATGTAGATAGGTTTTTTTTTTTTTTTTTTTTTCTGGAAAACAGAGACAAAATCAAACTTCATATTGATAAGACAAAAATATCGTGCTGTAAGGAAACCAAAATGAGACCAACCTTCACAGTTCTTTTACTGAATTTCTCAATGTCTTCCTTATTCTGAGACTGCAGGTAATAAATACAGAGCTCACTAAGCATTTTTGTACTCTGTGTTTCTGGGTGATTAAATGCGCAAGTGTGTGCACGCGTGCGCAAGACAGACAGAGAGAGAGAGAGAGAGAGAGAGAGAGATGCATATACCGCAATGGCTACTGCGAACTCCTCAGAGGCATCTGCCCTCTTCAAAAAACTGCTCAAAGACTCATCTAAGCTAACTAAACGTATCCATAGGTAATTCCATAAACGAGAAAAGAGAAGGCTCATAATAAGAAAGTATCGTTTTGCAAGCTCTTGCTTCTTCAAATCAGGAGGTTTACCGTCAAATACATAGCTATCGTAACAAAAGTAAAGCATAATTCAAAGAAGGATGAGCATCATTCTTCCAGTATTCTATCCCAATGAAAACAAAGGAGGTAAAGAAAAAAGTTTACACTGGCTTTATCCCCACCTCCAACAGCCTAATCGTCCGTTAAAACATCCCTTGCAGATGACTAAATGGGAAAACAAATCAAAAAGCAGCTCAAAGTCAACACTTTCCAAGCACAAAGATCACATCGCAAGTACAAAATAATGCAACAGGCATCGATCAAGATACATAAACACGAGTCCAAGCAATAACATCTGAGCATCAAAACAGAAGGCTAGTCCATAATTCAGTCATAAACTGTACGAAACTTGATGGAGTATTACAATGCTAGAGTACCTGGTGACTTCACCAGCCTCATTGCTGAGCATCTGAGTCTCCTTCCTCCCAACCACAATCTCATCCACCAATCAAAAGAACAAAAATCCAAATCCCCTACCGACACCGAAACGCGCAATCACAGACATCAATCCATAAAAAAACAACTTAACGAGGAACTGATAGATAGATGCTCTTGCTGGCATTGACGGCGATCCTCCGGCCGAAGTAGCTCTCGAGCTTCTGCTCCTTCATGGTGGTCGGGGCAGTGTCAGCCAGTAGCTTCGTCAGTCCCTATCGAAATCAGTGGACGAGACTCGATGAACTGAAACTACCTTGATGCCCATATCGGAGAGAGAGAGAGAGAGAGAGAGAGAATGGGCTTCGAGCTCTTCCGCTTCCCGCCTAATTTCGGGGACCATCCTGTTTGGGCCGGGGGCTGGGGGTGTGAAGAGTGGGCCTCACGCGCAGGTGTCGCGAGTGGAGCGCGGTTAAATGCTTTGAATTATCCATGAACCATTTTCCTCTATTTTTCTATGGGATATAGTCGCTTAGAATTTTAAAATTTATCATGAACATACAATTAATGAATTATCGAGGACCGACTCACCCTTGCTCAAAATCAGTGATCTATCTCTTTTCCTTTTAAGTTTTGTTTTTTAGTAAAAATTTTAGATTTCCTTTTTTTAGTTTTTTAATCTAATTTATATAAGAATTGATTAAAAATATTAAAAATGCCATGTATGAAATAAAACTAATTCAAAATGCCATGTCAGCATTTCCATTAGTCAAATTAACCGTGTTAATAGAAATGAGTTGATTGTATCAATTTGACTAATTTTATAACTTAATTATATTTTTTGAAAATTATAAAACTCAATTGTACTTTTGTTACAAGTTTTAAAACTTCCGATAAACATATCTCATTTTTTAATAAATTAGCTAATTCATGGAGAACTTCTATGGTGTATCTATTCTTCCCAAAACCTCATATTATCAAGAAAAATAGTTACAGAGCTAGAAATGTAGTCCGAGAGAAAGGGGCAGAAGACAAAATGATCAACAAAATTGGCTATCTATAGAAGGACATTCCATTCACAAATCCTCTTTTAAATATATAAAATAATTTCCATTGCAGCTAGCACAACTCAATCATCTACCCGTGAGTTATTCTAGAGGGTTACAATACCCATTACTTTATTTTAATTTGAAAAGTCTGGGTAGTGCTCATCTCCCAAAATGCTTCTATTATCTTAAATATAAACATCATCTCAATATCAACTGTCACTTTACTAAATTAATTTTACTAATTAAAGACCTTTTAAAATACTTCATGAGTTTTATTGTTTTTGAAAGACACTAAAACTAGTTAATATGATACAATCATGCTAGCTTTATTGGTTTTAAGTTCCCGGAAAAAAAAGTTAAGAAAAAGGTGGGTCAAGTCAGCTTGTCATGGGGCCTAAGCTATGTGGCATGCTTGGCTTGCTGGCGCAGCCAATTGCAAAGCCGAGCAAGTCAGACTCGTTTGTCATCCCTACACTGAATTAGGAAACTTATCTATATTTAAATACTTGATTGGATTAATTGAAATTTAAATGTTTGAAAGAAAAAGATATATCGTGTCAAGAGACAAAAAGTATAATATATAATCTATTTCTAACCCCAGACCATTTGGTATTGGTAACCAATAGTAGGTTTGGGTCGGCTTCACAGAAGTTCAACAGCAGAAGGCATTTTGAAGTAAAGTGTTTTGAACATATTCTTTTGGTTCCTGAGATTCCAATGTAGGCATAGGAAAATTTCATAAAGAAATGCCATTCTTGTTCTCGGTAATTAGGGCAAAGACTTTCGTCTAATCCATAGGTGATGTTGTTGTCTCTTTTGGGCAAGAAAGCCAAGCTTCACGAAGAACTTCACAACGTCGAAAAGTGGGTTGTTTCATCTCTTTGCTTTCTTTTTATGAGAACTTGTTCTTCGCTAACTCATTATTGTGTTCAGGCTCTCTCTCTAATATACCGAAATTTTCCCTCAAAGATTTATTGTTCATTTCATAAAAAAACTAAAGATCGAACTTGTCGGTATCAAAAGACTTGGACCCCTTAACAATAACATCAATGTTGCATAGTGTTACATTTGCATTTTTCACTGCATTCTAGCATTTAGGAAGTAGAGATGACTTTATTTAGGAATTGTGTGTTCCCTTTGACTATAAGCCTGGGTCATTTTGTGAAATTTCTTTTAAATTGGGCTCTTAACTCATGGAGTTTTTAAAGTTCGCCCATTTGAGCCCAGCCTCAATATGTAGCTTGGCCACATTCCCTATTCCTGGGCCTCGTTGAAATTTCCTTGTGTCGTGCATGTGCCGTGCATACGTCATGTATATGCCGTGCATTTCCATACACTTTTTTCAAAAAGGACTTCTGGCTAAGGATTAAGAAGAGTTTTTCATCTAGAATTTTGATTTACTCATGGTTAGAGAGCGCATTGATGGGGTGATCTTTCACTCGCCTCTCTCGAAATGTGCCTCACCATCATTGATGACAGCTACGCGAAGCTCATGTGAGCAGTGGCCATGTGCATTGCCTTGGTGTTGTCAAACATGGCCTCTTCTTCATCAGGATGGGGCCAATTACGTAGGCGTATAACTCTGATATCTTCTTGTTGAAGTTGCACGCGCAAAGATACACACTAGCGTCGTCGTGAACCAGGTGGTGAGTGGAATGTTATCGAGCACATTCTTTTTGTCGTACAAGGAGATCACCATCCGCAAGATCTTCTTCTTGTTCATCTACAAGATGATGCTGGAGATGCAGCGGCTTACACAGGAGGAGATTGGGCAGTTTTTGGTTAAATACACTGAGTGGAGGTCCGCAGCGAGGGAGATGGAGGTGCAAAGGAACAATGAGGTTGACGGCTGAGCGATGGAGGAAGCAGCGAGGAACGATTAAGGAAATGAGTATAAGATTGGGAGTATCTCGTGAAAATGGATGCATTTGTTAGGGTTTTTAGAGCAATTATGCATTATATGAATTGGGTGATGTTTGCTGATGTGGACAAAATCAAAAAAGAATTACCATGTTAATTTTCCAAGAAAAAAAGTCAACAGAAAATTCTCAAGAGATAATTTTGGTTAGGAATTGCGTGTCCGAAATGAATATAAACTTGGGCAATTTTTTGAATTTCTTAAAACTGGGCTCTTAACTCATTGAATTCTTAAAGCTCTCCCATTTTTGCCAGCCCCACTATGCACTTTGGCCACTCTTTTTCTCTTGACCTCGCCGAAATTTCCCCGTGTCATGCATGTGCCATAAGTGTGTTGTACATTGATTGCGAGTGCCATGCATATTTCGTACACATTTTCTAGAAGGACTTCGGGTTAAGGACTATGGAGAGCTTCCATATAGAATTTAGATTTAATCATGGTTAAAGTGTGCTGGTTTGACACTAATAAAGCGGGAAGGACTTTAGGAAGAAGGATAGTGAAGGAGGAACGAAGGACTTTAGCCAATGAAGAGTTAGAATGCTTCTGGGAATGTATAACTCAATAGAGAAAGAGTAATAGAATGGAAAAGCTCTTGATAATTCCTTAGTACACGTTGCATTACTATCAAACTTAAGCGAAAATTGAGTTTGAATTTTAATTGTGCCGATGCAACTAGTAAAGTCAAGAAATTTGGTTCATGACCATTTAATTTTACTGAGTGCAAAATCGGATTGCTAACTATGCTTGTTCAAAAGCTGTGGTGTCCGTGGAAAGTCTACCTAAAAACAATTCGGAGCATAATAGCCTAATTGTGAAGGCACTGCCTGTTTATTTTGTGAAGTAACAAGAGTGCTATTCACGCCGGAATGTCATTAGAGCTGCTATGACCGACTCGATCCTCCCAAAGTCTCGACTCTAAGACCTCTCTAAGATCGAGATACTTCATTTAAGTAGTAGTCATGATTCAAACTAAATGTCTTGTAATAGTGTCAAACTCTCATGCTAACATACGAGACATGGCCGTTACAAGTCGTCGCCTCCTATCCTCTTATTCTTTTGTTGGGAAAAGAACGAAACTCTTTGACAAACGAAGAGATTTCGCACGTGGGTGAACACGAGTATATGTGGAAAAAGCGAGGAATGGGAGAAACTCAATCCCAACAGCATTCTTTTTTGGAGGCCGAAAAGGATGGGGAGCGGGGGGGATTGATCTACAAAATAAAGCTCAAAAGTTGATAGGAGGAATGGAAGGTGGGGTTTCATGCATGTTACCATGCGTAGGGAGGTACCAACCTTATTGTATTTAATTGAAAAATGATGGGTCAAATCAAAGAACATGAAGTAGGGATGCATCATAGAATAAAGATAACAATTGCCAACAAATTTCCTTCCTATCCAGCCAAATCCAAGGAGGAAAACGAAGACCAAAAGGAAAGACCCTCAATTATTGTTTACTTAAATCAATTTAGTCTTTTGAGATCAAACATGTTATCTAAAAGCGCATCACTTTCGTGAGCCTAAATTTAATCAGATGGAGAAAATTGGAACAGATCATACTTTCTTCTTGTAAAAAGGGTATAAGGATATTCCTATATGTAAACCTGGAAATTGCTTAAGACATGCGATGCAAGAAACTCTTAGCTCTATTTGGGACATTGGGAAGAATGATGGGAATGAAAATTTGAGTGGAAAATGTCGAAAGATTTTAAAGTTATGCGCATCTTCTCTACATCGTCCTCCCTCAAGTGTCTTCGAAACATCATTAGCGTCTGTTAAGAATTTGTCGTATCACTTTGAGTCAATTGTTAAGTCACTTTCTGTCCAAGCAAGGGGCACTATAATAACTATTAGATCTAGAAGCTATCTCCTCGTAGTATGTAGGTAAAGATGCCCTGTAGTTTTCAGGTCAATTCTTCATTTGCTATGTGGTGACTACAATAGTTGAGATCGAAAGATACCCAAATCCATCCCTTTCAAAGCTGATTGGAATTTATTCACTACTTTTATTTTGCAAGATATTGTATTTGCCGATGCAATAGCTTCTGGATGTAACATTGCGGCTACTTAAATAATATCGACCTTTTCGATCAAAAAAAAAAAAAAAAAAAGCTGTCAGATCATGCATTTGATGTACTTCCATTAGATATGGAGATTGACATGATTTCCTAATCATCTTTCTCTATAAAGGACAATGAAAGATTGTTTTAGGCCTAATCATCCTCCCCTTGAACTTCTCAAGAGCGTTTTACGATACTTTCAACATCAGATGACGTCTATTTCTCTGATCGAATTAGGCAGACCATCCATACCGAGACCAAAAAACTCCTTGGCAAAATCACTTCCTCTCGACCTAGATCGAAGGGTTCACTACAGATTGGATCAGCACTTGAGATCTCATATTTCTTAAGCACAGAGTTCAAATATTTATCTCACCACGTTACCAATTAAACCCTAAAGCAGGGTGATCATAGTCCATTACAGATGTTGCAAGTATCTCTTCTTAGCGCGTCCTGTTCCATATTGCATGAGAAAGATCTCGACACATCCCCTATTAAAATTCAATTTCTTGAAGGATGGGACTCAATATCCAATAATCTCCCAATAATTGGTGTAGATAACAAAAATCTTGTTTATGGCAACCCTAAATGCAATCCATGTTAAGCTAATCCCTTACAATAATACAATAGAGTCTCCATGTATGTCATGTACATACGATGACGACCCTTGTTATCCATTGTTGGAAAGATTACAACAGTGGTTTTTATTGTCAAGGTTTTTCATATATGGAACATTATCAACGTTATTATTGAATCGCTTAAACTTTTTAGTTTAAAAGGCAAGGTACTCACCTCCAACATGTTAGAAGAGCCGGAGATCGAGATTAATTTCTCGCACTCTTCTTCATTCGTCTATACGTTAGCCTTCTTTCAGTGCGTGGGTTTAAATGTTACTGCAACGGACTTCTTATAAACCAAGCAATTCGAACATTCAAAACAAATTATTGTCCTCTCTACTTTACCAAAGAGGACGAGTGTCGAGGTTTTTTACACGCACGATACATATGCAGGTACATAATTAAAGGGACACGGGATCGGTGCCGGGGTTTTAAAGTAACTCATCCGTGGGAAATGCGGAAGGGACCAGGTTCTCAATTGGACGTTCGGCTAAAAAGTGCTTGGCAATTGGGTCCTATATAGAATATAGATGCATGTTGCACATCCATGTAATGTTTCTCCGACAATGATATAGCATAACCTAAACAACACTTTCTTTCCTCTATGGCCCCCCTTCAAACACCTTTACAAGGTACAGATCCACAACTTTTCTATCCCGACAAGTAGAGAATTGGATAAGATCGCTAAGGTACAAGCTTGGAGGCTGTCCAAACACAATGTAATTTCAGGTTTTGTGCATTAGACTTGTAATCATGGAACAAGACGATTACTCAACATCATCCAGCGATTATTTCAAAGCCATTTGTCCTATGCTGATGCTGCTGCTGCTGCTGCTGCTGCTGCTGCTCTCTCTCTCTCTCTCTCTCTCTCTCATATATGACCATAGATTGATGATAAATTATAGTTAATTGGCAATAAATTAAACGTAATTAGTGGAGGGAACAATGCGAAAAGAATCGAAGATCCACTGGTAAGTGATGAGTATTCTATTTCTTGTCGAGTTCGAGAATCATAATAGCATCAGGATGGATCAAATCTGTATTACTCCTTGGCGATATGCTAATGGGACTCATAAACTTTTTCGTCCCATCGCTTTATTTCGAAGAGAAACTAATGATGATTTGTGCTACGGTTTCTCTTTTAGTCGTTTTTATTAAATCATTTCCGTAAGAAATGTGTTATGCAAACCACGTTGAATGACCTACGCAAATGAAAATTTAGTATTACATGAAACACTCCATAATTTGCTTTTTTCTTCCAATGTCTAGGCCAATAAGCTATTTTATTGAATCATTTTAACCATTCGAAATTAACCAATCTGGAAATCGTTTCACTTTTTGAACGTGAATTACCACAAATTAACCGGAAGATTATCTAGAAAGTTAAGGAATCCGACTCTCGCTCAATTTGAGGAGACCTTTTGTATTTCGTGAAACTATCTTCGTCATTTAGCATGCGAAGCATATCTCTGGCAGCTAATAAGCATTCACGCATGCGGCCATCAAAATTCTTAATCCATTGTCTGCCAGTCAAATCTAAGTCATTTCATTCAATTAAATTGTCACAATCTTGTTGACTATATTATATGCTGAGAGAGAGAGAGAGGATGGGGATTGGCGATCAATCTAAAGCGTTGAAAGTTATACACAAAGCCTTTGATCAACTATATCTTCTCTGCCCACCAAATTGCTAATAGCATCACCCCCTCTTTCTCTCAAACTAAGCTTCAAAGGCCTGAAGTCTCCACCATTGTTAGCTATACTTCACCTCCCCCCCACCCTTCCCCCCCAACTTCTCTCTAGTATGACCATCTTTCAATGCGTTCATGCAGGAGGAGGGAAAAGCTATAACCAAGACAGGCGACGACTCTTTAGGCTCATGGAAGAAAGGAAAAGGAGGATTCCGAGCTTCCACATTCATTTTCGGTAATTACAATCGATGCGTTAACTCCAATCATAACATCCCTGGTGAAAAATTGTAGATTTTATTGGACCTCTTATGTTATTGATATATGTGCAGTCCCGTATCAACAGTCTTTTTTATGTCGACGTTAGCAGAGTAAACATCTTCAGTTTTTCGTGGTTGTGAGTCGTCACCGTGTATTGTACTTGACATTGTCACCTTCTTTTTTTCACTCGACAGTCATGTTGGGGCTCGACAACATGGGGTTCGTCGCGAACATGGCGACCTTGGTTCTATACTTCCTCTATGTGATGCACTTCGATGTGGCAACCGCTTCTAACACTTTGACCAACCTCATGGGTTCAACCTTCTTGCTCACGCTCGTTGGTGGCTTCATTTCCGATACCTACTTGAGCAGATTCACGACATGTCTTATTTTCGGAAGCATCGAAGTTTTTGTATACTGATATTCTTCATTTGGGATTACTCTGAGTTTTGATTTCAGCTACAACTCTAGGATCGACATTGGTTCATGATCTAGTCTAGCTTAATGCCTATTGACTTGCGCTAAAATGCAAGCAGGGTTTGGCAATGTTAACCATTGAGGCCCATTCCAAGCATTTACACCCGGACCCATGTGGGAAATCAAGCTGCATCCACGGAGGGACAGCTACTTACTTCTATGCCACCCTCTGCCTCTTGGCCCTCGGTTCCGGTGGTGTCCGTGGTGCGCTCCCCGCGCTTGGAGCAGATCAATTCGACCAGAGGGACCCTACCGAGGCTGGTGCTCTCGCGACCTTCTTCAACTATCTCACCCTCTGTACCACGGCCGGTGCCACCATTGGGGTCACGGCCATCGTGTGGGTCAGCATGAACAAAGGTTGGCACTGGGGTTTCTTAATGGCAACAATCGCTAGCTTTGTTGGCTTTCTCGTTTTGGCTATGGGAAAGCCGTTTTATCGCCCGCAGCGGCCCGGAGATAGCCCACTCGTCCGAATTTGGCAGGTATAGTTATTGGGTTCCTTCTTTGATTAGTAAATCCGTGCAAAGTGAAAAATTAGTGCTAGGAGAGAAATTTTGGCACCAACGACATGCATGTGCACCCATTAATCTCTACCGTATGTGGTGAGTGAAATACATTGTGATACACGGAAGATAATACTTGCTCTAAGAGAACTCATTGCCGTGATTAATGTGTTTTATTTTAGTATGAAGTTTATGTGGGTTTGGGTTAATAATTCATTTGATGGAATATTGGGATCAAGTGGGAGAATGTTATAATATGTAATATATTTTTTATTATTCTAAATATGATCCCAATATTGTATTCCCAATAAATTCCAATTTATTGCCCAATTTATTACCCATGTGTATTAAGTGATATTTACTCGTTAATTTATTACCATAACGGTCTTGATGGAAGATAATGGTAACGTAATAAACGGAATAAAAACGTCAGGTCGTCTAGTTCAAACCTTATCACTACAAAAACACACCATCAGGTTTGAGAGGTATTAGCTGGTAGAACAGTACGTACAGATATAGTGTTCCCATATTGCAGATCGACCATACTGCGTGGATCTGTCGAAGGTTTTGGGGTCTTTTGCTTTTCCAAATTTCATCAATGGTTAGAGGTATGGTGATCTTTACGTTTCCGCAATCCGATCCTGAATTTTGTATGGATTTATCTGTGAATGATAAATTGGGATCGTCAAGTTTTAGTTTATCTTTAATTTAATAGTTGGTATCAGAGCATATTTACAATCTCTGCCTTGGTGAAATTTTTGGAATTTATTTTCATAGAATTATGTGTGGGCAAATTCGGATTTCTATATGGCTTGGATCGGAATTTAGAATTCCGGCCAAATTCGGGCGACCCACCACGCGATAATGGATCTGCATGATCACATCGCCATTAGGAAGAAAAACCCTTAAATTTTTCGGCATATTACTAATCATCAGAGGTTAATCAAGTGGTGAAATTTTGGTGGTTAGGGTTTTATAGGGCATATCATTTTTTGGCTTAATTCTAGTCCAT
This sequence comes from Eucalyptus fibrosa, assembly GCA_017140475.1. NCBI lineage: Eukaryota > Viridiplantae > Streptophyta > Magnoliopsida > Myrtales > Myrtaceae > Eucalyptus > Eucalyptus fibrosa. The sequence continues at coordinate 23,812,675 of CM029506.1, forward strand.
ACATTGGTCGTTTTTGCTGGATCTCGAGTTTATTCGTATGTCCCGATGTTCTCTTCGAAACCCATAAACCAATTTGGTCAAACATGGGCTGTGGAAGAAGACCCAGACGGCAAAACAAAGCCGGTTGCGGCGGAAGGAGCAACGGAAAAGAAGAAAGCTTGAAAAGAAGGCTTCGGGCGCGTGTGTCGCAGGTGCCCGAGGCTCAAGGGGCTGAAGTGGGCACGTGCAATGGGTAAAAGCGCGCGTGCACGTTTTCTTGATTTTGCCCCTCCACATTTAAGAAAATTGTGATTCTACCCTTGCTCGCGTGAAATTCTAATCTTGCCCCCCGGGGAGTGTAAACTTACGATTTTTCCCTTTTTGGGCGTAAAATTCCTATTTTACCCCTTAAAAGTAAAATTCCAATTCTGGCCTTGGGTGCAAAATTCCAGTTTACTACTTTTGCACGTGATTTTACTGTTCTACCCTTATGTGCAATTTTATGATTTTTTTAAATAAAATTAAATGTCTAGTGATCTATATATATTTAATTAATTAAGGATTAGTCATAGAATCTTTGATTATATTAAATTATATACATTAAGAGCCTTTGGATCACATATAGTCAAAGACAATAATTGTAATTATTTACATTAATATTATGAATTTTATCCCATAGGAATTTTCAATATATTAATGTGATTAATTAGGATGAAATATTATTTTATCTTTCTTAATTTACCCACATGGATTAAGGAAGGGAATATAATTTGATAGTTTCATCATGAAGTAATTATGAATCAATTTAAATTAGAAAATTAGCCCACAAGCAGTTTTTGATGTTATGTGATTCATATTTTAAAACATGTTTTACATTGGTAAAATATGATTTAAGTTTATTTGCCTCAAATACATTGATACATAAGTTTTCTTTGATTATGATGCAGTCTTATCACCTACGATTAGTTATGGTATAATTGTTCCCGAGCTTAATGGAAATAACTATAAAGAATGGAGGGAATTAGTTTTTCTCCAATTGGGGTGCATGGATCTTGATTATGCTCTAAGGTCAAACGAACCACTTGAACCTACGGAAAATACTACTCATGCTGAACATACTCGTTATGTTCAATGGGAGCGGTCTAACCGTCTCAGTGTGATGTACATAAAGACAAAACTCTCTACTAGCATTCGTGATTCAGTCATTCAGCATAACAATGCCAAGGAATTGCTGGAGGCTATTGATGCTCAATTTGAATCTTCAGAGAAGGCGCATGCCATGTCCCTAATTATGAAGTTCTCATAATTGAAGCTTACTGGTGTAAGAGGTGTACGTGAGCACATTATGAAGATGAGGGACATTACAGCTCAGCTAAAGAATCTTGAGGTTAGGATATCAGAATCCTTTCTTGTATACTATATCCTAAATACTCTCCATAAGAGTATGCCACTTTCAAGATCTCTTACAATACACATAACACTAAATGGTCAATCAATGAACTCATGACCATGTGTGTTCAAGAGGAAGAGAGGCTACTATGGAGAAAGGAGAAAGTGCTTATATGGCAACACATAATAAGTATAGAAGGCAAGACAAACAGAAGGGAAAAGGTAAGATGCCTCTACCTCCCCAAGCTAGCATTAAGAAGGAATCCAAGTGCTTTTTCTGTAAAAAGAAGGGGCACATGAAGAAGGATTGCAAAAAATTTAAAGCATGGCTAAAAAGAAAGGTAACAAACTCGCTTGTGTTTGTTATGAAACTAATATGGTTGATGTGAGTCACAACACTTGGTAGATTGATTCTCGTTCTATAATCCACATTTTGAATTCCTTGTAGGATTTTCAGAACTAGCGGAAACCAGTGGGAAGTGAACAAGGCATCTATTCGGAAAACAAGATGCGCTTGCGTGTGGAAGCTATGCAGATTTGTTCTTAGTAGTGGTTTTTTTTTAATTTTAGAAAGGACCTTTTATTTTCTTAGTTTTTCTAGGAATTTAATTTCAGTTTCAAGACTTGTATCTTTGGGATACTCCTTTAAATTTTCAGTTTCAAGACAATGCCATTAATAATGCGATGCACGTTCATGATAATGCTGGTATAAAACGATGTGTTGTGAATGAGGATTCCTCTATGTTGTGGCACCGGAGGTTCGGACATATCTCCATGGATAGAATTAAGAGACTAGTAAATGATGGAGTACTTAATACTCTATATTTTACTGATTATGACACTTGTGTGGACTGTATAAAGGGAAAATAGACCAACAAGTTAAAGAAATGTGCTAAGAGGAGTACAGAAATATTAGAAATTATACATACAGATATTTGTAATTCGGATATGAACTCAAATGGTTAGAGATACTTCATTTCTTTCATACACGATTATTCACGATTCATGTATCTCTACTTGCTTCGTAATAAGCACAAAGCACTAGATGCCTTTAAGGTATTTAAAATCGAAGTAGAGAAACAATGCAACAAGCAAATTAAGATCATGAGATCAGATAGGGGTGGAGAATACTATGGTAGATACACTGAAGATGGAAAAGCACTTGGTCTATTTACGAAGTTTTTTGAAGAGCATGGGATTATTGCCCAATACACTATGCCTAGTTTACCGGACCAAAATGGTGTCGTAGAAAAAAGAAACCAAACGTTATTGGACATGGTGTGGAGTATGCTTAGCAACTCCAAATTTCCTAAATTTTTGTGGATTGAGGCTCTTAAAGCAGCCGTGTACATATTAAACCGAGTTCCAACCAAGGCTATTCCAAGGACGCCTTTTGAGTTATTCAAAGGTTGGAAACCGAGTTTGCGACATGTACGTGTTTGGAGATGCACATCTGAAGTAAGAGTCTACAATTCACAAGAAAAGAAGTTAGATTCAAGGACTATAAGTGGGTATTTCGTTGGATATGCCGAAAAGTCCAAAAGATACAAATTTTATTGTCCATCTCACACCACTAGGTTTGTAGAATCAAGAAATGCTAAATTTCTTGAAAATGATCTGATTAGTGGAAGCGATCAACTAAGGAACTTTGTTCTCAAAGAAAATCATTCAGATACTCAACCTTCCACCTCAAATACTGGATTTGTTGTTGCTTACAACGCCCCTTCAGTTCAACCGGTCGTTGAGCAATCAATTATTGAAAATTCACAACCTGCTGATATTTATTTGGTAGACTAAATTGTTCATCAATTACTAGATACCATTGAACTTCCAGTAGAACAACAAACTCCTTAAGAGAATGTTGATGCAACATTAAGAAGGTCTATTAGAATAAAGAAATCGGCAATTCCTAATGACTACATTGTGTATTTAAAAGAATCTGACTATAATGTTGGAGCTGAAAGTGATCCTGAGTTGTTTTCACAAGTCATGAGTTGTGATAAATCTAATTTATGGTACAATACCATGAAGGAAGAGATGAATTCTATGGCATCAAACAAAGTATGAGATTTAGTTGAGTTGCATGATAGTGTGAAGGTTATTGGTTGTAAATGGGTTTTTAAAATTAAGAATGATTCATTAGGCAATATTGAGAGATACAAAGCCAGACTCGTTGTCAAGGGATTCACTCATAAGGAGGGAACCGATTACATGGAAACTTTTTCTTCTGTATCTAAGAAAGATTCTCTTCGTACTATTTTGGCATTAGTTGCTCATTTTGATATGGAGTTACATCAAATGGATGTGAAAACAGTATTTCTCAATGGAAAATTAGAAGAAGTGGTTTACATGAAACAATCAGAAGGGTTCTTCTCTAATGCTGGTGAGCATTTGGTATGCAAGCTTAAAAGGTCTCTATATGGCTTGAAATAAGCATCCCACCAATGGTACTTAAGATTCCATGAGATCATCTCTTCATTCGGTTTTAAATAGAATGTCATGAATCAATGTATATACCAAAAGGTTAATGGGAGCAAAATTTGTTTCATTGTGCTATATGTATATGACATTTTACTTGCAACTAATGACAATGGGTTGTTATATGAAGTGAAACAATTTCTCTCTAAGAGTTTTGATATAAAGGATATGGGTGAAGCGTGTTATGTCATTGGTATTAAGATCCATAGAGATAGATCTCGAGGTATATTAGGACTATCTCAAGAAACCTATATCAATAAGGTCTTAGAGACATTTCGAATGAAAAATTGTTCACCAAGTATAGCACCCATTGTGAAGAGCGATAGGTTTAATTTAAATTAATACCCAAAGAATGATTTTGAAAGAGAACAAATGAAGAACATCATATATGCTTCTGCTGTTGGAAGCTTAATGTATGCTCAAATTTGCACTCGACCTGACATAGCCTTTGCTGTGGGAATGTTGAGAAAATACCAAAGTAATATAGGTATGGACCACTGGAGAGCTGTAAAGAAGGTGATGAGGTACTTTCAAGGAACAAAGGGACACATGTTTATGTATAGACGAACGGACAACTTGGAGGTATTTGGTTACTCCGACTCACTGGCTGCGTTGATTCCCGTAAATCAACATCGAGATATATTTTTATATTTGCTAGCGAAGCTGTATCCTGGAGGAGTGCAAAACAGACCTTGGTTGCCACTTCCACTATGGAGGCAGAGTTCGCTTCCTGTTTTGAAGCCATCTCACATGGTGTGTGGTTGAAAAGTTTCATATCAGGGTTTAGAGTTATGGATTCCATTGCTAGGCCATTAAGAATATTTTGCGACAATTCAGCTGTAGTTTTTATGACTAAGAACCACAAAAATGGTAGTCAAAGCAAGCACATTGACATCAAATATTTAGCCATTAGAGAATGTATTAAAGAGAAGAAATTGGTCATAAAACACATAAGCACTAGATTGATGATAGCTGATTCTTTGACTAAAGACATGCCACCAATGAGTTATAAGGATCATGTATCTAGAATGAGCATTGGTCTAATCATGTAAATTTTTCTTTATATGGAAGAATTTGTAAGACTTTTATTCATTTTATAATGTTTTTTTCTCAATATAATTGTATACATTCAGTTATTATGAGAAAAACAATTATGTTTGACCTGAAGTAAACATAAGGTTTATTCATTAAGTTATTTGATCACATATGTAATATATTTTTTGTTATTCTAAATATGATCCCAATATTGTATTCCCAATAAATTCCGATTTATTGCCCAATTTATTACTCACGTGTATTAGGTGATATTTACTCGTTAATTTATTACCATAACGGTCTTGATGGAAGATACTGATAACGTAATAAACGGAATAAAAACGTAAGGTCATCTAGTTCAAACCCTATCACTACAGAAAACACACTATCGGGTTTGAGGGGTATTGGCTGGTAGAACAAGACGTACAGATCTAATAGTACATGGATCCGTTGAAGGTTTTGGGGTCTTCTAATTTTCCAAATTTCATCAATGGCTGGAGGTATGTTGATCTTTACGTTTCCGCAATCCGATCTCGAATTTTGTATGGATTTATCTGTGAATGATAAATCGGGATCGTCAGGTTTTAGTTTATCTTTAATCTAATAGTGAGATCTTAAAGTTACCACAACCAGGTACATATGCAACATGTTTGGAATACAAAAGGTTACTATATAACATGGGTTTATGCGATGTAGTAAACTGCAATACGGTCTTTAATTACATGAGCCAAAAACTAGGCGAATCCGCCACTTGGATACCATTAGATCAAGCGAGATCCAGCGGGACACCTCTACTTGGTCCGGCTAATTTATTTTCATAAATAGATATCTAAGTAGGTCGAATTCAAGCCCACAATAAAAATTTATCACGTCATTCTTGTAAATCAATCTTGTACCTTCAAGTGGACAAGTTTTTCAAGCTTTGACTATGTAGTCAAATGAAAAAGCAGATTAGAGGATGAAACTCAAGTTTGTTGCTGTCATAATCGGACAGGTTGTGCTTCTGGCTATCAAGAACATGAAGTTGCCTTTACCAGAGAATTCAGCTAACTTGTATGAGATCGGCGACAAGAAAACCAGTGCCTTAGCAGTGGCCAAAATCGCTCATACCGACCAATTCAGGTAAAAGCGCGTTAATACAACATCGATCGACAAATGTTAGATATATTTCAATGCCTATAAATAATTATCGAGCTGAAGGCTCGGATGTCGATCCATAGTTTGGCAATGCGAATGACTGATTGATCTTGTGCTCGAGAGCAGGTTCCTAGACAAGGCAGCAATCCTACTGAAAGAATCAAAGCCTGCGCCTTGGAAAGTGTGCAAAGTGACCCAAGTTGAAGAGGTCAAAGTCCTGACCAGGGTGCTTCCAGTCTTGGCCAGCACCATCATCACGAACAATTGATTTAATTAATTCCCCAAATTTATCTAATCTACACTATAATTCCTTATCATTTAATTGATTATGTTCCTAAACTATTTTAAGATATTCAATATCATCTCCATTTTAGTTATTACAATGATGGAATCCACGTAATGTCACTTTCTCGTCTTTTGCTCGTTAAGAAAAACCCGTTGTTCTTTACTTTCTCTTAGCTTTAGCTACTAATGCGGATTTGATTCCCAATGTCTAGATTTTCATTAGGATTACTTCTCATTCATTTAATAAGAAAACTATCTTAGCCTTAGCTACTAATACTGATCTATTCCCAACACCTAGATTTTCATGAGGTAGACTTCTCATTCATTTAATAAGAAAACTAGGATCGAATTCAATAGAGTTTGGCCCTAAACAAAAACTTTGATCTTTGTTGTTTTTGCTATATTACTTCGCATTTAGATATTAGGGACATTCAAATTTTGGGCATAAAGCGTTCGCATCGAGCAAAACTTGGATCGGGCTATGATTTTCTTTGGGATTGGCTCAATAGACGGCCCACTATGTGAAATGAGTATTAAACTCACTTGAGGTTCCAAAACGGAGCCCGCACGAGCCCGGCCCTAAGCTAATCAAACTCGGCATAATGAAGGGAAAGAAAGTGCGGCCATCTAGATTTCAATCGGCTGACACCCATTTTCGGAGCCAATTCCAGTCTGAACACATGAGATGGAAGGAAAGTCTTGTTCAACTGCACGCGTCGAAATTGGAAGAAAAGGCAAAGGAGAATCAAAGAAGGAAAGGAGCGTGCAGTTTCCATCTTGACAAAGGGAGCGATCTCAGCATTCATGGACCGGAATTCACGGCCAAAACAGAGCAAAAAAATCTGCTTATAAAAAAGGCAGAAGCTTCTCGGCCAAGTGGGAAGGTGACTTTTCAGCATCTATTTATTCATTGCCAAAGAGACCTCATACAAGAAAAGGTGTAAGCACCGACTTATGAACCACCTTTTGCTTTTTGCCGTGTCTTTCGAAAATGACATATGGACAAGAATTTCCTGAACAATTTTGTAACCGCATGCCATTATTTATTGGACTCTTCCTTGTTTCCACATTCAACCATCAAATCCAAATATCTAATGCCTATAGAAGACGAAGACCATGTCCTCTCATTTTCACACACAACAACCGAAGATATTTACAGTCAGTTTTTCTTGGGCAAAAGAACGCTTCAAGTGCCATAACTTTGGAAATGTACACTTAATGTCACATTCGAAGAAAAACGGATTACTTGAATGCCACTCCAGCCAAAGTCCAGCCAAAATGCTGACGTGGCATTTTTCAATGAAGCATGCCCAAAATGACGTCGTTTTGCATGCGACATAGCCAAATAATGTAAAAATGGCGTTGTTTTAGGCTGACGTGGTAAAAAAATAAAAAATATATAATTAAAATTAAATTTAGTTAAAATATTTAAAAATAATAATTTTAAAATTAAATTTAGTTGAAATATTAAAAAATTAATAATTAAAAAATTAAAAAAGGAAAGGGGGAGGCGGGCCGAGGGATTAGCCCTCGCCCGCCACCGCCACCGCCTTGCCACCGTCGGGAAGGGCTAGTGACGGCAGGGGGAGGGTCGGCAGCCCTGGCTTGGTTGAGCAAGGATTTGGGCAAGGGCCGCGACTCTCCCTAGATCTATGGCTAGTGGCGAGGGTCGGCGGCCCTCGCCCAGCCGGGCCAAGGGCCGCCGCCCACTGGGGTGACCCCCGGCGGGCGGCGGCCCTTGGCTTGGCCAAGCGAGAGGGCTGTAACCTTGACCTCGATTTGGGGTGAGGGCTCGCGAGACCTTGCCGCCGGTCGGCCGGGGTTGCCGGCCCCTGGCTAGGGCCCGGCCACCCTAGCCGACCCTCCCCCCGCCGTCGCCGGCCCTTCCCGGCGGAGGCGGGCGGCGGCCGAGGGCCGATCCCTCGCCCGCCTCCCCCCCCTTTCCTTTTTTTTTTTTTTTTTTAAAATTTTTTAAAATTTTAAAATTATTAAATTTTAATATTTCAACTAAATTTAATTTTAAAATTATAATTTTTAAATATTTTAACTAAATTTAATTTTAAAAATATTTTTAATATTTTAATTAAATTTAAATTTATTATTTTTAAATATTTTAACTAAATTTAATTTTTAATTATTTTTTACCACGTTAGCCCAAAACGACGCCATTTTTACATTATTTGGCCACATCAACATGCAAAACGGCGTTGTTTTGACTCGGTTTGCTAGAAAAATGCCATGTTGACATTTTGGCCGAACTTTGGCCAGATTAGCACTCAAGTGATTCATTTTACTCCAATTTTGGCACTTAAGTGTACCTTTCGTAAGTTATAGTACTTAAGTGTCCCTTTGGGCAAAGTTAAGGCACTCCAAAGATCCGCACGTCGAACAAATACATGACACTAACATGCCTTTTTACCGTCTCTAAGTATTTCTCTTTTACAATTAACCTGAGTTCTTTTATGCACAGGTTAAGACGCTACCTCTGGTCATCTGTTAACTATGGTTAACTTTATAAAAATAGGTAGATTAATTGGTCAAGATTTTCTTAGAGACAACCTTTAGCATCCTGCTAATAAAACAAAGACCTATATAATGATATTTTCCCTTTTGTTACCCTACTCATTTTCATATTCAAGAAGGTCCAATTACACCATATGAGTGGTTTATGTCTTTCTGCAAGGGTCCAACCATTTTTTAGTCAACCAAATGGCAATTAGTAAGGCATTTTTGCTAGTTTTCTTCGGTAAAGTTTTGACCTGAGGAATTCCATTTCTATGAAATGCAATCGCGTGGCCCTTGAATTATGACCACTCAAACCTCTCAACATGTAGAGCTCCCCTCTACCCTATGGTAGTTTTCTTCTTCACCAAACCCTTATACCCACAATCGACCTCCATCGTTCCGTTGACACCATTTTAATTGCTCGAAGCTTCTTCCCTTTTTAGCCATGGCTTTCATCCACTTGACCCATCCAATTCCATCTTTGTTATTTCCGCCCACAATTTCCTGATCTTGACCCTATTCCATGCTCGACGCACTCATCCCCATTTGCTGATCCCGGTTTTCCCAATTGCCCTCAATGGCTGACCCATCCATTTTGGCCGCCTTACCTCTGCTGTCCTTAGCCCAAAGTCTTGACCAAGCCTTTCTATTGCTTCGCATGGTTACTTTCTTTGAATTGGTTTTTGAGTCATTTTCTTACCCGGTGTACTGCATGCGACACATACCCATTACCTACCTTTGCTGCCTTCCTACCCACGGCATGCTTGTTGATGGACTGCACTAGCCAAGGAGGGAATGCCCGCCTTGCTGCTCTCTATAACTGATTGGGTAGACTCTGGTCCGAATAGGATGTCGATGTGTGGGATGAAGCTGCCCCTGCAGAGAAGTTAGAAGAATGTAAACTAATCTTGGTGGGTAACATTCTCTCTAACCCCTCTATTAATTTCCAAGCATTTTAGAATACACTAAAAAGAGCATGGCGCAATGACCAAGTCGAAATTTCTCAACGTGAAGAGGGGCTATACGTGTTTAAATTCAACTCGGAAGGAGAAAAACAGAGGGTGTTAGGCAATAGTCCTTGGCTATTCTTGAGCCATCTTGTTATTGTGAAGCCTTGGGTACCCAACACTCCATTACATTGCTATGACTTTACCACTTGTGCTTTTTGAGTGCAAGTTTTTGGGCTCCCCCTGGAAAGATGTATAGAGGACATGAAAAATAAAGCTGTAAGGAATATTGGTAAGGTGTAGGAAGTAAAGATTGAGAGTAGAGAAGGCACAACACTACGGGTAGACAGGGCTCGTATGGAAATCAACTTGCAAGAACCAATTAAACCTGAGAAGCTAATCAGATCATAAGGGAAGAACATATGGCTTGATTTTTGCTACGAACGCTTATCCCACTATTGCTACTCATGTGGCATTCTTGGCCATTATGCAATGTACTATAAAGATATTCCCTTTGATGAGGCAAAAATGGACGTGCAAACCCCTGGAATGCCTTAACTTTGCCCAAATGGACACTTAAGTGCCATAACTTACAAGATGTACACTTAAGTGCTAAAATGGGAGTAAAATGGATCACTTGAGTGTCAATCCGGCCAAAACGTCGACGTGGCATTTTTCTAGCGAACCGAGCCCAAAACGATGCCGTTTTGCATGCTGACGTGGTCAAATAATGCAAAAACGGTTGTCATTTTGGGCTAACGTGGTAAAAAAATAATTAAATTAAACTAAAAATTAATTTTAGTTAAAATATTTAAAAATAATAATTTTAAAATAAATTTAGTTGAAATATTAAAAAATTAATAATTAAAAAAAATTTAAAAAAAAAAAAAGGAAAGGGGGAGGCGGTTGAGGGATCGCCCTCGCCCGCCGGCGCCGGAAGGCTCGGCGACGGTGGGGGGAGGGTTGACCGGGGTCGTTGGGCCCTGGCCAGGGGCCGGCAACCCCGACCGATCGACGGCGAGGGCTTGCGAGCTCTCACCCCAGATCGGGGCGAGGGCCGCAAGCCCTCTCCACTAGCCACAGATCTAGGGAGGGTCGCGGCCCTCGCCCAGATTCGGCGAGGGTTGACAGCCCTCACACGGCCAGGCCAGGGCCGCTGACCCTCACCGGATTTGGGCAAGGGCTACAACCCTCGCCACCAGTCGGCCGGGGTCATCGGGCCCTAGCTAGGTCTCGGCAACCCCGGCCGACCCTCCCCCCACCGTCGCCGGCCCTTCTTGGCGGCAATAGGGCGGCACAGCGCGCGCCGAGATCCCTCGGCCGCTTCCCCCTTTTTTTTTTTTTTTTTTTTTTTTTAATTTTTTTTAAATTTTTAATATTTCAACTAAATTTATTTTTAAAATTATTACTTTAAAATATTTTAACTAAATTTAATTTTAAAATTATTATTTTTAAATCTTTTAACTAAATTTAATTTAATTAATTTTTTAATTATTTTTTTACCAGCCCAAAACGACACCGTTTTTGCATTATTTGGCCATGTTTGCGTGCAAAATGACGTCGTTTTGGGCTCGCTTCGCCGGAAAAATGCCACGTCGGTGTTTTGGCCGGACTTTGACCAGAGTGGCATTCAAGTGATCCGTTTTTCTTTGAATGTGGCACTTAAGTGTACCTTTCGTAAGTTATGGCACTTAATTGTCCCTTTGGGCAAAGTTATGGCACTTAAAGCGTTCTTTTGCCGTTTTTCTTGCTTCAAACCAAATTAAAACGCCATCTTTGAATTTCCCAATTCTAGTTTTAAAAATTTGAGATGTTAGATGTTAATCAAGTTCTGATTTCGAGCTTCAAAATGTCGAAAAAGAGAAAAAAAAGCCTAAAGTTAAAATAAAGAGATATCTAAATATGTGACAAGATTACAAGCCAAAAACCTCCCTTCAAATTTACACCTAATATCTATTTTATGTCCTTTGGACTATGACCTTTTAACAGTACTATTGGATTAAAATCATTGATATATGAAACAATGTTACAACTTGTAATGCACATTATCCACAAATACTAAATCTTTCACACATGCAGACTATAGCGTGTATGTTCTGTATAGTCTGATTATATCAAGAATCACAAAATCGTGTATCTATGTATCTATACTATATTAGTTTGGGTTATATACAAATGATCGCAATTATTTGTATAATGCATTCCAATGATATACAAAAGGCCTTTATTTTGTGTATCTCTTGTTGACATAACCCTTCGATTGAAATTTGTCATCACCTACTTAGATAATTTTCGCCACATTTCACTACGAAAGGCTTTGAATTTTAAAATCACGTTGTTGAATCGACGCCAACTGCGACTCAACTCCACCATGGACAGAAACCTCATGTGCCGAGACGACGCAACTCGTCCAAATCTTTGCCTTCGTAGCCCGTTGGCTTTCGGTGTTTGTTTCTCAACGAACCATCCATCAGACAAGTAATTGTCCTCCGAGTTGAACACTGGAAACAGAGACTCGGATCGCTGCCACATGCGGCCGAAAGATGACGTCATCATCAAGTACCACCATATCATTTGTGCCACTTACCGCTCCAATCATCACAACATGATTGTTTAGAGCTGGCAATTTATGGCCACGCATCATTATTGGGTTTTATAAACGTGTCAAACAATTTTCTAATTGTGGACCTGTTGAAGAACTGGTTTGGGTTTCGATCTGTGAGTCAGCCAGTTGAACCACCCATTGAACCACCGGATCGATGAAGAGGGTAAATCTACGTAGGAATTCATGATATATATGCCAATTAGCAACGCTGCCCGAGAGGTGTTACCACAGGCTCCAAATCCATTGCTCTCATGAGAGGCCCCACCGCTGGTTCCCCATCAAAACCCCTTTCCGTTAGAGGATATCTCTCTCGATTCTATTAAAGAAGTGTTAAGAAATGGACTTATTATACATCGACTAGTTCAAAAAGGGGTAGAATTGTTTCAAATGACGAAATCACCCTTATTATCGACCAAAAGGAGAAAATCCCACTTCCTCTCATCTGCATTGCGCTTGTCAAGCCAACTTTATTTTTGGGAGGTGAAACAGCGGTTGAAGCGGACATTTCGAAATGACAGTTTTGAAAGTATATATAGATCTATATGTACACCGGCTATTCCTTTCCTCTCCTTTCAATCAAGTCACTTCATCCCTTTGCTTCGACCCATTTTGTGTAGTACTCGGTGGCTATGAGGATGAATGTCAGTCTATTTATATTTTAATAAGTCTTGGTGAATGGTCCAATAATCTCAAATGCCCACATTGAAAATGGCCACGGAGCTCTCAACGTATGGAGAGATGATGAGGGTTTCCAAACGAGATCAGGACAGCGCCTACACCTAATGGCTTAAGCCGCTATTCCCATTTCCTCACTGACCCATCATGCAAAAGGTACGCAGTTAGAGTGAGTGTGCTTTACTAATAGAATAGTAAAGGCTCTAAACTAACACTTAAAAAGAAACTAAGGGCACTCTTGGCATTTCCTTCTATTTTCTTCACTTTTGGAAGGAAACAAAAATGTGCCTGCTTAAGGGAAGTATGTCTCCATCTGTTTAAAATCATTTCCATGCACTCCTCTCTAATTTAGACGGCCAAATAAGGGAATTTTTTTTTAATTATTATTTCTATCCATTTCCTTTCTCTTCCCTCAATCCAAACAAATATTCCACGTGAATCGAATTTATTACTTCGTTGAAGACTGTTGACCCTGTAAACACCTAATATTTTTTATCGAGGTTCGACTAGATTTTGATCGAAAGTCAACCTTTTTTAAGATAATGATCAAAGTTTACAACTGGGCTGTTTATTGTAAGAGCTTTCCGATGACTCCTAATTTGTCCATGTCGGACGACTGGATCGCTTGATGTATTGTCGCAAGGGATGCTTGATAGTCCGGATTCTGTTAATAAAAAACATACCGCTCGTGGCACTCTTCATTCACTTCATTATTGAATTATTGGAACGCCCGTGCTCTTTCCACTTTTACTTTCACTAAAACAATCCTCAACAGAGTTTTGTGCATTTTATCTTTTATGAATCGCACTTTTCTAGCATCCTTCCCTTACTGTACGCGAAAGTGTTCTTTTAGTGCACCCCTCTTTGGTTTGGTTTCTTCTATTCCTTATCATATGGTCAACACAATTTTTTGACCATATAATAGATATGTCTTATAAGTGCAATCGTTTTGCGTTTGCATAACTCGCCAACCTGATCGTGTCATCTGCCTGAGGGCGAGGGAGAGGAGGGACTAATAAAAAGTGTAAAGAACAAGTCTGTCCCAACATTTTTCTCCTAAGAAATCATCTGACATCTTTTCAAGAATTTGTTGATAAAGACGACAAATCAATGGCTAGTTGCCTCGATTGAATCATGGATCTCAACCTTAAGACCAGAGAATCTCACATCACACTAAAAATAACAATAGGGTAATTAGCTTAACAGAATTTGGAAATGAAATTTGCTCAACTAATCAACTTGATTTACTTAATTAAAAGTCGGGATACTCCATTATCTTCCTTTTTTTTTTTTTTTATTCATGGCCAGTGACACTAGGCAAGGCCCTTGCCCATATCGCAGTTGTGGGCAAGGGCCTCACCTAGGTCTAACGAGGGCTTTTGTGCCCTCATCAGCGATCGATGAGGACTTAGGTGAGGGTTGCGACCATTGCCAGCTGTCTGCAAGGGCTTGTAAGGGCTTGCTGCCAACCTCTCCAACTACAATGAAAAAGAAAATAAAAGTGAAAAAAGATGCAGACAAGCTTCACAGCACCTTTTGAGCGAGATGCTTCGAATTTCAAGTTAGGCCATGGTAGAGAAGAGAGACGGAGAGGGAGTGCGAGATGCAGACAAAGGTGGGGCTAAGTTGTGGAGGGTGTTGTTGGTTTTGATTAGGGAGTGGCGGTGTCCGAGGATGGTAACGTTGATTGGCGGTACGGTTTTTTTTCTTTTTTCTTTTTTGTGTTTTGGGGGGAAGAGAGAGAAATGGCATGGTAGAGCAAAAGATATTTCATGTGACAATCATATTCACATGATATGATAAATCAATGTAAAATGAGAATTTTTAATATTTTAGCACTTATTAAAATGACTCGTTCTTTATGTGGATAACATGAATTGACTGATTATACCATATCAATTATGTGATCGGCAGATAATATAAATTTTATTAATAGATGGATAGTTTAATTTTCTAAGTAAGCATTTTTGTTTGAAGATGAATGTTGTCGCAAATGTCAAAACTCAGAGTCATATGATATAAATACAAAGTTTGATTGGATTTTTAAATTTTCTCTAATGTGGTTAATATAAAGAAAAGCTCAAAAATCACATTCACCTGATTTCACTCTATATCCTAAATTTATAAATTTGTTGTTAAATGAATGCAACATGAAAGCTCCTAGTACAATACCCATCGATTGATCAATGAAACTTCTAGGAAATTTCCGGGATGACTTGTAAACTACATTCTACTTTTTGGCATGTCCTCTAAATGTGACTAATGGACAATGATTTATTGAACAATTTTGTAAACCGCGTCCGAGGAAGACTCTTCAATAAGGGTCCCACCCCTGGTGCTAGATGGAGGAAGACTTTAACTTGCTTCCCCTCGCCAGTCTTTTCTTTTGAGTAGGTTTTGTTAGCTTTTGCTTTATCACTTTCTCTACAACTAAGCAAGGGAGATGGTGGAAGACTTTTGACTTCTTTGGCCGAGAAGAGGAAAATGGAACGAAGCGAGCAAAAATACTATTAGAAAACTTTGGCTTGCTTTCTCGTGTTGCACACTGTGAAGTAGATTATCCAACACCAATGATTTGGAACTTGTGTGACATCCAAACAAATTAACCAATCAAGATTAATCTAAATTTGATAATTCATCGTCCCACTCTTTACGTTCTTTTAAAGTATAAATTTAAAATTTAAGATATGCATGTTGCAACTTTAAAATTTGGAATAAAATATATCAAGCTACTCGTGATTGGATCATAATTTATAAAATAGTTTGAATTGTGAATTTTGCAAATCAATCCAATTTATAAATAAAAAACATATTGCTCGTTGCACTCCACATTTACTCCATTGCTAAATTTGATTATCTAGGCTATTTCACAACTCAATTTCCAAAATCAAGCTGATTTCACTGCAATCATCTTTTTTTAATGGGATGATAGATATATTTGAGTTTGATTTTGTGTAATTTTCATTGATATGATCCGCAATTTCTAGTTGTCTTTATGTTTAATTTGTGGTGCCATATATCTTTCCATATTGGTTTGGGATCTAAATCTATATACTATAAATGATATTTTGAAAAGGTAGGGCATAGTCTAGCATTCAAAATTTGTCATATTATAATAATTTTGGATTTTGTTACATATAAAATAATTTTAATTTAAGTAAATGAATTAATTCCAAGCAAGGTTAAGATTTTGATACATATAAAATAGTTTTGGTTAAGTAATTACATTAATTCCAACAACGGATAAGTTTCTTTAGTTAAAACTTATTAATGTGTTTTTCTTAATAGAAATGGTGTTTTAAATAGAATTTGCATCTTAACCATTGTAGTTTTACTTTTGCATCAATAAGAGTTATTTAAAGACAGTTGACAAATTGAAGAGTTTGATGTATAGGAAATTTCTATTGCATTGTTAGGCATCTAGATTTCTTGTAACACCTAAGAAAAATATAAAAATTCCATTTCCCGTGTCACAAAAAAAAAAAATACAAAGTTCCATATTGTCATTATGTTATGACTAATTTTATCCATTATATCACTATTAAATTAAGTTTATGCAATATTGTCACGATAAATGCTGGTCTCTTGTCTCCGAATGCAACGAAGCAAGCCAGCAAGATGGTGGAAGACTCTCGACGTGCTTTCTCTCATCGTTGAGGGTTCCTCAATGATGGTGATGCACTCGTTTCATTTCATATGCCTTTTCCTCTCGTTTTCCTTTTATGGGCCCCGCTGATTGTGTGACGAGGTTTGACTTGGAAGTAGGTATTTGGATCGGACAGCTAGGATGATTCCATTGGGAGCGGGAGCAATAGGAGTGGGCCATCGGGGAATTAAGGCCCGGATTGACGCATGCTTAGATGCTAACACGTGTAATAATTAATCGGACAAACGTACCTCAGATTTTTTTCGTTAAAACCACATGCACATTGCATGAAATGACGGATCACACCACACCAATCATGTGATCGCCCCATACAACACATTTCAATTATAAAAGGATAATTTAGCATTTAGCTAAGGATTTTTGTCTGTAGATGAACAATGCCGCAAATTTCAAGAACTCAAAGTAGCATTTGATGTAGATACAAAGTCTGATTGGAATTTTCAATTTTTTCCTGATATAATTACAATAATAAAAAAAAAGCTCAAAAATCATCTTCATTTGCATCCCAGTTTCACTTTATGTACTCTATTTTGAGGCTATGAATCTCTAGCTCTATTGAACGTATGGGACATGGAAACTCCAACCCATTGATTGACTAGTGGAAACTTCTACGAAGCTTCTAGGATGACTCGTAAAACACGTTCTGTTTTTCCACACATCTTCTAAATGAAACTTATGGACAAGAATTTCCTTTAAAAAGTTGTACACCGCATGCTATTTCATTGTTCAAACCTTCATTTTCGCTTGCACAAAAATCAAAGATATTGACAATCAATTCTTCTTGCTATAGACCAAATTTTTCTTGCTATATAACAAATGGCACCACTATGATATCATGACATTTTAGAACCAAGTAGAGTCATATACTAAATATTTCTTGATAATCCATAGTTAAGATCTCCGATTTGCCTTATCAGCTAATTAAGTTAATCTTGTAGAGTATTATGATAGTACTCACTTCTGTCTTGTTCATATATGTATTAAGAAAACCAAAATAGGAGCATAACTAGGATTCTAAGATTGCGCTGTCAACTCATGCATGAACCGGTTAATACTTAGTAGGCCTTTCACGTTATTAGGTCTAGGGTTTATCCAATAATATAATGCTAACTGCGGTTTGTTATCGTTGAATGGATGGGGTTGTAATCTAATGGGTTCCTTAATTAATATGGGTAAAGGGTTGATTTGGAATATGTGAGGCAAAGTAATATATTTTTTTTTCCGATGATTTAAAATCTCATAATTGCGCCAATCCATGTCTCAATAAAAAATGAAGCAAAATATATTTCATAAAGAGTTATGATTGTTTTTTTTTTTTTTTGGTAAGACATAAAGAGTTATGATTGATTTACTTTACTTATTCTAAAAAAATTATGATTCACTAAAATATTAAAAATGTGTTTGGGGAAGGATTATATTCTCTATTGTGTTTTTATCATCTCAAAGATGGATTTTTATCTGCTTGTTTTTATTTCTAAAAAATTTCCTTCTAACATAGATTCCTTAGCTTTGACGCGGTCCACTTATTAACTGACCAATTCAAATATCGAACCTACTCTCTCAAAGACCAAACTTTCTAATGATATACAATTTCATCCCGAAGACCATATAATAAGAAAGAGAATCGCACCTTCCTCTTGTCTCCTTCTCCTAGTTTAGCCAATTAACACTCAAACAAGCAGATTCCTCCCCATTCACCCCCACGCCCATCTCCAAATGTCAAAAATGCCCTCAACACCAATTATCAATTTATCACCGCCATCCATACAACAGAAACAAAAGTCGCTCATCCAAGACAATGGTACTTTCGTAATAAAATTGCTAGAGGAGACTTTTAACAAGGACATCATAGCTCACTCAGTCACTCTCTTTCCTTTTCCTTTGTATCCATTCTGAGGCCCTGTACTGCTCTCTCTCTCTCTCTCTGCGCAGAGCTCTTATTCTTCAATTCTCAGGCATTCGCGTATTCCCTCAGCCTTTTCAACTCTCTTGCTCTTCGCTCCGCTGGAACATGGCGGTTTATGGCGAACACGGACCTCTTGACGGCTCTCTCCCTCACGAGCTCACCTCCCAGTCTCCCTTCCCCAGCCTCAAGCTCTATGTCCTCATCGGAATCCTCAGCTACTTTGCGCTCTCCATTGCTCTCGTCATTTACCTCTGCGTCCGTCTCAGCCGGACCTCAGAGAAGCGCGAAATGCTAGCAGAAGAGACGAACTCACGGGCATCATCGGAGCCTTCCTACGAGGTTTTCCTAAGTTTTCGAGGAGCAGACACCCGTCATCAATTCACTGATTTTCTTTACCGTGGCATGGTTGATGCTGGGATCCTTGTCTTTAGGGACAATGAATCACTTCATGTTGGTAAAAGAATTGGCCATGAACTTCTACAAGCAATCGAGAACTCCAAGATCTACATTCCTATATTCTCTAAGAATTATGCTTCAAGTCACTGGTGCCTCCGAGAGCTCGCATACATGGTTGAGTGTACCTCCAAATCGAATGAGAATAAAGAGATTTTGCCCATTTTCTTGGATGTGGAACCTAACGATGTCAAGCTCAAAACAGACTTATACCCCAAAGCTCTATCAAAGTACCAGAAAAAGTTTTGCACTGAAGTTGAATCATGGAAAAAGGCTCTTATTGAGGTGGATGAGATAAAGGGTTGGAACTGGAGAAAGACCAAGGGTAAATATCTTAAAACTTTTCAACTGTCATACGTAGATTTTCTTTTCCCTTCTAGTCAGTTTACTTGTGTTATTGATGGTAAATATAATCATCTCACCTATCCTATATGTAAATTGTGGTCGTGGCCATTGCCGCTACTGCTGTCGACCATAGTGGCCGACATCGGCTCCATCGCAGCGATAGCCTCGGATGATGGTGCTATTGCGGTGGTAGCGCACCCTACTCATCCGACTCTGTTTCTCCTTTACACTCAGTCTCTGACACAGCACCCACGACAGTAATAAATCTCCGAGCAGTTCCAGCTAGTCACCGCCAACCACCACAGCAACTCGACCATCAATCGCTGCCACTTCTTCGTCGCTAGCTAGCACCAAGCCGCTAGAAGTCGCCGCAGAGCCATCCATTCCCCACCATTTCTTCCTCTCACTCACTGTAACAAGTCGGATCTAGGCTCGAGATGCCAATTCTGACGTCACCAAGCCCAAATCTGTCGTCGCCAACCTTGGGTGACCCCAAATCTGGTGTTGCCCAAGGCTGGTGACGCCATCCCCGCTGGTCGCAAGGCCACAACCCACATGGTGTGGAGACTGAGGCAAGGCCAAGATGGCCGGGTCGACAGGGCGATGGGCAACGGCACAAGAACATCACGCCGACTGCCCAAGGAGGCAAGTGATGTCAACGGCGGCGTGGCAGTGGCTGGGGCCGATGGTGTGGTGACTGAAACTGGGGGAGCGGAGATAGAATGGGAAAAATCGGGATTGTTTTGGCGTCTAGATTATTTTGCGTAATTTTCTGCAAATTGTTAGGGCAGTCGAGTCACTTAGGGAGTAGTTTTACACTATAAAATTTATCCCTAACATGGTTGTTATGTTGTGGCAGCCAAGGAGAGTTGATAAAATCTGTAATCCAAACAGTGTGGACTAAGCTGAATGTCGGATTTAAAAAAAATGTGACTGAACATCTAGTTGGAGTTGATGATCGTGTAGAAGCTATAATCAGAATGTTGCATGTGGAATCTGATAGCGTACAACTCCTTGGAATCCACGGAATGGGTGGGATTGGCAAAACAACACTTGCCAAGGTCATCTACAACCAACTATCTTCTCACTTCCTAGATTGCAATTTCCTTTCAGACATTAGAGAGTCAACACGGCATCATGGTTTGGTACATTTGAAAAAACAGTTACTATCCAAGTTCCTCAATTCTTGACCTATTCTCGACAAATTCTCAACGTGGATGATGGGATCAACATGATTAAGAAAGTACTTTGCAATAAAAAAGTTCTCATTGTTCTTGACGATGTGGATGAGAATGAGCAACTCAAAAGTCTAGCAGCAAAAAGGTAATTGGTTTGGTTCCGGTAGTAGGATTATCATAACTACTAGGGACCAAAGTGTCTTAATGATTGAGGGAGAAACAATGGGTGAAGGCTTGGTAAAAAAGTTTGCAAATGTTTTAACTTATGAAGTACATGCAATGGAATTTGATAATGCTCTTAAGCTTTTCAGTAAGCATGCTTTTAGAAGAGACTTTCCACAAGATCGTTATATCTCTCTTTCAAAAAAAGTTGTCTCTACTTTAGGAAATCTTCCTTTGGCTCTTGAGATTACTGGTTCATCCCTTAACGGTAAATCAGAAGCAATTTGGGTTGACACATTGAAGAAGCTAGAAGAAGCCCCACCCATGGGTGTCCAAAAAAAATTGATGATATCTTATGAAAGGTTAGATCATGCACAAAAGCAAGTATTTCTAGATATAGCTTGTTTTTTTGCTGATTGGGACAAAACATACCCTTTGTATATGTGGGATGCTTGTAAATATTGCCCACACCATTCCCTTGAAGTCCTCTCTCTCATGTCCTTGATAAAAATCAAAGATGACAATAAATTATGGATGCATGACCAAGTGCGGGACCTCGGAAGGGAAATCGTCCATCAAGAGAATTTCAACGATCCTTGCAAGCATAGCAGAGTTTGGAAATGTGAGGATGTGTTGAGAATTCTGAAGGGAAAGAGGTAAAAATGGGAACAACAATTTAATTTCGTGCAAATTTTTGTAGACTATTTTTGCAAAAGGATAGATCAATTGCAATTAGCACTTGAAATTGTTTGCTTTTGACCTTCACATGTGGACTTCTTGGTGTATCCATTGTCAGGGAAGTAGGAAAATAGAAGCACTTTCTCTTGGATATTGTAAAGACATTCTGACGCATGAGGAATTTGCTAATTTACGAAACCTGAGGTTCTTGGAAATGGGGTTATCGTCCCTTGTTGGAGACTTCAATAATCTTTTCTCTGATTTAAGATGGCTTTCTTGGCATTCTTGGATGCTTGAGATGACAAATTTTCATCCGGCTAATTTAGTGGTTCTTGTCCTTTCATTCAGCAGTATTTCCGAAAAATGGATTGGCTGGAACCAAATCAGAGTATGATACGTATCCCACTCCTTGAATAATTTCTTTTAGAGAAATAGAAATGATTACGTGACAATCTTTAATCTATTTTGAGAGTAACAATCTTATTTTGGACTATAAAAAATTAAATAATAAATAACTATAAATTGTTATGGGGGCCCACTTCTTAAAAAAATTATAGTTCACAATAAGCTATTATTCTCACAATAGCTCAAAATTTGTCATGTTAGCAAAGTAATTTCTTTTGTTATTTTTTCCCATAGGTTGTTTCTTAATATATATTATCAAATTGTTTTGCGGAGGCCAAAAAACTAAAAGTACTTGATCTCAGCTATTGTTACTACTTAAAGAGAACACCTGATTTGTCTACGTGGGTGTACTTGGAGAGATTGGTTCTTAAAGGCTGTGGAAACTTAATTGAAATTGACCATTCCATTGGTAAATTAAAGCGCCTTACTGTTTTGATCTTGGATGAATGTGGATCTCTTCGAGAGTTGCCTGAAGAAATAGGATGTCTACAAGCTTTGACACATTTTATTATGTTTCAATGGGAAATAGCTATCATTACTCTTCCCACTAGCATCGGTAGCCTATCTCAGCTTAGAACATTAAAATTGTGCTGCAAAAAAGTGCAATTCCTCCCCCAGCTCCCATCTTGTTTAAGAGTGTTAAAACTTCGACATATGGCGACCACACGATCACCAGATTTTTCCAATTTGAAAGACTTGTCAATCTTGACATTCCATGGATGTTTGCTAGAATTCTCTAGTATATTTGATGCGGAGTCGGAGGAACTCCATATGGAGCTTTGCGAGCTTAGACAACCGGACGCACCGTTGCAACTAGAAATGAAAAGATTGAGATCATTAAATATGGCTTCTTGTTGGTCCCTTCCAGAAGTACTTGATTTGTCGCACATGAAGAATCTAGAAAAGGTAGATTTGAGACTTTGCCATTCATTAGTCGAGATTCGTGGCCTTGAAGAATTGGGATCCCTTTGCTCTCTATCGGTCGAGTCTTGCTGTTCCTTGGAGAGGATGTCAAACCTATCGAAATTGAAAAAGCTACCGAAGCTCCATGTATCAGGTTGTCATAAGCTAAATAGGCAGGAAATCTATTGGAATTATTGGAATGGAGAGTTTGGGGGTGACATCTGCAATGTCGGTGGCTTCGATTTGTCGTTTGTCCCCGACGAGAACAGAATTGATGAATTCTTCGGCATGCCGCCGCCACCTCTGCTTCTGCCTCCGCCTCCACCGCCTCCGCTTCTGCGTCTGCCTCGCCTCCACCATCACCTCTAGGAGCCCCATCAGCAATTGGAATATGGCAGCACCACGTTTCGCACCATAACTTGCACTGGTAATTCTAAATTGCACACCAAGTGTTTGCGCAATTACCTCTTTCCCTGTTCAGATCTGGATATGGAGTTTTGTTACAGGGGTCTAATGATTGAAGTTTATGGTGTTGAGCTAATTGAGAAAACTAAGCGACTAGCACTTTAGTTTTGATTTGATTTGGTGTGCAGATGGTAAAAACCCCACATTTCAATAGAAGTTTATGTTCACACTCGTTGAAGGGCTTAGGGAGTTGAATTTTACGGTGTGGAACAACAATATCCTCACTTGTGAAAATTAATCGCTTCCTACCTTGAATTTATTTTGCTAACAAAACTATTGTTGAGTTGTTTTAGATTTTGGTCCTTGAGTGGTTAGCGTTCTTATTTTAATTGTCTTTTCCATGGTCTCAAGAGTTCGGCTTCATAAGTTTCTTTTTCAAAGCTTCAATAATATGGTCTGGCATCTTTAGATTATAAAATAGGCAGGTACAATTTATTGAATCCATTCCTTTTTTCTTAAGTATGTAGAATTATTTATCAGGTTCAAAAGCAAAATACAAAAAATATAAAAATTTTAGATAATGGAGTACATATGATGACCTTTGTTTAAGAATAGCGGATTGATTTTTCTAATTCAATCACATGCAGTAATAACTCGACTAGGTTCTAACTTCTCTTTTGAAATTACATGTCGACTGCCAAATTGTTGTTGTTGTCGTGGTGGTGGTGGCGGTCATCATTATTATTGTTAAGTAGGTTTGATTGCTTGAATGATCTGCTAGAAACTTGGGTGCTTCAAGTGGCTGCATTTTCCATATCAATTTTAGTGTTAGGGATTGACATGTCATATTTGCCACCTTACATTGTTTTGCCATCTATCGATATCATATATCTTGTATACTAGTGAAATATGAGCTATTTGCTACTATTGAGTGTATTTATTCCTTTAGGAAGTAAAAATTTAGTACAATTTAGTTCTCCCAATAGTGATCATTGCTGGCATTATGCTCGTTCTTCTAGCTAGATTCTTATATTGTTAATTTTGCAATGGAACAAGTATATTACTCGTCTTGTTAGTGAGAACAAGGCCTTGGCTTTTTCCTCCTTCTTTTTTTCGAGAATATCATTAGGCACTTACTAACATTTGATACAACAGCTTTTGAGATTTAAACATAGTGATATGTTGAACAAATTCTATAAGAGTGATATAGACTACTTCCTGCAGTTGAAGTAATGGAGTTTTTACATTTTCCCAAGGGTGTGAGACGAGTATTGTTCAGAACCCTTGATACTGCCAGTTAAAACTTATGTTCCTAAAATACTTTTGTGGGTCATGGTCAGCTAAACTAATGTGGGATTTCTAAATTGTCGGAGCACTCATATGAGTATCTTAATAAACTGTGGTATTGGTGAGTGCTATGATCAGAAGGACAAATTTGATTTGTGCTATGTTTTGTTCTTAGATGGCTTATGTGCAAAAAAGAGTTCGACACGAGCTATGTGGGACTCATGAGAGATGGAGCAAAACACTTGGTAGAGAACACAGACATTAAACTTGTTGGTAGGATTCATCCCTCTTTACTATTCTAATGAAATCTCAGTAAGAACCTTTTTTTAGGTGATGCCGGTTTGCTTCATTGTCATCTTATCTTCACCTTTTAACCAGACTCACTGATTCGTAGTGTACTTCATGATGTTTCTCAATTGTTACCCAGAAACCATGCTAGGACATATTTTTCTATTAGGCAGCTACCTTTTCTATTACCACGGATTTTTACTTGCAGCTTTACTACAAGCAAATGCTATTTTTTTGATTTTCTCCATGATGACACAATAGTTGCAGTACAATGCTGTTATAACTGTCAACATGAACACATGATATTCTGTTGATCTCTAAAGACATGCGTGTGTAAGACATTGCTCGAGCATATATTGCTATTAGGCTTTTGAACACTATGCGGGCTCATTTTTTTCTAAACCTGCCCTTGAGAAATAGTGTCACTTGATCATCTAATTCTTTCTCGTTGTGCAACTTGTAAATTGAGATGCAATCTTGCATGACCAGTTTGTGCTATTCAATGCATAAATTGATTACCTATTTGTTGTTGCATATGATGATTTGATTCCATCCCACCTTATCTTCCTTGAAAGCTGGGTAAGAAATTGATTTGACGTATGACCAATTTCCTCATCAAAGTTAAGAATGAACATTTCATTGCTGAATTGCCATCTCAGACTTAACACTAGTTGGTGATTTTGCCCAGATTTCACATCGTTGCACTCTCATATGAAGTTTAGGCTCAAGAAACTAACACGTTAGGAAAGCTGTAGGAAATTATTCTTGTTGAGGGTTTGAAACTTGAAGATTACCTGCAGGAGTGTATACAGTCCATATCTGCCTTTGAGATTGGTTTGGTGCAAAAGGATCACCTATAGGATGAATGCCTATCAAATAACTTCTCCAAGTGAGTTTTGCTCTTTTTTAGGGGAATTAATTTGACAAATGTTTTATCTACGATCATCAATATCGTCTCGTCGTCATGTGAGATTGACTTGTTCCTGATTCGTTACCATAGAGATATCAATTGAAGATTTGTTTATCTTTTTCATGACTTTGCATGTGAGAATGCTAGATGCTAACAATATTTCTTTTGTGTTCTAGGGGAGTAGAAGTCATAAATAGAGCCAAGTGAGAAAAGCATTGCATGCACATTCTACTTGGAATTCAAATCTACTTGATGGGACGGACACACTTTGGAGAGAACTGGGAACTTTAGCAATCATTTGAATATGTAGTATTACTATAGCAAAGTAGAGGCTATATGGTTATGTTTACATTAGTAATTTTAGGCTTTCAAAATAAGACTCGTCTGGATTGTTTCTCTTGTTTTTTCTTTTCCCTTACTAAAGAGCTACTGGGGATTGTACTCATGCGATATATTCTTGATGAGGCCCACCAAAATTGGTTATAGTGACTTATGAAGAGAAAGCCTGTCATGCAAATTCTCTCTTCCATGGTGTTGTAACTATCTTGGTAGTTACCTTTAGCTTTTGCTTAAAAATGTAGGATATGGCACACAACATGGTTTGAGAGATCAATTCCAGCTGAAACGAAGGCGATCAATGCAAATGAACTGCAAGATAGATTTTCATTTACATATGACTTAAAGATTAAGCAGTTTGCACCTGATCATTCGCAAAATATGCACAACGTAACTGTGCCTATTGCTTATGATAGCCATTTGCAAATAAAATTCGTTTTCCCTCTTTAACTAGCAAGATATTTAGATTGTATGCGGACTTTGTTCCTTATAAAAAAAAATGGAACCGGCATAAGATGCGCGACGGTAATTTGCTGTACAAACACTTCTTGACAAGCAACGATAAGGTTAGAAAAACAAAGAAGAGTTTCCAGGTCAAAGGAAGAGAACTTCTGGTGTTCGACAACATTATTACGTGACTATACAATAGCAGCTTCCTGCGGAACCTTTGACATTTCTTCTAGTAGAAGCTCTCTCTTAGCAAGATCGTGGATGATAATGCCCCGAATAAGGACCCGAGAAATGAACAACTAGTAATGACACTTGGCATTGAACAACATAGAATCAACCTAATAATGAGGTAATTCATGCAAATCTGTTGAAATTCGGTGCATACCAGGAGGGCTAGGAGGTGGTGGAGATGGACGCAGAGGATAAGCCAAAGGGGGAGGAGGATAGGCTGTTGGAGGATGGGGAAAATGTGGTGGAGGTGGGTACGTCACTGGATATGGTGGATACGATGGGTATGCAAGAGCTGTCACAACATATGCTGTCGTGAGTGCATTGTAAGTAGGACTGCTGTGGGAGGAGTTGCAGAGTATGAAGGTAGCTAGCGAGCTGAAGAAGCTACATATGGCGGTGCAGATAGTGCACAGCTTGCTCCTAGTTTCTACAATAGCACAAGCACAATATTGTTCAGAATACACAACAGAATGATCATGGTAAATGGTGATGATGATATTCTATACCAAATGAAATTGGTATTTACCACTGCATTTGCGTAATGTAATAACAAGCGTGCTTCTCTGGCATATCTAGAATGAGAGAAAGAATAGGTACTTTGATTTAGACAATCAAAACCTTTATTTCTAGAGGATAGTAATGCAAATGATAAGTGACAGTTGTCCTACTTCATAATTTGATGCCACAGAGAGTATAAAGAAATAGCGGAGGAGAGGAGAATCTGCTAGAAAATCCATAATTTGCATCACAACTGGTATGGAAGAAAGAATGGGATGGAAGAACCCGGAAAGTTGTCACTGGACTATCTTTAACTTTTCTAGAGGGTTGTAATCCTTCATTTGGACAATGTAATATCAACCGTGTTTCTCTGGCATATCTGGAATCAAAGAACAAATGGGCTTTTTGATATAGGCAATCAAAATCTTTCTTTCTAGAGGTAGTAATGCAAATGCTAAGTAACAATTATCCTACTTTACAACTTGATGCCACGGAGATAGATTGGGGGTATCTGTTGGGTAGATATGTTATACATGTACAAAGGAATAACGGAGAAGAGAATCTGCTAGAAAATCCATCCTATGCATCACAACTCATACGGAAGAATGAGATAGAAGAACGCGGTAAGCTCTCATTGGACCATCTCCATCATTTCCCTCCTATGTTTTACATTTATCCAAGGAAAAATGTCACGAAAAATGTCACTCAGATCAGCATTTTTGTTTTTTTTTAAATTGATGTTTCGAGTCGTACCATACTGCACGTCTTCTACCTAAGCAGGAGGCTACGTAATTGGTTGCCTATATCGTCTATGAAAAAAAATGTGTGAACAGTAATGCCAAGAACTCACGTCATATTATTGGGAAACAAGTGAATTAGAGAAATCACATCACTGTTTTTACGCAAAGGTCATCCTATGTACAACATCTTCTGACGTTCTTGTATGTTGCTTTTGAACCTGATACATCATTCTACATGCATAAGAAAAGAGGAATAGATTCTACGGATTGTACCTGCCCGTTTTTAGTATGAAAACACAACTAAGAACGCTAGCCACTCAAGGACCAATATCCAATTGTTTGGAAAATGGAGTACTAGAAGGAGGAGCTGATGCGGGAAGAGGTGCAAAGTACGAAGGCACTTGAGGAGCCGAAGAAGCTATATATGGCGGTGCAGACGGTGCACAGCTTGCTCCTGGTTTCTACAACAGCACAAGCACAATATTGTTCAGAATCCACTACAGAATGATCATGGCAAATCGTCATGATGCTGTTCTACACCTGAGGGCAGCGGCAACATGCTAGAGAATGCAGCAGACTTGAGCTTGCTGGACAGAGATGACAAATCGGAGCTGTTGACAGATAGAGGGGACAGCAGAGGTGATGCGTCGGAGAATGCAACAGATTGGGAGCGAAGGCAAGAGAGTGAATTTTGAAAAGAAGAGAGAGAGAGTTTCTTCGTTCCTCACAAGAGGGAGACCTAGGCTGCGCATAGTAAAATTTCTATTTTTCAATTTTTCTGTTTTTCTGTTCCTCGGAATAAGTTTAGAACAGAAATCCGTTTGATAATGCAAATTGATCTCTCTATTTTTTAAATAGATTTCTATTCCAAAAATTATTTTGAAAGAAAAATTAGAAGCTTTTTACTTCTGAAAGAGAAATAGAAATTATTTCTTTTTTTATCCGCCCTTCTTCCTTACGTCGACTCCTTCTCTCCTCACTACCCTTGCTTTCCCATTCCTTCTCTTCCCCTCAACCAAAAACCCTAGCGACTCCGATGCCGTCGCCGCTCATCTTGCCATCACTGTCCTCAAACCGACCAATTTGCTCCGGTCGTCCCGTCGGACCCGCCTCCTCCATCCACGTCCCTAGTCGCTGTCGCCCATCTCCAGTCGCCGCGCCCATCTTCAGTCACCGTCGCCCAACTCCAATCGTCCTCACCATCGCCCAACTCCAGTCGCCCTTGCCGTTGCCCATCTCCGTCGCCCATCTTCGTCCGCGTCCCCTTTCGCTCTCGATTCCGCAACTCCAGTCGCCGTCACCCCTTTCTGCTCTCGATTCCTCACGAGGTTCAATCGATCCTTCCCTTTTCGCCTCTTTCTTGGTTGTTCTATGCTTGTGCTCTGCAAACGAACGGTTGGTGTTTGTGCTGTGAGTCTAGGCTGCTCTGTTTCTTGGTGGGGTGGGGAATGTGAGAGCGATTGCAAATGGTTGGTGTTTGTGTTGCGAGTTCTTAGGTAGATTTCGTTCGAGCTGCTCTGTTTCTCAGTGGGGGTGGGGAATAGAGATAATTTTTACAACAGGAAAAGAGAAAGGAACGATGGGCACCTTTTTTCTTTCTGGTGAAGGTCAACGGACTATTGATATCGAAATCTGTTTTTGCTTTAGGGATATGTTCGGTAGAAAGTCCTAAAACTTGTCAAGAAAGTGCAATTGAGTCCTAAAACTTACAAAAAGTTCAATCAAATCCTAAAACTTGTCAAATTGGTTTAATTGAGTCCTAAAATTAACACCGTCAAAAAAATTAACAGAAATTGCGACATGGCGCGACGTCATATTTTAAATTATTTTTTTTATTTTTCAAATGGCTTTTTTAAAATTATTTTTATTCAAAATATTTAAAAATTAGATTAAAAACTAAAAAAAGGAAAATCTAAATTTATTTAAAAAAACAAAATTGTTCAAAAAAAAAAAGGGCACCGGTGGACTTCGCCACCGCCCATCACCAAAGGGCGGCGATGGTCGCCGGCCCTGGAAGGGGTGGCCGGCGACCGTCACCCGCCCTAGGCGAGGCCTCGCCCAAGGTGGACGACAGTCGCCGTCCCTCGCCTGGGGCCGAGTGACCGTTGCCCGCCCTGGGCAAGGCTCGCCAGATCTCAGCGAGGCTCGCCTAGATCTGGCGAGCCTTGTCAGCCCCGAGCGAGGGCCGACGAGGCCTCCCCGGGCGGCGGCGGGTCACGTCCCTCGCCCGGGCCGAGCGACCGTCGCCCGCCACAGGTGAGGCCTCGTCGGCCCTCACTCGGGGCGGCGAGGCTCGCCGGATCTGGGCGAGGCTCGCCCGGGCGGCGATGGTCGCCGGCCCTCGGGGGCCGACGACCGTCGCTCGACCCTCCGGCGATGGGTGGCGACGGCGGGGAGTAGAGGGCTGATTTTTTTAAAACAATTTTAAAAGTAAATTTTATAACTTTTCTTTTTAATTTTTGGTGAAAATAAAATAAAATGAATAAATCTAATTTTTTAGTTTTTAAATATATATATATTTTAAAAATCATTAAAAAAAATCCACATGGAAAATAAAAAATAATTTAAAATGACACGTAAGCATTTTTAACGGAAAAGGCTAACGGTGTTAAATTTAGGACTCAATTGAACAAACTTGACAAATTTTAGGACTTAATTGAACTTTTTGTAAGTTTTAGGACTCAACCGCACTTTCGGACAAGTTTTAGGACTTCTGCTGAATATATCCCTTTGCTTTAATAGGACAATCTGTGAAACATAGCAATCATGGATAATATTTCAACTAAAATTATTTGATATATATTGTAGATATAATAGAAAGAGATGTTATACTGAGCTAAGATTTATCGTAATTTGAGATGAATTTTGAAACAACCCCCGAGAAAAACAAAAATGATAACAATAAGAAACTGGTGGGACTCATGCTTGATTTTGGAATTGTTAGAACTAGAACTGTTCTTTCCCTTGATTTTGTTTGTAAATCATATAAATTCTGTAAACCATATTAATTCTTTGACTTAAAATTGCTTATGGCAAGTGGACTCATGCTCGATAGTGTCAGATGAGCCATTACAGAGATTTATCCTCATACTTCTAATTATGTTGTATTGGCAGTGCTCCTTTGTACCTGGCTATTAATGTGACCTATGGAAGTGAAGTTTCAAAGGAGCTGACCCCTTTGTAGATCCTGGGGCCACTCCTCATTGCCCTCTATGTCAAGCTGTTCTGAGGATTGTGGGCACTTTACTTGTTCACTTTCAAGCAGACAGTTAAAGTAGTTAAGAACTTGCCTGTGTACTACCTCACTGCTTATCAGTATGTCGCAAACGGGAAGTTAAAAGAAGATGTACATTCTCGTGTCTGGCAACCTGTGGTGGATGTAAAGAACTTGGACTACAAGGAGCTTTCTAGAAGGAAACTCAAAGAATTGCAAGAGTGGTTGCTGGAGTGGTATTTGGATTTTATTGAGTCGATATGGCCATATTACTGTAGAACAATTAGATTCTTAAAGAGGGCCAATTTCATTTGAGTTGCACAACTTGATTCGAGAAGGCAGGGCTAAGTGTCAAGATTCTTTAGATGGTTTTTTGAATTCATGATGTGGTTTGAGAGCCCCATTTTGCCCTGGAGCTCTCGGTTAGATCTTGATCAAGTTGAGTTGACAGCAAGCAGTCAGGGATATATATAGTTTTTTGGGGGCGACATTTTAATTCATGTATGAGATCCTCATAAATCATTTTATGTGGTTGCATCTGTTATTTGATTGAGAGAAGTAGAAATGATTGACTATTCTGAACTGCCAAGCAGAGCATTTGGTTCTATTTTCGATCTATTCTTTTGTTGTTTCATTGTTTTCTTCACGCAACATGATGATGTTCTGATGTTTGAATCTCTGAATGTATCTGCACTGATGCTTTAGATATTTCAGGTGGGTTGACCCTGTGCTAAGATACTAGAAAATTTATATTCAGTGCAATGGGAAAATGACTTTTTGAGAACCTTTTGTCCTCGAAATTTTTCCTACTTGATTCCGAGATTTTCTACAAAACTTTTGAGTTATGAAGGCAATATCCCTCGAAATTTTGCCGGGATCATGCCCAGTAGTGAATCACTTTGGTGTTGATCCTGCATTTGGTTTTATATGAGGCATGATTTCTCCTCAAAGAAAAGGCATGTTGGTTATGAAGTTATACTATGAGGAGTAGTAATTGGTAGTCTGATAACTGATTATGTACATGTATTGGAGATTTACCTGTGGGAATATAAGAAAGATTTGATGGAAGTTGTTATGCTCACTTTGTTTTGAATGTTAAAGTGAAAGGATTGCAGAAATTATGCGCATGCTTGAACTTGGAAAAATGTATAGCCAGTAAATAATTGTGAATTTTTCTGCATTAAGATACTGATTCTTATATTGATCAGGACTAGTATTTGATCCATTCAGGCCGGAATTGAATTGAAGTCCATGTCACGGTAATGTACGTCAAATGCCTCGCTCCACTTGAATGTTTATGAGTTGGATGATGAGTGTAGATAAACGGGAACAAGACTGTTAGGTAAGCCAAAGAAAGCTTAATATGGAAGCTCGTTGCCTCCAGTTAACCTCATTGATTAAAAAACCATTTCCACAAGATTTATTTAAATCAAATTTTATCGAAACATCTTATTCTAGGTGTCCTTTATCCCTCAAATGTAAGTTCCCTATTCCCAAATCTTTTATAGTTTGCATATTAGCATTTTTTATACTAATTACTACCTTTTATTTATATAAATTGCTAATATTTTGAAGTTCCTAACTACTCTATCGAATTACCAATATAAATTAAAGTGATTTACCAACTTTTATCAAATTAAATTACCATCACAAGCACCAAGAAGAGTGAGGTAAAAGGATGGGGACAACATGATTCATAGAAATAGAAATTTTTTTTTCTGTTATCAAATGGATTTATTTTAAAAATAGATTGAGTCATTATCAAACGGGTTTTTTTTTGCCGTAAACTTATCCGGAATAAAATTGAGAAATTGATTTCTTGCCAGAAATTAATTTCTGTTTCAGAAATTTTGTTATGCGTAACCCTAATAATTCGCAATATAGAGAATTTTAATGTCTTTCCCGGTAGGACCACCCGTTGACATGGCTCCACGCGTTACTCACCGGGTAAAGAGGGACTGTGCTCATGTGGTGGAGCAGAACCGCCTAATAACTTCTCTATGAAGATAAGGTATATAGAAAGTAGTACATTGCAAAGCTCGGCATATGATATCAACCAAGAATGACTTCGTCCCAGAGACTTAACGACTCCATACGTTGCAGAGCAGTGTGAGCTTCTCGGAGACGAGAGACCGTGAGGAGCACTGCAAGGACGTGGAGGCGGAGCCAAATTATTTGTCTTCTGGTGCGGATTAGGCTTCCAACGACCGAAAAAAATGAAGCTGAAGGCAACGCTCAAAATATGCCAAAACTTCAACTTAGGCTGACGAGGAGGAAGAGATCTCAAGAATTAGGCTGCACACACCGATACAGTCTCGACAAATAAGAGAATAAAAAGGGCATACATAACTTGTATTCATTCCTTCTTTGCATGAACTGTCCTCGTGCATGAAAACATAGCAAGAAACCGGTCAGGAATATCTTTTAATGTCGTCGTGAAATATGACTGTTGTCTTGTGTTGCTATCCCGTGACGAGTTTCTTTAGACACCAATTAAAAAATCTGCACGGCATCACGCAGACAATTCAGCATTGCCAAAACCACCTCAGCATCATTCAAACAATTCAACCCCTCAAACACCAACTCAGCAACATCAAAGTAAATTGCATCAAATGTGGAGTTGATGTTTGATGTTACTACCTTTGTTATGGTTTACTCTGTTGTTGCTCGGTTGGTGTTTGAGAGGTTGAATTGTTTGAATGATGCTGAGGTGGTCTTGGCGTGGCTCAATTGTTTGCATGATGCTATGCAGGTTGTTGATTGTAGTCTCTAAGGAAACTCTTCATGGGATTACAGCACGAGAACATTCTCAATTGTTTGCATGATGCTATGCAGGTTGTTGATTGTAGTCTCTAAGGAAACTCTTCATGTGATTACAGCACGAGAACATTCGGTTTTCGCAACGAAATTAGAAGCTCGTCTCCACAGCTTTCTAGTCGACCCAACCAATGCAGAGCTCATCGACTTTTATCTCAAGAGGAAGGCGATGGGAAGAGCACCTAAACCTGAAGTCATACCATAATAACATATGGAACCACCATTAGGGGAGAGAGTGGCAAAATTAGGATGTGAAAATTAGAGGTTGGAAAGATGAAACAAGCTTAAAATGGATATGCATATGGAGGAGTTTAGGAGCTTATGGGGTTTGAAAGAATGATATGTGAACCTACATACCAACTAATTCGTATAGGTTCATACATGCTATTAACTTGTAATGTATGTAAGTAAAGTGCAATCCTATCATTAATTAGGTTGTTTGTTTTATTAGTATGCGCAACGTATATAAGAAACTCAAATCCTACCATTGATTGGTTATGTTATATTATTTGTATGTATGGTATATGTAAGTAAACTAGAATCCTATCATTAGTTAGGGATTGATTTTGTTTGTATTTGTATGATGTATATAAGTAAATTGAAATCATATCATTGGTAAGGTTTCACATTTTTAGTTGACCTAAGAAAAATCCATGGAAATTTCCTTTACTGTCAAGGTGAAACCTACACGGTCCATCATCTATTATAATTATTATTTTTACTATAATAAAATTAAAATTAAAAAAAAAATAAAGAGAATATATCTTGAGATACATTTATAAATAACATTGCTTATCCATTTATATATTCTTTACATAAAAGTACAATGAATGACCTAATTCTGTTTTGCTACTAAACGATAGTATTCAGGTTTAGTCATATCGAACTAGCACGTAAATATGTACAAATAACTCTAAAAAGTCCGACATTAAGGTTACACAGATATCTGATTTAAAATGTCTCTGAAATGTAAAACAATAAATATTTTCAAATAAACAAATTTCTTCTATGGATTCATATCAAGGAATCAAAAGGTGGATTTTGTAGATCATATATATCTAGCGAGTTAGAATAATAGAAATGGAAAAATTAGTAAATAAAAAACTAAATATTCACAAAGATACACATGACAAAATTACTTTTAATAAATTTGAAGTGCATAAGTAGGAAAAGGAATAGATTTAAAAAGTATGTCTGTTACATCCTCATTGCGTTTTAGGAGTCATGGTTCTGGTGTTCCATGATCTGTTCCATGCCGACTAAACTATTTTTCTTCTTACCACCACCGGCCCTGGAGGCAATATTCTTAGGGGTTTCCTGGTGCATGGATGAAAATAACATACAATTAGCATAAGTAATATATACGTACTGTTAAATGTACAATCCAAGGAAGAAATGGAATCCTTAGGATAGCAGATACACACGCACTGTAAAAGGAACACTAATATGCAGTCAGCCCAAAAAGAAGTACCCCTCTCGGTCTAGCATAGAGGCCAAACTTCATCCTTCCAATTAAAATTTATTCAACTCTCTCCCAAAATTGCAGTACCATAAGACATGACCCATTTTTAAGGAAAGGAAAGCATCAACTTGCTTCCAACTACTGGCAAAAACAGCATCTACAAGTCAGGACTTGCTCAGTGAATAGGGTTCTCACATTCATTATCATTTAGATCCATGTGGGGAGGCAGACAATTCTCAATGGTTGTTTAAAGTTCCTCAAACCCAGGACCATGGTTGGCATTTTAAAGCAGCCACGGAACCTGGGATGGGGATTTACAGAGACTTGTGTAGAGAATGTCTTAGGCTTGATTGCCAGATTAGGGGATAGAAGTGTGCATTCGCTTCCCTGTCATCCAGTGCAATTACGGTAGTTAATCAGGCCGAAACTCTAAACAGATCCGTATAAGCACACTGGTGCTTTTGTTTATCTAATTGATTTCGTGAATAGGGTGATGCAACACCATTAGCACATCAGCAAAGTTATATTAGAGTAATCGGGCATAAGCAACAGGGGCATGTCAACATACTACCTTTGACTTACAACACTATCGCCAAAAGTTTAAAAATGATCACAAAGATCTGAAAATTTGTGCACTGTTAGGGCAATCAATGGCTTAAGAAGTCAGTTAAAGAGATTACTATTCATCCATCATAAGAAGCATCTCAAGACATCTCTTCGCTAGAGCAATGTGTGATATTACACCTTCGCATACACTAAAAGAAGGAAAATTCCAGGTGCTCGGTCCTCAAAGTTGTCAAGATGACATACCTTCATCTTAGCAAGTACAGACAGATTCTGAGCTGGCTTAAAGAAGGATTCAAATCTGTAGAGAATAAATGAAAGGAATCATGGGATAAGAGAAAGTGCATTTTGGAAGTCACTTTCATTTGTTCAAGCTTTAGTTACCAGCCTTGTGATGACTCATCCTTAGCAGCCTTAATCTTCTCTATTGCCTGATACACATGGTAAAACAACATTGAAAACATGTATGGTCTCTCCTTCAGAGGAAAAGAGCAAATTCCTCGGGTAGGCAACTGACCAACACATTACTGAAGATCAATGTTGAACCCATTCTCATTCACAAGATTAGAAATTAAGCCCTTGAAAGGGAAATAACAATCAGTTAGGAAATGAGTCAAAAATTCAAAAAGTGAAATGTTGCAAATAAATCCCAGCATGAAAATGGCCCACGTCCTCGTTTGGAGCAGTCCATTTTATCTCAGGTTGTTCTTCCTTAGAAACTATTGGTTCCTTGAAAAGCAGTCGAGCTTCGCTGTAGGGCCAGTTATCTGGTATCTGATACCTATTCAAAAAACAAGGAAACATTTCCTTAAGAAGGATAACCGAACTGAATAAAGACTTCCAAGTAATGCAAAGAACCTCTGGGTCTTAAGGATAGAGAAACGATATGATTTTGTTCAAGTGAGATGAAGGAACAGACAAAGCAGACATCAGAATAGATAAAAGTATTACAGTAAATCAACACATGAAGTAGCACGGCTGATGCACTGATTGCCAGCCCAAATCTATTGGTGGCAAATGATCTTTCAGTTTCAAATTGTTGACCAAATATTTCCATGCCAGCTGAGTTTGAGAGATAATTCTTTTAAGTCAAGGAATTCAGCAGCCAAGACAATTACAGTAAGAAACTTTGCTGCCTACTTTTGCTTACAAGTCAGGGGACAAGATAAAAGCATAAGAAGCACCTCTGCTTGTTTATTTTCTCTAGTATGTTTTCTAGGAACCCTGTTGACGGATAAGCTTAAGAGCAGTCAGCCCTCCAATACCTGATAAATTCATTCCAAAGTAAAGCCAACGAAATCATCAAGCCAAAATACAAGAGGGAAATATGCGATAGCATAAAACAGTTAACGGAGCACTGCAACAATATCACGTCTACCTCGAATGCTTTCACAATAATCACATCCAGAGAGAATGCACAGGTCAATGAATTGATCCATATCCAGATTCATCTCCTCCAAGATCTAAAAGTCAGGAAAAAGAGAAAAAAATTTAAGCAATCACAATGAATAAACTTTTCTAAGTACCTTGGAAATTTCAAATTCCATGATTGGACTTTTCTTGAGCTGGGATCCATTAAATGGCGAAGAAATATAGGAGCTCCAAAAGTAAGGGAATCCATGTCTTCAGAAGCAATGGCATAAACCTGAAAAACAAATATTACAGCTAAAGCACCATTCATGGTAGATGAATTCTGGTTACCACACAACAATTAAGCAATGATAGGAATTCAAAATCAGCAAAAATCCCCCGGACAAAGGGCTTAGTAAAGAACATACCAAATGTAAATGACTACGCAGAAGAAGACATTAGACAAGTGAACAAGCATATGTGTGAGTGAAAAAGAAGACATTTTCCCCGCCTCCAACAGCCTAATCGTCCAGTAAAACATGCCTTGCAGATGACTGCACGGGAAAGCAGCTCAAACTCAAACACTTTCCAAGCACAAAGATCACATCAAAAGTGGATTTTCATTTTTATGGAGTATCACAATGCCAGTGTACCTGGTGACTTCACCAGCCTCGTTGGTGAGCATCTGAGTCCCCTTCCTCCCAACCACAACCTAATCCACCAATCAAAAGAACCAAAAAAAACCCCAACACTCAAAATCCAAATCCCAACCGACAAACCGAAACGCGCAATCACAGGCATCAATCCATAGAAAGCAACTTAACGAGGAACTGATAGATGGTCATGCTGGCATCGACGGCGATCCTCCGGCCGAAGTAGCTCTCGAGCTTCCGCTCCTTCATGGCGTTCGGGGCATTGTCCGCCAGTAGCTTCGTCAGTCCCTATCGAAATCAGTGGACGAGACTCGATGAACAACATATGGAAAATAATCGGATTGGAGGAGACGGAGGTCGAACTGAAACTACCTTGATTCCCATATCGGAGAGAGAGAGAGAGAGAGAGAGAGATTGTTGCAGTGGAAATTGAGGGATGAAAGGGAAGGTGCTGGGGATGAATTGAATTCTAGGGTTTCGATCTCTTCCGCTTCCCGTCTAAATTGGAGAGCCTCACGTTTGCTTGGGGTTGAAGCGTGGGAGTCACGCGCAGGTGTCGCGACTGGATTTCTTCAGTGGTAGTTGTAAGCTCCTCGGCCCATTTGAATTAGCAACTGCCAT
This sequence comes from Eucalyptus fibrosa, assembly GCA_017140475.1. NCBI lineage: Eukaryota > Viridiplantae > Streptophyta > Magnoliopsida > Myrtales > Myrtaceae > Eucalyptus > Eucalyptus fibrosa. Next base: position 23,851,233 of record CM029506.1, read on the forward strand.
GATATGTATGGCCTTGCATGTTTTTATTTCTCAAAACTGTTTATAAACACTTTTTCTATTTTTTTGTTCCAAAGAACAAAAAAAAGAATAAAAATGCATTTATTTGCGTTTTTATTCTTTTTTTGTTTTTTCGTTTCTGGAACAAAATTGAAACAAAAATCAGAAACAAAATGTTGTTTCTCTTCTCCAGAAACACTTCTGGCAAATCGAAAAAGAACAAAAACAAAGAACAAAATTGGAACAAAACGGGAACAAAATTGCAGGGCCCTTCTCGTTCGTGCCCGTGCGAAGCTTCTTCTCTCCCCCGACGTCTCCCCTCTCCGGTGCCTCCCACTCGGGCGGACTCTCCGGCGACTCCCCCCTCCGGCGACTCTCCGGCGCCTCCCCACTCCGCTCACTCTCCGGCCGACAGTGGTGCTCCGTCAACCGGCCGAAGCTTCCGAGTCCGTAATTGCCGCTGCTCCTCCATCTCCGTTCGAAGAGGGCTTCGGCGACAAGAACCTTCGCCGACCACCGCCGGACGCTCGCTCGAGCCTCAAGCGAGCAACGCTCGCGTACGCGCCGCTCCGCCGAGCTTGAGCCGCCGTGGTCGCTCGGCGGAGCGGCTCGAGCGAGCGATGCCGACCCCCAAGGGAGCCGTCGCCCCGGATCCGACTGGTTAAAAATGGGCTTCACTCGGATCCGTTCTCATTCGGGCTAACCGAGAACCCGAACATTTTTCTTTTTTGGTACACCGCCGGAGGACCGAACACGAGAGCAGGAAAAACTCCCACTCATCGAGCTTGCTACTCTCTCTCTCTCATCGAGGCGGCGGCGGCGCAAGGAAGAAGGAAGACATGGGCGCGCCAAAGAAGGCCCCGGCCACGGCGGTCTCGACGATCCCGATGACTGGCGTGCGTGCCGCCCGTGCGGTGTTGCCGGGCCGACAGCTTCGCCACCAGCTTCCGCCCCATCACCCTCGAGCGCCCCAGGTACCGCCGCCGCCTGCGCCGTTCGTTCTTCTCCTTCTTCCCCTCCGCCCTCTTCTTTTTCCGCTTCGTTTACGCGTGGAGGGGAGGTTTCGCGGTTAGATTCTGCTGAGTTTCGGTTCGTCCGCATAGTGCTGAATTGATTGGAGCGGTGAATTGCGGGGAGATTGATTGGTGATGATGTGGGGCGGAGTTTTCGCTTGCTTGATTTTTGGCGAAACTCTAGCGCACTCGGAAATGTGTTGTCTAAGTCTTTGGCTCGCTACCTGTGAATGAGTTCAGAAACATGATTTACCGACCGATCGAACTTACGGCAATTAAGGAATGGAGGTGATTGATGGCCTTTCCGAGTGCGAGCGATGGCTCGCCGGAGCAATTACTGGGCGTTGTTTAGGGAAGGGAGAGGATATATGTTGTTGCGGAGATTGGTGTATCTTGGGATGTCCAAAGAGTTAGTTCAAAAGGGTCGAATGAGGATTCGGTTGTTCTTAAACCGTTGATGTTTATTATGTGGATTGCGTTTTGTTTAGACTTGTACCCGCTCGATGTTTTGTTTCGTTGTCGCTGTTCATGAATTAATGATATCCTTGAAAAAGTTGAACATCAATTCTGACATGTGGAAGCATGTCCTTTTGGTATATTTTTAAGCTGGGTTTACCTTTTGGTTGTCTTACTGGAATGCTCTATTTGTTGGATCCTTCAAATTGCTCCTAAATTATCTGTGCATTTTTATTTTTTGGTGTAACTAAGCCTTTTGTTATTAAAGGTGCTGCTGCCATTGATAAATCTCCCAATGATAGAGTATACACTAGCATGGCTTGAATCACTTGGTGTTGAAGTTTTTTTATTCCCGTGTGCTCACGCCAAGCAAGTGATAAGCTACTTGGAGAATTCTCGTGGTATGCGCAACCAAAGTTTAAAGTCACAACAATTGAGTCGCACAATTCTATTAGTGCAGGAGATGCTCTTCGATTGATTTACGAGCGTAATGTGGTAAACTTTCTTTACACCGTTTGTCCTTTTCATTTTCAATTGTAGTTCTTTTTTCTGCACTTCTAGACAAAAGTGCATTGCTTGATCCAATAAAAGTCTCCCTTCTCGAGTCAAAGCAGCAGTTGACACCTCTTACGCATTTACTTTGAAGAGTGCTATTTCTTTCGCATTCAAATAATAACATGTCCCCATATTGATATCTTTCATTCATGTATTGAGGGGAAAACAACCAAATTTTATCAGAAATGAAGGGTACTAACATGCATGTGCAACTTTGGCGGTTGTCTGCTTCTCCTTGGAACTTCTTGTAGTGATTTACAGCATGTCTGAGTGTTTTTATAGGATGCTGCGTGATTTGTGTTGTTGCCATATGAGAGTTGATGAAGTCTTATTTAAAGTGAAAGTGGAAACCTAAGATTTGTGTTTTTGACGCATTTAGATGGATGAAGACTTTCCCATAGAAAGGTGGGATTTTTGTAAATTGGCTTTATAATCTATAAGCCTTTTTGTGATTCTTTCATCATTTTGGAGCCTTTTTAATTGTTGCCACTTTGGTAAATTCCTTCTTCGTATTTCAAATATGTAGTGACTCGATCTACGCCACTTTTGCCTCTTAAGATACATGGGGATTTTGTCCTTATCGGTGGAGATACACTAAGCAATATGTCATTGACGAGGGCACTCCAAGAACATAAGGAGAGAAAGAAAAGGGATAGTAATGCTGTAATGACCATGGTCATTCAACGATCAAAACCGTCTCCAATCACTCAACAATCTCGTCTTGGAACAGATGGGCTTTTTATGGCTATAGATCCTACTACAAAGCAGCTGCTCTATTATGAGGAGAACACAAACCATCTAAAAGGGACTTTGTCTATTGATAAGATGCTGCTGGTGGATAATAGCTCAATCACTCTTCGTAATGATATCTAGGTTTCTCCTGTGACAATTGCCTCTTCTATGTTCCCCTTGCACACTTTTGCTTTTCTGAGTCAATAGCATAGTTGATTAATATATATTAATACGTGATGGTCTTCTTTGCAGGATTGCTATATAGACATCTGCTCTCCCGAAGAACTTTGTGGTCGCATGCAATGGTGGATATATGTACTAGTGCATTCTTGTGTGTCTCCATTTTATAAGCGAAAGAAACTCCTGTTTTAGTTATTCCTTTGTGCTATGATTGCATTTTCACAGAGCTAAGTGCTTATGGTTTCAGATTATGGGTTACAAAATTTTCACTCATGAACTATAATGCTTCATTATTGTGATGTCATGTATGGAAGGATTCATGTTGAGATGTACTCTTTTATTTTTATATTTCTTATTGTACGAACTTTACTTATAATTTTTTTTTTAAGTATGCATATATGATTATGTGGGAAATATTTTTCTTCACTCACCATTATCAAAATTAAATTGATGACAATTTCATGAGAATGAGAATTCAATCAAGTTTAAATGTTATAAAAATCAAAAATAAAAAAAGCACTTGAAAAAAAATTTGATTCTAACTTTACATTTTAAATTCTCTACCAAGTATGAAAAAATTTGCCTTCACTCACCATGAACAAAATAAAATTAATGAGCATTTAATGAGAATGATAATTCTTATCTCGTTTAAACTTTATTTAGAAAAAAGCATTTTTTTAAAAAAATTAAAAACAGAAATTTTGTACAGTTTACCAAACGTGTTTCGTTCTTTTTCTATTCTAGGAACAAAAATTAACTGCAGCTTACCAAACGTGTTTCTGTTCTTTTTTTTATTTCAAGAATAGTTTTTTTTTACACTTACCAAACGCGTTCTTTTGTTCAAAAACTATTTCTTGAACAGAAACACTTTTTTTTTGTTTCTGTTCCCTGGAACAAAAAAAGACTAGAAACGTTACCAAACGCAGCCTATGTATCCGGAGTATTCCTCGTGTGTTATGCATATTCGTACTCCTATGATTTCTTAATATTTCCAAGATATCGAAATTAAATTTGCCATTTGATACTAACGACTTCTAGTAATTGAGTGGATGGGAGTGTTGAATTCAAATGGAGGTCGAAATTGATTAATTGACTATAGTAATTTATTAACTTAGTTAAGATACTATTCTACCTGTAAGTCTAAAGAGAAGAGAAAAAGGACTACTATAGTAATTCTTCATGTCTTAAATGAGATATTCTAAGGGTCGACTCATGTCAAATTCAAGATATTTGCTCGAAACAACCAATCTTGAATTCTTGATGGTTGAGAGGGTGGCGGCAACGACAACAGATTCATTACTGTCACGACTTTCCTTGTGGTGAGCTGTCATGAGAAAGTTAATTGAATAGAAAAAATTGACTAATGTACACAAACGCAATTCTCTTTTCTTTTTCAAGAAACAAAGGAAAAAAAGAGAGAGAGAGAAACAAAAATGTTATGAAATAGGCTTTAATTGCTAGCCACCATAAGGGCTTTGCAAGGGCCGTTGACCACTACGACTAAAGAACCCAAATCGGTACCATTCTCTCTTTCTCTCGTTTTTATTTCTTCTACTTTTGGGGGTTTTCTTTTCTCTTTTATGTTTGAATTTTCTTTTATTATGTTTTAGATTTTACGTTTTACTTTTTTCTAACATGGCTCAACATCATCATCTTATTTGATAAACAAAACATGAAAAAAGCACCACTTAAGATTCTCGGCGTGCAACGTCAGCAAAACTGGGCAGATCATCACCAAAAGGACTCAATCATATCAAATCAATACATTCAAGGTTTTAATTGTATCATTTCAATAAAATAGTAATGGTGCCCAACTTAAACTCTGAATGAAACTTAGCCACTCGACATATATGATGGCATAAATTTGAAGAACTACCTTATTCTTCTCGCAAATATTTTTTTGAGAAAGGTTTTAACTTTTACTTCAAATCTATATCAACTTACCATTAGTTATTATAATTGGTTGATTTTTTTTTTTTTTTTTTTGCGTGTTGCTAACGTGATTCTCAAATTGAGTTTTCACGACGGCCAAAGCTTTTGGCATGCAAAACGTCCGACCAATAATGAGCAAAATCTAAAATTGTGCTGTTCTTTGCAGTTCTCGAACCTAAAAAATAGACCCATCGAAATGAAACTAATTCAATTGCTCCTTTGGAAACCGCAAGAGCCCGTCAGCTTTTCTTGAATCACGGTTCTCAAGTGGGAAAACTGTCATGCACATTTCAAATCTACAGTTCAAATCTTGTAGCAGAAAGATGTAAGAGTTTTCCTGATGTGGACTATACTAATTGATATTGTAATTTATCATTTTACGGGGTTTGGTTTAAGGTGAGATAGAAGGTTTCTTAATTAGTCTAATATGGGCTGGCTAGTGTGGGCCGAGTTGAGCCTGGCCCGTAATGAGGGGGACTGGCTGGAAATTCTATAAATAGTGGTCAAGTATTTCCTCTAACCCTAATTCTCACATATATCCTCACCTAAGAGGCGTTTACCTAACGTTGCACGTGAGGGGGGCCGCCTCATTGAGCCAGTGATACGGAGGGCAATAGAGGAGAAAGACTTGATGCGTGGATCCCCTTTATATATGTGGGTAATCCTTATTTTGCTTCCGCTTTATGTTCGATGGATCCCAAAACAGGTGCATTAATCTTTCTACTCAATTATGCATGTTCTTGTTTTGGTTATGGAGATCTTGGGGTTGCGCAATTTGCGTCTAACATGTAATATTAGAGCAACCGTAACCCTAGAACTTGAACGCATAAAGTTTTTGCCATAATTTGTGATTTTCGAGATTTTTTATTCAATAAAAATAAAATTAAATCACAAATTCGGACTGGGCTCGACGAGACGAGCAAGACGGTCGGCGGCGCGTCGCCGGAGGAGGCCGCATGCGCCCCCACGCACGGCCACACGCCGCCTGGGCGTCGAACGCGCGCCGCGCGTGAGCTCCACGTGCCGCGCACTCAGGTGGCGCGTGTGGGCGCGTGGAGGCTTCGATCGGCACGTGGTTGGCGGCATTGGACTCGTATAGTGATTTCCTATCTCGTGGTATATTTATTTTACATGTTTGATAATTTTATGGATGTGAAAATACATACGGAATCCTAAATACGTGTATTTTTAGTGTTTTTTTGCGTATTTTTCTTGTATTTTCTGTGATTTTGAAAATACATGTGAGAGTTATTAGTATGTTATCACACAATCATTATAAATGTGTGATTCATAAATAAAAATCAAATTTTATTGTGAACTGAAGCTGGCTTAATGAGATACAATTCGTATGAGATTGTATTTGAGCTATGTATTGAGCTGATAAGAAACAGTAAAGATTATGAAATTTTTGTTACTCAAGTATACTCCTTTACACACTGGTAATCTTTGAATGATGGACGACTTAAGAACTCGTGACCAAACTGATTGTACTGATTAACACATCTACTGAATGTGGGTAGTGCATGTCAATTAAGTTACTGCATATTGTACATGAACTCATCTGGTCACTTGTTAATGTCTATCAAGTTGAATATTTTTTATGATTAAGGAGTATGACAACATTTATGCAGAGCAATAGTATCTACTGTTAAATTTTAGATATTCGGTTCTCTGGTTTGACTCAATTAATAGGCCACTGGTTGATTACAATGATAATTTGTTACTTTGGCTGATAAATCAGTTGTTGGCCTTGGAGTCATGTTTTGCCGTATGAAACTCATGAGCAATAGTTGATTAGTTATCAAGTTTGTCAATCTGGAGTATCATGTATTGCTATTGATGTTAACTTGTAAGGGATCCTTTGGATCGGCATTCTTTTAATGTTGTTATGGTAATATGTAATCGTGGTGCATAAAAGATGTTTTATTCTCTGTTATGAGAATTTTTTTTGTATTACTATGATCAGTGATCTCATTGGAATCTGTTTTTCAGGTTCGCTATATATATATATGTATGTATGTATGTATAAATAAAGATTTTATTAATGAATAAAGTAATGTAATTAGCATGATATGTGATTTTGGTGATACGTTGCCCCTATCACTAAAGTTAAAATCACATGTATATGGTGTATGTGAGAAGTAAAGTTTATATCCTTGGTATGAGAGAATTTCAATGATTCAATTGAGTAGTGACCGCCAAAGTGGCACGCTTGATTGGGTTTGAGAAATTTCGATCTCGTATGATGATTGAGATGTCTCATGATCTAATGCGTGGTCATACTCCCAAAGGAGGTGATTGTGTATTAGTTCATGGAGGGATACACGATAGTGTGGTAGAGGAGCGACTGATTCTAGTGACTTATATGCCCAATGGTGATGAATTCACGAAGAATTTGAATATATTCTCATAACCGCTATCATGTGGGGAGTGTATAACTGCATGTCATGTATTCTGCCCAAAGGTGATTATATGATTATGCGTGTAACTCTCTGGATGTGTACTTGTACGTCAAGTTACACGGTACTTACATAATGCTAATTATATACATTGCTTGGTTTTCAGTCACCTTTTTTGTAATTAATAACTTCACTATTATTGAGATTTTTACTACTTCAAATTTTAAGTTGTGGACATATGATTTGTTGCTTGAGAAAAGAGCAATTAAATTTGCTTACTGTCCATGAAGCGTTCCATTTTGGAACACTTAAAAAGAGGTTTGCCTACAGACTGCACTGCTATAAAATGATGGAAGCCTTAGTTGCTTGAAATTATGTCTTGTCTGATATTGAAATTAGGACACATTTACAAAAATTGTGTTTAAATCCTAATGATATATACATCTCGTATATGGTTAAAAAGTTGTTTTCGAAAGTTTTCTATTTAAAGAAATTGATTGAGATAAAGAATAAGTAATTACAATTAGTCTTAAAAGGTTGTTAGGGTTAATAGTGGCCGTGAGTATTTTGGCAAGTATGACAATGCGAAATAGCTTAAAGATCATTTGTCAAATACTTGGTAGATTTTGGGGTGGTAATTTAATTACTATACCTGAAAATCCCAACAAAAAGATTTGGCCGAAGTGCATAAATGCACCATATTGAACATGGTGATGAGTATGATTAGTAAGACTAATTTATCTGGTTTTTTGTGGGCTGATATTATGAAAGCAACTTTTTCACATACAAAATGTGTCTCTTATCAAAGTTATTTCATAAACTTCTTTTGAGTTATAAATTGGACATAAATTATTTGAATCATATGCAAATTTTAAGTATATTGTAATTCAGATCCACTCGGAATTATTTTGTATCTTATCTAGATTGTTAAAGGGGTATTGATTTTATGACCCTTAAGAAGGTGCACGAATTATGAAATCACATACTCTAAAGTTTATAAAGATTGACGTAATTATAGATGATAGCTGCTCTCAGACTATTAAAGATAATAGTATGATGGATGTTACTGTGTCTTTGTCTTTACCTATATAAACAATTGTGGTACAAACAATTGTGGAATCTCCTATACCATAGACTAAACTTGTTAAGGTTCAAGGTACTATTCTTGATATAGTTTATAATGAAATTTCTTAAACCTCTCAAGTGCAGAATGAAGTGGTTGCAGCTTTATTAAGGAGATTTGTTAAAGAAAGACGATCAGTTATATCATCAGACTATATAGTTTATTTGTGAGAGCATGATTACAATATCCACTATATGGTTGATGTAATGATATATTTATAAATGTCGTTTCTTATTCTCAATCAAGTATGTGATTAGATGCCAGAAAATGCGATATACAATCTATAAAACATCATAGTGTTTGGAAACTAATTTACTTGCCTAAAGATTACAAGTTCATTAGTTGCAAATTGGCGTACAAAAATAAAAGAATTTCAAAAAAAGATTGTAGAATTTAAAGCCAAATTGGTAACTAAAGTTTTCACTCTGAAAGAGGGGTGGATGGTTTATAGTGAAGAAATAAATATTTCTTTCTAGTATTTTTAAAGATTCTTTCAGAGTGAATGTGACATTAATAATTTATTTTGATATGGAGTTACGCCAAATAGATACAAAATCTATATAGTGCAACTGGATGATTTTGCAGCAGATTCAAGTAAACTTGTATGTAAACTGAAAAGTTCTAATTCATGGTCTTAAGCAAGTTTCAAGACAATATTATTAAAGTTTCATAGTGTTGTTATTTTGTTCAATTAGGAACAAAGTAATTCAATATACTGCAAGGTCAGTGGGAGGAAATTTATTTTTTCTCATACTTTATGTACATGATGTTTTGCTTACAAGTTGTGACCTTGAGACATCTTATATCCTTTGTACTGAGGTCTCTAAGGATTGTTTTTGCCATATTATATTAGATTTTCTCGGAGGACATTTGCTGATTGTATATTGAAAATATTTAATATACATCATTGCAAGCCAAGAATTGCTCCTGTTGTTAAGGGTGATGGATTGAATCTATCACATTGTCCTTATTTAGATATTGAGAAAATCTAATTAAATGGTGTACCTTGTGTCAGTGCACTTAAAAGTATAATATATGCTTGAATTTGCACTAGACTAAATGTTGTCTTTGTGTCGGGACTTCTAGGCAGATATCGATCAAATCTAGGACGCGATCACTGGGTTGCTGCCAAGAAGATTTAAAGGTACTTAAAGAAGACAATAGATTATATGCTAATTTATAGACATGTTCAATTCTTGCAGTTAGTAAGGTATTTAGATGTAAACTTTGCTGGCTGTTCTGATAACATGCAATCAATAACGGAATACATATTTATGTTAGCAGTAAGTGCAATAAATAAAGTTCTATGTCATCTTCTACTATGTAAGCAGTGTTAGTAACATTCTTTTAGGCTGTTACTTGTGCTTTTAGGCTCCAGAACCTCATGAAAGGAGTTGATCGTTTTAACTTTATGGATAAATCCATACAGTTGTATTGAGATGACAAATTTGTAGTATTATTTATTTACTACAGATGTCTCAAGGAGTCTAAATATATGGTGATCAAAATTTTTGACCAAAAGCAAATGGTACAGAAATGTGACGTTTTAATATAATATATATATTTCACAGATCATGTGATTGCAGATCCACTAACTAAAGGCCTACGCCCGTGTGTATTTAAGTGACATATTGTTAGCATGTGCGTAGGAGCATCATGAGATGCTGTTATTTAGTGGGAGCTATTTTGGCTTTACTTTGATAAATGTTTCATATGTGTTCATTACACTTTGTAACGGTTTGATATGTATCAACTTTTGCATTCAATAAAATATTTTTGAATATGGTGTTATTATGTTGAATGCATATTGATAAAATCTCAAGGGACTGTATAAACATTGAGTAAAGGCTAGGGGCATCCGGGCATTCGGTTATTAGCCTTATGCATATGTCTCGTGATACGTAAAGAAATGTTAACCATAAGGACAAGACATATGTGGGTTCATTGGAACCATAAAGCATTATCTAGTGGCACAAGTTTTTGTGAAAATAAAGTTAAGAGAATGATGACTAACAAATGGGATTCCTCTATGAGAGATGTTATCCATTTGCCACACTACCATATTGAATCCATATCAATAAAGTTGAGAACATTCGTGACCATGGAAGGCTCTGTGTGTATAAATGCAGTTACCGCCATGATCCGGTGTTTAAGACTTTATGGGATAGGATTGACTATTAAGAATTATCTCTAGACCGCACATAAGGTGCGATTTCAATTAATATAGTCTAAGTGGAAGAATGTAAGAGTTTTCCTGATATGGACTATATTAATTGATATTGTAATTTACCGTTTTACGGGGTTTGGTCTAAGGTGAGATAGAAGGTTTCTTAATTAGTCTAATATGGGCTGGTTAGTCTGGGCCGAGTTGAGCCTCTGGCTAGTGTGGGCCGAGTTGAGCCTGACCCGTAATGAGGGGGACTGGCTGGAAACTCTATAAATAGTGCTCAAGTCTCTCATCTAACCCTAATTATCACATATATCCTCACCTAAGGGGCGTTTACCTAACGCTGCACGTGAGGGGGGCCGCCTCATTGAGCCAGTGATACGGAGGGCAATAGAGGAGAAGGACTTGGTGCGTGGATCCCCCTTATATATGTGGGTAATCCTTATTTTGCTTCCGCTTTATGTTCGATGGATCCCAAAACAGGTGCGTTAATCTTTCTACTCAATTATGCATGTTCTTGTTCTGGTTATGGAGATCTTGGGGTTGCGCAATTTGCATCCAACAAAAGATATATAAAACAGAAGGGAAGAGATGCAGAAGGGAAATGGAGAGTAGAAAGCTGCTGCTCTAGAAGCTGCACAAGCTAGACGTGCGGCGAGGCTCGAAAGACCGAACTGACTGCGACTCCAAAGAAGGAAGAGGGTGTGAAGACAGAAGCAAACGTTGGTGCGAATACCAATGTGATGAAGCTTGCTGAGATCGAAGAGAAGGTCGCTGTTAAGGAAGAAGTCAAGGCCGCGGTTGGACGTGATGCTGCTTACTTCGGAAAGTGACAAGTTATATGGGATGGCATGTAGGAGGATATTAGGGCAGATTTATATGTTCTTGTTGGGCTCATTGGATTGGAGTTGGACTGATTTTATTGGCCCTTGTTGTGATTCCATGGTTATCGTGATTTGATGATTGCCCCTTAAATAAATGAAGTACCTATTTATTTATTGCTCTCAATTTTTTTTAGATGATTTATGTGTTTTGCGACATAATCTTTAAAGAGGGAGATTTCTTTAACTTGATTAACCCAGAAATTTCTATACATAATAATTTACGTTTCGTCATAAAATTAGAAATCGTTTCATTTATGCCCCCTCTTTGAAACGTATAAAATTAATAAATGAAAGTTTATATGTTCTTCTTACAAAGCAGATATTGTTCAATTTATTGCAAATATGCTAGACTAATTTGAACAAAATTGTTTCTTCGAATAAGCTGTATTTCTTCTCGTTGCTAGGGGTGAGTGAAACCCCAGGAGCTGGAAAACCAGGATCGACCCAGTCTGACTTTCGATCCCAAATAGGCCGGGATCGACCCGGTCTGACTTTCGATCCCAAATAGGCTCAGCTGGGATTTCAGTCCTGGTTTCAAAATAGAAGTATATTAATAATATAAAATATAATATTTTAAAGAATAGAGAACGCATTATATTCTCCAAACACTCTCATAAAGTCATAAATGAGTTAGTAGTAAAATCAAAAAAGCGAAAAATGATGCGTCCACAATGGTTGGATTAGAAAAAGTGGCAGCAAAGATAGAAAGAAGGTGAACTTATTTAGGTTTAGAACAGCCTCAAACGCCTTTGTTTTAAATGGAATGTGAACAGGTTTTGAGTAGCAACTTACTCAAGCCCCAACCTGATTGTATGTTAATTACAAAAATGATTTTTCATTTTTAATCTCAATGTTATCTATAACAGATACACAGTTATTTCAACCTTATTTGACATATAATTAGCTCGAAACTTGAACTCAATAAATCGTTTGCGAAATTACTTTTGCTTTACTAAGAATCTCAAGGTTATTTCATAATTTTTCAAGTCCAAAACAAATTTAATTTTCAGCAAAAAGACATTATTTCGAGCATGACTTCCTCATTTTATATGATTGCTAGATTTTGAATTTTTACTATAATTGATCCTAAATATATTTCAATTTAATGTTGCGATTCTATACATTTTCTAGTTGAAGATCTGCAATGCACAAGTACGGTTGTTCCCAAACTCATCCTAGTTGCTGGACGTCCTCTCTCTTGTTTTGAAGAGCTCTCCTCTACCGTGGTGGTAGGTATCACAAAACCCTCATCTCTGTTAGTCACATTTCTTTTCAGCCCCTTGTGAATCACACGAAAACGAACACACATCTGTGCGCTAGTGGCTCCTTCTCAAAAAGGAAGTGGAAATTCCGTTAAACCCCAACAACCCGTAAACCCTAATCGACCTTAAACCCAAATCCTTGTCTTGATGCCTCACCCTATCTACTGACTCTAGCCTTTCGAGAGCAACTACTGAGAGTTTGGTAAAGGGGTTATTATGATCAGTGACTCATCCAACAAAGTCCCAAGCTGAAGTCAATATCGGAAATCAAAAGGGTCTCTAGATTGCACCTAATGGGTCTTCAAGCATTTGACCCAAGGACAACTCTATCTCGAGTAAGTCATCTCGCATGTTCTGTCTTGTTTTGGCAATTGATTATGGAGGGAGAGGAGGAATCAGATATGCGAATAGCGGTTCTCAGCAAACGCTTAGGCAGACTTTGGTCAGGAACAAAAATAACTGCAATGGATGAGGTGGTTCCTACAAAGAAAATTAGAGAAGGTAGGTTCTCCCTTGTTGGCAAGCATTTTCAAAACCCAAAGGTAAACTTTCTAGCTTTCCAAAACACTATGAGAAAAGCATGGAGACTTGAGAATGTAATCTTCTCCCCTTTGGAATCTAGAATTTATGCCATTACATTTATAACAGAGGTAAATCTACTGCAGGTGTATGAGATTGGTCCTTGGTCCTTTTTAAGCCATCTACTACTACTCAAAAAATGGGAGCCAGATATGCCTCCACACTAGTATAAGTTTAATACGTGTACTTTTTAGGTGCAGATCCATGGACTTCCTTTTGAATGGATTTGAGAAAAAGTGGTTGTTAGGGCTGTTAAAAGTCTTGGTATGGTTATGAATGTGAAGGTTGAAGCGAAGGGTGGTGCTGCTCACAAAATTGGGAAGGCGAGAGTCCTCTTAGATGTGACAACCCCCTTAAAATCTGGATTTATTACCAGTAATGGATGGAAAAAGCTTTGGTTGGATTATAGATTTGAGAGGCTTCCTAACTTCTATTACTCTTATGGTAAATTGGGGCATTAAGCCAATTATTGTGAAGAAGTGGAATTTAATGAGGAAAACTTTGAAACTGAGGAAAAGTGTTTCTATGGCCAATGGCTAAAGGTCAAAGCACAAGGTCACAGTCCTTTTATGAAGATGTTTTATGGGAAGTTAAAGGAAGAACACAAAGAGGAAGATTATATCCCCAAGACTCCAGTACATTCCCTCCAAATTGTGCCCTTTACAAGAGACATCCACCACCCTGTATCTTAGCCCACTCATTTTCAGGCAGAAAAGGGAAAAGGCGTAGTTTAAGGGGACATAGTTATGCAGGCACAAGCCAAGCAATGTGAGGACTTCTCTCCTTCCAATTTGCCTGATCTAGGTAAGAGTAGTGACTCTCCCTCCCTTGATTTGCAAATGCTTCCAGAAGTTGCTCAGAATAGTAAGTTTAAAGAGACCAAGAAATATGCTAGTAAGAAGAAATGCGGGTATAGCCCCAACGAAACACAAATGGCAAACTCGCAATTATTAGATGAGATTCAATTGCTAAATACACCAACAGGTGTCATGAACAATGGAATGGGCTTGGGTGGCTAGTTCCAATGAGCTACCAGGTTACAAATGAAGTGATATGCTAGAATTCTCAAGGGTTGGGCAATCTCTTGACAATTCAAGCAATCAAAGTCCTTGTGGCTCAAGAAAAGCCTAGTATTGTATTTCGATGGAGACCAAAAATTGAGAATCGGTAGTGCTTCGTTTAAGGAGGCAATTATGACTCCATAATAGTTTTTTGGTGAATCTGAGAGGCATTGTAGGGGGTATGGCTATTTTTTGGGATGAGAAAGTATCTATGACAGTGGAGTCTTTGAAATCTTTATAGATTTAGTGTGCATATTAAAGGAAACAAAACAGAGAATGTGACTAACCTTTATACATGCACCAAATGAGTTCCAGATAAGACTAGTTTTTTGGGAAGATATGCTCAACATTAGCCTCTTGAATGATCTACCATGAGCTTGCATATGAGATTTCAATGAAATCATTTATCACTGGGAAAAAGTAGGGAAGCGCATGGCGGAACACTATCAGCTTAATGCTTTCCGGGACTTTCTAAATGCTTGTTCCTTGATGGACTTGGAAAGAAAGGGATATGCTTTCACTTGGGCAAATAATAGGGATGGAGATAATCATGTCAAGGAAAGATTGGATAAAGTTTTATGCACTATGGACTAGCGAGTTTGCTTTCCAAATGCTGAGGCATACATATTACTAGCCATAGGGTTAGACCATAGTCCTATTTTATTATCTCTTTTTCCCAAGCCAGTAAAAAGGAAAAAAGAGTTCAAATTTGAAGCTTTTTGGCTTGAAGATGAGGAATGTGGAGAAATCATCAAAAAAGTTTGGCACTCGGTGGAATTGGAGCATGATGACTTGTTGAAAAGGCTAAAATGAGCAAAACAAAATTCTCTAATGGAAAGAAGAAAATAGACCTTTTAAAGAGAGAACTTCAAGAGATCTCCAAAAACCAACACTTACATTGTAATAGAGAGAGGGTGCAGATTCTGAAGAATGAAATTGAGAGGTTATGGCGATAGGAGGAGATGTATTGGGGCATGAGATCGAGAGTAAAGCAACAAACATTTGATTTTTTTGGAAATCTCTTCGAATCAATAAGCCGTCGAAATTTCTAGCTAGTACTAGAAGAATACCCATGTGTAGTAGGGGAGGACATGAACAATATGTTGACAAAGCTAGTGACAGTAGAAGAAGGCGGTTCGCCAGTTGGGATCTAAAAAAACTCCATCATGGCTTAAATGGTTAGTTTTTTCAACATAACTAGAAAGATCTACAACAAGCAGTATTTAGGGAGGTACAAAAAATTTTCCGCTCAGGTATCTCAACCCAAAGTTGAACAAAACACATATTTCCCTCATCCCAAAGAACCCAAACATAGAAAATCTGGAACAATTTCTTCCCATCAGCTTGTGTAACTTTGTGTATAAGATTATATCAAAAGTCTTGGCTAATTGATTGAAAATATGCTTGCCAAACTCGATTTCTATAGAGAAGTACCTTTGTGAGTGGAAGACAAATTCAAGATAACGTCTTAATTGTCCAGCAAGTGCTACATCAGCTGAGAATAAGAAAAAGAAAGAGAAAGTTCTAGGTAGTGCTTAAACTTGATATGTAAAAGACTCATGACTAAGTTGAATGAGATTTTTTGGAAGCTTGCACGCTAAAAATGGGTTTTTGCTATCAATGGGTGAAGTGGATTATGTAATGTGTCACAACGGTATCTAACGGAGAGCCTCTACCCTATTTTCGACCATCAAAGAATCCGATAAGGTGACCCCCTTTTTCCCTACTTGTTCATCCTAGTTGGAAATGTGTTACCTTATTTGATTGAAAAGGTAATGGAGGATGGAAGTATAAAGGGGATTAAGCTGAATAGTTCACGCCCCACATTGTTTCACCTTTTGTTTGTAGATGACTCAATCTTTTTCGTTGATGGAACAACTAAGGAATGCCAAAATGTTGCAACTATTTTGAATCAATATTGCTTTGTTTAGGGGCAATCAATTAATTTAAACAAGTCATGGGTATATTTCAATAGTGATTGTTGTGACACCCCGAACCCTTCGCAGGTCGTCTCCAGCGCCGATGTTACACTTTATTTTCCTTTTCCTATCTTGTACTTAAAACAAGCGTCGTTAATCACAGGCATTTTTTTTTCTTTAAAAGCGGTCCCAACGCGACTCATAGCGGAAGCAAATTAAACATCACCATCTTTCCCCCTACCAATCCATGATACCAATACACACCAGCTAAACATCAGGATTTTATAAACAACTTCGACACTTTGCTTACATACATATATATAGCAAGATGGGGTTCCCTTCGGGTCGGTACAAAACAAGGAAAAGCTAGGACTCTGCCATGTCCAGCCTAAAACCTCAAAAAGAAACTCTCGACCCTCAACATCATACGAGTACGAACCCCCATCGAAAGTGTCGATTATCTACAACAAAAAGAGATCCAGCTCCTACTCATCGCCCACAGATCTCACACCTAACCCGGTGCATCAGGCGGTGGCGGCGGCAACATCCCTCACATCGCTCCATCCCGACGAACGTGCACGGAAATGAACTCCTGAATAACAGGACCCCCAGCCAGGCCCACGTCATACATCACTAGACAACGTACTCGAATAAAAGTCAGTCCGGGAACAGAGGGACAGTCTATCTCAACACACTCGACCTCTACATCGGATGGTATGCGTGACGGCAGGTAGCAGCATACTTGCTAATCTGAAATGTTATCCCCAAAAGGGGTGAGTACAACCACTCAGCAGATAGGGAAATCCAATAACAACTCAATGCACCATGCATATCATCATACGATGCAGGCATTGCTTACCTTTGATGTCATGCGCATTCATGCATCATCATATCGTACATATCATCATCATGGCATCTCATATATCATTATCATCATCATGCATTTCATCATGCATATCATACCATGGATGATCATCATATCACATCACGCATCATCATCATCATCATCACCACCATGCACATCATTATGCATATCATGTCATTATCATCATCATGCATATCATCATGCATTTCATATCATAGGTGATCATCATATCACATCACATATCATTATCATCACATCATCATGCATATCATCATGCATATCATATCATGGGTGATCATCATATCACATCACATATCATCATCATCACATCATCATGCATATCATCATGCATATCATATCATGGGTGATCATCATATCACGTCACATCATCATCATCATCACATCATCATGCATATCATCATGCATATAATATCATGGGTGATCATCATATCACATCACATCATCATCATCATCACATCATCATGCATATCATCATGCATATCATATCATGGATTCATTTTTCATCTTTTTAACTTTAAGTTTGATCACCACATCACCCACTTCTCATATCATCAATTTCATCATCCCTTCGGGCAAAGACCTCCGACAGGGTTCCCAGCATTCCAGCCATCCCATGGCCACCAGGCTTCCGGCCCCCCACATTTCGGGCATCTCGCATCTCAACTAGCATCACGAGGCATTCCCTTCGGGCAGAAACCTCCGACAAGGCTTCCGGCCTTTACCCTTCTAGCCAGGCATCCCGCACCCACATCCTGGCATCGCGAGGCATTCCTTTCGGGCAAAAACCTCCGACAAGGCTTCCGGCCCCCCACATTCCGGGCATCCTGAATCTCCCAGGGAATTCTGGCAATGCATCTCTGTACATTCCGGCTTCATCCTCCACCACAACCTCTTACTCACATATCATTTTCCACATTCACCATCCTTTTAATCTTATTATTACATGGTATATGATTCACACATGCATCACAATTTATGATCATACATACACCAATGTCATATAACAATGCATAATAAATTCAATGGAATTCATGGCCAATAAAATAATCCCCTTTTTATTTTATTATTATTTTATTATTTTATTATTATATTTATTTATTTCCATAAATAAATATTAAATTTAATATCTATGATTTTCCCAAAATCATAATATTCAAACAATCACTAAAAAAACCAATAGGATGACAATTTCATACAAAATTCATGGCCAAATTGAATTTCTCATAATTTCACAATTTCCACAAAATAGCACATGATATTCGGATAATGACCAGAATTGCACGCTTTCCAAATAAATTCGATTAAAATACTCATATGGCCTCCAAAAATTACGAAATTTTACAGGGTGATAGCCAACACATTTTCGTGCATTTTTTTATGAAGAAATATAAGCCAAATTCTTTTTAGATTAATTTATACAACCCCACGAAACTTCTGGAACCACTACCGCGTCGTCCAGAATACACTTCTCCGAAATTTTTAGATCTCACCCATCTATTCTCTTTCGTTTCCTCTGAAATTTGAGTATGTTATGTAACAAGGTGTCTTTTACAAGTTTCATGAAGAGATCTAGGTCAAATAACCAAAGTATGGTCACCATTTAAGTCCATGAAGTCTCGGGTGTCTCGGAATACTTCACCAGAACCATTGTTTCCAAGATCTAGCCGATTCACCAAGCTATACTTGTTATTTTCGCTTCAAATTTGAGTATGTTGTAGTTTAAGGTGTTACCTACAACTTTCATGAAGACATCGAAGTCAAATTTTCAACAGAAATCAACATGCAAACAAGAATCTAGCAAGAGGTCAGTGAAAACTTCACAGATCTAGGGTCTCCGTATAATAGAACTTTAACCCCTCATATCTCCATAATTTTCCACGAAATTTCAGTATGTTATAGTAAAAGACGTTAGATACAACTTCCATGAAGACATAGAAGACAAAATCGGACTACAAACACGCATGCAAGCTCAAACAAGCTACTGACTCCCACAAACCGAACAAGAACAGTCACACGGTTTGAAAATAACCAACCCTTACCTCGGTTTTTCGCACAAATAACACCTAAAATCGAACATGCAACCAACAAAACAAACATGCAAGAGAAGTTAAGGACTCCACTTGCCTCTAAGATGAGCAACGGCGGCGTACGGATGGCGGGACACGGCGATCAGACGGCGAACGAACGGCTGCACCCCTCGGCTCCGCCTCCTTCCCCTCTCGGTCTCTCCCTTTCTCTCGAACTCTCTCTCTCTCTCACCCTCTCTCGGCCGAATGAACAAAGAACCGGCCACCTTCTCTCTCTTCATCCCTTTTATACTCCCTTAATCTCATGATTAGAAATCATGAGATTGCCTACAAACCCACCAATACATGGCATTCCCTTGCCACTTGTCACATTGGGTTTTCTTTTTAAATTTGATTTGGGCTTGGGCTTAGGCCCATCCGGCCACTCCCCTTGGGCTGGTCGAATTCTCTTCTTGGGCTCTAATGGGCCGACTAGCTTGGCCCACCAAGCTTTAGGCCAATGGGTCCAAGGCCCATTCGGAAATTAACCTCGTTTTTCTTTTTTTCTTTTTTTGAAATTCCTTCTATAAATATTTCTAAATTTCAATTTTCAATCTTGGCCAAAGTCTTGGGATATTTTTGCTCATTGAAATTTAAATCATATGGCCAAGCATAGATTATTAATCTTATTAAATTTAAATTCCCACAATCACAAGCACAAATCATCAAATTAAAAGACTAATGGCTAAAACATAGGCCATGAAAATTCTACCACCTAATTAAAGACTTTAACACACCTTATGGCTTGGCTTTGAATTTCTGGGATGCCACAATTGTCCACAAAGTTTGAGGCAAAAAATGGCCTATGAGCTTAAAGTTCCTAAACTAGAGAAGATAGGGAAGTACTTGGGGATTCCTTCATACTGGGCGACATCAAAGAAACAAAGTTTACTTAAACACTAGCCAAAGTAAACATGAAACTAGAAGGTTGGAAGGAAAATTTGATGTCAAAAGTGGGAAAAGAAATACTTATTAAAGTAATGGTGCAAGCATTACTGCAATATGCTATGTCTATTTTTAAAATCGCCGTCTCCATCTACATGGCAATTTAAAAGAAAATTCCATCCTTTTGGTGGAAAAATAGTAAAAAACAACCAGGTTACATTGAAGGAAGTGGGATGAGCTAAAATGGAGGAAGTGAAAGCTTTATTTAATTAAAGGGCTTAAGGCCCTGTCTGCCCAAGCTGGGCCCAGAAAGCCCGGCCCATGGGAATAGGGGCCCGTGGAGAGAATAGGGTATAAAAGGGAGAGAGAGAGAGAGAGAAGACGTTGGTTGGAAATCATAATTCACGTACGTCTTTTCTCTCCCGCGTGTTTTTCTCTCTCAAAAGGAACAGTAGGCATACGGCTTTCAATTCTTCCCTTCAAGGCTTCATCGGATCGAATTCGACCGGATTTTCTTCCTCAATTGGCGTCGGTGTCTAATCTGTGGATTAAAAGGTACGCTCGACTCTGTGGTGTGCTTTAGGATCGGTGATATGTGTCGTTTTCTTGGGCTTCGTCTTCCGCTTGATTTAGGGGTTCGATTCGGTATCGAATCCAGTTTTCAGGGATCCGTTAATCCCAACATTGGTATCAGAGCCAGGTTCACGTTTTCCCGATCAATTTGATATGTTTTGGTTGATTTTTCGCAAAAGGAACTTCGGCCGTACGGATCGGGGCGAGCAATCCCGACACCCGAGACTTCTTTGGCCATTTTTATGAGTTTTCGAATGTCAAAACCAAATTCTGAAAGCACTGGGAGAAAGAGAACGTCGAGACGAGTCTGAAGATGCCTCGAGCGTCGCCGGGAGACGCCCCACGCGCCCACACGCGCGGCCGGAAGGCGCTGCGCGTGGGCGCCACGCGCCCGGAAGCGCTCGTTCGCCAGGCGCGTGCGGCACACGCGCCGGTCGGCAAATCGGCGCGTGCTCGCCGCCGGTCGGCGAACCGGCACGCGCCGGTCCGCGGACCGACGTGTGCTGACGTCACCCAACGGTCAGTAACCGCTGGGGTGACGTCATCGATGACGTCGGTTGACCGGGCGGCGACCCGACCCGACCCAACCCGCTGACGATGGCACGCGCGTGGCACGTGCCGCTGACGTCTGCGTGACGTCGGCCCGCGCACGCGCGCGGCACGTGCTGCCGGTTCGCCCGAACGGTCCGACCGGAACGACCGGTCCGACCGGTCCGACGACCGACGAGCGTTGACCCGCGACGACCGTTGACCGTTGACCGACCGTTGACCGTTGACCGACCGTTGACTGATCGTTGACCGTTGACCGACCGTTGACCGTTGACCAAAAAAAAAAAAAAGGAAAAGAATGTGTTTCTTTTTCAATTAAGTCTATGTGGATTATATGTAATCCCTTATTTGTTCTGCATTTGTTGCAGGAACAATGCCTCCCTTGAGGTTGCGCACACCTATTCGCGCAGTGACCGATGAACAAAAGGAAAGGCTGTCTAAGTTGATAGCTGAGCTGACTGATCATCGATGGGAGAGTGGTGACTTAATTGATCACGTCCTTGAAGTCAACAGGAAAATTCAACAGGTCATATGGAATGGTCGTCCTATGTCACAGTCAGAGATGGTGCGATTTTTCATAAGCACTCTTCCACCTGAATGGCAAGATGTGTTGAATCGCATATGGGATGTCAACGGAGCTGCTTCCTATAAGAAAATTGTGATAGATTTTGTAAATGAATATTACTGTATTGTTACAAGGGAAAAGATCAAGAAATTGAACAAAAGAGGATCTTTCCCAGTTCGTGTGCTGACTATGTGTTAGTTGTATTGGCTGATGTATGTTAAGTGTGCTTTGTGGACATATAATGTATTGTTTACTACCCGATTGTCATTGATGTAACAACTGATATGTTAGTTGTATTGATTGAAAGCATTATTGTTTTATTGGAATTCAATTATCTGTTGCTTTCTGTTATTGCTGGTTGCTGTGGGTAATTAGCTATGGGTAGTTATAGAAGTTTTTGTAGCTTCATAGAATTGATTTTGCATATGACAATCATATTAATGATAGTTTTAAGTTAGGATTTTTGGAGGATGATTGGAAACGTAGTGACCTTTTGATTCTGAAGCCTTACTTGAAATTATTTATTAATATGATGGGTCTGTGCAAATAGGGATGCATAAATGATAGGCATTAATAATTCGTGTATATTTTGTCTGATTTGTTCAGATCAATGGCTTCAGCCACAAAGAGCATAGTTGCTGAGCTGAACAAAGGTGAAAAGCTCAATGGAGACAACTATGAAATTTGGCAAATGAAAATCCAGTATGTGCTGGAAGAGCAAGAAGCACTTGAGGCTCTTGTCATGACCATGGTTGAACCTGAAGATGGAACCACTGAGCAGCACAAAAAGGACAAAGAAGCTTTTTCTGTGTGGAAAAGAATGAACTCTCTAGCTCGCATCACGTTGCTTGAGCGGCATGGAAAATGACGTCATGCGAGAGTTTCGGCGTTTTGACAATGCCAAGGAAATGTGGGAGGCATTGGAAGCTAGATTTGGTCACACTTCGGTGACTAGATCGAGGCAGCTCACTATCGGGTTTAACTCTTATAAGAAGCCTCATGGTCGACCATGAAGCAACATCTTAGAAAGATGTCAAACATGATAACCGAGCCGAGAGACGCCGGCCATGTCCTCACGATGAGCAGCAAGTGCAAGCGGTGATTCGTTCCTTGCCTCAGAGTTGGGAGCATATGAAGGTGCACCTGACTCATAATGAAAACATCAAAACCTTTGAGGATGCAATGCGTCATCTTGAGCTGGAAGAGGACCGCCTGTTGGCGGCTAAGTCGGATGCTGAACTTTATCATGCTAGTTCTAGCTCAAATGGAGCTTCGAGCTCCAAGCGCAAGCGCCCTAGCTGGTTTGATAAGGGGAAAGGCAAGGAAGAAGCTGGTCCTTTAGGGAAGAAACCCAAATTTAACCAACATGCTAGAGGAAAGCGTCCTCACATGAAGAAGTTAGCAAGGGTGAAATGCTACAACTGTGACAAGAAGGGTCACTATGCTCGCGACTGTCGTGAGCCAAAGAAGGTATGCACCCCTTGTACTTTTCAGAACTTTGCTTATGTGTCGAGTTCTGTGTTTCTAACTGAGTTTAATCCTTTGTGGACTGTGGATTCAGGAGCGACGGACCATGTAGCGAAGGATAGAGGATCCTTCGTGGAATTCCGACGAGTACCAACTGGAACTAAGTGGATCTATGTGGGAAACAACTCCAGAGCTGAAGTGAAAGGAATTGGCACATGCCAATTGAATATGCGTGGTGGACGCACCTTGTTTCTTCATGATGTATTGTATGCTCCGGAGATTCGTCGGAATTTAGTGTCTGTATTGATGTTGGTTAAATTAGGTTTTAATGTGAACTTCTATAGTAGAGGTGTGAATTTGTTTTTGGAGACAAATTACTATGGTTGTGGCTACTTTCTGGATGGTTTTATTGTATTGGATATTGAGTATATTAATGCAAATGTTAGTTATTCCCTTATCACATCTTCTAATACTTATGATAATGATGTGAATGTGTGGCATGTTAGGCTTGGTCACATTGGCCAACAACGTATGAATAGACTAGCCAAAGAGGGCTTGTTGGGTAACATTGAAAAAGTCGATTTGCCCATATGTAAGCATTGCCTAGAAGGAAAAACAACACGGAAACCATTTGGGAAAGGGAAAATAGCTGAATTTCCTTTGCATTTAATCCATACTGATGTTTGTGGTCCAATGAATGTGAGAGGAAGGCATGGGGCTGTTTATTTCATCACCTTTATTGATGATTATACTCGATTCGGATATGTCTATTTGATTTCTCATAAGTCTGAAGCAATAAGTTGTTTCAAAAGGTTTATGAACCTGGTAGAAAATCAATTAGACAAGAAAATAAAAACATTAAGATCCGATCGAGGTCGAGAATATTTATCTGATGAGTTCAGAAAATTATGTGATGAAAAAGGAATAGAAAGACAGTTGTCTATTCCGTATACTCCTCAACAAAATGGTGTTGCGTAGAGAAGAAACAGAACCCTACTGGAAATGGTTAGGTCTATGATGGCGCACGCTAACTTACCCATCACTTTTTAGAGTGATGCATTGTTAACTCCGCCTATATACTTAACCGGGTGCCTTCCAAATCGCTTACTTCCACTCCATATGAGTTATGGACGGAGTAGAAAACCGGACTTAACTTTTCTTAAGCCATGGGGTTGTGCTGCCTACACACATGAGTCCTCTCACAAATTTGGGAAATTAGGTCCCGAGAGGAAAGAAGAGTATTTTCATAAGATACTCGAACACTCAAAAGGGTATGTGTTCATTGGTGAGCAGAAAGTGAGAGTGTAACTGAATATGAATCACGAGATGTCACATTCTTAGAGGATGAGTTTCCTAAGAAGGGCGAAATAGGGGAAGATCACTCCCTATTTGAGACTTTGGATCAAGATAATGATATTGGTGGAGTTCATCCAAGTGGGAGTATAATAGGGAATGATGTGCAAAGTGTACAATCTCCTGTAAGGCGAACAAGTCGCCAAAGTATTCCCCGTCGACGTTTTGACATTGAAGGGGAAACTTTTATGGTTGCTCCACAAGATGAGGATGAGCCAAGAAATATCAATGAGGCTTTGAAGTGCCCTAGTAAAGAAAAATGGATTCGTGCAATGGAAGAGGAAATGGAGTCAATGGAATCAAACCAAGTCTGGGAACTGGTTGATCTTCCAAAAGGACGCAGGACTATTGGGAACAAATGGGTTCTCAAAATAAAGCGAAAGGCTGATGGCTCGATAGAAAGGCATAAGGCTCGCCTTGTGGCGAAAGGGTATAATCAACAGGAAGGAATTGATTATGAAGATACGTTTTCTCCTGTAGTAAGATTTACCTCGATTCGCATTATTCTGGCAATAGTAGCTAGTCTAGATCTTGAGTTACATCAAATGGATGTAAAGACTGCTTTCCTCAATGGAGAATTAGAGGAAGAAATATATATGGAACAACCTACTTTGGTTTCATAGTGAAAGGCCAAGAAGAAAAAGTATGTCGACTTTTGAGGTCGATATATGGTCTTAAGCAAATCATCAAGACAATGGTATATACGTTTTCATAATGCCATAGTGGCATATGATTTTACAATGATTGATGAGGATCATTGTGTATATATCAAAAGATCCAAGGATCAATTTGTGATCATATCATTATATGTTGATGATATACGATTGCCGGAAGCAATATGGAGTCAAGTTAATACTTGTCAAGAGATGGTTGTCTTCTAACTTTGAGATGAAGGATATGGGTGAGGCTGCATACATTCTTGGAGTTAAGATTTCGAGAGATCGTTCGAAGAGATCGTTGTCTCTTTCGCAAGAAACCTATATAAATAAGGTTCTTGAACGATTTCGTATGCAAGACTCGTAAACCCATAGACACTCCTATCGCAAAAGGTGAAGGATTGAGCCATAGATCGTGTCCAGGGGACTCCACAAGAGAAGGAACAAATGAAACATGTTCCTTATGCTAGTGCTGTTGGGAGTTTGATGTATGCTATGATGTGTACAAGACCCGACATATGCTTTGCAGCTTGGAATGGTGAGTAGATACCAATCCAATCCGGTCCAAGACACTTGAAAGCCGTGAAGAGAATACTAAGGTATCTCGAAAGGAACCGCTGATTTCAAGTTGAATTATCAAGGAAAGGATCTGCGACTTGAAGGCTATTCGATGCTGATTGGGGAGGAGATTTAGATGAAAGAAAATCTACCTCGGGTTTTGCTTTCTTATCGAACAATGGCGCCATATCATGGAGCAAGAAGAAGCAAACGTGCATAGCCTTGTCCACGATGGAAGCTGAGTTCGTGGCGTTATCAGCAGCGGTACAAGAAGGAGTTTGGCTTAAGAGATTTTTGGATCATTTAGGTGTTATTGAGAAAGCTGTAAATCCATTGTTGGTTAATTGTGATAGCCAAGCAGCTATAGCATACACCAAAGATCCAAAGTATCATGGCAAGACCAAACATATAGATACCAAGTATAACTTTGTAAAAGATATGGTTGCACGAAAGGTTGTGAACTTGCGGTACATATCTACGCATAGAATGGTAGCAGATCCTATGACAAAGCCAATACCTAGAGATGTGTTTTGTGGTCATGTAAAATCTCTAGGATTGCGTAGAGTCTGATGTACTGAATTGTAATTTTCCTGAGTTGTTCACATTTATGAAATTTTGTTTTTCATTGATTAATGCCTATGAATCTTTGTATAATCTTTATGCATCTTAATGCTCAGTGCATTATTTTAAGTTGAGAAGTATGTCGGACAGATATAAGATTAGCCCACTCACACGGGTAATCGCCTCTGTTTACTATGTGATGAATAGAGATGAGACTGTTTTTAAGCTTATTATCTAGGTGATAATCGAGAGCGCAAGCTTAAAATACGTATGTCGCCTTAACTGAGTGTTAAGATGAGGACATGATACTAAAGATGTCTGAAAGTAAAATACCCCACACATTTTACTTTATCTGTCTAAGATGCCAGATGTGAGTTCTGATAAATTTTGTGAATAAGTAGATAGGTGAACTCAAGTTAGACATTGGGTATGTCTGAACTATCATCTGTACGGTATTGAAAAGTGTAGACATACGCTCCATGGGAAATGAGTTAATACCGTAATACGTATTTTATACTACGTATGCATGAGACGACCAATAAGAGTGGCAAAAAGTTTGATCTCAACTTTTATGACGTGTGAGACTCTTGAGGAAAAGAGTTCCTCAATTTTGAAGTCCCCTCGGACTCTTACTTATTCTCAAGATTTCTATTTAGTGTTTGCTATCTTAGTGTGTTGCCAATGGTCATGAGATGATTCGATCTAATGGGGCATTTCTAGAAAAGCAAGCTGGACTGAAATTGAGAGTTTGAAGGAAAGAGGAAGATCGATTTTGAAGAATCACATTATAGTTTTGTATTCACTGGTCGACCAATTATAACTGTTTTTGTGATAATTATAATTGTGAATACAATATATATATCATGTTTAAAAGAGATCAAGGGAGATATAAATGTGATCGATCGATCTAGGGTACTGCATACTAAATCTACTCGGAGTGTGACGCCCATTATGAGCTGCTATATATTCCTAAGTATGTATAGCAACGAGTTCTCAAAGTATGCTGGTCGCACGGATTATTCACCGGTATGAATGTTGAAGAGAGGTAAAGAGAATCCTGTTCGGCCCACCTTGTGCGAGTGGGAGATGAAAGCTTTATTTAATTAAAGGGCTTAAGGCCCTGTCCGCCCAAGCTGGGCCCAGAAAGCCCGGCCCATGGGAATAGGGGCCCGTGGAGAGAATAGGGTATAAAAGGGAGAGAGAGAGAGAGAAGACGTTGATTGGAAATCATAATTCACGTACGTCTTTTCTCTCCCGCGTGTTTTTCTCTCTCAAAAGGAACAATAGGCATACGGCTTTCAATTCTTCCCTTCAAGGCTTCATCGGATCGAATTCGACCGGATTTTCTTCCTCCATTGGCGTCGGTGTCTAATCTGTGGATTAAAAGGTACGCTCGACTCTGTGGTGTGCTTTAGGATCGGTGATACGTGTCGTTTTCTTGGGCTTCGTCTTCCGCTTGATTTAGGGGTTCGATTCGGTATCGAATCCAGTTTTCAGGGATCCGTTAATCCCAACAGGAAGGATAGCGAAGGACTTGGTTTCAGGGATCTAATGACTTTTAATGGGGCTATGTTAGGAAAACAAGCATGACAAATTACGTAAAACCCATCCTCATTATGGACTCAAGTATTAAAAGGCTTTACTTCCCGAATTGTGACTTCTAGCATGCTAGGAAAGGAAATTGACCATCATAAGAGTGGCAAAGTGTACTAATGGAGAGAGCATCTATCCATCCTTCCATTATGTGGTCTATGGCTAATGTAGAGATAAATATTAGAAAAGACAAATTGCTACATAGGGGAATTATTGGTGGTCTAGCTAACATTAGAGAGCCTAAAAGGCTAGCTGAGTTTATTGTTCAGGAGGAGTCAAAGTGGAGTGAACAGATATTGAAGCAACTATTTGATGAACATATTGTCAATGAAATTCTTGCCATCCCATTGAGGTTACATGACACTGAAGACAAATTGATTTGGTTAAATGCCAAATCTAGTCCTACATAGTAAAGAGTGGCTATAATCGGAGTAGAGATCTTTTAGAGAAACCAAACCCAAATCAGGCCTCCTCCTCATATCAAACCCCTAGAGCTTTGTGGAATAAAATTTGGAAGATTAACGCATTACCAAAAATCTGATTTTTCCTTTGGGCGATATGTCAAAATGCTTTACCAACAAAGAAAAATCTATTTAGGAGGAGTATTATACCAGACCCTAAGTATGATTTATGTCAGCAACATCTCGAGACAGTAGAGCCTATCTTTCTCCTTTGCCCATGGATGAAACAAGTCTGATCCGATCCTTTGCTACAAATCAAAATTCCCACTCAAGGTCTTCCAAGAATTGAAGAATGGCTCTTGAACTTTAGTGTCACATTTGTACCATTCAAGCAATTTGCAACTATCCTTTGGCTTATTTGGAAATCAAGGAACAATTTTATATTTCGAAGACTAAAACCAAATCCACAACAGTTGGTGAACTCAACTTTGGTGGCACATAATGAAGCAAGAGGAATAAAATCTGGAAAAGGGAAAGCCGTTGAAGGTCAAAACTTACCTCAAATTTGGTGAAACCCAAAACATGGAGTGTTGAAGATCAATATCAATGCTTCCTTTATTGAAGGTTCAACAACTGGAGCGGTTGTTGGTGTGTTGCAAGATAGCCTCAAAAGAATTATAGATGGATTTGCGAAAACAGTGAGGGTTAGCTCCGCAGCTTAAGCCGAGGTAAGTGCTTTTGTAGAAACATTAGTTTTCTTCTCTGATCATGCTATGGATTGTCTTCAACTAGAGTCAGATTGTTTAGACATGGTAAGAGCTCCCACAAGTGCTGATCTTTTCAAGTGGGATATACATATGCTTATCTTGAAAGCTCAAGACCTTTTGAAAATTTTTTCCAATATTAAGCTAGCCTATTGTAATAAAGAGTCCAACAATGTGGCAGATTGGATAGCTAAGGCTGAAAGAAAAAATTCCTTGCCTCGTAATTGGACCCTTTACCTCCCTCTCGATCTTTGGAGTCTACTTTGCTTTGATGCTGTGTCGTTGTACTCACAAGATAAGACTTAAGAAAGGAATGTATATTGTTATTCTGACAAAAAAAAAAAAAAATCCCATTCCAGTTCCACCCCACCATTAGTGCTTTCTTATATCTGTTACAAAATCGGAGTTAACCAAGAAATCTTTAAGTTACGGTGGATTAGCCCCTTGAATTCGAAAAATGAACACCACAAAAATCTAAATTTGGTTCCATTCTTGAAAATGAAGGTGTCACAACCCTTCTGAAATGATTATAAGGGAGTTTGACAGATTGTTAAGAATAACCCTTTTTTGAGGTGGCACTTGTGCTTGGCACTGGCTCTTTCAAGTTGCACCGATCGCAATTTGGTTTCTCATTTATTATTCATTAGGTTTCAACTTGGGAGCAGCTAGTAACATATTATGGGTTGGTGTGGTTTAATGCAAACTTTTATTATTAGAAAGATATATTCCATGAAAAAAGATAAAGTTTGTATAAATTGTAATATTAAGAAAAAAGGCGATATTCGGTTGAGTTCAATTAATCAAACCAAACTGGAATAAAAAATGATTATTTTTTCATTATTCAAATTGAAATACAAATTGAATCGAATATACACAAAATTTCAATTCAATTTGATTTTGATTTTGGTTCAGTCTTCTGGTTCGGTTCTGACACCCCAAGTGGTGAGTGGTCCTTGGTTGAAACGGCCTTGGCGGCTTCTGTAGCAACCAAGTGGTGAATCGTAACAAGGCAGTACATACCATTAAATGTTCATGAGGTTCGTGAATTTCAGCTTCCTCCCATCTTTTTTTTTTTTTCTTTCTGAATTAAAAGAAATTCCTAAAGCGAAGGTTTGATGTAAAATAATGAGAATGCAAGCCTGTGCGATATTAGTTTTTTGTTTAGGGGTCGAATTCGTCATCATCAACGGATTCTATCCTTAGTTTCCATGAAATGCGAGAGAGATTCTTAGTGAAAATTTAGGTATCTACGGGAGGGAATCCATCCGCTTCAACCCGTGTCATGTGCTTCGAAACTTGGAAAAGGCGTGGATAGAAAGGTGGTGAAAAGTACTGGAAGAGAAATAGAGAAAATAAAGGGGCAGAACGATAGGGATGGAATTTAGGCCCTGTTTCTTTGTGTTCTTTTCTTCTGTTCTTGAACACAATTTTTTTTTTTTGTTCTAGGGAACAAGAAAAGAACAGAAGTGCGTTTGTTTGCATTTTTTTCTTCCAAATCTATTTTTTTTATTCCCAGGAACAAATTTGGAACAGAAACAAGAAAAAAAAAAAAACTTGTTTCTTGTTCCTGGAAGACTTTCGAAAAACAATTTTTCTCTCATATTTTTTCCTTCTCTTTCTTTTCTTCTTCTTTTTTCTTTGGCCAGTTGCTGGCCTTAGCCATGGCGGACAACTGGCCGTCGAGGGCTGGTGACCTCGTCGGAGCCTCGCCGGCCCTTGGCAAGGTGAGGCCGACCTCGCGCCGGCCGGCGACGCTTGGCCTCACCTTGGCTAGGAGAGCTCAAGCTCGCTCGGATCCGGCGAGGCCGAGCTCGCCTAGCCACCAACGACACTTGGCCTCACCGGGCCATCGCTAGGCGATGCCTCGCCGTGATCGGACAAGGCCGCCCTCGTCGGCCGGTCGCCGCGCCCATGGACGAGGCCGGCGATCGGCCAAAAGGAAGGAAAAAGAAAAAAAGGGAAAATAAAAAATAAAAAAGGAAAAAGAAAAAAAGGAAAAAAAGAAAAATATTAAAAAATTAAAAGAAACAAAAAAATTATACAAGTTTATCAAATGTGTTCATGTTCATTTTCTATTCCAAAGAATAAGTTTACCAAACGCGTTCTTCCGTTAAAAAATTATTCCCCGAAACAGAAATAGTTTTTTTTCTATTTCTGTTCCTTATAACAATTTTTGAACAAAAACGTTACCAAACGCATCCTAAAGTCTGAAAATCTATCTCAACGAACCAACCCGAATATTTTTAGCTTGAAAGAGACCATGGTGGGTTTTGGAGCTTTATTGTGCATATTTCTCCACACTTTTGGTCAGCCGCTGTTTTTATCATCATCATCATCATCATCATCATTATTATTACTATTATTATTAATTTTACTTTTAATTTTTTAATTTAAAGAATTCACTACCCTTCTGGCCTAGCCCTACCCGAACATTAAAAGCCCGACATAAAATGTTGATGGGCTAGATAGTCCATTTTGCCCGTGTCCAATCTTTTCTTCGGGCTGGAAAATTCCAGGCCTGAAAGTTCGGGCCACGGTAAAAATTGGCTACAAGCCCGACCAGGCCCGCCATTCTTTGGGCCCCACTTCCCTTCTTTTACGTGATATTTCCATTATTTCTCATTTTTCTTTTAATGGACAATAATGTCTTTTTACTCATTCACACTTTCTTCACCTTCATTTTCCCACTCTTTTCGAACAGAATATAGTCATTTATCATATTTTCTTCACTTTCATTTTCCGAACAACTTTATTTTCTTCACCCATATTTTTTCACCTCCCAAATTCTTTTTTTACTGAACATAGTGTTGGTAGATTTGATTTAGGTTGCGCTAGTAGACATGCACTTTATTTTATTCACCGCATTTTTTTTCATTCCATGGAAAATTTAAGTAGAATGGATTTCAAACAACTGAAATAAATAATTATAATAATGAAAAGCTGCAACCAATTTCATTGTAATAGGAGACGTTAGCGAAAAATATTCATTTATTGAATAAGTTATACTTCTAGTTATCAACAATTATGAATAAGATACATTATATCTTTTTTCTACTTTCTTGTTTGCTTCAAGTCACATTAAATATTTCTCATAAATTTTACTATCATAATTTGATTGCAAATAGGCCATATTATTAAAAATACATCTGATAATACTTTTTTATCCATTTTTTTTTTCAGTTTAAACTCAATAAAAGATATAATTTTAGAGATCATAAATCAATGATTTAAAATTCATCGATCAAATATGGGCCACATGGCTAACCATGCCATATCTTTTGTGACGATTGTTATCATATACACTGCTATACAAGTTAGGAGTTAGCACTTAAGATTGAGATATATTTTAAAAATACGTTTAAAGAAACTTTTGTTGTGTTATGATACTTTACTAGTACCAAGGTTGGTACTAGTGGCCCTAGACTTCATGCCAATTAGGGAAACAAAAGGAAGGTAACAAAAATATCATAACGCAAGTCAGGAGTTGGTACTTAAATCATTAAAAATTGAGATTGTGGTCCCTAAAGTTATTCACATATGTGATTTGGGTTCTTCATCATCGGGTTTGTCAAACATTGGCCATGGTTTTTGCACATAAGGAAGTTACCCATGAGATAGTTTTGTACCCTGTGTAAAAGAGTTCAAAAGTGATCCCATGATATTTTCAAAATTGGATCCCGTGTAAGTATGTCAATTCAAATTAAGTACAAATAACTATTAGGTGAAAAAAAAAAAGTCAGTACTTATGGCTAAACTACATGACGAGAGAATTACGGAGTCTTGATATTATTAATTCAAAGCGACAAAAATGAAATATCTTTGAAACTTAATGATGATTCTACTTTATTGCAAATAAAAGACTATAATTACAAAAAAAAAAAAAAATTTTAGAGACAATGAAATCAAAGTCATAAGCTCTGAAAATATTCATAGAAATTCCTAAAAGTATCTTAAAAGTTGAATGGAGTCGATTGACTTCTAATGTGGCAAACACTTTCCGTTCTTTTTGTTAAACCTCGGCACACATTTTGTCGGCCCTAGAAAATGGAAGGCCCAAGGCATTGTTTTTTTCCCGGGGGGGGGGGGGGTGGGGGGGGTGAAGAGGGGTTTGGGGGGTGGGTTGTTAGGGGGCGAGGAGGGGGAGGAGGAGGCCCAACCAAAGATGATGCCGCCTGGTGAACTGGTGACCCCTCCTAGTGGCCGGCAGACATTGCTGGCCCCACCGGACCAGCGAAGTAAAAATGAAAAATAATAATAATAAAAAGGTTGATTTTTTTTTTTTTTTTCAAATTAGAATAAAATTCATGTCAGCATTGTCTGCGCCACATATGATGATGAGTGTTGATTAAACTGTCATGTCAATTATTTTCGATCAAAATTAGATAAAAGGACTACATTGACAATTTCTTAACCTATTTAGGACTATATTGGGAAATTCTAAAAAAATTTAGAACTAAATTAGCACAATTGAAATGTTTATAAGTGAATTGATCATCGTACAATAAGTTTAGGACTTTCTAGACCATTTTCACCATAATCTTGCGTTCAATAGTTACATGATAGTAACCATTACCATGTATGCTATTGGTTCAATTAAGAGTTATTTAAAGTCAATAGACAAATTGAAGAGTTCAATATTTAAAGTCAATAGACAAATTGAAGAGTACAATATACATCAAATATACGTAGTGTTGTCCGACTTTTAAAATTTCTAAATCGCCTAAGAAACTTTGTGAGAACCATATACCGAGTCTCACAAGAAAACACAAGTTTCCATATTTTCAATGGAAATTTCCAAACTGTATTTAGTTTTATCCATCGCGTCACTTATAAATTAAATCCATACAACATCTAATGATAAATGCAATTCTCCCGTCGCACCTTAATCACAATCCAAGTGCTTGTAAGCACAATCACCTCTAGAGATAGATAGGGATGCCATCACGTGTGTTGACCTCGCGAGTTGGTGATCAACTTTCAGTGACGCACCATCGAGGAAAATCAGGGGAAGAACTAGAAGCACTCCAAGGTTGAACGTTGACCAGAGTCTTTTTTAAAATTTTTGAGGAGGCTCTGTATTCCTTTTCTTGGTTGGCAAGAAGGAATTTGTAAAATGCATTTAAGTAAGTAAGATAATGAAAGACTTCGACTTGAATACGCATCAGTGGTATTGGTTGGGGGAGTGGTGGCATCCAGAATGGGGATCAGCAATATGATGGGGAGAGAGAAAAAGAAAAAAAATGATGTAGTAGACGAGAATGTATTTAATGTGAATACTTCTTACATTTAAGTGCCAATTAAGATGACATACATTTCACGTGAATAATGCGGATTGAACGATTATACCACATCAATCGTGTGATAGGCACATGAAATTTATGTTTGTCGTAGAGGGGTACTTTAAACTTTTACTTTAGGATTTCTGTCTAAAAGTAAACATTTGCTGCAAATGTCAAAGCTTAATAACCGTTTTTTGGTATAGATAAAAAGTTTTTTTGATTTTTTCTTTTCCTAATGTGATCAAATCCAAGAAAAGCTAAAAAAAAAATACCTCCGTGTTCTATCCAGATTTTTGTGCCGTCACTTTTGTAGCTTTGTCATCAGGTTTCAGATTTTAAATTTGTTATCAAATGAATGGGAAAAGGAAATTTCTACGATGGCAGGCGACTGATTGACTAATGACATTGTGAAAACTGCACGAATGGAGGTGATCGATTCGTCTTTAGAGGAAACTCACATATTTGATGAAGTTTTTTAATATAACTTAGAAGAAGATGGACAATATTCATTTGGCTATTCCGAGAATTAGCATCTGCTTCTCTTTTTCTTCCCAAGACCAACGTCAAAAGTTAATGTAGTCAACCATAAATTATATCCGAGATGTTAAATATTTAGTTATTCTTCTCATTTGCCATTTCTGTCACAATTGCAAGAAGTTTCCATGATCTTTCAAGTGTTGGCTGCATTCAAAAGACACACATGAAGCGTCGAGAAACATTGAACCGGCGCAACAAGATTATAACTAATAATAATAATATTCTGATGATGGTAATGCATAAGTACATCCATACACTAAAGTTGTCTTCCTACCTAATTATGATTGTTAAATTGCAATAATAGTGTAGTAGTTGAGCTTTTACGATAAGTTACTTAATCTAATTAAATAGGCAACTATTGATTCTTAACCTGCTGGTGAATGTCGCTATCCCACATGTTACCTTGCTAGAAGATATGACAATGATCAACATTTACACCATAATAAAGGACCAAATAATGAAAGATCAAGACAAATAATTAGTGGCCAGTGAGTCAGACTTCTTTATTTTTATTTTTCTGTCTTTCGAGTATTGGCTGTCTTTGGAAAAACATTGAATCAGTTCAGCCAGATTACAACTAATAATAATATTATAAGGAAAAAGACACTAGAAGTATCATAACTTTAATTTGGTGCTCATTTTGTGCCAAAATTTTTCGATAGATCACTCAAATGCCAAATTAGAAAAAAAAAGCAATTACTTAAATGCCTCCGGCGATAAATTCCGACCAAAAGTCCTATGTGGCTTTTTAAATAAAAATTTGATTCATACATGGCTTTTTTTATATTAAAAAGAAGTCCAACATGGACTATGAGGTGGCTAGTCTTGACTTAAACAATGCCGAACTGAGTCATACTCATACTCTCTTTCTCTCTCTCGATCAACTCGCTCAATTGGCATGAGAAATAATACTTAGGCTTTTGCTGCATGGAGGGAAGAAATTGTGGCTTATTGTCAGGGGATGAATCTCGTAACAAGGAAAATGTGAGTGAATATTGTGTCTGGTGAGATGCAAGGAATCTTTAATTGGGATTCGACCTTCTCCAAGTTGTTCTTCTTGGACTTCTAAGAGCACAAAATAACAGTGACAATAACCCCCTCTCGGCTTTGTTGGAACAAATTTGAGTCGCTTGTTCTGCTCCTTCTCTCCATTGTAAGATTTCGCTTTCAATTTTGTGGTTTTCGAATTAGGGTTTTCAAATTTGGGGAAATGGCTTGATTTGTCCGATTAAGGTTTATATTTGGGGCAAAACATGCAGGTGACATCATTTAGAGCTATTAATGCTACCGGGCATGCTGGTGAGTCATACTGATCGGAGAAATTGATAAAATAATGCTACGTCGGATTTCTGGCATCCCAAATTAGAGTTAGCATCTAGGTGATTGTTTTGTTTAAAGTTGCACTTAAGTATTTCCACGAAAAGTTTTGGCATCAAAATAAAAGTCGTATGAAAATTATGTCACTTCTAATGTCTTTTCCCCAATAATCTAATGATGGTATTGCGCAAGCACGTCCGTAACACAGAAGTTATCTTCCTACCCAATTCCGTTTTTTAAGTTGAAATGATATTATAGGGGTTGTGCTTTGAAGATAGATCAATTAATTTATTTAATCGCCAATTTCTCTGTCATTATCCATAACCAATATTTAAAAGGAAATTATTGATTCTTAATCACAGAGAGAATGTCACTGTCCTAAAGTTGCATCCATTTTACCTAGTCGGAAGATATAACAACGACGAAGACTTACACCATAATAATAGACCGAAAGAAATAATTATAATTAGTGACTTGTGACAATGACATTAATTTGTCTTTTCTTATGCAAATCATACTTGTAAGTTATCCTCGGCATGGATCGATATGAAATGAAAGTAAGACAAAATCTTATCATGATTGGCCGGCAAAAAAATAAACTCCATTTATGGTTCTTTAGAATTTATTAACGAAATAATCTAGTTGGCATAAAGAGGCCTAGTTGCAATGTATTAGCAATCTTTGATGAAGTGTTTTCAATTGAACAATTACACCAGATCTTTTAATAGCGGATCGTAGCCTTATTCTATTATTTAGCATTTCTTTTAACAATCGACCAGAATTTTTTGAACAATTTAGCAAACCGCGTATCATATTTATTCAAATAATTATTTTTCGAATTTTCTTTGTGATCGAGGATAATAATTATCTGTATGTTTCCACGTTCAATTACCAAATACTATTACCCAGCACTATGCAGAAGAGGAAGACCATGTTTTCTCATTTTCACCAGTGCAACAACAGAAAATATTTACTGATAATTGGATAAGCACAACAATTAAAAGGGAGACGATTTGCTTGTTATAGGGGAAACTTTTTTTCTTTTTTTTTTTTTTGTGAAGGACATGTGGAATGTGTTGCTGTAAAGGAAAACAATTATGCAGTAACATTTATCTTCTATCAAGTAAGGAGATAGAAGATACGCAAAATAGACTTTAAAGTGGTTTGGTCTTTTACTTGACTTACTCCACTCTCCAGGCTCTAATGGCCACAACAAGGTTAGAATTTACTTTGTAATCGTCTAGACGTTTCTATAGGATACTTGATTAGATGATTCTATAAACTCACTCTCGCAACACAAACTCTCTTCCCTTATTATAGGCATACAGACTTATACAGAGAAATATTATCAGAATTATATAGCTTCTACACACAAGAATTTGTTGATAAAGACGACAAATTAATGGCTAGCTGCCTTGATTAAATAATGGATCTCAACCTTAAGACTGCATAATCTCACATCACATTGAAAATAACAACAGGGTAATCAGCTTAATAGAATTTTGAAATGAAATTTGCTTGACTAATCGACTTGCTTTACTTAATTGAAAGCTAGGATGCTCCATTATCTTCCCTTTTTTTTTTTTCTTTTCATATTGTGGCCGGTGACACTAGGCAAGGCCCTTGCCCATATTGCAACTGTGGGCGAGGGCCTCACCTAGGTCTAGTGAGGGCTTTTGTGCCCTTGTCAGTGATTGATGAGGACTCAGGCGAGGGCTGCGACCATTGCCAGCTGTCAACAAGGGCTTGTAAGGGCTTGCTGGCAACCTCTCTGGCTACGATGAAAAATAAAATATAAGTGAAAAAAGATGCAGACAAGCATCATAGCACCTTTTGAGTGAGACGCCTTGAATTTCAAGTTAGGCCATGGTAGAGAAGAGAGATATAGAGGAAGTGTGAGATTCAGACAAAGGTGGAGCTCGAGGCTTGCCTAGCCGATCGCCGGCCATTGCCGTGCCGGCGACCGGAGGAAGAAGAAAGAAAAAAAAAAAAAAAGAAGAAAGAAAATAAAAGAAAATAAAAATAATTATAATTATAATTTTGATATTTGTAAAAAATTATTTTTGTAAAGTTAAAAAGAGAAGAGAGAGTCTCTCTCTTAAGACCCACTTAAAACCAAACCCATTTAAGACCCACTTAAGACCCACTTAAAACCCACCTATCAAAGTAAACCCATTTAATTACCTTTTATCAAAAACAAGTGACCCATATATGACCCATTTATGATTTAAATGGGTCATATATGGGTCTAAGACCCATTTTGACACCTTTATTTGGCAGTAAGGTTTTTTTTTTTTTTGATTTTGGGGGGAAGAGAGAGAAATGGCATGGTAGAACAAAAGATATTTCATG
This sequence comes from Eucalyptus fibrosa, assembly GCA_017140475.1. Classification (NCBI taxonomy): domain Eukaryota; kingdom Viridiplantae; phylum Streptophyta; class Magnoliopsida; order Myrtales; family Myrtaceae; genus Eucalyptus; species Eucalyptus fibrosa. The sequence goes on from CM029506.1 coordinate 23,889,854, forward strand.
TAACAATCATATCATATAATATGATAAATCAATGTAAAATGAGTATTTTTAATATTTTAACACTTAATAAAATGACTCATACTTTGCATGGATAACATGAATTGACTAATTATACCATATCAATCATGTGATCGGCTGATAATATAAATTTTATTAGTAGAGGGATAGTTTAATTTTCTAATCAAGCATTTTTGTTTGAAGATGAATGTTGTCACAAATGTCAATAACTCACGGTCGTATATGATATAAATGCAAAGTTTGCTTGGATTTTTAAATTTTCTCTAATGTGGTTAATATAAAGAAAAGCTCAAAAATCATATTCACCTAATTTCACTCTATATCCTCAATTTATAAATTTATAAATTTGTTGTTAAATGAATGCAACATGAAAACTCCTAGTAAGATACCCATCGATTGATCAATGAAACTTCTAGGAAATTTTCGGGATGACTTGTAAATTGCGTTCTACTTTTTGGCGTGGAAATTTCTGGGATGACTTGTAAATCGCGTTCTACTTTTTGGCATGTCCTTTAAATGTGACTAATGGACAATAATTTATTGAACAATTTTGCAAACTGCATTAGGAAGACTATTTAATAAGGGTCCCACCTCTAGATCTAGGTGGAGGAAGACTTTAACTTGCTTCCCCTTGCCAGTCTTTTCTTTTGAGTAGGTTTAGTCAGCTTTTGGTTTATCACTTTCTCTGCAACTAAGCAAGGGAGATGGTGAAGACCTTTGACTTCTTTGGCCGAGAAGAGGAAAATGGAACGAAGCAAGCAAAAATATTATTAGAAAACTTTGGCTTGCTTTCCAGTGTCGCACGCTGTGAAGTAGATTACCCAACACCAATGATTTGGAACTTGTGTGACTTCCAGACAAATCAACCAATCAAGATTAATCTAAATTTTATAATTCATCTTCCCACTCTTTACTTTCTTTTAAAGTATAAATTTAAAATTTAAGATGTGCAGGTTGCAACTTTAATATTTGGAATAAAATATATCAAGCTACTCATGAGTGGATCATAATTTATAACATATTTCGAATTGTGAATTTTGCAAATCAATCTAAAAATTGCTCGTGGTACTCTACCTTTACTCCATTGCTAAATTTGATTATCTAGGCTATTTCACAGCTCAATTTCTAAAATTAAGCCGATTTCACTGCAATCATCTTATTTTTAATGGGATGATAGATATGTATTAGTTTGGTTTTGTGTAATCTTCATTGATATGATCCGCAATTTGTAGCCGTCTTTATGTTTAATTTGTGGTACCATATATCTTTCCATATTGGTTCGGGATCTAAATCTATATACTATAAATGATCTTTTGAAAAGGTAGGGCATAGTCTAGCATTCAAAATTTGTCATATTATAGTAATTTTGGATTCTGTTACATATATAATAATTTTACTTTAAGTAAATGAATTAATTCCAACCAAGGTTAAGATTTTGATACATATAAAATAAATTTGGTTTAGTAATTACGTTAATTCCAACGATGGATAAGTCTCTTTAGTTAAAACCTATTCATGTGTTTTTCTTAATAGAAATGGTGTTTTAAATAGAATTTGCATCTTAACCATTGTAGCTTTACTATCGGATTAATAGGAGTTATTTAAAGCCAGCAGATAAATTGAAGAGTTCGATGTATATTAAATTTATATTGCATTGTCACGCATCTAGATTTCTTATAACACCTAAGAAAAATATGAAAAATTCATTCCGTGTGTCACAAAAAAAAAGTACAAAGTTCCATATTGTCATTATGTTATGACTGGTTTTATCCATTACATCACTATTAAATTATGTCTATTTAAATTGAAGAGTTCGATGTATATTAAATTTATATTGCATTGTCAAGCATCTAGATTTCTTATAACACCTAAGAAAAATATAAAAAATTCATTCCGTGTGTCACAAAAAAAATACAAAGTTCCATATTGTCATTATGTGATGACTGGTTTTATCCATTACATCACTATTAAATTAAGTCTATTTAAATCGAAGAGTTCGATGTATATTAAATTTATATTGCATTGTCAAGCATCTAGATTTCTTATAACACCTAAGAAAAATATAAAAATTTCATTCCGTGTGTTACAAAAAAAATACAAAGTTCCATATTGTCATTATGTTATGACTGGTTTTATCCATTACATCACTATTAAATTAAGTCTATTTAATATTGTAGGATGATTTGTAAAACCCATTCTATTTTTCGACACATCTTCTAAATCAAACTTATGGACAAAAATTTCTTGAATAATGTCGTACGCCACCTACCATTTCTTTATTCAAACCTTTATTTTCACTAGTACGAAAACCAAAGATACCAACAATCAATTCTTCTTGCTTTACAAATTTTTCTTGCTATATAACAAATGGCACCACTATGATATCATGACATTTTACATCCAAGCAAAGTCATATACTAAATATTTCCTGATAATCCATAGTTAGGATGTCCAATCTACCTTATCAGCTAATTAAGTTAATATTGCATAGTATTAAGACAATACTCACTTCTATCTATATGTATTAAGAAAATTAAAATAGGAGCATAGCTAAGATTCTAAGATTGCACTGTAGACTCATGCATGAACCGGCGTGGCGACATGGGGGCGAAAAAGGGGATAATACTTAGTAGGCCTTCCACATTATTAGGTTCTAGGGTGTATCCAATAATATAATGCTAGTGGCGTTTTTTTTTTTTATCATTGAATCGATGGGGTTGAAATATAATGGGTTCCTTAATTAATACTAGAACGGGTATTGCGTTGATTTGGAATATGTGAGGCAAAGTAATTTTTTTCCGATGGTTTAAAATCTTTTAATTTCATGATCCATCTCTAAGTGAAAAATGAAGCAAAATAAATTTCATAAAGAGATATGATTATTTTGCTTTACTTATTCTAAGAAAATTGTGGTTCACTGAAATATATTAAAATGTGTTTAGGGAAGGATTATATTCTCTATTGCACTTTTATCATCTCAAAGATGGATTTTTCTCCGCCTATTTTTATATCTAAAAAAAATTCCCTCTACCATAGATTCTTTAGCTTTGACACAGTCCACTTATTAGCCGACCAATTCAATTATCAAACCTACTCTCTCAAAGGCCAAACTTTATGATGATATACAATTTCATCCGAAAAACCATATAATAAAAAAGTGAATCTCAAACCCATTCACCCACACAACCATCTCCAAATGTCAAAAATGCCCTCAACAACACCAATTATCAATTTACAACCGCCACACATACAACAGAAGCAAAAGTCGCTCATCCAAGAAAATGGCACTTTCGTAAAAAAATTGCTAGACGAGACTTGTAACGATGGCATCGAAGATCCTTCACTCTCTTGCTCTCTTTCCTCTTCCTTTGTATCATTATAAGGTCCCGTACTGCGCTCTCCCTCTCTCTGCGCAGAGCTCTCATTCTTCAATTCTCAAGCATTCACGTACTCCCTCAGCCTTTTCAAGTCTCTTGCTCTTCGCTTTGCTGGAAACATGGCGGTTTCTGGCAAACACCGACCTCTCGACGGTTCTTTCCCTCATGAGCTCACCTCCAATACTCCCTTTTCCAGCCACACCTCGAAGAAGCGCAAAATGCTAGTGAATGAGACAAATTTGCAGGCATCATCTGGACCTTCCTATGGGGTTTTTCTAAGTTTTCGAGGATCAGACACTCGTTATGGATTCACCGATTGTCTTTTCCATGCCTTGGTGGATGCTGGGATCCTCGTCTTTAGGGATGATGAATCCCTCCGTGTTGGTGAGAAAATTAGTGATGAACTTCTACAAGCAATTGAGAACTCAGAGATTTACATTCCCATATTCTCCAAGAATTATGCCGCGAGTCACTGGTGCCTTGAAGAGCTCGCACACATGGTTGATTGCACCTCCAAATCTGAGAATAAAAAGATTTTGCCCATTTTCTTGGACGTGGAACCTGATGATGTCAAGCTCAAAACAAAATTATACAGCAAAGCTCTTTCAAAGCATTGGAAAAAGTTTTGCACTGAAGCAGTAGAATTATGGAAAAAGGCTCTTATTGAGGTGGGCAAGGTAAAGGGATGGAATGTGAATAAAGACGATGGGTAAATGTCTTGAACTTTTCAACTGTCATATGTAAATTTTTTTTTCCTCCCTACTCTTTTTAATTGTGGTATTATTGTTGAAAATATAATTTATTCATCTCCTCGATTTTACATAGTTTAACTTGCAGTCGCGGCCACTGCCGCTATTGCTATTGGCCACTGTAGTGGAAAGGACAGAATTTTCACTGGCAGTGGTCAATGGTGGTTGCTATTGGTAGTATCGCGGCGATGGCTTCGGTCAATGGCACTATTGCGGTGGTAGCGCACCCTGCTCATCCTGATTTTCTCTCTCCTCTCACTCTTCGTCTCTATCACAATAGCCATGAATAGTAATAGATCTCCGAGCAGATCCACGAAGCTGCTGGCTAGCCACCACAGCAGCTCGTCCGTCAGTCGCCACCACTTCTTCGTCACCATCCCAACACCAAGCCACCAGAAGGCTCCAAGCCATCCGCCCTCGACACCTTCTTTGTCTCACTCACTGTGGCGAGCCGAATCCGGGATCTGGACATCCGGTCTGATGCCAACGAGCCCATATTCAGCGTAGTTGATTGTGGGTGACCCCAAATTTGGTGTCACCCAAGGCCAACGACGCCATCCCCGGCGGTCGCAAGGCCATGACCCCAGTGACGTGGAGAATTGAGGCAAGGCCGAGGTGGGGGGTCAACGGGGCGCAAGGGGCAACGCAATCGGAAGGCGATGGTGACAGTGAAGGGAGGCGAGTGATGGCAACGGTGGCATGGCAGTGGCAGGGGCCGACGGTGATGGTGACTGAAGTTGTGGAGTGGAGAGAGATTGGCAAATCAGAACCGCATATATGTCTAGATTCTTTTGCGTTATTCCTTAAAATGTGAAGGCAATTTAGTCACTTTGGGAGTAGTTTTACAACATTAAAGTTAACCCTAACACGGTTGTTCTCTTATGGCAGCCAAGGAGAACTGATTCGTTCCATAATACGAATGATTTCAGTTAAGCTGAAGGTTGCATATCAAAATGTGACTGAACATATAGTTGGAGTTGATGATCATGTAGAAACTATAATCCAAAAGTTGGATGTGGGATCTAATGGTGTACGGTTTCTCATAATCCACGGAATGGGCGGTGTTGGCAAAACAACCCTTGCTAAGGTCGTCTTCAACAAACTATTTTCTAGCTTTGATCAATGTTGTTTCCTTGTAGATGTTCGAGAATCATCAACAGGGAAAGATGGTTTGGTAAATTTGCAAAAAAAATTGTTATCCAAGCTCCTTGGTCCTCATTCTATTGACCAAATTGAAGACGTGAATGATGGGATTAACAAGATTAGAGAAGCACTTAGAAATAAAAATGTTTTCATTGTTCTTGATGACGTGGATGAGAAAGAGCAACTGAAAAGTCTTGCAGAAAATGGTAGTTGGTTCGGTTTAGGTAGCAGGATTATCATAACTACTAGGGACAAAAGTGTCCTAACTGAAGCCCCAAATGTTTCGACTTACGAAGTATGTGAAATGGAATTTGGTCATGCTCTCAAGCTTTTCAGTAGGCATGCTTTCAATTGTGACTCTCCACCGAATCATCGTGTCTCCCTTTCAAAAAAAATCGTTCATACTTTAGGAAGGCTTCCTTTAGCTCTTGAGATTACAGGTTCATCCCTACTCGGCAAAGCTGAAGAATTATGGATCGACACATGGAAGAAGCTACAAAAAGCTCCTCCCAAAGATGTCCAAAAGAAATTGATGATAACTTATGAAAAGTTAGAGGATGGAGAAAAGGAAGTATTTTTGGATATAGCTTGTTTTTTTGTTAATGTGGATAGAACATACCCTTCCTACATGTGGGATGCTTGTGAATACCACCCACACATTGCCATTGATGTCCTCCTTCTCATGTCCTTGATAAAAATCAAAGATGAAAAAACTTTCTGGATGCATGACCAAGTGCGGGACCTTGGAAGGGAAATCGTCCATCAAGAGAATTCCAAACTTCTTAGTGAGCGCAGCAGAGTGTGGAAACATGACGAAGCACTGAGCATTCTGCAGCAGAAAGAGGTAAAAAGGGAACGACAATTTATATTCCTGTGAATTGGTGTAGACTATTCTTGCAAAAGGAAAAATAATTGCTATTAACCTTGACATGTTGACTTCTTGGTGTCTCCATTGTCAAAGAAGTTGCAAAGTAGAAGGAATTCGTGCAAGATATCTCTTTCATAGAGAGATTCTAACACGCGATGAATTTGCTAATTTACAAAACTTGAGGTTCTTTGAAGGGAAGTTTGTGTCCCTTGTTGGAGACTTCAAGAATCTTCTCCTTAATTTAAGATGGCTTTCTTGGCGTGGCAATTCCTTTGAGACAACAAACTTTCATCCTGCTAATTTAGTTGTTCTTAAGCTTTCACATAGCTATATTTCGGAGGAATGGATTGGTTGGGACCAAATCAGAGTATGATACGAATCCCACTCCTCGTAGAAGCATATCATTTATGTTGTCTTTTTTTCCCTACAGGGTCGTTTCTTAATATATATATTACCAAATTGTTTTGCAGGAGGCTAGAAAACTAAAAGTACTAGATCTCAGCTACTGTAAATTAAAGAGAACTCCTGATTTGTCTACGTGGGTGTCCTTGGAGAGATTGATTCTTGAAGGTTGTTACAATTTAATTGAAATTGACCCATCCATTGGTAAATTAAAGCTCCGAATTTCATTGAACTTGATGAGATGTCATTGTCTTCGAAAGTTGCCTGAAGAAATAGGATGTCTTCAAGCTTTGACAGAGATTTTCATGCCTAATGTGCTACATGAACTTCCGGAGACACTCGGTAATTTGCGATCGTTGTTGACCTTTGATTTACCAAATAGGACAATTAGCAAATTGCCATACTCGATTGGAGGGTTGGTGAAAATTAGGCAGTTGGATTTATCAGAGTGTACGAAGATAGAGGAACTTCCAGACTCGATTGGGGAATTACTATCATTAGTCGAGTTGGATTTGTCATCAACAAGTATTGATCACCTACCTGATTCAATCGGCAATCTAAAGCAACTGAAAGTGCTAAGGATGAGCCGAATAAGAGGGATAATAGAATTACCAAGAGCGATTGGGCTGGTGGAGAAGCTCGAAGAGTTAAATGCCCAAGGATGTTGGCACTTGACCAGTGAAATCCCTAAAGAAATTGGTAGATTGTCCCATTTGAGGATCCTGAACTTGTCAAACACATGTATATGTGGATTACCTGCCACGGTGAGTCACCTCTCTAATCTCCAAATACTTGAGATAGAAAATTATCCCGAGTTTAAACAATTGCCAGAGCTTCCCCTAAGTTTGACTTGTCTCACATGGGGCTGGCAAAATTCACTTGACGTGAAATATTGGGAGAAGTGGTCCCCTATGGAGAACTATGGGCAGGAGACATTATGGCAGGGACGAAGACGTCTTGATCGGGAAGATGAAGACGGAGTAAATAGTGTTGCTGCTAAAGAATTCCTCTGGATAAGTGCCCCATCTCAACAGGAAACACCTGTCATTACTCTTCCCACTAGCATCGGTAGCTTATCTCAGCTTAAAACACTAAAATTGTGCTGCAAATATGTGCAATTCCTCCCTCAGCTCCCCTCTAATTTAAGAGAGTTACAACTTCGAGATCTGAAGACCACACGATCACCAAATTTTTCCAATTTGAAAGACTTGTCAATCTTGACATTCGATAGATGTTCGCTAGAATTCTCCAGTATATTTGATTTGGAGTTGGAGGAACTCCGTATGGAGCTCTGTGAGTTTAGACAACTGGACGCAACGTTACAGCTGGAAATGAAAGGATTGAGATCTTTAACGATGGCTTATTGCAAGTTCCTTCCAGGAGTACTTGATCTATCGCACATGAAGAATCTAGAAAAGGTAAGTCTGGGAAGTTGCTATTCATTAGTCGAGATTCGAGGCCTTGAAGAATTGGGATCCCTTTGCTCTCTATCAGTCAAGTTTTGCGATTCTTTGGAGAGGATGTCAGACCTATCGAAATTGAAAAAACTACCGAAGCTCAATGTATCAGGTTGTTGGAAGCTAAATATGCAGGAAATCTATTGGAATTATTGGAATGGAGAGTTTGGGGGTGACATCTGCAACGTCGGCGGTTTCAATTTGTCGTCTGTCCCCGACGAGTTCAAAATTGATGCATTCTTCGGCCAGCCTGTCTCCTATACGAGCCCTTATGCTGGACAGTTTTGGCAGACATTGCCTCCACCTCCGCTGTGGTATAATGGGTCCCATTGGCAGCGCTTCCAGCGAGTTCAGACCCGCTGCATTCTTTGGCGTGTTGCCTCCGCCCCCGCCTCCGCCATCGCCTCTAGGAGCCCCATCAGCAGGTGGAATATGGCAGCACCACGTTTCGCACCCAGAAACACAGAGTACAAAAATGCTTAGTGAGCTCTGTACTTATTGTGTCTGCAGTCTCAGAACAAGGAAGACATGAAGAAATTCAGTAAAAGAGCTGTGAAGGTTGGTCTCGTTTTGGTTTCCTTATGGTGTGATATTTTTGTCTTATTCAATATGAAGTTTGATTTTGGTCTCTGCTTCGCAGAAAAACCTATCTACATAGCTAAATGGATATGTGTGTGCTTGTGGATGATGGCCTTTATACACTTGTAGGTGACACAACAGCACAATGAAGACTGCAAAAAACTATTATGACTTAAGGATGTCCCAGTTGTTGAGGTTACAATTCTGTCTGAAAAGTTTATTCGTTATTATTTCTAACAAAAAGTTTAGATACCAGGTTCAGTTTTTGTTTGTTAGGCTCCTTCAGAAGCAGAGGCACAATGTGCTGCACTTTGCAAAGCTAGAAAGGCATGTATCTTCCCATTTGATTGTCTTCAGAATCGTTCATTGTTTTCCCATGATAATTAATCGTTTAACTCTATGTAAATTACCATTTTATGTCCATGATTTAATTTCCTTTTGCACTTGCACATATGCTTGCTCACTTGTCTATTGTCTTCTTATGCGTAGTCATTTACATTTGGAATATTCTTTACTAAGCCATTTTTGTCCAGGGAATTTTCACTGACTATGAATACCTATCATTGCTTAATTGTTTTATGGTAACCAGAATTCATCTATCATGAATGGTGCTTTAGCTGTAATATTTGTTTTTCAGGTTTATGCAGTTGCTTCTGAAGATATGGATTCCCTTACTTTTGGAGCTCCTATGTTCCTTCGCTATTTGATGGATCTCATCTCAAGAAAAGTTCCAGTTATGGAATTTGAAATTTCCAAGGTACTTAGAAAACTTTATTCACTTTAAATTTTTTTTCCTCACTTTCATGACTTTTAGATCTTGGAGGAGATGAATATGGATCAATTCGTTGACCTGTGCCTTCTTTCTGGATGTGATTATTGTGAAAGCATTCAAGGTAGACATGATATTATTGCAGTGCTCTATTAACTGTTTAATACTATCGTATATCATTCTGCCCTCTTGTATGTTTTGGCTTGATGATTTCAGTGGCTTTAATTTGGAATGAATTTATTAGGTATTGGAGGGCTGACTGCTCTTAAGCTTATCAGTCAACATGGTTCCATAGAAAACATACTAAATAACAAAAACAAGCAAAGGTGCTTCTTATTCTCTGATTTTGTCCCCCAACTTGTAAGCAAAAAAAGGCAGCAAAGTTTCTCAGTGTAACAGTCTTGGCTGCTGGATTCCTTGACTCAAAAGAATCATCTCTCAAACTCAGCTGGCGTGGAAATATTTGATCAACAATTTGAAACTGAAAGATCATTTGCCACCAACAGATATGGGCTGGCAATCAGTGCATCAGCCATGCTACTTCATGTGTTGATTTACCTTTATCTATTCTATCGTCTGCCTTTTCTGTTCTTTCACTCTCACTCGAACAAAATTGTATGGTTTCTCTATCCTTCAGACGTAGAGGTTCTTTGCATTACTTGAAAGTCTTTATTCAGTTCAGTTATCCCTCTCAAGGAAATGTTTACTTGTTTTTTGAATGGGTATCAGATACCAGATAATTGGCCCTATAGTGAAGCTCGCCTGCTTTTGAAGGGGCCAATAGTTTCTACAGAAGAACAACCTGAGATAAAATGGACTGCTCCAAACGAGGAGGTGGGCCAATTTCATGCTGTGATTTACTTGCAACGTTTCACTTTTTGAATTCTTGACTCGTTTCCTAACTGATTGTTATTTCCCTTTCAAGGGCTTTATTTCCTTTCTCGTGAATGAGACTGGGTTCAACATTGACAGAGTGATGAATGTATGGCTTCTATCTTCAGTAATGTGTTGGTCAGTTGCATACTCGAGGAAGTTGCTTCTTTTCCTCTGAAGGGGAGAGCATAGATGTTTTCAATGTTGTTTTACCATGTGTATCAGGCGATAGAGAAGATTAAGGCAGCTAAGGATGAGTCATCACAAGGCTGGTAACTAAAGCTTGAACAAATGAAAGTGAGTTCCAAAATGCACTTTCTTTTTTCCGATGAATCCTTTTATTTATTTTCCTTCTCTAAGCCAGCTAAGAATCGATCTGTACCTGCTAAGAGGAAGCTATGTCATGTTGATATCTTTAAGGTCCGAGCACCTGGAATTTTCCTTCTTTTAAAGTATGCGAAGGTGTAATGTCACACATTGCTCTAGTGAAGAGACGTCTTCAGATGCTACTTTTGATGGATGAATAGTAATCCCTTTAACTCACATCGTTAGCCATTGATTGCCCTAGCGGTGCACAAATTTTCAGATCTTTGTGATCATTTTAAACTTCTGGTGATAATGTTGTAAGTCAAAGGTAGTATGTTGTCATGCCCCTGCTGCTTATGCCTGAGTACTCTAATATAACTTCACTGATGTGCTAATGGTGTTGCATTTCTCTATTCATGAAATCAATTAGATAAACAAAAACACCAGTGTGCTTGTACTGATATGTTAGGAGTTTTGGCCTGATTAACTCCCGTAATTGCACTGGATGACAGGGAGGCAAATGCACACTTCAATGCCCCAGTCTGGCATTCAAGCCCAAGATACTCTACACAGGTATCTGTAAATTCCCAGCCCAGGGTCCTTGGCAGCTTTAAAATGCCAACCATGGTGCTGGGTTTGAGGAACTTAAAACAGCCGTTGAGAATTGTCTGCATCCTGACGTGGATCTAAATAATGGCGAATGTAAGAACCCTATTCTGAGCAAGTCCTGACTTGTAGTTGCTGTTTTTGCCCGTAGTTGGAAGCAAGTTGATGCTTTCCTTTCCGAAAAAAAGGGGTCATGTCTTATGGTACTGCAATTTTGGAAGAGAGTAGTATATATTTTTATTGGAAGGATGAAGTTTGCCCTCTATGCTAGAACGAGAGGGGTACTGCTTGTCGGGCAGAGTGCATATTAGTGTTCCTTTTACAGTGTGCGTATTTGCTGTCCTAAGGATTCCATTTCTTCCATGTATTGTACATTTTACGATACTTATATATCGCTCATACAAATTTTATATTATTGTCATCCATCAACGGGAAACACCTGGGAATATTGCCAAGGAAGCAACTAACAGGAATTCCAGGGCTGGCGGTTGTAAGAAATAATAGTTTAGAACACAATAAGGATGTAACACACTTCTCAAATCTATTTCTAATCCTACTCAATAGTTTATATGAACCTATACGAATGAATTGGTATGTAGGTTCACATATCATTCTTTCAATTCCCATAAGCTCCTAAACTCCTCCATATGCATATCCATTTTAAGCTTGTAGCATCTTTCCAACCTGTAATTTTCACATCCTAATTTTGCCATTCTCTCTCTCCTAATTGTGGTTCCATATGTTATAATGGCATGACTTCGGGTTTGGGTGCTTGTTGAAAAAAAAGTGATCCATTTTTCAGAAAATTCTAGATTACACTAGAGAAAAAGCTGGCCAAAACAAATCAGCAAAAGACAAGCCTAGAAGACTCTACAATGCTGAAGAAATTTCTGGTGTACGTGGGCAGCAAGTACGTGTATGAAGAAAGAAAGCCAGCTGGAAGTTGGTTGAAAAGTCAAGAAGAGTGGCTAAGAATAGAAAAATGGAGAAAAAGGGAGAAGCAACGAGAAGACCCTGAAGGAGCCGCAACAAGCTGAATTTTATATTCTTTCTTGTACTCAAAGTCGGTGGAGGAAGGCGGTGCGCACGCCTATAAATAGGAGTTGGATGTTTGTTGTTCCTTGTAGCCGTGAAAACCACACACACTCCTTCCTCCCTTTGTAATAAAACCTTTCAAAATAAAAGCTTCCGCAAATAACCAACGGTGGTATCAGAGCCACGTCTTTGGTTGGTGTCAGGCGTTTGTCCTATCCACCAATTCCTAAAACTAACCTTTCCAAATACCCACTAACTAAACCATGGCCAACCCAACCTCATCCTCATTTCCCATTCCCATTTTTGATGGGAACAACTATGACTTTTGGAGCATAAAAATGACTACATTCTTGATGGCCCAAGACTTATGGGACATCGTGGAAAGAGGTTACGAGGCTCCGCCAGAAGGTGCAAGTGTTTCGAAGGATCAACTACAAAAGGATGCAAAGGCGCTATATTTTATCCAGCAAGCGCTCTCGGAAACTGTATTTCCGAGAATAATTGGAGCGAGGACTGCAAAAGAGGCTTGGGATATACTACGAGAAGAATTTCAAGGATCGGAAAAGGTACGCATTATTCGCCTTCAAACTCTAAGAAGAGATTTTGAGAATTCTAAAATGAAAAATTATGAGACCGTACAAGAGTATTGTGGAAAATTAAAGGAACTCGTTAATCAAATGAGAGCCTATGGAGATGGGATAACTGATCAAAGGGTTGTTGAGAAAATATTGGTGTCACTTACCAAAAAATACAACTCTATAGTTACAACTATAGAAGGAACTAAAGACTTGACGACCCTATCAATAAGTGAATTAATTGGCTCTCTAGAAGCATATGAGAAAAGACTAATGGCACAAGATGAAGATTCGGTTGAAAGTGCCTTTCAGTCTAAAGTAAATATACGGTCTCATCAAACTAAAAATGATGGAAGGAGCTCATGGAAAAACAAAAGAGGAGGAGAAATTATAAAAAAAGAAAATTATCCACCTTGTGGCATTTGCAAGAAAACAAATCACTTGGAGAAGGATTGTTGGTTTAAAAATAAAAAACAATGCCGCTTTTGTAAAAGATATGGCCACGTAGAAAAAGATTGTCGCTCGAAAACAAATAATCGAGCAAACTATGTAGAAAAAAAAGAAAGTGAAGAAAATACATTCTACGCGGGCCAAGCGGCAAATGACAATAAAAATGAAACATGGTACATCGATAGTGGGTGTAGCAATCACATGACAGGGGACGAAACTATATTCACTCATATTGATAAGTCGGTGAAATCTCAAGTAAAGTTGGGCAATGGTGCATTAGTAGATGTCAAAGGAAAAGGCACCATCGCCGTGGAAACGAATAAAGGCCCAAAATATATACGTAATGTATATCTAGTCCCTCGTCTTGCACAAAATCTCTTAAGTGTGGGCCAAATGATACAAGGTGGGTATTCTCTATATTTTAATAGAGATGCCTGCATTATCTATGATAAATATAAAAATATCATTGCCTCTGTTAAGATGAAAAATAACAATTTTCCTATTCAATGGAAATTGGTCAAAAATATAGCCATGAAAGCTCAACTTGATGATTCATGGCTATGGCATAGAAGATTTGGCCACTTCAATTTTGCTGGATTAAAAATTCTCCATCAGAAAAATATGATGAGAGATTTTCCAGCCATCACAGAAATTTCAGATGTTTGTGAAGGCTGTCTTCTTGGAAAACAACAGAGACAGTCCTTCCCATCTGGAGTCTCATGGAAGGCTAAAAAGCCTTTAGAACTTGTCCACACGGACGTGTGCGGTCCAATGAGGACACCTACACCTAGTCAAAATAAATATTTCATCCTATTCATTGATGATTATACAAGAATGACGTCGGTATATTTTCTTCGAGAAAAATCTGAGGTTTTCTCTATCTTTAGAAAATTCAAGAACCACGTCGAGAATCAAAGTGGCCAAAGAATCAAAGTCCTAAGGAGTGACAGAGGCACAGAATACAATTCAAAGGAGTTTAATAAATTTTGTGAAGATGAAGGAGTCCATCATCAACTAACTGTTGGCTACGCCTTAAACAAAATGGAGTAGCTGAAAGAAAAAATAGAACCGTCATGGAGATGGCAAGGTCTATGTTAAAAGAGAAAGGCCTTCCCAACACTTTCTGGGCAAAAGCAGTTTATACTGCTGTATACCTATTAAATAGATGTCCAACTAAAGCAGTTCAAAATAAAACTCCAGTTGAAGCATGGAGTGGACGGAAGCCTTCAGCAAAGCATCTCAAAGTGTTTGGATGCATTTGCTACGTCCACATCCCTGCTCAAAAAAGGAGTAAGCTAGATGAAAAGACAGAAAAAGGAATATTCCTTGGCTACAGTGACCAATCAAAAGGCTATCGGATTTACAACCTAAGAACTAAAAAACTAATAATTAGTCGAGACGTCGAGTTCGATGAGAATGCTGCCTGGAATTGGGAAGACGAGAAGATCGTGAAGAAGTACATAACCTTGCCGTACACACCACCTACTCAAGAGGAGTCAACGTCACAAGAAGAAGGAGAAGTACCGGATTCTACCACTCACGACGTAACTCCACCAAGCTTTCCAAGGGTGACGCAAGAAGAATCTACTCCAGAGTCTCCAATACTAAGGGTAAAAGCCCTTAGAAGAATTTATGACACATGCAATTTTGCTATTTTGGAACCGGAAAACTATGAACAAGCATCCAAAGATGAAGTTTGGATAAAAGCCATGGAAGAAGAGATCAAGATGATCCAGAAAAATGAAACCTGGGAGCTTGTTGATCGTCCAGAAGACAAAGAGATTATTGGCGTCAAGTGGGTTTACAAGACAAAGCTTAATGCAGATGGATCAATCCAAAAGCGTAAAGCAAGGCTTGTGGCGAAAGGATACTTGCAACAACCAGGTATCGACTATACTGAAACTTTTGCTCCCGTCGCTCGCCTTGATACTATTCGAGCACTTATAGCCTTGGCGGCACAAAAAGAATGGAAGATTTATCAACTAGATGTGAAGTCGGCATTCCCAAATTGATATCTTCAAGAAGAAATCTACATAGAACAACCACAAGGCTTTATTCTCAAAGGCCAAGAAGAAAAAGTCTTAAAGCTTAAGAAGGCCCTATATGGGTTAAAACAAGCACCACGTGCATGGTATAGTAGAATCGATGAGTACTTCATCAAGCAAGGATTCAGGAGGAGTATGAGCGAGCCGACACTCTACATCAAGACCCAAGGTAAGTCCGACACTCTCATTGTCTCTCTATACGTAGATGATCTTATATATACTGGAAACAATGAGACAATGATCCGAAAATTTAAAGAAGAAATGATGAAGACATTTGAAATGACGGACTTGGGCTTGATGAACTATTTCCTCGGTATTGAAGTTAATCAAGATGAAGGAATTTTCATCTCGCAAAAGAAATATACCGAAAACCTCCTAAAGAAATTCAAGATGAGTAATTGCAAAATAGTTTCAACACCACTAGTGATGAATGAGAAACTATTGAAAAATGATGGAGCTGAAAAAGCCGATGCCTCCCTCTATAGAAGTTTAATTGGGAGTCTACTATATCTTACTGCTGCACGGCCAGATATTATGTACGCGACAAGTTTACTATCAAGGTTTATGCAGAGTCCAAGTCAAATTCATTTTGGAGCTGCCAAGAGAATTCTTAGATATTTACGAGGAACTATAGATTACGGCATTTGGTACCGACCTAGTGAAACAACTAAGTTGATCGGTTATACTGATAGCGATTGGGCAGGATCATCTGATGATAGGAGAAGTACTACTGGCTATGCCTTCACATTAGGTTCTGGAATATTCTCATGGGCATCCAAAAAACAAGACTCAGTGGCACAGTCTACTGCAGAAGCTGAATACATTGCAGCTGCTACAACTACTAGTCATGCAATATGGCTACGAAGAATTCTAGAAGACATTGGAGAGGCACAAATGGAAGCAACTCCAATACTTTGCGACAATAAGTCCGCAATCGCTATATCAAAAAATCCAGTATTCCATGGAAGAACCAAATATATAGACATTAAATATCACTTCATACGAGAGGCACAAAATAAAGGAGAAATCGAGCTAAAGTATTGTAAGACTGAAGATCAAATTGCGGACATATTCACTAAAGCATTACCAACAGCAAAATTCGAGATATTGAGAAGCATGCTCGGAGTATTTCAAAAATGAATCAAGGAGGAGTGTTGAAAAAAAAGTGATCCATTTTTCAGAAAATTCTAGATTACACTAGAGAAAAAGCTGGCCAAAACAAATCAGCAAAAGACAAGCCTAGAAGACTCTACAATGCTGAAGAAATTTCTGGTGTACGTGGGCGGCAAGTACATGTATGAAGAAAGAAAGCCAGCTGGAAGCTGGTTGAAAAGTCAAGAAGAGTGGCTAAGAATAGAAAAATGGAGAAAAAGGGAGAAGCAACGAGAAGACCCTGAAGGAGCCGCAACAAGCTGAATTTTATATTCTTTCTTGTACTCAAAGTCGGTGGAGGAAGGCGGTGCGCACGCCTATAAATAGGAGTTGGATGTTTGTTGTTCCTTGTAGCCGTGAAAACCACACACACTCCTTCCTCCCTTTGTAATAAAACCTTTCAAAATAAAAGCTTCCGCAAATAACCAACAGTGCTCTTCCCGTTGCCTTCCTCTTGAGATAGAAGTCCGATGAGCTTTGGATCGATTGGATTGAAGAGAAAGCTGCAGAGAAAGAGCTTTTAATGTCGTCATGAAACCCGAATGTTGCTTTGATGTTGTACTTTGGCAAAGAGTTTCTTCAGAGACTACGACAACCTGCCCAACATCATGCAACAACTCAGCCACACCATGACCACCTCAGTGTCATTCAAACAATTCAACCCATCAAACACCAACCGAGCAGCATCAAAGTAAACCGCAGCAAAGGCAGCAACCTCAGGTTTACTTTGATGTTGCTGAATTGGTGTTTGAGGAGTTGAATTGTTTGAATGACACTGAAGTGTGGCTGAGTTGTCACGATGCTGTGCAGATTTTTTAGTGTCATGTCTGAAGAAACTCTTCAAGGGATAACAACACAAGACAACACCAGATTCCGCGATGACATTAGAAGCTCTTCGCTTCCAGTTTCTTGCCATATTTTCATGCACTCGAGGACAGTTCATGCAAGGAAGGAAGGAATACAAGTTATGTTCGTATGAGACTGACATTGCAAGCTTCCAGAGAGTGTTGGCTTCTCTGATGAGTAGGTACCGTGTGAAGGGAATAATAGCCGAAAAGCATTGCGGTTGTCACGTAATCTGCGATATCCGACATGTGAACTCTCTAGACAAGCTCAAATCAACTTTGTCAGATATGGGAAAGATATTGGATCTGCTGTCTCCCTATTAAGACAGTGAGAGAAAAGGAGAGAAGAAAAACTCTTGCATATTTTCAAACATGTAAAATGATATTTGGGTGTTATTCAAACACGACACAAAATTAGCATGGTTTCATTGGGGTTTCTATTTGTTAAAACACTTTTCTTGAACTTTCGCAGTTTTCAATATTACACAATAGTTGTATCTATTTGAATGTCCAAAGGAGATCAGTTCTATGAAAATCTATTTTGCAGTTCATTTGCATTCACCACCTCGGTTTCTGCCTGGTTTGATCTGGTAAATCAGCATGTCATATCTTATATTTTTAAGCAGAAGCTAAAGGTAACTGCAAAGATGGTTACAACATCATGGAAGAGAGAATTTGCATGGACAGGCTTTCTATTCATGAGTCACTATAACAACTATAACAAATGAACTCAATCCCCAGAAACTCTTTAGTAATAGAAAAGAAGAAACATGAGAAACAATCCAGACAAGTCTTATTTTGAAAGCATAACATTATTTATGTGAACATAACCCTAGCCTCTGCTTTGCCTATAGTAATATCACATATTCAAATGATCGCTAAAGTTCCACGTTCTACGCATTCTTCAATTGATCCATATCGGAGAGAGAGAGAGAGAGAGAATTGTTGCAGTGGAAATTGAGGGATGAAAGGGAAGCTGCTTGGGATGAATTGAATTCTAGGGTTTCGACCTCTTCCGCTTCCCGCCTAATTTCGGGGACCATCGCGTTTGCAGGGGGTGAAGCGTGGGAGTCACGCGCAGGTGTCGCGACTGGTTTTTTTCGGTATTAGTTACAAGTTCTCGGCCCATTTGAATCAGCAACTGCTATGATACTTACGTTTCCGGAGTACTACTCCTGTGTTTTGCATATTCGTACTCCTACGATTTCTTCAGATTTCCAAATTATCAAAATTAAATCTGCCATTTGATACTAATAACTTCTCATTCCTAGTAATTGAGCGGATGGGATTGTTGAATTCACATGGAGGTCAAAATCGATTAATTGATTGACATGGATTGGGATATTTGAAAGGCCTTTATCTACTTCATTAATTCAGCCAAGACACTATTCTACTTGTATGTTTGTAGGAAAGAGAAAATGGACTACCAAAGTAATTCTTTATGTTTTAGATGAGATATTCGAAGGGTCGACTCATGTTGAACTTGAGATATTCCAGACAACCAATCTTGTATTCTCAATGGCCAAGACGACTGGAGGCGGAAAATTCATTAGTTTCGCAACCATTTTTTTAGCATAAGTATCAAGGGAAAGTTAATGAATTACTAAGTTGGGACAATCGTTTATGTCATAAAAAATATGTGCCATCACTAAACATGAACTCTTTTAAGTCCATACTAAGCGTAACTTTTGGGATTTTATTTAAATAATTTAAATATGTAAATCAATTCATTTACAAGTCACCACTAATTTATTATAAATCGATCAAATATCCAAGCAAAATGTGGTAAAACATCTCTTGTAAACATGTACGACAAAATTTGGTTTTGCATAACAAATTATAGTCCTTTTCAAATGAATGAATTATGGCAGTGAGAATTGACTTTTTCACAATGAACTTCAAGGTTAAATATTTAATTTGCTCTTGAAATTCACAAATGAAGAAAAGAGTGAGAAGTGGCTTTTGATATTAAATAAATAGTTAGATTTCATACGAAAGGATTAAGTTTTAATACCTAACAAGTAACAACGCCAACTAACTTAATCGAACTAAAAAAAAAACACTTTTTACGTTTTACTATTCATCATCCGATCATTTTAGTAAAGATAGATTTGAGCAAGTACAAAGAAATTTACTCATTACATTTTATATGAAAACAAGTTTAGGTTATTCTCGAGATTTATCTATTAATAAAATGGCTTGTCCATGAACTTTTGTGTATATATGTCCATGTCATACCTAATCAAACAATTGATTGAATTAAATCCCTAAATTTGTCTAATGGATTCCATGATTCCTTATCATTTAATTGACCAATGTTTTAAGCTATTTTAAAATGTTCAATATCATCTTCATTTTAGTTATTACAAGGATTGAATCCATGCAATGTCACTTTCTTGACTTTTGCTCATTAAGAACAATCGGTCGTTCCCAGCTTTCTCCAAGCTTAAGCTAACTACTGTTGATCTGATTCCAACTTCTAGATTTTCATTGGGAAAACTTCTCATTCATTTAATAAGAAAACTAGGATCAAATTCAATAGAGTTTGACCCTAAACAAAAACATCAAACTTGCATGGTCTTGCATTTGCAGTTGTTGTATTTCTTCGCATTTAGATATTAGGGACAAATAAATTTGGCATAAAGCATTCGCATTGAGGAAAGCAGGCATAGAGCTATGAGTTTCTTTGGGATTGGCTCGATAGATGGCCCAATATGCGAAATGAGTCTTGAACTCACTTGAGGTTCCAAAACCTAGCCAACGGGAGCCCGGCCCTAAGCTAATCAAACGCAACCTAATGAAGGGAAAGGAAGCACAGCCATTCAAGGGCGATTAAGGGAAATTGCAATCGGAATGGCCCTAAAAACGAGGGCTTGTAAATGAAAACGTTCTGAGTATATAAATAAAGCATGGAAGTTATGGAGTATGTATATGTATTTTTTCTTACTACCCATTGTTATTGGTAATTGGGTGTTTGAGATCACATGATCCCACATGTGCTTAATGGAAAAGTAAAAATCACTGGGATGGCAATGCCTCCTAAGACGTAGCAAATTAATCCCAATGTAGCGGATGTCGTGTTCTCGTGGCGAGGGTAAGATCCGGGACGTGACATAAAGCATTTGCATTGAGCAAAGCGTGGATCCCGGTATAAGTTTCTTTAGGATGGCCCAATAGATGGCCCAATATGCGAAATGAGTCCTGAACTCACTTGAGATTCCAAAATTGAGCTGGCAAGAACCCGGCCCTAAGCTAATCAAGCATGGCCTAATAAAGGGAAAGAAAGCGTGGTCATTCAAGGGCAATAAAAAAAGGCAAAGTAGAATCAAAGAAGGAAAGGGGCGTGCAGTTTCCATTTTGACGAGGAGCAATCTCATCATTCAAGGATCGGATTTCACGGCCTAAAGAAAACAATAAAATCTTGGGCATAAAAAAGCAAATGATTCTCACGGGTGATTTTTCAACAGATAATATTGCCAAAGAGAGCTCGAAAAAGAAAAGGCGTAAGATTTTCTTCATGGCCAAGAAAGCCGAGTGGGAGGGATTTTTCAATAGATAATATTGCCAAAGAGAGCTCGAAAAAGAAAAGGCATAAGCTTTTCTTCATGGCCAAGAAAGCCAAGCGGGGGGATTTTTAGCAGATAATATTGCCAAAGAGAGCTCGAAAAAAAAAAAAGGTGTAAGCTTTTCTTCATGGCCAAGAAAGAGGAACACTGAGAGAAAGTTAGGGTGCAAATGATAATATTTATGTTTCAAAGAATAATTTTTTTTTAGAAATAGTTTTTTTCTATTTCTACTTCCTGGAATAATTTCTAAATAAGATAATATGTTTGGTAAATAGACAATATTTCTATTCTCATAAAAGAAAAAGAAAATGAATGTGTTTGTACGATTCATAAATTTTTGTATTTTTTCGTTTTTCCTTGTTGCTCACCGATTACCCAACGTCGACCATCATTGGTCGCCCACCACTGCCTAATCACCACTTGCCACCCGACCACCGTGGCCCACCATTTGCCGATCGCCTCCGGCCGTCACCCACCTCCGGCAGTCGACGACTACAAGCGGCCCTCTACAGTGGCAATTGGCAATCGGCGCCAACAATCGGCGAAGGATGGTGGGTGGTAGAATGATTTACAATAGCATAAAACAGTGAACAGAGCACTGCAATAATGTCACATCAACCTCAAATGCTTTCACAATAATCACATCCAAAGAGAATGCACAGGTCAATAAATTGATCCATATCCAGATTCTTCTCGTCGAAGATCCAAAAGTCATGAAAGTGAGAAAAAAATTTAAGCAATCATAATGAATAAACTTCTCTCAGTACCTTGAAATTTCAAATTCCATGACTGGAACTTTTCTTGAGCTGGGATCCATTAAATGGTGAAGAAATATAGGAGCTCCAAAAGTAAGGGAATCCATATCTTCAGAAGCAACTGCGTAAACCTGAACAACGTATATTACAGCAAAAGCACCATTCATGATAGATGAATTCTGGTTACAACACAACAATTAAGCAACGATAGGAATTCAAAGTCAGCAAAAATTCCTTGGACAAAGATGGCTTAGTAAAGAACATATGAAATGTGAATGACTATGCAGAAGAAGACATTAGACGAGTGAACAAGCATATGTGTGAGTGAAAAAGGAAATTAAATCATGTTTACATAGAGTTAAACGATTGGTTATCATGGGAAAACAATGAACTATCCTAAATCAGAAGACGATCAAACAGGAAGATACTTGCCTTTCCAGCTTTGCAAAGTGCAGCACTCTGTGCCTTTGCTCCTGAAGGAGCCTAACATACAAAAACAAATCTGTATCTAAACTTTTTAGTTAGAAATAATAACGAATAAACTTTCTAGACAGACTTGTAACCTCAACTACTTGGGACACCCATAAGTCTTAATAGTTTTTCGCGAGTCTTCATTATGCTTTGTTGTGTCACCCGCAAGGGTATCAAAGCCATGTAGCACAAGCACACACATATCCAGTTAGCTATGCGAGATAGGTTTTTCGGAAAACAGAGACAAAATCAAACTTCACATCAAATAGGACAAAAATATTGCACCATAAGGAAACCAAAACGAGACCAACCTTCACGGTTCTTTTACTTGAATTTCTCTCGTCTTCATTGTTACGAGACCGCAAGTAACAAATACAGAGCTCACTAAGCCTTTTTGCACTCTGTGTTTCTGCTTGCTTATGTGTGTGCGTGAGAGAGATAGAGAGAGATGCGTATACCGCAATGGCTACTGCCAACTCCTCAAAGGCATCTTCCCTCTTTGAAAAACTGCTCAGAGACTCATTTAAGGTAACTAAACATATTCATAGACAATTGCAAAAAAAGAAAAAAGAAAAAATGGAAAATAGAAGGCTGCTTAATAATAAAGTACCCTTTTGCAAGCTCTTGCTTCTTCAAATCAGGAGGTTGACCGTCAAACACGTAGCCATCATAACAACAGCAAAACATAATTCAGAGAAGCACGAGCTTCATTCTTCTAGCATTCTATCCCAATGAAAACACAGGAGGTAAAGAAAAAAAGTTTACACTGGCTCTATGCCCGCCTCCAACAGCCTAATCGTCCAGTAAAACATGCCTTGCAGATGACTACATGGGAAAACAAATCAAAAGGCAGCTCAAAGTCAATCTCATATACATAAAACCGAGTCCAAGAGATAGCATCTGAAGCATCAAAACAGAAGGCTAGTCAACTATTCAGCCATAAACTATACAAAACTCGAGCAAAGTGGATTTTCATTTCCATGGAGCATTACAATGCCAGTGTACCTGTCACGCCCCGATCCTCAGGCACGCACACATCTGTCTCACTTGGTCTATTTTTATAATGCGATATCCCAGGACAATGTATCGCCGACCATTTCATTTTTTTAAGCACATGCGGAAGCAGTTAAAATCCCTAGACAATAAAACGGCGGGATAGAAAAGCAGGGCCATATTTTTCATATTAAAATTTATAACCAAACTTTTATACAAACCACAAACCGAACACTTTACAAACTTTTTATTCTAAACTCTATTCACATCAAAATGGAGATATCAAAGAAGATACAATCTCGGTCCATCTGGGCCGTACTCAAGGCCCCTCTCGGATTACCTTCTTTTCCCAAAATCCTTCTCCGACTCTTCCTCCTCGGCTCCTTAGCGGGGTCCCGAAATGTTTTTCCCCAAACCGGATGAGACTATGTCTCGGCGAGTTCTACCCCACTAAGCCCAATTAGCAAACTATTATACTAAAGGCTGCCTAAACACGCATAGGTCAGAAGACGTACCTTGGCATCAGATCCCACCTGCAAGTCAGTACAATTCATATAGACACCCAAGCAATCACATCACAGATCGAAGCATCGATCAAATCGACCTAGTCGATTACATGTCAACAAGACCGCTCACGGTCATTCCCATCAATCAATCAATTCACAACATCCAACCCAGGCAATGAATCACACCAAATCACACTCAGATCGAATCATCGATCAATCGACCTAGTCGATTACAAGTCATCACGACCCATGCTTGGTCGGCACATTTAATACTATCTATAAGTCCGACCATAGTCCAGGACTGCTCACTCTAAGCTGATATATAGATAGTATAGCTCACCCAAAGCTGATAATAAGGTATACTGCTCACCCAAAGCTGGCATATCGCCCGAAGGCCGATATAGTATACCGGTATACTGCTCACCCAAAGCTGACATATCGCCCGAAGGCCGATATAGTATACCATATGCTCACCCAAAGCTGATAATATATTACTCGCCCAAAGCTGATACTAAGGCATACTGCTCACCCAAAGCTGACATATCGCCCGTAGGTCGATATAGTATACCGGTATACTGCTCACCTAAAGCTGACATATCGCCCGAAGGCCGATATAGTATACCCCCGATGCTCACACTAAGCTGATAAAGTGTACTGCTCGCGCTAAGTTGGCATATCGCCCGTAGGCTGATATAGTACACCAGTATACTGCTCTCGCTAAGCTGACATATCAGAGTCCGTAGGATGATATAGTATATTATCCAACCATTCAATCCATTCCATCTGATATCCTTCTCGATAAAATAGCCGTGTGTGGGGACACGGTCGGCCTTAGCCAAAATATTATAATTTCCTTTTTCATAATTCCCACCATTCTCTACAGCCACCAAAACACTTTTGGTCTTTGTCAACCTAACCGACACCTGGTTATTTTCCAATCAATAATCAAAGATTATTCCATTAAAGGATAATTCTCAATTTCATAAATAATTCAATTCAAAGACAAACTACAACTCGATTAAATAAACGAATTGCGCCATGACAATCGGCACGAAATTTCGGTCGTCGGCTATCTCAAACTTAATTTCCGAAAAATAATTAATTAATTAATTAATTTCGAAAATTAATTATTTAATATTAAAAATTCTGTTTAGCTCAAAATAGGGTCCAATTAAATAAACGGACTTCACCATGGTCATCAGCATAATTTTCCGGTCACGGGCCATCCCAGTTGAATTTTCAGGAAATAAATAATTATTTAATTAATTTCGAAAATTGATTAATATTAAAAATTCAATTTAGCTTAAAATAAAGCCCGATTAAATAAACGGACTTCACCACAGTCATCCGCATAATATTCCGGTTCTAGACCATCTCCCTTGAATTTTCGGAAAATAAATAATTATTTAATTTAATTCCGAAAATTAATATTTAAATGCCAAAAATTCCACTTAGGCTCGAATCATCAAATTGAAGCCCGATTAGGGGTCCGAAAATTCCCGAGACACTCCCAATAAATAGTAGACCATGTCTACGTGCTAATTGCGCAATCAATTTATCTAAATCGCATCATAATTGACTAAAAATTGCTAATTAATTCTAATCTAACAACCTAAACATAATTAATTAAAACTAAACCAACCTAAAGCATAATTAGCCAACTAATCCGGGATTAGTGAGATTACTCACCAAATCGCGCACAAATCGGATCAATCCGACGGCGGCGACGCGAGGAACGATTGTTCCCAAAGCACGGCTCGGGTTCGGGGCCGGGAAACGGCCCAAAACGGCCTTGAACAGTGCTGGAAACCCATTTCCTGCACTCTCTGTGCGCGGCTGGTTAAGGGCGAATGAGGGCGGATCCGGAGCTGGGTTGGGTCGGAAATGGACGGAGGGGCCGAACCGAACCAAGGCGAGACTTCACGGTGGCCGGAGGAGGGGTGGACGGCTCCGGCGGAGCTCCACCAGATCTGAAACGTTGCTGAAACAGAGGGCTGAGCGAGGGAGAGATGGTGACGCACGGAGTAGCGGCGAGGCGGCGGAGCGAGCAGCGCACGGCGGCGCGGACGGCGACCCGGCGGCGTGCGGCGAGCTGCTCTTGCGCGGCTTCTTCTTCTGCTCCTGGTTCGGTTCTGTTCGAACCAGAGGAAGGACAGAGGGCGGAGATGCGCGGACGACCGTGGAGCAGCGGCGGCGGCTCCGGCTTCGGTGGGTAACGACGGCGGCAAGAAGCGGCGACGAGCGGAGTTGCTATTCTGCTTCAGCTTCTTCGGCTTCCATGGCGCCGAGTAACTGAAGAGGAAGAAGGGGTGGGGATCCGTCGACGAAGGAGGAGAGAAGGGAGGAAGAAAAACTCAATTTTCCTTTCTTTTCTCTCACTCTCTCTCTCTCTAGGTCAGCCGAACCAGCTGTCTTCCACTCCCTTTTCCTTGCCAAGAATGCCCCTTCTAGAAGCTTTAAATAGGCCAAAGTGTGGGGGTAGAGGTGGCATACGAATTTGCTATTTTTCTCTCTTCAATTTTACTTAAATTGGTTCACTTCTCAACAAACAAAATTTCAATTGAAGCCTAAATAAATCCATCAAGGCATCCTTGTCCATTTCATGACTTTTCCCGTCATATAATCTAACTTGCATCCCAATTTCGAATTCAAGAACGGTCCTCTGAAATTTTCGATGAAAATGACCCTACTTATCTAGTCGAAATTAGGACTCGAAAAAAAAATCTGATGTCACGATTCTGACTTCACCAGCCTCGGTGAGCATCTGAGTCCCCTTTCTCCCAACCACAACCTAATCCCCCAATCAAAAGAACCAAAAACCCCCAACACTCAAAATCCAAATCCCAACCGACAAACCGAAACGCGCAATCGCAGGCATCAATCCATAAAGAAGCAACTTAACGAGGAACTAATAGATGCTCATGCTGGCATCGACGACGATCCTTCGGCCGAAGTAGCTCTCGAGCTTCTGCTCCTTCATGGCGGTCGGGGCAGTGTCCGCCAGTAGCTTCGTCAGTCCCTATCGAAATCAGTGGACGAGACTCGATGAACAACATATGGAAAATGATGGGATTGGAGGAGACGGAGGTCAAACTGAAACTACCTTGATTCCCATATCGGAGAGAGAGAGAGAGAGAGATTGTTGCAGTGGAAATTGAGGGATGAAAGGGAAGCTGCTTGGGATTAATTGAATTCTAGGGTTTCGATCTCTTCCGCTTCCCGCCTAATTTGGAGACCGTCGCGTATGGGATTATAGCGGGTTGGGGGTGGAGCGTGTGAGTCATGTGCAGGTGTTGCGACTAATTTTTTAAGTCACGCCTATTTGAATTAGCAACCGTTGCGACATTTCGTGAAAGCACCGCGTGACCTGCACATGTAGATATTGAGAGTATAACTCGTGATATGCATATCCATACTCCTATGAAATTAAATCTGCAATTGGTACTAATAACTTCTCGTTCCTAGCGATTAAGTAGATGGAAATGTTGAATTCACATAGATCAAAATCAATGAATTGATTGATAGAGATTGGAGTATTTGAAAAGCCTTCATTTACTTTATAATTCGATCAAGGTACCATTCTTCCCGTATGTCAATGGGGAAGAGAAAATGGACAATAGTAATTCTTCATGGTTTAGACGAGATATTCAAAGGGTTGGTCCATGTCGAATTCAAGATATTCGATCGGAACAACCAATCTTGAATTCTCGATGGCCAAGGGCGTGGTGGTGGCAACAAATTCTTTAGTGTCACGACTTTCCTTGTGGTAAACTACCATGTGAAAGCTAATGGAATAGAAAAATTAATTAATATACACAAACATATTTCTATTTTTTTCTTTAAAAAGAGAGAGAGAACCAGAAATATTACCGGAGAAGCCTTAACTGCTAGCCACCATCACGCTTTGCAGGGGTCGTTGACCGCCACCACTAAAGAATCCAAATCGGTACCACTCTCTTTCTTTCTCTCTCTTATTTCTTTAACTTTCGGGTATTTTCTTTTCTGTTTTGTGTTTGAATTTTCTTTCGGTTTTAAATTTTACCTTTTACTTTTTTCTAACATGGCTCAATATAACCGTCTTATTCGATAAAAGAACATGCGAAGAAAGCACCGCATAGGATTCTCGGCGTGCGACGTCGGCAAAACTGGGCAGATCAGCATCGAAAGGACTCAATCATATCAAACCAAAATGTTCAAGATTTTAATTATATCGTTTTAGTGAAACAGTAACGGTGCCCAACTTGAATTCCGAATGAAACTTAGCGACTCCACGTTAAATGATGACATAATTTGAAAAATTACCTTATTCTTCTCACAAATATATATATATATATATATATATATATATATATATATATATATATATATATATATATATTGAGAAATGTTGTAACTTATAATTCAAATCCATATCAACTTGCCATTAATTATTATAGTTGGTTGATTTTTTCTTTTCTGCATGTTGCTGGCGTAATTCTCGAAGTGAGTTCTCACGACGGCCAAAGCTTTCGGCATGCAAAACTCCGAATGATAATGAGCAAAGTCTAAATTGTGCTGTTCTTTGCCGTTCTCGAACGTCAAAAATAGACCCATCGAAATGAAACTAATTCAATTGCCCCTTTGGAAACCGCAAGAGCCCGTCAGCTTTTCTTGAATCGCGGTTCTCGAGTGGGAAAACCCTCATGCACATTTCAAATCTACAGTTCAAATCCAGCAGCAGAAAGATACATAAAACAGTAGGGAAGATGGAGAGGAGAAAACCGCTGATCCAGAAGCTACGAGAGCCCGACGTGCAGCGAGGCTTGAAAAACTGAACCGATCATGACTCCGAAGAAGGAAGAGACTGTGAAGACAAAAGCAAACGTTGGTGCGAAAACAAATGCTGTGAGATTTTGTGAGATCGCACTGAGAAGGTCGCTGTTAAGGAAGAAGTCAAGGCGACAGTTGGACGTGATGCTGCTTGCTTCAGCAAGTGACAAGTTAAATGGGATAGCATGTAGCAGGATTAGGGAAAGATTTCTATGTTCTTGTTGGGCTTATTGGATTGGAGCTAGACTGATTTTTTGGGCCTTAGTTTGATTTCATGGTGATTGTGATTTGATCATTGCCCCTTAAATAAATGAAGTACCTAGTTATTTATTGCTCTCAATTTTTATTAGATGATTTATGTGTTTTGGGACATAATCTTTGAAGAGGAAGATTTCTTTGACTTGATTAATCCAGAAATATCTATACTAATATTTTTCATGCCGTCATAAAATTAGAAATAGTTTCATTTACACCCCCTCTTCGAAACATATGAAAATAATAAATGAAAGTCTATAGTCTATACGTTAACTTCTTGTTCAAGTTATTATTGGTCTTCAAATAAGCCGAACCTCTTCTCGTCATCGCTGGGGGTAAGCAAAAACCCCAGAAGCCCAAAAACCCAGATTTATCCGGTTCAACTTTCGGGCCCAAAAAGGCTCGGGCTGGGATCTTGGTCCTGGTTACACAGTAGAAGTATTTTAATAATATAAAATATAAAAGTATAAATAATAGAAAAGGCACCAAACACCTTAATAAAGTCTTAAATAAGTTGAAAAGATAGTATTAAAATCAAATGAGCGAAAAATGATGCGTCCACAATGGTTGGATTAGAAAAAGTTGCAACAAAGATAGAAAGAAAAAAGGTGAACTTTTTTAAGGCTAAAAACAGCCTCAAACGCGTTAATCATTTATAGATCTATTGGATATTGATAAATGCATTGAATTAGTATTCATGTATCAGACTGGAAGGTAAGACAATACATAGGTGCAACTCCTTTTTTCATATACCATACATATATGGTACAGAATATATATGAAAAGCGCATAATTAACAAATTTGCAATCATGGATACAAATGTATCCTTATCATAGTGAAGCGACCCCCATTATTGGTATCAAACGAATATCGATCATACAAGATAAATCTTCTAATCAATTCATTTTAAATGGAATGCAAGCAAATATTGAGTAGCAACTTACTAAGAAACATTATGTAGGATTGCTAAAGGATCGGAGATTTTATAATTGGGAAAATCAAAGCCCCAACCATATTATATGTTAATTAAGAAAATGTCTTTATTTCATTTTCACTCCCAACGTTATCTATTAAAGATACATCATTATTTCAACCTTATTAGCAACTGACACACAATGTCTTTCAACCGAGAGTACTAGATCAAGAAGTTGTTTGAAAGACACTATGTGTAGCATAGGTTGATATAGCAGGATCCCTTGCGGGTTTCACCATCTCACTTACGTGCAAGAGGCCACTATACCTATATGGAGATAATTACTTCCGAAGAAGTGATGGGGAGTCTACCTTCCCTTCTACAGCCCCCAAGTTCCTAGGTGAAAGTTTTTCTTCTTCGCCTAGGAGGGGATACCCTCGATGTTTTTACGTCCTAGAGTTCAGAGGAAGTAGTTTAAGGACATGCTCAGGTCCATCCAACCTAATTATATGTTAATTACGAAAAATGCCTTTATTTCATTTTAATCCCAATGTTATCTATTAAAGATACATAATTATTTCAACTTATTTGACGGATAATTAGCTCGAAACTTGAACTCGATAAATTGTTTGTGAAATTACCTTTGCTTTATTAAGAATCTGAAGGTTACTTATATAATTTTGAAGTCCATGACAAATTTAATTATAACCGAACATGTGTATACATTTGCAACATACAATATTTCAAGCATAACTTTCTCATTTTATATGATTGCTAGATTTTAAATTCTTATTTATAATTGATCTTAAATATATTTCAATCTAATGTAGCAATTCTATACACTAGTTAAAGATCTGCAGTACATAAGCTTTGGATCAATTGTGGAAAAGCAGAGAAAATCACTGAATATGAAGGTGCAGATTGGTTGGGGTGAAATTTGAAGTCCAAAAATTTGGCTCGGCCAACCATCCAGAATAATTTTAGCCCACATAGGCCAAGGAGGATTTTCGAGCTTTATTGTGTATATTTTAGGGTAACCGGGCTTTTGGCCTTCGCACTTTGTAGCCTGAAAGTGGCTAATCTCAATTGTTCTTTCGTGTTCTTATATTTGTAGAATTTCAATAGAGATTTGTTAATCGTATATGAAAAGAATGAAATTTTACAATTGAACAAATTAATTTCAATTTTATAAAAATTCACTACCTTTTGGGCCTAGCCCAACCCGAAGCCCAAAAGCCTGACGTAAATGTGATGGGCTAGTTAGTCCATTTTGGGTCCAAGCTTTTCTTCGGGCTCGAAAACTCCTGGCCTGTGAGTTCGTGCCACGCCTAAAATTGGCTACAAGCCTGACCAGGCCCGCCATTCTCTGGGGCCCATTACCCTTCTTTTATGTGATATTTCCATTTGTTTTTTTTTTTTCATTTTTCTTCTAATGGATTATAATGTCTTTTACTCATTCACACTTTATTCACGTTCTTTTTCCCACTCTTTTCAAACAAAAATAGTCATTTATCTTCACTTTCATTTTCCAAACATTTCCAAATAACTTTATTTTCTTCACCCTATATTTTTCTTCACCTCCCAATTTGTGTTTACCAAACATAGTGTTGGTAGATTTGATTTAGGGTGCATTAGTAGACACTCGCTTTATTTTCTTCACCTCATATGTTCATTCTATAGGAAATTTAAGAAGAGTAGA
Organism: Eucalyptus fibrosa; assembly: GCA_017140475.1. Taxonomy (NCBI): domain Eukaryota; kingdom Viridiplantae; phylum Streptophyta; class Magnoliopsida; order Myrtales; family Myrtaceae; genus Eucalyptus; species Eucalyptus fibrosa. Next base: position 23,921,071 of record CM029506.1, read on the forward strand.
TTTCAAATGCACAAAATAAATAATTATAATAATAGATAACTCACATTATAAATAACCACATGTCTGATTTTTTTTTTAAAATTATTATGTCTTAATGTTAACTGAAGTGATAGGATTTATTAATACCAAAAAAAGTAATAGGATTCATTTATCTTAACTGTCAATATTATAAGTCGATGTCTGAGACATCTATACTTTTTCAATTTCATTTGATTAAAATTGAATTATTAAAATAGATTGCAAACTGTGATCTTGCAAATGCACTAAGGTATACTTTAATACCGTTGTTTTCTCTTAAAAATTAAGTGAATGTCTTTATTAAGTGAAGTTTATTTAATTAATAAAATAAGCTATATATAAATAATATTCTTTTAGTAATATATAATCAACACTCACGTTAGGTGTTTTGACCTAGCAGTGTCGGTTAGTAAGTTGTGTAATCAAACACAAGTATTTCTATTATTGATTTTTTGTGCATCCCCTATAATAAAGCGAATTGCCTTTTTTTTGGGGGGGACCTAGAAAGTGGAAGGCCCAAGGAATGGAATGCCATTGAGAGAGAGAGAAGGCCCAACCGAAGGTATTACGGCCAACGTTGTGAACCTCAAGCTAAAAGCGTAGTTCGGCTCGGCTAAGATGTGTATAATTGAATTGGTGAAGCAGTAAATTGTTAAAAGTTTAGAACTAAATTGACATAATTAAGAGACTTAGTACTAAATTAGCCGCCACACAATATATTTATGACTTTTTGGACTATTGTCCCCATAATGTTGCGTTCAATAGTTACATGACAGTAACCATTGCCATGTACACTATCAATTCAATAAGAGATTTAGGATCAAATAGACAAATTGAAGAGTTCGATGTATACCAAATATATGTAGTGTTATTTGACATTTAAAATATCTAAATCAGGGAAAATTGTGAGAATCATGTACCGAGTCTTACTGGAAAACACAAGTTTTCATATTTTTTTTGGGAATTCTTAAACTGTGATTAGTTTTGTCTATCGCATCACTTATAAATTAAGTGTTTAAACATAAAAAGATAAATGCCGGCCTCTGGTCACATCTTAATAATAATAGAAGCGTTTCACTTGTAGAGATAGGTATACCATCACGTGTGACCCTACGAGTACGTGATCACCTCTCATTCACGCACCTTCGAGGAAAACCAGGGGAAGAACTAGAAGCACTCCAAGGTTGAACGTTGACCAGAGTCTTTTTTTTTCAAATTTTTTTTAGAAGGCTTCACATCCCTTTCTTTCGCTGGAAAGAAGGAATTTCTAAAATGCATCTAAGCAAGCAAGATGGTGGAAGACTTTGACTTGAACACGCATTAGTGGTGTTGGTTGGGGGGTGCCAGCATCCAGGATGGCAATTGGCAGTAAGGTGGGGAGAGAGAAAAGAGAAAAATGACGTAGCAAACGGGAATGTATTTTATGATAATAATTCCAACATTTAAGTGCCAATTAAGATTACATACATTTTATACGGGTAATGTAGACTGATAGGTTATACCGCGTCAATTGTGTGATAGGCACATGAATTTTACATTCGTGGTTTAAACTTTTAGTTTAGGATTTTTGTCTAAAAATGAACATTGCTGCAAATGTCAAAGCAGTTGATATGGATAAAAAGTTCGAGAGGATTTTTGAATTTTTTCTCCAAGTGATTAAATCCAAGAAAAGCTCAAAAATATCTTCGTGTTCTATCCAGACTTTTGCGTTGTCACTTTTGTAACTTTGTTATCAGGTTTAAGATTTTAAGTTTGTTATCAAATGAATGGGAAAAGAAAACTTCGACCATGGCAACAGATTGATTGACCAATGACATCGAGAAAACTGCATGAATTAAGGTGATCAATTCGTCTTTAGAGAAAACTCACCTTTCATTTGCTCAAAACTCGCATATTTGATGAAGTTTTTTCAATATAACTTGGAAGAAGATTGACAAGAATCATTTGGCTATTCTGGGGATTAGCATATACTTCTCTTTTTCTTCCCAGGACCAATGTTGAAAAGTCAATGTCGTCAATGATAAATCATTTCCAAGATGATAAATATTTACTTATTCTTCTCGTTTTCCTTTTCTGTCACAATTGCAAGAATTTTCCATGCTCTTTTGAGTGTTGACTACATTCCGGAAGAAACACGTAAAACGTCAAAAAACATTGAATTGGCTCAGCAAGATTATAACATAATAATCTAATGATGGCAATACGTAAGTACATTAACGCACTAAATTGTCTTCCTACCTAATTCCGTTTTTTAAATCTCTGTGGTATGGTTGTGCTGCTTTTACGATAAGTTAATTAATCAAATTAAATAGCTTATCTATCTTCACCCACAACCCGTTTTTAAAAGGCAAGTATAGATTCTTAACCTGAGGGTGAATTTCACTATCACTATCCTAAGGTTCCATCATGTTACCTTGCTAGATGATGTACCAATGACAAACACTTAAACCATAATAAAAGGCCAAGATAAATTAGTGACTAATGAGGCGAACTTCTTAATTTTTCTTTTTCTGTCTTTCTAGTTGCTGGCTGCATTTCAGAAGAAACATATGAAAAATTGGAAAACGTTAAATTGGCTTAGTGAGATTACAACTCGTAATACTTTTTTTAAAGAAAATGACACTAAAAGTTATGGCGCTTCCAATGTCTTCTTCCTAATAATCTAATGATCGTATTGCGCAAGCACATCCATAAATAAAAGTTATCTTCCTACCCAATTCTGTTTTGAATATGAAATGATGTGGTAGTGGTTGTGATAGATCAATCAATTTAATTAATAGCCAATTACTCTATCAGCACCTACAATAACAGCACCTACAATAAATTTTTAAACAGCAATTATTGATTGTCACTGTCCTAAGGTTGCATCCTTGTCACCCAGCTGGAAGATATAAACAACGACCAAGACTTTAACCATAATACTAGACCAAAACAAATAATTAAGTAGAACAAAAATTGATTTCAATTTCTATTTCACAAATCTATTTATGGAATAAAATCTATTCTAGAAATAGAAAAATCAAATTGCGTTACTTAAATGAATTTTTGTTCCAAATATATTCCGGAAAATAGAGAAATAGAGAAATAGAGAACTAGAAATTTTATCATGGTGCCCTTAGTGACTAGTGACAATGACTTCTTAATTTTTCTTTTCTCATGCAAATCAAACTTGCCAGTTGTTCGGCCTAAATTGATATGAATGAAAGTGGGACAAAATCTAATTATGATCGACCGGAAAAAAAAAAACCCCATTCATAATTCTTTAGAATTTATTAAATGAATAATTTAGTTGGCTCTAATAATTCTTCTCGCAACTATCTTAAAAGTTCAATGGTTGTCGACTAATAAAGCAATTCCAAGACGCAGGTACTTGATTATTCTCATGTTTGCCCTTCTGTCACAATTTCATCGCTATTTAGAAATCCTTTATGCAATTGTTTTTTTCCCGGGCAGTGGCCTTTCGTTTTTAAAACCTTTTATGACGACGTACTGTATAAAAAAAAAAAAAAGATAATAATAAGCCTAGTGGCAATTGATTATCAAGCCTTGATGACGTGTACAATTACACCGTATCTTTTAATAGTGGACTGTAAACCTCATTCTCTTATTTTGCATTTCTTTTAATAATGGATTAGAATTTCCTGAACAATTTCACAAACCGCGTATCATCTTGTATTCACATATTTATTTATTTATTTATTTTATTTTTTTGCGATTGAGGATGGAGTTTATTTGTATGTTTCCACGTTCAACCAAATCCAATTACCCAGCAACAATGCAGAAGATAAAGACCGTGTTTTCTCATCTACTAATAAATGGATAAGCACAACAATTAAGAGGAAGACGAATTGCTTGTTCTAGGGGAAATTAAAATTTTTCTTGTGAAGGACACGTAGAATGTGCTGCTATAGTGGAAAACAGTTATGCAGTAACATTCATCTGCTATCAAATAAGGAGATAGAAGATACGCAAAATACATTTAGAGTGGTTCGGTCTTTTACTTGACTTACTCCACTCTCCTAGCTCTAACAACCACAACAAGGTTGGAGTCCACTATGTAATCCTCAAAGTGTTGTTTCTACAGGAAGCTTGATTAGATGATTCTATAAACTCACTCTCACAACACTGACTCTCTTCCCATATTATAGACACACAGACTTGTACAGAGAGATACAATCATAATTATATAACTTCTACACACGAGAATAACATGAAGATGAATACTCAGAGAATAAATTAATTTTGTCGTTCCCCCCAACTCTACTACTTTTCCTTAGGTTGGATTAGGATAGAAGAAATGGAAAATGCAACTAAGCAATCAAGATGGTGGCAGACTTTGACTTGTTAATGCCTAGTTGACGTGGTAGAGACACATGATGTGACAAGCCAATGAAAACTATATATGTGAATGACTATTTTCAGTCTCTTATGTTATTTAACTGTGTTTATTGGTAACACCGGCACTTCATAAAAGTGAGGTCAAGATCATGACATATATATGATAATTTTATTTTTAATAATTAAATTAATTCCAAATAAGGTTAAGATATTGTTACATATATAATAATTTTAATTTATTAATTACATTAATTCCAATGTCAGATAAGTCTCTTTACTTAAAAGCTAATAGTGTACTTTTCTTAATGCTATGGCGTTTTAAAATAAAATTCGCATTTTAAAAGCTACTAGTGTACTTTTCTTAATGCTATGGCGTTTTAAAATAAAATTCGCATTTTATTATTGATTTGAGAAATTCGTTGGCCAAACCGATGCAAAGTAGACAAGATAGTCGAAGTGCAGCGCCTTTTTCCCTACCCCCATGTCGCCCCCGAGAAGCAAACTTTCCTGAGAGAAAGCGAGGATTTGATACCTGTGGTGTTTAAAGATCCTGCTATGGAGATGGGGACAAGTTCATCAGCATCGTCCGGATCTCAGTACGAGGTTTTTCTAAGCTTTCAGGGAGTCGACACTCGTCATGGATTCACTGATTGTCTCTATCATAGCATGGTTGAGGCTGGGATTCTTGTCTTTAGGGACAATGAATCCCTCTGTTTCGGTAAAAAAATTGGTGGTGAACTTGCACAGGCAATTGAGAACTCCAAAATCTACATTCCCATATTCTCCAAAAATTATGCTTCAAGTCATTGGTGCCTTCGAGAGCTCGCATATATGGTCGAGTACACCTCGAAATCGAATGAGAACAAAGAGATTCTGCCCATTTTCTTGGATGTGGAACCTGAAGACGTCAAGCTCAAAACAGACTTATATAGCCGAGCTCTTTCAAAGCACCGGGCAAAGTTTAGTGCGGAAGTGGAGTCATGGGAAAAAGCTCTCAAGGAGGTGGATGAGATAAAGGGATGGAACTTGAAGAAAGATGAAGGGTAACCGCCTTTAACTTGTCAACTGCCATCTGCAAATTTCATTTTCCTCCCTGTTCGGTTTAATTGTTGTATTGTTGGTGAAAATATAGTTTACTCGTCTAGTCGATTTTATATAGTTCAAATAATGGTCGCGGCAATGGCCGCTGCTGCTTTCGGCCACTACAGCGGCGAGAAAGGAATTCTCTCTGGTGGCCCAATCGGCGTTATCGCTGCGATAGCTCCAGTCAATGGCACTATTGCGGTGGTAGCGCACCCTTCTTATCCTGATTCTCTCTCCTCATACTCTCAGTCTCTGACACAGTAGCCACAAATGGTAATAGATCTCCGAAGAGCTCCCCCAAGCTGTCGGCCAGCCACCGCATCAGCTCGTCCGTCAGTCACCGCCACTTCTTCGTCGCGAGCCCCACACCAAGCAGCCGGAAGCTGCCTCTGAGCCATTCAGCCCCCACACTTTCTCTCTCTCACTCACTGTGGCGAGTTGGATTCGGGATCTGGACGACCATATCTAACATCGCTGACTTTGGTCCAAGGTTGATGACGCCATCCCCGGCAGTCGCAAGGCCACGACCCATGGGACGTGGAGAATTGAGGCAAGGCCGAGATGGCCAATCAACAGGCATAACGGGTGACGACACTGAAATGCGACGGTGATGGTGCAGGGAGGCGAGTGACGTCAATGGCGGCGTGGCAGTGGCAGGGGCCGACGGTGGCGGTGACTGAAGTTGGGGAGCGGAGAGAGATTGGCAAAAATCATAATCGTATTGGTGTCTAGATTTTTTTGCCAAATTTCCACATAAAGTGAGAGCAATTTCGTTTTGGGAGTAGTTTTACATATGAAGTTATCCCTAACATGGTTGTTAACTTATGGCAGCCAAGGAGATCTTATATGTTCAGTAATTCGAACGATTTCGATTAAGCTGAAGGTTGCATATGAAAATGTGACTGAACATCTAATTGGAGTTGATGATCATGTAGAAGATATAATGAAAATGTTGGAAGTGGGATCTGATGGTGTACGATTTCTTGGAATTCATGGAATGGGCGGTGTTGGCAAAACAACTCTTGCTAAGGTCGTCTTCAACACACTATGTTCTAGCTTTGATGGATGTTGTTTCCTTGCAGACATTGGGGAATCATCAAAAAGCATTAGTGGTTTGGTAAATCTGCAAAAACAACTATTATCCAAACTCATTGGTTCTCATTCTATAGACCAAATTTATCACATGAATGATGGGATCAACATGCTTAAGAGGGGTGTACTTAGAAATAAAAAAGTTATCATTGTTTTAGACGATGTGGATGAGAAGAAGCAACTTGAATGTCTAGCAGAAAAAGGTAATTGGTTTGGTTCTGGTAGTAGGATTATCATAACTACTAGGGACCAAAGTGTCCTAACGACTGAGGGAGAAGCAACAAGTGAAGGCCCCGTAAAAAAATCCGCAAACGTTTGGACTTACGATGTACAAGAAATGGAATTTGATCATGCTCTTAAGCTTTTTAGTAGGCATGCCTTTAGAAGAAACTCTCCACCAGAAGATCGTATGTTCCTTTCTGAGAAAATTGTCCATACGTTGGGAAAGCTTCCTTTAGCTCTTGAGATTATAGGTTCATCCCTTAATGGAAAACCCGAAGAATTATGGGTTGACACATGGAAGAAGCTACAAGAAGCTCCTCCTAAGGAAGTCCAGAGAAAATTGATGATAACTTATGACAGGTTAGATCATACACAAAGGGAAATATTTTTGGATATAGCTTGTTTTTTTGTTAATAAGGAGAAATCATACCCTTTCTATATGTGGGATGCCTATGGATACCACCCACACGATGCCATTGAAGTCCTCTTTCTCATGTCCTTGATAAAACTCAAAGGCACTACTTTCTGGATGCATGACCAAGTGCGAGACCTCGGAAGAGAAATCGTTCGCCAAGAGAACTTCACCGATCCCAGCGAGCGTAGTAGAGTGTGGAAGTGTCATGAAGCCCTGAGCATTCTGAAGGGGAAAGAGGTAAATGGAATGGCAAATTATTTTCCGATGAATTGTTGTAGACTATTCTTGCAAACGGATAAATTAATTGTTATTAGCACTTGTAATTGTTTTCTTTTGACCTTCCATGTGGACTTCTGGGTCTTTCCATTATCAGGGAAGTAGGAAAATAAAAGCAATGTCACTAAGAGGATCACGTGGATTTCATGAAGACATTCTGACCTGTGATGAAGTTGCTCAGTTACGAAAGTTGAGGTTCTTTCGAGCGGATCGGGTGTACCTTGTCGGAGACTTCAATAATCTTCTTCCCAGTTTAATATGGCTTTCTTGGAGACATTGCTCTCTCCAGTTTGAGGCAACAAACTTTCATCCAACTAACTTAGTCATTCTTGACCTTTCATGGAGCTATATTTCAGAGAATTGGTGTGGCTGGGAACAAATCAAAGTATAATACGAGCCCCACTTTGCATATGCATATCTTTTTCTTTTTGTCATTTTTTTGTGGTAGTTTCTTAATATATATAAATTGTTTTGCAGACATCAAGTAAACTAAAAGTACTAGATCTTAGCTACTGCAGATACTTAAGGAGAACACCTAATTTTTCTATGTGGGTGTTCTTGGAGAGATTGATTCTAGAAGGCTGTAACCAGTTAATTGAAATTGACCCATCTATTGGTATACTGAAGCTCCTAATTGCTTTGAACTTGAAGAATTGTGATTCTCTTCAAGAGTTGCCGGAAGAAATAGGTTGTCTAAAAGCTTTGACAGAGATTGTCATGCCTAAAACACTACATAAACTTCCAGAGACATTTGGTAATTTGCCGTCATTGTTGACCTTTGATGTACCAAATAGGCTGATTAGCAAATTGCCAGACTTGATTGGAGGGCTGGTGAAAATTAGGAAGTTGGATTTATTGGATTGTATGGAGATAAAGGAACTTCCAAACTCAATTGGGGAATTACAATCATTAATTGAGTTGGATTTGTCATGGACAGGTATCAATCACCTACCTGATTCAATTGGCAATTTAAAGCAATTGAAAAAACTTAGAATGAGGGGCATAAGTGGAATAACAAAATTACCAAGTGCGATCTGGCTAGTGGAAAAGCTTGAGGAGCTAGATGTTAGTGCATGTCACAACTTGACTGGCGAAATCTCTGAAGAAATTGGGAGGTTGTCTCGTTTGAGGATCCTAGACTTGTCATACACAAGTATATCCAGATTACCAGCCACGGTGAGTCGTCTCTCTTATCTCCAGACACTTAAGCTAGAAGCATGTCTCGAGCTTAATCAGTTGCCGGAGCTTCCTTCAAATTTGGCTCGTCTGAGATGGGGCGCTTATAATGGAAGGGATTCCTTCAAAATCTCGACGGTCTATGAGCAGGAGACATTCCCTGCTCTGCCCGCAAGCATTAATGCCCTATCTCAGCAGGAAACACTTGTCAGTGCTCTTCCCACTAGCATCGGCCCCCTATCTCAGATGGAAACACCCACATTGCCTTGCAAAGACGTGCGATTCCTTCCTCAGCTCCAGTCTACTTTAAGAGAGTTACGACTTCGAGATCTGGCGACCACGCAATCGCCGGATTTTTCTAATTTAAAAAATTTGTCAATCTTGACATTCTATAATTGTTGGATGCCGGAATTCCCTAGTATATTTGATGCGGAGTTGGAGGTCCTCCGTATGGAGCATTGCAAGTTTAGAGAACTGGACGCGCTGTTTCTATTGGAAATGAAAAGATTGAGATCTTTAACGATGTCTTGGTGTGAGTTTCTCCCAAAAGTACTTGATCTGTCGCGCATGAAAAATCTGGAAGCTGTATTTCTGTCAGATTGTAAGTTTTTAGTCGAGATTCACGGCCTTGAAGAGTTAGGATCCCTTTGCTCCCTATGGGTCGAGCGTTGCAATTCCATAGAGAGGATGTCAGACCTATCGAAATTGAAAAAGTTAACGAAGCTCGGAGTAAAACACTGTCCAAAGCTAAGAACCGTGGAAGGTCTAAATCCCATGGAATCTTCAGAAATCATCGTCGATTATCTACGCGGGAGCTTTTGGAGGTACTATTCTCCTATCAGGTAACACTTCTCAGGCTTTGTTGATGTAATGATGAGACGTTTTTTAAAGTTCAGCGGGATCCGCACACAATCGGATGTTATGATTTTGTCTCTGTAAGGAAGTCTGAACAGGACTTGATTGGAGGGCTTATCGTGCTCCTTTTCTTTCTTCTTCTTTTTTGTTTTTTAAATTATATAAGAAGGTTTTCCCATGACAAATATTGATAACAAATACTGCTCCATTTAGATTTAGAGGCCATTTGAAGATAAGGGATATAGAGAGTTAGCACGTTGCAAAAGCTCGGCACACGAACTCGGCCAAGAATGACTTCGTCCGGGAAACCTAATTCGCCCATGGAACTGAAGCTCATAAACCGTTACAGAGCGGTGCGAGTTCCTCGGAGACACGAGCAACGGAGAAGGAGTTATTTAAGCACCATCTGAGAATTGTTGAAGAACGGACGAGAGACTGTGAAGAGCACTGCAAGGACCAAAAATGAAGCTGAAGGCACGCTCAAATAATACTAAAACTTGCGGTGTGGAACAGCAATGTTCTCACTTTCAACGACTATATCGACAACGAAATGTAATTTCTTCCTACATTGGATCCATTTTGCTAACCAAACTATTGTTGATTTGTTTTGGATTTTGGTTCTCGAGTGGGTACTATTCTTATCTTGTGTTTTCCATGGTCTCAAGGGTTTGGCTCCATAAGGATCTTTCTCAGAGTTTCAATAATATAGTCTGGCCTCTTTAGACTACAAAATGGGTAGGTATGATCCATTGAATCTGTTCTTCTTTCCTTTTGTGCGTAGAATTATATATCAGGTTCAAAAGCATAATACAAAAAAAAAAAAAAATGTTAGAAGATGAGGTACATAAGATGAATTTGTGTAAGAACAGTGGTGTGATTTCTCTAATTCACTCATTTGCAATAATAACTCATATTAGGTTCCAACTTTGCTTTAGAAATTACATGCCGACGTCCAAATTATTGGTGTTGTTGCCGTCGTCATCATTATTGTTAAGTAGGTATGTCATATTTGCCAACTTATATTGCTTTATAGTCCATGGATATCATGTATTTTGTTTACTATGAAACATGAGCTATTTGCTAATATCAGGAGTATTTATTCCTTCCAGAAGTAAAATCTTGCACGATTTAGTTGTCCCTATAGTGACCATTGTTGGCAATACACTGGTTCTTCTAGCTAGATTCTAATATTATTAAATTTGCAATGGACCAAGTAGATTACTCTTCTTGGTTGTGAGAACAAGGCTTTAGCTTTTTCTTTTTTATTTTCAAGAATATTGCTACTAACATATGATGCAACAGCTTTTGAGATTAAAACATAGTGATATGCCCAACCATTTCTATAAGAATGACATAGTCTACTTCTTGCAGCTGAAATAATGGGATATTTACATATTCCCAAGGGTGAGACTCGTGTTGTTCAGGACCCTAAGTACTGCTAGGTAAACTTTTATTCCTCAGCATCCATTTGTGGTTCATGGTCAGCTGGACTAATGTGGGATTCCCAAATTGTTGGGAATCATGTTGCCCATGCATGTGCTAGTAGAGCATTCATCTGAGTATCTTTATATACTGTGGTATTAGTGAATGTTATGATTAGAATGACAAATTTGATTTGTTCTCTGTTTCATTCTCAGACGGCTTATGTACAAAAAAGAGTTTGACATGAGCTATGTAGGATTCACAAGAGATGGAGCACAATGGTTGGTTGAGAACATAGACTTTAAACTCATTGGTAGGATTCGTCCCTCTTTACCATTTTGACGCAATATTAGTGACGAAGTTTATTTTTGTGCATGGTGATTTGCTTCATTGTCATCTTATCTTCAACTTTTACCAAGGTTCATTGATTTATAGGGTACTTCATGACGTTTCCTCATTGTTACCAAGAAAAAATGTTAGGATATATTTCTCTGTTAGAATGCTACCTTTTCTATTATCATTAATTTTTATTTGCAGCTTCACTACAAGCAAATGTTATTTTCTTAGGCATGACAAGCATTGCATGCTTTCATCTTATTTGATTTTCTCCCTGACAACACAAGAGTCGCAGTATGGTGCTGTAATAACCGTCAATAGGATGATATTCACTTGATCTCTAAAGACCTGGGTGTGTAAGAAAATGCTCAAGCATATATTGCTATCAAGCTTTTGAGCACTATGCATGTTCATTTTTTTTTTTCCTAACCCTATCACTTGAGAAATAGTACATTAATAATCTAATTTCTTTCATGTTATGCAACTTGTAGATTATTACATGTTTGAGATTGAGATGCAATCTTGCATGACTCTGTTTGTGCTACTCAATGCATGAATTGATTACCTATCTATTTCTACATATGATAATTTGATTCCATCCCATCTTATATTCCTTGAAAGCCGAGTAAGAAATTGATATAATGTACAGCATATTTTTCAATTAAAGTTAAGAATGGCCATGTTTCATTGCTGATTTGCCATCTCAGACCAAAACTAGTGTCGGTAATTTTGTTCAGATTTCACATCGTTGCATTTGAAGTCTAGTCACAAGAAACTAACACTACGGTAAAGCTATAGGAAATTATTCTTGTCGAGGGCTTGAAACTCAAAGATGTACCCGCAAGGAGCGTATACAGTCCATGTCTACTATTGAGATTGCTTGGTGCAGAAGGATCACCTATAAGATACATCCTCCTCAAAATAACTTCTCCAAGTGAGTTCTGTTCTTTTTTAAGGGAATTAACTTGACAACGATTGTTTTATCTATGATTATCATTATCATTGTCACACGAGATTGACTAGTCCTTGATTGGTTACGATGGAGTTGTCAAATGAAGATTCTTTTGTTGATTTCGTGATTTTGCATGTGAGAATGCCAAGGACTAACAACATTTCCTTTTTGTTCTAGGGGAGCAGAAGTAATCAGAAGTGCCGAGTGAGAAAGGCATTGCATGAATGTTCTCCTCATAATTCTTTTTCACTTTGACGGGACACGTTTTGCAGAGAATGTGAAATTTTGGCGATCATTTGAATGTGTAATAGTACTATAGGCAAAGCAGAGGTTATGGTTATTTTTGTGTAAATAATGTTACTCCTTCAAAATAAGACCTGTCTGGATTGTTTCTCATGTTTCTTCTTTTTCTGTTACTAAAGAGCTGCTGGGGATTGAATTCATTTGGACACATACTTGACGAGGCCCGCCAAAATTGGTTATAGTGACTCATGAATAGAAAGCCTGTCCATGCAAATTGTCCCTTCCATGGCGTTGCAACTATCTAGGTAACTCCCCCATCAAAGAACAGAAGCCTGTCCAAGCAATTTCTCTCTTCCATGGCGTTGCAACCATCTTGGCAGTCACCTATAGCTTCTGCTTAGAAATGTAAGATGTGACATACAACATAATTTGAGAGATCAATTCAGGCAGAAACCGAGGCAGTCAATGCAAATGAACCGCAAAATAGATTTTAATTGACATACGATGTTAAGATTTGGCAGTTAGCACTCGATCATTTGCAAAATATTTAAGTTAATCATATTCGTCGTGGCATATACTCTTATCAACAAATATAAGTGGACCAAATCAATGGTTGAATTTTCATTTACCTTTATGTACTATACACACAGGTAGATGACCCCACTGATGACAGGATTTATAATACACAAATAAATTAAATAAATGATCGGATTATAGATACTTTTATACATTATAAGCTACAGTGTAACATATTTCCATTTAAATTTCACATGCATTAGCTAATTCCAGTTTCTCTGTAACTCCTCTCCTTCTCCGTACAAATTTATTTTATGATTGCTTGCTCTTTCTAGCCTCCAATTCTTATTTCCTAACATCATAATGCTCTTATGGTGTTTCAAAATAATCCCCCTATATTATGCTATGTAATTTGTTAATTTGGATATGACTCGATATAAGAGATAACAAACAAGTTATATTTGTCATTGGAGTTTTGATATGATTTATCAGTAACATAAGTGGCAACAAATCAAAGTTATCTTCTAATTATTCAATATCAAAATGGTGTAGTTTCGTAACTCCTATCTTCGAGTTATCAGTCAACCCATCAAATGTACGCGCGCTGAGGAACTTACGCATGATAGTAGTACAATAACATGAACAAGCGATCATGAAAGAAAGTTAAATCAGCAGAAGGATTCCAATCTGTAGAAAGTAAATGAAAGGAATCATCAGAAAAGAGAAAATTTTGGAAGTCACTTTCATTTGTTCAACCTTTATCTACCGGCCTTGTGACGACTCATCCTTGGCTGCCTTAATCTTCTCTATCGCCTGATACACATGGTAAAACAACATTGAAAACATTTATGCGCTCTCCTTTAGAGGAAAAGAAGCAACTTCCTTGAGTAGGCGACTGACCAACACATTACTGAAGATAGAAGCCACGCCTTCATCACTCTGTCAATGTTGATCCCGTTGTCATTCATGGGAAAAAAAATTAAGCACTTGAAAGGGAAACATAACAATCAGTTAGGAAACGAGTCAAGTATTCAAAAAAAGAAATGTTGCAAGTAAATCCCAACATGGAAATGGCCCACCTCCTCGTTTGGAGCAGTCCATCTTATCTCAGGTTGTTCTTCCGTAGAAACTATTGGTTCCTTGAAAAGCAGTCGAGCTTCGCTAAAGGGCCAATTATCTGGTATCTGATACCTATTTAAAAAACAAGCAAACATTTTCTCACGAAGGATAACCAAACTGAATTAAGACTTAAAAGAAATGCAAAGAACCTCTTGGTCTCAAGGATAAGGATGGAGAAACGATGCGATTTTGTTTAAGTGAGATGAACGAACAGAAAAAGCAGAAATCAAAATTGATAAAAGTATTATGGTAAATCAACACATGAAGTGGCATGGCTGATGCGCTGATTGCCAGCCCAAATCTATTGGTGGCAAATGATCTTTCAGTTTCAAATTGCTGATGAAATAGTTCCACGCCAGCTGAGTTTGAGAGATAATTCTTTTATGTCAAGGAATTCAGCAGCCAAGATATTACAGTGAGAAACTTTGCTGCCTAATTTTGCTTAAAAGTCAGGGGACAGGATAAGAGAATAAGGAGCACCTTTGGTTATTTATGTTCTCTAGTATGTTTTCTATGGAACCATGTTGATGGATAAGCTTAAGAGCAGTCAGCCCTCCAATACTTGATAAATTAATTCCAAAGTAAATCCACTGAAATCATCAAGCTAAAACATACGAGGGCAGAATGATATACGATAGCATAAAACAGCTAACAGAGCACTGCAAAACATCACATCTACCTCGAATGCTTTCACAATAATCACATCCAGAGAGAATGCACAGGTCAATGAATTGATCCATATCCAGATTCATCTCCTCCAAGATCTAAAAGTTATGAAAGAGAGAAAAGAAATTTAAGCAATCATGATGAATAAACTTTTCTGAGTACCTTGGAAGTTTCAAATTCCATGACTGGAACTTTTCTTGAGATGGGATTCATCAAATGGTGAAGAAATATAGGAACTCCAAAAGTAAGGGAATCCATATCTTCAGAAGGAACTGCATAAACCTGAAAAACAAATATTACAGCTAAAGTACCATTCATGATAGATGAATTATGGTTACCACAAAACAATTAAGCAATGATAGGAATTCAAAGTCAGCATAAATCCCCTGGACAAAGATGCCATAGTAAAGAACAAATGTAAATGACTATGCAGAAGAAAACATTAGACGAGTGAACAAGCATATGTGTAAGTGAAAAAGGAAATTAAATAGAGTAAATAAAATGGTAATTTACATAAGAGTTAAACGATTTGTTATGATGGGAAAACAATAAACAATTCTGATACAATCAAATGGGATATTACTTGCCTTTCCAGCTTTGCAAAGTGCAGCACATTTGTGCCTCTGCTTCTGAAGTAGCCTAAAGTACAAAAACTGATCTGGCATCTAAACTTTTTGTTAGAAATAATAACGAATAAACTTTTCAGACAGAATTGTAACCTCAACTACTGGGCCACCCATAAGTCTTAATATTTTTTTGCAGTCTTCATTGTGCTGTTGTGGCACCTACAAGGGCATCAAAGCCATGTCCCACAAGCATATACATATCCAGTTACCTATGTAGATAGGTTTTTCTGTGAAGCAGAGACCAAAATCCAACTTCCTGCTGAATTGAACAAAAAAATCGCATTGTAGGGAAGTGACCAGAGCCAAGATCAACCTTCACAGTTCTTTTACTGAATTTCTCTGTCTTCCTTGTTCTGAGACTGCAGGTAATAAATACAGAGCTCACCAAGCCTTTCTGTATCCTGTGTTTCTGTGTGCTTATATGTGGGCGTGAGAGAGAGAGAGAGAGATGCGTATACAGCAATGGCTACTGCCAACTCAAAGGCATCTGCTGTCTTCGAAAAACTGATCAGAGACTCACTTAAGGAAACTAAACGTATTTATAGATAATTCCAAAAAAAGAAAAAAAGAAAAAGAAAAGAAAAGTCTGCATAATAATAAAGTACCGTTTTGCCCGCTCTTGCTTCTTCAAATCAGGAGGTCGACCATCAAATACGTAGCTATCATAACAACAGCAAAACATAATTCAGAGAAGCACGAGCTTCATTCTTCTAGCATTCTATCCCAATGTAAACACAGGAGGTAAAGAAATAAGTTTACACTGGCTCTATGCCCACCTCCAACAGCCTAATCGTCCGGTAAAGCATGCCTTGCAGATGACTGCACGGGAAAGCAGCTCAAACTCAAACACTTTCCAGGCACAAAAGATCACATCGAAAGTGGATTTTCATTTTTATGGAGTATTACAATGCCAGTCATTACCTGGTGACTTCACCAGCCTCGTTGGTGAGCATCTGAGTCCCCTTCCTCCCAACCACAACCTAATCCACCAATCAAAAGAACCAAAAAACCCCAACACTCATAATCCAAATCCCCACGGACAAACCGAAACGCGCAATCACAGGCATCAATCCATAGAAAGCAACATTACGAGGAACTGATAGATGCTCATGCTGGCATCGACGGCGATCCTCCGGCCGAAGTAGCTCTCGAGCTTCTGCTCCTTCATGGCGGTCGGGGCAGTGTCCGCCAGTAGCTTCGTCAGTCCCTATCGAAATCAGTGGACGAGACTCGATGAAGATGAACAACATACGGAAAATGATGGGATTGAAGGAGACGGAGGTCCAACTGAAACTACCTTGATGCCCATATCGGAGTGAGAGAGAGAGAGAGAGAGAGAGAGAGAGAGAGAGAGAGAGAATTGTTGCAGTGGAAATTGAGGGATGAAATGGAAGCTGCCTGGGATGAATTGAACGGCTTCGAGCTCTTCCGCTTCCCTCCAGGGCGCTGAAGCGTGAGCGTCACGCGCGGGTGTTGCTAGTTGGTTTTTTTTTTTTTTAAGTACTAGTGATAAACTTTCGGACATAAACTTAAAAACTAAATTCACAGGCTCGAGGTTGAATGATACTAGTTCTCATTCCTAATAATTGAATAAATGAAAATGTTGAACAAATTAAACTCCAGGTACAACATATATTGAACAAATTAAAATTTACTGATAATATTATAAATTAGGTCAAAGTTTATGATCATTTAATTTTTGTGCTGCAGATAATGATTAACAAAAAAGATAAATAAAATTGGGGTGCAAAGGCTTAAATATTTTCTAGATGCAAAAGCTTTCATCCTGGTTGCACTTAAATCTATACGCGCACTTTCCACTTTTGCTTCTCATCAGTCACAGCAATGGCCTATGCTGTTCGCCTCCAGCAAGCACAGATTTTGCCACGCACAGCCACCAATCCACCTTCCTACCACCACCCCCATCTTAGCCATAAACAGCAAATGCAGCGTCGGCAGACGATGGAAATCTTGTTTTGTCTAGTAAACCGATTTTCTTGGAAATGTGTAGAGCTGTTCCATTTGATACAGGATCAGGGGCTAACCATGCTACATTAGAGAAGTCTGTGTCCTTTTGAGGGATCTCCGATTTAAACCTCATTATTTCCTAAAGCATGAATCCATCAGTATATCAAAATAAATTGGGACAACTTCTTTTATCCCCCAATACAACTTCAAGGTGTCTATGTCATGATTCTGTTATAAATAAGTGATCTATGTCTAACTAGTGCTACAAAAATTGGTGCTCCGATGTACGACCACAATCCCTTACAATAAGAAGAGAATAACTTTTGGAGGCATTTGGATGATGATTTATAGTGTACTTCATGGTCAAAATCAATGATTTTCTTTTTGGTCAAAAAAATCAATGAATTGATTAACTGAGATTTGAGCATTTGAAAGGCCTTTATCTACATTTTATTTCGGCTAATGTACACTATTCTACCCATACGTTTGTAGGGAAGAGAAAATGTACAATAGTAATTATTTATCTTTTAGATGAGACATTCAAAGGATCGACCCATGCCGAGTTTGAAATATTCGATCAAAACAACCAATCTTAAATTATCATCAATTGAGAGGATGGCCATGGCGATGTATTCATTAGTGTCACAACCTTTCTTAAGGTGAAGTACCAAGAGAAAGCTAATGTAATACTAAGCGGGGACAAACACTTAATCATAAAAGAGATGAGTCAATAGTGCCATCACTCAATGCGAACTATCTGAAAATCATACCAATCACAATTTTTGGTTCTATTTAAATCATTTAGACATGCAAATCAATTCTAGGAGTTGCCACTAATCTATTATGGGTTGATAACCCAAGTAAAATACAGCAAAAAATTTTACTTTTGCAAACCAAATTGTTATGTATATGGGGACTTGATTACTTAAGATGAATCTAACGCCTTTTTAATATATTTTCTCTTTAGTTCGGAAATGTTGTGCAAGCAATCTCTGTCAATTTTAACCTTAAGCCATTAACATATGATGAGTGATAATGCGGTTACACAAATAAGAATTTAACACTAGAAAATTAAAGCAATAAATAAATTACTCAATGGAAAGAAAGGACCTTGATGCGATGAGCCATTGAGCATCTCTAATATATCATAATAGCGTAACTATATAAATATATTTAATAGAAAATTGAGGTTACGTAATTAATATTATGAATTCACATAAATTAACCATTCCAAAAAATGTGGGAAAAAAATCTTGAAAAGGAATTGGTCTTGCATATCTTCGTAGATGTTATTAGCAATACTTAAGAAATCAATAAATGAATTTTAAGATATGTGCATGCACTAATTGCGAACACTGCAAATCAGGAAATGGTTGTGTGGTATTACCAGTGAGACAAATGTTATAACTGGAGCAAAATGAACATTTCATCAATTGTCGTAGTATAATAATAATAATAATAATAATAATAATAATAATAATAATAATAATATTGAAAGGATTTGGTCTTACATATCAAATTATAGTCCTTTCAAATGAATGAATTATGGTGGTGAGAATTGATTTTTTCACAATGAACTTCAAGAATAACTATTTAAATTTGCTTTTGAAATTTACAAACAAAGAAAAGTGTGAGAAGTGGCTTTTAGATAGTGAATAAATTATTAAAATTGATAGAAAAAGATGAATTTTTAGTACCTAACAACGCCAACTAACTTGATCGAACTAAGTTCCCAAACATGCTACATCGTCATTTTACCATTGACCATCCAATCATTTTAGTACATATAGATTCAAGCAAGTAAAAGAAAATTTACTTTCCACTTTTTATACAAAACAAGTTAGATTGTTCTCGAGATTTATCTTTTAGTGAAATGGATGATCCTTGAAATTTTGTGTAAATGTCATACTTAATCAAACAATTGATTCAATTAAATTGCTAAATTTGTTTAATGTATGTTGTGATTCCTTATCATTATATTGATTATGTTCCTATAATATTTTAAAATGTTCAATATCATCTTCATTTTAATTATTACAAGGATGGAATCCGTGTTAACATCACTTTCTCGTCTATTGCCTGCTAAGAACAATTGCTTGTTCTTTACTTTCTTCAAGCTCTAGCTACTATTGTCGATCTGATTCTCTAGACACCTAAATTTTTGTTCGAAGACTTCTCGTTCATTTAATAAGAAAACTAGGCTCGAATTCGATAGAATTTTGATCCCAAACCAAAATACCGATTTTGCATAGTCTTGCATTTACAGCTGTTATTGTATTTCTTGGCATTTAGATAAAGGGAAATTTAAATTTTGGGCATAAAGCATTCGCAATTAACAAAACATGGATCTGGCTATGAGTTTGTTTGGGATTGGCTCGATAGTTCGCCCAAATGCGAAAGAGTCTTGAACTCACTTGAGATTCCAAAATCGAGCCCATGCAAGCCCGGCCCTAAGCTAATCAAACTCGGCCTAATTAAGGGAAAGAAAGTGCGGCCATTCAGATTTCAATCAGCCGACGCCCATTTTTCGAAGCCAATTCCAGTCTGAACATATGAGATGGAAGGAAGGTCTTGTTCAACTGTACGCGTCGAAATTGGAAGAAAAGGCAAAGGAGAATCAAAGAAGGAAAGGAGCGTGCAGTTTCCATCTTGACAAAGGGAGAGATCTCAGCATTCATGGACCGGTATTCACGGCCAAAAAAGAGCAAGAAAATCTGGTTATAAAAAAAAGCGGAAGATTCTTGGCCAAGTGGGAAGGCGACTTTTCAGCATCTATTTATTCATTGCCAAAGAGACCTCGTAAAAGAGAAGGTGTAAGCTTTTTCTTCACGGTCAAGAAAGAGGAATACAGAGAGAAAGTTATGGCGGGCAAAAGAAAAGAAAATAAAAGAAAAAACAGAGGAGGCAAATTCTCGTGGAGGAGGTGGAAAGAAAAAAGGAAGAGAGAGAGAGAGAGAGAGAGATGCAATTTCACAGTAAGTTCGTTTAGTTCACTTCCATATCATTTCACTTTTCCTTTGCACTTTAATTTCCAAGAATTTTATGCCTCACACTTAAATTTCTCCATCATTTCATTTTAAAGCCCGACTTTAATGGACAAGAATTACTTGCTATCTAACTGGCATTTTCAATATTAGCATCTACCTATAAACGACCTTTTGCTTTTTGCCGTGTCTTTCAAAGCTAACTTATGGACAAGAATTTCCTGAACAGTTTCGTAACCGCATTCCATCGTTTATTCGACTCTTCTTTGTTTCCACATTCAACCATCAAATCCAAATAGACGAAGACCATATCCTTTCATTTTCACACACACAATAACTGAAGATATTTACAATCAGTTTTTCTTGCTTCAAACCAAATTATTGGAAAATTTTCAAAAAATGACCTGAAGTGGACTTTATTTCAAATGAAGGCCTGAAGTGCTATTACTTTCTCAAATAAGGACTTAAAGTGAATAAGTAATCTTATTTCAAATAAAGTTCTGAAATAGTTATATATTTTTCAAATAAGAACTTGAAGTGATAATATATGTTACAAATAATGGCCTGACTTTCTAATGGTGAAGGGTATTTACGTCATTTACTATTTTCCCTTTTTTCTTCCTTTTGTCTTTTTTCTTTCCTTTTTTCTCTAGCTCTTCTTCCCTGGCCATTGGCGATAACCATAGAGGGCTGGGTGAGGGTCGCCCTCGCCTGATTCGGCTAGGGCCGCCCATGCTAGCCGTAGGTGAGGGACGGCCTCACCCTAGGGGTGGCTGCCCTTCGTAGCCATCTGCGAGGTCTCATCGACCTCGCTGGCAAGGATTGGCCTTACTTGTCTGAGGCAAGGGTGGCCTTGCCCGCTGCTGGCGAGGGCTTGTAGGCCCTCTTGTGCTGCAAGCAAGGGCTTGAAGGCCCTTGCCGGCCCTTTCCAAGCGGCCGCTAGCTAACGTCAGAAAGAAAAAAGAAGAAAAGAGAAAAAAAAAGAAAAGAAAATTTGGATGAAAACACCCTTAACCAATCAGAAAATTTTGCCAGCTGGTGACTAGCGAGGTTAGACTCTTATTTGAAACAATCTGGCTACTTTAGGTCCTTCTTTGAAACAACCAAGGTCACTTTCAGCTTTTATTTGAAATAAGATTCACTTTTGATCCTTATTTGAGAAATGAAAGCATTTCGAGCCTTTTTTTTTTTTGAAATTTTCCCCAAATTAAAACACCATCTTCGAATTTCCCTATTCTAGTTTTAAAAATTTGAGATGTTTGACGTTAATCAAGTTCTGATTTTGAACTCTAAAAGGTTGAAAAAGAGAGAAAAAAAAAAGCCTAAAGTTAAAGTAAAGAGATATCCAGATATGTGACAAAATTACAAGCCTAAAACCTCCCTTCAAATTTACACCTAATATCTATTTTATGTCCTTTGGACTATGACCTTTTAACAGTAATATCAGATTAAAATCATTAATTTATGAAACAATGTCACAACTTGTTAGATATATTTGTAATGCACATCATCCACAAATACTAAATCTTTCACACATACAGAATATAGCATGTACGTTCTGTATAGATTGTATCTAGAATCATAATATCGTATATCTATAGTTTATTAGTTTATGTTATAGATAAATGATCGAAATTATTTGCATAATGCATTCTGGTGATATACAAAAGGCCTTTACTTTATCTATATCTTGCTAACATAACCTTTCAATCAAAACTCGTCACCACCTACTTAGATAGTTTTTGCCACAATTCACTACGAAAGGCTTTGAATCCTAGATTCACATTGTTGTTGAGTCGACCCCAACTGCGACTCAACTCCACCATGGACGAAAACCTCACGTGCCGAGACAACGCAACTCGTCGAAATCTCTACCTTCGTAGCCCGTTGCCCTTCGGTGCTTCTTTCTCAACGAACCGCCCATCGGACAAGTAATTGTCCTCCGAGTTGAACACTGGAATCAGAGACTCGGATCGCTGCCACATGCGGCTGGACGGTTGAGACCACAAACTTAACCTAGTTCATGTGTTACTAGTCTTTTTTCGATCCGTGCCAGCTACGTGCACAGAAAGATTACACCAGCATCAAGCGACCACCATATCATTTGGGCCACTCACCGCTCCACATCATCACAATTTGTGGCCACGTATCTTAATCGGGTTTTGTAATCTTGTCAAGCAATTTATCCAAACGTAGACCTGTCAAATGACTGGTTTGGGTTCTGATTTGCGAGTCAATCGGTCGAAGGACAGGATCGATAAAGTTGGAAAATCTACAAAGAAATTCATTATATATATTCAAATATGCCAATTAGCACAAAAAAGAGCGCTCATGTATTTAGATGCATGTTGGGTGTAAATGATGTGTAGGGAAGTTTCGTGAATGGACTGGTTATTCTTGTTTAATTAACACTTTAAAAAAAAAGAAACTAAAGGCAATCCTGCAAAAAAAGATAAAGAACGAGAAAAGGAGGAGGTTATTTTTCTTTTGAGTAGGTTTTGTCCGCTTTTGCCTTATCTTTTTCTTTGCCACTTCAAGTGAGATGTTGGAAGATTTTTTACTTCTTTGGTAGGAAGAAAAGAAGAGGGAAATGCAACGATGATGATTTGGAACTTGTATGCTTTCCAGACAATTAACAAATCAGATTTTATTTAAATTTGATAATTCATCGATCGACAATAAGGGAAATTGCAATCGATCGACACCCATTTTAGAAGCCAATTGCAGTCTGAACACACAAGATGGAAGGTCCTGCTCAGCTGTACGTAGAAATTGGAAGAAAAGGCAAAGGAGAATTAAAGAAGGAAAGGAGCGTGCAGTTTCATCTTGACTAAGGGAACGATCTTGGCATTCGGGGACCGGAATTTACGGCCAAAAGAAAACAAGAAAATCGAGTTCAAAACTCTTTCGAGTACGTTTTGTAGGCTTCGTATCCCCTTCTTTGGCCGGAGGAAAAGCATAGGAAAATGCAACGAAGCAAGTTAAGATAGTAGAAGACTTTGACTGGGGACTTATGTGCTTTCCAGATGATTAACCGTCGGCTTAATTTAAATTGATAATTCATTGCCTACTCTCATTGCCTTCTTTTAAAATTGTAATTTAAAATTTAAGATAAATGCGTTGCAATTTTAAAACTTAAAATAAAATATATCAAGCTGCTCATGGTTAGATCCTAATTAATAAAGTAGTTCCTATGGAGAATTTTGCAAATCAATCAATTTTGTTAATAAAAAAATACCGCTCGCGGCACTCTCCATTCACTCCATTATTGAATGAAGTAATATTTGAACGCCATGCTCTTTCTACTCTTATTTTGACTGAAACACTCCTCAACACAGTGTTTTGTGCGTTTATTATTTCGTGGATCCCACGTTTCTAGCATCCTTCCCTTACTATATGCCAAGGTGTTCTTTTAGTGTGCCCCTCCTTTTGTTTGGTTTCTTCTTTTCCTTATCATATGGTCAACACTATGTTTTGACCATATAATAAATATAAGTGCAATTGTTTTGCGTTTGCGTAAATCGTCAACTTGATCATGTCATCTACCTGAGCGCAAGGGAGGGGAGAGACTAATAAAAAGTGTAAGGAACATGTCTATCCCAACATTTTTCTCCCAAAAAATCATTTGACGACTTATTTGCAAGAATTTGTTGATAAAGAAGACTAATCAATGGCTAGCTGCCTCGATTGAATCACGGATCTCAACCTTAACTCCGGAGAATCTCATAAATAACAACAGGGCAATCAGTTTTAACGGAATTAAAAGTTGCTTGACTAATTGACTCAAATTGCTTAATTGAAAGCCGTGATGCTCCATTATCTTCCTTTTTTTTTTTTTTTTTATCACTTTTCATATTGTGGCTAGTGACACTAGGCAAGGCCCTTGCCCATATCACACCTGTGGACGAGAGCCTCACCCAAGTCAAGCGAGGGCCTTCATGCCCTCACCTGCGACTAGCGAGGGCTACGATCATTGCCAACTGCTAGCAAGAGCTTGCTGGCGACCTCTCAGGCCATAATGAAAATGAAAATAAAAGCAAAAAAGGATGGAGACAAGCATTATTGCACCTTTGAGCAAGACGCCTCGAATTTCAAGTTAGGCCATGGCAAAGAAGAGAGATAAAGAGAGGGAGAGTGAGATACGGACAAAGGTAGGGCTAAGTCGTGGAGGATTGGGGAGTGGTAGTGTCGGTCGAGGACAAGGATGGTAACATTGATTGAAATTATGGTGGGGGAAGAGAGAAATGGTGCACTAGAACAAAAGATATTTTGTGTGACAATCATATCACATGGTGTGATAAATCAATTCAAAGTGAGTACGTTTAACATTTTAGTATATTAGAATGATTTGCACATTGCATGGGCAACATGGATTGACCGATTACACCACGTCAATCATGTGATCGGTGAATAATATAAATTTTCTTAGTGGAGGGATAGTTTAATCTTCTAATTAAGGATATTCGTTTAAAGATGACCATTGTCGCAAATGTCAATACTCAAAATCGCATATATTATAGGTACAAAGTTTGATTGGATTTTTAAAATTTTCTCTAATGTGGTTAAAATAAAGAAAAGCTAAAAAATCACCTTCACTTTGTATCCTGATTTCACTTTATATTCTCTATTTTTTAAGCTATGAATCTTTGATTAAAATTTGTTATTAAATGAATGGGACATGAAGACTCCTACTACGATAACCCATTCATTGATCAATGAAACTTCTGGGAAATTTCCGGGATAACATGCAAACCGTGTTCTACTTTTTGGCATGTCCTTTATATGTGAGTAACGGACAACAATTTATTGAACAATTTCGTAAACCGCATCTGAGGAAGACTCTTCAATAAGGGTCCCTCGTCTGGCAATGCCAGATGGAGGAAGACTTTGACTTGCTTCCCCTTGCTAGTCTTTTCTTTCGGGTAGGTTTCGTCGGCTTTTGGATTGTCACTTTCTCTGCAGCTAAGGAAGTGAGGTGGAAGACTTTTGACTTCTTTTGTTAGAAGAAAAGAAGACGAAAATGCAACAAAGCGAGCAAAGATATCGGAACATTTTGGCTTGCTTTCCCGTGTTGCATGTCGTGAAGTAGATTATCCAACAACGATGATTTGGGACTTGTGTGCTTTCCTAATAAATTAACCAATTAGGGTTATTTTAAATTTGATAATTCATTGCCACCTCTCAATGCCTTCTTTTAAAGTTTAAATTTAAAATTTAAGATAAGCGAGTTGCAACATTAAAATTTTGAAATAAAATATATCAAGCTGCTCATGGTTGGATCATAATCTATTAAATAGTTCGTATTGAGATCTTTTACAAATCAATCCATTTTATAAATAAAAATATGTTCATGGCACTCCACATTCACTCCATTGCTAAATCTGATTATCTAGGCTATTTCATAGCCTAATTTCCAAAATCAGGTTGATTTCATTGCACCATCTTATTTTTAGTGGGATGCTAGATATATTTGAGTTTGATTTTGTGTAATCTTCATTGATAAGATCCACGATTTATCAAATCTCAGAAATATTCAAAATATTGTCAAAGCCTTTTATGTAGCCATCTTTATGTTTAATATGTGGTGTCATATATCTTTCCATATTGGTTTGGGATCTAAATCTATATACTATAAATGATCATTTCAAAAGGTAGGGCATAGTCAAGCATTCAAAATTTATCATGTTATTTTGTAACTAGAATATAATGTGAATTATGACCAAAAAAAAAAGTACTAGTGTGAGTAACTCTTTTTAATCTCTTATATTATCGTAATTGCTTTTATTTGTAATACCAGCCACGTAATACTTCATAGAAGGAGGTTAAGACCATGATACATATATAATAACTTTAATTTAAGTAAATAAATTAATTCCAAGTAAGGTTAAGATTCTGATATATTAATTGATTCAGTAATTACATTAATTCCAATCACAAATAAGTCTCTTCTCTTAAAAGCTGTTTTCTCAATAGTAATGGTGTTTTCATGGAATTCGCATCTTAATATTTAATTTGGGAAATTCAGTGGCCAACCAGTGCAAAACATTTTACCAAAAAAAAAAAACCAGTGCAAAACAGACGAGATATACAGGAACAAGAAACAGATTAATCAAAAGACGAAGGAGTAAGCCAAACCAATTTGATAATTTATCGCCTCCTCTCATCACCTTGTTCTCAAATTTTAATTTAAAATTTAAAATAAGCAAGTTGCAATTTTAAAATTTAGAATAAAATATATCAAGTTACTCACGGTTGGATCTTTATTAATAATACAGTTCGGATCAAGAATTTTGCAAATCAATCCATTTTATAAACAAAAAATGTATTGGTGTTCATGGATCCTCCTGTTTTAGCATCCTTCCCTGGCTATTCGGGAAAGTGTTCTTTCAGTGTGCCCCTCTTTTTGTTTGGTTTGTTCTTTTCCTTATTATATGGTCAACAGTGTTTTGACCATGTAATAGACATGTGCAGTTGTTTTGCGTTTGCATAAGTCGTCAACCTGATCATGTCATTTGCCTGAGGGCAAGGGAGGGGAGGGACTAATAAAAAGTGTAAAGAACATGTCTATCCCAATTTTTCTCATAATAAATCATTTGACGATGTATTTTAAAGAACTTGAAAATAAAGAAGACAAATTGATGGCTTGCTGCCTCAATTGAATCATGCATCTCAACCTAAAGACTCGAGAATCTCATATCACAATGAAAATGACAACAGGGTAATCAGTTTAATAGAATTTAGAATTGAAATTTGCTCAACTAATTTATTTGATTTACTTAAACGAGAGCCATGACGCCCCATTATCTTTTTATGTATAGGTAACATGTCGCATCTCGAGAAGGTAAATGGAATCAGTTTGTCTTTACTAAATATCTATTCAAATAACGTCTAGCGTGTTAAATCCCAATAATTTAATGAGTTTCTTATGCATGGTAATGTTCCAAGGAGAAAGGCTCATTTATGAAGTCTTTGATAAACAAGATGCATCATCAAGTCAATTTCAAATGGAGTATCGATGTAATGTCACTATTTATTCTTTTAGAAATGTATGACCGTATTGTCATGTGAAGTAATCTTAGGTTTCTCGCTTTGTCTTAACTTAATACTTAGTCATGGGGAGAATTATACAAATGGTTCTTGAATTGAACTTTGGTCCAATGTGCGATGTGGTTCACAAACTTTTAATTTATTCAATATGATCTCTAAAATTTTGCTAAATCTTCAATCTAACCTAAACTATATGAAAATATCTAATGTTATCTTTTCATTAATTCAAATTCAAGGACAACATCAAACATTTTTAAATAATCCATAGACTAAATTGGACACGTACCAAAAGTTCAGGAACCATATTGAATAAATTAAAAATTCATGGATGACATTGCACATTGAGTTAAAGTTCAAGGATAGTCAATCATGTAATCAATGCATAACATAAATTTCCTTAGTAGAGGGATAGCTTAATCTTCTAATGATTGACATATGCTAAAGTAACGCTAGGGGGCACGCTCATAACCAGTCCATTAGCGGATCCTCTAAATGATATGTAATATTACTTATTAATCTTCTAGGATTGAGTGGTGAGTAGATCGCGTAATTTAGAACTAAAGCTTTTATATACTGAGTTGAGGCTCATCCAAAATACCTTAGAGATTGGTCGAGTTCAGAGTTTATGGACATTTTAATTTGCACTTCCAAATATCTCTTTTTAGGACTTGATTAGTGTACACAACAAGAGTAGGGAATATATTTTGTCTTGAGAGTTTTGATGTATAGTTGTGTACATCACTTGAGATTAAATTATTTATTAATTTGAGGTTAGAATTGTACGTGAAATTCAGATCGTGACACTAATTTCCAAGTTGCCTCCGTTACCTCTGAACACATTATCTTAACTTCACAAACAATGGAAAGTCGCTACATTTCAGGAATATTTAAATTATATTTGGAATTCTGAAGGGGCATTTTTGAGGCCGAATGGCATAAAATTACATTCATATAGGACTAGTCCAAGTAGGAGTCAAACCTCTTACAAAAGAAGGCCTTAATACTTCCATTCTCTTAGTTTTACGAGATTCACGTCTTTTAAACTACGATGAATCCATTCTCGGTACTGTAGAGACAAGTCTCTGCAAAGGACCCATACATTTTGACTGTTACCCCAATTTTTCTGTATCTCTCAAAGATAAGAACATTCTTAGAGCCCTAACACTCCAAATCAAAACCCATAATTACAAAGTGGCAGATGGTTCTATTCCTTTAGCCCTTGTTTATAGAATTCATTATAAAGCCATGTCCTCCGCCTTTGGAGAAAATGCTTTCAAACATAGTCCTCGAGGAGAAACACTTCTCCTCCAAACTGACATTTCTAGAGCTAATACAACAATTCCTAGGTCTATTAATTGGAACCAAGTTACTTTACCAGAACAATGGGAATTAGAAAACCAAATTCCCCAACAAGTTGTTCAAAATACAGATCCTACTAATGTCATTCAACATCCAGAAGGAAGAGTGACCATTAGATTTCCTAGAAGATCTTTCGATTCAAGATCTAGTCCTTCTTTTCATAATTCTTATACAAGGTCCATAGATCTTAATCCTAATCTTCCTCCTATAATCACCATTCCTCCTAGTACGCACAGAAACACTCCTCCTCCTAGTATACATAGAGATACTCCCACACAAGATACAACACCCTTACCTCATTCCACCAGTAGAAGTAATCAAGAGACACCTCCTGAACCAGAAATTACTGGTTTAGATAATAGATCAGGGATTTCCAGGCCAGTTTATCAACAAAACCAGCCTGAACCAGTCCTAGAAAATACAGATTCCCCTCATCATTCTCCTACTTATTCTCAAATGATAGATGCTGAGCTTAATGTTTTAGAAAAACATTTTGAACCAAACAAAACTTTTCTTAATAAAGAATTTAATTCTGAAGACAACAAACAAATCGAGAGAATGGTTCTTCAAAACCTTTGCGACAAAGCAAAAAGACGTCAAACAAAAATATTACGACTACATATACGAATATGAAGTCCATATATTCTTCTTTGATTGGTTAGAAGAACAATTCCTTGAACCAAAAGAAATACTTGTTTTAGATTATCATTATAAGTGGAAACTTGATAATGGTGAAACCATAGAATCCAATCATCCACCCCTTAGAAGAATAAAAATACAACATGGAGAAAGTGAGGTTACAAACTACTCCTTTTAGGCTTCCAGATCAAGGAGACTCTCTTTATACTCACAAAGTCATTGAACAAAACAATTACACTAATCAACATTTGGCGACCATAGGAAAACAGTTAAATAGGATAGAATCCACCATTCGAAATCCTACTCGCTCATCACACCACAAGTTGACACTTTCAAAAAACCCATTTTTAAAGCCTTTGAATTCCCAAAAACCTTAGCCCGGAGTTTGCCAAAGCCATAGAACAAAAGAAAAAACTCCTAGGAAAAGCAAAGCTAGAACCTACTCCTATTATAGACACCCCTAAATTCCAGAATCTTATCATTAAAGACACCCCCGACCAACCCACTATCGGTACATTGACCAAACAATCTGGTGACTCGATAATGAATCGGTCGGCCGAGATTAACGACTCAATTGGAGACAACCTCAGAAGCTTTATTATAGTAGGGCTACTCCACCTGACATTGCACAAGAAGAATCATCACAGAAAATACAGAATAAATACTCTCCTGATGCCATTTATGAATGGAATATAGATGGTGTTGCCGAAAGCAATATCATGAATATTCTTAATAACATGGTCATGCTTGCCAATGCCTACAAAACCCAGCAAGATGTTTCTGATCATGCTGTTGCTAATCTTTTAGTAGCCGGATTTACTGGACAACTAAAAGGTTGGTGGGATAATTATTTGACTGATGAACAAAGAATACAAATTTTAACTGCCTATAAAACAGATGATTTTGGCCAACGCATGGATGATGATCAAGGACATCTCATCCAAGATGCGGTGAATACTCTTATCTATTCCATTTCACAACACTTCGTAGGAGACCCTTCACATATTAGAGATAGGAATCAAGACCTCTTATTCAATATGCGTTGCAAATCCTTAGGAAGGTTTAGAGAATACAAAGAACTTTTCCTTCAAAGAGTTCTCATCGACACGATTGCAATCAACCCTTTTGGAAAGAAAAATTCTTAGCAGGTTTACCCCAAATTATAGGTGATCAAGTTAGAGATAAAATTAGAGAAGAATACAATGGCCAAATACCTTATGATCTTCTTTCTTATGGTGAAATAATCTCTTATGTTTACCGTCAAGGAACACAAATGTGTAATACTATCAAATTACAAAGACAGCTCAAGGAAGAACAATCTCTCACCAATAGAAGTCTAGGAGATTTCTGTGCTCAATACGACCCTTCTTATAATGAAAAAACAAAACCAAAATGTAAGGGAACTTGTCCTTCGAGAAAGAAACAAAGAAACATAACAACAAATCTCAACCTCGTAGGAATAAACAAAGACACCGAATAACCAAAATAGACCTCATAATGATAGGAAAAATTTTAAAGACATCAAATGCTATTCTTGTGGTAAAAAAGGTCATATTTCAAAATATTGTAGGATTAATAAAAAATTAAATGAACTCTCTCTTGATGACAATACTCTTAACCAGTTAAATAACATATTCATAGAAAACGGTGATACTTCTTCTGATGAACTTCTTGAGGAAGAAGGTCTTCAGATTAATGAAATAGATTCCTCTTCGATTCGATTATGAAGACGCCTCTCCGAAAAACCCGTTCTTGAAATAAACATGTTAACAAAAGAGGAAGAATTTCTCCTTAGCACCGCGATAAGATTACTGACCCGAAGCCAAGAAAGAATACTTAGATAGACTTCATTCTTCCCTAAATATTACCTCCAAGCCCAATACTTCTTACAATTTAAAAGACATCTTGAATAGAAACAAAAAACCTCGCCTAGACCCGTTAATATAAATGACCTCCAAAATGAAATAAAACAACAAAAATTAGAAATTCAAGCCTTGAAAGCAACACGGTTAGATATGAAAAAGAGATTTCTGATATAAAATCTCTCGTCATAAAAGGAAAGACAAAATTAGAAGACCAAAACGAAATCACCAATACTTCGATATTCCGATCCAAATTTCTTCCTTATGTTATTAACAGAAATAACATCTAGAAAATGGATAATAAATATTATGATAAAAATCAACAATGAGTTTATTATTGAAACAACAGCACTCTTTGATACGGGAGCCGATCTCAATTGTATCAAAGAAGGCCTTGTTCCAACAATATACTTTGATAAAACTTCCGAATCCCTAAAATCAGCATCGTGTGATAAACTTAATATCCAATACAAATTACCGAAGCCTTAATAATAAAAGATCAAATGTCTTACAAAACATCTTTTCTCTTAGTAAAAAATATGCCTTAATGAAGGCATTGAAACTCATGCCTTAAACAGAAAAATCACTTTTAACTTCGTGACAAAACCACAAAAAAGAAGCCTAAATATTTTACAAGAACATTCTATTTCTGAAATAAATTGCCTCATAAAAGACAAAGAGAACCAGCTAGAATTCTTAAAAGAAGATTTAGAATTCAAAAGAATAGAAGAAAATCTTATAAAATCCAACATCGTAGAAAAAATAGCCTCCCTACAAAAACACATAGAAAAAACTATATGCTCTACTCTACCCAATGCCTTTTGGGAAAGGAAGAAGCATATCGTTGATTTACCTTATGAACAAGATTTTTCTGAAATTAAAATACCTACCAAAGCCCGCCCGACACAGATGAATCAAGAAGTTTTGAAATTCTGTCAAGCAGAAATACAAGACCTCTTGAATAAAAAACTCATAAGAAAAAGCCAATCACCATGGAGTTGTTCTGCTTTTTATGTCAATAAAAATGCTGAACTAGAAAGAGGAGTTCCCAGGTTAGTTATTAATTATAAACCTCTTAATACAGCCCTTAGATGGATAAGATATCCTATACCCAATAAAAAAGATTTGCTAAACAGACTTTGTAGATCAAAATTATTTTCAAAATTTGACATGAAGTTAGGATTTTGGCAAATACAAATCTGTGAAAAGGATAAATACAAAACAGCTTTTACTGTCCCTTTTGGTCAATATGAATGGAATGTTATGCCATTCGGCCTCAAAAATGCCCCTTCAGAATTCCAAAGAATCATGAATGATATCTTCAATCCTTATTCAGACTACATCATAGTCTATATAGATGATGTTCTAGTTTTTTCCTCTAATATAGAACAACATTTCAAACATCTTTCTACTTTCATAAAAATAATTATACAAAATGGTCTAGTAGTCTCTCCCACTAAGATTGCACTATTCCAGACCAGAATTAGATTTCTAGGTCATTACATCCATTTAAGTACTATAACTCCAATAGAAAGATCAATTTCTTTTACCGATAAATTTCCAGATGAGATTAAAGACAAAACTCAATTACAAAGGTTTTTGGGTAGCCTCAATTATATTTTAGATTTCTTCCCCAATATAAATATCATTTGCAAACCTTTACATCAAAGGCTTCGTAAGGATCCTCCACCACGGACTTCGGTCCATACGAGACATTGTCAAACAAATAAAATTGCATGTAAAAGATATACCATGCTTACACCTTGTTGACCCTTCGCTTTCAAAATAGTTGAAACAGACGCTCGGAATTAGGATATGGTGGCATTCTCAAACAGTCAAAAACAATAAAGAACAAGTTGTTCAGTTTATATCAAAACATTGGAATTCCACTCAACAAAATTATTCAACAATTAAAAAAGAAATACTTGCTATAGTTTTATCTATATCAAAATTCCAAGGAGATTTATTAAATCAAAAATTTCTATTACGAGTTGATTGCAAATCAGCCAAAGACATTTTACAAAAAGACGTTTTAAATATTGCATCAAAACAGATTTTTGCCGGATGGCAAGCCATACTTTCAGTATTTGATTTTGACATTGAATTTATAAATGGTTCTTCAAATTCATTACCTGATTTTCTCACAAGAGAATTTTTACGGGGGATACCAATATGCCAAGATCCAAAAAAGACAAAGATAAAGGCAAAGGCAAAGCCACTGCCGAACCCTCCAATACACCACCAAAGCCAAAAGGCTTAACATCCGTCAAGACATGGCTCCAAATGGCAGAAAACAACCAAACATTCTTACGTAACCACCTTTGACATCGGAACCCATATCATCCGAACCCATGCTAGCCTTTAATCAGTTAGCCAACATATTACCAAAAGAAACACTATTGTTACTTGCCCAGTCTTTACAAAACGTAAAGAAAGAGCCATCCAGTGCCATAGAGGTAAGTAACAATCCTTCCCCGCTTGCTACACACAAACAAGCGGAATACAAAAGAATTTCGAATGAGGTGGTTATTAAGCCTCAGGCAATCCCTCTTTCTCAAAGATCAAAATTTTTCCCCAAAACATCTTTTCAAAAATATTGATCGTGGAAGATGGATTCTTCGATGAAGATCCAATCAAATTTGCAGAAAACATATTTCCAAAAAATTGGTTTTTCAAACCTCACAATACAAACAAAACCCTTGCTTATTATGAGCAAATTTTAGTGGAAACAGAATCAGCAAGGTTCACTCACTTTGCTGATAAAACCAATACAGAAAATATCCTTTATTCCACTATATCCATCAGTAAAGTCATACACCCCTCACACTGGGGAGCCTCACCCCATACACCCAGAAAATTCCAAACCAGACTTACCCAAAGCCTGCCATACTCCTCCTCTTATACATACTGGGACTACCAACAAGCTTGGTGGAACGTCTTTTTCAGACAGAATACAAATTTCCAACACTCCTGGTTATTATTCTTCAAAGACAACTTCCCAAGACAAAGCTTACCAAACTGGTTTGACTCCTGGTGGGATCTCTTTGGTCCTTTGGACATAATATTACACCCCACAGTCAAACAAGGATACAAGGTTTTCAGTGAACAATTCATACCAACACCTCATGATATAAGGTTCCCATGTCTTATGCATTTCTTTATAATATTCAGAATCTCTTGGGTAACAAAGATGGGAATTTGAATACAATACATCCAATAAACCGGGTGTACCAGTACTTGTCCGAAAATACAAAACAAAATGGTGGGATGGATTCAGATTTCTTGATCAAGGATCCGAAGCTGCGGTTAAAACATGGCTAAATAGCCAAAAAAACCCAAATAATCGCATCCCCATCAAATACATCGTTCTTACAGGAAAAATCATTGGCAAGTGCAGCACTTGCAGCAGTCCAAAACAGAGAGGAATACTGCAACATCCTCAGGACAATGCTCTCAGAAGCGGAAGAATCACAATGTGGATCTTCCAAATCTCAATACAGTCAAGACGGATCCTCCCAGTCACATCACAGTGGAAACACTAATGAAGACGACTGCTACGGGATCAATCTGGACAGAGATTAAAAGACATCACATGCAGATACTATTACAAACGGCGCAAAAGGCTACACCGGAGCGTAGTAGACATACACTGTTCATATACTGTTCACTGTTCACTATTCATACACTCTTCAGTACTGTTCACTTTACACTGTTCAGCACTGTAGCACCCTCTATAAATACACCCACTCGACATAGAAGAAGGGGCTCGAAATTTTCCAGATTTCTCTCTTCTTCTCTCTCCCTCTCACTTGTAAACCATCCTCTCTTCCATCTCCATCCTCATCTCTTCCATCTCCAAGCTCTCTTACCTTGTATCCCCTGGTTTCAAAGTAAGTTAGTTTACATATACATCGTTTTTATACAGGGTTACCAACTTACATGATAGTTGGTTAACCATTTCTTGTAATACAAACATCAACACTCCCTGGAGTGCGGATTACCGCCCTAGTGGATGACTTGATGCTTTAGTTTCTGCATCCTTCAATACATGTAATTTCAGCTTTTCAGCTTTATATAATACAAGTTCATACCACCTTCATGGTTGGTTTTTGTTTATGCATTCTCTTACTTTATATTTTATATATTGCTTTCGGTCTTTACATTATTTTTAATTCTCGTGATTTTATTTAAGTCATTTACTTCCTTGCTCTTTTACGTCATTTCCTTTTATATACATCCTTTTATAGATCTGTTAGTCTTTTATAGATCTGTTAATCTCTTATACTTTCTTGTTCTCTCATATAGTACTCAGATCCTAACCCCTTTATGGTATATATATATATATATATATATATATCAATTAAAAAAATCGTAAGGTATACAAATAAAAGATTTCTTACAACCAATATCTGCCATTCATTTGAGAAATTTGCATTTTCAAGAGAACAAAAAAATATGTCAACGTAGAAGAATATTAAAATAAACACTAGCACTTGATATTTGGTATTTCATCATTTTTCCCCACACGCAGGGCATGTGCACAATTTTCCGTGGCCACTAGCTAAGTCCATGAATTTAAGCGCAAAGTTGTCAATAATAGAAGGGAAGAACATGAATAACCGCTACGACTAGACATCAGTAGTTCTTAATAGAATGAACAGTACGGTCACGGTTGATTGATATTGAAAAAGCTGTTGACTAATGTTACTTTCCTGGAAATATTACACATTATGTGGACAAAATTGCCAAAAATAATTTTAAATTTATTGTATGGATATGAATTCATAGCCTAAATTTTTCAATTTGGTCAATTTAGTTCTACAACCTTTGACGATTAACCAATTTAGTCATTTTAATTAATTTTAGCTGGAAATCTCTGAAGTGGACCTTGGCTGTCATACGTGGTACAACATACGTTGAAGTTGATGATTTTTGCAGTTTTTCAAATTGCCTAAGAAGAGCTGAAGTGGACCCTGGCATGGGCTGAAGGCCGTGACCATCGCTAGCTACCAGCAAGAGCTTGCTGGCCACCCTTTCCAGCCACAATTAAAAAAAAGATACGAACAAGCATTATTGCACCTTTGAGCAAGATGCTTCGAATTTCGAGTTAGGCCATGGCAAAGAAGAGAGAGAGAGAGAGATGCAAGCAAAGGTGGGGCTAAGGGCGCGTTTGGGAGTGCCATTTGCAAGGCACTTTGGACACTCAAAGCCCTTTGGGCTAAAATATTGAGTGTTTGGGAACAAATTTGAAATTCCCATTAGGCCGAAGTTGGCCTTCTAAAGGCTAAAAGCCCAAGGTAGGTCTGAGGGTGCCTTGGGCTTTCAGCTTTCTTGGCATACAAGAGGGTATTGTTCATATTTTTATTTTCTTCAAAAACTATCCTCACTCAGTCTCTATTTTTCCAGTTTTACCCTCATCATTGGACTATTCATCTTCTTCTCCATTGAGGTCGGCCGACGTGTTGCGCAAGGTTGTGAGCGGCCGCCAATGGCTAGATAGAGGTTGGCATGGTTGCGATGGCCCAGGTGACTGTCGTCGAGGGGTGGCACGACCGCTGCGCCACCCGGGTTGCAGCAAGGTCTGTGTCACAACCCCCTTTTCTCGGAGGTTGAGCTACGGGTTATTTTGTGACATCCTAGGCTTTGTTGCCGTCCCGAATTCATTTGCTTCTTATTTATGCACATGCGGAAAGCGTAAACATACAATCCCCGACAAAAATAACATGAGAACATGAGATACAAACACCACTAACATACTTCATATATTACATGAATAGTGATGATTGCAAGCCTATCTTACATACAAAAGTGGCTTAGAGTATCTCTGTCTCCGCTACGGGGAGTACTAACCAAAATTGGGAACCCTTCTTCTATTACATAGGGCCGGTATGCCTATCTTTGTCCAAAGCCTTGGACTGTTCATCCATATCATTGAGATTTGGGTTCGGGTAGTCAAACCTGTGGAGAGGTCCTATCCATATGTCCTTGTACCTCTAATACCAAGCTTCAAAGTGCATCGAGACAAGCTCACCTAGGCCCTTTACTATCCATACAATAGATGACACATTACAATAAGTAATATTAGTCTCTACATCTACCACGTATGTTGTAGTGGTATATATCTTTATAGGGCAATCAAAATGCACAATAGCTATGATTTTAAGTACCTATGAAAGAAACAATGGTGAGTACTTGGAATACTCAATAAGTATAGCCTCTGGCCTTCAAATAGAACATCGATTCATCATTAACACTAGTCAATCATTTCGTGCAAACCATGACGAAGGCAAATCAATTCCAAAGATCCAACCAAGCTTCAAGCACAAATGAATGATAATTCTTGCGATCATTCGTGCATATGATGCATGCCCTGAGCTTATGTACTCTAGTCTTTCTTTCTTGCTCATGCATGCCATGCTTATTAAGCTTTTCTCTTGTGCTCAAGACTCAAACCCAAGTCTTTCTGGAGCTGTCTTGGGACTCGAAGCCAATTCAATTCGGGCTTTTTAATCGAGCTTCTAGTTGTTTGCTAGCTTCTGGGACTTAAACCTAGTTAATATGCTTAGGACTCGAACCCAAGTCTTATACCAGCCTCTAGGACTCGAACTTAGTTTTTGCCAGGAATTTGGGGACTCAAACCCCATTCTTATTTTTTCTTATCTTTGCTCGAGCACTAATCCTTTCTTGAGGGTGTACGCAAGTCTTATGCATGTGCCATGAATTATGCATTTCATGCTTAAACGTAATGCGCGTGCTATGAAATCATGAATTTCTTCATCAACAACATCACAAACGAGCCTAAGCCCAAAGCCTACTCGAGTAACAAGTATAAATGAACCCCACACCAATCCAAGACGTGAACTCGGTACGCCTCAATACCGAATTACATCTTATGGCTATGGGCGAATCTCAACTTGTACCAAACAAAAGTTATGAACTACGACTTCATTCTAGTCATACAAGAAATTCAAATATATGAACAAGTCTTGGAATACATCAAACATCCAAGAATTAGTTGACCTACCCTCGGCTTGTTCGCAAGAGGATTTCCTAGGGTCGAAGACGTCTTGAATGTTACTAAAGAAGGAAGAAACTATACTTACCTAGATGAACCTCGAACTAAAGCTCAAACTACACAAGATGGGCAGCTTGCTTCCAAGGCTGAAAGAGAGAGAGAGAGAGAGAGAGAGAGAGAGAGAGAGGGCGTGAGGAGGAGGGGTGACTAAGGAGGAGGAAGGAGGAGGAAATGGGAGCAAGGTGAGGAAATGAAGAGGGCCTCCTCCTATTTATAACCCTTGATGCCATCATTACTAAGCCAAGCGGTCCAATCTTAAGTTTCCATGTGGCCGCCTAATATTCTTGGGTGGCAAGCCTACTTTGCC
The DNA here is from genome assembly GCA_017140475.1 of Eucalyptus fibrosa. Taxonomy (NCBI): domain Eukaryota; kingdom Viridiplantae; phylum Streptophyta; class Magnoliopsida; order Myrtales; family Myrtaceae; genus Eucalyptus; species Eucalyptus fibrosa. Next base: position 23,959,667 of record CM029506.1, read on the forward strand.
TTATGATTACATCTAGAAGATGAGTTGGACAAGTTAAAAGATCATAGTTGGCATTCTTAGCCTCTAGGCGTCATTGATGATGGCCACTTTTCACTCTCCCATTGGTTCACCTATATGCCGCATTTTATGAACATTTAATGAAGTTTGATAATTATTGTACGATAGTTGCCAACTTGGCAATTCTAGAACCTTTGGTCATTAATGAGGGCTTGTATATCGCTCTCTAATTGATCCACATATGTGCCGCATTTTTCTAGAAGCTCTAAAGATATTTTGTCTGTCATCATAACTTTTGACCATTCAAAGAACAAGTCACCCCTTCATTTAATGAGGGGTTTTTAGAAATTTCTTTACTTTTGTCTTTTTCTTCATTAATAAGGCAATCTAGAAAATTCTGTCATCCAAGTTGATTCTAGGGCCGGAGAAGGGATAATTAGGTACACCTCGAAAAATCGAATCACGTACACCCAAGATTTGGCCATTATGTCCCATATTCGCCTAAACCGTTCATTTGGACGGTTGGTCAGCCAATAGGGTCAGTTGTCATTTGATCGGTTCGAGACCAGTCCTAAGGCTACGCATGGCCTAACACTAAGCCAAGGCACTCATGGATCTTAGAATTAGTGACGGAATAGCTAGGTTTATCCCTAGGTTCATTCTGGTTGGCACTCGATCCATCGGTAGGGTTTATGGTCGGTGCGCTACCAATCCATGATTAGACATCACAAATTCGAGATTCCATTCCGATCATTAAGAATTAAATAGGGAATGATGCATTTTTTGTGAGAAGACAATCACATTTGATCAATTCAAATTGTCTATGTATCAGTGCATAACCGGGCGGAATCACCCGCGGCTGGAAACTATAATCTATGGGATCGACCTATGACCATCTACTGATCCAAAATCATCCTGTGACCAATTCTCGTGATCAAAAAGTCATCTTATAAGCTGGTGATTCTATCCCATCGGTATGGTCGATAGAAATTCATGGCCTACACCTTAACCAATTCGTGGCCAGTCGATCGGTCGGTCGGACCATGACCGATCCGCGATTCCTTGCCAATCAAGCCGATCGATCCATGGCCAATGGCTCATGATCAATCCTTTTTTAATCTTATGGCCAATCCTTATGGGGTCGGAACTGAGGATGTTATAGTTTGGGTCGCGCGACCTCCCGTAACCCAAATCTAGGGTGGCGAGGTCGATCGACCTCCGGCGACACAAATTTGGATTGCAGTGAGATTGCGTGATCTTGCTGCCCTAGATCTGGGTCATGGCGGGGTCGCCCGCCCTCAAGCGGCCCTCGTTGGGGGTCACCCGACCCCAGGCGGCCCTCGCTAGTGGTCTTCGAGGGTCGCTCGACCTTGGGCGGCCCTCCTCGATTGTCTACGAGGCTATCTGAGTCAGATGCCGGCTGTCGACAACAAATTTCGATCGCCGATGGCCACCTACCCTTGCCAGCCAATTTTATTTATTTATTTTTCTTTTGATGAATTTTTTTTATTTTCATAAAAGTCACTTGTAAATATAATTTATTCAAACACTATTTTACTTAAAGGTACTTCACAATGGACTTTCATATTACAATCTAACAAAACGCAATTTGCATTCTAAAAATCCCTTTAACCAAAGTCATTTGCATTTTCCCAATGACTTTTCCCTAAAGTCCAACCAAACGCACCCTAAGTCGTGGAGGGCATTATTGGTTTTGATTGGGGAGTGGCAGTAATCGTAGGGGACAAGGATGGTAATGTTGATTGGCCATATGGTGGGGGGAGAGAGAAATAGAGAGAAATGGTGTGATAGACCAATCAAAGTGAGTATTCATGTGATATAATAAACCAATGCAAAGTGAGTATTTTTAACATTCCAGCACCCATTAGAATGACTTGCATATTGCATGGGTAACATGAATTGACCGATTACGTCACATCAATCATATGATCAGGGCATAATATAAATTTCCTTAGTAGAAGGATAGTTTAATCTTCTAATTAAGAATTTCTATTTGGAGATGACTGTTGTCACAAACGTCAATAACTCAGAATGATATAGATACAAAGTTTGATTGAATGTTTTAAATTTTCTCTAATGTGGTTAAAATAAAGAAAAGCTCACAAATCACCTTCACTTTGCATCCTAATTTCACTTTATATGCTCTATTTTTAAAGCTATGAATTTCTGATTTAAAATTTGTAATTAAATGAATGGGGCATGGAAACTCATAGTACGATAACCCATTGATTGATCTATGAAACTTCTAGGAAACTTCCAAGATGGCTTGTATACCGCATTCTACTTTTTGGCATGTCCTTTAAATGTGACTAGTGGACAAGAATCTATTGAACAATTTTGTAAACTGCATTTGAGGAAGACTCCTCAATAAGCGTCCTTGGCCTGGCAATGCGGATGGAGGAAGACTTTGACTTGCTTCTCCTCACCAATCTTTCTTTTGAGCAGGTTTTTTCGGCTTTTGCCTTGTCAATTTATTTGCAACAAAGCAAGTAAAATGGTGTAAGACTTTTGACTTCTTTGGTCGGAAGAAAAGAAGAGGAAAATGCAACGAAGCAAGCAAAGATATTGGAAGACTTGGGCTTGCTTTCCCGTGTTACACGCTCTGAAGTAGATTACCCAACAAGGATGATCATTTGGGACCTGGATGCTTTCCAGACAAATTAACCAAGCAAGATTAATTTAAATTTGTTAATTCATTGCCCCCTCTCATTACCTTCTTTTAGAATTTAAATTTAAAATTTAAGATAAGCAAGTTGTAACTTTAAAATTTGGAATAAAATATATCAAGCTGCTCACAATTGGATCATAATCTATAAATAGTTCATATGGAGAATTTTGCAAATCAATCCATTTTATAAATAAAAAACATATTGTTCATGGCACTCTACATCCGCTCCATTGTTAAATCTGATTATCTAGGCTATTTCACAGCTTAATTTCCAAAATCAAGCTGATTTCACTGCAATCATTTTGTGTAATCTTCATTGATATGATCCACAATTTATCGAATCTCACAAATATTCGAAATATTGTCATGGTCTTTTATGTAGCAATCTTTATGTTAAATCTATCGTGTCACATATCTTTCCATATTGGTTTGGGATCTAAATCTATATACTATGAATGATCATTTGAAAAGGTAGAGTATAGTCAAGCATTCCAAATTTGTCACATTATTTTGTACGTAATTAATAATGTGAATAACTCTTTTCAATCTATTATATTTTTTTAATCGCTTTTCTTGGTAAAACCGGCCACATAATACTTCACAAAGTGAGGTTAAGACTATGATACATCTATGATAATTTTAATCTAAGTACATATATTAAGTGTTAATATTCTAATACATATATCATTATTTTGATTTAGCAATTACATTAGAATAACGGATAAGTGTCTTCACTTAAAAGCTATTCATGTATTTTTCTTAATAGTAATGGTGTTTTTAAATAGAATTCGCATCTTAATATTTAATTTGGGAAATTCGGTGGCCAAACCGATGCAAAAAAGTAATATATTGACTGAAGTAATGTTCGAAGTCCAGCGCCTTTTTCCCTACCCCCGTGACCCCAGAGGCTGAGAGCTCATCGTATTGACAGCACTCCAAGCACACCCAAAGCAAACTTCCCCGAGAGACAGAAAGGTTTTGATTTCTGTGTTGTCTAGAGATCCTACAATGGAGAAAGGGACAAGTTCACGGGCATCATCTGGATCTTCGTATGAGGTTTTTCTAAGTTTTCAAGGAATAGACACCTGTTATGAATTTACTGATTGTCTTTACCATGCCATGGTTGAGGCCGGGATCATCGTCTTTAGGGACAATGAATCCCTCCATGTTGGTAGGGAAATTGGTGGCGAACTTCTACAAGCAATTGAGAACTCCAAGATCTATGTTCCCATTTTCTCCGAGAATTATGCTTCCAGCCACTGGTGCCTTCGAGAACTTGCATATATGGTTGAGTGCACCTCGAAATCGAACGGGAACAAAGAGATTCTACCGATTTTCTTGAATGTGGAACCTGCCGATGTCAAGCTCAAAACAAACTTGTACAGACAAACTCTTTCAAAGAGCCAAAAGACGTCATGCACTGAAGCAGAGTCATGGGAAAAGGCTCTCGTTGAGGTGGGCAAGATAAAGGGATGGAACTAGAAGAAAGAGGAAGGGTGAATGTCTTAAACTTGTTTTCCTCCCTATCTAGTATAATTGTGGTATTGTTGGTGAAGTTATAATTTATTCACCTAGTCGATTCTACATAGTTCAGATAGCGGCCGTTACTGCAATCGGCCACTATGGCGACGAGAATGGAATTCTCACCGACAGTGGCCAATAGTGGCCGGTATGGCTGCAATGGCGCCGGTCAATGGCACTATTGCGGTGGCAGCGCACGCTACTCATCCTGATTCTCTCTCCTCTCACTCTTAGTCTGACATAGTAGCCACGATCAGTAACAGTTTCCCAAGCAGCTCCTCCAAGTTTCCGACGAGCCAATGCAGCAGCTCGTCTGTCAATTGTCGCCACATCTTTGTTGCCAGCCTGACACCAAGCTGACATAAGCCGCCTCCGAGCCATCCGCCTCCCCGGCAGTCGCAAGGCCGTGACCCACGTGACGGGAGAATTGAGGCAAGGCCAAGATTGGGGGTGGGGGGTGGTGTTGTCGAAAGGGCACGGAGGGCGGCGGCATGTGATGGTGACGGTGCGGGGAGGTAAGCCACGTCAATGTGGCATGGCAGTGGCGGGGGCCGAGTGGTGGGGGCTGACGGTGATGGCAACTGAAGTTGGGGAGTAGAGAGAGATGGAAAAAATCTAAATCGTATCGGTGTCTAGATATTTTTTGTGCTATTCCTCGACATGTGAGGGCAATTTAGTCACTTTGTGAGTAGTTTTACAATACAAAGGCTATCCCTAACATGGTTTTTACCTTATGGCAGCCAAGGAGATCTGATCCGTTCGATAATTCACACGGTATCAGTTAAGCTAAAGGTTGCATATGAAGATGTGACTGAACATCTAGTCGGAGTTGATGACCGTGTAGAAGCTATAATCAAAATGTTGGATGTGGGATCTGATGGTGTACAATTTCTCAAAATCCACGGAATGGGTGGAGTTGGCAAAACAACCCTTGCTAAGGTCGTCTTCAACCCTTGCAGATGTTCGGGAATCATCAAAAGGCAATAATAGTCTAGTAAATTTGCAAAAACAATTGATCTTCAAGCTCCTTGGTTCTCATTCTATTGACCAAATTTATCACGTGAATGATGGGGTCAACATGATGGACAGAGGAGTACTTAGAAATAAAAAAGTACTCATTATTCTTGATGACGTGGATGAGGAAGAGCAACTCAAAAGTCTTGCAAAGAAAGGTAATTGGTTCGGTTCTGGTAGCAGGATTGTCATAACTACTAGGGACAAGAGCGTCCTAATTGAAGGCCCAAATGTTTTGACTTACAAAGCATGTGAATTGGAATTTGATCATGGACTTAAGCTTTTCAGTAGGCATGCCTTTAGAAGAAACTATCCACCAGATAATCGTGTCTTTCTTTCAAAAAAAATTGTTTATACTTTGGGAAAGCTTCCTTTAGCTCTTGAAATTACAGGTTCATCCCTCATTGGTAAATCTGAAGAATTATGGATTGACACATGGGAGAAGCTAAAAAAAGCTCCTCCTATGGAAGTCCAAAGAAAATTAATGATATCTTATGAAAGGTTAGATCTTGCACATAGGGAAATATTTCTGGATATAGCTTGTTTTTTTGTTAATAAAGACAAAACATACCCTTTCTATACATGGCATGCCTATGAATACCACCCACACATTACCATTGATGTCCTCGTTCTCATGTCCTTGATAAAAATCAAAGACAACAATACTTTTTGGATGCATGACCAAGTGCGGGACCTTGGAAGGGAAATCGTCCATCAAGAGAATTTCAAACATTGTAGCAAGCGTAGCAGAGTGTGGAAACATGAGGAAGCACTAAGCATTATGAAGCGGAAAGAGGTAAAAAAGGGAACGGCAATTTATTTTCCTGCAAATTGTTGTTGATTATTCTTGCAAAAGGAAAATTTAACCACTATTCTCGCATGAAATTATTTGCTTTTCACCTTCACGTGTGGACTTCTTGGTGTATTCATTGTCAGGGAAGTAAGAAAATAGAAGCACTCTCTCTTGGAATTTATAAAGACATTCTAACGCATGAGGAATTTGCTAATTTACAAAACCTGAGGCTCTTTGAAGTGGATTCGTCATCCCTTGTTGGAGACTTCAATAATCTTTTCTCCAATTTAAGATGGCTTTCTTGGAAATCTTGTCCTTTGAAGTTTGAGGCAACAAACTTTTATCCAGCTAATTTAGTGGTTCTTGTCCTTTCATTCAGCCATATTTCAGAGAAATAGATTGGCTGGAACCAAATCAGAGTATGATACGAGTCCCACTCCTTGAATAAGGATATAATTTCTTTTGAATAAATGATTACGTGATAGTTTGTAATTTACTGTGAGAATAATAGCCTATTTTGGACTACAAAAAAATCAAATAATAAATAATTGTAAATTTTTTTTTTGACAGAATAATTGTAAATTGTTGTGGCATACACTTCTTAAAAAATTTATGGCATTCATTTCTTAAAAAAATTATGATTCACAACAAATTGTTATTCTCACAGTTGCCTAAAAACTGTTATGCTAGCAAAGTTCTTTCTTTTGTCATGTTTTTCCTATAGGTTGTTTCTTAATATATACATTTTATCAAATTGTTTTGTAGGTGATGCGGGAGCATCCAACGTAGCTCCATCCACCAACTCGGAACCATCGATGTTTATCCAAGCCAAGAGAGAAATTGGGCATTATGTGCTTCGATGGATCATTTTCAATGAATAATGTCAATTACTTATCGGTACTTTGTGGTATATCGATAACTATCAATGGGAGGCCATTCTAAATGTCTTGAATGACCAGTTGATGAAGTTTCAGAAGGATTATTTTCTGGTCAAGGGAGGAGCTCGAATTTGAAGGTTCAAGAATGCGGAAGGCCGAAGATTAAAGGCATTTAATTCCTGTGTTAATAAAGGCTTTTATTAAGTTATTATGTGTCTTTATTGTTATGCAGTCCAAGAGTCGAAGGTTTCGATTTCTAGGCTATTAAGGTCTGTTTTTAATATGTATTAAGGTTTCAGTTTCTAGGCTATTAAGGTCTGTTTTTAATATGTATTAAGGTTTCAGTTTCTAGGCTATTAAGGTCTGTTTTTAATATGTATTAAGGTTTCGGTTTCTAGGCTATTAAGGTCCGTTTTGAATATGTATTAACACTAAAACCCTCCTATAAAGAGGGGAAAACTATCCAATGTAAGGGATACGAATTTCATGAATGAGAATGGTGAGATTTCCTCAACTTGAGTGAACTCCTTTGGAGAACGGATAACTCCTTTCGGTTTCTTTATCCTTAGAGCGTAGATCACTCCTTGGTGGTGAACCAAGAAGCCCTTTATCCTTGGCTGGTGGAATCTTTAGGCCTCGGTGGTGAGCTTCTCCTATCCCGAAGTCCTTTATCCTTGGCTGGTGGAAGCTTTAGGCCTTGGTGGTGAACTTCGTAGATCTCGATCCTCATCCTTGGTTGGTGGCGCTGCCTTTATACCTTGGAAGGAGATTGTTTTTATCTGTTCTTATTCCTTTCCATTTCTTCCCCATATACACTACTCCATACACTTAACCACAAAATTCCCCCTCTAAAAAATCTTCGTTCTTCAATCACTCAACCCATCACGCATCAAAATATTGGTATCAGAGCTCAAGGTTCAACTCATTTGAGTGATTCCTTTCTTTCTTTTGTTACAAATTCCTTATGGATGAACAAGTTCCTAGAGGCTTGACTTTGGAGCAAGCGCACAACGAAAGGCGAGATCGTGCAATCCAAAATCTTCAACAACAAATGGAGCGAGTCCTCAATCTTCTAGAGAATCTGGCGAGAGAAGGACAACCAGCAAGGCGTCCCAATGAGCGGCATCGGCGTGACGATTCTGAATCTCGTCAAAATTCTGATGTCGATTCCGAGTCCACTGGAGACAACCGAACGATTATGCACTCTAGTGATTCTGAATCTCCAATTCGAAGACAAAGACGGAGAGGGAGGCATAAGGAGGATGAAAGAGACATTAAAGTGGAGGTCCCCGAGTTTGACGGTAATCTTAATCCCCTTATAAAAAATCTCCGTTCTTGAATCACTCAACCCATCACGCATCAGTAGGAGTTCAAAAAACTAAAAGTACTAGATCTCAGCTACTCTAAATACTTAAAGAGAACACTTGATTTGTCTACATGGGTGTACCTGGAGAGATTGGTTCTTAAAGGCTGTGACAACTTAATTGGAATTGACCATTCCATTGGTAAATTAAAGCTCCTTACTATTTTGAACTTGGATGAATGTGAATCTCTTCGAGAATTGCCCAAAGAAATAGGATATCTACAAGCTTTGACACATTTTGTTATGTCTTGCCGAGAACGAGAATCTAGATTTTCAATGATCTACAAAGGGCCATCCTTAAAATTGCCATACTCAGTTGGAGGGCTGGTGAAACTTACACGGTTGAATTTATCTGGGTGTATATACATAAAGGAACTTCCAGATTCAGTTGGAAAATTACAATCATTAGTCGAGTTGGATTTGTCATTGACAAGTATTGATCACCTACCTGATTCAATCGGCAATCTAAAGCAACTAAAAGTACTAAGGATGAGCGGCATAAGAGGGATAACAAAATTACCACATGTGATTTGGCTCATGGAGAAGCTCGAAGAGTTAAATGCTCTAGGATGTTGTAACTTGACTGGCGAAATCCCTAAAGAAATTGGGAGACTATCATGTTTGAGGATTCTAGACTTGTTGGACAACGTATATGCGGATTACCCACCACATTGAGTCACCTCTCTAATCTCCAAAAACTTAAGCTAGAAAAATATTCCGAGCTTAAACAATTGCCAGAGCTTCCCCTAAGTCTGACTTGTCTGACATGGGGCCGTAAAAATTACTGGTGGCCCTACGAAGAGGAGAAGAACTATTTCCATGAGAAGGGATATTGGCAGGAGCACGAGCCTCCCCTAAGTTTGACTAGTCTGAAACAGGACCACAAAGATTTCCGGCCCTATGGGCAGCTTCCTGATGGGCACGAGGAATATTTGCATGACGAAGGTCCTATGGAGCTATATTTGCAAGAGCAAAATCGTGCTCATGAGGAACATGGGCCGGAGGAATATTTGCAGGAGCAAAACCGTGCTTATGAGGAACATTACCAGGAAGTAAAGCGTGTTGCTATGAAAGAACGCTGGGGGATAGACCTCCCTCTTTCCACTAGAATTGGTGCCCCATCTCAACAGGAGGCACCTGTCATTACTCTTCCCACTAGAATTGGTGTCACATCTCAACAAGAGACACCTGTCATTACTCTTCCCACTAGCATCGATAGTCTATCTCAGCTTAAAACACTGAAGTTGTGCTGCAAAAATGTGCAATTCCTCCCCCAGCTCCCGTCTAGTTTAAGAGTGTAAAATCTTCGACATCTGGCGACCACGCGATCACCAGATTTTTCCAATTTGAAAGACTTGTCAATCTTGACATTCTATGGATGTTCCCTAGAATTCTCCAATATATTTGATGCGGAGTCAGAGGGACTCCATATGGAGCTCTGTGAGCTTAGACAACTGGATGCACCGTTGCAGCTGGAAATGAAAAGATTGAAATCATTAAAGATGGATTATTGTAAGTTCCTTCCAGAAGTACTTGATCTGTCGCGCATGAAGAATCTACAAAAGGTAAGTCTGGAAATTTGCAATTCATTAGTCGAGATTTGTGGCCTTGAAGAATTGGGATCCCTTTGCTCCCTATCAGTCGACTTTTGCCCTTCCTTGGAGAGGATGTCAGACCTATCGAAATTGAAAAAGCTACCGAAGCTCCAAGTATACAATTGTGGTAAGCTAAATACTCATGAAATCTATTGGAACTATCGGAATGGAGAGTTTGGGGGTGACATCTGCAACGTTGGTGGCTTCGATTTGTCATCTTTCCCCGACAAGTTCAGAATTGATGCATTCTTCGGCTTGCCTATCCCCTTCATGGGTGACCCCTCAAACGCTGACATCACCTCGCCGTGGTATCAATGAATCCCATCAGCGGCTCCTGTTCGTCATCCACGTCTAGCGAGCTTAGACCCGCTGCATTCTTCGGCATGTCACCGCTGCCTCCACCTCCGCCATCACCTCTAGGAGCCCCATTAGCAGTTGGAATATGGCAGAAGCGCATTTCGCACCATAACTTGCACTGGTAATTCTAAATTGCGCACCTAGTGTTTGCACAATTACTTCTTTTCCTTTTCAGACCTAGATATGGAGTTTTGTTACGGGGGTCTAATGGTTGAAGTTTATGGTGTTGAGCTAATTGGGAAAACTGAGCGACTAGCACCTTAGTTTTGATTAGATTTGGTGCGCAGACGGTTTTAAAAACCCCACATTTCAATAGAAGTTTCTGTTCACACTCGTTGAAGCGCTTAGGGAGTTGAATCTTGCGCTGTGAAATAGCAATATCCTCAACTTCGACACTTCATCGGCAGTGAAAAGTAATCGCTTCCTACCTTGAATTTATTTTGCTAACAAAACTATTGTTGAGTTGTTTTAGATTTTGGTCCTTGAGCAGCTAGCATTCTTATCTTAGTTGTCTTTTCCATCGTCTCAAGATTTTGGCTTCATAAGGTTCTTTCTCATAGCTTCGATAATACGGTCTGGCCTCTTCAAACTAAAAAACGGGCAAGTACAATCCATTAAATCGATTCCTCTTTTCTTAAGTATGTAGAATTATTTGTCAGGTTCAAAAGCAAAATACAAAAAAAAAAAAAAAAAAAAAAATTGTCAAAAGATGGAGTACATACGATGACCTTTGTTTAAGAATAGTGGTGTGATTTTCTAATTCAATCATATGCAATAATAATTTGACTAGGTTCTAACTTTGCTTTTGAATAACATGTCAACTGCTAAATTGTTGTTGTTGTGGTTGTCGTCGTCGTCATTATTATTATTAAGTAGGTTTGATTGCTTGAATAATCTGCTGAAAACTTGGGTGCTTCATAGTACTGGCCGCATTTTCCATATCAATTTTAGTGTTAGGGCATTGCATGTCATATTTGCCAACTTATATTGTTCTACCATATATGGATATCATATATATTGTCTACAGGTGAAATATGAGCTATTTGCTACTACTGAGTGTATTTATTCCTTCCAGAAAGTAAAAATCTAGCACAATTTAGTTCTCCCAGTAGTGACCATTGCTGGCATTACGCTAGTTCTTCTAGCTAGATTATGATATTGTTAATTTTGCAATGGAACAAGCATATTACTTGTCTTGGTAGTGAGAACATGGCCTTGGCTTTTTCCTTCTTCTTTTTTTCAAGAATATCATTAGGCACTTACTAACATTTGATATAAATTTTGAGATTTAAACATAGAGATATGTCAAACCAATTATGTAAGAATGATATAGACAACTTCCTGCAGTTGAAGTAATGGAGTTTTTACATATTCCCAAGGGTGTGAGACGAGTGTTATTCATAACCCTTGATACTGCCAATTAAACTTATGTTCCTAAAATACTTTTGTGGGTCATGGTCAGCTGAGCTAAGGTGGGATTTCCAAATTGTCGGAGCACTCATAGGAGTATCTTAATAGACTGTGGTATTAGTGAGTGCTATGATCATAGGGAGAAATTTGATTTGCGCTCTGTTTCGTTCTCAGACGGCTTATGTGCAAAAAAGAGTTCGACACGAGCCATGTAGGACTCATGAGAGACAGAGCAAAGAACACAGACATTAAACTTGTTGGCAGGATTCGTCCCTCTTTACTATTCTAATGAAATCTTAGTGAGAACCTTTTTTTTTTTGGGTGATGCTGGTTTGCTTCACCGTCATCTTATCTTCACCTTTTACCCAGACTCATTGATTTGTGGTGTACTTCGTGATGTTTCTCAATTGTTACCCATAAACCATGCTAGGATATATTTTTCTATTAGGCAGCTACCTTTTCTATTACCACAAATTTTTACTTGCAGCTTCACTACAAGGAAATGTTATTTTTCTTAGGCATGGCAAGAAATGCATGCTTTCATCTTGTTTGATTTCTCCCTAATGACACAAGAGTTGCAGTATAATGCTGTTATAACTGTCAACATGAAGACATGATATTATGTTGATCTCTAAAAACATGTGTGTGTAAGACAATGCTCAAGCATATATTGCTATCATGCTTTTGAGCACTACGTAGGTTCATTTTTTTTCTAAACCTACCCTTGAGAAATAGTGCAACTTGATCATCTAATTTCTTTCTTGTTCTGCAACTTGTAGATTGAGATGCAATCTTGCATGACCAGTCTATGCTATTCAATGCATAAATTGATTACCTATTTGTTGTTGCATATGATGATTTGATTCCATCCCACCTTATTTTCCTTGAAAGCTAGGTAAGAAATTGATTTGATGTATGACAAATTTCCTCATCAAAGTTAAGAATGAACATGTTCTAGTGTTGGTGATTTTGCCCGGATTTCACATCGCGGCATTCTCATATGAAGTCTAGGCTCCAGAAACTGACACTACATTAAAGCTGTAGGAAATTATTCTTGTCGAGGGTTTGAAACTCAAAGATTTACCTGCAGGAGTGTATATAGTCCATATCTGCCTTTGAGATTGCTTGATGCAAACGAATCGCCTATAGATGCATGCCTATCAAATAACTTCTCCAGGCGAGTTTTGCTCTTTTGTAGGGAAATTAATTTGACACTGACTATTTTATCTACGATCATCATTATCATTGTCACATGAGATTGTATCTACGATCATCATTATCATTGTCACATGAGATTGACTTGCCCCTGATTGGTTACCATAGAGATGTCAATTGAAGATTTATTTGTCTTTTTCATGACTTTGCATGTGATAATGCTAGGTGCTAACAATATTTCTTTTTTTTTTTCCAGGGGAGTAGAAGTTATCAAAAGGGCCGAGTGAGAAAAGCATTGCATGCACATTCTCCTTGGAATTCAAATTTACTTGATGGGACAGGTTTTGCAGAGAATTGGAAACTTTAGCAATCATTTGAATATGTAATATTACTAGAGGCAAAGTAGAGGCTATGGTTATGTTTACATAAATAATTTCAGGCTTTCAAAATAAGACTTGTCTAGATTGTTTCTCTTGTTTTTTTTCTTTTCCCTTTACTAAAGAGCTGCTGGGGATTGAATTCATGTGAATATATACTTGACGAGGCCCACCAAAATTGGTTATAGTGACTCGTGAAGAGAACGCCTGTCATGCAAATTCTCTCTTCCATGGTTTTGTAACTATCTTGGTAGTTACCTTTATCATCTGCTTAAAATGCAAGATATGACATACAACGTGATTTGAGAGATCAATTCCGGCAGAAACCGAGGCAATCAATGCAAATGAACTGCAAAATAGATTTTCATCTACATATGACTTAAAGATTAAGCAGTTTGCAATTGATCATTTGCAAAATATGCACGATGTAATTGTGCTCCTAGACCTATTGCTTATGATAGCCATTTGCAAATAAAATTCGTTTTCCCTCCTTAACTAGCAAGATATTTAGATTGTATGCAGACTCTGTTCGTTATAAAAATAAAAAATAAAATAAAATAAAATAAAAATGAAACCAGCATAAGATGCGTGACGGTTTACAGTGAAGGTAATTTGCTGTACGAACACTTATTGACAAGCAACAATAAAATTAGAAAACAAAGAAAAGTTTCCAGATCAAAGGAAGAGAACTTCCAGTGTTCGACAACATTATTACATGACTATACAACAGTAGCTTCCTACAGAACCTTTGACATTTCTCCTAGTAGAAGCTCTCTCTCAGCAAGGTCATGGATGATAATGCCCTGAGTAAGGACCCGAGAAATGAACAACTAGTAATGACACTCGGCAATGAACAGCATAGAATCAACCCAATAATGAGGTAATTCATGCACATCTGTTGAAACTCGGTGCATACCAAGAGGGCTGGGAGGTGGTGGAGATGGAAGCAGAGGATAAGCCAAAGGGGGAGGAGGGTGTGTTGGAGGAGGATAGGCTGTTGGAGGATGGGGAAAATGTGGTGGAGTTGGGTTCATAACTGGATATGGTGGGTACGATGGGTATGCAGGAGCTGTCGCAAGTTATGCTGTGGCGAGTGTGCATCATAAGCAGGAGCTGATGTGGGAGGAGGTGCAGAGTATGAAGGCAGCTAAGGAGCCGAAGAAGCTACGTATGGTGGTGCAGATGGTGCACAGCTTGCTCCTGGTTTATACAACAGGACAAGCACAATATTGTTCAGAATCCACTACAGAATGATCATGGTAAATGGTGATGATGATATTCTATACCAAATTACCATTGCATTTGCATAATGTAATACCAAGCGTGCTTCTCTGGCATATCGGGAATTAAAGAAAAAAATGGGCACTTTGATTTAGACAATCGAAACCTTTCTTTCTAGAGGATAGTAATGCAAATGATAAGTGACAGTTGTCCTATTTCTTTCTAGACAGATTGGGGGTATCTGTTGGGTCGATATGTTATACACGTATAAAGGAATAGCGGAGAATCTGCTAGAAAATCCATCATATGCATCACAACTCATATGGAAGAAAGAACGAGATAGAAGAACCTGGTAAGCTGTCATCGGACTATCTTCATCTTTTCCCTGAGATGTTTTACGTTTATCAAGGGGAGGATGTTACTCAGATCAGCATTTTTTTTTTTAATTTATGTACTGAGTCATACCATACTGCACATCTTCTGCCTAAGCAGAAGGCTACGTAATCGGTTGCCTATATTGTTCTATGAAACAAAACGTGTGAACAGTACTACCAAGTACTCACATTATATTGCTGGGAAACAAGTGAATTAGAGAAGTCACACCACTATTCTTACACAAAAGTCATCTCATGTACTCCATCTTCTGACATTTTTTTTCTTGTAATTTGCTTTTGAACCTTATACATAATACTACATGCATAACAAAAGAGGAATAGATTTTATGGATCGTACTTGCCCCTTTTTTAATCCGAAGAGTCCAGGCCGTATTATTGAAACTCTGAGAAAGAGCATTATGGAGCCGAACCCCTGAGACCATGGAAAACACAACTAAGATAAGAACGCTAGCCACTCAAAGACCAAAATCTAAAACAACTCAAGAACAGTTTTCTTAGCAAAATGGAGTCCCTATGAGGAGGAGCTGATGCGGGAGGAGGTGCAAAGTATGAAGGCACCTGAGGAACCAAAAGAAGCTACATATGACAGTGCAGACAGTGCACAGCTTGCTCCCAGTTTCTACAATAGCACGAGCACAATATTGCTCAGAATCCATTATAGAATGATCATGGTAATTGGTCATGATGATGTCCCATACCAGAGGCAGCAGCAACGCACCAGAGAATGCAGCGGATCTGAGCTCACTGGACACAAGTGAAAAATCGGAGCTGCTGATGGGACTTCCGGAAGGGACAGCAGAGGTGAGTCTTATTTTAAAAGCCTAAAATTATATTGAAGGGACTCCTCGAATGCTTTCACAATAATCACATCCAGAAAAAATGCACAGGTCAATGAATTGATCCATATCCAGATTCATTTCCTCCAAGATCTAAAAGTCAGGAAAGTGAGAAAAAAAATTTAAGCAATCACAATGAATAAACTTTTATAAGTACCTTGGAAATTTCAAATTCCACAACTGGAACTTTTCTTGAGCTGGGATCCATTAAATGGCGAAGAAATATAGGAGCTCCAAAAGTAAGGGAATCCATGTCTTCAGAAGCAACTGCATAAATCTGAAAAACAAATATTACAGCTAAAGCACCATTCATGGTAGATGAATTCTGGTTACCACACAACAATTAAGCAATGATAGGATTCAAAGTCAGCAAAAATTCCTCGGACAGGCTTAGTAAAGAACATACCAAATGTAAATGACTACGCAGAAGAAGACATTAGACAAGTGAACAAGCATATGTGTGAGTGAAAAGGTAAATTAAATAATGTTTACATAGTGTTAAACAATTGGTTATCATGGAAAAACAATGAACAATTCTAAATCAGAAGACAATCAAATGGGAAGATACTTGCCTTTACAGCTTTGCAAAGTGCAGCACATTGTGCCTCTGCTTCTGAAGGATCCTAAAGTACAAAACTGAATTTGGTATCTACTGGGACAAACTTTTCAGAAAGAATAGTAACCTCAACTACTGGGACACCAATAAGCCTTAATAGTCTTTTGCAGTCTTCATTGTGCTGTTGCATCACCTGCAAGAGTATCAAAGCCATGTATTATGAGTGCACACACATCCAGTTAGCTACGTAGATAGGTTTTTCTGGAAAAGAGAGACAAAATCAAACTTCACATCAAATAAGACAAAAATATCGCACCGTAAGGAAACCTAAACGAGACCAACCTTCACAGTTCTTTAACTGAATTTCTCTATGTCTTCCTTGTTCTGAGACTGCAGACACAATAAATACAGAGCTCACTAAGCATTTTTGTACTCTGTGTTTCTGGGTGCTTATGTGTGAGAGAGAGAGATGCATATACCGCAATTGCTACTGCCAACTCCTCAGAGGCAGCTGCCCTCTTCGAAAAACTGCTCAGAAACTCATTTAAGGTAACTAAACATATTCATAGATAATTCCAAAAAATAGAAAGAAAAAAAAAAGGCTACATAATAATAAAGTACCGTTTCGCCAGCTCTTGCTTCTTCAAATCAGGAGGTGGACCATCAAATACGTAGCTATCATAACAACAGCAAAAACATAATTCAGAGAAGCACGAGCTTCATTCTTCTAGCATTCTATCCCAATGAAAACATAGGAGGTAAAGAAAAAAGTTTACACTGGCTCTATGCCCGCCTCCAACAGCCTAATCGTCCGGTAAAGCATGCCTTGTAGATGACTGCACGGGAAAGCAGCTCAAACTCAAACACTTTCCAGGCACAAAGATCACATCGAAAGTGGATTTTCATTTTGATGGAGTATTACAATGCCAGTGTACCTGGTGACTTCACCAGCCTCATTGGTGAGCATCTGAGTCCCCTTCCTCCCAACCACAACCTAATCCACCAATCAAAAGAACCAAAAAAAACCCCAACACTCGAAATCCAAATCCCAACCGACAACCGAAATGCGCAATCGCAGGCATCAATCCATAAAGAAGCAACTTAACGAGGAACTGATAGATGCTCATGCTGGCATCGACGGCGATCCTCCGGCCGAAGTAGCTCTCGAGCTTCTGCTCCTTCATGGCGTTCGGGGCATTGTCCGCCAGTAGCTTCGTCAGTCCCTACCGAAATCAGTGGACGAGACTCGATGAACAACATATGGAAAATGATGGGATTGGAGGAGACGGAGGTCGAACTAAACTACCTTGATGCCCATATCGGAGAGAGAGAGAGAGAGAGAGAATGGTTGCAGTGGAAATTGAGGGATGAAAGGGAAGCTGGTTGGGATGAATTGAATTATAGGGTTTCGAGCTCTTCCGCTTCCCGCCTAATTTGGAGACCAGGGCGTTTGCAGGAGGTGAAGCGTGGGAGTCACGCGCATGTGTCGCGAGTGGATGGGAATGTTGAATTCACATGGAAGTCGAAATTAAATCTGCCAGTTGATACTAATAACTTCTCATTCCTAGTAATTGAGCGGATGGGAATGTTGAATTCACATGGAAGTCGAAATCGATTAAATTGATTAATATGGATTGGAGTATTTGAAAGGCCTTTTATCTTCTTTATTAATTCAGCCAAGGCATTAGTCTACTTATATGTCTGTAGGAAAGAGAAAATGGACTACTATAGTAATTCTTCCTATTTTAGATGAGATATTCGATGGGTCGACCCATGTCGGATATGAGATATTTGATCGGAACAACCAATCTTGTATTCTCAATGGCCGAGACGACGAAGGTGGCAACAAATTTATTAGTTTCGCAACCCTCTTTTAGGGAATTGTCAATGGAAAGCTAATGAATTACTAAGCAGAGATAATCAATTACTTCATTAAAGATATGTACAGTCACTCAGCATGAAATCTCTTTAAGTCCATACCAATCGCAACTTTTTAGGTTTTATTTTCTGTAATTTAAATATGCAAATTAATTCATTTAGGATTCGCCGCTAATTTATTATAAGTTGATTAAAAACCCAACCAAAATATGGTAAAACATATGATCTAAATGTGTACAAGCAAATTTGGTCTTGCATAGCAAATTAAAATCCTTTTCAAACGAATGAATTATGGTGGTGAAAGTTGACTTTTCACAATGAACTTCAAGGTAAAATATTTAATTTGCTCTTGAAATTCACAAATGAAGAAAAGAGTGAGAAGTGGCTTTTTAATATTGCATAAATATTTAAAATTGATACAAAAATATTAATTTTTAGTACTAACAACACCAACTAACTTAATCGAATTAATAAAAAAAAAAAAAAAAAAACCTAATGGAACTGAATTCCCAAGCATGTCACATCCTCATTTTACTATTCATCATCCAATCATTTTAGTAAATGTAGATTCAAGTATGTACAAGGAAATTTACTCTCCATATTTTATATGAGAACAAGTTAAGTAGTTCTCGAGATTTATCTATTAATGAAACGGCTTGTCCTTGAACTTTTGTGTAAATATGTTCATCTCATACCTAATTGAACAATTGTTTCTACTAAATCCTTGAATTGTCTAATTTACACTGTGATTCCTTATCATTTAATTCATTTTTGTTATACGCATCAACTTATATATTTTGTTGTCTTATTGGTGTGATTGTTAGATATGCTGTGTTACTATTAAATTAGTTTTTGCCATTTGAGACCTAAATTTCCATTCAAAGACTTCTCATTCATTTGATAAGAAAATTAGAGATTGGACTCAACATAGTTTGACTCCTTAACAAAAAAATCGATCTTGTATAGTCTTGCATTTGCAGTTCTCGTTGCATTTGCTCTGCGTTTAGATGTTAGGAACAATTGTGCATAATCCATTCACATCAAATAAAGCATGGAACTGGTTATGAGTTTCTTGGGTCTTGGCCCGATAGATGGCCCACTATGCGAAATGAGTCACTTGAGGTTCCAAAACCGAGCCCGCACGAGCCTAGCCCTAAGCTAATCAAACTCGGCCCAATGAAGGAAAAGGAAGCGCGGCCATTCAAATTTCATTTTGCTTATACTCATTCTTGAAGCCAATTCCAGGCTGAACACATAAGATGGAAGGAAGGCCTTGTTCAACTACACGCGTTGAAATTGGAAGAAAAAGCAAAGGAGAATCAAAGAAGGAAAGGAGGCATGCAGTTTCCATCTTTGACAAGGGAGCAATCTCGGCATTCACAGCCAAAAGAGAGCAAGAAAATCTAGGTATAAAAAAGCGGAAGATTCTCGGCCAAGTGGGGAGGCGAATTTTCAGCATATAATCATTGCCAAAGTGACTGGTGAGCTCGAGAAAGAAAAGGTGTAAGCTTTTTTTCACGGCCAAGGAAGAAGAACCCATAGAGAGTTATGATCAGCAAGAGAGAGAGAAACAGAGGAGGCAAATTCTCGTGGAGGAGGTAGAAAGAAAAAAGGACGAGAGAGATATATGCAATTTCACAGTTGTTCGTTTAATTCACTTCCGTAGCATCTTCCTCAAAGTTCACTTTTCCTTTGCACTTTAATTTCCAAGAATTTTATACCTCACACTTCAATTTCTCCACGATTTTATTTCAAAGCTCGGCGCACCTTGCACCTGGAAAAAGCCAAAAAACGAATCAAGTTCAGCCCTGTTTTGAAGTCGAACAACTTTTGTTCAAATTAGAATCAATGTGTGAAAACACCGTCTTAAGAAAAGGATGTGTAAAGGGGATGCGAATTTTCAGCGTATAATCATTGCCAAAGTGACTAGTGAGCTTGAAAAAGAAAAGGTGTAAGCTTTTCTTCACAGCCAAAAAAGAGAAACCCAAAGAGAGTTACGGTCGGCAAGAGACAGAAAAACAGAGGAGGCAGAATCTCGTGGAGGAGGTGGAAAAAAAGGGTGAGAGAGATATATGCAATTTCACAGTAAGTTCGTTTAATTCACTTTCGTAGCATCTTCCTTAAAGTTCACTTTTCCTTTGCACTTTAATTTTCAAGAATTTTATAACTCACACTTAAATTTCTCAACCATTTCATTTCAAAGCCCGGCACACCTTGCACCTGGAAAAACGAAATCAAGTCGGCCCTGTTTTGAATTCGAACAACTGTTATGTGTGAAAAGATCCTTTTATCTTAAGAAAAGGGTGTGTAAAGGCTACCGGCGTTTGGGGACTTTGCAAAATTCACCACTGACAGGGACGGATTATTCTCAAGGGTCACTCTTCTCGGAGGAAACTCACTTTCCAACTAGTGCGAAAAATACTTGCACATTTAATGGACAAAAATCACTTGGAATCTGACTGTCATTTTTAGAATTAACACCTACTTGTAAACCACCTTTAGCTTTTTGCCCTATCTTTCAAAGCCTTCAAATGGACAGGAATTTCCTGAACAATTTCGTAATCGCGTGCCACTGTTTATTTGACTTTTCTTTATTTTCACATTCAACCATTAAATCCAAGTATCCAGCAATAATGCAAAAGACGAGGATCACGTTCTCTTCTTTTCACATGCACGACCAAAGATATTTACAGTCTTTTTTTTTTTTTTTTTTTTTTTTTTGGTTACAAAACAAATTAAAACGCCATCTTTGAATTTCCTTATCCATATATAAGACAAAATTTACAAGCTGAAAACTTCCCTTCAAATTAACACCCAATATTTGTTTCTTGTCCTTTCGACTATGACCTTTTAACGGTAATGTAAGATTAAAATCAATAATTTATGAAAAAATGTTACAATTTGTTAGATATATCTGTAATGCACATCATCCACAAATTATCAAATCTTTCACACATGCATGATATAGTGTGTACATTGTGTATAGTCATATTATGTCTAGAATCATGATATTGTGCATCTACACTATATTAGTTTAGGTTATATATAAATTATCGCAATTACATGTATAATGCATATCCCAAAAACCTTCAGTTTATCTATCTCTTGATGATATAATCCTTCAATCGAAACTCGTTACCACCTATTTAGATAGTTTTCGCCACAATTCACTATGTAAGGCTTTGAATCCTACAATCACGTTGTTGAGTCCACGCCAGCTACAACTAATCTCCACCATGGACGAAAACCTCGCGTGCCGGGATGCCGAAACTCGTCCAAATCTTTGCCTTCATAGCCCGCTGTCCTTCCGTGCTTGTTACTCAACGAACCGCCCATCAGACAAGTAATCGTCCTCCGAGTTGAACACTGGAAACGGATACTCGGATCGCTGCCACATGCGGCAGGACGGTCAATACCACAACCTTAACTGTGCCAGCTTCTTCCTCAGAAAGATGACGTCAGCATCAAGCAACCACCACATCATTTCTACCACTCGCCGCTCCACATCATCACAACATCATCGTTATTAGAGTATGCAACTTGTAGCCACGTATCCTAATCAGGTTTTGTCATTGTGTCGAGTAATCATCACAACATCAAAAAACTACGTTCTGATTCGTGAGTCAATCGGTCGAAGCACTGGATCGATAAAGTTGAAAAATCTACAAAGAAATTCATGATATATATTAAAATATGCCCATCACCACGAAAAAAAAGCACTTATGTATTTAGATGCATGTTGGGTGTAAATGATACGTAGGGAAGTATCGTGAATAGACTGGTTTTTCTTGTTTAATTAACACTTAGAAAAAGAAACTAAGGGCAATCCTGCAAAAAAGTAAGAATGAGAAAAGGAGGGATTTATTTTTCTTTTCAGTAGGTTTTGTCTTTGCCTCGCACTTTCTTTGCAACTTAGCAAGTGAGATGGTGGAAGACTTTTGACTTCTTTGGTCGGAAGAAAAGGAGAGGAAAATGCAACAAAACTTTGGCTTGCTTTCCACATTACACGCTGTGAAGTAGATTATCCAATCATGATTATTTGGGAATTGAGTGCTTTCTAGACTGTTAGAATATTTAAATAATAAACCACATCTTCATCTAACAATTTAAGCTTTTGGAATCATAAAATCTCACATTAACAATTAACAATTCAGATTTATCATCTCGCTCATTACCTTCTTTTAATGTCTAAATTTAAAATTTAAAATAAGCAAATTGCAACTTTAAAATTTGGAATAAAATATATCAAGTTGCTCATGGTTGGATCACTATCTATTAAAAAAAAATCGTATTAAGAATTTTGCAAATCAATCCATTTTATAAATAAAAAAACATACTTGTTCGTGGTACTCTTCCTTCACTCCATTGTTAAATCTAATTATTGAGGCTATTTCATAGCTAAATTTCCAAAATCAAGCTAATTTTAGTGCAATCATCTTATTTTTATTGGGATGCTATATTTGAGTATGATTTTGTGTAATCTTCAACGATATGATCCACAATTTATCGAATCTCACAAATATTCGAAATATTATCAAAGTGGTATCATATATCAATCCATATTGGTTTGGGATCTAAATCTATATACTATAAATGATGATTTGAAAAGGTACGGCACAGTCAAGCATTCAAAATTTGTCATATTATTTTGTAACTAAGCAATAATACGAACTCTTTTCAATCTCTTATGTTATTGTAATTCTTTTATTGGTAACACCAGCCACGTACTACTTCATAAAAGGAGGTTAAGATCATGATACATATATTATAATTTTAATTTAAGTAATAAATTAATTCCAAGTAAGGTTAAGATTCCGATATAATAATTTTGATTTAGTAATTACATTAATCTCAATAACAGATAAGTCTCTTCACTTAAAAGCTATAAATGTGTTTTTCATGATAGTAAGTATGTTTTTATAGAATTCGCATCTTAATATTTAATTTGAGAAATTCGGTGGCCAAACCGATGCAAAACAGACAAGATATACATGAACATGAAACAAATTAATCAAAAAATGAGGGAATAAACCAAACCAATTTGAAAATTCATCGCCTCCTTTCATCACATTCTTCTAAAAGTATAATTTAAAATTTAAGATAAGCGAGTTGTAATATTAAAATTTAGAATAAAATATATCACATAATACATAAAATAATTCGTACTGAAAATTTTGCAAATTAATCTATTTAATAAATTAAAAACATATTGGAGTTCATGGCTCTCTACATTCGCTCAGTTGCTAAGTCTGATTATCCAGTCCGTTTCACAGCTTGATTTCCAATATCAAGTTGTTTTCATTGCAATCATCTTATTTTGAGTGGGATGCGAGATTATTTGATTTGATTTTATGTAACCATCACTGATGATCTGTGATTTATCGGATCTCACAAATATTTGGAATATTGTTACCATCTTTTATAGAGTCATCTTTATGTTTAATGTGCGGTATCATAAATCTTCCTATATTTGTTTGGGATCTAGATCTATATACTATGAATGATCATTTGGAGAGGTTGGGCATAGTCAGACATTCAAAACTTTGTCACATTAATTTGTAACTAATGTGAATAACACTTTTCAATCTCTTATATAATTTTAACTGCTTTTGTTGGTAAAACCAGCCACGTAATACTTCATATAGTGAGGTTAAGATTATGATAAGTATATGACGATTTTAATTAAAGCAAATAAATTAATTCCAAGTAAAATTAAGATATATATATATATATATATATATATATATATATATATATATATATATATATAAAAATTCTGATTTAGTAATTACATTAACTCCAATGACGGATAAGTGTCTTCACTTAAAAGCTATCCATGTGTTTTTCTTAATAGTAATGGTATTTCTAAATAGAATTCGCGTCTTAATAATTTCATTTTGGGAAATTCGGTGGCCAAACCGATGCAAAACAAACAAGATATACATGAATTCAAAACAAATTAATGAAAAGATGAAGGTGCACCAAGGAATGCCATGCTCTTCCACTCTTACTTAGTAGTGGAAACATGGATTGACTGATTATATCACATTGATCTTGTGATTGGCGCATAATATAAATTTTCTTAGTAGAGTAATAGTTTAATCTTCTAACTAAAGAATTTTGTTTGAAGATGAACATTGTTGCAAATGTCAATAATTCAGAATCATATATGATATAGATACAAAGTTGATTGGATTTTTTAAATGTTCACTACTATGATTAAATAAAGAAAAGCTCAAAAATCACCTTCACTTTGTATCCCAATTTCACTTTATATCCCCTATTTCTAAAGCTATGATCTCTGATGTAAAATTTGTTATTAAATGAATGGGACATAGAAACTCCTAGCATGATAACCCAATGATTGACCAATGAAATTTCTAGGAAACTTCTGGGATGACTTGTAAATCGCGTTCTACTTTTTGGCATGTCCTTGAAATGGGACTAATGGACAAGAATTTCTCGAACAATTTTGTAATCCACGTTTGAGGAAGACTTTTCAACGAGGGTCCCTTGTCTGGCAATGGGAATGCAGGATGGAGGAAGACTTTGACTTGCCTACCCTCACCAATCTTTTCTCTTGAGGAGGTTTCGTCGGTTTTTGCCTTGTCGCTTTCTTTGCAATTAAGCCAGCAAGATGGTGGAAGAATTTTGAATATTTCGGTCGGAAGAAAAGAAGAGGAAGATGCAACGAAGTGAGCAAAGATATTAGAAGACTTTGGCTTGCTTTTCCATGTTACATGCCAAGGAGATTAGCTAACGACGATGATGATTTGGGACTTGTGTGCTTTCCATACAAATAAACCAATCGGGATTAATTTAAATTTGATAATTCATCGCCCTTCTCATTACCTTCTTTTAAAGTATAAATTTAAAATTTAAGATAAGTAAGTTGCAACTTAAAAATTTTGAATAAAATATATCAAGCTACTCATGATTGAATCATAATCTATAAAATAGTCCGTATTGAGAATTTTACAAATCAATTCATTTTATAAATAAAAAATATATTGTTCAAGGCACTCTATATTCACCCCACCCCACGTCAAACCAAAGCCCCTCCGATTTCTTCCCCTGATCCCAACCCCCAGAAAAACCAAAACACCTGTCAATCACCCCACCCCACCCCACCCCACCCCACTCCACTTTCTCCATCGCTCCATCGATTTCTTCCCCCACCAAAAGCACCTATCATTTCCCTGGTTTCTCTCTCTCCCCACCCGACGCCACCCCCATCGACCCCCCTCTCCACCCCCAGTTTCTTTCTGTCGTCCCCCACCACCCTCTTTCTCTTCTTGCTAAAACCCTAACCACAGCCTCTTCCTCCTCCTCGTCGCACGACCCTCTCAGCTCTCTCTCAGTCGCCTCATAGCAATTGGTTGTTGCCTCACCTCTGGCCCTTCCTCCTTCGCAGCTGTAGCCTCACCGTGGACCCTCCATGGCAGTGTCGTAATCGCAGTCCTCTGGATTGCCTCGATCTATGCTCTTCCTTTGACCCTCCCTCGCTGTCGCGGCCTTGCCTCCGCTCCCTCAACCTCTCCTCCACCCTCCATCGTCTCTTTCAACGATTCTCTCTCTTGGACACGCGTGTCGGAATGTGTCAAGAAAAGTTGACCACATGTTGACCGCATGTCTAATCGAGCGTATCGAACACGTCGACAGGTGTAGGACACGATATGGAAGCTCTGACAACGTGTCCATGCTTCATTGCTCTGAGATATAGCAAGGATTTGATATTTGTGGTGTAGGAATGATGAGCTCACAGGCATCGTCCGGACGTTTGTATGAGGTTTTTCTAAGTTTTCGAGGACTAGATACCCGTTATGAGTTCACAGATTGTCTTTACCGTAGCTTGGTTGAGGCTGGGATCAATGTCTTTAGGGACAATGAATCCCTCCATGTCGGTATGGAAATAGGTGGTGAACTTCTACGAGCAATTGAGAACTCTAAAATCTACATTCCCATATTCTCCAAGAATTATGCTTCGAGTAAGTGGTGCCTTCGAGAGCTCTCACACATGGTTGAGTGCACCTTGAAATCGAATGGGAACAAAGAGATTCTGCCAATTTTTTTGAACGTGGAACCTGCAGATGTCAAGCTCCAAACAAACTTGTATTCACAAAATCTTTCAAAGCGCCAAAAGACGTTGTGCACTGAAGTGGAGTCATGGGAAAGGGCTCTCATTGAGGTGAGCAAGATAAAGGGATGGAACTGGAAGAAAAATGAGGGGTAAATGTCTTAAACTTTTCAACTTACATCTGTAGATTTCGTTTTACTCGTGATGATATGGTTTATTCATCTAGTTGATTCTATAAAGTTTAAATAGCGGTCAGCGGCCACTGTGCTACTGCGATCGGCCATTATCGCGGCAAGAACGGAATTCTCACCAGCAGTGGCCAATAACGGCCGCGGCCGTTTCGCTGCAATAGCTCCAGTCAATGGCAGTATTGCGGTGGTGGCCCCCCCCTACTCATCTTGATTCTCTCTCTCCTCTCACTCTTCGTCTCTGACGCAGTAGCCACGAATAGTAATAGATCTCAGAGCAAATCCACCAAGCTGCTGGCTAGCCACCGCAGCAGCTCGTCCATCAGTCGCTGCCACTTCTTCGTTGCCAGCCCGACACCAAGCCACCAGAAGCCTCCAAGCCATCCAGCCCCTACACTTTCTCTGTCTCACTCACTGTGGCGAGTGGGATGCGGGATCTGGACGTCGGCTGTGATGCCACCGAGCCCATATCTGGCTTCGTTGACCGTGGGAACCCAAATCTGGTGTCGGCCGAGGCCGATGACGCCATCCCTGGTGGTCACAAGGCCATGATCCATGTGACGTGGATACGAGGCAACGCCAAGCTGGTGGGTCTACGAGGCGCAACGGGTGGTGGCATCAGAACGCTACGGTGACAGTGCAGGGTGGCAAGTGATGTAACGGCAGCGTGGAAGTGGCAGGGGCCAACGGTGATGGTGACTGAAGTTGGGGAGCGGAGAGAGACTGGCAAAAATCATAATCGTATTGGTGTCTAGAATTTTTTGCATAATTTCCTAACATGGTTGTTACCTCATGGCAGGCAAGGAGATCTGATACATTCTGTAATTCAAACGCTTTGCTCTAAGCTGAAGGTTGCACATGAAAATGTGACTGAACATCTAGTTGGAGTTGATGATCGTGTGGAAGCTATAATCAAGATGTTGGATGTGGGATCTGATGGTGTACGATTTCTTGGAATCCATGGCATGGGCGGTGTTGGCAAAACAACCCTTGCTAAGGTCGTCTTCAACACGCTATCTTCTAGCTTTGGCCAACGCTGTTTCCTTGCAGACGTTCGAGAATCATCTAAAGGCAATAATGGTATGCTAAATTTGCAAAAACAATTGTTATCCAAGCTCCTCGGTTCTCATTCTATAGATCACATGTATCATGTGAATGATGGGATCGTATTGATGAACAAAGGAGTACTTAAAAATAAAAAAATTATCATTGTTCTTGATGATGTGGATGAGAAAGATCAATTGAAATGTCTAGCAGAGAAAGGAGATTGGTTCGGTTCTGGTAGTAGGATTATCATAACTACTAGGGACCGAGATGTCCTAATGAATGAGGGAGAAGCAATTGGTAATGGCCCTGTAAAAAAGTCTGCAAACGTTTTGACTTATGATGTGCAGGAGATGGAATTTGGTCATGCTCTTAAGCTTTTCAGTAGGCATGCCTTTAGAAGAGACTCTCCACCAGATCATCGTGTCTCCCTTTCCAAAAAAATTGTCCAAATTTTGGGAAAGCTTCCTTTAGCTCTTGAGATTACAGGTTCATCTCTTAACGGTAAATCTGAAGAATTATGGGAAGACATGTTGAAGAAGCTAGAAGAAGCTCCTTCCAAGGGAGTCCAAAGAAAATTGCTGATAACTTATGAAAGGTTAGATCATGCACAAAGGCAAGTATTTCTCGATATAGCTTGCTTTTTTGTTAATCGGGACAAAACTTACCCTTTCTACATGTGGAGTGCTTGTGGATACCACCCACACAATGCCATTGAAGTTCTCACTAATATGTCCTTGATAAAAATCAAAGATGACAATACTTTCTGGATGCATGACCAAGTACGGGATCTTGGAAGGGACATTGTCCGTCAAGAGAATTGCAACGATCCTTGCGAGCGTAGTAGAGTGTGGAATCATGAGGAAACGCTAAGCATTTTGAGACAGAAAGAGGTATAAAAGGTTTCTTGTAAATTGTTGTAGACTATTCTTGCAAAAGGAAAAGTTAATCGCTATTAGAACTTGCAATTGTTTGATTCTGTCTTCACATCTTGACTTCTTTGTGTTTCTATTGTCAGGGAAGTAAGAAAATAGAAGCATTGTCACTAGGATTTCGTGGATTCCTTCCTGAACTCATGTTTCTAGAGCATGATGTATTTGCTCATTTACGGAACTTGAGGTTCTTTCAAGGGGAGATGGTGTCTTTTGTTGGAGACTTCAATAATCTTCTCTATAATTTAAGATGGCTTTCTTGGCAATGGTGGCATTCCAATTTTGAGGCAATAAACTTTCATACACCTAATTTAGTTGTTCTTGACCTTTCACGGAGCAATATTTCGGAGGAATGGGCTGGTTGGAACCAAATCAGAGTATGATAAGTCCCACTCCTTGCATACGCATATTGTTTCTTTTGTCATTTTTTTTCCTACATGTCGTTTCTTAATATATATTTTATCAAATTTTTGTGTAGGCTAGTAAACTAAAAGTACTGGATCTTAGCTATTGCCACTCATTAAGGAGAACACCTGATTTATCTATGTGGGTGTCCTTGGAGAGATTGGTTGTTAAATGTTGTCGCGAATTAATTGAAATTGACCCATCTATTGGTAAATTAAAGCTCCTAACTGCTTTGAACTTGGAGGGATGTCAGTATGTTCAAGTGTTGCCCGAAGAAATAGGATGTTTACAAGCTTTGAGAGAGATTGTCATACCTGATACGCTACATGAACTTCCGGAGGCATTTGGTAATTTGAAGTCATTGTTGACCTTTGATTTCTCATATAGGCGGATTAGGAAGCTGCCACACTCGATTGGAGGGATGGTGAAACTTACGGTGTTGAGATTATGTAATTGTAAGGAGATAAAGGAACTTCCAAACTCGATTGGGAAATTACAATCACTAAATGAGTTGGATTTGTCATGGACAGCTATTGACCACCTACCTGATTCAATTGGCAATCTAAAGCAACTAAAAGTACTTAGGATGAGGAACATAAGTGGGATAACAAAATTACCAAGAGCAATCGGGCTGTTGGAGAAGCTTGAAGAGTTAGACGCTCATCAATGTTTCAACTTGACCGGCAAAATCCCTGGAGAAATTGTTGGACTGTCCTGTTTGAAGATCCTAGACTTGTCATTCACAGGTATATCCAGATTGCCCACCACGGTGAGTTGCCTTTCTAATCTCCAAATACTTAAGCTAGAGCCATGTCCTGCGCTTAAACAGTTGCCGGAGCTTCCCCAAAGCTTGACTTGCCTGAGATGGGCCCCCAATTGTGGATGGGAATCCTTCGGAGGCTTGACGCGAGATGAGCTGACAAGACCTCCTGCTCTTCCCATTAGAGTTGGTATAATATCTCAGCTGGAAGCACTTGCCATTGCTCTTCCCACTAGCATCAGTACCCTATCTCACCTGGAAACACTAACATTGTCCTGCAAAAATGTGCAATGCCTTCCCCTGCTTCCCTCTAGTTTAAGAAAGTTACACCTTCGGTATCTGACAATCACACAATCCCCTGATTTTTCCAATTTGAAAAACTTGTTAATCTTGTCATTCTATGATTGTTCAATGCCAGAATTTTCTGGTATATTTGATGCGGAGCTAGAGGTCTTCCGTAGTGACAACTGCACATTCGGAAAATTGGACGCATTGATTCAGTTGGAAATGGAAAGATTGATATCTTTAACCATGTTTTGGTCTGAGTTCCTCCCAAAATTACTTGATTTGTCGCACATGAAAAATCTGCAAGACGTAATTCTGTTCGATTGCAAATTGTTAGTTGAGATTCGTGGCCTTGAAGAGATGGGATCCCTTTGCTCCCTATGGGTTGAAGATTGCAGTTCCCTGGAGAGGATGTCAGACCTATCGAAATTGAAAAAGCTAACGAAGCTTAGAGTAGGAAACTGTCCAAAGTTAAGAAGCGTGGAAGGTCTTGATCACTTGGAATCTTTAAAGAGGTTGACTATTATCAATGCTGGAGAGTTTGGGGGTGACACCTCAAATTTGAATTTAGAATATTCATGTATTAGGTGACACCTCTCAGCCTTTGTTGAAGTCATGATGGCACGTTTTACAAGTTCGGCGGATCCGCACCTTCTCAGCTTGTCCGGCAATTATGATGTTGTGTCTGCGAGGAATTCTGGACAGGAATTGATTGTTGGGTTTATTGTGCTCCTTTCTTTTTATACAAGAAGGATTTCCAACGGCCCCATTAAGATTGAGAGTTCTTTTGAAGATGAGGCATATAGGGAGTAGAACGTTGAAAAGCTCGGCATATGAACTCGACCAAGAATGACATCGTCCCCGAGACTTAATTCGCCCCTGGAACTCGAGCACAGAAACGGTGCGAGTTCCTCAGAGACGTGAGCAATGGAGAAAGAATTAATTAAGCACTATCTTGGAAATGTTGAAGAACGGACCAGAGACTGAGAGGAGCACTGCAAGGACGTAGAGGCGTAGCCAAATTGTTTGTCTTCTGCTGCGGATTACGCTTACAAAGACATAAAGTGGAGCCCAAGGCACGCTCAAATAATGCTAAAACTTGTGGTGCGTAACAGCAATATCCTCACTTTCTACGACTTCATCTACAACTTTATCAGCAGTGGAAAGTAATTATTTCCTACCTTGAATCCATTTTGCTAAAAAAAACTGCTGTTGTGTCGTTTTGGATTTTGGTCCTTGAATGGTTAGTGCTTTTATCTTAGTTGTGTTTTCCATGGTCTCTAGGGTTCCACTCCATAAGGTTCTTTCTCAGAGCTTTGATAATACGGTCAGGCCTCTTCAGAATAAAGAACGGGCAGGTATGGTTGGTTGAATCTATTCCTCTTTTTTTAGGCATGTAGAATTATGTATCAAGTTCAAAAGCAAAATCCAAAAAAAAAAAAAAAATGTTAGAAGATGGGAGTATGTAAGATGGCATTTGTGAAAGAATAGTGGTATGCTTTCTCTAATTCACTCATTTGCAATTAAAACGTGTACTAGTTTCTAACTCTGCTTTCGAAATTTCATGCCGACTGCTGAATTATTGGTGTTGTCGTTGTCATCATCATTATTGTAAGTATGTTTGCTTGAACAATTTGCTAAAAACTGGGGTGCTTCATAGTGGTGGCTGCATTTTCCATATCCATTTTAGTTAGTCATTTGTGTGTTAGGGCTTGGCATGTCATAGTTGCCAACTTATATTGTTTTACTGTCTATGGATATCATCTATCTTGTTTACTAGTGAAATATGAGCCATTTGCTACTATTAAGTGTATATACTCCTTCCGGGAAGTAAAAATCTTGCACAATTTAGTTCTTCCGGTAGTGAGCATTGCTAGCAATGCGCTAGTTCTTCAAGCTAGATTCTAATATTGTTAATTTTGTAATGGAACAGGTAGAATATTCATCTTGGTAGTGAGAGCAAGGCCTTGTCTTTTTCCTTTATTTTTCAAGAATATTGTTAGGCAATTACTAACATTTGATATAACAATTTTTGAGATTAAAACTTAGTGATATGTTGAACCAATTCTATAATAATGTTCTAGACTACTTCCTGCAGCTGAAGTAATAGAGTTTTTACATATTCCCAAGGGTGTGAGACGGGTGCTATTTTGAACCCTTGATACTGCTAGGTAAATTTCTGTTCCTAAATTCCTTTTGTGGGTCATCGTTAGCTGAGCCAATGTGGGATTTTCAGATTGTTGGAGCACTCATATGAGTATCTTAATATATTGTGGTATTAGTAAGTGCTATGATTAGAAGGACAAATTTGATTTGTGCTCTATTTCGTTCAAAGATGGCTTATGTACAAAAAAGAGTTCGACACAAGCTACATGGGATTCTTGATAGACGGAGCAAAATGGTTGGTAGAAAACAGACATTAAACTTGTTGCTGGAATTCGTCCCTCTTTACTGCTTTTATGCAATATTAGTGAGATAATTTTTCTTTTTCTTTTTGTTGGTGTATGATGGTTTGCTTCACTGTCATCTTATCTTCACCTTTTACCCAGACTCACTGATTTGTAGTATACTTGATGATGTTTCTCCATTGTTACCAAGAAACCATGCTAGGATATATTTTTCTATTAGGTACCTACCTTTTCTATTACCACAATTTTTACTTGCAACTTCACTACAAGCAAATGTTATTTTTCTTGGGCATGGCAAGAAATGCATACTTTCATCTTGTTTGAATTTCTCCCTAATGACACAAGAGTTGCGGTATAGTGCTGTTATAACTGTCAACATGAATACATGATATTCTGTTCGTCTCTAAAGACATGCGTGTGTAAGACAATGCTCTAGCATATGTTGCTATTAGGCTTTTGAGCACTACGCAAGTTCATTTCTTTTCCTTCTAAACCTAACCTTGAGAAATAGTGCAACTTGATCATCTAATTTCTTTCATGTTCTACAACTTTTAGATTGAGATGCAATCTTGCATGACGCTATCTGTACTATTCAATGCCTAAATTGATTACCCGTCTATTGCTGCATATGATGATTTGATTCCATGCTATCTTGTCTTCCTTGAAAGCCGAGTAAGAAATTGATTTGATGTATGACAAATCTCCTCGTCAAAGTTAAGAAGGAACATGTTTCATTGTCGAATTGCCATCTCATACTTAACTAGCGTTGGTGATTTTGCCCGGATTTCACATCGTTGCATTCTCTCATGAAGTCTAGGCTCAAGAAACTGACACCACAGTAAACTGTAGGTAATTATTTAAGGGCTTGAAACTTGAAGATGTACCTGCAGGAGTGTATACAGTCCACGTTTGAGATTGCTTGGTGCAGAAGGATCACCTATAAGATGCATGCTTATCAAATAACTTCTTCAAGTGAGTTTTGTTCCTTTTTAGGGGAATTAATTTAACGACTGTTTTATCTACGATCATCATTATCATCATCACACGAGATCATTTTGTCCCTAATTGGTCACCATAGAGATGTCAAATGAAGATTCATTTATCATTTTGGTGACTTTGCATGTGATAATGTTAGGTGCTAACAATATTTCTTTTTTGTTCCAAGGGAGTAGAAGTTATCAAAAGGGCAAAGTGAGAAGGGCATTGCGCGCACATTCTCCTTAGAATTCAAATTTACTTCGACGGGATATGTTTCGCAGAGAATTGGGAACTTTAGCAATCATTTTAATATGCAATATTACTAGAGGCAAAGCAAAGGCTATGGTTATGTTTACATAAATAATATTACGCTTTCAAAATAACACTCAACTAGATTGTTTCTCATGTTTCTTCGTTTCCCTTACTAAAGAGTTGCTGGGGATTGAATTCATTCGAATATATACTTTACGAGGCCCACCACAATTGGTTATAGGGACTCATGAATAGAAAGCCTGTCATGCAAATTCTCTCTTCCATGGTGTTGTAACTATCTTGGTAGTTATCTTTGGCTTCTACTTAAAAATGTAAGATATGAACGTAATTTGAGAGATCAATTCCAGCAGAAACCGAGGTGATCAAAGCAAATGAACTGCAAAATATATTTTGATTTACATATGACTTAAAGATTTAGTAGTTTGCACTTGATCACTTGCAAAATATGCACAATGTAATTGCGCACCTATGGCTTATTGTTAAAGTGTGAGAGGGTTATTATGGTCATTAACACTAAGAGGCTTATTATGGTCATTAAGTATTATTTGATTAATAATAAAAGTGTGAGGAGGGACAAACCCTAATAAGTTTTTATGCTCTCCTCTTTTGTTCCATACACTCTCCTCTCCTCTTCTATATCAATTTCTACACGGTACCAGAGCCACCAAAAAAAAAAAAAAATTCTAGTTGTTGTGAGTTTTGATCCGACATCGGCGAGTGTCATCCAACACAATCCGATGTTGCCTAGCCCTATTGAGTTTAGATATGATGCTGATGAGCATTGTTAGCTTAGAACCGATGACGGACAGTCTCATGTGGTCTCGTTCATCCATCCAAGATCTGATGTTGGTTGAAGTTGCATTCCTTCGTGCGAGCCTCTATGGTTCATTTGTGTGTTGTTCTCTATGTTCTTAAAAAAAAAAAAAATCGCAGCAATTTGCTTGATGGGGCTACCGATCCCGTTCACCTCAAAATTGATGTTGGATGAGGTGGTTTCTATTTGGGCATAATCTATGATTTTGGCATATGTTTAGATGAAATCAATGAATTTGATTGAAGTGTTGTGGAGATTTGGACTAGTTGAAACAAATCATGGTAATTTGTTGAGTTGAATTTTGGTTGGTGGGATTTGAATTTGATTATTGTGCTATCTCGTGTTATATTGGTACACATCTCGTAATGGCGGAGAATAAAAGTGTAGTAGCTGAGGTTGTGTCTACATCCTCTAATCGTTTGACAGAGAAGAATTTAGAAGGTATCACCAATTTCCAGCAATGGAAGAAAATTGTGTTGTTAGTGTTAACTAGGAGAAAGCAACGGAATCATCCAACAAGTAACAAATCTGCATCTGATACAAATTAGGATACTATGGATGCCAGAATTCTTGGTCTAATGTCGAACTCCATGGAATCCCAAATTGCGGATTTGGTTACACATACTAATACAGTGAAAGAGTTGTGTGACTACTTGAATGCCCTTTATTCTAGACAAAATATTCAAGGTTTTATGAAGTACCCTAAGAATTTTCTAAGGCTGATAGAAAGGGTCGGCTACTTACCTAGTATTTGCTGGTTTTAAACGAATGCATGAGGAGCTTAATTCTCTACTACCCATTACCTCTAATGTTAGGGAAACACAAGAGCGACACAAGCAATTAGCTGTTATGACTTTTTTGGGAGGACTACGAGGAGTAGGGTGACTTCACTCACTAAGATGTTTGCGCATGTCCTAAGGGTCTCATGTAAAGCACCTAAGGATGCATTTTCTACAAGTGATAGCTCAACCTTGGCAACCAAAAGAAATCATGGTGGTGGTCGAGGTCGTAATGGCGGGTGAAGTGGTGACGGCGATCGTGGTTTTGGTAGAGGGAAACCACCCTCATCTAGTAACACTTTTAGTGACATATAGGGCAATATTGGATTTGTTCGGACTTATCATTATTGTGATTTACTTGGACACATTTAGAGATTCAATTATAGGCTTCATGGAAGTCCCCCTTAATAGGCTACAGCTAATGTAGCCAATGTAGTAGAGTCTAGTACATCTTCACAGTCCTTGAAGGAGGAAAGTTGAGCAGAATGACGTAGGAGGAATATGCTAGATACAATCAATTTCAAATTTCCCAGTCAATTTCACAATACTCTTCCATAGCTACTTTTGTCCAGAAATGTAATGTGACGTGTCTTTCTTCTACCTCTCACCCCTAGGTCATTGATTTAGGTGCTACTAATCATATGACTGGAGTTTTATATATTTTTTCTGACTTTCATGAGTCAATGTCCAATATTACATTAGCTGATGGTTCTCTATCCATAGTAAAGGATATAGGCACAATTCCCTTGACATCTTCCGTATCTTTGTCTTTAGTGGTGTATTTCCCAAATTTTCCATTCAACCTTATGTCTATCTGTCATGTTACCAAAATATATAATTGTTTTGTAACTTTCTATCCCTATTCCTATGTTTTAAGGACTTGAAGATGAGGAAGATGATTGGTAAAGGACATGTTTTAGGGGGACTATACTTGTTTGATGATACTACTAGTGTTGCTCTTTCAGCGACTTCCCCACATCAAATCCATTGTCATTTGGGTCACCCCTCCTTGGAAAGTTTAAAGAAGTTAGATCCCATTTTCATTCTTTATATAGTCTTGAGTGTAAGTCGTGTCACTTTGGGAAATTGTACCGTACTAGTTAGATCCTAGTTTCATTTTTTTATCTAGTCTTGAGTGTGAGTCATCTTCTAGATTTCCTGCTCCGGATCTTCTTTTTGTGATGGAGTTGGTATATGAACATTGGTACCCTCTAAAGCCCTAATTCGGAGTGCTATGATACAATTGGAGGGATAAGTACACTAATGGTGCCATAAGTTGTGTACGGCGCTCATTTTGGTGCCAAAAGTTTTCGTTGGATCACTTAAGTGCCAAAAAATTTGAAAAACGCTCACTTTGGTGCCAACTCCGACGAAATTGGCCGGAAATCCGACGTGGCCTTTTTTTATTAATTTTTGATGACGACGTGGCTCGTTGGAGAGTTGAGTCAGCATCCAAACACCAAAATGATGCCGTTTGGCATCTTTCCCCCAATTTTGAAACCCTAATCCCCAAATTGAGAGAGAGGGAAGCTCGTCTTCGTGTCTTCTTCTTCCTCGAAGACCCACACCAGCAACGGCACCGGCACGGCACCAGCAACAACACTGGCAGCACACCAGCAACGACACCAGCAACGCACCAGCAGCAGCGCACCAGTAGCCCCTTCGACCCATCTTCTTCCTCCTCCTCCTCTGCCCTCGCCTTCAATTTTTCCTGCAACAATTTTAGTCTCTCCTCGCTCACCTAGTCGAGCAACTACAATGGTGGCTCAGCGACAGTGGCCGAGCGACGGAAACCCTAATTTTTCCCCATGTGAGCTAAACGGCGTCGTTTCCATGAAGCCATCCACGTAGGACGGCAAAACAACGTCGTTTTCTTAAGGAGGACCGAAAACGACGTCATTTAAAGCTTATTGATTTTTTTAATAAAAAATCATTTTGGCCGGAATCTTTCGCCGGTGGCACCAAAGTGAGCGTTTTTCCTCCGATTTGGCACTTAAGTGATCTGACGAAAACTTTTGGCACCAAAGTGAGTGCCGTACACAACTTATGGCACTATTAGTGTACTTATCCCTTCAATTGGATGATCAAGTTTGAAAGGATATTCCAGCATTGCTTTGCCTTTTCTTAGTCGCTTCATCCAACTTGGGACGATATTGCTTTATTTGATAAAAAAACAGTCTTGATGGCTTCCTCATATGAACTTTCAAATGTGAAAGAAACCTACCAACTAGTATACTTCATTATAACTCCTAGAGAAGCAGGAAAAACTTCAAAGTTCGGAGAGAATCAACCCCGCATTGTCGCAATTATATTTGAGAGCAACACACAAAAGGCTCATTTTTTGGGGAGTTGTACTCCCATTTGTTTATCAAGTAATACTCCATGGAGTAAATGATTAGCATTGGTATACCTTGATAAATACCCAATTACCTAGCATAGTATTGCGGAGAATAGGCTTCAAATCGATGGTAGAATCATCCTTTCTTACAAAGTCGTATCGGAAGGTCAATTGTGGTAAGTACACAACCAAAATGCATCAAAATCATTCATATACTAAGTATTCGCATAGAAAAGGTAATAGGACTCGGGAGCTTCTTAAGGGAAGAGCTCGACATGTGCACAGTCGAAATTTAAAATCTCATGGAGATGGTAAACGGACAGAGGAGTGTCATTAGGATCCTTCATGAGAGATAAGATAAGTAATCGACAACGTAGGCTTTGATGTTTTGGCTGTTTGGATTTCGACGATAGATTGAACGGAAGAGCACGAGGAATTTTGCTGAATAAGAAGGGAAAATAAAGGGCCATCCATGCTTGTAAAATCTAGAGTTGACTAGATAGAACTCTGTTTTCGTTAGAAATCATTGAAAGGGCAACGTGGGTGAGATTCCTCTACAAGACAACTAAAACAAGTGGACCGAGAGATACTTTCTTTCCCCTTGTAAGATTGGCAGCAAGTCTAAAGAAGTCCTTTGAGACTAGGACAT
Organism: Eucalyptus fibrosa; assembly: GCA_017140475.1. NCBI lineage: Eukaryota > Viridiplantae > Streptophyta > Magnoliopsida > Myrtales > Myrtaceae > Eucalyptus > Eucalyptus fibrosa. Next base: position 23,997,632 of record CM029506.1, read on the forward strand.
GAGGTTTTGTAGTATTCATCAAGAAAAGTCCCATAAGCAAGGACATCATTAAGAATGGAAAAATCCTCAAGGGCTTTGATTTCATCTACATGAACACTACCTGGAACAAACCCAAATATAATAAAAACATCCAAAAAGTCACGGACATGGGTCCTTAAGGGGAAAAAAAAAAACAATTAGTAGATGGGGACGAGAAGCAGACAACAAACCCCACTAAATCTCTACTTAGGTCATGGGACAACATGCTAACCTTCAATGCCATCTCTATGCCCTCATTCATCCACGTCAACCGAGTTGGCAAATCATCTTGCAATCATAAGTACCAAGCATGCAAGTTTTCTTCGAATAAAGGGAAGCTCCAAAACTTGGTAGAAGCAAACGTCAAAATATCATTGATTGAAGAATACCATATCGGGAGTTTTGTAGTATTCATCAAGAAAAGTCCCATAAGCGAGGACATCATTAAGAATGGAAAAATCCTCAAGGGCTTTGATTTCATCTACATGAACACTACCTGGAACAAACCCAAAGATAATAAAAACATCCAAAAAGTCACGGACATGGGTCCTTAAGGGGAAAAAAAACAATTAGTAGATGGGGACGAGAAGCAGACAACAAACTGCACTAAATCTCTACTTAGGTCATGGGACAACATGCTAACCTTCAATGCCATCTCTATGCCCTCATTCATCCACGTCAACCGAGTTGGCAAATCATCTTGCAATCGTAAGTACCAAGCATGCAAGTTTTCTCCGAATAAAGGGAAGCTCCAAAACTTGGTAGAAGCAAATGTCAAAATATCCTTGATTGAAGAATACCATATCGGGAGTTTCTCGTTCCTCTTGGTTAGAAAGCAAGGCTTGAGAGGTGGTGGAACATGGTTATGATCTAGAAGGGTAAGCCCAAGGAGCAATGATTCCATATGCTCTTCTACAATGCTTAACAATTGAAATCGACAATAGTTGGCTTCCTTGGTGTGAAGAAGGCGGTCGAAGTTCGAGATATAAGATTTAGGTTCCAATTTGGAAGCTTTGGTAGCCATGAAAAACTTATGAGCTGAGTATGGAGGGTTTAGGGTTTAAGGAAGAAGACAAAAGTACAAAACGAGACGATGAGACGCATTCTTCTATTTGGAGTAGGAGACGGCGATTAAAAAATTAAGGATATTTGTCAAAAGCTGAAAAAATGTGTCAAGATGCAATAGGAGCCATTGATTCATATCAGTTGCGGATATGTTAGAGAATAGAAAGGTATAATGATCATATGTAGCAAATTGTGCATAGAACAATGTATTTTCTTTAAAAGAAATAAATTTCTAATTTGCTTCTTTTAAAATGGGGCATATATTGACACCCAAAAATACCCCTGCAAGCACATGTTGGTCACGAGGGGCAGAAAATTCTAAAATTGTCCTTGTTACTATATGTGGGCTATAATTTACATCCGCTTAGCTCATAAATGGTTATGAAAACAAAGGATAGTCAAGGATTTTGAGAATTCTTAGGTTGAATTTTGATGGACATACAAGCGAGGACACATAATTCTGTGATGAAGCAATTGGTTGTCACGTGTCAAAGCTAAGAGACAATGTTGAACACGCAACATTGACAATGAATTTAGGTGGGAACAGTTAAAAGGGTACCAAATTCAAGAGGAGCAGTTAATCTTTAATGGACAAGCCATGAGAATATTTTTGAACAAGTCAGAAACCAGATATGGTTAAGGCAGTTAAACATAGAACATGGAACGACTCTTGAAGAGAAAGTGTGTGATATTCTGAAATTCGAACTCGTCTCGAATATATGAAATGGGCATTTCATCAACATGCCTATGGTCACTTTTACTCTGCGCTGGCCCCTCACGAGTTGACTAATCTATTAGATGAAGCCATTAAGGGATATAAACGCGATAGACAAGAGAATTCGATTGGAAATCGATTGCTCGATGGTAATAATTGGCAAGGGTCAATACGACACCGTTATAATCTAGTCGAGATCGGATATAGGTTGATTTGACTGAATCACGTAAACCAATTTTGCGGATGATTCCGCATGATTGCAAAATTCGCATGATTGAATTGATTGCGGATGATTCCGCATGATTGCAAAATTGAATTGCGGATGATTCCGCATGATTGCAAAATTCGCATTGAACAGTACTAAACCGATTTTCTATCGATTTTATACTCGGGACATGTAATTAAAACCTTGCGATTTTTACGACAACCGAGAGTTGTTTACGAGTTGGAGATGCACAAACGTGGATCGAGAATTATTGACCACGGGTCAAACGCGCTAAAATCCCTAAAAGCTACACGATAGGTTAGGTTATACTAAAATCGCGTTCGGTTGATTTTAACCACGAAATTGAATTCGGTTTTGGGAATCGGACGTTCGAGCATGTCACAATTCATTTTTAGGACGTCATCTCATCTTTCGGAGAAATTTCGTTGAGCCCGGAATGTTACGGAAAAATCAGTTTTTGGCAAAATAAATAAAGGAAATTCGGATGGCTGAAGAAGGGCAGATTTTTCTTCATCAAAATGATTTATTTTTTGAGGAAATGGAAGGAAAATGGCGGTTGGAGGGCCTCTTGAATTTGTTGGCTAAAGACTTTGGGGGCAAAACACTTGAGTGCATAGATATTTCTCAAGTTCCCCAATTGGCCAAGCATTTGACTTCCATTTCCCTCCTCTCTCTCTCTCTCTCTCTCTCTCTCTCTTTTTTTTCACTCTCTCCTCCCCTTATGTGCACCCCCCTGCTCAGCCGAACCCCTTCTGCTCTTTCTTCTTCTTCTTCTTCTTCTTCTTCTTCTTCACATGTCTTTCTCTTTTTCCCCTCTTAGTTCTGCCCCTCTCATGTCCTTGGTGCCGCAAGCCACCAACTCACGCCAGCCATAGCCACAACCACCATCCGTCCGCCAGCCACTCGCTCAGCTCCTCAACCCGTCGTTGCCAACTTCGCCAGCCCAACCACACCACTAGCCTACCAAGCCAAGACCAGCCTAGTAGAATTGACTAGCCCCTTGGCTGTGAGCCTTCTTGCCATTTTTGGCCTCGGTCGGGCCTCCGTTGGAGATGCGGTAGCCTTGATTCTTAGTCACCATCATGTTGCCGTTGCTGTGAACTCGTCACCATCTTAATCCAGTGAATTAACTTCCTAATCCTTGATTAAGTAGTTAATTGTGCTTAGGAGGTTAGATTAGTGTTAATTAGGATTAGTGGTTAGTTTAGTTAAATGAACTAGTTAGTTAGGTGGTTAGTTTAGTTAGCCTACCCTAGGTTAGATTAGTTAACTTGGATTAGATTAGTTAACCATGGTTATTTTAATCAATTATGGTTAGGTTAATCGTAATTTATTTAATTAATCGTAATTGGCGTAAATTGTGACGGATTAGCCGTTTACTGAAATTTTACGCTGATTCTCGTGGTTGAATTTATATGTAAATCCGATTGCTTATTTGTGCAATTGAGTGTTTGGTGGTAATTATTGATTATTATTACAAAATCTGATTTTATGGGTATTTAATTATAAAAATATCGGGTGTCGTTTTTTATGCCAAAAATTTGTATGTACTGTATAAAATCGTGGAATTTTGAGATGGGAGAGTGCTATGTTTAACGGTTCAATTTAAATATGTGACCACGCACGATTATTTTCTGGGATGATTTTTAATACGAAGAAAAGTGGCCGAGTCCATTATTTGAACACAAGGTATTTGAGTGCAAAGCACGGTGTTCTTGGCCAAGTATGTGCACGTGTGGTCACTATCGGAACCCATCACCCTACGTGAGTCGGGGAGGCAATACCTAATTAAGTTCGGATGCCCCATGTCAATGGATGCCGGTCGTAATGGAGGCTGGGCCGATGCTCCTTTATAGAATGTTGTCTAGGCGTAGACATTGTCGTGCCTAACGGAGTGAGACAACGCTCGGTTATGCTAGATGACCATCGACTATTGAGTTGGTCGTGGCCGATGAGTTGTAATAACTAGGACATGCATGAGTGGTTGAGATAGCTACGCCTAATTATGAGGAAAAATTGTGTGACACGGAATGAGATGTGTCATAACAATTTTACCTTATAATCGGGACCCATATGACTGTTGAGATATGAAATTGACGTGTTCCGATTATTAATTGCGCTTGTGAGATTATATTGGCATATTTGATGCACTAATATGCAAGGACACACTGAAGCGAGGTAAGTTCTGTATGGTGCATGATTAGGACTGCCTTCGAGGCGAATTTGCATCCTAATCGGGGTTTAGGGTTTTGACTCATTGAGATTTATCTCACCCCATTATAGTTAACCCTTTTTTAGGTTCGTAGTATGGAGAGACGTCCTGTTCGTTTTGGGGTATCGAAGGAAATAGACTATGAGCCCTCCTATTTCCCTATTCTCGAGACCACCTAGACCCGCGAGCTAGTTGAGACCACGATTTAGGTCGATGAGGGCCTACCTCACTTGGTACCTCATCGCTTCAAGGTGTGGTTCATCAATGAGTGTAATAGGGCTCGGAGGGTCTTTTGCAAGGTTTTGACGGACCTCCCGTCGAACCGAGGATGGGGAGGTAGCCCACCCCATGGACATTGACATCTCGAATGGTGTTGAGGAGGATCTAGAGCCAGAGTTGGTGGGATCTTGGGGCTTAGGTTGCCTAGGACTTTGTTTTTGAGTCAGACCTCTTGTTTATAAACTGGTGGGGTTAACTCGGTTTGTTTATAAAGTGTAGTTTGTGAAAATTTTTGTCCTGCTTTTACTATCCTTGTGTTGTTTGTTGCCTAGGGTTTATTTAATTCGCTTATGCATGTGCATAAAAAGAATGGGTCGGGGACGTGTCCTGGAACGACGCATTTTAATCGACCGCCGAGGGATGTGTGCATACCCGGGGTTCGGGGCGTGACATCCTCATCTGTCACGCCCTAAACCTCGAGCACACGCACATCCCTCGGTGGTCGACTAAATTGTGACGTTCCCGATGCGTCGCTAACCCAAACGGTTATGCACATGTGGAAGTGAAATAAACAATCTCTGGACAATAAACAAACATGGAATAGGAAAGTAGGATAGTCAATTAACAGAAGCCACACTTTATAGACATATTGAGTTTATATACATAACTAGTCTATAAACAAGGGTCTAACTCCAAAAAGAAGAGTTACCGAGCCATCTAGGCACTAGACTCCTCATCCATGAGCTCCGGGTCCACCATGACACCATCAAGAGTGTCGAGATCCATCGGTGACCTACTTCCCACTCTTCGGTCCCAACGGGAGGCTCGTCGAAACCTAGAAGGGGACCCTCCTGACCTTCTTGAGGAAAGCTAATGTACCACGCTATTAATCGATGAGGTACCAATTGAGGTAGGCCCTCATTGACCCAGATTGTGGTCTCAACTAACTCCCGTCTCAAGGTGGTCTCAAGAATAGGGAAGTAGGTAAACTCAAACTCCATTGTCTGCGAGACCTCGTATTGCATGTGACGTGCCTCCATCTAAGAACTTGTAAATTGTAAGCCACGATGGGGTGAGACGATGTCTCAGAAGTCTATACCCTAAACCTCGATTAGGAAAGTAATACACCTAGATGCAGCCTAAACACTCATGAAAGATGACTTAACTCGCCTAAGCACCATTCTTGCATGTTAGTACAACTCATACAACGTATGCATACAATAAATGTATTCGATAATTGAAACGCTTCATTTTCATATATCAATCAATTACAGGGGTCCCGATTATAAAACCAAATTGTTATGATACGTCCCATTTCGTACCACACAATTTTGTCCCATAATCAAACGTAGTTATCTTACTCATTCAAGCGTTTCAATTAATTACGACCTAACGGTCATGGCAAACTCAACAGTCAGTAGTCATCCGGCATAACCGGGCGTCATCTCGCACCATCGAGCACGGTAACGTCTACATCTAGACGACATTCTCGAAGGAGCATCGGCCTAGCCTCCATTGCAACCGGCATCCGTTGATGTGGGGGCATTCTCGAAGGAGCATCATTTGGCGTAAAAGCTTGTGACGAGTTCTCATAATGATCACCCGCACATCCAATCTCGGCCAAGGACATTGTGCCTTATACTCAAATGCCTTAATTTTAAATAATGTGCTTTGCCTATTTTCTTCATATTAAAAACACCCGGTAAAATAGATGTGCGTGGGTCACAATCAAATTGAATCATAAAATGTGATATCCTCTCTTTTAAAAATCCCACGATTTGATATAGTATCTAAAAACATTTTTGGAGTCAAAAACCGACACTTGGTATTTTTCTAATTAAATACCAAAATTCAATATTTTTGAAATAATAAATCAAAAGTCATCAATCAGCATCCAATTGCACAATTTAACACTCAATTGCACAAACCAACTATACCACGACAATCAGCACGAATTCTAACGATCGCCTATCCCGATATAATTTCCTCTAATTAATAAATAATTAAATAAATTACAAAATATTTAAATTAAATCACTCAATTAAATTAACCTAAGCTAACTGGGCTAATTTAATTGAACTAACTAAATAATTTAACCATTCTAACTAATTTAATCTAATTACAATAATTATATAATCTAATTAATTCCTAACTAAATCCACCTAACCATTCTAGTTGAACTAACTAACTAACTAACTAACTAACTAACTAAATACTTACTCTAACTAAATCATCCTAAGCCTAATTAATCTAACTAACCCACTAATTAGCCCACTAATCCACTTCTAAGCATAATTAGCCTTTAATTAAAGTTTAGGAGGTAAACTCATTGGATTAGCGAATTGATAAGTTCATGGCGATGGCGACGCGAAGGTGAGCAAGACTCGAGCCTACGACAACACCAAAGGAAGCTTGGGCCAAGATGAAAAAGCCCAGCAAGCCTCACGGCTCAAGCTAGTTGTCCGTTTTGGATGCTGGCTAAAATAGTTGGACCGAGGGGCTAACGCGAGGAGGAACAGCGGCCGGCGGCTCAAGCTGGTTGCTGGCATGAGGAGGGGACTAGTGGTAGAGGGTGGATGGTGGCCTGGTCGAGCGGACTTGTTGGTAGCTTGGACGGCTCAGGGACGGCAACGACGAAGTGAGGCAAATGCGGGCTGGCAGAACAAGCGGGCTTAGGACGGGCACGACTTGAGGCTGACGGTGGTTTGCGTGGTGGCTTAGATGGGCGACGTGAGGCCTGGCGGTGGCTGGCTCGGCTTACAGGGGTGGTAGCTAGTTGCTAGCTCTGGAAATGGAGATTTTAGCTAGTGCAAATGAAAAAGAAACTAAGGAAGAAGAAGAAGAAGAAGAAGAAGAAGAAGAAGAAGAAGTTGCTACTAGAAGTGGGGGAGCAAAGAACCCTCAAAGTCAATGATAAATATTAAGAATGCTTGAGTGCAGCCCCACCAGCCTTCAACCTCATCCAACAGCCATTTTCCCCTCCCAATCTTCTCCCACAAGCCACTTTTGGTGTTCAAATGTTGTAGCCCCTCTAGCCTACGAATTTGGTGACTTCCATCTTCATTTCACACCAAATGACCTCAATTCAATGGTCCCTCATGCCATGGTAGCAGGCTAGTAGCCAAATCCAATTTCCCTTCAATTCTTTACAAATCAATCCATTTTGAAGGCCTAAATTTCACCCAAAAATGGCCCTCCGAATTTTTCGGTTTTAAATCCCCTAATTTTGATTTTTCGCCAAAAATCCGGGCTCGTTGAAAATTCTTCAAATGATGAGTCGACGTTCCTAAAATAAATCGTGACACGTTGGAACTTTCAATTCTTGAAATCAGGTTCAATTTCACGATTAATTTCAACCAAATACGATTTTAGGGTGACCTAACTTACCGAGTAGCTTTTAGGAATTTTTAGTGCGTTTGACTTGTGGTCGATTATTTTCGATCCACATTATGCATTTTCGACACATTGGCAACTTTCAGTTGTCGTAAAAATCTCAAGGTTTCAATTACGGGCATAGGGTATATAATTGACAGAAAAATTGGTCTAGTGCCGTTCGACGCAAATTTTGCAATCAGGTGGAATCACCCATTGTTTAATTATATGCCTCTATCGAATCGACCTATCTCTGGTCTCTAATCGATTTTAATAGTGACGTATTGACCCTTATAGATTAGCATGGTCGAACAGTCGATTTCTAGTCGAATTCTAAAGTTGGTCGAGTTTAGATTCCTTAATGGCTTCACCTGATATATTAGTTATCTCGTGAGTGATCAGCTCAAAGAAAAAGACTATAGGCGCGTCGATGAAAAACCCAATTCATGAGTTGACTAATCTATTAGGTGAAGCCATTAAGGGATATAAATGTGATAGACTAGAGAATTCGATTAGAAATCGATTTCTCGACCATAATAATCGAGTCAAGATTAGATATAGGTTGATTCAATGAAATCACTTAATTGAATTGCAGGTGATTCCGCATGATTGCGAGATTTGCGTTGAATAGCACTAAATCGATTTTCTATCGATTTTATACTTGGGACACGTAATTAAAACCTTGGGATTTTTACAACAACTGAGAGTTGTTTACGAGTTGGAGATGCACAAACATGGATTGAGAATTATCGATCACGGGTCGAACGCGCTTAAAATCCTTAAAAGCTACCCGATAGGTTAGCTTATACTAAAATCACGTTCGGTCGATTTTAACCATGAAATTGAATTCGGTTTCGAGAATCGGACGTTCAAGCATGTCATGATTCTTTTTTAGGATGTTGTCTCATCTTTCGGAGAAATTTCGTCAAGCCTGTAATGTTATGGAAAAATCGGTTTTTGGCAAAATAAATAAAGGAAATTAGGATGGCTGAAGAAGGACAGATTTTTCTTCATCAAAATGATTTATTTTGTGAGGGAATGGAAGGAAAATGGCCATTGAAGGGTATCTTGGCTTTGTTGGCTGAAGACTTTGAGGCAAAACACTTGAGTGCATAGATATTTCTCAAGTTCCCCCATTGGCCAAGCATTTGACTTCCATTTCCCTCCTCTCTCTCTCTTTCCCTCTCTCCTCCCCTTATGCGCACCCCCTGCTCAGCCAAACCCCTTCTACTCTTTCTTTCTTCTTCTTCTTCTTCTTCACGTATCTTTCTCTTTGTCCCTTCCTGGTTCTACCCCTCTCATTTCCTTGGTGCCGTAAGCCACTAGCTCACGCTAGCCACAGCCTAGCAACCACCTTTCCTCAATCCCACGGTCACCTTGCCACCAGCATCACCACCACCATTCCTTCATGCGTCCAGCATTGCCGTCTTCAAGCCAGACCGCCAACAGTTGTTCCCGTCCGCACCCACAGCCGTCCGTCCACTAGCCACCTGCTCAACTCCTCAGCCCGTCACTATTGGCTTTGCCAGCCTAGCCGCATCACCAGCCCACCAAGCCAAGACCAGCCCAGCAGAACTGACCAGGCCTTTGGCCGTGAGCCTCCATGCCGTTTTCGGCCTCAGTCGAGCCTCCGTTGGAGACGCGGTAGCCTTGAGTCTTAGTCACCATCGCGCCGCCGTCACCGTGAACTTGCCGCCGTCTTAATCCAGTGAATTAACTTCCGATCCTTCATTAGGTAGTTAATTGTGCTTAAGGGGTTAGATTAATGTTAATTAGGATTAGTGGTTAATCCTAGTTAGTGTAACTAGCTAGTTAGGTTAGTTTAGTTAGCCTACCCTAGGTTAGATTAGTTAACCATGGTTAGTTTAATTAATCATGGTTAGGTTAATTAAATTAGATTAATTTAATTAATCGAAATTAGCGTAAATTGTGACAGATTAACCATTTAGTGAAATTTTACGCTGATTCTCATGGTTGAATTTATATGTGAATCTGATTGTTTATTTGTGCAATTAAGTGCTTGGTGGTAATTATTGATTATTATTACAAAATTTGATTTTATGGGTATTTAATTTGAAAAATACCAGGTGTTGGTTTTTTACGTCAAAAATTTGTATGTATTGTATAAAATTGTAGAATTTTGAAATGGGAGAGTACCATGTTTAATGATTCGATTTAAATACGTGACCACACACGATTATTTTCATGGATGATTTTTAATACGAAGAAAAGTGGCCAAGTCCATTATTTGAACACAAGGTATTTGAGTGCAAAGCACAGTGTTTTTGGCCAAGTATGTGCGCGTGTGGTCACTATCGAAACCCGTCACCCGACGTGAGTCAGGGAGGTGATGCCTAATTAAGTTCAGATGTCGTTTAGGCGTAGACATTGCCGTGCCCGATGGAGCGGGATGATGCCCGATTATGCCGGATGACCGCCAACTATTGAGTTGGCCGTGGCTGATGGGGTCGTAATGACTAGGACACGCCTGAATGGTTGAGATAGTTGTACCTGATTATAGGGCAAAATTATGTGGCATGGAATGGGACGTTTCATAATGATTTTACCTTATAATCAGGACCCATGTGAGTGTTGAAATATGAAATTGACGTGTTCCGGTTATTAATTGCGCTTGTGAGATTATATTGGCATATTTGATGCACTAATATGCAGGGATGCGCTGAAGCGAGGTAAGTTCTGTATGGTGCATGTTTAGGATCGCCTTCGAGGTGAATTTGCATCCTAATTGGGGTTTAGGGTTTGACTCACTGAGAATTATCTCACCCTTGTTGGAGAAATCTTTCCAGAATATTTTGAAGCTGACAAAACGTTTCTATCAGTCTAGTTTGGATATTTGCAGACCTTCTGTTTAGAGTTTGAAGACTTTCTGATCACCAGACTCAACACTCAAGACTCAAGACCCAAGACTATTCTCATTGATAGTTTTTCTAATCCAGTGACGAAGGCAATCCAGAGCCAAAGTATTTGGTTAATGATTTAGTCCTATTCTCTGGAGAAGATCTCTTGGCTAGATAAAAATAACGGATTCTTTTATACGTAATCTAGATCGTTTGAAGATCCGATGGTCGACGAAATATTCTTAGAAGGTTCTATTCTTGGAAACCAAGATCCTGATTGTATGGACGAACAGGATTGATGGGCTATCGTCAGGTTCCTTTAATAGCTTGAATGATCTTCTTAATTGATTTTGTCCAACGGGTAGATTGGAGGAATTCCTTTGGTAAGTGCCAACGGGTATGATGGCATAAAAGAGTATAAAAGGAAGACGTTCTAGTTGCTTTAGTGCATGATCGATAAAGAAATTCCAGAGTCTGAAGCACCTCGATTATTAGTCGATACATTCTAAGCAAAATTGTATACACAGAGAGTGTCTATACTTAGTGAGACCTTGAGCGAGTGTGGTAGATCATCTACACCGAGAAATCAAGAAAGATCAACGCTGTAACATCTCTTTGTTCATAGTGGAATCCAGCCAATAGACTGTCAGTGCAGAAGAGTGGACGTAGGCTTGAAATAAGCTGAACCACTATAAACCGCGTGTTCAATTTTCTCTTCCCCTCTCTCAGTCTTACTTTGATTACTATTTGTCTCAAATCTATCAACTGTCCAGTATTGTGCAATTATCGAGAAAAATCTTTTATATACCTATTCACCCCCCTCTAGGTACTTATACTAGCTATATCAATTGGTATCAGAGCTTGTGTACTCACTTTATTTGAAGTGTTTTACTTCAGAGTAAAAGATCCATGGCTAGTATGCTAGCACCAGGGCTGATGGAAGGGCAAAGCAATACTGCACCACCCTACTTTGATGGAAAGGATTACAACATCCGGAAGAACAAGATGAAAGCTTTCCTACGATCAAAGGATCCTCTCGGAATGGGACGTTGTAGAAAAAGGAATTACTCCTACAGCCGCATCGCCTCTCGAAAGAGGGAAAGAAATTGTTGAGACCAGCGGAATGACTCAGGAAAAGATAAACAAGAGACAAGCACTCGATGCAAAAGCAATTTACTCTTTATATTGTGCTTTGTCACCAACTGAATATAACAGAATATCTTATTGTGTTACAGGAAAAGAAGTGTGGGACAGACTACATATCACATATGAAGGAACAGATCGAGTGAAGAAAACCAGAATTAACATTCTCCTCGGTCAATATGAAGCCTTCAAAATGAAACCAGGAGAATCTATAACTGACATGTTTAGCCGTTTTACAGATATTGTCAATGGTCTTGAGAATCAAGGACAGAAAATTTCTGATCCCATGAAGGTAAACAAGCTACTGCATGGACTCTCCAAGGATTGGAATCACATAAAGACTTCAATAAGAGAGACACAAAGAATTATGCCACTATCTGTCGACGAGCTGATTGGAACTCTTCAGTCTTATGAAGTGGAACGAATTAATGAAGACGAAGATCCAAAAGGTAAGAAATCCATTACATTAAAATCAAATGATGATTCTAATGATACAGATTCTGAAGATGATATGGACGATGAGGAGCTTGCTCTCATGATAAGAAGATTAAGAAAACTGAATAGAAAATGAAGAAGGTTCAACTCAAAGAAACAAAGTTTTCAAAGACAGCAGACCAAGTCTGTTGATGATGAGGAACCAAACAGAGATGTAGTTTGCTTCGAATGTAAGAAGAGGGGACACATCTAACCCAACTGTCCTATTCTGAAGAAGAAGAGAGAAAAAGCTGAAAAGTTTCGAAAAGCTCTCAAAGCCGAAACCTGGAGTGATACAGAGTGTGAAGAAAGTGATAATGAATATGCCAACCTATGTTTGATGGCACATTCGACTCGCACTCGATTCGGATCGACTCGACACGTTGAATTTGAGGCAAGTAATTTGAAAATTCCTGTCAAAGTTTCTAAATACATTGATGAACTATGTTTTAGTCTTAAGACTTCTCTCAAAAGAATTTCCGAACTTAAAAAGGAAAACTCAGCTTTAAAACAAAAGGAAAACGTTTTAGAAGAAAGAGTTAAAAGTTTAGACTTGAATGTTTCTACTCTTAAAGAAAAAGAAGATAATCTTTTGAAAAAAAATGCTTTTTTAAAATCTAACTTATCAAATATTTCAAAGAAATTTTCGATAGGGTCTGAAAAACTTGAAAAAGTTCTTTTAGCTCAAAGACCTTACTTCAATAAGTTTGGTCTAGGCATGACAGCAGAAACAATTCCCTTGATTGATTTTCCTAAAATAAAAGAAAGAATTAAGAAAAGACCCTCAAGAGAGGCTTACAAAAATCATTTCAAGAAAGTTTTTGTAAAGTCTGTAGGTCGAAATGCCCTCAGGTGTTCAAAGTGTAACAGTTCGGATCACTTTGAAAAAGAGTGTCCTATGGTTTGGAAACCTGTTAATAAAGTATGGGCTAATACTGTTTATCTTACTAACACCAAAGGACCCAAGAAAATTTGAGTACCAAAGAAAGCTTGAGACTCTCTTTTAAATGCGAGTCTCCGTCAAGAAAAAGGTAAAGTGGTATCTTGACAAAGGGATGCTCAAGAAACATGACAGAGACTCAAATTGCTTCATAAAGCTTGTTCAAGTAAATGGTGGAAAAGTTTCATTTGGAGGAAACAAAGAAAGGAAGTATTGTGGGATTTGGAACTGTGAAAATTGGAAATCTCACAATAAGTAATGTTTCCCTAGTGGAATGACTCAATTACAATCTTCTCAAAGATAAGTCAATTGTGTGATACTGGTTTTAAGATCTTCTTTCAAGAAGGAACATATTCGGAACCAAGAGAGACTCTACTCGCTTTCATGGGTCGAAGACATGGAAATATCTATCTTCTGGATGTGAAACCAAATGAATCGCAATGCCTAATCTCAATTCAAGACGAAGCAAGCTTATGGCATAGAAAGCTTGGTCATGTCAACATGAAGCAATTAGCCAAAATCTCATCAAAGTAGCTTGTTCGAGGTCTACCCAAATTATCATTCCAAAAGTCCGATCCATGCACACCATGTATTCGGGAAAGCAGGTAAGAAATTCATTTAAGCCAATAAATCATGTCTCTACTAATCATGTACTACAGCTTGCTGCATATGGATCTCTTCGGACCAACCGTAACCCGTAGCATTGGAGGTAAGAAATATTGCCGAGTAATTGTGGACGATTACTCCCACTTTACTTGGGTATATTTCCTTGTAAGTAAGTCCGAAACCTTCTCGTGTTTAGAAAAATTTGCTAAAAAAGTTCAAAATGAAAAATGATGTGTTATCTCAAGTATAAGAACAGATTATGGAGGTGAATTTTAAAATCAAGATTTTACAAAATTTTGTGATGAATCTGGCTTTAAGCATTCTACTCTCCATATACTCCTCAGTAAAAAATGGGGTTGTGGAAAGAAAGAATAGATCTCTTCAAAAAATGGCTAGAACTCTTTTAATTGAAAGTAAAATTTCTTCACGATTTTGGGCTGAAGTTGTTTCAACAGCGTGCTATATCATCAATAGAGTCTTCCTAAGACCTATTCTAGAGAAAACCCCTTATGAGTTATTCAAAGGTAAGAAGCCCATTGTTTCATACTTTCATGTGTTCGGTTGCAAATGCTTTATTTTGAAAAATGCAAAAGATCGAGTTGGTAAGTTTGAAGAAAGATCAGATGAAGGCATCTTCCTTGGATATTTTACATCAAGCAAAGCCTACAAAGTCTATAACAAGAAGAGCCAGTCTATGGAGGAGTCAATGAATGTCAAATTTCAAGACTCTACGCAAGATGAATCCAAATGACTCATTATGAAGAGTCCGAACCCGCTCCAAACCCTCCAAAGCTTACAACTCAAGAAGCATCTCGTACTGAAGACCAAAGATCAAGTCAAGTTCATGAAGATTCAAATAAAGAAAGAGATCATCAACCGTGACAAATCAACCAAGAATCGGAAGCATAAGTCCAAATATCCCAAAGATCTCATTATCGGAGAAATTAATGAAGGAATTCGCACCAGATCCAAAAGACGTGAAGAGTCTAGTGCTGTGGCTCTCATTTCTGAAATTGAACCAAAGAGCATAGAAGAAGCTTTATCTTATGAAAGCTGGATTGAAGCTATGCAAGAAGAGCTCAGACAGTTCAACATTAATGATGTCTAGGAATTGACATCTAAACCAAAAGGTAAAACTGTTATTAGAGCTAAATGGGTGTTCAGAAAGAAGATGAATGAAAAAGGAAAAGTCGTACGAAACAAAACAAGACTCGTGGCCAAAGGATATACGCAAGAAGAAGGAATAGACTATGATGAGACTTACGCTCCAGTAGCAAGTGCCTTCCTAAATGGATTTTTCCATGAGGAAGTTTATGTAGAACAACCACCTGGGTTTGAAGACCCAAAGAAGCCAGACTCAGTCTTCAAACTGAAAAAAGGCCTTGTATGGTTTAAAGCAAGTACCTCGAGCTTGGTACGACAGACTAAGTAAGTTCTTAATACAGAATGGTTTTGTCAAAGGTAAAGTAGATACTACTTTATTTATCAAAAAGGAAAACAAAAACTTTTTACTTGTTCAAATATATGTGGATGATATTATTTTTGGATCCTCTAATGAAAGTCTGTGCAAGAAATGTTTTAAGTCTATGCGGATGAGTTTAAAATGAGTATGATGGGAGAGTTAACATTCTTTCTTGGTCTTCAAGTAAAGCAATTGAAGGAAGGAACTTTTATTTATCAGGAAAAATATGCTAATGATCTTGTCAAAAGGTTTGGATTGGAAAATTGCAAAAAGACTAATATACCAATGTCAAGTTCTTTAAAGATAGACAAAGATGAAGAAGGGAAGAAAGTTGATCAAAAGCTGTACATGAGCATTATTGGTTCACTTCTTTATCTTACTCGCTTCTAGACCTCGACATTTTGTTGAGTGTTTGCATCTGTGCTAGGTTTCAATAAGATCTTAGAGAATCCCATCTCAAAGTGCTGCGAAACGTATTATTAAATACGTTGCTTCATCTTCAAGCATCGATCTTTGGTATCCTAAGAAGGGAGACTTTAATCTTCCGGGATATTCAAACGCAAATCTGGCCGGTTGCGTAGTCGATAGAAAGAGTACTTCAGAACTTGCCAGCTTGCTTGGAAGGTGATGTTGTCTTGGTTTTCGAGGAAACAAAGCACCGTGGCTCTCTCAACAACAAAGCAGAGTATGTAGCTCTTGGAAGTTGCTATTCACAAATTCTATGGATAAAATAACAGCTACAAGACTTTGAAATTGAAGACTCATGCACAGAAATCAGATGTGACAACACTAGCACAATCAATCTCACTAAAAATCCAATCCTTCATTCAAGAGCAAAGCATATAGAGATACGACATCATTTCATTAGAGATCATGTTCAAAATGGAGAAATCTCGATTCAATTTGTTGATTCAAAGAGTCAACTAGCGGATATATTCACAAAATCTTTGGAGAAAAATCAATTCGATTTTATTCGCTCCAGACTCAACATTTTGAAGCTTGAGGAAGTTAAAGTCTAGAGACTCTCCAACTCTCAGACTCAGATATTCATGGCTATAGACTGTAAGTTGTTATTATATTTACACTCGAAAAGGTACGATCTTTAGTTCAGTTAATTTATAATTTCCGTGAAAAATGGAATCTTGTCTTTTCAAAAGGATTAACTTCTATTTGGCAGTTATTGATTTTAAAAATAAGTGTCTGTTCACTTTCCTTGTGCCGATTGATCTTTCCTTTTTAAACTGAGTTATATATATATATACAGTTTTCTTTTTCGCCTAATCTTCAAAACCCTAAAAGACATTCTCCTCCCAATCCTGTCTCTACTTCGTGTTCATCTTCGAGAAAGTTGTCATCTTTTCTTGGGAAAGCGAGTAAAGGAATCTTTCAAAGACAAGGAAGGATGTCTTCTTCGAGGAAGTCTTCAAGAATCGCGAACAGGGGACCACAGAGAATGATGGAGGGGCCTACCCATTTCGATCTCACCGAAGAAGAAGATTTATCGAGTCAACAACAAAGCCCGATTCACTCTCCACCACATCACTCAACATCATCTACCCCACAAGGTGCGGGTCAACAACCGGAGGAAGAAATAATCGAGGATGCAGAAGAGCACTGGGACTCTGCTGAACTACGTAGATGATTTCCTTAAGGATAAGAATTATGGGAATGAGTATATATTTTTGCGACAAATGGATGATTTGGGAATTGCTCCCAAAGGAAAGGTTGAGGAAGCACTTGCGAATATTCCAAGTGACCCTCGTGTATCGGGACAGAATTTGACTAATGGGAACGATGATGATAAAATGTTCAATGAATTTCAACCTAGAATGGGTATTGCTACGAAGGTGAAGGGAAAAAGAATGGATTTGTTTAAATCGAAGGAACAGGAAAATCCGTTCTTCAGACTGTTAAAACGAGGGGTGATAAACCCTAGGAGTGTTGATTTCGATTTCTTGGATGCCATTAATGTGAACTTAAGGGAGAAGTTCAATCTGCTTCAACTTGAGCAATTTTGCACCGATACCACAGATGGTTATGCGCAATTAACAGCATACTTCTATTCGAATCTTAGCTTTTTAGATGCGAATAGAATATCATTCAGTGTTCAAAACCAGGACCATGTGATAGATGTGGACATGTTGGCTGACATAATTGGAGTTGAACGAGGACGCTATCAACCGATCAAAGTTTCAATTGCTCGTGCATCATTGGAGCTTGTCAAAGATAGGGATACAGAGGGAAGAATTACCTATTCAAGGATGCGAGCCATCAATATCTTGCTTCACAAAATTGTGATCAACTGTATCCGGCCGAAGTCTACATCCAAGACTGACGTGTCTAATTCCGAGGCAAAATTGATGTACGCGATTAACTCAGGGAAGAAGTTCTCTCTCCCTCACACCATTCTCTTTCACATGTACAGAGCAATGGCGAAGGACAAGGGCCAATTGCCTTACCCAGGTCTGGTGACCAAGATCTTCAGACACTTGAATATTGAACCTTCACATACTCTTTGTGTTCGACCATGCGAAAAAATGGTGGTAGGTTTTAAAATGCTAACAAAAATGCGTCTGAAAGAGCTTGCTAAGGCAATGGAGAAGTTCAGAGTGAAGACTCCAGCACCTTCTGCTTCAAAGAGAAAAGGGAAGGAGCCCATTGGTGCCCCATCTAAAAAGAAAAGAACTCTCATCTTGGAGGATGAAGATGAAAAGGAAGATCTCACTATCTCTGCATTGATAAGGACCAGACGTTCTATACCTGAATCAACGGAACATCAGAAGAAAGGGAAAGAAGCAGAAGAACAGAGAGAAGAAGAGGAGCAAGCCAAGAACAGAGAAGAAGAAGAGCAGCGAGAGAAAGAGAAAGAAGCTGAAGAAGAAGGAGAAGAAGCGAAAGAAAAGTCTGCAGCTGAAGCCAGAGAGAAGGGGAATCTAGATGCTGAAGAGCCTGACCATCACTTTTCCCCATTTGAGGTCCTAGAGACAGGGGGAGATGGCGAGAAAGAAAGGACTACACCACATGCTGTCACCAGTGAAGGTCTAAGACGCTCACCAGCAGATCCAGAAGATTTTCAGGCTTCTCAAATGCCTGAAGAAGGACATGATACGTCAACTCCAAATCTGCAAGATTATACAAAAGCTCCATCGCCTGTATTCATTCCATCCGAGAAAGCAAATGCAAGTACACAGATGGACAATTCGGCAGATTTCCGTCGTATCCTTGATGTTCTTCTGGAAATGCGGGGTCAAATCTATGCACTGGATTGTGAAATTCAAGTCATGAAGAATGCTGGACAAGCATCTTCAGTTACCCTGGAGGATAAAATGAAAGATCTAGCTCTTCAAATTCAAGCCAATGCCAAAGGAGAAGAGATAGCTCATCTAAGGGAAGACTTGAAGAGGCTGGAAGGCATCGTCCAGTTGATGGGAGATTTCCAGATCGTCCGCATTCCCAAGCAGACCTAACTCTTTTCTCACCTTTTTAATGATGACAAAAAGGGGGAGAATCGCAAATTTGAACTACTCTCTAAACTTTGACTTTAAATTTCTTTTGAGTGTTTGAATGTTTGTTTTTGAGTATGACTTAAGTGAACTTGGGTGTAGATTTTGATGCTTGACTGTTTGCAATTATATCAAGTGTTGTCGTATGGTATTACTCATGAAAGACTAACCAATTTTCTGTGGATGCAGAGTCTGGTTGTTTTATTAATCTTTATGAGATAGTCATATTGCTTGAGAAATGTTTTTGCAGATCAAAGTTGTTCAAATCTACAGGAAAGTTTTGTCACCATCAAAAAGGGGGAGATTGTTGGAGAAATCTTTCAAGAATATTTTGAAGCTGACAAAACGTTTCTATCAGTCTAGTCTGGATATTTGCAGACCTTCTGTTTAGAGTCTGAAGACTTTCTGATCACCAGACTCAGCACTCAAGACTCAAGACCCAAGACTATTCTCATTGACAGTTTTTCTAATCCAGTGACGAAGGCAATCCAAAGCCGAAGTATTTGGTTAAGGATTTAGTCATATTCTCTGGAGAAGATCTCTTGGCTAGATAAAAATAATAGATTCTTTTATACGTAATCTAGATCGTTTGAAGATCCGATGGTCGACGAAATATTCTTGGAAGGTTCTATTCTTGGAAACCAAGATCCCGATTGTATGGACGAACAGATTGATGGGCTATCGTCAAAGTTCCTTTAATTGCTCGAATGATCTTCTTAATTGATTCCGTCCAACGGGTAGATTGGAGGAATTCCTTTGGTAAGTGCCAACGGGTATGATGGCATAAAGGAGTATAAAAGGAAGACGTTCTAGTTGCTTTAGTGCATGATCGATAGAGAAATTCCAGAGTCTGAAGCACCTCGATTATTAGTCGATACATTCTAAGCAAAACTGTATACACAGAGAGTGTCTATACTTAGTGAGACCTTGAGCGAGTGTGGTAGATTATCTACATCGAGAAATCAAGAAAGATCAACGCTGTAACATCTCTTTGTTCATAGTGGAATCCAGCCAATAGGCTCACGGTGCGAAGAGTGGACGTAGGCTTGAAATAAGCCGAACCACTATAAACCGCGTGTTCAATTTTCTCTTCCCTCTCTCGCCTTACTTTGATTACTGTTTGTCTCAAATCTATCAACTATCCAGTATTGTGCAATTATCGAGAAAAATCTTTTATATACCTATTCACCCCCCTCTAGGTACTTATACTAGTTATATCAACCCTGTCATGGTTAATCCTTTTTCAAGTCCGTAGTATGGAGAGACGTCCCATTTGTTTTGGGGTACCGAAGGAAATAGACTATGAGCCCTTCTATTTCCCTATTCCCGGAACCACCCAGACTCGCGAGCTAGTTGAGACCATGATTTAGGTCGATGAGGGTCTACCTCACTTGGTGCCTCATCGTTTCAAGGCGTGGTTCATCAATGAGCATAACAGGGCTCGGGAGGGTCCTTTGTAGGGTTTTGATGGACCTTCCGTCGGAATCGAGGATGGGGAGGTAGCCCACCCCATGGACATCGACATCCCAGATGATGTCATGGAGGATCTGCAGCCAGAGTCGGTGGGATCTGGGGCTTAGGTTGCCTAGGACTTTGTTTTTGAGTCAGACCTCTTGTTTATAAACTTGTGGGGTTAACTCGGTTTGTTTATAAAGTGTGGTTTGTGAAAATTGTTGTCTTGCTTTTACTATCCCTATGTTGTTTGTTGTCAGGGGTTTATTTAATTCGCTTTTGCATGTGCATAAAAAGAATGGGTCGGCAATGTGTCCTAGGACGTCGCATTTTAATCAACCGCCAAGGGATGTGCTTGTACCCAGGATTTGGGGTGTGATAAAATGACCGACGATTGATGTTTAGCTATGATATCCAAATTTTCGCTCGAGCCTCAAACACTTAACGGTCCATGCCACATTAATGAGCTTGTCATCGAACTAGCTATTAACGCCACCAACGACCACTGTATCGCCATCATGATGCCTCACTGTCACCACCTCATTTCGCCATGCCGCCTCACCATTGATTGGCGCCACCAAGCCACGTTTTGTCTCTCTCCACATGGTTGCTCAACACCCTAAGACATATTTCCAAATCACAATCGCTTCCTCATGAAGGGCGTGGCAACAAATCAAAAGATTTAACTCCAAGATTAGCCACGTCCCCTCTCCCACCAAGTTGATTTCTTCATGGAGTTGCCAAGTTGACTCCAAACACGGTCCCTAATCCCAACTTCAGCTCATGCAATAGGCGGTGAAGAAATAATCAAGAACTATAGGCCTAAAATCAACCACTTCTTCTCTTGCCCAGCTAATTTCTCTAGATCTCCACGTGTCCTTGCAAGGTGTCAAGGAGGTAAGCGAAGATTTACCACCGCCATCCATATCCACCTCCATCCGTCTCCTCATTAGCTCGCCACAAATGAAGACCTTTGACTAAAAGTCATGCAAAATCGGCAGAGGAAGTGAACATAAGAAGGTACTGGCGCTCGCTTCCTCTCACTAGCATCTGCATCAAACCTTCACGACCTCACCATCGTCATCTTCATTTTAAACCTCACGACTACATCACCATCTTCTCCTTTTCCATTCCTTCACTAGAACGTCCGCCATTCTAAAGCCACAACTTGATGTCATTCCACTCGGACCACCCCGTTGCTCCGCCACTAGCCTTCATCACCAAGAATTCAAGGTAAGTAGAAGTGCTACTCCTCTATACTACGTGTATCTAGCCATTTGTTGAACGCTCGTCATGCGAATTAGCGAAAGTAGGTCTTGCATGCATCGACTTGCCTTTATTGTTGTAGTTTAAAGGAAAATAGACCTAATGGAGATGCAGCCGTAAGCCGCGACAATCGCTGGTGTGGTTGGCCTGGGTTTTTGGCTAAAGGCATTGTGGGTTTAGCTTAACTCCACCTTGGGTTGGTGCGAACGTGAGCCGCGATGGCCGCCGGCAGGTTTCGACTTCTGCTTTGGCCATGGGTTAAGCAAATATTTACAAATATTCTTTTAACGATTAAAGCCTCACAATTATAACGAACATACTTTTGCTTCTTTTATTATATCACATGTGAGTTCACAACTTCATTAAATTTCAAGCAAAAGACAGAAGTCTAAATAGGGGTAGCGAGACCTATCTCCAGACAATATTATACTTTCAAAAGTTTGCATACTGCAAACGACCAGACTGAGTCGCGAGTTGATAATTTCTCCTTCTTTTGCGCCTTCAACATCCAAATCGAAGCTACTCCACAGACCGACTAACTCTCCATCAAAATTCCAGTACCAAGTAGTGAACTAGAAAGGAATTCTATCAACCCATATTGTAGAACTACACTCAGTATATATTATTCTAGACTCTTGGTTCAAGCACGCTTTCATAAAAAGCTTCATTATACATAGGGACTCCGTAGTATAAGGGTTGAGGGGTGTCCATCCTCCACATCTGAAAAATAAAATGGATGAGCCAAAGCACAATAAATGAAATATCTAATTTTTAAGTTTGAAAAATTATCTTACCACTTCACTTGGTATACACAAAATCAGGGCATAATCATCTGCTAAGTATGATACTAACATAAATAGACTTTATCTTTCATATTCATCTGCCATAGAAATTGTCAACCAATAGAATATCCATCCAAACTCATGAAGTAAGTCGATCAATTCTAACATTCTCAAGTCTTTAGAGTTGTTTATTGAATTACTAAAAATCATTACTTATTAAATAGTCTACACCCATAACATTCATTCAAAGCGAAGCATAACATGCCCCCTATTGTTTCCAACAAGTGCAGCAAACATTAGTAGAATACTGCACTTGCATCGCTAGTTGATTGTTCTGTGCGAACCTAGACCCTCCAATATTGTTCCTTTTGTTCAAAACAAATTATCGCTTTCTCATTTGCATAGGCCTCTTATCACAATGGCCATTTGGTCGGAAGACTTGATGATTTTGCCTCGCTTGGAAATTTGTTGTCGACGCCTGTTCCGCGAAATCTTGCTCATCGAGTTGGGTAGGTTCATAAAGTTCACTGTAATCCTTCAAATTCAGAGGTACTAGATGACTCTGAATATTTGGCCTTAAGCCATCTTGAAATCTCATTGCCTATTATTCTTTGTCTTCGACCAATCTAGGAGCGAACCTTAAAAGTTATCCATAGTTTGCTTTGTATTGATCCACGGTCATATCATTCTGCTTCAGCTGCATGAACTCTATCACCTTCTTATCTCGAGCATAATTCGAGAAATATTTTCTAAAGAATACCTCAACAAACCTACCCCACGATACCGTGGTGTTAGTTGGAAACATGGTTTCCTTGGATGCCTTCCAGTAATACCTAACATTTCCTTGAAGTTGGTATTCCACTAAGGTTAAGTTGTCAATGTTGTTATAATCCAACAAGCTGAATATCTTCTCCATCCCATCTATTCATGATTCTGCTTCTTCATGGTTTCCGTTTCTAGTAATTCTTAGTGGCTTCAACTTTAGAAATTGCTCGATAAAATCTTGTAGATGGCATTCTTCCACATGCATTCGCAATCGACTCCCCAATTCACTAAGCGCACCTTATCGCTCCAAGGGTTAACCTGCTCTGATACCAAAAAAATGGTGCTGTGACATCCCGGAATGTTACCCAACACGAATATCCTATATTATTAATATTTTTTAGTATGCGGAAGTGAAATCAAATATTTACAAATATTCTTTTAACAATTAAAGCCTCACAATTATAATGAACATACTTCTACTTCTTTTATTGTACCACATATGAGTTCACAACTTCAATATATTTTGAGCAAAAGACATGAGTTTGAATTGGGGTAGAGAGACCTATCTCCAGACTGTACTATACTTTTAAAACTCTGCCTATGCAAATGACCAAACTGAGTCTTGTGTTGATACCTTCTCCTTTTTTTGTGCCTTCAATGTCTAGATTGAAGCTATTTAATGAACCGACTAACTTTCCATTAAGATTCCAGTACCAAGTAGCGAACCGGAAAGGAACCCAATCAACCTATATCGTAGAACTATACTTAGTATATATTATTCCATACTCTAGTTCAAGCACACTTTCATAAAAAAAACTTCATTATACACGTGAACTCTATAGTGCAAGGATTGAGGGTTATCCATCCTACACGTCTAAAAAATAAAAAGGGATGAGCCAAAACCTAGTAAATGCAATCTCTATTTTTAAGTTAGAAAAATCATCTTACCACTTCACTTGGTATACACAAAATGAAGGTATAATCATTTAATAAGTATGATATCAACATAAACAGACTTTACCTTTTATGTTCATTTGCCACAGAAATTGTCAACCAATAGAATGTCCATCCAAACTTATGCATGTGCATACCATGTTTCACACAATGATTTGGTTCTACACATAACAATACATTTTATTCATTAATGCTTCATCATTCCGACACACGGGGCATCCCATAAACTTCCATCATAGGGCATCCCAACTCATGGGGCATCTTGACTCCCAAGGCATCCTGAAATACTCCCTAGGCATCCCGACGCATGAGGTATTTTAACTCCGAGACATTATGCAAGCTTCTATCACAAGGCATCTCGACCCACAGGGTATCTTGACTCTCAAGGCATCCCGAAACACTTCTTGAGGCATTTTGACATGTGGAGCATCATCACTCACTACTATATAGATGACAGAATCATATTAATCTCATTCAAGCCATGATATATGCATACTCACAAGCATAGCATACATATCTCAACTCAATTTAATGCATTTTTCATATAACCACATACAAAATATCACATAGACATATTCTGGTTATTAATGTCTATGTTGGAATTCAAGTCGGCGGAAGATGACTTACCGAATTCCAATGCGCAAAAAGCAAATAACCCCGGAACGAACGTTGAATTGCCGATGAAATCACGAACAACACTTCCTCATGTTAGTCTGGATGCAATCACAAGGAAAGCACCTGATTTTCACAGCGTAAATGCTAATTGTTCTTGCAAAACTGAAATTGGAATGCCTTCTTCTTCTTCGATGGAAATGGAGAGAAATTTGGTGCGAATGAATTGCCAACCATCCAACGGTTGTGTTCGGGAGGTTTTTATACGTCTCCCTTCACACCCCTCTATTAGTGTCTTTCCATCGTAGCATATCAAGTCCAAATGGTGCGGTCCAATCGCACCCCATCATGGACGTACTAGCTAACTAGCTAAAGTACAACATCTCCCACTCGGACATGATGGGCTTGATAGCATTCTATCAAGAATATAAGGCATTCAACATTCATCAATTTTACAAAACAATTCATACTGGCAAATAAGCCGTGCGACCAATGAGTACACCTGCACTTGGGAGCTCAAATTATGCACCTGTTAGGGATGACATAATGGCTACAACCCCGAAAAGAAATAAACAATCGATGTCTCACAGTGCCCCAAACATATTTTGTTACATCAATCCAAGTATACCTATCCCTTAAAGGCTATACTTGACTATTCTCAAAACACCATGTATTTACAATTATATCCGCAACCACATAGGGCGATATAATTGGTCGACCAGTAAATACATGTGATAGATGTAAAACAACAATAGTCTTCCTTCGCACTCATGTCTCTCTCAATTTCAGAACAACTGCTTTCCTAGACATGTCCCATAAGCCATATCTATTCATGACCGCCCGTAACATGCTAAAGTAGCAACATTGATCTTTCACTTCGAGAACATAGTCAGAAGTAACATAGGGCACAAAATTGAGGTAAAATACAAGTTACCTCAAGGGCTCACACGATGAGTAAATAGGGATAATTTTACTCATCTTCCCTTATTGATCGTACAATGCACATGTAGTATGAATTACATGCTATAGTGGATTACTCTTTCTATAAAAGTGTATGTCATTTATCAAATATATCCATCATACAGATCTTAGCCTAAACATAGTCACGTGCTTCTCACGTACTCATGTTTAGCCCGAGTGCTATATCAGCTCGCTTTCTATAGCGCCTAATTAAGTACTCGCATCCGGCATCTTTTAGGTATACATGATTGTGGGACTATCATGTTCGGTCTTATTATAAACAAATCACAGACCTCATCTTGACTCCAATCAAGGCGACATATTTTATGTACCAAACTTGCTCTTCAGCATTTATTTGTACATAACGTCTCATCTCAACGTGCTAACTACAGCACTTGAGGCGATTGCTCGTGTGAGTGAGCCAATCATTGCTTGCTGACATACTTTTCAATAATATATGTGTGTTTGTGCTAGTCTCATAGTGGATTTGTACTTATTGATAAAACATCAAATCACTAATAAACAAACAAGTACAATACATTTGTCCACAAATACATAAACCAATGATCATCTACAATAACAGATATCACATTCTACGTAATCTTAGTGACATTCTATGGGTCAAGAATGTGTCTCTAGGAATAGCCTTCGTAAATGGATCAGCAACCATTCTATTGGTTGAAATGTATTGCATGATCACTTTTTTCTGCGCTATAATATCTCTGACGAAATTATTCTTTATGTCAATGTGTTTTGTCCTTCCATAATACTTGGGATCTTTCACGTAGGCAATGGCTGCTTGACTATCGCAATAAACTGTCACCGGTCTTGGAACTTCAGTGACAATGGCTAAATTTTCCAAGAAACGTTTTAGCCATACTGCTTCTTGCATTGTGGCAGAACATGCAATAAATTTTGCCTCCATCGTAGACAAGGCCGTGCATGTCTGTTTCTTGGTATTCCAAGAAATCGCACCTCCATTGAGCAAGAACGCATATCCAGAAGTCGATTTACGCTCATCCAGGTCTCCACCCCAATCGGCATCTGAATAACCTAATAGGCGTAAATCATTCCCTTGGTAACAAAGTCGATAGTCCATGGTGCCCTTCAAGTATCTCAGATCCTCTTCACTACTTTCCAGTGTGCTTGACCAGGATTTGATTGATATCGGCTCACCAATCCCACGGCATAACATATGTCGGGTCGAGTACACATCATAGCATACATCAAACTTCCGACCGCACTAGCGTAAGGAACAGTTTCCATCACTTTGATTTCTTCTGAGTCTTAGGACACATCTCAATACTTAGGCCTTCACCTTGCATGACAAGGGTATCAATGGGATTACAATGCTGCATATTGAAACGCTCAAGAATCTTCATAATATAAGACTCTTGTGATAAAGTAAGGAGTTTCCTTGATCGATCTCTTTCGATCTTAACTCCTAATATATAAGCAGCTTCTCCCATGTCCTTCATCTCAAAATTAGAGGACAACCATTCTTTTATGGTGATAACCAAAACCTTGTCATTTCCAACTAATAGAATATCATCCACATAAAGTGATAAAAACACAAACTTATCTTTGGACCGCTTGACATATACACAGTGATCTTCTTCGATCATCGTGAAACCAAATGTTATTATTGCTCGATGAAAACGAAGATACCACTGTCTAGATGATTGCTTAAGGCCATATATTGAGCGATGAAGCTTGCAAACTTTATGCTCTTGACCTTTAGCTATGAAACCTATTGGTTGTTTCATATAGATTTCCTCATCTAATTCTCCATTGAGAAATGCCGTCTTTACATCCATTTGATGTAATTCAAGGTCCAAATGTGCAACGATGGCTAGAATAAGGCGTATTGAGGCAAACCTTACAACTGGTGAAAAAGTTTCCTCATAGTCTATACCCTCTTGTTGAGTATAACCTTTCGTCACAAGGCGAGCATTATACTTTTCAATGGATCCATCCGCCCTTCGCTTAATCTTGAAGACCCATTTGTTTCCAATGGCCTTACGATTGGGTGGTAGATCAACCAAGTCCCAGACATGGTTTGCCCTCATTGACTCCATCTCATCTTCCAAAGTTTTTCTCCATTCTTCCTTATCAGAGGATGAGAGAGCCTCTTGAATAGTTTTAGGCTCAGCATCGTCATTTTGAGCAATCATAAATGCTTCCCCTTCAATCTCAAAACGACGACGGGGAATACTTTTACGATTACTTTTACGCAATTGAATTTCTCTTGAATTCAATTCATCAGGCGATGCAACACTCCCACTAGGTCTTGTGTGTTGAGGTAAATCTTCATTTCCCTCTACAACATCAGTGGGTGTGTTATCAGATCTTCCATCTCATATAATTGGAAGTCCTTATCAATCTCACCTCTACTAGGAAAATCGTTCTCCAAGAACGTGACATCTCGTGACTCCATTTCGGTCACACTTCCATCAGCTTGTTCACCTATGAACACGTACCCTTTGGAGTGTTCGGAATATCTTATAAAGATACATTTCTTCCCTCTATGACCTAATTTGCCATATTTATGGGAAGAATCATGAACATAAGCTGCACATCCCCATGGACGTAGACTACTCAAGTCTGGTTTCCTACCAGTCCATAATTCATAAGGGGTGGAAGTGACCGATTTTGAGGGCACACGGTTAAGTATATAGGCAGCAGTCAATAACGCATCTCCCCAATAGGAGATAGGTAAATTTGCTTGCGCCATCATAGACCTAACCATTTCCAATAGGGTTCTATTCCTTCTCTCAGCTACCCCATTTTGTTGTGGAGTACCAGGAATAGTCAATTGTCGTACAATTCCCTTTTCATCACAAAGAGCCTTGAATTGCTCCGATAGATACTCACGTCCACGATCGGTTCTCAATGCCTTTATTGTTTTGTTTAACTGATTCTCTACCATCGCTATATATCGTCTAAAGCAGTCTAATGCTTCTGACTTATGGGAGATCAAAAAGACATAACCGAAACGTGTGAAGTCATCTATGAAAGTGATGAAATATGAGGCTCCATGCCTCGCCCTCACATTCAAAGGACCACAAATGTCAGAATGTATGAGATGCAATGGAAATTCAGCTCTAGTCCCTTTACCGAATGGTTTTCTAGTTGTTTTTCCCGCTAGACAATGTTCACATATGGATAGACTAACATTAGTGAGTGACCCTAAAAGGCATTCTCTAGCTAATCTTTGCATTCTTTGCAATCCAATGTGACCTAATCTAGCATGCCAAGTACTTGCATCAATCTCAACGTTATTAGAAGATGCAATTAAAGAAAAACAACCATCAACATTAACATTGTACTGATCATAGTCAATGTCTAACACCATAAAACCATTCAATACATGACCTGAACCATAATAAACTGTTCCATACAAAATGTCAACACAATCACCATGGAAATTCAATACATAACCTAAGCTAAGAAGAACAACTACAAAGACCAAGTTTCGTCGAATATCTGGAGCATAAAGGACATCATGCAGGAATAGGTTTCGACCACCACGTAAGATTAATTTACATGTGCCGATACCCTTCACTTCAACTCTTGAGTTATTCCCAACATATATCCATCTTCTTCCAGGCGGTATCCGACGATACTCCACAAATGCTTCTCGGTCTCTAGCTACATGGTATGTTGCTCCTGAGTCTACAGTCCACATAGGATGAGATTCAGCAAGCATTACAGTACTAGAAACAAAAGCATTACTCAAAGTAATGGAGTAATAGGGTACCTTTTTCGGCTTAGTGCATTCACGAGCAAAGTGACCCAACTTGCCACAATTGTGGCACTCCATCTTGGCCTTGTCCTTCTTCCCACCACGCCTCTTGCGTCGGAAGGTCTTAGCCCTCTTGGGTCCCTAATCAGTCATCTTCCCTTTGTTGTTGAACTGAAGATTCCTCTTGCGCTTGAAGCCCGAAGCCTTGCGCGAACTCGATTCAGCAACATAAGCATAGGTAGAGGATCTGGCAGCCTCTAGGCGCTCATCCTCTAATTCCAAATGACGCGCAATATCATCAAAAGTGACGATGTTTTCATTATGCGTTATATTGATCTTCATATGCTCCCAATTATTAGGAAGAGACCTTATAACAGCCTAAACTTGCTATTCATCAGTAAGGGAGTGACCTGCCGACTTCAGCTCACGGATTATGTTTGACATCTCCCGAATATGCTGCCTCATCGTTACATTTGGGCGCTTTCGGAATGTGTCAAACTTGATGGTGAGTCTCCTCAGCTTAGTGGCAGATGTACCCCCAAACTTATCTTTCAAGGCAACCCACATAGCTTGAGCTTTGTCATAACTCTCAAACTCACACATGAGATCATCTTGCATACAGCTCAGCAACGTGATGCGAGCAATGCTATTTTTCTTTTTCCAAGCTTGATAAGCTTCTAGATCTCTCCTGTGTTGAGCTGAAGTTCCATGCTCAGGTTCATCCATGGTATGGTTGAGGGTTTCCAAAACCTCTTGCTCCTCAAGGATGTACTGAACCTTTCGGTGCCAAATATCATAATTGTCACCGTTCAGCTTCTCACCCTTATTGAGGTCAGCCACAATGGTCTTGGATGCCGATGCCATAATCAATTGCTATAATACATTGACATAATAAACGCAGAATTAATACTAGCACACTTTACAGAGTAACACACATATTTAATTTGCAGCAAAGACAAACTAAATTAATGATAATTCAACAAAAGACACAGAAGCAAAAGTTCATTATGTTCCCAATTAACTTCTATGTACAATTGTTCTATTATCATTAATTAGTTTAATTTGCACAAATTTTAAGTTCTAGGTGAGAACTCCTTTCAATTCTACCAACCTACGAACTCCCACTAGGAAAAATAATTACATGACCTTATGTAATTTCTACATTTTTCCTTAACACAAAACATAGCATGATAATAACCAACGTATAAACAACAATCATGCTTCAATTATAATCAAAATTGCAATTCAACATGTAATGGATTTCCTACCATTGTTCTAATTTTCTAGCAACTAGAAAATTGCAAGTATATTAAAATATATACATCATATCATTGAACCAAGCTCTACACAGCATATATAACATCATTTGCACACAAGCTAGCTACTGTATTTCCTAAATCACAAGAAAATACAAGCTACAAATGAATAAACTGCATTAAACCCCAAAAAATACGCGTACATAGGGTTTCCTAAGCATTTTCATACATTTATAAAATTCAAAAGTATAAAATAATTATACCACTGTGTAGAGGACACTCATACGAACCAAATGGGACCGACCACGCTCCAATCGGAGCCCGCACGCCCCCACCGCCGCATGAGTGTGCGGCGCGTGTGGCGCACGCGCCAGCGAGCCAAACGGCTCCTGGCCGGTCCGACCGGTCCAACCGGTGACTAGTCCGACCGGTTGACCGGTGGCCGGTCCGACCGGTTTGACCATCGGACCGATTGACCGGTCCGACCGTTGACCGGTCAACGGGTCGGGTCGACAGGTCGGGTCGGATCTCGGGTCGGGTCGGGTCGCCGGCCGGTGACCAGCCGGCCAACTGTCTCCGGTGGTGACGTCATCGATGACGTCATCCAGGTGGTTACCAACCGTTGGGTGACGTCACCACGCGCCGGTTCGCCGGCTGGCGTGCATTGCGCACGCGTCGGTTCGCCGACCGGCGCGTGTGGCGCACACGCTGGCTTCGCCAGCGCTTCAGGCGCGTGGCCCACGCGCAGCGGCTTCTGGCCGCGCGTGTGGGCGCGTCCGGCGTCTCTCGGCGGCGCTCGACCCATCGTCGGACTCGTCTCGACGAGCTCTTTCACCCTGTATATTCAAAAATTAATTTTGACCAAAAAATTATTTCGAAAAACGGCCAAAACCTCACGGATGCACGCGACCCCGAACCCGTTCTTCGCTCCGGTTCAATTTCGAGTTTTTCATATGGCAATTCCGACTATCAAAGATCCAAAACAGTGTAGAATACAATCTCTTGATCTCAATATCAAATGGTAAATGAGAAAACTCGATGAAAAACAAGGCAGAAATCACGATCGGGCTCTGATACCAATGTTGGAATTCAAGTCGGCGGAAGACGACTTACCTGATTCCGATGCGCAAACAGCAAATAGCCCCGGAACGAACGTTGAATTGCCGATGAATCACGAACAACACTTCCTCACGTTAGTCTGGATGCAATCACAAGGAAAACACCCGATTTCCACAGCGTAAATGCCGATTGTTCTTGCAAAATTGAAATGGAATGCCTTCTTCTTCTTTGATGGAAATGGAGAGAAATTTGGTGCGAATGAATTTTTGGTGCCAACCAACCATCCAATGGTTGTGTTCGGGAGGTTTTATACGTCTCCATCGTACCCCTCCATTAGTGACTTTCCATCGTAACGCATCAAGTCCAAATGGTGCGGTCCAATCGCACCCCATCATGGACGTACTAATTAATTAAGATTTTCTTGTAATGTTAGGTGTAAATTTGCATGCTAATTTTTAGTTTGATGTGACAACAATGCAAAGGAAGGCCCTTGCACGTGGCCAAAGAAAGTGCAAGAGAAAAATGAGTCATCTTGAAATAATCCTTACTTAGTTTAAGTATAAAAGAAATTAGCCACAAAATATAATGTTGTAAGAACACATGACCATGAAATTCATAATATAAGGACAAGTGGCACTTAATTTCAAATTAATAAATCTTTGTAAGGCAAATAGAGTAACTCACATAGCCATCTTCTCACAACATTCACTAGTATAGATTAACCACTATTACCAATAAATAACTAAAGTTTGTATTAAGAATACCAACCATCAACCATTAAAAGGGTATTAATTTAATTATGCCTGTTCTACTATGAGTACACATATAATGAGGTTCACACATTAGACCCAAGATGATTTATGTTTACGAAAATTACCAACCGCGTCCCACAAAATTTACAAACTCAATTAAAGTTTTAGCTCAAAATCTAAGTATCAATATCATAACACGAATTTCTGAATATTACATAATTATAATATAGAGATTCCGGATGTCAAAATTCTTCCTGTGACATCCCAAAATTTGACCCCATTTCGAATATACGAAATGGTTCTTTCGTTGACGCGCTTATGGTTAATTTACTCGAAACTGATCACTCACGAGTTAACTAATTTATTAGTTGAGGCCGTTAAGGGATATAAACACAACAGACTAGAGAATTCGATCCGAAATCGACCACTTGACCATAATGATTGGCAATGGTCAATACGACACCACTATAATCGAATTGCAATCGGATATAAGTCGATTCGATGGAATTATGTGGTCGAATTGCAGGTGATTTTGCACGATTGCAATATTTGCGTTGAATGATAGTAAATCGAATTTCTATCGATGTTAGACTCGGGACACGTAATTGAAACCTCGCGATTTTATGACAACCGAGAGTCATCTATAAGTTGGAGATGGATAAACGTGGATCAAAATTATCAACCACGGATCAAACACACTAAAATCCCTAAAAGCTACCGGATAGGTTAGGTCATACTAAAATCATGTTCGGTCGATTTTAATCATGAAATTGAATTCGGTTTTGGGAGTCGGACATTTAAGCATGTCACGATTCATTTATAGGACATTGTCTCATCTTTCGGAGAAATTTCGTCGAGTCCGAAATTTTTGGCAAAAAAACGGTTTTCGGATCAAGAGGAAAAATAGGTTTTTCTACCCAATTTTGGCTTTGTTTGTGAGAAATTAGAACTAATTTGTGATTAGATGACCACTTGACCTTGAAGGATGGAGACTTTGGGGTAATTGTAATGAGTAATTAGATGTTTCTCCTAGGTTTTAATTGATTGTTTTCCTGAATTTCGACTCATTTCGTTGACGCACCATGGTCTTTTTTCTCTGAGTTGGTCACTCATGAGTTAATTGATTTATCAGGTGAAATCATTAAGGGATAAAAAGGTGACAAACTTGAGCATTCGATCAAAAATCGATCGCTCGATCGTGATAATTGGCAAGGGTCAATACAACATAGTAATAATTAATTAGTGATCAGATATAGGTCAATTCGAAGGAAATGCGTAATTGAATGAATCACCTGACTGTAAAATTTGCATCGAGCGGCACTAACCCAATTTTCTGTCGATTCTGTACTCACTCGTAATTGAAACCTTGAGATATTTATGACAACCAAGAGTCACCTATGAGTCGAAATGCATGAATGTAGATCGAAATTATCGACCACGGGTCAAACGCGTAAAATCCCTAAAAGCTACCCGGTAGGTTGAGTCGCGCTAAAATCGCGTCCAATCGATTTTAACCATGAAATTGAATTTGATTTCAAGAATCGGACATTTGCTCGTGTCACGATTCTTTTATAGGATGTCATCTTGTCTTTCGGAAGAAATTCCATCGAGTCCAGAATTTTGCGGAAAAATCGATTTTCAAACAAATTGGAACACAAATGGAAATTCTGATGGGGATGAAGAAGTGCTTTTTTCTACACCAAAATGGCTTTGTTGTGAGGAAATTACAAGGAAAATGGCTATCGGTGGACCATTGGACTTTAGGGGAATGTGATGATGAAACTAGATATTTTAGGCTTGACTTTCTCTCCCTCTCTCCCCCTCTCTTTGCACGTTCACCCCCTTGCTTCTGTCGACCTCCCTCTTCTGCTCACTCACCTTCTTCTTCTTCTTCTTCTTATTCCCACATTCTTCACCCTCCCCTTGCTACCCATCTTCTCTCATTCAGCCCACCATCTCCATTTTTCTTTTCATCGTGCACTATCCAACGCCATCATCCATCATCCACAATCATGCCATCTTCTCCATTTCATGCCACCTAGCCACCACCCCTTCCACTTCACTGATTGCCAGCATCCCCTTCTTCCTTTCATGGTTGTTGCCGCTGCCCCATCCAGCCCTCATGCCGGCTCACCCCCCATCAAACAACCCACAACCGCAACCCCTCTGTCCAGCGCAACTCAAGCAAACCATGGCCACCAAGACTAGCCCAAGCCACGCCCATCCAGCCACCATTTTCACCTCCACAGAACCAAACAGAACCGGATTTCCAACTTTGACAATGAGCCTTAAGGATTGATTTCAACCTCATTCGAGCCTCCGTTGGTAGCACCATAGTCACAAGATCTCACCACCATTGCGCCACTGCTATCGTGAAGTTGTCGCCTTGCTAATCCGGTGAGTTAACTCGCTAATCCTTAATTAGGTTGTTAATTGCACTTAAGGGGTTAACTTTGTGCTAATTAGCTTAGTTAAATTAGTATTAAGTGAGATTAGCATTAATATATATTAATGTTTATCTAGTTTGGTTATATTAGCCTAATATGGATTAGTGTTGATCTAATTGGTTAGATTAGCACTAATGAGGGTAGTTTAGCCTAATTTAGTGGATTTCTCCCGGATTAGTTTACTGGACACTCACCATTTGCCATTTTCGTGGATCAAAATGGGCTATGATTTTGAGGTTGATTCCTTCTTGAGAAATGTTTTAGACATCTTCAACTATGACATATATTTTAGTCAAGATTTTATGGATTTAAAAGAATGAGATTTCAGCTTTGTTTCAATCAAAATAGAACCTCTGTTTATGCTGGAACTTGTGACCTTTTGGTGTTTAATGGATTTTTAGCAACTCTTGGGGTTTTTTTAAAATGGTCCAAGAGTTCAATTTTTTTAAAATGGTTTCTTCAGAAAAGTTGTTCATGACATATTGTAGTTTAATATAGTCAAATTTCAGATCAAATGGACAAGTTTTGGATCTTGAACCAAACTGATTTTGGAAAACAGAATTTGTGATCACGGATGCAGTTTTTGTAACGGCTTAGCGATTTACTACTCTTAATCTAAAAAGATCTAGGTTAAGGTGTCTTTTACAACATATTAAAATCTGAGAATTTTCCGAACTTTTTTTATTAGGTTTTCGGATTTAAACTTGGAGTCGCGTGAGTGGACCGGTTTTTGCCGGTTATGATAGGTAGTGGTTTTGGGATTGTTTTTGATGTTGTGCTTACTGGGCAATACATATTTGGTGATGTGGTTGACTTTTGGCATACTTAGAGCTTATGCTTGATAATATGTGAAATTGATGGCATAATTGTGCAATAAATGCTTGATTGTTGTTATGGATTATTATTGCAAAAATTTGATTTTGGTATTTAAAAAGAAAAATACCGGGTGTCGGTTTTTAATGCAAAAAAATTTTATGTACTATATAAAATCATGGGATTTTGAAATAGGAGAGTACCATGTTTTTGGTTCAATTTGAATGTGTGACCACTCACAATTACTTTACCGGGTATTTTTAATACGAAGAAAAGATGCCAAGTCCATTATTTGAAATGGAAGTATTTGAGTGCAAATAAGGATGTTCTTAGCAGAGTCTGGGTGCGTGTGATCGCTATTAGAACCCGTCAACCGATGAAAGTCAAGGAGGTGATGCTCCTTCGGGAATGCCCTTGACAACGGATGTCGGCTATTGACACCTAAATTTCACCATTTTACTTAAAACTTAATCACATACAAAACTAGGAATTAGTTGCTAAAAAAAAAAAAGAAATCCAAAAAATTGTCATAAAAAGAAAAAAAGAACAAAAACAAAAAAAAAAATGCTTAAGGGAGTCGGGTTAGGCCTGATTTGACCTAGGCCCAGCCTAGCCTCCTTTCCCTTCCAGCCCGCACTTGGCTGTCTTCCTCCTTCGCATGCGGACCTGCAAAGTCGAATAGAAACGGGGTAGAAGGAGAGCGGCAGGAGGATAGGGAACAGAGAGGCATCAGAGAGGGAAAAAACACAAAGAAGAATGGAGAGAGAGTTGGAGAAGTAGGAGAGCTCGAGAGAGAGGGGAACGTAAAGAGATGGAGCAGAGAGAAGGGATCGGATGAAGAGACGTGCGACAAGAAAAACAAACAAAAAAAAAAAAGACTATTCGCCTCTTTCACAAAATCTCTTTACCGGAGCTCCATGCCATGTCCGCCTCGCTCACAGCAATTGCGCCGCCTGCAACCCAACATCGACAACCGCTCTCATTTGCCTCGATGCCTATCGCGGCTATGACCCAACGCGCCTCTATCGCTTTATCTCAACCTAACGTCTGAGGTCCACTGGCCTCTACTACAACCTATGCTTCCATCGCTACTACCTGCCTTTGCAATAGATTTCGAGCCTTCCTTGCCAGCCCATCGTCCTTTCGGTAGCCCCTTGTCGCCCGACGCCCGCTCACCGTCTCTGGACACCATCGTTGTCTCGATCTCATGCTCGAGAGCCTCAACGACGGCAAATCTGAGCTGGTCGTCACTCCATTGCCGAGCGAGCCTCGCACAAGCCCGTGCTTTCTCGTTGTTGCTCCTAGCCGCATCTTCACCAGCCTCTCTGAATGTCGACTTGCAGTGCCCATCACCTCAGCCACCGAAGACACCGCCAGCCCCGACGTCATCATCGCCTCTTTGCTGCCTTGTGTCACTGTCGAACCACCCAATGCCACATCGCTGCTACCACCCGCTACGTCATTGTTGCTGCCCACCTCGTTGCCGCCACCGCTCACCACGTTGCCGCCACCGTTGCTGCCTGTCCACCTGGTGTCAACGTCGCCGAGAAGACCTAGAGAAGAAGGTTAGAAAGTCGGGTCGGGTTTGGGTTGCAAACCGGGTAGGGTTTTGAACAATTTGAGCCGGTTTGTATTAGATTATTTTTTTGTGTTAGTCCGAGCTTAGTCTACTTAGGTTTCTTTTAGGTGGGCTCACTTTTGAGCTGGACTGGGCTTGTTGTTCAGGCCTAGTCCTATTTAGGCTTGCCAAATTTAGCCCTCCCCCGCCCGGGTCGGGTTCGGTTTGACCGGACCCGACCCATGCCGACGGCCTGGCCCCCCTTTTTAATTAAAATTATTTTTAAAAAATTAAAAATTAAAAATAATTATTTTTTAAAAATTTTAAAAAATTAAAAACAAAAAATTAAAAAAATTAAAAATTTTTGAAAATTAGAAATGTAGGGTTTAGTTAGGAATTGTCATGTATTGCCTTTTTAGTGTAATTAGGCTTTTATTTACTCGTATATTGATTATATTGCATGTTTAGTTTGCATATTTAATTATGTTGAATTGCACGTGTTTAATTTTATTGCAATCAAGATCTTGATAGCTATGATTGCTACCTTAATGATTGTGCACCTATATAATCACCTCACGTGTTAGTGGATAGGTGTAAAATCAATCCAAACTACTTGATAAAAATCATTTCTTTTAAAATGAACAAGATTAGGTACCAAAAGGGCACTAATTGGTTAATTAGTGTAATCAAATCCCTAACCCTAAATTCTCTGGTTGCATAGGAAGTGAGGCATGCTCCCATGCCTCACTTAGTTTCTAGCCGACCCTAATAAGCTAATGGTGACTCCATGCAAAATTCATAAAAAAATATCCAAATGTCATGCGGGTATGGGCTTGGGAGAGCCCGCGCCTAATCATGGGCCTTAGGCCCATCTTTAGGCAATACCTCTAAACCCGTTCCCTCCCCCCGAGGGTAGGTTGCGACAGCTTGGCGATTCCACTAGGGACTTGATTCTAAACCTTAGAGGACTTAGGCCTAAAATTAATCTTGTTAAAAAATATTTTGTTGGTAGCGAGTATTCCAAGTACGTCCTTAACATTAAAGGTGTTAAATGTTTTTGTAGAATGGGAGGTATAAGTGGAAGTGTTTGCTCACCTTTGTCTTGCAAGGAGGTGTAGGAATGTATGGTTTATTTTTTATGTACAAAGTATTGTTTGCTTATAAATTGTTGTGCATGTATCATTTGCATTCTACTATACTATGGCACACACTACCTACCACCGGACTTGGGCCGTATAGGATCACTTAGGATGGTATTGAGGTGGATACCACTCCAACTACAACCATATAGTACGAGTCGCCCATCTCAACCTCGAAATTTCTTTCTTCATGTTGAAGGTACCCACCCCGTCTACAAGCATGCGACACGAGTCGGTTCTTTGACAAAGCTGGAGTCATGGGTAACACGACCTAGCCGTGAGCATGCTGGTTTGGTCCGGTGATCCTATGGCTCCATTTTGAGCAAGATAAGTAAAAATCAAACCATCTCCCATGTGCATGTCAATGTAATTATCATTTCCCTTTTATTTGCTCATTTTGTATTGAACTTCAATCTTGAAATTCACGAACATCAATCAATTGTCATTGGTGCTATAGGCTTATAATTGAAAAAAATTGCAATCACTTTTGACAAATGAGCATTTGAATGCAAGTTCTAAATATTTTGATTTAGCCTGTTGAACACATGATTTTATTTAAATTCCTAGTTATGGGCTCAAAATCACATTAAAAAAAAAGAAGC
This sequence comes from Eucalyptus fibrosa, assembly GCA_017140475.1. NCBI lineage: Eukaryota > Viridiplantae > Streptophyta > Magnoliopsida > Myrtales > Myrtaceae > Eucalyptus > Eucalyptus fibrosa. The sequence continues at coordinate 24,036,607 of CM029506.1, forward strand.
CAAAATAGGGCTCGCAAGTTGCAATTATATATTGTGGCACAAAAATTGAGATTGCATTTTTTATCAAACTCTTCTCACATTTTGGGACTGAAATGCAAATCACATTTTGTATAGATTTCTCAAAATAGAAGTCACTTCATTTTTTGCAAGAGTAAAATCATAAAATCAATCTCTTCAAAAAAAAAAAAAAAAATCAATGCCACTTTTGCATACAAAACTTTTGGAATAAAAGTGGGCAATTGATTGATGGTCGTGGATTGATTATTTAAATGATGTCTTCTTTTATGATAAAACCTTGGCAAAATATAAAGATCCCATAGTAAGGATTATGGAGCATGTACCGTCGCCTCGATTTTGTTGTAAGAAGCAACCTCATTGATCACATACTGACATTGTCATCCTTTTGCAGGTTATGCATGATGCTCCTTGACATTCTCATGGTGACCACATAAAGAAGTGAATTATAGAGTTAGGACAGGAGTTGATTTTTACTTTCATCTATGCAAGAGTTTATTGTATTTTATCATTGTCTTTATTCTTATTAAGAAACATGTTTTCCGTTTTGGGTTTTGATTGTGAATCCAATTGATGCTTTTGTAAATCATGCGACTCATTTTTTTTTTATGATGGAATTCAACTTCATGAAAATCATCCCTTAAAAAAAAAAATAAGAAGTGTTTCAAGTGAATCTTTACGTTTACCTTCCAAAATAAATTTCAAGAAAGCTTTGCTAAGGCTCTCTCTTCACGAAATTGCTTTCTCTAGTAGGATGATGAGTTTATTTTAGATCGACATTTGCTCATTCTCAAAGATAAAAGTGTAGGCTCATGGAGCTTGAGTAGTAAACATGCATCAAAGCATCCTCGGCACCAATTTTCCATAGAGGCGGAACGAAGTTGAATTCCATTCTAGGAAGTTTTGTTATTAGCAAATGCCTTAGATGCCAAAACAACCCATCGATCTCGTTCACTTTGCATGATGAGACAAATGAAAGGAGTTGCCAAATATCCAAAAAGGCAAATCCGAAGGAAGAGTAAACTGTATCGATTCCAATTATCCATTTCTGATGGCGTTTTTGACTTGATTTTCTTTTCATTGTCAAGGAGACATCAAGAGTACCAAGTTTTGTAACGCTCCAACAAATGCGATGGAGCATTATTAAGTCATGTTCATCTTAAACAAAGAAAGATTCAAATGAAATAGAGGGGCAATATTATTCATTCCTCCATGAGAGATACATTGGGATGTTGATCACTCGACTTTGAAAAGGATGTATCTCGTTCCTAAACTTGATTCTCTTTAGCATAAAAAATGACATGTCATTTTCTTTGATACAGGATAGAGTTGAACGGAACAAAGGTTTGTCATATAAAGAGTGGGAGAACAACATTTGATTTAGAGAAAAATCTCTCATTCACCCATCAATGAAGTGTGCTGGAACAACATTGTCAAATTCATTAAAAAGGATGTATCGTTCCTCAGTTGAATCTAAGTATAGAGATAACTCGTTTCATCTCCCCTTCTTACAGGGTGATAAATAAAACACCTTGACCATAGAAGCGGCGCCTTCTACCAAGGAATCAGGAAAATGTCAAACACTTAAAGGCAAATGCAAGGTAAGGGTATTGTTCAGTTATCAAGTATCCACAAAGGTGAATCCAAGAGATGTTAGCGCCAAAAGGATGAAAGCAAATGAAGGGTAATAATGTATCGTTTCCAACATTTCAATCCCTAAAGATTTTTGCACTAACATATTCTTTCACATTCTTTACAAGGTTACTGAGTCACCATGCCGCAGGTAAGTACCCTTCTTCTCATTTTTTTTTTCTTTAAAAAAAAAACGGAAGAAAAAAATAGAGAATTTCCATTGCAAAAAAGAACCTTTGGCGCTTTCCTAAAGACAAGCACTAAAATGAATAATTGAGAAAAAAAAAAAAAGCTTTTTGCAAACTTTTTTAGCATCATTTTTATCTCAAAATTGTTTTCTTGTTTTGTGGGTTATTCATTTTGAATCAAATTTTCCTATGGAGATTGATCTACTCAGACGATCTTGATAGAGTGAAATAGAGACGTTAACCATGCCAAACAAGAAGTGCTTATGATGAAGAAAGGTAAGCCATTTCCAAACACGCCATTCAAACACTTTTGAGAGTTGAGTGGAAAACGACCTTCTCTTATAAAGGCATTCCATTCATCAATCCCAAGCACTGAACTGACATCTTGTTGACACCCTTTCGGCTAAATAAAGATGATTCTTCAAAGTACCCCTGTCGAGAACGATCCTACATTGGGATAGCATAGGAGGTTACAATCATGTTGTAGAGCGAAGGATTAATAAAGCAATCATTCCTTTGTGTAAGCCCTAACCGAGCCTATATTGTGATCCTTTCAAAAGACCTTTTTGATCGATCAGATTATGCTCATTGTGAATGTTTCTGGAAGCCTTTGATATAGGTTATGTGAGATACCCTCAACAATCAGTTATTCAAGCAGTAATTCTATCAAGAATATGTGAGAAGCCCTTTCTGACTAAGAAGCTTTAGTTTGGCATGTTTAATGAGTCTTTTTCACAAGTCGTAGTCGTTCTGATAAGAACTTGACTCCTAGAGAATTTGATAATTAATGATATTTCCTTGAGCAAGATGATAGTTTTGCGCCACATGATGTTGATTGACATCGAATGTTTTTCTAAAGCAGTTAGACTCAGCTTGATTAGCTTGTTCAATTAATGCTGCAATATTGCCAATACATCTCTTGATGACGTCTCTAATGACATTCGCTCAAGTTGAGTTTGATAGGATTCCTCAATGAAGCCATGTAGTTTTCAAGGGGTTAGCGGGTGCTTCCTTAAAATCCAAAGGTTCATGATCAGCCTTAAACCATTCCATCTCCAATGGTTCGTGGGTCATCCTTAAACCACAAGGTTGGTGGGTCTATTCTTAAAACCACGGGGTTGGTGGCTTTTCCTAAACCACATGGCTTGTGTCCGCATCCAATTGAAACCCGTTCGTACACAGTGAGACTATCATACCGGTCGAAACCCGTTCGTATACGGTGAGACCTTTTTCCCAGTCAAAACCCGATCGTACATGATGAGACTAACCTGGTCGAAACCCGTTCGTACAAGGTGAAACCTTTTTCCTAGTCAAAACCCATTCATACACGATGAGACTATCATACCCGATCAAAACCCGTTTATACACGGTGAGACCTCTCTTCCGATCGAAACCCATTCGTATACGGTGACACTACCATCCGGTTGAAACCCGTTTGTACACGGTGAGACATCTCATACAATAAAAACCCATTCATACACGGTGAGACTATCATACCCGGTCAAAACCTGTTCGTACATGGTGAGACCTCTCTTTAGTCGAAACCCGTTCGTATACGGTGAGACTACCATTTGGTCGAAACCCATTCGTACATGGTGAGACCTTTCTTCCAGTAAAAACCCGTTCATACACGGTGAGACTATCATACCTGGTTGAACCCATTCATACATGGTGAGACCTCTCTTTCAGTCGAAACCCGTTTGTATACGGTGAGACTACCATCCAATCGAAACCCGTTTGTACACGGTGAGACCTCTCTTCTAGTTGAAACTTGTTCGTACACGGTGAGACTATCATCCGGTCGAAACCCATTCATATACAGTGAGACCATTTTTCCAGTCTAAACCACACGGTTCGTGAGTCTATCCTTAAATCACATGGTTAGTGGGGCTATCCTTAAACCACTAGGTTGGTGGGTTATCCTTAAAACCACGGGGTTCATGGTCGGCCTTAAACCATGTCATCTCCAAAGGTTCATGGTCAGCCTTAAACCATGTCATCTACAAAGGTTCATGGTCAACCTTGAATCATGTCATCTTCTTATGACCCGTGGGCTTCTGTAGCCCGGAGTCTTCTTTCTCCCCCTTCTTATGACCCGATGGGCTTCTGTAGCCTAGAATCCTTCTCCCCCTTATTATGACCCAATGGGCTTTTCGTAGCCCGAGTCCTTCTCGCCCTTCTTATGACCCGATGGGCTTTTAGTAGCCCGGAGTTCTTATCTCCCTTCCTATGACCCGATGGACTTTCTGTAGCCCGGAATTCTTCTCCCCCTTCTTATGAGCCGGTGGGCTTACCGTAGCCCGGAGTCCTTCTTTCCCTTCTTATGACCCCGTGGGCTTTCCGTAACCCGGAGTCCTTCTCCCCCTTCTGATGACCCGATGGGCTTTCCGTCCCGGATAGCTTTTGTAGCCCGGAGTCCTCCTTCCTATGACATAGAGAGCTTTGTAGCTCGGAGAGCTTTTGTAGCCCGGAGAGTTTTATAGCCCGGTCTCTCTTTCTTCTTATGACATGGTGTGCTTCTATAGCTCAGAGTCTTTCTTCCTCTTATTGACACAATGCACTTTCATAGCTTGACCTGACACGTGCTTATGCACCTAGGGTTTCTCTATCGCCGAAACAATTTAGGTGTCTTATGTCTTTGAATGGAAACTTCTTCAAGCTCCCATTCAAAGAGGGGCAGCTATTGACACCTAAATTTTGTCATTTTACTTAAAATTTAATCCCATACAAAACTAGGAGTTAGTTGCTAAAAAAAAAAAAGAAACCCAAAAAAATTGTCATAAAAATAAAAAAACAACGAAACAAAAAAAAAAACAAACAAAAAACAAAAACAAGAACAAAAAAAAATGCTTAAGGGGGTTAAGTTGGGCCTGATTTGGCCTAAGCCCGGCCTAGCCTCCTTTCCCCTCAAGCCCACGCCTGGCTGTCTTCCTCCTTCGCATGCGGTCTTGCAAAACCGAATAAAAACAGGGGCAGCAGAGAGGGAAAAAACACAGAGAAGAATGGAGAGAGAGCTGGAGAAGTAGGAGAGCTCGAGAGAGAGGGGAACGGAAGAGATGGAGTAGAGAGAAGGGATCAGGTGAAGAGACGTGTGACGGGAAAAAAAAAAGAAGAAAAAAAAGAATGTTCGCCTCTTTTGCGAATGCTCTTTGCCGGAGCTCCACGCTTTGTTCGCCTCGCCCGTAGCAGCCGCACCACCTGCAACCCAACGCCGACATCCACTCCCATCTGCCTCAACGCCGACTGTGGCCATGACCTAGCACCTCAACCGCTTTGTCTTTGCCCGACGTTTGAGGTCCACTGGTTGCTACTGCAACTTGCACCTCCACCATTGCTACCCACCTCTGTAGCAGATCTCGAGCCTTCCTCACTAGCCCAACGCCCTCCGGCCGCCCCTACTCGCCCAACGCCCACTTGCCATCTTTGGACACCACCACTATCTTGATCTCACGCTCGAGAGCCTCGACGATGGCAGATCTGAGCTGGTCATCACTCCATCGCTTGAGCGAGCCTCACATCAGCCCACGCCTTCTCGTTGCTGCTCCTGGCCGCATCTCCGCTAGTCACCGCCATGCCCCGACGCCGCAACTACCCTCTAAACGTCGACTTGAAGTGCCCGCTACCTCAGCCACCGACGACACTGCCGCCCCGACGTCGTCATTGTCGCCCATTTGCTACCCTGTGTCGCCGTTGAACCACCCAAGGCCACATCACTACCGCCACCCGCCACATCATCGTTGTCGCCCACCTTGTCACCGCCGCCGCTTGCCGCGTCTCCGCCGGTGTTGCCGCCCATCCACCCAGTGTCATTGCCGCCGAGAAGACCGGAGAAGAAGGTTAGAATGCCGGGTCGGGTTTGGGTCGCGAATCGGGTAGGGTTTTGAACAATTTAGGCCGGTTTGTATTAGATTATTTTTTTTGTGTTGTGTCGAGCTTAGTCTACTTAGGTTTATTTTAGGTGGGCTCACTTTTGAGCTAGATTGGGTCAGGCCCCATCCTATTGAGGCTTTCCAAATTTGGCCATCCCTCGCCCAAGCCAAGTCCGGTTTGATCGGACCTAACCCATGCCGACCGGGCTAACCCGGTCGAGTCAAACCGACCCGACTCGGTTCGCCCCCTTTTTAATTAAAATTTTTTTTAAAAAATTTTTTTTAAAAAAAAAAAATAATTATTTTTAACCAAAATTAAAATATTAAAAACAAAAAAAATTAAAAAAATTAAAAATTTTCGAAAATTAAGAAATGTAGGGTTTAGTTAGGAATTTCCATGTATTGCATTTTTAGTGTAATTAGGCTTTTATTTACTCATATATTGATTATATTGCATGTTTAGTTTGCATTTTTAATTATGTTGAATTGCACGTGTTTAATTATTGATTATATTGCATGTTTAGTTTGCATATTTAATTATGTTGAATTGCACGTTTAATTTTATTGCAATCAAGATCTTTATAGCTATGATTGTTACCTTAATGATTGTGCACCCGTATGATTACTTCACATGTTAATAAATAGGTATAAAATCAATCCAAACTGCTTAATAAAAATCATTTCTTTTAAATTGAACAAGATTAGGTACCAAAATGGCACTAATTGGTTAAGTAGTGTAATCAAGTCCCCGACCCTAGATTCTCTGGTTGCGTAGGAAGTGAGGCACACTCCCATGTCTCACTTGGTTTCTAGCCAACCCCAATAGGCTAGTGGCGACTCCTTTTGTGCAAAATTCATAGAAAATATCCAAATGTCACACGAGTTTTGGGCTTGGGAGAGCCCGCACCTAATCATGGGCCTTAGGCCCATCCTTTAGGCAATACCCATAAACCTGTTCCCTCCCCCAAAGGGTAGGTCGCGACACCGTCGCAGTGGAGGCTAAATCGATGCTCCTTCGAGAATGCCTTTAACAACAGATGTCGGTCGTAGTGGATGCTGGGCCGATGCTCCTTTGGGAATGTCATCTAGATGTAGACGTTGCCATGCCCGACGAACGGGATGACACTTAATTATGTTGGATGACTGCCAACTAATGAGTTGGCCATGGTCGTTGGGTCGTAAATAACTGGATGCTTGAATGAGTGCGATAGCCGCGCCTGATTATGGGATAAAATTGTGTCTTATGTAATGGGACACGTCATAATGATTTGGCCTTATAATCAAGACCCATGTGAATATTTGATAATTGATGTACTGTGTTCCAGTTATTGAATATGTTTGTTGTATGCATATGTATATGAGATGTACTAATGTGTAGTGAGGTGCTAAGGTGAGGTAAGTCCTATATGTTGCATGTTTGAGCTGCCTCTAGGTGAATTCTCATCCTAATTGGGGTTTAGGTGTAGACTCGGTGAGAGTAAATCTCAGAGAGTCTACACCCTAAACCCCGATTACTCTCACCCATTGTGATTTAAACATTTTCAGGTCCTTAGGATGGAAAATTCGGAGTCCAAGGCGAGAGGGTTTGGAGTGTAGGTTGTCTGGTAGTCTCTTTTTGGAGATAGACCTTTGTATATAACTTATAAGGTTGACTTGGTATGTTTATAAAGTGTGTTTTATGAAAATTGGTTGTCCTGCTTTTACTATCCCATGTATTTGATTATTGTCCGTGGTTTGTTTAATTTGTTTCCGCATGTGCATAAAATAAAAAGGGTTGCCGACGCATCTTGGGAACATCGTAAATTTCTTTTAGTCAACCTCCAAGGGGTGTGCACATGCCCGAGGTTCGGGGCATGACATCCCTACCCAAAGTGGTATCAAAGCTGGTCAGTGTCTAGAGTGATAAAGTGCGATGGGCCATGAGATAGTTAGTAGGAAAGGCTTTTTCCTTATGCTTCTGCTCGTGATTGATTGATTAATTGATTTGTGTGGGTCGCTCAGATTTCTAATTTTGTGTGGAATTGGAAAGCAGGTTTTGTAGAGATCCTATAGAATGAGCGATTTGAAGTAAAGGACTTCTCGGGAGAGGATTAGTGCATCAATTCCTTGGGGTAGGTTGCCGACTAGGGTTGATGCCCAAGGTAGAGCGCAAGCTCAGGCTAGCGAGAGAGAATGAGTACCGCCACAAGCCGATACTAAGAGTGTAGTAGCACCGAGCGATCCTAGATTCGACGGGATCGTTTAGGCACTAGAGACTTTGGGAACTTGATGGGCCATCAGGCATAAGATCAAGCTGCCACTTCTGCCGTTATCACTGCCGCCGCCAATGCCGTAGCCATCGTTGTTGCCGCACCTGCTGAGGTCCAACCTGGAAATGTGATTGGGGAGCGAGCTGCTACATTTGCGTCGCGATTCGGGCCCAACAGAGATGGTAACCAATTTGGGAAAAGCTGATGATAGAAGGAAAGTATCCCATTCGTCCCAACCGAAAGAGTGGAATCGGAAAGTCTGCACCCAACCCAAACGGTGTGTGTCGTTTCTATAGGAAAAGACATGGATCAGCTCCGTGTTATACCAGAACGGGAGCGTGTTACGGATGTGGTCAGCATAACCACCAAGTGAGGAATTGTCCACGCAGGTCCAGGGGAGCACAAGCACCACTACCGTAGATAAGGCACTACTAGGATGGTGAAGGGGACATGAATGAATCGCGCTATGCGTCGATCAGGGGAAGAATGTTTCCCGGAAAATTTTATCAAAGTGGCGCAGCGAAACTATGGTTGAGTTTGTAGAACTTCGGTTTGTTGTATGAGGTTGTAAAAAAGAGAATCACTGGTTAGAGTTGTACTTGAGTATTTTCCCTATGTATAACTTTGATGTCATATATGAAAAGGATTGGCTCAAGAAGCATCTTGTTGTAATGGATTGTTGTTTTATAGTAATCCAGTTTAAATCGTTATCGAGTAGAAGCTTCAAGTTTATCGGAAGTCAAGGAAGACCCTCAATTACCTTAATCTCGTCGCTTGAGGCCACCCGTTTGTTAGACAGGGGTTGCCATAGTTACTTGGCAACTGTAGTGATACAATAGTTGAGGAGCCAAAGATGAAGGACATCGCCGTGGTACGGGAGTTTCTTGACATGTTTTTGGAAGAATTATATGGTCTGCCCCCAGAAAGGGAGATTGAGTTTGTAATTGAATTGGCCTCCGGGACGAAGCCAATCTCTAAGGCTCCCTACCGTATGGTGTTGTCAAAATTGAAGAAACTGAAGCTATAAATGCAGGAGTTGTTAGACAAGGGATTTATACATCCTAGTACATAACCTTGGGGAGCACTAATTTGGTTGGTAAGGAAGAAAGATAGCTAGTTGCATCTTTGCATCAACTATCGACAACTTAACCAGGTGACAATCAAGAGCAAGTACCCTCTACCAAGGATTGACAACTTGTTTGACTAGTCACAGAGAGCGTCGATATTTTCCAAGATCGACCTGAGGACAACTTACCATCAGCTGAGGATCAAGAAGGAAGACATATTGAAGACAACTTTTCATACGCGTTACAATCATTATGAGTTTACTGTAATACTGTTTGGTTTGACCAATGCCCTAGCTGCTTTCACGGATCTAATGAATCGTGTGTTCAAGGAGTACCTGGATCGATTCATGATCGTATTCATCGACGACATTTTAGTGTGCTCGAGAAGTCCAGAGGAACACAAAAGGCATTTAAAGACAGTGCTTTAGACTCTGTGAGAACATAAACTGTATGCCAAGTTTAGTAAGTGCGAGTTTTGGCTAACTCGTGTAGCTTTCCTAGGTCACGTGATTTCAAGTGAAGGAATTTCCGTGGACCTGACTGAGATCGAGGTAGTGATCAACTAGCCGGGATCGACGACAGTGACAGAGATCAGAAGTTTCTTGGGATTGGCAGGTTATTACAAACAGTTCGTGGAAGGATTTTCAGTAATAGCCATGCCTTTGACTCAACTGCTAAAGAAGGAAGAGAAGTTTGTATGGACAGATAAATACGAGCGTAGTTTCCAAGAACTTAAACAGAAGCTGACTACCGCACCCGTGTTGACAATTCTGTTTGGTCTTAGAGGATACAAGATCTATAGTGATGCGTCATATTGAGGACTGAGTTGCGTACTAATGCAACATGGCAGGGTTGTTGCATATGTGTCCCGTCAGTTGAGATCTCATGAGTTGAATTACTCGACGCATGACTTAGAACTCGTAGCGATTATTTTCGCTCTGAAGATTTGGAGACATTACTTGTACGGAGAAATGGTCCAGATCTTTACGGACCACTAGAGCTTAAAGTATTTATTCTCTCAGAAAAAATTGAACATGAGACAGCGTTGTTGGATGGAACTTCTTAAGGACTATGACCGTGACATCCTATCTTATCTCGGAAAAGCTAACAAGGTTACGGATGCGTTAAGTCAAAAGTATTCGATTGCACAAATGGTGGTTCAGGAATGGATCCTACTTGAGGGAGCTCAAGATTCGGTGTTCAAATTTGAAGTAGGCCACTTTTCAAGTCTTATGGCCACCCTCAAAATTGAGTCGGAAGTGCAAACAAGAATCAAGATGTTGCAGTTGACAAATCCTAAGATCTAGAAGATTCTGTAGGAAGATCCAAAAAAGAGAAAAGTTGACTTTCAGGTTTTTGAGGATAAAATATTAAAGTTTTGTAGGCGATTGTGTATACCAACGATGCAAAGCGAGGGAGGAGATCTTGTCAGAAGCTCATCCTAACAGTTATTAGCAATGTATTCATATGGTACTATTTGAAACATTATATGGCAGAGCTTACAGAGCTCCAGTTTGTTGGGATGGAGTCGGAGAGCAGAAGATTACCGACATTAAGTTGGTTCAACAGTCAGTGGACGCCGTCAAGGTTATTCGAGAAAGATTCAAGACTACTCAAGGTCGTTAGAAAAGTTATGAAGATAAGCGACGAAGATCGGTTCAAATTGTGGATCAGAAAGAGCAAGTGCTGCGTACCAAGACGATCACCTTGGTTAAAGTGGTTTGGCAACACTGCAAGATAGAATGAGCTATGTGGAAAAAGCGAAGAATCAATGAGACGACAATACCCCACTTTTATGAAGAAGAATTGTAATGGTTTAAATTTCGAGGACAAAATTTTTATACGAGGGGAAGAGTTGCGACATCCCAAATTTTGACCTCGTTTCGATAATATGAAATGGGAATTTCATCAACGCACCTATGGTCATTTTTCCTTGAGTTGGCCACTCACAAGTTAATAGATCTATCAAGATGAAGCCGTTAAGGGATATAAACGTGATAGACTTGAGAATTCGATCAAAAATCAATCGCTCAATCGTAATAATCGGCAAGGGTCAATACGACACCGTAATAATCGATGAGTGATCAAATATAGGTCGATTCAACGGAAAGGCGCAATTGAATGGAGGGTGATTCCACCTTATTGCAAAATTTGCGTCGAACGGCACTTACCCAATTTTTGTTGATTATGTACCCGGTGCCCGTAATTGAAACCTCGAGATTTTTACGACAACTCAGAGTCGCCTATGAGTCGAAAATACACGAACATGGATCAAAATAATCGACCATGGGTCAAATGCGCTAAAATCCTAAAAGCTACTCGGTAGGTTGGGTCGCACTAAAATCACATTCGGTCGATTTTAACCATGAAATTGAATTCGGTTTTTGGAATCAAACATTTGAGCGCGTCACAATTCATTTATAGGAGGTTGTCTCATCTTTCAAAAAAATTCCGTCGAGTCCGAAATTTTGCGGAAAAATCGGTTTTCGGACAAATTGGAAGACAAATGGAAATTCGGATGGGGATGAAGGAGTGCTTTCTTCTACAAATGACCTTGTTGTGAGGAAATTACAAGGAAAATGGCTATTGGTGGACCATTGGACTTTAGGGGAATGTGATGATGAAACTAGATATTTTAGGCTTGACTTTCTCTCCCTCTCTCCCCCTCTCTTCGCACGTTCAACCCCCTTGCTTCTGTCGACCTCCCTCTTCTGCTCACCTTCTTCTTCTTTTTCTTATTCCCACGTTCTTCACCCCTCCCCTTGCTGCCCATCTTCTCTCATTCAACCCACCATCTCCATTTTTCTTTTCACCGTGCACCGTCCAATGCCATCATCCATCATCCACAATCATGCCATCATCTCCATTTCACGCCACCTAGCCACCACCCCTTCCACTTCACTCCTTCCACTTCACTGACCGTTAGTAGCCCTTTCTTCCTTTCATGGTTGCTGCTGCTGCCCCATCCAGCCCTCATGCCGGCTCACCCCCTATCAAACAACCTACAACTGCAGCTCCTATGTCCAGCGCAACTCGAGCAAACCATGGCTACCAAGACCAGCCCAAGCTGCGCCTATCCAACCACCATTTTCACCTCCACAAAATTGAACATAACCAGATTTCCAGCTTTGACAGTGAGCCTTGAGGGTGGATTTCAACCTCATTCAGGCCTCTGTTGGTGGCATCGTAGTCACAGGATCTCACTGCCGTCACACCGCCATCACCTTGAACTCGTCGCCTCGCTAATTCGGTGATTTAACTTGCTAATCCTTGATTAGGTTCTTAATTGCACTTAAGGGGTTAGATTAGTGCTAATTAGCTTAGTTAAAATAGTATTAAGTGAGATTAGTCTTAAGATGGATTAGTGTTGATCTAATTGGTTAGATTAGCACTAACGTGGGTGGTTTAGCCTAAATTAGTGGATTTCTCCCGGATTAGTTTACTGGACGCTCGCCGTTTGCCATTTTCGTGGATCAAAATGGGCTACGATTTTGAGGTTGATTCCTTCTTAAGAAATATTTTAGACATCTTCAGCTATGACATATATTTTACTCAAGAGTTAATGGATTTAAAAGAATGAGATTTCGTCTTTGTTTCAATCATAACGAAACCTCTGTTTGCGCTGGAACTTGTGACCTTTTGGTGTTTAATGAATTTTTAGCAACTCTTGGGGTTCGATTTTCGAAATGGTTTCTTCAGAAAATTCATTCATCACATCTTGTAGTTCAACACAGTCAAATTTTAGATCAAATAGACAAGTTTTGGACCACAAACTAAATTGATTTTGGAAAACAAAATTTCTGGTCACAGATGCAGTTTTGGTAATGGTTTGGGCAATTTACTGATCTTAATCTAGAAAGATTTGGGTTAAGGTGTCTGCATGAAAAATGTCTTTTTATATGTCCTTTATAACATATTCAAATTTGAGAATTTTCTGAAATCTTTTGATTAGGTTTCTAGATTTAAACTTGGAGACGTGCGAGTGGACCGGTTTCTGCCGGTTAGGACTGATAGTGGTTTTGGGATTGTTCTTGATGTTGTGCTTGCGGGGCGATGCGTATTTGGTGATGCGGTTGACTTTTGGCATACTTAGAGTTTATGCTTAATAATATGTGAAATTGATGGCATAATTGTGCAATTGAGTGCTTGATTGTTGTTATGGATTATTATTACAAAAACTGGATTTTGGTATTTAAAAAGAAAATATATATATCAAGTGTTGGTTTTTTACGCCAAAAAATATTTTATGTTCTATATAAAATCGTGGGATTTTGAAATAGGAGAGTACCATATTTTATGGTTCAATTTGAATGTGTGACAACGCACAATTATTTTACCGAGTATTTTTAATACGAAGAAAAGAGACCGAGTCCATTATTTGAAATGGAAGTATTTTTACCTTTTGTTGTTTAATGAATTTTTAGCAACTCTTGGGGTTCGATTTTCGAAATGGTTTCTTAACAAAAGTTGTTCATCACATCTTGTAGTTTAACACAGTCAAATTTTAGATCAAATAAACAAGTTTTGGACCTCGAACTAAACTGATTTTGGAAACAAAATTTCTGGTCACGGATGTAGTTTTTGTAACGGCTTGGGCAATTTACTGATCTTAATATAGAAAGATTTAGGTTAAGGTGTCTGCATGAAAAATATCCTTTTATATGTCTTTTACAACATATTCAAATTTGAGAATTTTCTGAACTTGTTTGATTAGGTTTTTGGATTTAAACTTGGAGACGCGCAAGTGGACCAGTTTCTACCGGTTAGGACTAGTAGTGGTTTTGGGATTGTTCTTGATGTTGTGCTTGTTGGGCAATGCATATTTTGTGATGTGGTTGACTTTTGGCATGCTTAGAGCTTATGCTTAATAATATGTGAAATTGATGGTATAATTGTGCAATTGAGTGCTTGATTGTTGTTATGGACTATTTTTGCAAAAATTAGATTTTGGTATTTAAAAAGAAAAATACCGAGTGTTGGTTTTTTCTATCAAAAATATTTTATATACTATATAAAATCGTGGGATTTTGATATAGGAGAGTACCATGTTTTATGGTTCAATTTGAATGTGCGACCACGCACAATTATTTTACCAGTTATTTTTTATACGAAGAAAAGAGGCAGAGTCCATTATTTGAAATGGAAGTATTTGAATGCAAAGTACGATGCTCTTGGCCAAGTCTGGGTGTGCGTGTGATTGCTATCAGAACCTGTCACTCGATAAAAGTCGAGGAGGTGATGCTCCTTCAGGAATACCCTTGACAATGGATGCCGGTCGCAATAGAGGCTGGACCGATGCTCCTTCGAGAATGCCGTTGACAACGGATGCCGGTCACAGTGGAGGCTGGGTCGATGCTCCTTCAGGAATGCCGTCTAGATGTACACATTGCCGTGCCCGACGAAGTAGGACGATGCCCGGTTATGCCGGATGACCACCGACTGATGAGTTGACCATGGCCATTGGATCGTAAATAATTGGGGCGCTTGAATGAGTGAGATAGCCATGCCTGATTATGGGACAAAATTGTGTCACGTGAAATGGGACGTGTCATAATAATTTGGCCTTATAATCGGAACCCTTTGTGAATATTTGATGATTGATGTGCAATGTTCCAGTTATTGAATATGTTTTTTGTATGCATATGTATATGAGATGTATTAATGTGTAGAGAGGTGCTGAGGCGAGGTAAGTCCTGTATGTTGCATGTTTAGACTACCTCTAGGTAAATTCTCGTCTTAATCGGGATTTAGGGTGTAGACTTGCTAAGATTTATTCCCACCCCATTGTGGTTTAAACATTTTCAGGTCCTTAGGATGGAGAATCCGGAGCCTAAGGCGAGAGGGTTCGGAGTGTAGGTTGTTTGGGAGTCTCTTTTTGGAGACAGACCTTTGTATATGACTTGTAGGGTTGACCAAGTATGTTTATAAAGCATGTTTTGTGAAAATTGGTTGTCCTGCTTTTACTATCCCATGTATTTGATTGTTGTCCGGGGTGTGTTTAATTTGTTTCTGAATGTGTATAAAATGAAAAGGGTCGGCGACGCGTCCTGGAACATCGCAAATTTTTTTTAGTCAATCGTCGAGGGGTGTGCGCGTGCCCGGGTTCGGGGGCGTGATAATTAGGGGTGAGCACGGTTCCTGATTCCCTTTTTCTAGGAATCGACTATTCTCGGTTCTAGTTTCGGTTCCTATGAGAACCAGAACTGGTTAGGACTCCAAAAATAAATCCCCAAATCAATTCACCCTTAGACGACACTTTCATCTTTCACATCTTCTCCTCTGATTTTCTCTCGTTCTTGCTCGACGCCACCACCGCTTGCCCTCGACACCACTACCGCTCGCCCTCGACGTCACCGCCAGACGTTGCTCACCCTTGATGCTGCCTCTGGAAACCGCTGGACACCAGTCGCCCAACGTCGCCTCGCCCTTTCCTCCCTCGACGTTGTCACCCCTTGCTCGCCTCCCCACTCAATCACTACCAGACGCCAATTGTCCCACCGCTGGACGCCAGTCGGCCCAAACTCGCCTTGCCCTTGCCTCCCTCGATACCATTAGCCCTCGCTCGCCTCGCCACTCAGCCACTCGCCGTCAATGCCGCCAGTGGATGCCATTGGTCCCCTTAGTGGAGGCCGCTCGCTGCTCCCCCAGCCACCCCCAATGCTGCTCGCCCGGTCGCCCCCGAAACAGCTATTGTATAGGAAGTTGTGCATTTATACAAAGGTTTCTGCTAAGTTGACTTATTGCAATGTTTTCATATGATTTGCCTTTCTTCTGCCCTCGTTGGACCTTAGCTATCACGTTCCTTTTTTAAAAAAAAATTTACAATATCCCGGTTGCCTTGTGTCTGACATCTTTTCCTTTTAATGTACTTTACAGGGTTCATAAACCTTGGGTCATCTGAATCAAATGAAGTTTGTAATCGAGAGGAGAAAAGAACAATTGCTCCTGAGCATGTACTTAATTGTTCTTCATTGAACACACTCCTAAGCATGTAATCGAGATTGAGTCATGATAGGCTGGAATTTTTCAATTCAGTAAACATCTGTCTCGAAGGTTTTAAATAGAATGCACTGCTTTCATATCCGGTGCCCCTTAGTTGTTATATATTGTCTAATGTGCAGGATAATGGCCTTGTTGTCATTTTTGAACCTAGGATTCTTCTTGATGGAGACCACCCTATTCAGAGGACTCATGAAGTGGCAGAGAAGGTTTGGTCTGAGGTATTTTTCTATTTGGCTGAGAACAATGTTTTGTTTGAGGGTATCCTGCTTAAACCCAACAAGGTAACTCTTGGAGTTACCATGTTGAGCATAAGGAGAAGGCTTGTCCTGAGACAATTGCCAAGTACACTCTTACAATGTTGAGAAGGAAAGTTCCACCTGCTATTCCAGGAATCATGGTATGTTTATGTTGACATTTATACATCTTTGCAGCCTGTTGTAGTACATATAAGCCTAATGATTTGGCAGGCTGGTTGTGTGTTGTCATGAGGGTTCCCTGTTCTTTACTGCTGCAATGTGTCTAATTGTAATGTTTCTTTGCATGATAAAAGCAAATAATCTTTCGGGCTGTCTGCTTATTGTTATATTGTCTAGTCTTCTCATGCTTTTCTGTGCTGCAGGCTTGAGCTTCGGCGTCAATGCAATTGTAGCTTTGGATGGGACGCTGTTGTTAGAAGAACTAATCCAAGCAAAAGAGGTTATTAGTTTTCTGTATCATGTTCTCTGTATTGAAGGGAAATAGGAATCACATTCTCTGCTTTGACTTCCTTCTTTTTACCTTTTGATAGGGTTTGTGTTGATTCCTTAACAACTTTGCATTTTGCTTCTTTGAACTGTTTATGGTTTGATGCTTGGCAATTTTTAGTTTACTAAAGAAAAAAAAAACTGATTTCCATCAATTTGGTGGTGAAGGAATTCTAAAGTGGAAGGAAAAAGAATATCCTTCTTGCGCTGGAAAAAGGTCTAGATAAAGCATCTATTGAGGAATCAACCTCTTCTTGCCCAACATTGCCCAAGAAAGCAAACAGACTTGAAATCGCTAATGAAAATTTGCTTATATATGTCTCTTTCCTTCTACTTCAGATATTAAATTGAGTTTATAAAGATAAATTTTAAGGCTTTCTATTTTGCAGCATTTGAGGAATCAATATGACGAACTTTTTCCTACATTGTGTGAAGATCACCTTTATATGTGGGAACAATTTTTATGGGCTTGCGAACTTTGGTATTCTAACAGCATGAAAATTCAGTTTGCTCATGGAGCACTCAAGACTTGCCTAATCCTCATTGCTGGATTTCTTAACCATTCAGTATGTTGTTTGACTATTCTCATTTTATTTTCATGATTTCTCAGGTCTCGAGAGCATTTCTCGACATGTTTATTTACCATTTTGATGCAGCTATCTTCCAATGGGTATCAGTTTAGTCTGACTGAGACTCTTTTCTTGGATCTGACCTCATCGCAGTAGCAGAATTACCATTAAGTAAGTAGATGATGAACACCAACTTTATGATTTGCATAAATTTCTTGAGCATGACTTTCTTCTTGAGAAACTATCTCGTGAAGCTCCAATATATGTCATCATGGAAGGAAGTGAACCACCTTTCTTCACGCGCTTCTTCTCATGGGACTCCACGAAATCTGCTGTAAGTAATTGTAATCATTATACATCTGAGTTTTTGCTATCCTAGAATTCTGACTGCTTTTTTTTTTCCTGGTGAAGATGCATGGGAACTCATTCCACAGGAAGCTTACAATTGTTAAGTATGGTGGTACACCAACTATTGATGTAAGACTTGCGTACTTTGAAGCTGCTAAATATGCCTACTTGAATGATTCTTAGCTGTTTAGGACTATCATGCATATCCACTTCTTATCAGCTTGTTTATGCCTGCATGTGGATATTTTGACTCTTTAAGGAACTCATGCTTGGTCCAAGTTTGTTGCATGTATTAGTGATTTTCTTGTGTTTGTCACAACAAAAGTTGCTAAGTTGCCATCCTTTTTTTGATCTTGGCTTGAGCTAACATAGAAGCTTTGGTTTGTCTCTTTCCTTCTTCATTATAGTTCAAATATAAAATATAAAATAAAATATAAAATATAAAAAACAACAAAAACAACAAAAAAACCAAAAAACAAAACAAAACAAAACAAAACAAAACTGGTTAGAACCTAGAATCGATCTTAGAACCTGTGATAGGGTAGGTTTCAGGTTCTTGGCTCGACGAGTAGGCTCCATGTTCCAAAAAATGAGGCACCTGTATCCGAGAGTAGATTCCAGGTACTAGACGGAACCAAACCGGAACCAGGAACCGCTCACCCCTGGCGACAATTGTTGCCTTGACTTTCATTTTCTCCCTTTCTCTCTCCCATTTCCCTCCCCCATGCGCACATTCACACCCCCCCCCTCTGCCGTTCTCTTCTTCCCTTTTCCCCCACAATTCTTCCTCATGTAAACTTTTTCTCTTCCCCCTGGTTCTGTGCTTCTCCATCTCGTTGCTGCTGCACGCCTCATCCATCATCATTTCCTCCCCACCAGCTCACCATCCCCACTATCCATCATTCCCCCCCCTCCATCACTCCATCATCATCCCATCTTCCACCATCACCGCCACGTCCATCATTCACCGACCAGCTTTAGCTCACCGCCTCACACGCCCTTAGCTTCACCACCACCATACACCACATCATCTTCTCCAACTCCACAGCCACCGAACAACTGCCGCCCCAGCATCGACGCCTAGCCCATCACGTGTCCAGCCGAGTTGCCATCCGCCCAAATCCTCCACCACAGCCCCGCGGCCACTGCACCAGCCCCAAGCCGAAGCCCCCTCTCTCTTGGCTGAAGGCTTGTAGGCCAGCCACCGCCACCAATTGAGCCTCGTCCGAGCCGCGGTTGCTACGCCCTCGCTGTCGTCGCGTTGCCATCGCCGTGAGCTCGCTGCCGTCATAATCCTGTGAGTTAACTCCCTAATCTTTGATTAGACTGTTAATTGTGTTTAGATGGTGTTTAGTTTAATGTTAATCATGGTTAGATTAGTGCTAAGATCTATTGGTGTTAATCAACCATGGTTAGGTTAGTTAATCATGGTTAGGTTAGTTAACCTTGGTTAGGTTAGTTAACCATGATTATGTTAATAAATCATGGTTAGGTTAATTAAGCTGGATTAGCTTAATTAATCACAGTTTACTGGACACTCGCTGTTTGCTATTTTAGTGGGTTAAAATGTGCTACGATTTTGGAGTTGCTTCCTTCTTGAAAAATGTTTTAAACATCTTCATTTATGACATATATTTTACTCAAGATTTTCTGGATTTAAAAGAAAAAGATTTCAGTTTCGTTGCATGCAAGGCAGAATCTCGTTTTGTGCTAAAACTAGTGACCTTTTAGTGTTTAAAGGATTTTTATTAACTCTCTGGGTTTGATTTTTGAAAGAGTTTCTTCACAAAATTTTTTCATCACATCTTGAAGTTTAACATAGTGAAATTTCAGAATAAACAGGAAGTTTTGGAACTCAAAGCAAGCTGGTTTTGAAAAACATAATTTCTGGACACGGACACAATTTTGGTAACGGTTTGAGCGATTTACTGCTCTTATTCTAGGAAGATATAGGCCAAGGTGTTCCCATTAAAAGTGTTCATTTAAGTGTCCTTTATAACATATTTAAATTTGAGAAATTTCTAAACTCGTTTGTTTATAATTCTGGAATTAATCTTGGGGACATGCGAGTGTACTCAATTTCTGTCGGTGAGGGCCGGTTGTAGTTCTGTGGTTGTTCTTGGTGTCTTGCTTGCTGGAAAATATATATTTTGTAATGTGGTTGATGTTTGGCATGCTGAGAACTTATGTGTGAATTTGGTGACTCATATATATGCTATGATGTGCCATTGATTGCATGATGGTAGTTAGTGATTTTTAGTGTAAAATTCAGTTTTATGGGTTTTTAAATGGAAAAGTGCCATGTGTTGGTTTTTGGACGCCAATTTTTATGTACTATATAAAATTGTGGAGTTTCAAAATAGGAGCGTACCAAGTTTTACAGTTCCCTTTTGAATACGTGACCACGCACGATTATTTTACCGGGATTTGTAATAAGAAGAAAAATTGGCCAAGTTCATTATTTGAAAGCAAGGTATTTGAACGCAAAGCATGGTGTTCTTGGCCAACTATGTGCTTGTATCCCATCCTGATGCGTTTACATGGGACAATGCTCATTTGTGGAATGCCGTCTAGGCGAAGGATGCTAGACGTTGCCATTTGCAAATAGATTTCGGAACAAAGCTCCTTTGTGAAATGCCATCTAGGCAGAGGATGTTAGACGTTTGCCATGCCTGATGGGATAGGATGATGCCCGATTATGCCGGATGACCGCCAACTATTGAGTTGGCCGTGGCCGAGGGGTCATAATAACCGAACACGCTTGAATGGTTGTGCTATTATGCTTGATTATGGGGCAAAATGGTGTGGCATGTTATGGGACATGTCATAACGGTTTTACCTTATAATCGAGACCCATGTAAATGTTTGGAGGATGAGAATCCTGTGTTCTGGTTAATAAATTATGCTTGTTGTATTTATAATGGCATATGTGATGCCGCTAATCTGCAGAGATGTGCCGAGGCGAGGTGAGTTTTGTATGATGCGTGTTTAGGAACACTTTTGAGGCAAATTTGAGTCCTAATCGAGGTTTAGGGTTTTGACTCGCTGAGATCTTATCTCAATCCATCATGGTTAATCTTTTTCAGGGCCGTAGCGTGGAGATCTATTGAGTGCGGATTTGGTGGGCGCAAGATGTGACATATTTTTGGATGGCCTTGCCATTAGTTAAGTAGGTTGACCCTAATCCCTAAGGATTTTGAGAGGGTCAATAGAAAGTGACCGTAAGAAGGCTTGTACTATTAAACTTCCTAGGGGTAATAGTGAATAAATGAATATGTGGTTTTCGGCAACGTTTGTTGCGTTTTTACTATCCCTATTGTTTGTTTGTTGACTGGGGGTTTATTTAATTCGCTTATGTATGTGCTTAATTGAAACATAAAAAGAATGGGTCGGCGACGCGTCCTGGGACGTCACATTTTAATCGACCACCGAGGGATGTGCGCATACCCGGGGTTCAGAGCGTGACATCCTTGCCCGAAGTGGTATCAAAGCCTAGTCAAGGTCTGAAGTAATAAGGTGCGATGGGTCATGGGATAGTTAGCTAGGAAAGACATTTTCCTTACGCTTATGCTTGTGATGGATTGACTGTTTTGTGCAAGTCACTCAAATTTCTAATTCCATGTTAAAATTGGAAAGCAGGTTTTTGTAAAGATTCTGTAAGATGAGCAATCCTGATCAGAGGACTCCTCAGAAGAGGGCAATTTCAACTGGTACTCGGGGAAGAATGCCGACTAGGATCGGTGCCCAAGATAGAGCGCCAACTTAGGCTAGCGCGAGGGAAAGAGTACTGCCACAGGCTGGTACTAGGGGATGAGCACCGGGCGATCCTAGGATAGATGGGATCATTTAGGTGCTAAAGACTCTGGGGAATATGATCGGTCAACAAGCTCATAACCAAGCTACTACTACCACTGCCGCCACTACTGCCGCCAATGCCGTTGCCGTTGTTGCCGCTGCACCTGCTGAAGTCCCACCAGGAAATGGGAATGGTGAGCAGCTAATGCACAAATTGGTGAAGCAATTCCCAAAGCTGAAACCGTCGAGGTTCTTGCGTGTAAGCGATCCTGAGACTGCAACCCTTTGGATCCGAGAGCTAGAGAAGGTTTTCACGCTACTTAGGTGCTCTGTAAAGGACAAGGTAGTCCTGGCGGTCTACCAGCTGCAAGGTAACACGAGCACTTGGTGGGAAACCACCAGGGGGAGAGTGTTTCCCGAAGGTACAATTCCAGAGTGGAATGCCTTCGTGAAGGTCTTTTACGGAAAGTACTTTTCAAATTGTGCTAGAGAGCAGAAGATGATCGAGTTCCAGCGCCTTCATCAGAGTCAGATGTGGACGCAGAGGACAAGCCAAAGTGGGAGAAGGGTATGTTGGCGGAGGATTGGCTATTGGAGGATGGGGAAAATGTGGTGGAGGTGGGTACGTCACTTGATATGGTGGATATGATGGGTATGCAGGAGCTGTCGCAAGGTATGTTGTGGCGAGTGCACCGTAAGGAGGAGCTGATGCGGGAGGAGGTGCAGAGTACGAAAGCAGCTAAGGAGCCAAAGAAGCCACATATCGCGGTGCAGATGGTGCACAGCTTGCTCCTGGTTTCTACAACAGCACAAACACAATATTGTTCAGAATCCACTACAGAATTATCATGGTAAATGGTGATAATTATATTCAATACCAAATGAAATTGGCACCTACCATTGCATTTGCATAATGTAATACCAAGCGTGCTTCTCTCACATATTTGGAATCAGAGAAAAAATAGGCACTTTGATTTAGACAATCAAAACCTTTCTTTCTAGAGGATAGCAATACGTGTGATAAGTGACAGTTGTCCTACTTCACAATTTGATGCCGCAGAGGTAGACTGGGGGTATCTGCTGCGTCAATATGCTATACACGTATAAAAACATAGCGGAGGAGAGGAGAATTTGCTAGAAAACCCATCATATGCAGCACAACTCATATGGAAGAAAGACTGAGATAGAAGAACCCGGTAAGCTGTCATCGGACTATCTTCATCTTTTACCTAAGATGTCTTACGTTTATCAAGGGGAGGATGTTACTCAGATCAGCATTTTTTTTCATTTATGTACCAAGTCATACCATACTGCACATCTTCTGCCTAAGGGGGAGGCTACGTAATTGGTTGCCTATATAGTTCTATGAAACAAAACGAGTGAACAGTACTACCAAGCACTCACATTATATTGCTAGGAAACGAGTGAATTTGAGAAATTACACCACTAATCTTACACAAAGGTCATATGATGTACTCCATCTTCTAACATTTTTTTCTTGTATGTTGCTTCTGAATCTGATACATAATTCTCACGCATAAGAAAGGAGGAATAGATTTTACGGATCGTACCTGCCCGTTTTTTAGTCCGAAGAGTCCAGGCCGTATTATTGAAGCTCTGAGAAAGAACCTTATGGAGCCAAACCCCTGAGACCAAGGAAAACACAGCTAAGACAAGAACTATAGCTACTCAACGACCAAAATCCAAAACAAGTCAAAAACAGTTTTGTTAGCAAAACGGAGTCCTATAAGGAGGAGCTGATGCGGGAGGAGATGCAAAGTACGAAGGCACCTGAGGAGCCGAAGAAGCTACGTATGGCGGTGCAAACAGTGCACAGTTTGCTCCCAGTTTCTACAACAGAACAAGCACAACATTGTTCAGAATCCACTACAGATTGATCATGGTAAACGGTCATGATAATATTCTATATGGAGGCAGTGGCAACGTGCCAAAGAATGCAACGGATCTGAGCTTGCCGGACACAAACGGCAAATTAGAGTCGCCGACAGGAACTCCTGGAGGGGAGAGAGAGAGAGAGCATCTTCTTCGCTCCTTACGAGAGGGAGACCCGACAATTCGAAGTATTAGAGAGAATTTTTAGATCTTTCCCAGTGGGACCAACCATTGATGTGGCTCCGCATGTCACTCAAGGACGTGGAGAGGGACGATGCTCCCGTGGTGAAGCAAGACCGCCTAGTAACTTCTCTATGAAGATAAGGTATACAGAGAGTAGTACACTGCAAAGTTCGGCGTATGACCTTAACCAAGAATGACTTCGTCCTGGAGAATATGTAGCGAGTAGTACGTAGCTCGGCATATGACCTCAACCAAGAATGACTTCGTCCTGGAGACTTAATTGACCATGGGACTGAAGCTCAGAAACGGTTGCAGAGCGGTGGGAGTTTCTAGGAGACGTGAGCAATGGAGAAGGGAGTTGATTAAGCACCATCTTAGAAATGTTGAAGGACGGAAGAGAGGCTGTGAGAAGCACTGCAAGGACGTGAAGGCGGAGCCGAATTATTTGTCTTCTGGTGCGGATCAGCCTTCCAAAGACCAGAAAAAAATGAAGCTGAAGGCACGCCCAAATAATGCCAAAACCCCAACTTAGGCTCTCACGAGGAGTAAGAGATCTCTAGACTTAGGCTTCAAACACTGATACAGTATCCACAAATAAGAAAAAATTAAAAATGGCAACTAGACAATCACATCAATAAAGAAGGAATCACGTATCGAAGCTTGCAATGTCAGTTTCACACAGACATAACTTGAATTTGATTCCTTCCTTGCATGAACTGTCCGCATGCATGAAAACATGGCAAGAAACCGATGACGAATATCTTATAAGGTCGTTGTGAAATGCGATTGTTATCTTGTGTTACTATTCCGTGACAAGACAATAAATAATCTGCACAGCATCAGGCAGACAACTTAGCCGTGCCAAAACCACCTTGGCGTCATTCAAACAATTCAACTCCTCAAACACCAACTCAGCAACATCAAAGTAAACTGCATCAACTGATGCAGTTTACTTTGATGTTGCTGAGTTGGTGTTTGAGGAGTTGATGTTTGATGTCACTGCCTTTGCTATGGTTTCTGATGTTGCTCGGTTGGTGTTTGATGGGTTGAATTGTTCAAATGACGCTGAGGTGGTCTTGGCACAGCTGAGTCGCTTGTATAATGCTATGCAGGTTGTTGATTGCATTCTCCGAAGAAACTCTTCATGGGATTACAATATGAGAAAATTCAGGTTTCGCAACAACATTAGAAGCTCTTCTCTGCAGCTTTCTTGTCGACCCAGCCGATGCAGAGCTCATCGACTTCTATCTCAAGAGGAAGGCGATGGGAAGAGCACACAAACCTAAAGTCATACCGTAATAACATATGGAACCACCATTAGGAGAGAGAGAATGGCAAAATTGGGATGTGAAAATTAGAGGTTGGAAAGATGAAACAGGCTTAAAATGGATATGCATATGAAGGAATTTAGGAGTTTATGGGGTTCGAAAGAATGATAGGCGAACCCTGCATACCAACTCATTCGTATAGGTTCATACATGCTATTAACTTGTAATGTATATAAGTAAAGTGCAATCCTATCATTAATTAGGTCATTTGTTTTATTAGTATGTGTAATGTATAGAAGAAAATCAAATCCTATCATTTATTGGTTATGTTATATTATTTGTTTGCATGGTATATGTAAGTAAACTAGAATCCTATCATTAGTTAGGGATTTATTTTGTTTATATTTGTATGATGTATACAGGTAAATTGAAATCATATCAGTGGCAAGGTTTCACATTGCCAGTTGACCTAACAAAAATCCTTGAAAATTTCCTTTCCTGTCAAGGTGAAACCTACACGGGTCCATCATCTATTATATTTATTATTTTTACTATTATAAATTTAAAATAAAGAAAAAATAAAGAGAATATATCTTGAGATACATTTGTAAATAACATTGCTTATCCATTTATATATTCTTTACATACAAGTACAATGAATGATTTAATTATATTTTGCTACTAAGAGATAGTATTCAGGTTTAGTTATATCAAACTAGCACATAAATATGTACAAATTAACTCTAAAAAGTCCAACTTTTAGGTTATATGGATATCTGATTTAAAATGTCTCAGAAATTTAAAACAATAAAATATCTTCAAACAAACAAATTTCTTCTATTGATTCATACAAAGGAATCGAAAGGTGGATTTTGTAGAGCATATATACCTTGCTAGTTAGAATAATAGAAATGGAAAAATTAGTAAACAAAAAACTAAAATATTCACAAAGATACACATGACAAAATTATTTCAAATAAATTTGAAGTGCATAAGTAGGAAAAGAGATAGATTTGAAAAGTATGTCCGTTACATCCCCATTGTGTTTTAGAAGTCAATGGTTTGCTGTTCCATGATCCATTACGTGCCGACTAAACTATTTTGCTTCCTACCACCACCAGCCCTGGAGTCAATATTCTTAGGGGTGTCCTGGTGCACAGATGACAATAATTTACAATTTGTATAAGTGATAGATACGTATCACAAAATGTACGATCCAAGGAAGAAATGGAATCCTTAGGATAGCAGATACACACACTGTAAAAGGAACACTAATATGCACTCTGCCCGAAAAGAAGTATCCCTCTCGATCTAGCATGGAGGGCAAACTTCATCCTTCCAATTAAAATCTATACAACTCTCCCAAAATTACAATACCATAAGACATGACCCATTTTTAAGGAAAGGAAAGCATCAACTTGCTTCCAACTACAGGCAAAAACAGCATCTACAGGTCAGGACTTGCTCAATGAATAGGGTTCTTACATTCACCATCATTTAGATCCATGTCGAGAGGCAGACAACTCTCAATGGTTGTTTGAAGTTCCTCAAACACAGGACCATGGTTGGTATTTTAAAGTTGTCATGGAACCTGGGCTGGGGATTTATAGACTCGTGTAGAGAATCTCTTAGGCTTGAATACCAGATTGGGGGATTGAAGTGTGCACCTGCTTCCCTGTCATCCAGTGCAATTACAGTAGTTAATCAGGCCAAAACTCTTAACAGATCCGTATAAGCAGGACGGTGCTTTTGTTTATCTAATTGACTTCATGAATAGGGTGACGCAACACCATTAGCACATCAGTAAAGTTATATTAGAGTAATCGGGCATAAGCAACAGAGGTATGTCAACATACTACCTTTGACTTACAACACTATCACCAAAAGTTTAAAAATGATCACAAACATCTGAAAATTTGTGCACTGTTAGGGTAATCAGTGTCTTACGAAGTGAGTTAAAGAGATTACTATTCATCCATCATAAGAAGCGGCTGAAGACATCTCTTGGCTAGAGCAATGTGTGATATTACACCCTCGCATACATTAAAAGAAGGAAAATTCCAGGTGCTTGGTCCTCAAAGATATCAAGATGACATACTTCCTCTTCGGAGGTACAGACAATTCTTAGCTGGCTTAAAGAAGTCACTTTCAGTTGTTCAAGCTTTAGTCACTGACCTTGTGATGACTCATCCTTAGCTGCCTTAACCTTCTCTATCGCATGAAACACACGGTAAAACAACATTGAAAACATGCATGTTCTCTCCTTCAGAGGAAAAGAAGGAAATTCCTCCAGTAGGCAACTGACCAACACATTACTGAAGAAAAAAGCCATACCTTCGTCACTCTGTCAATGTTGAACCCATTCTCATTCACAAGAAAGGAAATTAAGCCCTTGAAAGGAAAATAACAATCAGTTAGGAAACGAGTCAAAAATTCAAAAAGTGAAATGTTGCAAGTAAATCCCAACATGAAAATGGCCCACCTCCTCATTTGCAGCAGTCCATTTTATCTCAGGTTGTTCTTCCGTAGAAGCTACTGCTTCCTTGAAAAGCAGTCAAACTTCGCTATAGGGCCAATTATCTGGTATCTCATACGTATTCAAAATTCAAGCAAATGTTTCCTTAAGAAGGATAGCCGAACTCAATAAAGACTTCCAAGTAATGCAAAGAGCCTCTGGGTCTCAAGGATAGAGAAATGATATGATTTTGTTCAAGTGAGATCAAGCAACAGACAAAGCAGACATCAGAGTAGATAAAAGTATCATAGTAAATCAACACACAAAGTAGCATGGTCGATGCTCTAATTGCCAGCCCAAATCTATTGGTGGCAAATGATCTTTCAGTTTCAAATTGTTGACCAAATATTTCCACGCCAGCTGAGTTTGAAAGATAATTCTTTTAAGTCAAGGAATTCAGCAGCCAAGACTATTACAGTGAGAAACTTTGCTGCCTAATTTTGCTGACAAGTCAGGGGACAAGATAACAAGATAAGAGCATAAGAAGCACCTCTGCCTTTTTATGTTCTCTACTATGTTTTCTATGGAACCGTGTCGATGGATAACCTTAAGAGCAGTCAGCCCTCCAATAACTGATAAATTCATTCCAAAATAAAGCCACTGAAGTAATCAAGCTAAAAAAAAATGAGAGGGAAAAATGATATGCGATAGCATAAAACAGTTAACAGAGCACTGCAACAATATCACATCTACCTCAAATGCTTTCACAATAATCACATCCAGAGAGAATGCACAGGTCAATGAATTGACCCATATCCAAAGTCATCTCCTCCAAGATGTAAAAGTCAGGAAAGTGAGAAAAAATTTAAGCAATCACAATGAATAAACTTTTCTAATTACCTTGGAAATTTCAAATTCCATGACTGGAACTTTTCTTGAGCTGGGATCCATTAAATGGCGAAGAAATTTAGGAGCTCCAAAAGTAAGGGAATCCATGTCTTCAGAAGCAACCGCATAAACCTGGAAAACAAATATTACAGCTAAAGCTTTATGGTAGATGAATTCTGGTTGGCACACAACAATTAAGCAATGATAGGAATTCAAAATCAGTGAAAATTCCTTGGACAAAGGGCTTAGTAAAGAACATACCAAATGTACATGGAGAAGAAGACATTAGACAAGTGCACAAGCGTATGTGTGAGTGAAAAGGGAAATTAAATCACGTTCACATAGTGTTAAACGATTGGTTATCATGGGAAAACAATGAACAATTCTAAATCAGAAGAAAATCAAATGGGAAGATACTTGCCTTTCCAGCTTTGCAACGTGCAGCACATTGTGCCTCTGCTTAGTAGCCTAAAGTACAAAAACTGAAATTGGTATCTGAACTTTTTGTTAGAAATAAAAAGAACAAACTTTTCAGACAGAATAGCAACCTCAACTACTGGGACACCAATAAGCCTTAATAGTCTTTTGCACTCTTCATTGTGCTGTTGCGTCACCTGCAAGAGTATCAAAGCCATGTACCACTAGTGCACACACATCCAATTAGCTATGTAGATAGGTTTTTCTGGAAAACAGAGACAAAATCAAACTTCACATCAAATAAGACAAAAATATTGCACCATAAGGAAACCTAAACGAGACCAACCTTCACAGTTCTTTTACTGAATTTCTCTCTGTCTTCCTTGTTTTGAGACTGCAGACACAATGAATACAGAGCTCACTGAGCATTTTTGTACTCTCTGTTTCTGGGTGCTTAGGTGTGCGAGAGAGAGAGAGAGATGCATATACTGCAATGGCTACTGCCAACTCCTCAGAGACAGCTGCCGTCTTCGAAAAACTGCTCGGAAACTCATTTAAGGTAACTAAACATATTCATAGATAATTCCAAAAAATAGAAAAGATAAGACTACATAATAATAAAAGTACCGTTTTGCAAGCTCTTTCTTCTTCAAATCAGGAGGTGGACCATCAAATACGTAGCTATCATAACAACAGCAAAACATAATTCAGAGAAGCACGAGCTTCATTCTTCTTGCATTCTATCCCAATGAAAACACAGGAGGTGAAGAAAAAAAGTTTACACTGACTTTATGCCCGCCTCCAACAGCCTAATCGTCCGGTAAAACATGCCTTGCAGATGACTACATGAGAAAACAAATCGAAAGGCGGCTCAAAGTCAATCTCATATACATAAAACCGAGTCCAAGAGATAACATCTGAAGCATCAAAACAGAAGGCTAGTCAACAATTCAACCATAAACTATACGAAACTCGAGAAAAGTGGATTTTATTTCCATGGAGTATTACAATGCCAGCGTACCTGGTGACTTCACCAGCCTCATTGGTGAGCGTCTGAGTCCCCTTCCTCCCAACCACGACCTAATCCACCAATCAAAAGAACCAAAAAAACCCCAACACTCAAAATCCAAATCCCAACCGACAAACCGAAACGCGCAATTGCAGGCATCAATCCATAAAGAAGCAACTTAACGAGGAACTGATAGATGCTCATGCTAGCATCGACGGCGATCCTCCGGCCGAAGTAGCTCTCGAGCTTCTGCTCCTTCATGGCGGTCGGGGCAGTGTCCGCCAGTAGCTTCGCCAGTCCCTATCGAAATCAGGGGACGAGACTCGATGAACAACATACGGAAAATGATCGGATTGAAAGAAGATGGAGATCGAACTGAAACTACCTTGATGCCCATATGAGAGAGAGAGAAAGAGAGAGAAAATTGTTGCAGTGGGAATTGAGGAATGAAAGGGAAGCTACTTGGGATGAATTGAATTCTAGGGTTTCGAGCTCTCCCGCTTCCCGCCTAATTTGGATACCATTGCGTTTGCCCGGGGTGAAGCGTGGGAGTCACGCGCAGGTGTCGCGACTGGTTTTTTTGGGTGTTAGTTATAAGTTCTCGGCCCGTTTGAATCAGCAACTGCTATGATACGTACGTTTCTCGGAGCATTACTCCTGTGTTATGCATATTCGTACTCCTATGATTTCTTTAGATTTCCAAAATATCGAAATTAAATCTGCCATTTGATACTAATAACTTCTCATTCCTAGTAATTGAGTGGATGGGAATGTTGAATTCACATGGAGGTCAAAATCGATTAATTGATTGATAGGAATTGGGATATCTAAAAAGCTTTTATCTACTTTATTAATTCAGCCAAGATACTATTCTACTTGTATGTTTGTAGGGAAGAGAAAATGGACTACTATAGTAATTCTTCATGTTTTAGATGAGATATTTGAAGGGTCGACTCATGTTGAACTCGAGATATTTAATTGGAACAACCACTCTTGTATTCTTAATGGCCAAGACAACTGGAGGTGGCAAATTCATTAGTTTCGCAACTATTTTTTTAGGAGAAGTATCAAGGGAAAGTTAATGAATTACTAAGCGGGGACAATCGGTTACGTCATGAAAAATATGTGCCATCACTCAACATGAACTCTTTTAAAGTCCATATTAAGAGTAACTTTTGGGGTTTTATTTAAATAATTTAAATATATAAATCAATTCATTTACAAGTCGTCACTAATTTATTATAAATCAATTAAAAATCCAAGCAAAATGTAGTAAAACATCTCATGTAAACGTGTACGCCGAAATTTTGTTTTGCATAGCAAATTATAGTCCTTTTCAAATGAATGAATTATGGTGGTGAGAATTGACTTTTTCACAATGAACTTCAAGGTTAAATATTTAATTTGCTCTTGAAAATCACAAATGAAGAAAAGAGTGAGAAGTGGCTTTTGATATTAAATAAATATTTAAATTTCATACAAAAGGATTAAGTTTTAGTACCTAACAAGTAACAACGCCAACTAACTTAATCGAACTAAAAAAAAAAAAAGGACAATACTTTTTACGTTTTACTATTCATCATCCAATCATTTTACTAAAGATAGATTTGAGCAAGTACAAATAAATTTACTTATTTACATTTTATATGAAAACAAGTTTAGGTTATTCTCGAGATTTATCTATTAATAAAATGGCTTGTCCATGAACTTTTGTGTATATATGTCCATGTCATACCTAATCAAACAATTGATTGAATTAAATCCCTAAATTTGTCTAATGGATACCATGATTCCTTATCATTTAATTAAGATATTTTAAAATGTTCAATATCATTAACATTTTAGTTATTACAAGGATTGAATCCGTGCAATGTCACTTTCTCGACTTTTGCTCATTAAGAACAATCGATCGTTCCTAACTTTCTCCAAGCTTAAGCTAACTACTGTTGATCTGATTCCAATGCCTAGAATTTCATTGGGAAGACTTCTCATTCATTTAATAAGAAAACAGGATCAAATTCAATACAGTTTGACCCTAAACAAAAACATCAACCTTGCATGGTCTTGCATTTGCAGTTGTTGCTGTATTTCTTCGCATTTAGATATTAGGGACAAATAAATTTGGCATAAAGCATTTGCATTGAGGAAAGCAAGGATCGAGCTATGAGTTTCTTTGGGATTGGCTCGATAGATGGCCCAATATGCGAAATGAGTCCTGAACTCACTTGAGGTTCCAAATCGAGCTGACGGGAGCCTGGCCCTAAGCTAATCAAACTCAACCTAATGAAGGGAAAGGAAGCACAGCCATTCAAGGGCGATTAAGGGAAATTGCAATCAGAATGGCCCTAAAAACGAGGGCTTGTAAATGAAAACGTTCCGAGTATATGAATAAAGCATGGAAGTTACGTAGTATGTATATGTATCTTTCCTTACTATCCATTGTTGTTGGTAATTGGGTGTTTGAGATCGCATGCTTCCACATGTGCTTAATAGAAAGGCAAAAATCAACGCCTCCTAAAACATAGCAAATTGATCCCAATATAACAGATGTCGTGTTCTTGTGGTGAGGGTAAGATCCAAGATGTGACATAAAGCATTTGCATCAAGCAAAGCGTCGATCCCGCCATGAGTTTCTTTAGGATGGCCCGATAGATGGCCCAATATGCGAAATGAATCCTGAACTCACTTTAGGTTCCAAAACCGAGCCGGCAGGAACCTGGCCCCAAGCTAATCAAGCTTGGCCTAATAAAGGGAAAGAAAGCGCGGCCATTCAAGGGCAATAAGAAAAGGCAAAGGAGAATCAAAGAAGGAAAGGGGCATGCAGTTTCCATTTTGACGAGGGAACAATCTCGGCATTCAAGGATCGGATTTCACGGCCTAAAGAAAATAATAAAATCTTGGGCATAAAAAAGAAAAGGATTCTCGGGGCGATTTTTCAGCATAAAATATTGTCAAAGAGAGCTCGAAAAAGAAAAGGTGTAAGATTTTCTTCATGGCCAAGAAAGCCAAGTGGGAGGGATTTTTCAATAGATAATATTGCCAAAGAGAGCTCGAAAAAGAAAAGGCATAAGCTTTTCTTCATAGCCAAGAAAGCCAAGTGGGGGGATTTTTTAACAAATAATATTGCCAAAGAGAGCTCAAAAAGAAAAGGCGTAAGCTTTTCTTCATGGCCAAGAAAGCCAAGTGGGGGGATTTTTCAGTAGATAATAATGCCAAAGGGAGCTCGAAAAAGAAAAGCCGTAAGCTTTTCTTCATGGCCAAGAAAGCCAAGTGGGACTTGGGGAGGGGGGGGGGGTGGACGATCTTTTAGTAGATAATATTACCAAAGGGAGCTTGTCGGACTTGGGGGGACGATCTTTTAGCATATAATATTGCCAAAGAGAGCTTGAAAAAAGAAAAGGGGGGGGGTGGACGATCTTTTAGTAGATAATATTACCAAAGGGAGCTTGTCGGACTTGGGGGGACGATCTTTTAGCATATAATATTGCCAAAGAGAGCTTGAAAAAAAGAAAAGGTGTAAGATTTTCTTCATGGCCAAGAAAGCCAAGTGGGAGGGATTTTTCAATAGATAATATTGCCAAAGAGAGCTCGAAAAAGAAAAGGTGTAAGATTTTCTTCATGGCCAAGAAAGCCAAGTGGGGGGATTTTTCAATAGATAATATTGCCAAAGAGAGCTTGAAAAGAAAAGGCGTAAGCTTTTCTTCATGGCCAAGAAAGCCAAGTGGGGGGATTTTTCAATAGATAAGTGGGGGGATTTTTCAATAGATAATATTGCCAAAGAGAGCTTGAAAAGAAAAGGTGTAAGCTTTTCTTCATGGCCAAAAAAGAGAGCTTGGAAAAGAAAAGGCGTAAACTTTTCTTCATGGCCAAGAAAGCCAAGTGGGACTTGGGGGACGATCTTTAGCAGATAATATTGCCAAAGAGAGCTCAAAAAAGGAAAAAGGTGTAAGCTTTTCTTCATGGCCTAGAAAGAGGAACACCGAGAGAAAGTTATGGTACAAATGATAATAATTTTGTTTCGGAGAATAATTTCTTTTGAGAAATAGTTCTTTTTTATTTTTACTTCCTGGAACAATTTCTAAGTAAAATAACATATTAAGTAAATAGAAAAAATTTCTATTTTTTTTTTTTTTGACCCAGGGAACCTCTATGCGCCGCATCGCGGTAGAGTAACCCTAGGGTGAACTGAGCCACCACCATAGACTCAGCCACAGGTGAATCGCGCGTTGTGTAGCCCGGGGTTCGAACTCCTCCCCTAGCGAAGGGGTACTAAGTCCTAGGCCACCTAAGCCACCGCGGGCGGTGGTTAGACAAATTTTCTATTCTTAGAAATGAAAAAGAAAATTAATGTATTTGGTACAATCCATAATTTTTTGTATTTTTTCATTTTTTCTTGTTGCTCACCGATCGTCGAGTGTCAATCGTTGATCGTCGACTGTCACTGGTCGCCCACCATTGCCTAACCGTTGCTTGCCTCCTGACCATCATGACCCACCATCCACCGATCGCCTCCTGCTGGATTCGATAGTCAACGGTTGCAAGCGGCCCTCTACAGCGGTAGTTGGCAATCTGCGCCAACAATTGGTGGAAGATGGTGGGTGGCAGGAGGCGGGTGGCATCCGACGACCGACGATTGGCGACAGTTGAATGGAAAGTGGCGACCGTTGGCGGTTAGGCATTGATGACCAAGTATCGACGATGGCTAGGAGCAGCGATAGATCCAAGCTGGGGCAAGGAAGAAGAAGTAAAGAAAATAGAAAAGGAAAAAAATGGCTTATTTTTAGAAATTGTTCCTAAAAACAAAAAGTTACTTTTTCTACCTCTTATTTATATTATAAATATATTCATTGCCCACTTTTTTATTTCAAGGAATAAAAAAATTAGTTGACATTACCAAATGGATTTTTATTTTTATTTTTTATTTCGAGGAATAAAAAAAGAAATCGAGAGGAATAAAAATGTTATCATGTAGGTCCTTAGGGTTGGCAAAAGAAAAGAAAAGCAAGAGAGAGAAACAGAGGAAGCAGATTCTCGTGGAGGAGGTGGAAAGAAAAAAGGAAGAGGGAGAGATGCAATTTCACAATAAGTTCATTTAATTCACTTCCGTAGCATCTTCCTCAAAGTTCACTTTTCCTTTGCACTTTAATTTCCAAAAATTTTATACGTCACATTTGAATTTCTCCATCATTTCATTTCAAAGCCTGGCACACCTTGCACCTGGAAAAAGCCAAAAAACGAAATCAAGTTCGCCCCGTTCTGATGTCGAACAACTCGTTTTCAAGTTAGAACCAACGTGCAAAACCAACGTGCAAAAGAATTAGTTTATCTTAAGAAAAGGGCGTGTAAAGGGTATCGGCACTTGGGACTTCGCAAAGGTCACTTTCCAACCGGCCTGAAGAGTACTCTCACATTTAGTTAGATTATGTCTAAAATCATGAAAACCACCTTTTGCTTTTTGCCGGGTCTTTCAAAGCTGACGAATGGACAAGAATTTCCTGAACAATTTCGTAACCGCTTATTCAACTCTTCTTTATTTCCACGTTCAACCATTAAATCCAAGTACCTAGCAATATTGCAAAAGATGAAGACCACGTCCTCTCGTTTTCACACGCACAAAAGCCGAACATATTTATAGACAATTTTTTTTTTTTTTGGTTGCTACAAACCAAATTAAAACGTCATCTTTGAATTAAAACGCTAAATCAAGACCTGATTTCGAACTCTAAAAAGTCAAAAAAGAGAAAAGGCCTAAAGTTAATATAAAGAGACATCCATATATCTGATAAAATTATGAGCCAAAAACTTCCCTCCAAATTAAGGCCTAATATCTATTTTATATCCTTTGGACTACGACCTTTTAACAGTAATATCGGATTGAAATCAATAATTTATGAAAAAAAGGTTACGATTCGTTAGATTATTTGTCATGCACATCATCCACAAATTACCATATCTTTCACACATACAAAATATAGCATGTACGTTGTATATAGTTAGATTATGTCTAAAATCATGATATTGTGCATCTATACTATACTAGTTTAGGTTATATATAAATGATCGCAATTACTTGTAATAGTATTCCGGTGACGTACTAAAAGGCCTTTAGTTATCTGTCTCTTGCCAATATAACCTTTCAATTGAAATAAGTCACCACCCACTTAGATCGTTTTCGCCACAATTCACTGCGAGAGGCTTTGAATCCTAGAGCCATGTTATTGAATCGACGCCAACTTGTCCAAATCTTTGCCTTCATAGCCTGCTGTCCTTCGGTGCTTGCTACTCAACGAACCACCCATCGGACAAGTAATTGTCCTACGAGTTGAACACTGGAAACAAAGACTCGGATCGCTGCCACGTGCGGCAGGATGGTCAAGACCACAAACTTAACCTAGTTCATGTGTTACTAGTCTCTTTTTTTTATCCGTGCCTGCTTCGTCCTCAGAAAGATGATGTCAGCATCAAGTAACCCATATCATTTGTGCCACTCACCACTACACATCACCACAACATCATCGTTATTAGAGGTGGCCGCGAATGGCCACGTATCATAATCCGATTTTGTAATCTTGTCAAGCAATTTTTCCAAACATGGACCTGTCAAAAAACTGGTGGGGATTTTGGTTTGGGAGTAAATCGGTTGAATCACCACATATATATATATATATATGCCAATTAGCACGAAAAAGAGTGCTTATGTGTTTGATGCATTTGGGTGTAAATTATATGTAGGGAAGTTTCGAGACTTAGACTAGTTATTTTTGTTTAATTAACATTAAAAAAGAAATTAAGGGCAATCTTGTAAAAAAGAAAGAACAAGAAAAGTAGGGTGTATTTTTCTTGGATTAATACCCTAAAAAACCCAAATTTGTACATCTATGACAAATTTACCCCAAACTATTTTTTTTGACCGCCAAAAACCCTAAACTGGTATACCTTTGACAAATTTACATACTTATGACAAATTTACCCTCTGTTAGTTTTCGTTAAATTTTATTATCAAATTATTAAGTTAAATGACACGTGACAGTTAACTGGTATACCAATTTGGGATTTTACGTTTCGTTTGTCACAGTTTACAATTTTTGTGATTTTTTTTTGTGGTATTAATCCAATTTAGTGGAATGTATATTTGTCACAAATTTAACAGTTTTTGGTTTTTTGCAGTCGAATAAATTAATTTGGGGCAAATTTATCATAAATGTACCAGTTTATGGATTTTTATAGTCAATCGGGGGTAAATTTGTCACAAGTGTACCAGGTTTGGAGTTTTTTATGGTCAAAAAAATAGTTTGGGGTAAACTTGTCACGGGTGTGCCGGTTTGGGGTTTTTCGGGGATTAACCCATTTTTCTTTTGAGTAGGTTTCGTCGGCTTTTGCCTTGTCACTTTCTTTGCAACTAAGCAAGTGAGATTGTGGAAGACTTTTGACTTCTTTGGTCGGAAGAAAAGAAGAGGAAAAATGCAGCGACGCGAGCAAAGTTATTAGAAGACTTTGGGTTGCTTTCTCGTGTTACCCGCTGCGAAGTAGATTATCCAACGATGATGATTTGGGACTTGTGTGCTTTCTAGACAATTAACCAATCAGGATTTATTTAAATTTGATAATTCCTCATCCTTTTCATTACCTTCTTTTAATGTTTAAATTTAAAATTTAAGATAAAAAAGTTGCAACTTTTTAAATTTAGAATAAAATATATCAAGCTATTGATGGTTGATTCATAATATATAAAATAGTTTATATTGAGAATTTTGCAAATCAGTCCATTTTATAAATTAAATAAACATATTATTTTTGGCACTCTACATTCACCCCTTTGCTAAATCTGATTGTCTAGGCTATATTACAGCTTAATTTCCAAAATCAAGCTGATTTCACTGCGATCATCTTATTCTTAGTGGGATGCTAGATAAATTTGAGTTTGATTATGTGTAATATTCATTGATATAATCCATGATTTATCAAATCTCACAAATATTCGAAATATTTCTAGAGTCTTTTATGTAAGTCTTTATGTTTAATCTGTGGTATTGTATATCTTTCCATACGGTTTAGGATCTAAATCTATGTATTATAAATGATCATTTGGAAAGGTAGGGCATAATCAAGCATTCAAAACTTGTCATATTATTTTGTAACTAAGTAATAATGCGAATAACTCTTTTCAATTTCTTATATTATTGGAATTGCTTTTATTGATAACACCGGCCACATAATACTTCATAAAAGGAGGTTATCATGATACATATATAATAATTTTAAAACAAGTAAATAAATTAATTCCAATTAAGGTTTAGATTCCTATATAATAATATTGATTTAGTAATTATATTAATTCCAATAACAGATAAGTCCCTTCACTTAAAAGCTATTAATGTGTTTTTCTTAATAGTAGTGTTGTTTTACAGAATTCGCATCTTAATATTTAATTTGGGAAATTCATTGGCCAGACCGATGCAAAACAGACAAGATGTACATGAACTTGAAACGAATCAATCAAAAGATGAAGGAATAAACCAAACCAATTTGATAATTCGTCGCCTCCTCTCATCACCTTCTTCTAAAATTTTAATTTAAAAATTTAAGGCAAGTGAGTTGCAATTTTAAAATTAGAATAAAATATATCTAGTTGCTCACGGTTGGATCATAATTAATGAAGTTCTTATTGAGAATTTTGCAAATCAATCCATTTTATAAATAAAAACCCTATCGGTGCTCACAGCACCCTACATTCACTCGCTTGCTAAATCTGATTAATTTCCAAAATCAAGTTGTTTTCAATGCAATATCTTATTTTGGAGTGAGATGATAGATTATTTGATTTGATTTTGTGTAATCAACACTGATATGATCCCCGATTTATCAAATATTATAAACACTGGGAATATTATTAGCGTCTTTTATAGAGTTGTCTTTATATTTATTGTGTGGTATCATATATCTTTCTATATTTGTTTGCCACTCTTTATGAAACCTCGATCCTATGGAGAGGCGCGTTCCAACACTAATTGGTAGGAGCTAATGCTTGAGGAACTGCAAACTTTAGAAATGACTCAGTATGTAGGATTTGGTTGATCGTCCCCCCAAAAAAATTACCGGAGGTTAGCTAGTGGGTTTTTTAGGTTAAGGCTCACTTGTGATGATTCCATAGAGCAGTAGTAGGCTCGCTTAGGGAGTATTTGGTAATCATTTATTTTCCGGAAATAATTTTTGATCAACAATGATTCTTTTTTATTATGTTCCCGAAATAATTTCTAAGTATTTTAAGGCACTTGGTAATTGTTTAAAATTTTTATTCCTAAAACAAAATTACATTTGGTATCGTTCTATAAAATTTCGAATCCAAACCATTTTCTTTTAATTTTGTAAATAATTTTATTACTTTTTTTCTTTTTTCTTCTTTTCTTTTTTTTCTTTTCTTTCTCTTCTTTCCGGCGACCTCGGCGGAGCATTGTAGTCCCTCAATGAGGGCCTTGCCTAAATTTGGTGAGGCTAAGCTCGCCTAGCCAGGCAAGGCTCCTCCGTGGTCAAGGAAGGCACGGACCTCACCCAACTGATCACCGGCAATTGACGGCAGTAAATGGTGGTAGCGACGGTGGCTAAGGGCAACGGTAGTGGGAGAAGAAGAGAGAAGAAAGAAGAACAAGAAGAAAAGAAGAAGAGAAAAAAGAAAAAAAAAATTGGGTTGGCTTAATTCTACAATTGTTATGGGAACAAAAAAACAACTTTTTTTTTCTCCTTAATTTTGTTCAAAATCTATTCCCCGGAACAAATTTGTTTAAAAAATTTATCAAACAAATTTTTATTCCAAATCTATTCCGGGAACAAAAAAAAAAAAAATCAAACACTATTTGACAATTTGCCAAATGCGCCCTTAGTAGCCAAAGGTTTAAAGTAGGCTTATGACATTGACTTATCGGACAATTTTGAACCAAGTGCTTGAATTACATTTGTTAACACCCTAGTGTTTGCTTGTATTAATGTTTAAACTCAAGTTGGTTTCAGTATAATCATTTTATTTTGAGTGGGATACTAGTTACGATTGTTTTGATTTTGTGTAATATTTGTTGATACGTTTCCCTATTTGTTGAATCTCCATATATTCAGAATATTATAGGCGTCTTTCATATGATCGTCCTTGTGTTTAAATTTGTAATATCATATATCTTTCTATATTTGTTTGGGATTTAGATCCATATAAAGATCACTATATTTGTTTGGAATCTAGATCTGTGTGCTACAAAGTATTATTTGAAAAGGTAGGGCTGGGCATTCAAAGTATGTCACATTATTTTATAACTAAGTAATAACGTGAATGACTATTTTCAGTCTCTTATATTATTTAACTGCATTTATTGGTTACGCCGGCACTTCATGAAGTGAGGTTAAGATCATGACACATATATGATAATTTTAATTTTAACAATCAAATTGATTCCAAATAAGGTTAAGATATCGTTACATTAGTAATTACATTAATTCCAATGACAGATAAGTGTCCCTTCACTTAAAAGCTAGTAATGTACTTTTCTCAATAGTATGGCGTTTTTAAATAAAATTAGCATTTTATT
Source organism: Eucalyptus fibrosa (assembly GCA_017140475.1). Taxonomy (NCBI): domain Eukaryota; kingdom Viridiplantae; phylum Streptophyta; class Magnoliopsida; order Myrtales; family Myrtaceae; genus Eucalyptus; species Eucalyptus fibrosa. The sequence goes on from CM029506.1 coordinate 24,076,768, forward strand.
ATTGAGTTGGGAAATTCGTTGGCCAAACCGATGCAAAGGAGACAAGATATTCGAAGTGCAGCGCCTTTTGCCCCGCCTCCATCACGCCAGAGACAGCGAGGCTATTATATTGAGAGCCCACGCTCAGATCCAAGCACCCTCGAAAAGCAGACATTTCCTCAGAGAGAGAGAGAGAGTATTTGATACCTGTGGTGTCTAACGATCCTGCAACGGAGATAGGGATGAGTTCATCGGCATCATCCGGACCTTCGTATGAGGTTTTTCTAAGCTTTCGGGGAGCCGACACCCGTCATGGATTCACTGATTGCCTTTACCATGTCATGGTTGGGGTCGGAATCCTTGTCTTAAGAGATGATGAATCCCTTCGCGTTGGTCAAAAAATTGGTGGTGAACTTCTACAAGCAATTGAGAACTCCAAAATCTACATTCCCATATTCTCCAAAAATTATGCTTCGAGTCACTGGTGCCTCCGAGAGCTTGCATACATGGTCGAGTGCACCTCGAAATTGAATGAGAACAAAGAGATTCTGCCCATTTTCTTGGATGTGGAACCTGAAGATGTCAAGCTCAAAACAGACTTATATAGCCAAGCTCTTGCAAAGCACCAGGAAAAGTTTAGTGCAGAAGTGGAGTCATGGAAAAAGGCTCTCAATGAGGTGGACGAGATAAAGGGATGGAACTTGAAGAAAGATCAAGGGTAAATGTCTTTTAACTTGTCAACTGCCATCTGTAAATTTCGTTTTCCTCCCTGTTCAGTTTAATTGTGGTATTGTCAGTGAAAATATAGTTTACACATGTAGTCGATTTTATATAGTTTGAATGCGGTCGCGGCAATGGCCGCCACAGATATCGGCCACCAGAGCGGTGAGAAAGGAATGCTCTCTGGTGGCCCCTATCGGTGGTAGCGCACCCTTCTTATCCTGATTCTCTCTCCCCTCATGCTCCCTGTCTATGACACAGTAGCTACGAACAGTAATAGATCTCCAAAGAGCTCCACCAAGCCGTCGGCCAGCCACCGCAGCAGCTCGCCCGTCAGGCACCACCACTTCGTCACCAGCCCGACACCAAGTGGCCAGAAGCTGCCTCTGAGCCATTCGGCCCCCACACTTTCTCTCTCACTCACTGTGGCGACTTGGATCCGGGATCTGGACGACCATATCCGACGTGGCTGACTTTGGCCCAAGGCCAATGACGCCATCCCCGGCAGTCGCAAGGCCACGACCCATGTGACGTGGAGAATTGAGGCAAGGCCGAGATGGCCAGTCAACGGGCACAACAGGCGACCACACTGAAATGTGATGGTGACGGTGCAGAGAGGCGAGCGACATCAATGGTGCAGTGGCAGGGGCCGACGGTGATGGTGACGGAAAAATTATAATCGTATTGGTGTCTCGATCTTCTTTTTTTTTTTTTTTGCCAGGTTTCCACGTAACGTGAGAGCAATTTAGTCACTTTGGGAGTAAGTTTCAATATAGAGTTATCCCTAACATGGTTGTTACCTTATGCAGCCAAGGAGATCTTATATGTTCGGTAATTCGAACTATTTCAGTTAAGCTGAAGGTTGCACATGAAAATGTAACTGAACATCTAGTCGGAGTTGATGATCGCGTAGAAGCTATAATCAAAATGTTGGGAGTGGGATCTGATGGTGTACGATTTCTTGGAATCCATGGAATGGGCAGTGTTGGAAAAACACTCTTGTTAAAGTCGTCTTCAACAAACTATCTTCTAGCTTTGACGGATGTTGTTTCCTTGCAGACGTTGGGGAATCATCAAAAGGCAATAATGGTATGGTAAATTTGCAAAAACAAATGTTATCCAAGCTCCTTGGTTCTCATTCTATCGACCAAATTTATCACATGAATGATGGGATCAACATGATGAATAGAGGAGTACTTAAAAATAAAAAGTTCTCATTGTTTTAGATGACGTGGATGAGAAAGAACAACTTAAAAGTCTAGCAGAAAAGGTAATTGGTTTGGTCCTTGTAGTAGGATTATCATAACTACTAGAGACCAAAGTATCCTAATGATTAAGGGAGAAGCAATAGGTGAAGGCCTTGTAGAAAAGTCCACAAACATTTTGACTTACGATGTACAAGAAATGAAATTTGATCATGCTCTTAAGCTTTTTAGTAGGCATGCCTTTAGAAGAAACTCTCCACCAAAGATCGTATGGACCTTTTCTAAGAAAATTGTCCATACTTTGGGAAAGCTTCCTTTAGCTCTTGAGATTACAGGTTCATCCCTTAACGGTAAACCCAAAGATTTATGGGTTGACACATGGAAGAAGCTACAAGAAGCTCCTCCTAAGGAAGTCCAGAGAAAATTGATGATAACTTATGACAGGTTAGATCTTACACAAAGGGAAGTATTTTTGGATGTAGCATGTTTTTTTGTTAATACGGAGAAATCATACCCTTTCTACATGTGGGATGCCTGTGGATACCACCCACACGATGCCATTGAAGTCCTCTTTCTCATGTCCTTAATAAAACTCAAAGGTAATATTTTCTGGATGCATGACCAAGTGCGGGACCTTGGAAGGGAAATTGTCCGTCAAGAGAACTTCACCGATCCCTATGAGCGTAGTAGAGTGTGGAACTATCATGAAGCCTGGAGCATTTTGAAGGAGAAAGAGGTAAAAAAGGGAATAGCAATTTATTTTTCGATGTATTGTTGTAAACTGTTCTTGCAAAATGATAAATTAATCGCTATTAGCGCTTGTAATTGTTTGCTTTTGACCTTCACATATGGACTTCTGGGTGTTTTCAATGTCAGGGAAGTAGGAAAATAAAAGCAATGTCACTAGAAACATATCGTGAATTTTGTGAAAGCGGTTTATTGGCTTATCATGGAGGCATTTTGACAAGTGATGAAATGGCTCCGTTACGAAACCTAAGGTTCTTTCAAGGGGATGGGAATTGCCTCGTTGGAGACTTCAACAACCTTCTCCCTAGTTTAAGATGGCTTTCTTTGAAACTTTACTCTAGCCAATTTGAGGCAACAAACTTTCATCCAGCTAACTTAGTCATTCTTGACCTTTCACAGAGCGTTATTTCGGAGGAATGGATTGGCTGGGAACAACTTAGAGTATGATATGAGTCCCAGTCCTTGCATAAACATATGATTTATTCTATCTTTTTGTTCGCCTACAAGTCATTTCTTAACATATATTTTATCAAATTGTCTTGCAGGAGGCCAGAAAACTAAAAGTACTAGATCTCGGATCTTGTGTATTCTTAAAGAGAACACCTAATATATCTACGTTGGTGTACCTAGAGAGATTGGTTCTTGATGGTTGTACCAACTTAATTGAAATTGACCCATCCATTGGTAATTTGCGATCATTGTTGACCTTTGATTTACCAAATAGGAGAATTAGCAAATTGCCATACTCAATTGGAGGGTTGGTGAAAATTAGGCGGTTGGATTTATCAAAGTGTACAGAGATAAAGGAACTTCCAGACTCAATTGGGGAATTAGAATCATTAGTCGAGTTGGATTTGTCATCGACGAGTATTGATCACCTACCCGATTCAATTGGCAATCTAAAGCAGCTGAAAGTACTAAGGATGAGCAGCATAAGCGGGATAACAAAATTACCAAGTGCGATTGGATTGGTGGAGAAGCTCGAAGAGTTAAATGCTCAAGGATGTTGCAACTTGACCGGCGAAATCCCTAAAGAAATTGGGGGACTATGCCATTTGAGGATCCTAGACTTGTCGGACACACGTATATGCGAATTACCCACCACAGTGAATCACCTCTCTAATCTCCAAACACTTGAGCTAGAAAAATATTCAGAACTTAAACAATTGCCGGAGCTTCCCCTAAGTTTGACTTGTTTGACATGGGGCCGTAAAAATTACTGGTGGTCCTCTACAGAGGAGGAGAACCGTTGGCATAACATGAAATATAGGCCGGAGCAAAATCATGCCCATGAGGAACTTGAGCCAGAGGAATATTGGCAAGAGCAAAACCGTGCCTATGAGGTACATTAACGGGAAATACTGCGTATTGCTATGCAACAATTTGGCGTGATAGACCTCCCTCTTCCCACTAGAAATGGGGCCCCATCTCAACAGGAAACACCTGTCATTACTCTTCCCACTTGCATCGGTAGCCTATCTCAGCTTAAAACACTAAAATTGTGCTGCGAAAATGTGCAATTCCTCCCCCAGCTCCCGTCTAGTTTAAGAGAGTTACAACTTCGACATCTGGCAACCACACGATCACCGGATTTTTCCAATTTGAAAGACTTGTCAATCTTGACATTCTATAGATGCTCGCTAGAATTCTCCAATATATTTGATGCAGAGCCGGAGGAACTCCATATGGAGCTCTGTGAGCTTAGACAACCGGACGCACCGTTACATCTGGGAATGAAAAGATTGAGATCATTAAATATGGTTTATTGTAAGTTCCTTCCGAAAGTCCTTGATCTGTCGCGCATGAAGAATCTAGAAAAGGTAGGTCTAGGACTTTGCCTTTCATTAGTCGAGATTCGTGGCCTTGAAGAATTGGGATCCCTTTGCTCTCTAACAGTCATTTATTGCCCTTCCTTGGAGAGGTTGTCAGACCTATCGAAATTTAAAAAGCTACCGAAGCTCCGAGTATTAAAGTGTGGTAAGCTCAATAGGGAGGAAATCTATTGGAATTATTGGAATGGAGAGTTTGGGGGTGACATCTGCAACGTCGGTGGCTTCGATTTGTCGTCTGTCCCCAACGAGCTTAGAATTCGTGCATTCTTTGGCATGTCGCTGCTGCCGCCTCCACCTCCGCCTCCGCCTCCGCCTCCACTATCGCCTCCGCTTCGCCTAGGAGCCCCATCGATGCAGCTGGAATATGGCAGCACCACGTTTCGCAACATAACTTGCATCGGTAATTCTAAATTGCACACCAAGTGTTTGCGCAATTACCTCTTTCCCTGTTTAGATATGGATGTGGAGTTTTGTTACATGGGTCTTGATGGGTAAAGTTTGTGGTGTTGTGCTAATTGTTAAAAAAAAAAAAAAAAAAAAAAAAAAAAAAAACAGCTACTAGACATCTTAGTTTTGATTTGATTTGGTGCGCAGATGGTGGTAAAAACCCCACATTTCAATAGAAGTTTCTGTTCACACTCGTTGAAGGGCTCGGGAGTTGAATCTTGCGGTGTGGAACAGCAATATCCTCACTTTCGACGATGAAAAGTAATTGCTTCCTACCTTGAATTTATTTTGCTAACAACACTGTTGTTGAGTTGTTTTAGATTTTGGTCCTTGAGTGGCTAGCGTTCTTATCTTAGTTGTCTTTTCGATGGTCTCAAGAGTTCGGATCCATAAGGTTCTTTCTCAGAACTTTGATAATATGGTTTGGCCTCTTCAGACTAAAAAACGGGTTGGTACAATCCATTCCTCCTTTCTTAGGTATGTACAATTATTTATCAAGTTCAAAAGCAAGATACAAAAAAAAAAAAAATTGTCAGACAATAGAGTACATATGATGACCTTTGTTTAAGAATAATGATGTGATTTTTCTAATTCAATCATATGCAATAATAACTGGACTAGGTTCTAACTTTGCTTTTGAAATTACATCTCAACTGCCAAATTGTTGTTGTTGTTGTTGTGGTTGTTGTCGTCATTATTATTATTGTTAAGTAGGTTCGATTGCTTAAACAATCTGCTAGAAACTTGGGTGTTTTCATAGTACTGGCTGCATTTTCCACAACTATTTTAGTGTTAGGGCATGGCATGTCATATTTGCCACCTTACATTGTTTTAACATCTACGGATATGATATATCTTTTGTATACTGGTGAAATATGAGCTATTTGCTACTATTGAGTGTATTAATTCCTCCCAGGAAGCAAAAATCCAGCACAATTTAGTTCTCCCAATAATGACTGTTGCTGGCATTACGCTATTCTTCTAGGTAGATTCTGACAATGTTAATTTTGCAACAGAACAAGTATATTGCCTGTCTTGGTAGTGAAAACAAGGCCTTGGCTTTTTCCTTCTTCTTTTTCAAGAGTATCATTAGGCACTTACTAACATTTGATATATCAGCTTTTGAGATTTAAACATAGTGGTATGTCCAACCAATTTTGTAAGAATGATATAGACTACTTCCTGCAGTTGAAGTAATGGAGTTTTTACTTATTCCCAAGGGTGTGAGACGAGTGTCTACGGAACCCTTGATGCTGCCAGTTAAACTTATGTTCCTAAAATACTTATGTGGGTCATGGTCAGCTGAATTAATGTGGAATTTCCAAATTATTGGGAGCACTCATATGAGTATCTTAATATATTGTGGTATTGGTGAGTGCCATGATCAGAGGGACAAATTTGATTTGTGCTCTGTTTCGTTCTCAGACGGCTTATGTACAAAAAAGAGTTCGACACGAGCTATGTGGGACTCATGAGAGATGGAGCAAAATGCTTGGCAGAGAACACTAACATTAAACTTGTTGGTAGGATACGTCCCTCATTACTATTCTGATGAAATCTTAGTGAAAACCTTCTTTCTTTTTTTCTCTTGTGATGCTGGTTTGCATCACTGTCATCTTATTATCTTCACCTTTTACCTAGACTCACTGATTCGTAGTGTACTTCATGATTTTTCTCAATTGTTACCCAGAAACCATGCTAGGATATATTTTTCTGTTAGGCAGCTACCTTTTCTATTACCGCAAGTTTTTACTTGCAACTTCACTACAAGCAACTGTTATTTTTCTTAGGCATGGCAAGAAATGCATGCTTTCATATTGTTTGATTTTCTCCCTGATGACACGAGAGTTGCAGTATAATGCTGTTATTACCGTCAACATGAACACATGATATTCTATAGATCTCTAAAGACATGCGTCTGTAAGACAATGCTCAAGCATATGCTGCTCTGAGGCTTTTGAGCACTATGCAGGTTCATTTTTTTCTAAACCTACCCTTGAGAAATAGTGCAACTTGATCATCTAAGTTCTTTCTTGCTCTGCAACTTGTAGATTGAGATGCAATCTTGCATGGCCAGTCCGTGCTATTCAATGCATAAATTGATTACCTGTTTGTTGTTGCATATGATGATTTGATTCCATCCCACCTTACCTTCCTTGAAAGCTAGGTAAGAAATTGATTTGATGTATGACAAATTTCCTCATCAAAGTTAAGAATGATATGTTTCATTGCTGAATTGCCATCTTAGACTTAACTAGTGTTGGTGATTTTGCCCAGATTTTACATCATTGCATTCTCATATGAAGTCTAGGCTCAAGAAACTGACAATACAGTAAAGCTGTGGGAACTTATTCTTGTCGAGGATTTGAAACTCGAAGATTTACTTGCAAGAGTATATATAGTTCACATCTGCCTTATGAGATTGCTTGGTGCAGAAGGATCACCTATTGGATGCATGCCTATCAAATAACTTCTCCAAGTGAGTTTTGCTATTTTTTAGGGGAATTAATTTGACAACTATTGTTTTATCTACCATTATCATTGTCATCATCACATGAGATCGACTTGTCCCTGATTGGTTACCATAGAGATGTCAATTGAAGATTCGTTTGTCCTTTTCATGACTTTGCATGTGATAATGCTAGGTGCTAACAATATTTCTTTTTCGTTCCAGGGGAGTAGAAGTTATCAAGGGCCGTGTGAGAAAGGAAATGCATATACATTCTCCTTGGAATTCAAATTTACTTGTCGGGACATGTTTTGTAGAGAATTGGGAACTTTGGCAATCATTTGACTAAGTAATTTTACTATTGGCAGAGGCTATGGTTATGTTTACATAAATAATTTTACTCTTTCAAAATAAGACTCGTCTAGATTGTTTCTCTTGTTTTTTCTTTTCCCTTTACTAAAGCACTGCTGGGGATTGAGTTCATGTGAATATATACTTGACGAGGCTCACCAAAATTGGTTATAGTGATTCACGAAGAGAAAGCCTGTCATGCAAATTCTCTTTTCCTTGGTGTTGTAACCATCTTGGTAGTTACCTTTAGCTTCTGCTTAAAAATGTAAGATATGACATACAATGTGATTTGAGAGATCAAATCCAGCAGAAACTGAGGCGATCAATGCAAATGATTTGCAAAATAGATTTTGATTTACATATGACTTAAAAGTTTTAGCAGTTTGCACTTGATCATTTGCAAAATATGCACAACGTAACTCCATTCTTACACCTACTGCTTATGATAGCCATTTGCAAATAAAATTGGTTTTCCCTCTTTAACTAGCAAGATATTTAGATTGTATGCAGACTTTGTTCGTTATTAAAAAAAAAAAAAAATGGAACCGGCATAGGATGCGACGGTTTACAGTGAAGGTAATTTGCTATACAAACACTTCTTAACAAGCAACGATAAGATCAGAAAACAAAGAAAAGTTTCTAGCTCAAAGGAAGAGAACTTCCGGTGTTGACAACATTATTACATAACTATACAGCAGCAGCTTCCTGCCGAACCTTTGACATTTCTTCTAGTAGAAGATCTCTCTCTGCAGGGTCGTGGAGGATAATGCCCCGAATAAGAACCTGAGAAATGAACAACTACTAATGACACTTGGCAATGAACAACATAAAATCAACGTAATAATAAGGTAATTCATGGTAATTCATCCATAGCTGTTAAAAATCAGTGCATACCAAGAGGGTTGGGAGGTGGTGGAGATGGACGCAGAGGATAAGCCAAAGGGGGAGGAGGGAATGCTGGAGAAGCATAGGCTGTTGGAGGATGGGGAAAATGTGGTGGAGGTGGGTACGTCACTGGATATGGTGGATACGATGGGTATGTAGGAGCTGTCACAGGGTGTGCTGTGGCAAGTGCACCGTAAGGAGGAGTTGATGCGGGAGGAGGTGCAGAGTATGAAGGTAGCTAAGGAGCCAAAGAAGCTACATATGGCAGTACAGATGGTGCACAGCTTGCTTCTGGTTTCTACAACAGCAAAAGCACAACATTGTTCAGAATCCACTATAGAATGATCATGGTAAATGATGATGATGATATTCTATACTAAATGAAATTGGTAGTTACCATTGCATTTGCATAATGTAATATCAAGCGTGCTTCTCGAGCATATCTGGAATCGGAGAACAAACAGGCACTTTGATATAGACAATCAAAACCTTTCTTCCTAGAGGGTACCAATGCAAATGCTAAGTGACAGTTGTCCTACTTCATAATTTGATGCCGCAGAGATAGACTAGGGGTCTTTGTTGGGTAGATACGTCATACACATATAAAGAAATAATGGACATACACATATAAAGAAATAATGGAGGAGAGGAGAATCTGCTAGAAAATCCATCATATGCATCACAACTCATATGGAAGAAAGAATGAGATAGAAGAACCTAGTAAGCGATCACTGGACTATCTTCATCTTTTCCCTATGATGTTTTACGTTTATCCAGGGGAGGATGTTACTCAGATCATCATTTTCTTTTATTTATGAACTGAGTCAAACCATATTGCACGTCTTCTACCTATGTAGAAGGCTACGTAATCAATCGCCTATATCGTTCTATGAAACAAAACGTGTGAGCAGTACTACCGAGAACTTGTTTGGAAAATATGGCTTCAAATTGAGTAAAACAATGAAGTCAGATCTTTAGAGTACTCAAGTCGGACTTTGAAACGTGATATCACTTTCTTTAAGGATTTATTTGCCCCACAACGTTACTAATGATCACCGGCAAATTTCTTTCAGGATACAACAAAGTCTCAAATGAGAATACTAGATAATAATTCAAGTATTTCTCCAGGGTCTCTTATGGGAAACAATTGGAAACAATGGCTATAGTTTCTATCGAAAGAAGACGAAAAATAAGAAGATTATTGTTTGATCTCAAAATAATGTTACCTATCTTTGTCTTCAAATAGAGGCAACTCTTCAAAAGGTTGTAAAAAGAACAAAGGTAACCTTTCGTAAATAAGTACGTCTTAAAAGTTACGTTGAAAAGACATAAAAATTTGAAATTAAAAAATAAAAATAATCATAATTTTTCGTGAACAGTCGCACTATTTCAACAAGACTTCATAGTTAATTTTTTATAAAAATAAATCCGAATTTTCAATAAATAAAATTAATGATCGTCAGTTAGTGCCAAATATCATTCACGTGCACACTCACATTTTTTCGACGTGGGACAAAGCACCTCTTCATTTGTTTTATAAACAAATTACCAACAATCCCCCACTTTTGTTTATAAAACAAAAACAAAAATAAAACATTAAAAATATACAGCCAAAATTTCCGTAAGATTAATATACATACATAAAGGTCTCTTTGAACCTTTACTTAGTGCAAGTATCTCAAGGCTCTATCAAAGGACAAGTAGCTCGGCTTTAAACTTGTACTTTTATATAATAGAACCGGACGTACCGCACATATACTACTCTCTTGTTTCAGCGAGAAGTTATATATTACTTCGCACTATCATGGCCTTGTGCTTGATCCTGTTTCATGAGCTATTTAGAAAGCAACCCTAACTTTCATAAGAAGCGGCATCACTACTAAGCTCATATAGGTGAAATATCTATTATGTGTTTCTATTACTATCAACACATTACAAGTTTGCACTATACTTAATTAAGAATTCAATTCAGCCTACAAAACGTAACAAACGATACTAACTTCTCATATCAGGGTCACGTCAATATCACACAATCACATTCAATAACTTGTTCTTGCCCATTAAACCTTGTAACTAGTGATGTTCTAGAAAAATGTCGAGTTACCATTATTGGTGATTTCAATTAAAGGGTTTTAGCCCCGTTTCTTATGAGATCATTATTACCATATGTCTTGGTAAAGCCTTTGTCAAAGAATCTGCAAGATTAGTACTTGACCTTATGTAAACAATTGTTACTTTAGTCAATTGTATCACATATCCATGTCTTAGACTAATATGTCTAGACTTACCATTATAGGTTCTACTATAGGCTCTTACCAAAGTAGCCTAACTATCACAGTGGATAGAAATAAAAGGCATAGGACTAGGCTATAATTTGATATCCAGCAACAAATTCTTAATCCATCAACCTCTTTCCCACTTGCTACTAAGCAATAATTCAAATTTCATAGTTGATTGAATTATGCACATTTGTTTCTTGCTTGCCCAAGAAACAACGCATTCACATAATGTGAAAATCCATCTAGAAGTTTCATCTCCCACACTTGTAATCCAAATAGCATTGGCGTATCCTTCAAATATAGCCGAATTATTATAGAACACTAAGATAACTCTCACATGTTCTATATTTGGATTATTAGTATTTACTCAACTTGCAAATACAAAAAGTAATATCAGGTCTAGTATAATGTATCGCATACATTAAAAACCCATAGCACTCACATTAAAAACTCTCCACCAGCAATCAAATGGAATACTTATATATATTTGAAAACAAGATGTTTAAATCTATACAACATCCTCTCCATGTAATCACTTTAGCTCAAAGAATAACCTCCACTATTTTTTAATTTTAATACTTAAGAAAATATATGTTTCACCCAAATCTTTCATTTTGAAAATGAAAGTCAGATACTTCTTAATCTCAATGATTCCAGTCATATTAGTTCCAAGGTCCCTTTAGACATAACCCCACTTCAAGAATATTCCAAGAGGTAATTAATTGAAATTATACATCATCAAATTTTCATCCTAGATGAAATACATACATCAAAATAGTAAATCAATGCAATTCTACTCTCTTGGCTCATTTATGCTATTCCATAGAATCAAATCTATGAGGGGCAAGGACAACAAATAAAACACATTAGAACCAAACAAGGGACACCTGAAAACCCATTCAGTATCTCTATATCGCCTCCATAAATAGAGCACTACATATTAGCCCATGCATGTAACAACATTCTTTAACAATTCTAGTTATTTGTGAGCGAATCGAGTATCGAGGTATCAAAAGTGCATAAACTGGAATTGAGAGAGGCGGAAAGAAGATAGCGGCAATTCTAGGAATGGAATCAACAACATCGTATAATCTGAAACCTTCTAAAAGGTATAATCATAGCCATACCTCATTTCTTCATCAAATTGCAGGCAAGGGAAAAACCATAAATTTAACATTATTATGCTTGAAACCATTAGATAATATGATTGAATCGAATTTTCATGCCACTGCTTATGTGCTTGCATAAGCCCATAATAACATAAACATCCGTGCACATATTAATCCAGGACATCAAGCAATCAAGCTGATTCCAATTAATCTTGTGCTTGAAAGCATGGCTAAAAAATACTTAAGCGTGAAATGAATCAAGACCAAAAGTCTAGCTCAATCACACGATACCAAAATTCTACAGACACCTTCCAATTCCAATTCAAAATTCACACGCTCAAGTCAATCTTGTAATACATTGCGATTGAACTCACCTTTCTTGGTCAACCGCCTACAACAATCAATAGCCCAAGCATACACATGCGTACCATTTTCTTGTTATTGAAGTCTTAAACAGGGGCATATATCGCATCTCTTCAATTCTATCATATTATCCAAAACATCCATGAATGACCCAACTCAATTTCAAAACCATAAAAAGTCAAGTATTACCAACCACAGCATCCACGGGGTCATGCAAAAGTTCGCTTCATTATTACATCAAGAATTAAATCAATCCATCTCTCTAACACATCTTGATAGCAGATGTGTTTCTAAGTATTTTAAATAAAATGATCCTTCTAGCTGCCGCTAACTTTATTCAAGTTCAATAAACATCGATATAGTTCGCTTAACATTTAGATTTGAATATGACGCACTTCATCAATAAAAGTAGACCAAAAGCAGAAGCCCAATGCACTTTTACCTCTCAAGTCTACCATCAGAGCTTTTGCAGAACTTCCAATTTTGAACCTAGTGGCATGGACAAACCAGAGTGCACCGAAAACAGAACCCATCGTACTTACTTAGGCTCCCACGCAAAATTAGTCATTCACAGGCTTTCCCGAAGCTTCTAATTTTCATCTCACCTAGAGCCATGAAAAAAACTGACTCTACAAAGCAAAGATGAGTAAGCACAGAAATTTGATAATCTCCCCCTACTTATGTTCTTCAGCAAAGCAAATGCAGACTATCCCCAAAAGCTATTTTTCATGACCCTTGTGACTTCAGTTAACTGAACTCTTCATATCTTGGCAGTGCGGGGCTAGTAATGAAGAGAAACAGTCCCGCAGCCAGCGTCCGCTACTCACCGACACGATGAACAACCAAACGTCTAAGACTCACTTTCGCAAGACCAGACACGACTAGAAGAAACCAAGCCAAGGTCGAATCAGTTGACTAAGAAGCATAAGCTTAAGGAGGATTGGTATTACTGATAAACCATCGCTCCAATCGATGGACGCGATCAGGCCTCCAAGCTCTCTAGCTTCTCGCCGTTCCTTCTGCCGGCAGCGTTCTGCAGGGCACGGCTCTGATGCACAAGCCCAGAGAAATTGACCGACAAATCCGAGTATATTGACAGCACCTTCGAGATGTTCCCGTTGATCTCCTAGGTGAACGAGAACCACCAGTCCAAGGTCCCCGAAAACCTTGCGAAGAACGTGGAGCGTCATCTGGCATGTGATCACTCGATATATTTGCTAAAGAATTTGAAGTCTCCTCCGATGCACATCTTCTATTTGTATCAACTGATATCCATCAGGATTTCCGTTCTGCTCTGCCGCCAGTGAAATTTTGCTTGAATCAAAGTTCTGGATCCCAATTTGAAGCGTGGAAACAAGAGACTTCAATTGCGTGCGTGAAAAGTGAGCAAAACTGAATCAGGCGTGAAGGAGGCAAGGCAAAGGGAGGCCATTTTCACAAAGGGACGGAAGAAATTCTTGTTTCCCTATTCTGGGAGAGAATCAGGGTAGAGGGCATTGGTGGCTAGACTGGTGGAACTTTGAAGTGGCTTTCTCGGTGATTTCCTCCAAACTCCCTCCTACCTCTTCATTGCCAATAGTTGCCTTCATTGGAGTGTATATCGTTTCTGTTCACTCGTTCGTAACAAGGATGATTGTGTTTTCGAGGAAGCAAAATCCTGATCACGCTACTAAATCCAAAGAAGGTTCAAGCAAAGAAAATCAGAAAGGATCATGACTTCCTGCGTGTTGATCTGTTCCATGAGGCCATGATCCGGCTTCGATTATCATTGACAATCGGAGTCACGGCCAACAGAAAGATCTCGATTGAGATCCAGTCGCCTCAGGTTCTCATGCAATGAGCGATGATCATCGGCGTCCATGTAAGTCATCCAAGAACAGACTTGGCTTCTTGCGTCTAAATCTATGGCCACACGTGCCTCGAGATGTTGTAATCGACGTTGGCAAGGGACTCGATTATGTCGTCTATGTCATCCTCGCTACTGTCGTCGTAGATGAACCAGCGCTGCACTCGAATTCATGCATGATAAACGAGCCATTCCCCGATGAACCACCGTTTCCCCGTCAAAGAAGATATCCTGCACCAATGCAAAAAATAACCAAGAGACGCATTCCGAAGACACATTGAAGTGTTCCCATTCAGTGCTAAGAATACTGATGCCATCAAATAATATAATATTGAGATCTCTAAAAGCGCGGCAATAATGAGAGTGAAGGCTGCGGCAAAAAAAAAAAATGATCCATATTCCCCTGGCGACTAGGGTGCGTTTGGTAACATTTTTGTATAAAAATTGTTCGAGAAACAGAAATAGAAAAATATATTTCTGTTCCGGGGAACAATTTTTTAACAAAAAACGCATTTGGTAAACTTGTTCCGGAAATAAAAAATGAACAAAAACACATTTGGTAAATTTGTATAATTTTTTTTATTTCTTTTATTTATATTTTTTTAATATTTTCTTTCTTATTTTCTTATTTATTTTTCCTTTTTTTTCTTTTTTCTTTTTCCATTTTTTTTCTTCTTTTGGTCGATCGCCGCCTCGGCTATGGCCAGCGACCAGCCGACGAGGGCCCCGGCGGCCTCACCCACCCACGCCGAGCCTTGCCGGCCGCTGGGCGAGCTCGGCCTTGCCGGTCGCTGGGCGAGCTTGAGCTCGCCTAGCCTGGCGCGAGGTCGGCCTCGCCTTGGCTGGGCGAGGCCCTGGCGGTGGCCCGGCGACGCCAAGCCTTGCCGGCCGCTGGGCGAGCTCAGCCTCGTCGGATCTGGGCGAGCTCGAGCTCGCCCAGCCAAGGTGAGGCCAAGCTTCACCAGGGGCCGGCGACGCTCAACCTCGCCGGGGGCCGGCGATGCTCCAACGAGGTCGTCGGCCCTCAACGGCCGGTCGCCGACCCTGGCCAAGGCTGGCGACTAGCCAAAGAAAAAAGAAGAAGAAAAGAAGAAGAAAAGTGTTTCTAAATTTTGTTTTAGAAACAAGAAACAACTTTTTTTTGTTTTTTGTTTCTGTTTCATATATGTTTATAGGAACAAAACAATAATTTTGGAGCAAAAACGCACACAAACGCGTTTTTGTTCTTATTCCTTTTTTGTTCCCAGGAACAAAAAAAACAAAATATTTGTTTAAAAACAGAAAAAAGAAATGCAAACAAACGCAGCCTAAGTCCCACATCCTGGTCAGTGCACTCTACATTGTGAATGGCTTCGAGAGCAACTTCACCTCTCTTCCTCGTGCGATCCTGTTTCACCACATCTTGACTTATGACAGAACCAAAATGGAAATATAAAAAAAAAAAAAAAATGAGAGAAAATTCAAGAGAGAAATAGAGAGCCTCCCCTGCCACCATGAGTGGGATGAATGCCATAATGACCAGAGAGAGATTTGTCCATGGAACGAAGAAGAGGGCTCCATTTGCATTTTGCACATCCTTTGCTTAACACACCATCAACTGCATCCTTAACTCCATTGTTGCACAAATAAATCCTTAAAATTGTTGGGAAAATATGGCTTCGAATTGGATAGAACAATAAAGTTGGATCTTTAGAGTACTCAAGTTGAACTTTGAGGCGTGATATCACTTTCTTTAAGGATTTATTTGCCCCACAACGTTGCTAATGGTCACCGGCAAATTTCCTCAGGGATACAACAAAGCCTCAAATGAGAATACTAGATAATAATTCAAGTATTTCTCCAGGATCTCTCATGGGAAACAATTGAAAACAATGGTTGTAGTTTCTATCAAAAGAAGACGAAAAAAGAAGAAGATTATTGTTCAATTTCAAAACAACGTTACTTATCTTTGTCTTTCAAACAGAGGCAACTCTTCAAAAGGTTGCAAAAAGAACAAAGGTAACCTTTCATGAGCAAGTATGTCTCAAAAGTTACATTGAAAAAACATAAAAATTAAAAATTAAAAAATTAAAATAATCGTAACTTTTCTTGAACAATCGCACTATTTCAACAAGACTTTATAGTTAATTTTTTATAAAAATAAATCCGAATTTTCAATAAATAAAATTAATGATCATCGGTTAGTGCCAAATCTCGTTCACGTGCGCACTCACATCTTTTCGACGTGGGACAATGCACCTCTTCATTTGTTTTATAAACAAATTACCAACAGAACTCACATTATATTGCTGGAAACAAGTGAATTAGAGAAATCGCAAGGTTGTCTTTTGTACTCCATCCTTCGACGCTTTTCTCTTGTATGTTGCTTTTGAACTTGATACATAATTTTACGGATCGTACCTGCCTATTTTTTAGTTTGAAGAGTGCAAGCCATATTATTGAAGCTTTGAGAAAGAACCTTACGGAGCCGAACCCCTAAGACCATGGAAAACATAACTAAGATAAGAACACTAGCCATTCAAAGACCAAAATCCAAAACAGCTCAAAAGCAGTTTTCTTAGCAAAATGGAGTACTATAAGGATGAGCTGATGCGGGACGAGGTACAAAGTATGAAGGACCAGAGTAGCTGAAGAAGCTATATATGGCGGTGCAGACAGAGCACAACTTGCTCCCGGTTTCTACAACAGGACAAGCACAATATTGTTCAGAATCCACTACAGACTGATCATGGTAAATGGTCATGATGATGTTCGATACTGGAGGCAGCGGCAACGCACCAGAGAATGCAGCGGATCTGAGCTCGCTGGACACAAACGACAAATCGGAGCCGCCAACAAAATGGGTAAATTACAACGGGGACTCCTGGAGGGGACAGCAGAGGCGGCGCAGTGGAGAATGCAGCGGATTGGGAGCAAAGGTGAGAGAGTGAATTTTGAAAAGAAGAAAAGAGAGACAGCGTCTTCTTCGTTCCTCACGAGAGGGAGACCCGACAATTTAAAATATTAAAGAGAGAATTTTCAGATCTTTCCCTATGAAACCACCCATTGACGTGGCGCCACGTGTCACTCACCGGGTGGAGAGGGACTATGCTTATCCATGTACATACAAGTACAATGAATGACCTAATTATGTCTTGCTACTAAATAATGACCTAATCAACGATTTTCAGGTTTAGTTATATCTAACTGGCATATATGCACACGCTCTTTGGTAAGAAATTCAGAAAATCAAATGGTAGCACTTAAAATATGTACAAACTAAATCTCCAAAGTCCGAATCTTAGGTTACATAAATATTTGATTTAAAATTTCTCTGAAATTCGACACAATAAAATATCTTTAAATAAACAAATGTCTTCTATTGATTCATATCAAGGAATCAAAAGGTGGATTTGGTAGAGCATATATATCTTGCTAGTAAGAAAAATAGAAAAGGAAAAATTAGTAAATAGAAAAATAAACATTCTCAAAGATACACATGACAACATTACTTCTAATAAATCTGAAGTGCATAACTAGGATTAGAAATAGATTAAGAAGTATGTCTGTTACAATCTCCTTGTGTTTTAAAAGTCGAAGGTTTTGCTGTTCCATGATCTGTTATGTGCCGACTAAACTATTTTTTCTTCTTAGCACCACCAGCCCTGGAATTCTCGTTGGTTGCTACCTTGGCAATATTCCCAGGGGTTTCCCCTTGCATGGATGACAATAATATAAAATTTGTATAAGTGATATATACAGATCGCAAATGTACAATACATGGAAGAAATGGAATCCTTAGGACAGCAAATACACACACTGCAGAAGGAACACTAACGTGCACTCTGCCCGAAGAAGTACCCCTCTCGTTCTAGCATAGAGGGCAAACTTCATCCTTCCAATAAAAATTCATACAACTCACTTCCAAAATTGCAGTACCATTAGACATTACCCGTTTTTAAGGAAAGGAAAGCAAAGCATCAACTTGCTTCCAACAATGGGCAAAAACAGCATCTACAAGTCAGGACTTGCTCAATGGATAGGGTTCTTACATTCACCATCATTTAGATCCATGTCGGGATCCAGACAACTCTCGACGGCTGTTTGAAGTTCCTCAAACCTAGGACCATGGTGGGCATTTTAAAGCTGCCAAGGAACCTGGGTTGGGGATTTACAGAGACTTGTGTAGAGACTGTCTTAGGCTTGAATGCCAGATTGGGGAATTGAAGTGTGCATTTGCTTCCCTGTCATCCAGTGCAATTACGGTAGTTAATCAGGACGAAACTGTTAACAGATCCGTATAAGCACACTGGTGCTTTTGTTTATCCAATTGATTTAATGAATATGGTGATGCAACACCATTAGCACCTCAGTAAAGTTATATTAGAGTAATCGGGCATAAGCAGCAGGGGCATGGCAACATACTACCTTTGACTTACAACACTATTCCCAAAAGTTCAAAAATGATCACAAAGATCTGAAAATTTGTGCACCACTAGGGCAATCAATGGCTTACGGAGTGAGTTAATGGGATTACTATTCATCCATCAAAAGTAGCATCTGAAGACATCTATTTGCTAGAGCAATGTGTGACATTACACTTTCGCATACATTAAAAGAAGGAAAATTCCAGGTGCTCGGTCCTCAAAGATATCAAGATGACATGCCTTCCTCTTAGCAGGTACAGATAGATTCTTAGCTGGCTTAAAGAAGGATTCTAATCTGTAGAAAGTAAATGAAAGGAATCGTCGGATAAAAGAAAGTGCATTTTGGAAGTCACTTTCATTTGTTCAAGCTAGTTACCGACCTTGTGATGACTCATGCTTAGCTGCCTTAATCTTCTCAATCGCCTGATACACATGGTAAAACAACATTGAAAATATGTATGCTCTTTCCTTCAGAGGAAAGAGAAGCAACTTCCTCGAGTAGGCAACTGACCAACACATTACTGAAGATAGAAGCCATACCTTCGTCACTCTATCAATGTTGAACCCATTCTCATTCACAACAAAGGAAATTAAGCCCTAGAAAGGGAAAGAACAATCAGTTAGGAAACGAGTCAAGAATTCAAAAAGTGAAATGTTGCAAGTAAATCCCAAAATGAAAATGGCCCACCTCCTTGTTTGGAGTAGTCCATTTTATCTCAGGTTTTTCTTCCATAGAAACTATTGGTTCCTTGAAAAGCGGTCGAGCTTCACTACAGGGCCAATTATCTGGTATCTGATACCTATTCAAAAAACAAGCAAACATTTCCGTAAGAAAGATAACCAAACCGAATAAAGACTTCCAAGTAATGCAAAGAACCTCTGGGTCTCAAGGATAGAGAAACGATAAGATTTTGTTCAAGTAAGATGAAGGAACAGACAAAGCAGACATCAGAATAGATAAAAGTATTGTAGTAAATCAACACATGAAGTAGCATGGCCGATGCACTGATTGACAGCCCAAATCTATTGGTGGCAATGGATCTTTCAGTTTCAAATTGTTGACCACATATTTCCACGCCAGCTGAGTTTGAGAGATAATTCTTTTAAGTCCAGGAATTCAGCAGCCAAGACTATTACAGTGAGAAACTTTGCTGTCTAAGTTTGCTTACAAGTCAGGGGACAAGATAAGAGCATAAGAAGCACCTCTGCTTGTTTATGTTCTCTAGTATGTTTTCTATGGAACCATGTCGACGGATAAGCTTAAGAGCAGTCAGCCCTCCAATACCTGATAAATTTATTCCAAAGTAAAGCCACTGAAATCATCAAGCTAAAAGATACGAGAGAGAAAAATGATATGAGAGAGCATAAAACAGTTAACAGAGCAATGCAACAATATCACATCTACCTCGAATGCTTTCACAATAATCACATCCAGAGAGAATGCACAGGTCAATGAATTGATCCATATCCAGATTCATCTCCTCCAAGATGTAAAAGTCAGGAAAGTGAGAAGAAATTTAAGCAATCACAATGAATAAAATTTTCTAATTACCTTGGAAATTTCAAATTCCATGACTGGAACTTTTCTTGAGCTGGGATCCATTAAATGGCGAAGAAATTTAGGAGCTCCAAAAGTAAGGGAATCCATGTCTTCAGAAGCAACCGCATAAACCTGGAAAACAAATATTACAGCTAAAGCACCATTTATGGTAGATGAATTCTGGTTAGCACACAACAATTAAGCAATGATAGGAATTCAAAATCAGTGAAAATTCCTTGGACAAAGGGCTTAGTAAAGAACATACCAAATGTAAATGACTACAGAAGACATTAGGCAAGTGAACAAGCATATGTGTGAGTGAAAAAGGAAATTAAATCACGTTTACATAGTGTTAAACGATTGGTTATCATGGGAAAACAATGAACAATTCTAAATCAGAAGACAATCAAATGGAAAGATACTTGCCTTTCCAGCTTTGCAAAGTGCAGCACATTGTGCCTCTGCTTCTGAAGTAGCCTAAAGTACAAAAACTGAAATTGGTATCTAAACTTTTTGTTAGAAATAAAAAGAACAAACTCTTCAGACAGAATAGTAACCTCAACTACTGGGACACCAATAAGCCTTAATAGTCTTTTGCAGTCTTCATTTTGCTGTTGCGTCACCTGCAAGAGTATCAAAGCCATGTATTACGAGTGCACACACATCCAGTTAGCTAAGTAGATAGGTTTTTTCTGGAAAACAGAGACAAAATCAAACTTCACATCAAATAAGACAAAAATATCACACCGTAAGGAAACCAAAACGAGACCAACCTTCACAGTTCGTTTACTGAATTTCTCTGTCTTCCTTGTTCTGAGACTGCAGACACAATAAATACACAGCTCACTGAGCATTTTTGTACTCTGTGTTTCTGGGTGCTTATGTGCGAGAGAGAGAGAGGGAGAGAGAGAGAGATGCATATACCGCAATGGCTACTGCCAACTCCTCAGAGGCAGCTGCCCTCTTCGAAAAACTGCTCGGAAACTCATTTAAGGTAACTAAACATATTCATAGATAATTCCAAAAAATAGAAAACATAAGTCTACATAATATTAAAGTACCGTTTTGCCAGCTCTTGCTTCTTCAAATCAGGAGGTGGACCATCAAATACGTAGCTATCATAACAACAGAAAAACATAATTCAGAGAAGCACGAGCTTCATTCTTCTAGCATTCTATCCCAATGAAAACACAGGTGGTAAAGAAAAAAATTTACACTGGCTTTATGCCCGCCTCCAACAGCCTAATCGTCCGGTAAAGCATGCCTTGCAGATGACTGCACGGGAAAACAAATCGAAAGGCAGCTCAAAGTCAATCTCATATACATAAAACCGAGTCCAAGAGATAACATCTGAAGCATCAAAACAGAAGGCTAGTCAACAATTCAGCCATAAACTATACGAAACCTGAGCAAAGTGGATTTTCATTTCCATGGAGTATTACGATGCCAGTGTACCTGGTGACTTCACCAGCCTCACTGGTGAGCATCTGAGTCCCCTTCCTCCCAACCACAACCTAATCCACCAATCAAAAGAACCAAAAGACCCCTACACGAGCAACTTAACAAGGAACTGATAGATGCTCATGCTGGCATTGACGGCGATCCTCCAGCCGAAGTAGCTCTCGAGCTTCTGCTCCTTCATGGCGTTCGAAGCATTGTCCGCCAGTAGCTTCGTCAGTCCCTATCGAAATCAGTGGACGAGACCTCGATGAACAACATATGGAAAATGATCGGATTGAAGGAGACGGAGGTCCAACTGAACTACCGTGATGCCCATATCGGAGAGAGAGAGAGAGAGAGAATTGTTGCAGTGGAAATTGAGGGATGAAATGGAAGCTGCTGGGGATGAATTGAATGGCTTCGAGCTCTTCCGCTTCCCTCCAGGGCTGAAGCGTGGGCGTCACGCGCGGGTGTTGCTAGTTGGGTTTTTTTTTTTTTTTTTTAAAGTACTAGTGATAAACTTTCGGACATAAGCTTAAAAACTAAATTCACAGGCTCGAGGTTGAATGATACTAGTAATAACTTCTCATTCCTAATAATTGAGTAAATGAAAATGTTGAACAAATTAAACTCCAGGGACAACATATATTGAACAAATTGCAATTCACTAATACTATTATATATTAGGTCAAAGTTTGTGATCATTTAATTTTTGTAGATAACGATTAGCAAAAAAAATAAGGGTTAATACCCTGAAAAATCTCAAACTGATACACCCATGACAAATTTACCCAAAATTATTTTTTTGATCATGAAAAACCCCAAATTGATACATTTGTGATAAATTTATCCCGACCACCATAAAAAACCATAAACCGATACATTTATGACAAATTTACCCTAAACTAATTTATTCGACTGCAAAAAACCCAAAACTGATAAATTTGTGACAAATATACCATTCGCTAAATTGTATTAATATCACAAAAAAATTACAAAAATTGTAAATTATGATAAATGGATCGTAAAATCTCAAATTTGTATACCAATCAATTATCACGTGTCATTTAACTTAATAATTTGACAATAAAATTTTACAAAAACTAACATAGGGTAAATTTGTCATAAGTGTACCAGTTTGGGGTAAATTTATCAAAAGTATACCAGTTTGGGGTTTTTGATGGTCAAAAAAATAGTTTGGGGTAAATTTGTCACAGGTGTACCAGTTTGGGATTTTTTAGGGTATTAACCCAAAAAATAAATAAAATTGGGGAAAAACTTTCATTCCGATTAAGCACTTAAATCTATACGCGCACTTTCTACTTTTGCTTCTCTTCAGTCACGGCAATGGCTTATCTTTGTTCGCCTCCAACAAGCACAGATTTTGCCACGCACAACCGCCAATCCACCTTCCTACCACCACCCCCATCTTAGCAATAAACAGCAAATGCAGCATCGGGTGACGATGGAAATCTTGTTTTGTCTAAAAAACCGATTTTCTTGGAAATGTGTAGAGCTGTTCCATTTGATACAGGATCATGGGCTAACCATGCTACATTAGAGAAGTCTGTGTCCTTTTGAGGGATCTACGATATTGAAAGCTTTATTTAATTAAAGGGCTTAAGGCCCTGTCCGCCCAAGCTGGGCCCAGAAAGCCCGGCCCATGGGAATAGGGGCCCGTGGAAAGAATGGGGTATAAAAGGGAGAGAGAGAGAAGACGTCTGTTGGAATCAGAATTACGCACGTCTTTTCTCTCCCGCGTGTTTTCTCTCTCAAAAGGAACAAGAGGCATACGGCTTTCAATTCTTCCCTTCAAGGCTTCATCGGATCAAATTCGACCGGATTTTCTTCCTCCATTGGCGTCGGTGTCTAATCTGTGGATTAAAAAGGTACGCTCGACTTCGTGGTGTGCTTTAGGATCGGTGATACGTGTCGTTTTCTTGGGCTTCGTCTTCCGCTTGATTTAGGGGTTCGATTCGGTGTCGAATCCAGTTTTCGGGGATCCGTTATTCCCAACATTGGTATCAGAGCCCTAGTTCACGTTTTCCCTTTCAATTTGTTGTGTTTTGATTGATTTTTCGCAAAAGGAACTTCGGCCGTACGGATCGGGGCGAGCAATCCCGACACCCGAGACTTCTTCGGCCATTTTTATGAGTTTTCGAATGTCAAAACCAAATTCTGAAAGCACTGGGAGAAAGAGGACGTCGAGACGAGTCTGGAGATGCCTCGAGCGCCGCCGGGCGACGCCGCACGCGCCCACACGCACGGCCGGAAAGGCGCTGCGCGTGGCGCGGCGCGCCGGAAGCGCGATCGCCCGGGCACGTGCGGCACACGCGCCGGGTCGGCGACCGGCGCGTGCTCGCCGCCGGCGGCCGGCACGCGCCGGTCCGCGGACCGACGCGTGCGGGACGCAGCATGACGTCACCCAACGGCGCAACCGCCGGGATGACGTCATCGATGACGTCAGCGATGACGTCGGTTGGCCGGGCGGCGACCCGACCCGCGAACCGACTCGACCCGACCCGCTGACGATGGCACGCACGTGGCACGTGCCGCTGACGTCTGCGTGACGTCAACCCGCGCACGCGCGCGGCACGTGCAGCCGGTCCGCCCGAACGGTCCGACCGGTCCTTCCGGTCCGTCCGATCCGTCCGGTCCGACGACCGACGAGCGTTGACCAGCGACGACCGTTGACCGTTGTCCGACCGTTGACCGTTGACTTTGACCGTTAAAAAAAAAAAAAATGTGTTTCTTTTTTCAATTAAGTCTATGTGGATTATATGTAATCCCTTATTTGTTCTGCATTTGTTGCAGGAACAATGCCTCCCCTGAGATTGCGCACACCTATTCGCGCGGTGACCGATGAACAAAAGGAAAGGCTGTCTAAGTTGATAGCCGAGCGATCGATCATCGATGGGAGAGTGGTGACTTAATTGATCACGTCCTTGAAGTCAACGGGAAAATTCAACGAGGTCATATGGAATGGTCGTCCTATGTCACGATCGAGAGATGGTGCGATTTTTCATAAGCACTCTTCCACCTGAATGGCAAGATGTGTTGAATCGCATATGGGATGTCAACGGAGCTGCTTCCTATAAGAAAATTGTGATAGATTTTGTAAATGAATATTACTGTATTGTTACAAGGGAAAAGATCAAGAAATTGAACAAAAGAGGATCTTTCCCAGTTCGTGTGCTGACTATGTGTTAGTTGTATTGGCTGACGTATGTTAAGTGTGCTTTATGGTCATATAATGTATTGTTTACTACCCGATTGTTATTGATGTAACAACTGATATGTTAGTTGTATTGATTGAAAGCATTATTGTTTTGTTGGAATTCAATTATCTGTTGCTTTCTGTTATTGCTGGTTACTGTGGGTAATTAGCTATGGGTAGTTATAGAAGTTTTTTTTTTGTAGCTTCATAGAATTGATTTTGCATATGACAATCATATTAATGATAGTTTTAAGTTAGGATTTTTGGAGGATGATTGGAAACGTAGTGACCTTTTGATTCCAAGCCTTACTTGAAATTATTTATTAATATGATGGGTCTATGCAAATAGGGATGCATAAATGATAGGCATTAATAATTCGTGCATATTTTGTCTGATTTGTTCAGATCAATGGCTTCTGCCACAAAGAGCATAGTTGCCGAGCTGAACAAAGGTGAAAAGCTCAATGGAGACAACTATGAGATTTGGCAAATGAAAATCCAGTATGTCTTTGGAAGAGCAAGAAGCACTTGAGGCTCTTGTCATGACCATGGAAGAACTCCGAAGAGGGAACCATCGCACAAAGACAAAAGAAACAAAGAAGCTTTCTTAGCGTGGAAAAGAATGAACTCTCTAGCTCGCATCACGTTGTTGAGCAGCATGGAAAATGACGTCATGCGAGAGTTTCGGCGTTTTGATAATGCCAAGGAATTGTGGGAGGCATTGGCAGCTAGATATGGTCATACTTCGGTGACTAGATCGAGGCAGCTCACTATCGTGTTTGACTCTTATAAGAAGCCTCATGGTCGACCATGAAGCAACATCTTAGAAAGATGTCAAACATGATAACTCGAGCTGAAAGATGCTGGCCATGTCCTCACGGATGAGCAGCAAGTGCAAGCGGTGATTCGTTCCTTGCCTCGAGTTGGGAGCATATGAAGGTGCACCCGACTCATAATGAAAACATCAAAACCTTTGAGGATGCGATGCGTCATCTTGAGCTGGAAGAGGACCGCTTTGTTGGCGGCTAAGCGGATCTTTGAACTCTATTATGATGGTTCTAGCTCAAATGGAGCTTCGAGCTCCAAGCGCAAGCGCCCTAACTGGTTTGATAAGGGGAAAGGCAAGGAAGAAGCAGGTCCTTCAGGGAAGAAACTCAAATTCAACCAACATGGAAGAGGGAAGCGTCCTCACATGAAAAAGCTTGCAAGGGTGAAATGCTACAATTGTGACAAGAAGGGTCACTATGCTCGCGACTGTCGTGAGCCAAAGAAGGTATGCACCCCTTGCACTTTTCAGAACTTTGCTTATGTGTCGAGTTCGTGTTCTTAATCGAGTCTAATCCTTTGTGGACTGTGGATTCAGGAGCGACAGACCATGTAGCGAAGGATAGAGGATCCTTCGTGGAATTCCGACGAGTACCAACTGGAACTAAGTGGATCTATGTGGGAAACAACTCCAGAGCTGAAGTGAAAGGAATTGGCACATGCCAACTAAATATGCGTGGTGGACGCACTTTGTTCCTTCATGATGTGTTGTATGCTCCGGAGATTCGTCGGAATTTAGTGTCTGTATTAATGTTGGTTAAATTAGGTTTCAATATGAACTTCTGTAGTAGAGGTGTGAATTTGTTTTTGGAGACAAATTACTATGGTTGTGGCTATTTTCTTGATGGTTTTATTGTATTGGATATTGAGTATATTAATGCAAATGTTTGTTATTCCCTTATCACATCTTCTAATACCTATGATAATGATGTGAATGTGTGGCATGCTAGACTTGGTCACATTGGCCAACAACGTATGAATAGACTAGCCAAAGAGGGCTTGTTGGGTAACATTGAAAAAGTCGATTTACCCATATGTAAGCATTGCCTAGAAGGAAAAACAACACGGAAACCATTTGGGAAAGGGAAAAGAGCTGAATTTCCTTTGCATTTAATCCATTCGATGTCTCGTGGTCCAATGAATGTGAGAGGAAGGCATGGGGTTGTTTATTTCATCACATTTATTGATGATTATACTCGATTCGGATATGTCTATTTGATTTCTCATAAGTCCGAAGCAATAAGTTGTTTCAAAAGGTTTATGAACCTGGTAGAAAATCAATTAGACAAGAAAATAAAAACATTGAGATCCGATCGAGGTCGAGAATATTTATCGATGAGTTCAGAAAATTATGTGATGAAAAAGGAATAGAAAGACAGTTGTCTATTCCGTATACTCCTCAACAAAATGGTGTTGCGAGAGAGAAGAAAACAGAACCCTGCTGGAAATGGTTAGGTCTATGATGGCGCATGCTAACTTACCTATCACCTTTTGGAGTGATGCATTGTTAACTGCTGCCTATATACTTAACCGGGTGCCTTCCAAATCAGTTACTTCCACTCCATATGAGTTATGGACAGGTAGAAAACCGGACTTAAGTTTTCTTAAGCCATGGGGTTGTGCTGCCTACACACATGAGTCCTCTCACAAATTTGGGAAATTAGGTCCCAGAGGAAATAAGAGTATTTTCATAAGATATTCAGAACACTCAAAAGGGTATGTGTTCATTGGTGAGCAGGAAAGTGGGAGTGTAACTGAATATGAATCACGAGATGTCACATTCTTAGAGGATGAGTTTCCTAAGAAGGGCGAAATAGGGGAAGATCACTCCCTATTTGAGACTTTGGATCAAGATAATGATATTGGTGGAGTTCATCCAAGTGGGAGCGTAATAGGGAATGATGTGCAAAGTGTACAATCTCCCGTAAGGCGAACAAGTCGCCAAAGTATTCCCCGTCGACGTTTTGACATTGAAGGGAAACTTTTATGGTTGCTCCACAAGATGAGGATGAGCCAAGAAATATCAATGAGGCTCGAAGTGCCCTAGTAAAGAAAAATGGATTCGTGCAATGGAAGAGGAAATGGAGTCAATGGAATCAAACCAAGTTTGGGAACTGGTTGATCTTCCAAAAGGACGCTTGAGCTATTGGGAACAAATGGGTTCTCAAAATAAAGCGAAAGGCTGATGGCTCGATAGAAAGGCATAAGGCTCGCCTTGTGGCGAAAGGGTATAATCAACGGAAGGAATTGATTATGAAGATACATTTTCTCCTGTAGTGAGATTTACCTCAATTCGCATTATTCTGGCAATAGTAGCTAGTCTGGATCTTGAGTTACATCAAATGGATGTAAAGACTGCTTTCCTCAATGGAGAATTAGAAGAAGAAATATATATGGAACAACCTATTGGTTTCATAGTGAAAGGCCAAGAAGAAAAAGTATGTCGACTTTTGAGGTCGATATATGGTCTTAAGCAGTCATCAAGACAATGGTATATACGTTTTCATAATGCCATAGTGGCATATGATTTTACAATGATTGATGAGGATCATTGTGTATATATCAAAAGATCCAAGGATCATTTTGTGATCATATCATTATATGTTGATGATATACTGATTGCCGGAAGCAATATGGAGTTGGTTAATACTGTCAAGAGATGGTTGTCTTCTAACTTTGAGATGAAGGATATGGGTAAAGCTGCATACATTCTTGGAGTTAAGATTTCGAGAGATCGTTCGAAGAGATCGTTGTCTCTTTCGCAAGAAACCTATATAAATAAGGTTCTTGAACGATTTCGTATGCAAGACTGTAAACCCATAAACACTCCTATTGCAAAAGGTGAAGGATTGAGCCATAGACTGTGTCCAGGGACTCCACAAGAGAAGGAACAGATGAAACATGTTCCTTATGCTAGTGCTGTTGGAAGCTTGATGTACGCTATGATGTGTACAAGACCCGACATATGTTTTGCGGTTGGAATGGTGAGTAGATACCAATCCAACCCGGGTCCAGCACACTGGAAAGCCGTGAAGAGAATACTGAGGTATCTGAAGGGAACTGCTGATTTCAAGTTGAATTATCAAGGAAAGGATCTGCGACTTGAAGGCTATTCGTATGCTGATTGGGGAGGAGATTTAGATAAAAGAAAATCTACCTCGGGTTTTGCTTTCTT
Source organism: Eucalyptus fibrosa (assembly GCA_017140475.1). Classification (NCBI taxonomy): domain Eukaryota; kingdom Viridiplantae; phylum Streptophyta; class Magnoliopsida; order Myrtales; family Myrtaceae; genus Eucalyptus; species Eucalyptus fibrosa. The sequence continues at coordinate 24,105,583 of CM029506.1, forward strand.
ATGAACAATGGCGCCATATCATGGAGCAAAGAAGAAGCAAACGTGCATAGCCTTGTCTACGATGGAAGCCGAGTTCGTGGCGTTATCGCAGCGGTACAAGAAGCAAGGTTTGGCTTAAGAGATTTTTGGATCATTTAGGTGTTATTGAGAAAGCTGCAAATCCATTGTTGGTTAACCGTGATAGCCAAGCGGCTATAGCGTACACCAAAGATCCAAAGTATCATGGCAAGACCAAACATATAGATACCAAGTATAACTTTGTAAAAGATATGGTTGCACGAAAGGATGTGAACTTGCGGTACATATCTACGCATAGAATGGTAGCGAGATCCTATGACAAAGCCAATACCTAGAGATGTGTTTTGTGGTCATGTAAAATCTCTAGGATTGCGTAGAGTCTCGATGTCTTGAATTGTAATTTCCCTAAATTGTTCACATTTATGAAATTTTGTTTTTTCATTGATTAATGCCTATGAATCTTAGTATAATCTTTATGCATCTTAATGCTCGGTGCATTATTTTAAGTTGAGAAGTATGTCGGACAGATATAAGATTAGCCCACTCACACGGGTAATCGCCTCATTTACTATGTGATAAATAGAGATGAGACTGTTTTTAAGCTTATTATCTAGGTGATAATCGAGAGCGCAAGCTTAAAATACGTATGTCGCCTTAACGAGTGTTAAGATGAGGACATAATACTAAAGATGTCTGAAAGTAAAATACCCCACACATTTTACTTTATCTGTCTAAGATGCCAGATGTGAGTTCTGATAAATTTTGTGAATAAGTAGATAGGTGAACTCAAGTTAGACATTGGGTATGTCTGAACTATCATCTGTACGGTATTGAAAGGTGTAGACATACGCTCCATGGGAAAGGAGTTAATACCGTAATACGTATTTCATACTACGTATGCATGAGACGACCAATAAGAGTGGCAAAAAGTTTGATCTCAACTTTTATGACGTGTGAGACTCTTGAGGAAAAGAGTTCCTCAATTTTGAAGTCCCCTCAGGACTCTTACTTATTCTCAAGATTTCTATTTAGTGTTTGATATCTTAGTGTGTTGCCAATGGTCATGAGATGATTCGATCTAATGGGGCATTTCTAGAAAAGCAAGCTGACTGAAATTGAGAGTTTGAAGGAAAGAGGAAGATCGATTTTGAAGAATCACATTGTAGTTTTGTATTCACCGGTCGACCAATTATAACTGTCTTTGTGATAATTATAATTGTGAATACAATATATATATATCATGTTTAAAAGAGATCAAGGGAGATATAAATGTGATCGATCGATCTAGGGTACTGCATACTAAATCTACTCGGAGTGTGACGCCCATTATGAGCTGTTATATATTCCTAACAGATGTATAGCAACGAGCTCTCAAAGTATGCTGGTCGCACGGATTATTCACCGGTATGAATGTTGAAGAGAGGTAAAGAGAATCCTGTTCGGCCCACCTTGTGCGAGTGGGAGATGAAAGCTTTATTTAATTAAAGGGCTTAAGGCCCTGTCCGCCCAAGCTGGGCCCAGAAAGCCCGGCCCATGGGAATAGGGGCCCGTGGAAAGAATGGGGTATAAAAGGGAGAGAGAGAGAGAAGACGTCTGTTGGAATCAGAATTACGCACGTCTTTTCTCTCCCGCGTGTTTTCTCTCTCAAAAGGAACAGTAGGCATACGGCTTTCAATTCTTCCCTTCAAGGCTTCATCGGATCAAATTCGACCGGATTTTCTTCCTCCATTGGCGTCGGTGTCTAATCTGTGGATTAAAAGGTACGCTCGACTCTGTGGTGTGCTTTAGGATCGGTGATACGTGTCGTTTTCTTGGGCTTCGTCTTCCGCTTGATTTAGGAGTTCGATTCGGTGTCGAATCCAGTTTTCGGGGATCCGTTATTCCCAACATAAACCTCATTATTTTCTAAAGCATGAATCCATTGGTATATCGAAGTAAATTGGGACAACTTCTTTTATCCCCCAATCCAACTTCAAGGTGTCTATGTCATGATTCTGTTATAAATAAGTGATCTATGTCTAACTGGTGCTACAAAAATGAGTGCTCAGATGTACGACCACAATCCCTTACAATAAGAAGAGAATTACTTTTGAAGGCATTATGATGATGCATTATAGTGTACTTCATGGTCGAAATCAATTATTTTCTTTTTGGTCAAAAAAATCAATGAATTGATTAACTAAGATTTGAGTATTGAAAGGCCTTCATCTACATTTTAATTCAACTAATGTACACTATTCTACCTATACGTTTGTAGGGAAGAGAAAATGTACAATAGTAATTCTTCATCTTTAAGATGAGACATTCAAAGGATTGACCCATGCCGAGTTCGAAATATACAATTGGAACAACCAATCTTAAATTATCATCAATTGAGAGGATGGCCGTGGTGATGTATTCATTGGTGTCACGACCTTTCTTAAGGTGAACTACCAAGAGAAAGCTAATGTAATACTAAGTGAGGACAAACGGTTAATCATAATAGAGATGTGTCAATAGTGCCATCACTCAATGCAGACTCTCCAATAATCAATACCAATCGCAATTTTTGGATTCTATTTAAATCATTTAGACATGCAAATCAATTCTAAGAGTTGTCACTAATCTATTATGGGTTGATAACCCAAGTAAAACACAGCAACAAATTTTATTTTTGCAAACCAAATTATTACGTATACAGGGACTTGATTACTTAAGATGAATCTAGCGCCTTTTTAATATATATTTTCTTTAGTTCAAAAAGGTTGTGCAAGCATCAATTTTAACCTTAAGCCATTAACATATGATGAGTGATAATGCGGCTACGCAAATAAGAATTTAACACTAAAAAATTAAAGCAATAGATAAATTACTCAATGGAAAGAAAGGACCTTGATGCGATGAGCATCTCTAATTTATCATATTGGCGTAACTATATAAATATATTTAATAGAAAATTGAGGTTACGTAATTAATATTCTGAATTCACATAAATTAACCATTCCAAAAAATGTGGGAGAAAAATCTTGAAAAGGAATTGGTCTTGCATATCTTCGTAGATGTTTTTAGCAATACTTAAGAAATCAATAAATGAATTTTAAGATATGTGCATGCACTAATTGCGAATACTGCAAATCAGGAAATGGTTGTGTGGTATTACCAGTGAGACAAATGTTATGACTCAAGCAAAATGAACATTTCATCAATTGTCCTAGTATAATAATAATAATATTGAAAGGATTTGGTCTTACATATCAAATTATAGTCCTTTCAAATGAATGAATTATGGTGGTGAGAATTGACTTTTTCACAATGAACTTCAAGGATAACTATTTAAATTTGCTTTCGAAATTCGCAAATAAAGAAAAGAGTGAGAAGTGGCTTTTTAATAGTGAATAAATTATTAAGATTGATAGAAAAATATGAATTTTTAGTACCTAACAACGCCAACTAACTTGATCGAACTAAATTCCCAGCATGCTACATCATCATTTTACCATTGACCATCCAATCATTTTAGTACCTATAGATTCAAGCAAGTAAAAGAAAATTTACTTTTCACTTTTTATACAAAACAAGTTATGTTGTTCTCAAGATTTATCTTTTAATGAAATGGATGGTCCTTGAAATTTTGTATAAATATATGTCCATGTCATACTTAATCGAACAATTGATTCAATTAAATCGCTAAATTTGTTTAATGTACGTTGTGATTCCTTACCATTCTATTGATTATGTTCCTATAATATTTTAAAATGTTCAATATCATCTTCAGTTTAGTTATTAAAAGGATGGAATCCGTGTTAACATCACTTTCTCATCTATTGCCTGTTAAGAACAATTGGTTGTTCTTTATTTTCTTGAAGCTCTAGCTACTATTGTCGATCTGATTCTGGACACCTAAATTTTTGTTTGAAGACTTCTCATTCATTTAATAAGAAAACTAGGCTCAAATTCGATAGAATTTGATCCCAAACCAAAATACCGATATTGCATAGTCTTGCATTTACAGCTATTACTGTATTTCTTCGCATTTAGATAAAGGGAAATTTAAATTTTGGGCATAAAGCATTCGCAATTAACAAAACATGGATCTGGCTATGAGTTTGTTTGGGATTGGCTCAATAGTTTGCCCAATATGCGAAAGAGTCTTAAACTCACTTGAGATTCCAAAATCGAGCCCATGCAAGCCCATGAGAGCCCGGCCCTAAGCTAATCAAACTCGGCCTAATTAAGGGAAAGAAAGTGCGGCCATTCAGATTTCAATCGGCTGACACCCATTTTCGAAGCCAATTCCAGTCTGAACACATGAGATGGAAGGAAGGTCTTGTTCAACTGCACGCATCAAAATTGGAAGAAAAGGCAAAGGAGAATCAAAGAAGGAAAGTAGCGTGCAGTTTCCATCTTGACAAAGGGAGCGATCTCAGCATTCATGGACCGGTTTTCACGGCCAAAACAGAGCAAGAAAATCTGGTTATTAAAAAAGCGGAAGATTCTCGGTCAAGTGGGATGGCGACTTTTCAGCATCTATTTTTTCATTGCCAAAGAGACCTCGTAAAAGTAAAGGTGTAAGCTTTTCTTCACGGCCAAGAAAGAGGAATACAGAGAGAAAGTTATGGTGGGCAAAAGAAAAGAAAAACAGAGGAGGCAAATTCTCGTGGAGGAGGTGGAAAGGAAAAAAAGGAAGAGAGAGAGAGAGAGATGCAATTTCACAGTAAGTTCGTTTAATTCACTTCCATATCATTTCACTTTTCCTTCGCACTTTAATTTCCAAGAATTTTATGCCTCACACTTAAATTTCTCCATCATTTCATTTTAAAGCCTGACTTTAATGGACAAGAATTACTTGCTATCTAACTGGCATTTTCAATATTAGCATCTACCTATAAACGACCTTTTGCTTTTCGCCGTGTCTTTCAAAGCTAACTTATGGACAAGAATTTCCTGAACAATTTCGTAACCGCATGCGATCGTTTATTCGACTCTTCTTTGCTTCCACATTCAACCATCAAATCCAAATGACCAACACAGACGAAGACCATATCCTCTCATTTTCACACACACAATAACCGAAGATATTTACAATCAGTTTTTCTTGCTTCAAACCAAATTATTGAGAAAATTTCAAAAAATGGCCTGAAGTGGATTTTATCTAAAATAAGAACCTGATTTGATATTACTTTCTCAAATAAGGGCTTAAAGTGAATCTTATTTCAAATAAAGTTCTGAAATAGTTATATATGTTTCAAATAAGAACTTGGAGTGGTTATATCCCTTATAAATAAGGACTCAACTTTCTAGTGGTGAAGGGATTTACGTCATTTACCATTTTCCTTTTTTTCTTCCTTTTGTCTATTTTCTTTCCTTTTTTCTCTAGCTCTTCTTCTTCCCCGGCCATTGGTGATGCCCATAGAGGGCTGGGTGAGGGTTGCCCTCACCCGATTCGGCTAGGGCTACCCATGCTAGCCACAAGTGAGGGACAGCCTCACCCCGGGGGAGGCTGCCCTTCGTAGCCATCTACGAGGGCTTAGCGACTTAGCTAGCAAGGGTTGGCCTTACTTGTCCGAGGCAAAGGTGGCCTTGCCCCTTGCTGGCGAGGGCTTGCAGGCCCTCTCGTGCTGCAAGCAAGAGCTTGAAGGCCCTTGCCAGCCCTTTCCAGCGGCCGCTAGCTAACGTCGGAAAAGAAAATAAAAAGAAGAAAAGAGAAAAAAGAAAAGAAAATTTGGATGAAAACACCCTTAACCAATCATAAAATTTTGCCGGCCGGTGACAAGCGAGGTTAGGCCCTTATTTGAAACAATCATGGCTACTTCAGGTCCTTCTTTGAAACAACCAATGTTACTTTCGGCTTATATTTGAAACAAAGTTTACTTCGGATCATTATTTGAGAAATGAAGGCATTTTGAGCCATTTTTTGAAATTTTCTCCAAATTAAAACACCATCTTTGAATTTCCCTATTCTAGTTTTAAAAATTTGAGATGTTTGACGTTAATCAAGTTCTGATTTTGAACTCTAAAAGGTCGAAAAAGAGAAAAAAAAAATCATAAAGTTAAAGTAAGGAGATATCCAGATATGAGACAAAATTACAAGCCGAAAAACTCCTTTCAAATTTACGCCTAATATCTATTTTATGTCCTTTGGACTATGACCTTTTAACAGTAATATCGGATTAAAATCATTAATTTATGAAACAATTTCACAACTTGTTAGATATATTTGTAATGCACATCATCCACAAATACTAAATCTTTCCCACATACAGAATATATCATGTACGTTCTGTATAGTCTGATTGTATCTAGAATCATAATATCGTATATCTATAGTATATTAGTTTATGTTATAGATAATTGATCGAAATTATTTGCATAATGCATTCCGGTGATATACAAAAGGCCTTTACTTTATCTATATCTTGCTGACATAACCTTTCAATCAAAACTGGTCACCACCTACTTAGATAGTTTTCGCCACAATTCACTACGAAAGGCTTTGAATCCTAGATTCACGTTGTTGAATCGACGCCAACTGCGACTCAACTCCACCATGGATGAAAACCTCACGTGCCGAGACAGCGCAACTCGTCCAAGCCCGTTGCCCTTCGGTGCTTGTTACTCAACGAACCGCCCATCGGACAAGTAATTGTCCTCCGAGTTGAACACTGGAAACAGAGACTCGGATCGCTGCCACATGCGGCTGGACGGTTGAGACCACAAACTTAACCTCGTTCATGTGTCACTAGTCTCTTTTTTTATCCGTGCCAGCTACGTGCTCAGGAAGATTACACCAGCATCAAGCAACCGCCATATCATTTGGGCCACTCACCGCTCCATATCACCACAACATCAGTGTTATTAGAGTTGGCAATTTGTGGCCACGTATCTTAATCGGGTTTTGTAATCTTGTCAAGCAATTCATCCAAACGTAGACCTGTCAAATGACTGGTTTGGGTTCTGATTTGCAAGTCAATCGGTCAAAGCATAGGATCGACAAAGTTGGAAAATATGCCAATTAGCACAAAAAGGAGCGCTCTTGTATTTAGATGCATGAGTGTAAATGATACGTAGGGAAGTTTCGTGAATGCACCGGTTATTCTTGTTTAATTAACGCTTAAAAAAAAAAAAACTAAGGGCAATCCTGCAAAAAAAAAGAGGGAACGAGAAAGGAGGGGCTTATTTTTCTTTTGAGTAGGTTTTGTCCGCTTTTGCCTTATCACTTTCTTTGCAACTTAGCAAGTGAGATGGTGGAAGATTTTTGACTTCTTTGGTAGGAAGAAAAGAAGAGGAAAATGCAACGAAGTGAGCAAGATAAGAAGACTTTTGGGTTGCTTTCCATGTTACACACTCTGAAGTACATTATCCAACGATGATGATTTGGGACTTGTGTGCTTTCCAGACAATTAACAAATCAGATTTTATTTAAATTTGATCATTCATCGCCCTGCTTCATTCCCTTCTTTTAATACTTAAATATAAATTTAAAATAAGCACGTTACAACTGGAAATTTCGAATAAAATATATCAAGCTACTAATGGTTGGATCACAATCCATAAAAAATGTTCATATTGAGAATTTTGCAAATGAATCCATTTTATAAATAAATAAATAAAACATATTGTTCGTGGCACTCTACATTCACTCCATTGATAAATCTGATTATTAGGCTATTTCATAGCTTAATTTCCAAAATCAAGCTAATTTCAGTGCAATCATCTTCTTTTATTGGGATGCTAGATATATTTGAGTCTGGTTTTGTGTCATCTTTATTGATATGATCTGCAATTTACCGAATCTTACAAATATCCGAAATATTGTCAAAGTCTTTTATGTAACCGTCTTTATGTTTAATCTGTGGTATTATATATCAATCCATATTGGTTTGAGATATAAATCTACATACTATAATGATCATTTGAAAAGGTATGGCATAGTCAAGCATTCAAAATTTGACTAAGCAATAATATGAACTCTTTTCAATCTCTTCTATTATTGTAATTCTTTTATTGGTAACGCCGGACCACATAATACTTCATAAAAGGAGGTTAAGATCATGATAACCATATAATAATTTTAATTTAAGCAATAAATTAATTTCAAGTAAGGTTAAGATTCTGATATAATAATTTTGATTTAGTAACTACATTAATCTCAATAACAGATAAGTCTCTTAACTTAAAAGCTATAAATGTGTTTTTCTTATTAGTAATGATGATTTTATAGAATTCGCATCTTAATATTTAATTTGAAAAATTCGGTGGCCAAACCGATGCAAAACAGACAAGATATAACATGAACATGAAACTAATTAATCAAAAGATGAAGGAATAAACCAAACCAATTTGAAATTTTATTGCCTCCTTTCATCACCTTCTTTTAAAGTTATTTAAAATTTAAGATAAGCGAGTTGCAGTTTTAAAATTTAGAATGAAATATATATAACATAATCAATAAAATAATTCCTATTGAAAATTTTGCAAATCAATCCATTTACGTATTGGTGTTCATGGCACTCTAGATTCACTCAGTTGCTAAATCTGATTATCGAGGATGTTTCACAGCTTAATTTCCAAAATCAAGCTGTTTTCATTGCAATCATCTTATTTTGAGTGGGATGCTAGATTATTTGATCTAATTTTATGTAATCATCACTGATATGATCCGTGATTTATCGAATCTCACAAATATTTGGAATATCGTTACCATCTTTTATGGAGTCGTCCTTATGTTTAATGTGTGGTATCATATATCTTTCTATATTTATTTGAGATCTAGATCTATATACTATGAATGATCATTTGGAAAGGTTGAGCATAGTCAGGCATTCAAAAATTTGTCACATTAATTTGTAACTAAGTAATAATGTGAATAACACTTTTCAATCTCTTATATTATTTAACTGCTTTTTGTTGGTAAAACCAGCCACTTAATACTTCATATAGTGTGGTTAAGATTATGATACATATATAATGACTTTAATTTAAGTAAATAAATTAATTTCAAGTAAGGTTAAGATTCTGATATATACATATAGTAATTCTGATTAAGTAATTACATTAACTCCAATGACGGATAAGTGTCTTCACTTAAAAGCTATCCGTGTGTTTTTCTTATTAGTAATGGTGCTTTTAGATAGAATTCACGTCTTAATGATTTTATTTTGGGAAATTCGGTGGCCAAACCGATGCAAAACAAGCAAGATATGCATGAACCCGAAACAAATTAATGAAAAGCTGAAGGTGCAACAAGGAATGCTGTGCTCTTTCCATTTTTACTAAGTAGTGGAAATATGGATTGACCAATTACACCAAGGTGATCATGTGATCGGCGCATAATATAAATTTTCTTAGTAGAGGGATAGTTTAATCTTCTAACTAAAGATTTTGTTTGGAGATTAACGCGGTTGCAAATGTCAATAATTCAGAATCGTATATGACATAGATACAAAGTTGATTGGATTTTTTAAAAGTTCTCTACTATGGTTAAAATAAAGAAAAGCTCAAAAATCATCTTCATTTTGTATCAAGATTTCACATTATATCCTCTATTTCTAAAGCTATGATCTCTTATTTAAAATTTGTTAGTGGATGAATGGGACATAGAAACTCCTAAGATGTGACCCACTGATTGATCAATGAAATTTCTAGGAAACTTCCGGGATGACTTGTAAACCGCGTTCTACTTTTTGGCATGTCCTTGAAATGTGACTAATGGACAAGAATTTCTTGAACAATTTTGTAAACCGCATATGATGAAGACATTTCAACAAGGATCCCTCATCTGCAATGCAGGATGGAGGAAGACTTTGACTTCCTTCCCCTCGCCAATCTTTTCTCTTGAGTAGGTTTCGTCGGCTTTTGCCTTATCGCTTTCTTTGCAACTAAACAAGCAAGGTGGTGGAAGACTTTTGACTTCTTTGTTCAAAAAAGAAGAGGAGGAAAACGCAACGAAGCAGAGCAAAGATATTAGAAGACTTTGGCTTTCTTTTCTGTGTTACATGCCCGGTAGATTAGCTAACAAAGATGATGATTTGGGACTTGTGTGCTTTCCAAACAAATTAACCAATCAAGATTAATTGAAATGTCCTTCTCATTACCTTCTTTTAAAGTATAAATTTAAAATTTAAGATAAGCAAGTTGCAACTTTAAAATTTTGACTTGTGCTTGGATCATAATCTATAAAATAGTTTGTATTGAAAATTTTTCAAATCAAATCATTTTCTAAATAAAAAATATAATGTTGGGGCACTATATATTCACTCCATTGCTAAATCTGATTATCTAGGCTATTTCACATCTTAATTTTCGAAATCAAGCTGATTTCACTACAATCATCACATTTTTAACGGGATGCTAGATATGTTTGACTTTGATTTTGTGTGATCTTCATTGATTTGATCCATGATTTATTGAATCTCACAAATTTTCGAAATGCTCGGAGTCTTTTATGTAGCCGTCTTTATGTTTAATATGTGGTGTCGTATCTTCCCATATTGATTTGGGATCTAAATCTATATACTATAAAGATCATTTGAAAAGATAGGGCATTGCCAAGCATTCAAAATTTGTCACATTATTTTGTACATAAGTAATCACGTGAATAACTCTTTTCAAATTTTTATATTATTTTAACTATTTTTATTGGTAAAACTGGCCATGTAATGCTTCATAAAGTGAGTTTAAGATTATGATACATATATAACAATTTTAATTTAAGTAAATAAATTAATTCAAAATAAGGTTAAGATTCTGATACATATATCATTATTTTGGTTTAGTAATTACATTAGAATTGCATATAAGTGTCTTCACTTAAAAGCTATTCGTGTGTTTTTCTTAATAGTAATGGTGTTTTTAAATAGAATTCACATCTTAACATTTAATTTAGGAAATTCGGTGGCCAAACAGATGCAAAATAGTAAAGATATAAATGAACACCAAACAAATTAATCAAAAGATGAAGAAGGGATTAAAAAAAGAAGAAAAAGAAAGAAAGGTGTTGACTATATTAATTAATATTCGAAGTCCAGCGCCTTTTTCCCTACGCCCATGACGCCAGAGATTGAGTGCTCATCATATTGACAGCCGTCGCTCAGATCCAAGCACAACTAAAAAGCAAACTTCCCTGAGAGATAGAAAGGATTTGATATCTGTGTTGCTTAGAGCTACTACAATGGAGAAAGGGACGAATTCACAGGCATCATCCGTACCTTCGTATGAGGTTTTTTGAAGTTTTCGAGGAGTAAACACCCGTTATGAATTCTACCGATTTTCTTGACCGTGGAACCTGCTGATGTCAAGCTCAAAACAAATTTGTACAGACAGACTCTTTCAAAGCACTAGAAGATGCCGTGCACTGAAGTAGAGTCATGGGAATAGGCTCTCATTGAGGTGGGCAAGAGAAATGGATGGAACTGGAAGAAAGAGGAGGGGTAAATGTCTTAAACTCGTTTTCCTCCCTATTTAGTATAATTGTGGTATTGTTGGTGAAGTTATAGTTTATTCATCTAGTCGATTCTATACAGTTCAGATAGCGGCCGCTACTGCTATCAGCCACTATGGCGACGAGAACGGAATTCTCACTGACAGTGGCCAATAGCGGCCGGTATCGCTGCAATAGCTCCGGTCAATGGCACTATTGCGGTGGCAGCGCACGCTACTCATTTTGATTCTCTCTCCTCTCACTCTTAGTCTGACATAGTAGCCACGATCAGTAATGGCTTTCCCAGTAGCTCCACCAAGCTTCTGGCGAGCCAATGCAGCAGCTCGTCCTTCAATTGTCGCCACTTCTTTGTCGCCAGCCTGACAACAAGCCGACATAAGCTACCTCCGAGCCATCCGGCCCCACCCTTTCGCTCTATCACTCACTGAGGCAAGTCAGATCCGGGATCTGGACGTCAGGTCTGAGCCCACCGAGCCCACATCTGGCGTCGCTGACCTTGGGCGACCCCAAATCTGGCCTCGCCCAAGGCCGATGACGCCCTCCCCGGCAGTCGCAAGGTCATGACCCACGTGATGGCAGTGGCAGGGGTCGACCGTGATGATGATCTAGAAAGCACCGACACAAGCCTTCATGTCTTGTCGGAGCTCGACATGTTTTCACACTTTCCGACACTTGTCGGAAAATTTAACGCCTAATTAACTTTCCTAATACTCTCCGACACTCGAGTTAAAATTTCAATATATAAGTTTTCGACATATGATTTCGACAAGTAAGATCAATTTTAAAAAAATTTAATAGATGAGGGTTAAAATGTATATATGTGAATAATAATAATAATAATAATAATGATGACAATAAATGGAGAAAAAAAAAAACCTAATATTTTCTTCTCTTCTTACTCTCATTTTCCCTATTACACAATTCACTTCCCAAGTTTTTTTTTTTTCTATTTTCTTCTGATATGTTTGACATGCAAGTCTAGAATGTGAATTATTTTTTATCTAAGTTTTATGGATTATTGGAATGGAGTTGAATTTGTCAAATTGAAACAATGATATTAATAAATTGTGAATTAATGTCTTTAGTGTAAATACATTCTAGAATTATTATTATTATTTATTTATTGGTGAAATTAAATTAATTTGATTGAAATAATCATAAAAATGATAATTTACTATGTATACATAAAAATATACATTTAATATATAACGTGTGTTAATATGTCGGAATTATCTAATTTTTTAAAAATGACGTGTCGGCACTCTAGCGTGCTGTGTTATGTCACGTCCCGATGTCACGTCCCAATGTCGGTGCTACTTAGATAGTGATTGATGTTGGGGAGCAGGGAGAGATTGGCAAAAATTTAGTTCGTATCGGTGTCTAGATATTTTTGCATAATTTCCTCAACAAGTGAGGACAATTTAGTCACTTTAGGAGTAGTTTTACACTATAGAAGTTACCGCTAACATGGTTATTACCTTATGGCAGTCAAGGAGATTTGATCCGTTCAATAATTCGGATGGTATCGGTTAAGTAAAGGTTGTATATGAAGATTTGACCGAACATCTTGTCGGAGTTGATGATTGTGTGGGAGCTATAATCAAAACGTTGGATGTGGGATCCGATAATGTACCATTTCTCATAATCCACGAAATGGGCGGTGTTGGCCAAACAACCCTTGCTAAGGTCATCTTCTATAAACTATCTTCTTGTTTGACCAATGTTGTTTCCTTGTAGACATTCAAGAATCATCAAAAAAACAATGATGGTCCGGTAAATTTGCAAAAACAGTCATTATCCAAGCTCCTTGGTTCTCATTCTATTAACCAAATTTTTCATGTGAATGATGAGATCAAAATGATTAACAGAGGAATACTTAGAAATAAAAAAAAAAATACTCATTATTCTTGATGACAGGATAAACAAGAGCAACTGAAAAGTCTTGCAAAAAAATGTGATTGATTCAGTTCGGTAGCAGGATTATCATAGCTATGAAGGACAACAATGTCCTATATGAAGGCCCAAATGTTTTGACTTATGAAGGACATTAAATGGAATTTGATCATGCTCTTAATCATTTCAGCAGGCATGCATTTAGAAGAGACTATCCACCAAATCATCATGTCTCCCTTTCTAAAAAAATTGTCCATACTTTGGGCAAGCTTCCTTTAGCTCTTAAGATTACATGTTCATTCCTTATTGGTAAGTCCGACGAATTATGGATCGATACATGGGAGAAACTAAAAGAAGCTCCTCCTATGGAAGTCCAAAGAAATTTGATGATATCTTATGAAAGGTTAAATCCATAGATTTTATTTTCTTTTTTGTTAATGAGGATAGAATATACCCTTTCTATATGTGGGATGCCTATAAGTACCACCCACACATTGCCGTTGATGTCCTCGTTCTCATGTCCTTGATAAAAATTAAAGATGGCAATACTTTCTAGATGCATAACCAAGTACGGGACCTCGGAAGGGAAATCGTCCATCAAGAGAATTTCAAATATCCCGATAAGCATAGCAGAGTGTGGAACTATGAGGAAGCGCTTAGCATTTTGAAGAGGAAAAAGGTATAAAAAGGGAACAACAATTTATTTTCCCGCAAACTGTTGTTGAGTATTCTTGGAAAAGGATAAATTAACCACTATTCTTGCTTGAAATTGTTTGCTTCTGACCTTCACACGTGGACTTCTCAGTGTCATTGTCAGGGAAGTAGGAAAATGGAAGCACTATCAGGTATGACCTAGATATCATTTCATTTATCAAGATACTCCCACATCTGATGAATTTGCTGATTTACGAAACTTGAGGTTCTTATGAGGGGAAGTTGGGTCCCTTGTTGGAGAGTTCAAGAATCTTCTCTCCAATTTAAAATGGCTTTCTTGGCATTGTAGCTATTCCAAGTTTGAGACAACAAACTTTCATCTGGCTAATTTAGTGGTTCTTAACTTTTCACCCAGCTGTATTTTAGAGAAATGGATTGGCTAGGACCAAATCAAGGTACAATACGAGTCCCAATTCTTGAATAAGTATGTCATTTCTTGTCGTTTTTTTAATTCCCTACAGGCTATTTCTTAATATATATTTTATTAAATTGTTTTTCAGGAGGCCAGAAAAATAAAAGTACTAGATCTTAGAACCTGTGAATACTTAAAGAGAACCGCCAATTTATCTACATGGATGTATTGGAGAGATTGGTTCTTGAAGGCTGCATCAACTTAATTGAAATCGACCATTCCATTGTCAAATTAAAGCTTCTAACTATTTTGAACTTGAATGGATATAAATCTCTTTGAGAGTTGCCTGAAGAAATAGGATGTCTATAGGCTTTGACAGATTTTGTTATGTCTCCCCCAAAAGAAGAATATCAACGGTTAATGATAAGCAAACAATCATCCTTAAAATTGCCATACTCAATTGGAGGGTTGGTGAAACTTAAGCGGTTGAATTTATCTAGGTGTATATACATAGAGGAACTTCCAAATTCAATAGGGAATTACAATCATTAATCGAGTCGGATTTGTCATCGACAAGTACTGGTCACCTACATGATTCAATTGGCAATTTCAAGCAACTGAAAGTACTAAGGATGAGCGGCATAAGAGGGATGAGAAAATTACCAAGTGTGGTTGGGTTAGTGGAGAAGTCGAAGAGTTAGATGCTTAAGGATGTTGCAACTTGACCGGCAATCTGACAAAATTGGGAGATTGTCCTATTTAAGGATCATCAACTTGTCAGGCACACGTATGTCCAGATTACCCACCATGGTGAGTCACCTCTCTAATCTCCAAACACTTAAGCTAAAAAAATGTCCCGAGCTTAAACAGTTGCCGAAGCTGCCCCCAAGTTTGACTCATCAGAGATGGGGCCCAAAAAATTGCTGTTATTCCTCCGAAGAGGAGATGAAATATGAGCTGGAGGAATTTTGCCAGGAGAGACGAATTGGTACCCTATCTCAAGATGAAACCCTTGTCGCCGCTCTTCTCACTAGCATCGGCATCTTAGCTCAGTTTAAAACACTAAAATTGTGCTGCAAAAATATGCAATTCCTCCCCCAGCTTCCGTCTAGTTTAAGAGAGTTACAACTTCGTGATCTGGTCACCACGCAATAACTGGATTTTTCCAATTTGAAAAACTTATCAATATTGACATTCTATGAATGTTCGCTAGAATTCTCTAGTATATTTGATGCGGAGTCGGAGGAACTCTGTATGGAGTGCTGTGAGCTTAAACAACTGGATGCGCCATTGCAGCTGGAAATGAAAAGATTGAGATTATTATAGATGGATGTATGTGAGTTTTATTCCAGAAGTACTTAATCCGTCGGGCATGAAGAATTTACACAAGGTAAGTCTACGACATTGCCTTTCATTAGTCGAGACTTGTGGCCTTGAAGAATTGGGATCCCTTTACTCCCTATCAGTCGTTTATTGCCCTTCCGTGGAGAGGATATCGGACCTTTCGAAATTGAAAATGCCATGGGAGCTCAAAGTAAGATAATGTTGTGAACTAAAAATCGTGCAAGGTCTCAACCACTTGGAATCTTTAAAGAAGCGGGAAATCTATGATAATGGAGAGTTTAGGGGGTGACACTTGAAACGCTACCTCCGCCTCCACCATCGTATCCAGGAGTCCCGTCGGCGGCTTCAATTTGTCGTTCATGTTCGACGAGCTTAGATCTACTACATTCTTGGATGTGTCGCTGCTGCCTCTGTCGTCGCCGTGGCCTCTAGGAGCCCCATTGACACTTGGAGTATGGCAGCACCTAGTTTCACGCCAGAACTCACACTGGTAATTCTAAATTGCACGCCATATGATTGCAGAATTATTTATTTCCCTGTTCAGATTTGGATATGTAGTTTTATTACTAGGGAGGGTGAAGTTTTTGGTGTTGAGCTAATTGGAAAATCGTGTGAATGGATGTCTTAGTTTTGATTTGATTTGGTGTGCAAACGATGGTAAAAACCCCACATTTCAAGGGAAGTTTCTGTTCACATTCATTGAAGGGCATATGGAGTTGAATCTTGTGGTGCGGAACAGAAATATCCTCACTTTACTTCGACGGCAGTAGAAAGTAATTACTTCCTATGTTGAATCCATTTTAGTAACAAAACTGTTGTTGAGTTGTTCGAAAATTTGGACCTTGAGTGGCTAGTGTTCTCTTCTTAGTTGTGTTTTCCATGGTCTCAGGCTCCGTAAAGTTTCTCAAAGCTTCGGGAATACTACTTGGCCTCTTCAGACTAAAAAATGAGCAGGTACAATCCGTTGAATCCATTCCTCTTTTGTTCATTAAAACTCCAAAATCTAGAATTAGATTGAAGAGAAAGCTTTCAAATTTAAGATTAGGGGAGCAAATTTCCTAAATCTAAAACTAGATCGAGAGAGTAAGGAAAAAATCAAAAGGAAATATAAGGAAAAACAATTATGAAGGGAGGGAGAGATCTAGGTCAAATCCCTCCCCTCTAGAAGTGGAAGAGACGAAGAAAGTTTCAAAATAGGAGAGGGGTTGGGAGAGAAAAGGTCTCGGCGTGACAAAGGAGACTTGAAGATGAATGTTAATTTCATGGTTTTACATATTGTGTGAGGAAAATTACCAAAAAAAAAAATCTTAAATTTATTGTACATATACCAATTCATACCTTAAACATTTCAATTTTAGCTAATTTTTAACAAAGTCTTTGATAATTTATCAATTTAGTGCTCCTGGATTTTTTTGGTTGGGAATCTTTGGTGTGGACCCCAGACTTCTTATGTGACATGGCAAGCACTTACATGGACTTTTTTTCACAATTTTTCATTAAAAATGATTTTTTTTGTAATTTTCTTTTTCTTGTTCTTTTTTTTTTTTCAATCATGACCAATGACACTATAATAGGGCCTGCAAGCCTTTGCCTTGATCATAGCCATAGAAAAATATTTCATGGTTGCGGAGGGCCTTCACACCCTCCTTTGCCTATGACTAGCATGGGCCTTGGCGAGGGTCACAACCCTCACTAGCTGCCACAAGGGGTTGCAAGCCCTTGCCCAGTGGTTGACGATCCTCTTTGTCAACAATGAAAAAGAAAAAAAAATGATGATACGCATCATTGTAGCTTTGAGCAAGATGCCTCTAATTTCAAGTTTAAAGAAGAGAGAGATGCAGACAAAGGTGGGGCTAAGTGTGGAGGGCATCGTCGGTTTTGATCGAGCAATGACAGCGTCTACTGTGAACAAGGATGGTGACATTGACCGGCAATATGGTTGGGGGAAAGAGAAAGAGAGAGAAATGATATGGCAAAACAAAAGGCATTTCATGTGACAGTTATATCATGTGATGTGATCAACCAATGCAAAGTGAATATCTTAACATTTAGTGCCTTAGACCAAAAAAAAAACATTTTAACGCCCATTCGAATGACTTGCATATTACATGGGCAACATGGATTGATCAATTACACCATGTCAATCATGGTGATTGACGCATAATATCAAATTCCTTAGTAGAGGGATAGTTTAATCTTCTAATTAAAGATTTTTGTCTGAAAATGAACATTGCTACAAATGTCAAGAACTCAAGAGTCGTACATGATATAGATACAAAGTTGATTGGATATTTTAAAAACCTCAAAAATCATCTTCACTTTGTATTTCGATTTCACTTTATATTCTCTATGTTTAGAGCTATGAATCTTTGATTTAAAATTTGTAATTAAATAAATGTGACATGGAAGCTCCTAGTACGATAACCCATTGAATGATAAATGAAACTTCTAGGAAAATTTCAGGATGACTTGTAAACCGTGTTCAACATTTTGGCATGTCCTTTAAACGTGACTAATGGACAAGAATTTATCGAACAATTTTGTAAACCGCGTCTGAGGAAGACTCGTTAGTAAGGGTCCCTCATCTCACAATGCAAGATGGAGGAAGACTTTGACTTGCTTCCCTCACCAGTCTTTTCTTTTGAGTGGGTTTTCTCAGCTTTGGCCTTAGCAATTTCTTTGCAACTAAGCAAGTGAGATGGTAGAAGACTTTTGACTTCTTAAGTCAGAAGAAAAGAAGAGAAAAATGCAACGAAGCGAGCAAAGAGAGTTGAACCCGTGTTACACACTGTGAAGTAGGTTAGCTAACAAAGATGATTTGGGACTTGTGTGCTTGAGAATTTTGCAAATAAATCCATTTTATAAATAAATAACGTATTGGTGTTCACGGCAGTCTACATTCACTCAATTGCTAAATCTAATTGTCTAGGTTGTTTCACAGTTCAATTTCCAAAATCAAGTTATTTTCACCTCAATCATCTTATTTTGAGTGGAATGCTAGACTATTTGACTTCATTTTGTGTAATCATCACTAATATGACCCGTCATTTATCAAATCTCACAATATTCGGAATATTGTTAGCATCTTTTATAGAGTCATCTTTATGTTAATGTGTGGTATCACATACTTACTATATTTGTTTGGAATCTATATCTATATACTATGAATGATCATTTGAAAAAGGTTAGGCATAGTCAGGCATTGAAAAAATTGTCACATTAGTTTGTAACTAAGTAATAATGTGAATAACTATTTTCAATCTCTTATATTATTTTAACTGTTTTTGTTGGTAACACCGGCCACATAATCCTTCATATAGTGAGGTTAAGATTATAATACATATATAATAATTTTAATTTAAGTAAATAAATTTAATTCCAAGTAAGGTTAAGTTTTTGATACTTGTACACTATTTTTTATTTAGCAATTACATTAATTCCAATGACAGATAAGTGTCTTCGCTTAAAAGCTATCCCTGTGTCTTTCTTAATAGTAACGGTGTTTTAAATAGAATTCGCATCTTAGCCATTGCAGCTCAAAGTTATTTAGAGCCAATAGACAAATTGAAGAGTTTGACATAAATTGAGTTTACATTGGCATCTAGACTTCTTAGGACACCTAAGAAAAATTATGAAAACCGCATACCGTGTGTCACAAATATAAAGTTCCATATTATCGTTATGTTATGACCAGTTTTATCCATTCATCATCATAAATGCTGGTCTCTCATCTCCTAATGCAACTTAACCCGGCAAGATTGACGGAAGACTCTTGACTTGCTTTCTCTAGTCGTTGAGGGGTCCTCAATGATGGTGACACACTTATTTCTCGTCTCCTAATGCAAATTGAAGGGTTTGATATAAATTGAATTTACATTGTGTTGTCGGACATTCAGATTTTTTAGGACACCGAAGAAAAATTAAGAAAACTATACCGTGTCAAAAAAAAAAAAAAACAGTTGCATATTTTCGTCATGTCATGACTAGTTTTATCCATTACATCATCATAAATGCTGGTCTCATGTCTCCTAATGCAACTAAGCCGGCAAGATCGGTGGAAGACTCTTGACTTGCTTTCCTTGGTAGTTGAGGGGTTCTTGATGGTGACACACTCTTTTTTTCTTCTTCTTCTTTTTTTCATTGAGTGACACTCGTTTCAGTATGCCTTTTTTTCTCGCTTTCCTTTTCTGGGCCCCGTTGATGGTGCAACGAGGTTTGACTTGGAAGCAGGTTTTCGGATCAGACGGCTGAGGATGATTCCCTCAAGAGCGGGAGCAATTAGAGTGGGCCATGGGGGAAGATGAAGGCCCGAATCGACGCATGCTTAGATGCTAACACATGTACCAATTAATTGGGAAGAGGTACTTCAATTTTTTTCCGTCAAAACGACATGCATATTACACGGACAATTCAAATTGACTGATTACACCATGCCAATTATGTGATCGCTGCATAAAATACATTTTAGTAATAAAAGGGTAATTCAGCATCTACTTAAGGGTTTTTGTCTCTAGATGAACAACGCCGCAAATCTGGAGAATTCAAAGTAGTATTTGATGTAGATACAAAGTTTTATTGGATTTTAAAAAATTTCTAATATAATTAAAATCAAGAAAAATTTAAAAAGTAATCTTCATTTTGTATCCCAATTTCACTTTATATCCTCTATTTTCAAGACTGTTTATCTCTGATCTTGAATTTATTATCAAACGTGTAAGGGACATGGAAACTCCTAGGATTACAACCTATTGATTGGCTAAATGGAGACTTCTATAAATCTTCTGGGATGACTTGTCAAATGTGTTCTATTTTTTGACACATCTTTTAAATGAGACTTATGGACAAGAATTTCCTAAACAATGTTGCATGCCACATGCCATTTCTTTATTCAAACCTTCATTTTCACTCATACAAATGCCAAAAATATAGACAATTAATTCTTCTTGCCATAAACCAAAATTTTCTTGCTATATAAGAAATGGCACCACTATGATATCATGACATTTTAAAACCAAACAGAGCCATATACTAAATATTTTTTGATAATCCATAGTTAAGATCTTCGATCTGCTATATCAGCTAATTAAGTTAATCTTATATAGTACTATGACAATACTTACTTCTATCTTGTTTGTCTATATATTAAGAACCAAAATAAGAGCATAGCTACGATTCTATGATTGCACAGTCGACAATTGACTTGTGCATGAACCAGTTAATACTTAGTAGGTCTTTCACATTACTAGGGGTTTATCCAATATATGTATGTGTGTGTGTGTATATATAAGGCCTTTCACATTATTTGGGGTTTATATGTACACCCACACACACACACACACACACACACACACACACACACATATATATATATAATATTAGTTGCGTTTTTATTATTGAATGGATGGGTTTGAAATCTAATGGGTTCCTTAATTAATTTTAGAATGGGTGTCAGCATGATTTAGAATAAATAAGGTAAAGCAATATCTTTCTCTCCAAAATATTTCCATGGTTTAAAATCTCACAATTGCACGGTCCATCTCTCAAAGAAAAATGAAGCAAAATATATTTCATAAAGAATTACGATTGTTTTGCTATACATGTTCTAAAAAAATTGTGTTTGGTTGAAACTTATTAAAATGCGTTTAGGGAATATTATATTCTTTATTGTGCTTTTATCATCTCAAAAATGGATTTGTTTTCTTCCTATTTTTATTTCCAAAAAAAAAAAATCCCTCCACCATAGCTTCCTTAACTTTGACACAATCCACTTATTAATCAACCAATTCAATTAACGAATCTACTCTGTCAAAGACCAAACTTTCTGATGATAGACAATCTCATCCCAAAAACCATATAATACAATGTGCATCTCACCTTCTCCTTGTCTCCTCAGTCAATTAAGGTTCAAACAAGCAGACTCCTCCCCATTCGCCCGCACGGCTATCTCGAAATGTCAAAAATGCCATCAACGACACCAATCATCAACTTATCACCACCATCCATACAACAGAAACAAAAGTCGCTCATCCAACACAATGGCACTTTCGTAATAAAATTGCTGGATGAGACTTTTAACATTGACATGGCAGATTTTTCACCCTCTCTTTCCTTTTCCTTTGTATCCATTATAAGGTCCTGTACTGCTCTCTCTGTCTCTCTCTGCGCAGAGGTCTCATTCTTCAATTCTCACGCATTCACGTACTCCCTTAGCCTTTTCCACTCTCTCGCTCCTCTGCTAGAAACATGGCAGTTTATGGCGAACATCGATCTCTTGACGGCTCTCTCCCTCATGAGCTCACCTCCAAGACTCCCTTCCTCAGCCTCAAGCTCTACGTCCTCATCGGAATCCTCAGCTTCTTTGCGCTCTCCATTGGTCTCGTCATATACCTCTGCATCCGTGCCAGTGGGACCTTAGAGAAGCGCGAAATGCTAACAAAAGAGACGAACTCACAGGCATCATCAGGGCCTTCCCTGAGGTTTTCCTAAGTTTTCGAGGAGCAGACACCCGTTATGGATTCACCGATTTTCTTTACTATGGCATGGTTGAGGCCGGGATCCTAGTCTTTAGGGACAATGAATCCCTCCATGTCGGTAAAAGAATTGGCCATGAACTTTTACAAGCAATCGAGAACTCCAAGATTTACATTCCCATTTTTTCCAAGAATTATGCTTCTAGTCACTGGTGCCTCCGAGAGCTCGCATATATGGTCAAGTGTACCTCCAAATCGAATGAGAATAAAGAGATTTTACCCATTTTCTTGGATGTGGAGCCTGACGATGTCATGCTCAAAACAAACTTATACCGCAAAGCTCTATCAAAGTATCAAAAAAAGTTTTGCACTGAAGTTGAATCATGGAAAAAGGCTCTTATTGAGGTGGACGAGATAAAGGGATGGAACTTGAAGAAAGATGGAAGGTAAAATGTCTTAAACATTTCAACTATCATCTATAGATTTGCTTTTCCTCCCTAGTCATTTTAATTGCAGTATAATTGGTAAAATTATTCATCTTGCCGATCCTCGATAGTGTAAATTGTGGTTGTGGCCATTACCATTATTACCATCGACCATAGTGGCTGATCGACTCTATTGCCGTGATAGCTTTGATTGATGGTGCTACTACACTGGTAGTGCACCTACTCATCCTGATTTTGTTTCTCCTATCACACAATCTTTCAACCACAAACATTGAGGGCCTGTTTGGTAACCATTATGCTTTTGGTAATAATTTATGCTAAAAAATTATTATTTTTTTATTCCATTCCCTAAACGAGTATTTGAGTATTTGAAGACATTTGATAACTATCCAAAATTTATATTCTCGGAATAGAAACCATTTTGGTACAACCCTCAAATTCTTTTATGACTTAGAATTTCTTTTAATGTTTTAATAATTTTATTACATTTTTTTCTTTTTTCTTTTTTTTGCTTCTTCTTCCTTTAGTCAGTCATCTGCCTCGGCCATAGCTGACAACCGGCCAGACAAGGGCTAATGGCCTTGTTGAAGTGCCACTAGCCCCTAACGAGGTTGGCCTCGTAATGGCCAGGTGACACTGACCTCATGGTGGCCCAGTTAGGCTGAGCCTCGCCTAGATTTGCAAAGCCAAGTTCACTTAGCCACAGGAAATGCCGGGCCACCGCAAGATCAGCCTCACCTTGGGCGAGTGACACTGGCCTCATAGTGGTCCGATGAGGTCGAGTCTTGTTGGTGGCTAGGTGAGCTCGGCTTCGCTAGATTTGGGTGAGGCTGACCTCACCTAGTTAAGCAACCAAAAGCCACGGTTGAGCCATTTGGCACTCACCATTTCTCCCCTCCACTCACTATCTAGAGTCGGATATGGGCTTGGGACGCCAATTCTGACGTGATCAAGCCAATATCTGGCATCGCCGACCTTGGGTGACCCCAAATCTAGAGTTGCCCAAGGCTGGTGATACCATCCCTGGCAATTACAAGGCCAGGACCCACATGATGTGGAGGATCAAGACAAGGCCGAGACGGGTGGGTCAATGGGGGCGTGACGGGCGACGACAATAGAACGACACGATGATGGCTTGGGTTGGGGAGGTGAGTGATGTTAATGGTGGCATGCCAGGGGCGGGGGCCAATGGTGTGGTAACTAATATTGGGGGAGCGGAGATAGATTGTGAAAAATCTGGATTGTTTTGGCATCTGAATTATTTTGCGTAATTTCTGCAAATTGTAAGGGGAATTAAGTCACTTAGGGAGTAGTTTGCGATATAAAATTTATCCCTAACATGGTTGTTATGTTGTGGCAGCCAAGTAGATTTGATACAATCTGTAATTCAAATTGTGTTGACTAAGCTGAACATCGGACATAAAAAAAATGTGACCGAACATCTAATTGGGGTTGAAGATCGTGTGGAAGCCATGATCAAAATGTTGCATGTGGAAACTGATAGCGTACAATTCCTTGGAATCCACGGAATGGGCGGGATTGGTAAAACAACACTTGCCAAGATCATCTTCAACCAACTGTCTTCTCACTTCCGTGGCTGCAATTTCCTTTCGGATGTCGGAGAGTCATCACGACGCCATGGTCTGGTACATTTGCAAAAACAATTATTATCCAAGTTCCTCGATTCTCGTTCTATCCTCGACCAAATTAATGACGTGGATGATGGGGTCAACATGATAAAGAGAGTACTTTGCAATAAAAAAGTTCTCATTATATTTGATGACGTAGATGAGAAAGAGCAACTTAGAAGTCTAGCGGAAAAAGGTAATTGGTTTGGTTCCGGTAGTAGGATTATCATAACTACTAGGGACCAGAGTGTCCTAATGATTGATGGAGAAGTGACAGGTGAAGGCCCTATAAAAAGGTCTACAAATGCTTCAACTTACGAAGTATGTGCAATGGAATTTGATCATGCTCTTAAGCTTTTTAGCAGGCATGCCTTTAGAAGAGACTCTCCACCAGATCGTTATATCTCCCTTTCAAGAAAAGTAGTCTCTACTTTGGGAAAGCTTCCTTTAGCTCTTGAGATTACAGGTTCATCTCTTAATGGTAAATCCAAAGCAATATGGGAAGACACATTGAAGAAGCTAAAAGAAGCCCCTTCCATGGGAGTCCAAAGAAAATTGATGATATCTTATGAAAGGTTAGATCATGCACAAAAGCAAGTATTTCTGGATATAGCTTGTTTTTTTGTCGATCGGGACAAAACATACCCTTTGTACATGTGGGATGACTGTGGATACCACCCACACGATGCCCTTGAAGTCCTCTTTCTCATGTCCTTGATAAAAACCAAGGACAACAATACTTTCTGGATGCATGATCAAGTGCGGGACCTTGGAAGGGAAATCGTCCGTCAAGAGAATTTCAAACATCCCAGCGAACGTAGCAGAGTGTGGAACCGTGAGGAAGCGCTGGACATTCTAAAGTTGAAAGAGGTAAAAAAGGGAACAACAATTTACTTTACTATAAATTGTGGTAGACTATTCTTATAAAAGGAAAAATAATCGTTTGGTGCTTGAAATTGTTTGCTTTTTACTTACACATGTGGACTTTTGGTCTTACCATTGTCAGGAAAGTAGGAAAATAGAAGCACTGTCAACGGGACCTCAATATCCTTTCTTTCGTCAAGACATTCTGACGCATGATGGATTTGCTGATTTACGATACCTGAGGTTCTTTCAAGGGGAAGATGTGTCCCTTGTTGGAGACTTCAGTAATCTTCTCTCCAATTTAAGATGGCTTTCTTTACATCACGGCAATTCCAAGTTTGAGACAACGAACTTTCATCCGGCTAATTTAATTGTTCTTAACCTTTCACTCAGCTGTATTTCAGAGGAATGGATTGGTTGGGACCAAATCAGAGTATGATATGAGTCCTGCTCCTAGCATAAGCATATCGTTTCTTTTGTCTTGTTTCTTTTCCCCCTACAGGTTGTTTCTTAATATATATTTTATCAAATTGTTTTGCAGGAGGCCAAGAAACTAAAAGTACTAGATCTCAGCTGTTGTGCATACTTAAAGAGAACACCTGATTTATCTACATGGGTGTACCTAGAGAGATTGGTTCTTAAAGGTTGTAGCAATTTAATTGAAATTGACCATTCCATTGTTAAATTAAAGGTCCTAACTATTTTGAACTTGGATGGATGTGAATCTCTTCGAGAGTTGCCTGAAGAAATAGGATGCCTACAAGCTTTGACAGATTTTATTATATCTCCCCTAAAAGAAAATTTCAAAAGGTCAGTGATTAGCAAACAACCATGCTTAAAATTGCCATACTCGATTGGAGGGCTGGCAAAACTTACGCGGTTGAATTTATCTAGGTGTATATACATAGAGGAACTTCCACATTCGGTTGGCAAATTACAATCTTTAGTCGAGTTGGATTTGTCATTGACAAGTATTGGTCACCTACCTGATTCAATCGGCAATCTCAAGCAATTGAAAATACTAAGGATAAGCGGCATAAGAGAAATAACAAGATTACCAAGTGCAATTAGGCTGGTGGAGAAGCTTGAAGAGTTAGATGCTCGAGGATGTTGCAACTTGACTGGTGAAATTCTTGAAGAAATTGGGAGACTGTCCCGTTTGAGGATCCTAGATTTATCGAACACATGTATATCTGGATTACCCACCACAATGAGTCACCTCTCTAATCTCCAAACACTTAAGCTAGAAAAAAGTCCCAAACTTAAACAATTGCCTGAGCTTCCCCCAAATTTGACTTGCCTGAGATGGGGCCCTAAAAATTGTTGGTGTTCCTCTGCGGAGGAGCATAGATATGAGCCGGAGGAATATTGGCAAGAGCAAAACCGTGCTCGTGAGGAATATGAGCAGGAAATAGAGCGCCATGCTCTTAAAGAATACGGGATAGCTCTCCCTCTTCCCACTAGAATTGGTGCCCTATCTCAACAAGCAACACCCGTCACCACTCTACCCACTAGCATCAGTACCCTATCTCAGCTTAAAACACTA
Organism: Eucalyptus fibrosa; assembly: GCA_017140475.1. Taxonomy (NCBI): domain Eukaryota; kingdom Viridiplantae; phylum Streptophyta; class Magnoliopsida; order Myrtales; family Myrtaceae; genus Eucalyptus; species Eucalyptus fibrosa. Next base: position 24,132,277 of record CM029506.1, read on the forward strand.
AAATTGTGTTGCAAAAATGTGCAATGCCTCCCCCAGCTCCCATCTAGTTTAAGAGAGTTACAACTTCGAGATCTGGCAACCACACGATCACCGGATTTTTCCAATTTGAAAAACTTATCAATCTTGACATTTTATGGATGTTCGCTAGAATTCTCTAGTCTATTTAATGCGGAGTCGGAGGAACTTCGTATGGAGCTCTGTGAGCTTAGAAAACTGGACACACCATTGCAGTTAGCAATGAAAAGATTGAGATTATTAGAGATGGCTTATTGTGAGTTCCTTCCTGAAGTACTTGATTTATCGCGCATGAAGAATCTATGCAAGGTAAGCCTAGGATTTTGCCTTTCATTAGTCGAGATTCGTGGCTTTGAAGAATTGGGATCCCTTTTCTCCTTATCAGTCGACTATTGCCCTTCCTTGGAGAGGATGTCAAACTTATCAAAATTGAAAAAGCTATGGGAGCTCGAAGTAAAGTATTGTCGTAAGCTAAAAGCATGCAAGGTCTCAACCACTTGGAATCTTTAAAGAAGTAGGAAATCTTTGGTAACGGAGAGTTTTGGAGTGACACCTCAAATGCTGCCTCCACTCCGCCATAGTATCTAGGAGTCTCATCGGTGGCTCCAATTCGTTGTCTGCATCTAGCGACCTTAGATCCGTTGCATTATTCAGTGTGTTGCCGTTGCCTCCGCCTTTAAGAGCCCCGTCGGTGGCTGGAATATGGCAGCACCAAGTTTCGCACCAAAACTTGCACTGGTAATTCTAAATTGAACACCATATGTTTGCACAATTACCTCTCCCTGTTCAGATCTAGATATAGAGTTTTGTCGTAGGGGTTTGATTAGGGAAGTTTCTGCTGTTGAGCTACTTATGAAAACTGTGCGGATAGACATCTTACTTTTGATTTAATTTGGTGTGCAGATGGTGGTAAAAACCTCCAAACATTTCTAGAGAAGTTCGTTTTCACACTCATCGGAGGGCTGGGGGAATCTTGTGGTTTCGAACAATAATATCCTCATTTTCAACAACTTCATCTATAGTGGAAAGTAATTACTTCCTACCTTGAATCCATTTTGCTAACAAAACTGTTGTTGAGTTGTCTTGGATTTTGGTCCTTGAGTGGCAAGTGTTCTTATCTTGTCCTTTATAGTCTCAATCTACGTTTGGTGGTGAGGATAAAATTTAAGATAAGATAAAATATATCCCATCTTGCATTTGTTGCCTACTTATGGTAGGATAAAATTGAATATAAAAATATATATATAGATTGAATAAAATTATTCTAAGGGGGAGGTAGAATAAAGGCAGATAGGATTTCTAATATTCGTAATAGAAAATTTTTTTCTCAAATAAAATTAATTAAAAAATTAAAATTATATTTCAATATAAATAATATTTGGATTCTAATATAAGAAATTCAAAATAACAAAAAAAAAAATTTTAGTTTTTTCTAGAAATTATACCAAGATAGCTGGTGATCGGAATTTCGGGTAATTTCGTTTATTGATTGCAATGGTAGGTTTGGTTTATTTAATTGAGTGCTAATTTGTTTATGGCAAAAATTGAGTGGAAAGTGTACTTTATTTTTATATTTTTAACACGATGAATTATATATATATATTATCACCTTGTGCGATATTTGTCGTCGGCTATATTTATATATATATATATATATATGAGCTTGATATATATAACGAGCATTATAAACTTGTGTGAGCTACTATCTATCTATATATACATATATCTTGTGAGAGCTATGACCATATATTACAGCTTGTGAGAGCAAATACTATCTATGACCATATATTACAGCTTGTGAGAGCTATAATACTATCTATGTTTGTGAGATATATTACAGCTTGTGAGTGGTCATATCGAATTGATAGATAATACTAATGGTATTGATTTGAGTGGATCAATTGATCGATGGGTTGGTTTGAATTGAATTGAGTTGATTGGTTTAGTATATGAATTGTACTGACTTGTAGGAATGAACTAAGGCAATGTAAGTCCTCTGTTTTGTGTGTGCATAGATGGCATTTAGGCGTATTTCCTTCCTAGTCAGGATTTAGGAGGTGAACTTGCTGAGACATTATCTCACCCCATTATAGGCTTCACTTTTCAGGTCCCTAGTGTAAAGAATCCAAAGCTTGAGGCGGAAGGGTCAGGAGCATGGGTGGCTCAGAAGTTCTTTTTAGAGATAGACCTCATGTACTTAGACCCTAGAGTTGGCATCTGTTTGTAAACCAGATTGTTTATAAAAGCTGTATTGATTGATTTAAAATTTGTTATCCTGCTTTTCTATCCCGTATTAGTTGTTGTTAGGGGTAATAATTCGCTTCCACATGCATATTAAAATGAATGGATCGACGATGCGTCCTAGGACGTTGCAATTTAATCGACCACCGAGGAATGGGCACGCGCTCGAGGATCGAGGCGTGACACTATCAAGCTTTTGAGCACTACACAGGTTCATTTTTTTTCTAAACCTACCCTTGAGAAATAGTGCAACTTGATAATCTAATTTCTTTCTTGTTCTACAACTTGTAGATTGAGATGCAATCTTGCATGACACAGTCTATGCTATTCAATGCATAAATTGATTACTTGTATGTTGCTGCATATGATGATTTGATGCCATCCGACCTTATCTTCCTTGCTAGCTAGGTAAGAAATTGATCTGATGAATGACAAATTTCCTCATCAAAGTTAAGAATAAACATGTTTCATTGTTGAATTGTCATCTCGGACTTAACTAGTGTTGGTGATTTTTCCCAAATTTCACATCGTTGCATTCTCATAGGAAGTCTAGGCTCAAGGAACCGACACTATAGTAAAGCTACAGGAAATTATTATTGTTGAGGGCCTGAAACTCGAAGATGTACCTATAAGATTGTATAAAGTCTATTTCTGCCTTTGAGATTGCCCGGTGTAGAAGGATCACCTATAAGATGCATGTTTATCAAATAACTTCTCCAACTGAGTTTTATTCTTTTTTTAGGGGAAATTGATTTGATGACGACTGTTTTATCTACAATCATCATTATTGTTGTCATTGGAGATCGACTTATCTCTAATTAATTACCATAGAGATGTCAATTGAAGATTCATTTGTCGTTTTCGTGATTTTGCATATGATAATGCCTGGTGCTAACGATATTTCCTTTTTGTTCCATGGGAGTAGAAGTTATCACAAGGTCTAAGTGAGAAAGGCATTTGCATGCACATTCTCCTTAGAATTAAAATTTACTTTGACGGGACACGTCTTGCGGAGAATTGGGAACTTTAGCAATCATTTGAATATGTAATATTACTATAGGCAAAGCAGAGGCTATGGCTATGTTTACATAAATAATATTACGCTTTCAAAATAAGACTCATCTAGATTGTTTCTCACGTTTCTTCTTTTCTCTTATTAAAGAGCTGCTGGGGATTGAGTTCATTCCTTCCTCCTAGGAGGTATAGATATTCTTAGCTGGCTTAAAGAAGGATTCTATTCTGTACAGAGTAAACGAAAGGAATCATCGGATAAGAAAAAGTGCATTTTGGAAGTCACTTTCATTTGTTCAAGCTTAAGTTACTGGCCTTGTGATGACTCATCCTTAGCTGCCTTAATCTTCTCTATTGCCCGATACACATGGTAAAACAACATTGAAAACATGTATGCTCTCTCCTTCAGAGGAAAAGAAGCAACTTCCTCCAGTAGACAACTGGCCAACACATTACTGAATATAAAAGCCATACCTTCGTCACTCTGTCAATGTTGAACCCATTCTCATTCATGAGAAAGGAAATTAAGCCCTTGAAAGGGAAATAACAATCAGTTAGGAAACGAGTCAAAAATTCAGAAAGTGAAACGTTGCAAGTAAATCTTAACATGAAAATGGCCCACCTCCTCGTTTGGAGCAGTCCATTTTATCTCAGGTTGTTCTTCCGTAGAAACTATTGGTTCCTTGAAAAGCAGTCGAGCTTCGCTGTAGGGCCAATTATCTGGTATCTGATGCCTATTCATAAAACAAGCAAACATTTCCCTAAGAAGGATAACCGAACTGAATTAAGACTTCCAGTAATGCAAGGAACCTCTGGGTCTTAAGGATAGAGAAACCATATGAATTTGCTCAAGTGACATGAAGGAACAGACAAAGCAGACATCCGAATAGATAAAAGTATTATAGTAAATCAACACACGAAGTAGCATGGCCAATGCACTGATTGCCAGCCCAAATCTATTGGTGGCAAATGATCTTTCAGTTTCAAACTGTTGACGAAATTTTTCCACACCGGCTGAGTTTGAGAGATAATTCTTTGAAGTCAAGGAATTCAGCAGCCAAGACTATTACAGTGAGAAACTTTGCTGCCTAATTTTGCTTACAAGTCAGGGGACGAGATAAGAGCACAAGAAGCACCTCTTCTTATTTATGTTCTCTAGTATGTTTTCTATGGAACCATGTTGACATATAAGCTTAAGAGCACTCAGCCCTCCAATACCTGATAAATTCATTCCAAAGTAAAACCACTGAAATCATCAAGCTAAAAAATACAAGAGGGACAAATGATATGCGATAGCATAAAACAGTTAACAGAGCACTGCAACAATATCACGTCAACCTCGAATGCTTTCCAATAATCACATCCAGAGAGGATGCACAGGTCAATGAATTGATCCATATCCAGATTCATCTCCTCCAAGATCTAAAAGTCATGAAAGTGAGAAAAAAAAATTTAAGCAAACACAATGAATAAACTTTTCTAAGTACCTTGGAAATTTCAAATTCCATGACTTTAACTTTTCTTGAGCTGGGATCCATCAAATGGCGAAGAAATATAGGAGCTCCAAAAGTAAGGGAATCCACATCTTCAGAAGCAACTGCATAAACCTGAAAAAAAAAATTACAGCTAAAGCACCATTCATTATAAAAGAGTTCTGGTTAACACACAAAAATTGAGCAATGATAGTGAACAAGCATATGTGTGAGTGAAAAGGAAATCAAATCAAGGAAATAAAATGGCAATTTACAAAGAGTTAAACGATTGGTAAACATGGAAAAACAATGAACTATCCTAAATCAGAAGACGATCAAACAGGAGGATACTTGCCTTTCCAGCTTTGCAAAGTGCAGCACACTGTGCCTCTGCTCCTGAAGGAGCCTAACATACAAAAACAGGATCTGGTATCTAAACATTTTGTTAGAAATAATAATGAATAAACTTTCTAGACAGACTTGTAACCTCAACTACTGGGACACCCATAAGTCTTAATAGTTTTTTGCAGCCTTCATTATGCTGTTGTGTCACCTGCAAGGGTATCAAAGCCATGTAGATCAAGCACACACATATCCAGTTAGCTATGCAGATAGGCTTTTCTGGAAAACAGAGACAAAATCAAACTTCACATCAAATAGGACAAAAATATTACACCATAAGGAAACCAAAACGGGACCAACCTTCACAGTTCTTTTACTGAATTTCTTGATGTCTTCCTTGTTCTGAGACTGCAGGTAACAAATACAGAGCTCACAAAGCCTTCTTGCACTCTGTGTTTCTGCTTGCTTATGTGTGTGTGTGTGTGTGTGTGTGTGTGAGAGAGAGAGAGAGAGAGATGCATATACCGCAAGGCTACTGCCAACTGCTCGAAGGCATCTTCCCTCTTTGAAGAACTGCTCAGAGACTCATTTAAGGTAACTAAACATATTCATAGACAATTGCAAAAAAGGAAAAAAAGAAAAAATGGAAAATGGAAGGCTGCTTAATAAAAAAGTACCCTTTTACAAGCTCTTGCTTCTTCAAATCAGGCGGATGAAAACCTCGCGTGCCAGGATGGCGAAACTCGTCCAAATCTTTGCCTTCATAGCCCGCTGTCCTTCCGTGTTTGTTACTCAACGAACCACCCATCAGACAAGCAATCGTCCTCCGAGTTGAACACTGGAAACGGAGACTCGGATCGCTGCCACATGCGGCAGGACGGTCAAGACCACAACCTTAACTTGGCCAGCTTCGTCCTCAGAAAGATGACGTCAGCATCAAGCAACCACCACATCATTTCTGCCACTCGCCACTCCACATCATTACAACATCATCGTTATTAGAGTTGGCAACTTGTAGCCACGTATCCTAAACAGGTTTTGTCATCTTGTCAAGTAATCATCACAACATCAAAAAACTATGTTCTGAATCGTGAGTCAAACGGTCGAAGCACCGGATCGATAAAGTTGGAAAATCTACAAAGAAATTCATGATATATATTAAAATATGCCAATTACCACGAAAAAGAGCACTTATGTATTTAGATGCATGTTGGGTGTAAATGATACGTAGGGAAGTTTCGTGAATAGACTGGTTATTCTTGTTTAATTAACACTTACGAAAAGAAACTAAGGGCAATCCTGCAAAAAAGAAAGAATGAGAAAAGGAGGGGTTTATTTTTCTTTTGAGTAGTTTTGTCTGCTTTTGCCTTGGCACTTTCTCTGCAACTTAGCAAGTGAGATGATGGAAGACTTTTGACTTCTTTGGTCGGAAGAAAAGAACAGGAAATTGCAACGAAACGAGCAAGATATTAGAAAACTTTGGCTTGCTTTACGCATTACATGCTGTGAAGTAGATTATCCAATCACGATGATTTGGGACTTGTGTGCTTTCTAGATTGTTAAAATATTTAAATAATAAATCACATTTTCATTTAACAACTTAAGTTTTTGGAACAGTCAATGATTTCACAAAATTTCACATTGACAATTAACAATTGAGGTTTATCATCTCGCTCATTACCTTCTTTTAATGTCTAAATTTAAAATTTAAAATAAGCAAATTGCAACTTTAAAATTTGGAATAAAATATCAAGCTGCTCATGGTTGGATCACAATCTATAAAAAATATTCATATTAAGAATTTTGCAAATCAATCCATTTTATAAATAAAAAAACATATTGTTCGTGGTACTCTTCCTTCACTCCATTGCTAAATCTGATTATTGAGACTATTTCATAGCTAAATTTCAAAATCAAGCTAATTTTAGTGCAATCATCTTATTTTATTGGGATGCTATATATATTTGAGTATGATTTTGTGTAATCTTCATCAATATGATCCGCAATTTATCAAATCTCACAAATATTCGAAATATTAGCAAATTTGTATCATATATAGATCCATATTGGTTTGGGATCTAAATCTACATACTATAAATGATCATTTGAAAAGGTACGGCACAGTCAAGCATTCAAAATTTGTCATATTATTTTGTAACTAAGCAATAATACAAACTCTTTTCAATCTCTTATATTATCGTAATTCTTTTATTGGTAACACCGGCCACGTACTACTTCATAAAAGGAGGTTAAGATCATGATACATATATTATAATTTTAGTTTAAGTAATAAAATAATTCCAAGTAAAGTTAAGATTCGATATAATAATTTTAATTTAGTAATTACATCAATCTCAATAACAGATAAGTCTCTTCACTTAAAAGCTATTAATTTGTTTTTCTTGATAGTAAGTATGTTTTTTATAGAATTCGCATCTTAAATATTTAATTTGAGAAATTCGGTGGCCAAACCGATGCAAAACAGACAAGATATACATGAACATGGAACAAATTAATCAAAAGATGAGGGAATAAACCAAACCAATTTGAAAATTCTTCGCCTCCTTTCATCACCTTCTTCCAAAATTATAATTTAAAATTTAAGATAAGCGAGTTGTAAGATTAAAATTTAAAATAAAATATCACATAATAAAAAAATAATTCGTATTGAAAATTTTGCAAATCAATCCATTTAAAAAAATTAAAAACATATTGGAGTTCATGGCTCTCTACATTCGCTCAGTTGCCAAATCTGATTATCCAGTCCGTTTCACAGCTTGATTTCCAATATCAAGTTGTTTTCATTGCAATCATCTTATTTTGAGTGGGATGCTAGATTATTTGATTTGATTTTATGTAACCATCACTAATATGATCTGTGATTTATCAGATCTCACAAATATTTGATTTTAATGTGCAGTACCATAGCTCTTTCTATATTTGTTTGGGATCTAGATCTATATACTATGAATAATCATTTGGAGAGGTTGGGCATAGTCAGACGTTCAAAATTTTGTCACATTAATTTGTAACTAATGTGAATAACACTTTTCAATCTCTTATATTAATTTAACTGCTTTTGTTGGTAAAAGCAGCCACGTAATACTTCATATAGTGAGGTTAAGATTATGATAAATATATAACGATTTTAATTTAAACAAATAAATTAATTCCAAGTAAGGTTAAGATTCTGATATATATATATAACCATTCTGATTTAGTAATTACATTAACTCCAATGACGGACAAGTGTCTTCACTTAAAAGCTATCCATGTGTTTTTCTTAATAGTAATGGTATTTTTAAATAGAATTCACGTCTTAATAATTTCATTTTGGGAAATTCGGTGGCCAAACCGATGCAAAACAAACAAGATATACATGAACTCAAAACTAATAAATGAAAAGATGAAGGTGCACCAAGGAATGCCATGCTCTTTCCAATTTTACTTAGTAGTGGAAACATGGATTGACCGATTATATCACTTGATCATGTGATGGACGCATAATATAAATTTTCTTAGTAGAGGGATAGTTTAATCTTCTAACTAAAGAATTTTGTTTGAAGATGAACGTTGTTGCAAATGTCAATAATTCAGAATCATATATGATATAGATACAAAGTTGATTGGATTTTTTAAATGTTCACTACTATGATTAAATAAAGAAAAGCTCAAAAATCATCTTCACTTTGTATCCCGATTTCACTTTATATCCTCTATTTCTAAAGCTATGATCTCTGATTTAGAATTTGTTATTAAATGAATGGGACATAGAAACTCCTAGCATGATAACCCAATGATTGATCACTGAAATTTCTAGGAAACTTCTGGGATGACTTGTAAACTGTGTTCTACTTTTTGGCATGTCCTTGAAATGTGACTAATGGACAAGAATTTCTCAAACAATTTTGTAAACGGCGTCTAAGGAAGACTTTTCAACGAGGGTCCCTCGTCTGGCAATGCAGGATGGAGGAAGACTTTGGGCCTGTTTGGTTCGACTTTGGCCAAATGCCATTGGGAAAATGCAATAATTTTGAGCTAAAAGAGTTTGTGAAAATGCAAATAGCGTTTGGTAAGTTGTAATTTTAAAGTGCATTGTGAAACGACTTTGGGCAAAATACTGTTTGGTAAAAATTGTATTTGTAAGAGACTTTTGTTAAATTAAAAAATAAAAATAAAATTGATTTTTTTTATGAATGGCTGCTGGACCAGCCAGATCTAGTTTGCTGAACCGTCGGATGGCTAGATCTACCTTAGACGATAAACTATTTTCAAATAAACAAACATATTGTTCATGGCCATCCGTAACTAAGTAATAATTTGAATTATGACAAAAAAAAAAAGTAATAGTGTGAGTAACTCTTTTTAATCTCTTATATTATCGTAATTGCTTTTATTAGTGATACCAGCCACGTGATACTTCATAAAAGGAGGTTAAGATCATGATACATATATAATAACTTTAATTTAAGTAAATAAATTAATTCCAAGTAAGGTTAAGATTCCGATATAATAATTATGATTTAGTAATTACATTAATTCCAATCACAAATAAGTCTCTTATCTTAAAAGCTGTTTTCTTAATAGTAGTGGTGTTTTCATGGAATTCTCATCTTAATATTTAATTTGGGAAATTCAGCGGCCAAACCAGTGCAAAACAGACGACATATACATGAACAGAAACAGATTAATCAAAAGATGGGAGTGAGCCAAACCATTTTGATAATTTATCGCCTCCTTTTCGGGAAGGTGTTCTTTCAGTGTGCCCCTCTTTTTGTTTGGTTTGTTCTTTTCCTTATTATATGGTCAACAGCGTTTTGACCATGTAATAGATATGTGCAATTGTTTTGCGTTTGCATAACTCGTCAACCTGATCATGTCATCTGCCTGAGGGCGAGGGAGGGGTGGGACTAATAAAAAGTGTAAAGAACATGTCTATCCCAATTTTTCTCATAATAAATCATTTGACGACATATTTTAAAGAACTTGTTAATAAATAAGACAAATTGATGGCTTGCTGCCTCGATTGAAACATGGACCTCAACCTTAAGATTGGAGAATCTCATATCACAATGAAAATAACAACAGGGTAATCAGTTTAATAGAATTTAGAATTGAAATTTGCTCAACTAATTGATTTGATTTACTTAATCGAAAGCTAGGATGCCTCATTATCTTTTTATATATAGGTAATGTGTCACATCTCAAGAAGGTAAATGGAATCGATTTGTCTTTACTAAATATCTATTCAAATAATGTCTAGCGTGTAATATCCCAAGAATGTAATCAGTATTCTTATGCATGGTAATGTTCCAAAGAGAGAGGCTCATTTGTGAAGTTTTTGATAAACAAGATAGCATCATCAAGTCAATTTCAAAAGGAGTATCGATGTAACATCACTAACTACTTTATTTAGATATGTGTTACTGTATTGTGAAGTAATCTTAGGATTCTCACTTCGTCTTAACTTAATACTAGTCATGGGAATAATTATACAAATGGTCCCTGAACTAAACTTTGGTCTAATGTGTTCGTCCACGAACTTTTAATTTGTTCAATATAGTCTCTAAAAATTTGGTAAATGTTCAATCTAATCTAAACTATGTGAAAATATCTAATGTTATCTTTTCATTAATTCAAATTCAATGACAACATTGAACATTTTTATATAATCCATAGATTAAATTGAACTTGTACCAAAAGTTCATGGATCACATTGAAGATATTATAAGTTCAAGGAGGATATTGCACATTGGGCTAAACTTCAAAGATAGTCAATCATGTAATCGATGCATAACATAAATTTCCTTAATAGAGGGATAGTTTAATCTTCTAATGATTGGCATATTCTAAATTATAGTGGATCTTCTAAATGATATGTAATATGATTTATTAATCTTCTAGGATCGAGTGGTGAGTGGATCGTCTACCTTAGAACTAGAGCTGTCATTTAATAAGTGAGGCTCACCCAATATACCTTACAGATTGGTCGAGTTCAGAGTTTAAGGGCATTTCAATTTGCGCTTCCAAAGATCTCTTTCTAGGACTTGATTAGTGTACCCAACAAGAGTAGGGGAATATATTCTGTCTTGAGAGTTTTGATTATGTATAGTTGTGTACATCACTTGAGATTAAATTATTTATTAATTTGAGGTTAAAATTGCATGTGAACTTCAGATCGTGACACTAACTTCCAAGTTGCCTCCGTTACCTCTGAACACATAATCCTAACTTCACAAACAATAGAAAGTCGCTACATTTTAGGAATATTTAAATTTTAGTTCATATATATCAATTAAAAAATCGTAAGGTGTACAAATTAAAGATCTCTTACGACCAATATCTGCCATTCATTTCAGAAATTTGCATTTTCAAGAGAACCAAAAAAAAAAAAAATGTCAACGTCAAAGAATATTGAAATAAACACTAGCAACTTGATATTTGGTATTTCATCTTTTTTCCCACTCGCAGGGCATATACACAATTTTTCGTGGCCACTAGATTAGCCCATGAATTTAAGAGCAAAGTTGTCAATTATAGAAGGGAAGAACATGAATAACCGCTACGACTAGATGTCAGTATTTTTTAATTGAATAAACGGTACTGTCACGGTCGGTAGGGATTAACCAAGTCCTTAAAGAATCTCGGACATCTGGTTAATATTAAAAGGTTGATGACTAACATTACTTTCTTAGAACTATTTCACATTATGAGGATAAAATTGTCAAAAAGAAAAATCTTAAATTTATTGTATGATATCAATTCATAGCCTAAACTTTTCAATTTGGCAATTTAATTCTATACCCTTTGACGATTTACTAATTTAGTCATTTCAATTAATTTTGATTGGAAATCGTGAAAGTAAACCTTAATCGTCTTACATTGTATGGCATATGCTGAAGTTGACTATGTTTGCAATCTTTCAAATTGTCCAGGCAAGGGCTAAGTGGACCTTGGCATGGGCTAAGGGCTGTGACCATCGCCAGCTGTCAGCAAGAGCTTGTCGGCAACCCTCTCCAGCCACAATGAAAGAGAAAATAAATGTGAAAAAGAATACAGACAAGCATCATTACACCTTTAAGCAAGACGCCTTGAATTTCGAGTTAGGCCATGGCAAAGAAGAGAGAGAGGGGGAGGCAGAGATATATGCAGGCAAAGGTGGGCCTAAGTCGTGGAGGGCGTTGTTGGTTTTGATCGGGGAGTGACTGTATTCGTAGGGGACAAGGATGGTAACCTTGATTGGCATTATGGTGGGGGGAGAGAGAAAGAGAAATGGGGTGGTAGAATAAAAAGCATTTCATATGGTGTAATAAATCAAAGCAAAGTGAGTATGTTTACCATACCAGCACCCAATAGAATGACTTGCACATTGCATGAGTAGCATGGATTGACCAATTAAACTACGTCAATTATATGCTCAGTGCATAATATAAATTTCTTTAGTAGATGGATAGTTTACTCTTTTAATTAAGAATTTCTGCTTGAAGATGAACGTTATCACCAAATGTCAATAACTCAAAGTCGTATATGATACAAATACAAAGTTTGATTGGATTTTTAAAATTTTCTCTAATGCGGCTAAAATAAAGAAAAGCTCAAAAATCACCTTCACTTTGCATCCTAATTTCACTTTATATGCTCTATTTTTAAAGCTATGAATTTCTGATTTAAAATTTGTCTTTAATTGAATGGGACATGGAAACTCAAGGTATAATAACCCATTGATTGATCAATGAAACATCTAGGAAACTTCAAGGATGGGTTGTAAAATGCGTTCTACTTTTTGGCATGTCCTTTAAATGTGACTAGTGGACAAGAATTTATTGAACAATTTTGTAAACCGTGTCTGAGGAAGACTCTTCCATAGGGGTCCCTCGTCTTTTCTTTTGAGGAGGAAAGACTTTGACTTGCTTCCCTTTGCCAGTCTTTTCTTTTGAGGAGGTTTCGTCAACTTTTGCCTTATCACATTCTTTGCAACTAAGCAAGAAAGACGGTGGAAGACTTTTGACTTCTGTGATCGGAAGAAAAGAAGATGAAAATGCAACGAAGTGAGCAAAGATACTAGGAAGACTTTGGCTTGCTTCCCCGTGAAACACGCTGTGAAGTAGATTAGCCACGACGATGTGCTTTCCAAACGAATTAACCAGTTAGGATTAATTTAAATTTGATAATTCATCACCGCCTCTCAATACCTTCTTTTAATGTTTAAATTTAATTTTTTTATTTTGGTCTGAAAATTTAAAATTTAAGATAAGCAAGTTGCAACTTTAAAAATTGGAATAAAATATGTCATGCTGCTCATGGTTGGATCATCATCTATCAAGTTGGTCTCAGTACAATTATCCTATTTTGAGTGGGATACTAGATATAATTGATTTGATTTTGTGTAATCTTATTGATCGTTCCCTGATTTGTCGAATTTCCATATATACAGAATAATATAGGCATCTTTCATATGATCGTCCTTGTGTTTAAATTTGGGAGATCATATATCTTTCCATATTTGTTAGGGATTTTGATCCATATAAAAGATCGTCATATTTGTTTGGGAGATGGATCTATATACTACAAAGTATTATTTGAAAAGATAGGGCATGGTCAAGCATTCAAAGTTTGTCACATTATTTTGTAACTAAGCAATAATGTGAATGACTATTTTCAGTCTCTTATTAAATTTAACTGTGTTTATTGGTAACACCGGCACTTCATAAATTGAGCTTAAGATCATGACGCATATATGATAATTTTAATTTTAATAATTAAATTAATTCCAAATAAGGTCAAGATATTGTTACATTAGTAATTACATTAATTCCAATGACAGATAAGTCTTCTTCACTGAAAAGCAAGTAATGTACTTTCTTAATAGACAAGATATTCGAAGTGCAGCGCCTTTCGCCCCACCCCCATCACGCCAAAGACCGCGAGGTTTTTATGTTGGGAGCCCACGCTCAGATCCAAGCACCCCCGAAAAGCAAACTTTCCTGAGAGAGAGAGAGAGAGAGAGAGAGAGAGAGAGGATTTGATACCTGTGGTGTCTAAAGATCCTGCAATGGAGATGGGGACGAGTTCATCAGCATCGTTTGGAGCTCAGTACGAGGTTTTTCTAAGCTTTCGGGGAGCCGACACCCGTCATGGATTCACTGATTGTCTTTACCATGCCATGGTTGGGGTCGGGATCCTTGTCTTTAGGGATGACGAATCCCTTCGCATCGGTCAAAAAATTGGTGGTGAACTTCTACAAGCAATTGAGAACTCCAAAATCTACATTCCCATATTCTCCGAAAATTATGCTTCGAGTCACTGGTGTCTTCGAGAACTCACACATATGGTCCAATGCACCTTGAAATCGACTGAGAAGAAACAGATTCTGCCCATTTTCTTGGATGTGGAACCCGAAGACGTCAAGCTCAAAACAGACTTATATAGCCAAGCTCTTTCAAAGCACCAAGAAAAGTTTAGTGCAGAAGTGGAGTCATGGAAGAAGGCACTCAAAGAGATGGACGAGATAAAGGGATGGAACTGGAAGAAAGATCAAGAGTAAACGTCTTTTAACTTGTCAACTGTCGTCTGCAAATTTCATTTCCCTTCCTGTTGAGTTTAATTGCGGTATTGTTGGTGAAAATATAGTTTACACATGTAGTCGATTTTATGTAGTTTAAATGCGGTCGCGGCAATGGCCGCTACTGCTATCGGCCACCATAGCGGTGAGAAAGGAATGCTCTCTGGTGGCCCCTATCGGTGGTATCGCTGCAATAGCTCCAGTCAATGGCACTATTGCGGTGGTAGCGCACCCTTCTTATCCTGATTCTCTCTCCTCATGCTCTCTCTCTATGACACAGTAGCTACGAACAGTTACAGATCTTCAAAGAGCTCCACCAAGCCGTCGGCCAGCCACCGCAGCAGCTCGTCCGTCAGTCACCGCCACTTCTTCGTCGCCAGCCCGACACCAAGTGGCCAGAAGCTGCCTCTGAGCCATTCGGCCCCCACACTTTCTCTCTCACTCACTGTGGCGAGTTGGATCCGGGATCTGGACGACCATATCCGACGTCGCTGACTTTGGCCCAAGGCTAATGACGCCATCCCCGGCAGTCGCAAGGCCACGACCCATGTGATGTGGATAATTGAGGCAAGGCCGAGATGGCCAGTCAACAAGCACAACGGGCGACGAAACTGAAATGTGATGGCGACAGTGCAGAGAGGCGAGCGACGTCAATGGTGCAGTGGCGAGGGCCGACGGTGATGGTGACTGAAGTTGGGGAGCGGAGATCAGCAAAAATCATAATCATATAGGTGTCTAGATTTTTTTGCCAGATTTCCACATAACGTGAGAGCAATTTAGTCACTTTGGGAGTAAGTTTTACATATAAAGTTATCCCTAACATGGTTGTTACCTTATGGCAGCCAAGGAGATCTTATATGTTCGGTAATTCAAACGATTTCAGTTAAGCTGAAGGTTGCACATGAAAATGTAACTGAACATCTAGTCGGAGTTGATGATCGCATAGAAGATATAATCAAAATGTTGGAAGTGGGATCTGATGGTGTACGATTTCTTGGAATCCACAGAATGGGCGGTGTTGGCAAAACAACTCTTGCTAAGGTCGTCTTTAACACACTATCTTCTAGCTTTGATGGATGTTGTTTCCTTGCAGACATTGGGGAATCATCAAAAGGCAATAATGGTCTAGTAAATTTGCAAAAACAACTGTTGTCCAAGCTCCTTGGTTCTCATTCTATCGACCAAATTTATCACGTGAATGATGGGATCAACAAGATAAATAGAGGAGTACTTAAAAATAAAAAAGCTCTCATTGTTTTAGATGACGTGGATGAGAAAGAACAACTTAAAAGTCTAGCAGAAAAAGGTAATTGGTTTGGTTCGGTAGTAGGATTATCATAACTACTAGGGACCAAAGTATCCTAATGATTAAGGGAGAAGCAATAGGTGAAGGCCTTGTAGAAAAGTCCGCAAACATTTTGACTTACGATGTACAAGAAATGGAATTTCATCATGCTCTTAAGCTTTTTAGTAGGCATGCCTTTAGAAAAAACTCTCCACCAGAAGATCATATGTTCCTTTCTAAGAAAATTGTCCATACTTTGGGAAAGCTTCCTTTAGCTCTTGAGATTACAGGTTCCTCCCTTAACGGTAAACCCAAAGAATTATGGGTTGACACATGGAAGAAGCTACAAGAAGCTCCTCCTAAGGAAGTCCAAAAAAATTGATGATAACTTATGACAGGTTAGATCATGTACACAAAGGGAAGTATTTTTGGATATAGCCTGTTTTTTTGTTAATGAGGATACAACATGCCCTTTCTATATGTGGGATGACTGTGGATACCACCCACACATTGCCATTGATGTCCTCCTTCTCATGTCCTTGATAAAAATCAAAGACGACAAAACTTTATGGATGCATGACCAAGTGCGGGACCTTGGAAGGGAAATTGTCCGTCAAGAGAACTTCACCAATCCCTATGAGCGTAGTAGAGTGTGGAACTATGATGAAGCCCGAAGCATTATGAAGGAGAAAGAGGTAAAAAAAGGGAATAGCAATTTATTTTCGATGTATTGTTGTAGACTATTCTTGCAAAATGAAAAGTTGATCGCTATTATTGCTTGCAATTGTTTGCTTTTAACCTTCACATGTGGACTTCTTGTTGTTTCCTTTGTCAAGGAAATAAGAAAATAGAAGCACTGTCACTAGGAGGATATCTTGGATTTCATGAAGGCATTTTGACAAGTGATGAAGTTGCTCCGCTAATTTACGAAACTAAGGTTCTTTCAAGGGAGTTGGAAGTGCCTTGTTGGAGACTTCAACAACCTTCTCCCTAGTTTAAGATGGCTTTCTTGGAAATTTTACTCTCCCAAGTTTGAGGCAACAAACTTTCATCCGGCTAACTTAGTCATTCTTGACCTTTCACGGAGCAATATTTCGGAGGAATGGCTTGGCTGGAACAACTTAGAGTATGATATGAGTCCAACTCCTTGCATAAGCATTTCATTTATTCTATTTTTTTGTTCTCCTACAAGTCGTTTCATAACATATATTTTATCAAATTGTTTTGTAGGAGGCCAAAAAACTAAAGGTACTAAATCTCAATTGCTCACTTAAAGAGAACACCTAATTTATCTACGTGGATGTACCTAGAGAGATTGGATCTTGGTGGTTGTAACAACTTAATTGAAATTGACCCATCCATTGGTAATTTGCGATCTTTGTTGACCTTGAATTTACCAAAAATAGGAAACTTAGCAAACTGCCATACTCGATTGGAGGGTTGGTGAAAATTAGGCGTTTGGATTTATCAAGGTGTATAGAGATAAAGGAACTTACCATACTCGATTGGAGGGTTGGTGAAAATTAGGCGGTTGGATTTATCTAGGTGTGTATGGAGATAAAGGAACTTCCATACTCGATTGGGGAATTACAATCATTAATCAAGTTGGATTTGTCATCGACAAGTATTGGTCACTTACCTATTCAATTGGCAATCTAAAGCAACTGAAAGTGCTAAGGATGAGCCGAATAAGAGGGATAACAAAATTACCAAGTGCGATTTGGCTGGTGGAGAAGCTCGAAGAGTTAAATGCCAAACGATGTTGGAACTTGACTAGTGAAATCCTAAAGAAATTGGTAGATTGTCCCATTTGAGGATCCTAGACTTGTCAAGCACACGTATATGCGGATTACCCGCCACGGTGAGTCACCTCTCTAATCTCCAAACACTTAAGTTAGAAAATTATCGAGAGCCTAAACAATTGCCGGAGCTTCCCCTAAGTTTGACTCATCTCACATGGGGCTGGGGCAAAATAAACATGAAATATCGCTGGTGCTATTGGCGAGAGGAATATTGGCGGAGGCATTCTGAACAGGGCGAAGACGTGCGGATCGGGAAGATGAAGACAAAGTTGATAGTGTTGCTACTAAAGAATTCCTCCCACTAGAATTGGTGCCCCATCTCTCAACGGGAAACACTTGTCATCATTACTCTTCCCACTAGCATCGGTAGCCTATCTCAGCTTAAAACACTAAAATTGTGCTGCAAATATGTGCAATTCCTCCCCCAGCTCCCCTCTAGTTTAAGAGAGTTACAACTTCGAGATCTGAAGACCACACGATCACCGGATTTTTCCAATTTGAAAGACTTGTCAATCTTGAAATTCTTTAGATGTTTGCTAGAATTCTCCCGTATATTTGACGCGGAGTTGGAGGAACTCCATATGGAGCTCTGTGAGCTTAGACAACTGGATGCATCGTTGCAGCTGAAAATGAAAAGATTGAGATCATTAGAGATGGCTTGTTGTAAGTTCCTTCTAGAAGTACTTGATCTATCGTGCATGAAGAGTCTAGAAAAGGTAGTTTTGGAACTTTGCCTTTCATTAGTCGAGATTCGTGGCCTTGCAAAATTGGGATCCCTTTGCTCTTTAACAATCTTCGAGTGCCCTTCCTTGGAGAGGATGTCAGACCTATCGAAATTGAAAAAACTACCGAAGCTCGACGTATTAGGTTGTTGGAAGCTAAATATGCGGGAAATCTATTGGAATTATTGGAATGGAGAGTTTGGGGGTGACATTTGCAACGTCGGCGGCTTTGATTTGTCATCTGTCCCTGACAAGTTTAGAATTCGTGCATTCTTCGGCTCGCCTATCCCCTATACGAGTCCTAATGCTAGAAAGTTTGGGGGTGGCATCACGTCCACGGCTTCGACGCTTTCTTTCATTCTTCGGCTAGCCTATCTACAGCCAATGGGAGAGTTTGGGGTGACACCTCATCCACCTCCCCATGAGTCCCATCGGCAGCTCCGATTCGTCGTCCGCGTCCAGCGAGCTTAGAGCTGCTGCGTTCTTTGGCGTGTTGCCGCTGCCTCTGCCTCCGCCATCACCTCTAGGAGCCCCATCAGCAGCTGGAATATGGTAGCACCACATTTCACACCATAACTTGCACTAGTAATTCTAAAGTGTGCATCAAGTGTTTGCGCAATTACCTCTTTTCCTGTAAATCTGGATATGGAGTTTTGTTACGGGGGTTTGATGGGTGAAGTTTTATGGTGTTGAGCCAATTGGGAAAATTGTGCAAATAGACATCTTAGTTTTAATTTGATTTGATTTGGTGTGCAGATAGTGGTAAAAACCCCATATTTCAAGAGAAGCTTCTGTTCACACTCGTTGAAGGGCTTGGGGAGTTGAATCTTGCTGTTTGGAACAACAATAGTCTCACTTTCGACGACTTCAACGACAGTGGAAAGTTCCTACATTGAATCCATTTTGCAGACAAAAACTGTTGTTGAGTTGTTTTGAATTTTGGACCTTGATTGGCTAGTGTTCTCATCATAATTGTGTTTTCCATGGTTTCAAGGGTTTGGCTCCGTTAGGGTCTTTTTCAGAGCTTTGGTAATACGGCCTGGTCTCTTCGGACTAAAAAGCGAACAGGTACAATCAGCTAAATCTATTACTTTTTTCTTATGAATGTAAATTATGTATCAGGTTTAAAAGCAAAATACAAAAATAACATGTCAGAAGATGGAGTACATAAGATGACCTTTGTGTAAAGATAGTGACGTGATTTCTCTAATTCACTCATTTGCAATAATAACTCATACTAGGTTCTACTTTACCTTTGAAATTACATGCCAACTGTCGAATTGTAAGTGTAGTCATCATTATCATCATTATTTGTAAGTAGGTTTGGATGCTTGAACAATTTGCTGGAAACTTGGGTGCATCATAGGACTGGCTGTATTTTCCATATCCATTTTAGTCAGTCATTTGTGTTAGGGCCTGGCATGTCATATTTGCCAACTGATATTGTTTTACCGTCTATGGATATCATATATCTTGTTTACTAGTGAAATATGAGCTATTTGCTACTATTGAGTTCATTTATTCATTCCAGGGAGCAAAAATCTTGCACAATTTAGTTCTGCCAGTAGTGAATTGTTTGCATGATGTTGTGAATAGACAATCAGGTTGTCATAGTCTCTAAAAAAACTCTTTGCCTTGCATGAACTGTCCCCGAGTACAACATGAGAACATTCTGGTGCTGTCTTGTGTTGTTATCCCTTGAAGGTTTCTTGACGACATTAAAATCATGCTCTTTCTCTGCAGCTTTCTCTTCGATCCAGTTGATGCAAAGCTCATCGGACTTCTATCTCAAGAGGAAGGCAACAGGACGAAAGCACCCATCGCACCCGAAGTCATACCATCATAACATATGGAACCACAATTAGGAGAGAGAGTGGCAAAATTAGGATGTGAAAATTAGAGGTTGGAAAGATGCTACAAGCTTAAAATGGATATGCATATGGAGGAGTTTAGGAGCTTATGGGAATTGAAAGAATGATATCTGAACCTACGTACCAACTCATTCGTATAGGTTCATATAAACTATTAAGTAGGATTAGAAATACAATTGAAAAGTGTGTTACATCCTCATTGTGTTCTAAACTATTATTTCTTCTTACAACCGCCAGCCCTGGAATTCCTGTTAGTTGCTTCCTTGGCAATATTCCCAGGTGTTTCCTGTTGATGGATGACAATAATATATAATTTGTATGAGTGATATATAAGTATCGTAAAATGTACAATACATGGGAGAAATGGAATCCTTAGGACAGCAAATACACACACTGTAAAAGGAACACTAATATGCACTCTGCACGACAAGCAGTACCCCTCTCGTTCTAGCATATAGGGCAAACTTCATCCTTCCAATAAAAATTTATACAACTCTCTTCCAAAATTGCAGTAACATAAGACATGACCCCTTTTCTTTGGAAGGGAAAGCATCAACTTGCTTCCAACTACGGGCAAAAACATCAATTACAAGTCAGGACTTGCTCAGTGAATAGGGTTCTTACATTCGCCATTATTTAGATCCACGTGGGGACACAGACAATTCTCAATGGCTGTTTGAAGTTCCTCAAACCCAGCACCGTGGTTGGCATTTTAAAGTTGCCAAGGACCCTGGGCTGGGGATTTACAGATACCTGTGTAGAGAATATCTTGGGCTTGAATGCCAGACTGGGGCATTGAAGTGTGCATTTGCCTCCCTGTCATCCAGTGCAATTACGGGAGTTAATCAGGCCAAAACTCCTAACATATCAGTACAAGCACACTGGTGTTTCTGTTTATCTAATTGATTTCATGAATAGAGTGATGCAACACCATTAGCACATCAGTAAAGTTATATTAGAGTAATCGGGCATAAGCAGCAGGGGCATGGCAACATACTACCCATGACTTACAACACTATCACCAGAAGTTTAAAATGATCACAAAGATCTGAAAATTTGTGCACCGCTAGGGCAATCAATGGCTAACGATGTGAGTTAAAGGGATTACTATTCATCCATCAAAAGTAGCATTGAAGATGTCTCTTCACTAGAGCAATGTGTGCCATTACACCTTCGCATACATTAAAAGAAGGAAAATTCCAGGTGCTCAGTCCTTAAAGATATCAACATGACATACCTTCCTCTTAGGAGGTACAGATCAATTCTTAGCTGGCTTAGAGAAGGAAAATAAGTAAAAGGATCCATCGGAAAAAGAAAGTGCATTTTGGAACTCACTTTCATTTGTTCAAGCTTTAGTTACCAGCCTTTGATGACCCATCCTTAGCTGCCTTAATCTTCTCTATCGCCTGTTACACATGGTAAAACAACATTGAAAACATCTATGCTCTCTCCTTCAGAGGAAAAGAAGCAACTTTCTTGAGTATGCAACTGACCAACACATTACTGATGATAGAAGCCATACCTTCATCACTCTGTCAATGTTGAACCCATTCTCATTCACCGGAAAGGAAATTAAGCCCTTGAAAGGGAAATAACAATCAGTTAGGAAACGAGTCGAGAATTCAAAAAGTGAAACGTTGCAAGTAAATCACAACATGAAATTGGCCCACCTCCTCATTTGGAGCAGTCCATTTTATCTCAGGTTGTTCTTCTGTAGAAACTACTGGCCCCTTGAAAAGCAGGCGAGCTTCACTATAGGGCCAATTATCTGGTATCTGATGCCCATTCAAAAAACAAGTAAACATTTCCTTGAGAGGGATAACCGAACTGAATAAAGACTTTCAAGTAATGCAAAGAACCACTACGTCTGAAGGATAGAGAAACGATACAATTTTCTTTGAGTGAGAGTGAAAGAACGGAAAAAGCAGACAATAGAATAGATAAAGGTATTATAGTAAATCAACACATGAAGTAGCATGGCTGATGCACTGATTGCCATCCCAAATCTATTGGTGGCAAATGATCTTTTGGTTTCAAATTGTTGACCAAATATTTCCATGCCAACTGAGTTTGAGAGATGATTCTTTTAAGTCAAGGAATGCAGCAGCCAAGACTATTACAATGAGAAACTTTCCTGCCTAATTTTGCTTACAAGTCAGGGGACAAGATAAGAGCATAAGAAGCACCTCTACTTGTTTATGTTCTCTAGTATGTTTTCTACGGAACCATGTTAATGGATAAGCTTAAGAGCAGTCAGCCCTCCAATACCTGATAAATTTATTCCAAAGTAAAGCCCTGAAATCATCAAGCTAAAAAATACGAGAGAGAAAAATGATATGCGATAGCATAAAACAGTTAACAGAGCACTGCAACAATATCACGTCTACCTTGAATGGTTTCACAATAATCACATCCAGAGAGAATGCACTGGCCAATGAATTGATCCATATCCAGATTCATCTCCTCCAAGATCTAAAAGTCAGGAAAGTGAGGAAAAAATTTAAGCAATCACAATGAATAAACCTTTTCAAAGTACCTTGGAAATTTCAAATTCCATGACTGGAACTTTTCTCGAGCTGGGATCCATTAAATGGCGAAGAAATATAGGAGCTCCAAAAGCAAGGGAATCCATTTCTTCAGAAGCGACTGCATATACCTGAAAAACAAATATTACAGCTAAAGCACCATTCATGGTAGATTAATTCTGGTTACCAGACAACAATTAAGCAATGATAGGAATTCAAAGTCAGCGAAAATTCCTTGGACAAAGATGGCTTAGGAAAGAACATACCGAATGTAAATGACTACGCAGAGGAAGACGTTAGACAAGCGAACAAGCATATCCGTAGGTTAAAAAAAAAAACAAAAATTAAATCATGTTTACATAGTGTTAAACGATTGGTTATCATGGGAAAACAATGAACAATTCTAAACCAGAAGACAATCAAATGGGAAGATAGTTGCCTTTCCAGCTTTGCAAAGTGCCGCACATTGTGCCTCTGCTTCTGAAGGAGCCTAAAGTACAAAAACTGAATTTGGTATCTAAACTTTTTGTTAGAAATAAAAAAGAACAAACTTTTCGGACAGAATAGTAACCTCAACTACTGGGACACCAATAAGCCAATAGTCTTTTAAAGTTTTCATTGTGCTGTTGTGTCACCTGCAAGAGTATCCAAGCTGTGTACCACAAAAGCACACATCCAGTTAGCTACGTAGATAGGTTTTTTTTCTGGAAAACAGAGACAAAATCAAACTTCACATCAAATAAGACAAAAATATTGCACCGAAAGGAAACCAAAACGAGACATACCTTCACAGTTCTTTTACTGAATTTCTCAATGTCTTCCTTGTTCTGAGACTGCAGACACAATAAATACAGAGCTCACTGAGCATTTTTGTACTCTGTGTTTCTGGGTGCTTATGTGTGTGCGAGGGAGAGAGAGAGAGAGAGATGCACATACCGCAATGGCTACTGCCAACTCCTCAGAGGTATCTGCCCTCTTCGAAAAACTGCTCAGAAACTCATTTAGGGTAACTCTACATATTCAATTTCATAGATAATTCCAAAAAATAGAAAAGAAAAGGCTACATATAATAAAAAAAAAAAAACATTTCGCCAGCTCTTGCTTCTTCAAATCAGGAGGTTGACCATCAAATACGTAGCTATCATAACAACAGCAAAACATAATTCAGAGAAGCACGAGCTTCATTCTTCTAGCATCCCATCCCAATGAAAACACAGGAAGTAAAGAAAAAAGTTTACACTGGCTCTATGCCCGCCTCCAACAGCCTAATCATCCGGTAAAGCATGCCTTGCAGATGACTGCACGGGAAGCAGCTCAAACTCAAAACACTTTCCAGGCACAAAGATCACATCGAAAGTGGATTTTCATTTTTATGGAGTATTACAATGCCAGTATACCTGGTGACTTCACCAGCCTCATTGGTGAGCATCTGAGTCCCCTTCCTCCCAACCACAACCTAATCCACCAATCAAAAGAACCAAAAAAAACCCCAACACTCAAAATCCAAATCCCCACCGACAAACTGAAACGCGCAATCGCAGGCATCAATCCATAGAAAGCAACTTAACGAGGAACTGATAGATGCTGATGCTGGCATCGACGGCGATCCTCCGGCCGAAGTAGCTCTCGAGCGTCTGCTCCTTTATGGCGTTAGGGGCATTGTCCGCCAGTAGCTTCGTCAGTCCCTATCGAAATCGGTGGACGAGGCTCGGTGAACAACATATGGAAAATGATGGGATTGAAGGAGACGGAGGTCCAACTGAAACTACCTCGATGCCCATATCGGAGAGAGAGAGAGAGAATTGTTGCAGTGGAAATTGAGGGATGAAATGGAAGGTGCTTGGGATGAATTGAATTCTAGGGTTTCGAGCTCTTCCGCTTCCCGCCTAATTTTGGAGACTATCGCGTTTGGGGGTGGAGCGTGTGAGTCACGCGCAGGTGTCGCGACTGGTTTTTTTCAATATTTGTTATAAGCTCTCGGCCCATTTGAATTAGCAACTGTTATGATATGTAGGTATCGGAAGTTTTGCTCGTGTGATGTGCACATCCGTACTCCCATGATTTTTTCAGATTTCCAAAATATTGAATTTAAATCTGTAAATTGATACTAATAACTTCTCGTTTCTAGTGATTGGGGTGGATGGAAATATTGAATTCACATAGAGGTCAAAATCGATCAATTGATCAATACTTTACTAATTCAACTAAGGTATTATTCTACTTGTATGTCTATAGGGAAGAGAAAATGGACTACTATAGTTTCTTCATGTTTTAGATAGAGATATTCGAAGGGTCAACCTATGTCAAATTCGAGACATTTGATTAGAACAATCAATCTTGTATTCTCAATGACCGAAATAACTAGGGGTGAGCGCGGTTCCCAAGTAGAATCGGGAACCTAAGGACCGAATCGCAAGTTCCGGTTTGATTCCCAGTTCTTAAAGGACCGGTTTGGAACCAGGATCGGAACTGGTCGCGGAACCGGAATCAGAACCGATCGCGGAATCATTTTTAAGCCCCAAATCAATTACCCTACTTCACTTAACACTTTCACAGAAATCTCTCCTGTTCTCTGCCTCGTCCATTGCTGACGCTGCTCGCCCTCCTCGACACCGCCGGACGTTGATCGCCCTCGACGCCGCCGTCAGACGCCACCGCCGGACACCGCTAACCCTCGACGCCACTAGACGCCAGTCGCCCTGCGCTCGCCTCGCCCTTGCCTCCCTCGACACCGTCACCCCTCGCTCGCCTCGCTACTCAGCCACCGCCAGATGTCGGTCGTCCCGCCCTGGACTCCAGTCGTCCTCGAAGGCGCTCGCCTAGTCGTCCCCGAAGCCGCTCACCCAGCTGCCCTCGACGCCGCTCGCTGAGCGATGGTTCTTTGTTAGCGGACGAGAAGCGCGCTACCTGCGAAACCGAGGGATCTTGACGTGGAATGTATAGATGCCGAAGCGATGGTTCTTTGTTAGCGGGGGCTTTTTTTTAGGTTGAGTTTGATGTCTGGATATGGTGGGTTGGGGGGATGATTGATGAAGAATTCTGAGTAACTCATTCGAGGGATGTGCACCTGGTTTAGTCAAGTTGAAGCGGAGGGATGATTATGCTGTCAAGATTGTGCTTGTTTAATTGAGATTTCGTATTTTTATTGCGTTCATGGTGTTTGCTTTTGTGGATTTGATGTTGGAGACGTGATTCTGTAATGGATTAATCACGTCGAATTGTTTCTTCGAGTCGAGTTGCTTCATGTTCTTAAATGTCGGTTCCAAGTTGAATTAGTTTGTTGATACAAAACGGAGCTGCATTTCTCTTGGCAGTGAAAGGTTTTGATGTGATTGTCGTTGGAATTCACAGGGCCGGTTCATGGTAATAGATTGCCTGCAGCCTCTTATTTGATAATTTCGAGTTTACAGTATTCTTCCGAAGCAAGTGCCGAAAAGGAGGAACCCACAGGTTTTTTCCTTTTTCCCATCTAATTTGTGTCTTGACATATTGTGTAGTATTTGGTTCTTGTCATATTATGCAGAGACCGTGAAGGAGTTGTATGACAAAATTCTTGAGTCTGCTAACACGAAAAGAACAATGGCTCCAAACGCATGGGCGTGGTCGATGATTGAAAATTGCAAGAACAGAGAGGATATTAAGCTTCTCTTTAATATCTTGCAGAACCTATTATTTGTCAGTTGACTTCTTGCCCCATTTGAGAAGTGAAGTTTTTAATTTTTGAGTAGTTGATAAATTCAACTGTCTTTTCTTTCATCGCAGGAATTGTCAAATTTTCGACCTTTGTTGAGAAGTCACAAAAGCATGTGTGCGTGCAAGGGCTCTTGACTTTGGTGAGCTTTATCTACACAAGTTGTGTGCCAAGTTCAGAAATTCTATATCATGCTGATATATTTACCTGATTTTTCTTCTGCATTCAATTGTTGCTACCTACGCTATCATTGCTTGTTCTCAAACGATCTTTTTACCTCAAGCCTGTCATGCTTGGAGAACATATTCAAAACATATTCAGTTGCTTATGAGAACTTTTGACCATCCCGGTAGCTAGTTGTGCTTTTGTGTTTCTTCTTCCCTAGATGCGCCAATTATGTAAACCAGAATTTTGTCCTACGCAAACGCATCACGTCTATTAAGCGCGTATGGAACTAACACGACACATAACATATTCAAGAAATAGTTTTTCATATGTAAATGTGTAAAAGGATATTCAATTTAAAGTATGGAACATTGTTAAATGTGTGTATAAACTTGTCCTGTTGAGGTATCCTTCTGCGTTATAGTTTAAATCTGAAAATGAAAAAAATAAAAATAAAAAAGAACCTATTGGAACCTAGAACCGATCCTGGAACTTGTGACAGGATAAGTTCCAGGTTAGATTCCAGGTTCTTAGTTCTGACGGGTAGGTTCCAGGTTCCAAAAAATGAGGAATTTGTACCCGAGGGTAGGTTCCAGGTTTCAGACGGAACCAAACCAGAACTTGGAACCACTCACCCCTAGAGATAACGGAGGTGACAACGAATTCATTGGTTTCACGTCCCTTTTTTAGAGGAATTATCAAGGGAAATCTAATGAATTATTAAGCGAGGACAATCGGTTATCTCATGAAAGATATGTTCCATCACTCAGCATGAATAGCGACTTTTGGAGTTTTATTTAAATGATTTCATATGCAAATTAATTCATTTAGGAGCACCACTAATCTATTATATGTCGATAAAAAAACCCAAGCAAAATATGGTAAAACATTTCATGTAAATGTGTAAAAGGAAATCTGGTTTTGCATAGCAAATTATAGTCCTTTTCAAATGAATGAATTTGGTGGTGAGAATTGACTTTCTCACAAGTCACAATGAACTTCAAGGTCAACTATTTAATTTGCTTTTGAAATTCAGAAACGAAAGAAAAGAGCAAGAAGTGGCTTTTTAATATTGACTAAATATTTAATATTAATGCAAAAAGATTAATTTCTAGTACCTAACAGCGCCAACTAACTTAATTGAACTAAAAAAAAGAATTCATTTTTTACTTTTTCCTATTCATCATCCGATCATTTTAGTAAATATAGATTCAGGTGAGTACAAGGAAATTTACTTTTTACATTTTATATGAAAACAAGTTAAGTTGTTGTCAAGATTTATCTATTAATGAAACGGCTTTTCCTTGAACTTTTGTGTAAATATGTCCATGGCATACCTAATCAAATAATTAATTCAATTAAATCCCTAAAGTTGTCTAACATATGTCATGATTCTTTATCATTTATCTAATTATGTTCCTATACTATTTTGAAATGTTCAATATAATCTCCATTGTAATTATTACAAGGATGGAATTCGTGTAATGTCACTTTTTTGTCTTTTGCTCATTAAGAATAGTCAGTTGTTCTTTACTTTCTCCAAGCTTATTGTCACGCCCCGATCCTCGGGGACGCGCCCATCCTTCTACTTGATCGATTTTAAAGTGCGATATCCCAGGACTAAGTATCGCCGACCCTTTCTTTTAACTTGCATGCGGCGGTTTTTAAATCCCTGATAAATAAAACAATGGAATAGAAAAGCATGCCATATTTTTCATATTGAAATTCACAACCACACTTTTATTAATATCACAACTCATAGTATATTTACAATACTATTTACAGCAAACAAGTCCCACACCTATCTACACTAAGACAGGGTTCACAAAAGGGATGAGATCTCAATCCACACTCGGGTTATACTCAAGATCCCTCTCTAGATCATCTTTTTCTTCAAAAGTCTTTCTCCCTTTCAGGTTCCTCCTCCTCAGCTTCTCCTCAGGGTCCTGAAATGGCTATTCAATAACCAATGAGACCACGTCTCAGCGAGTCTTACCCCCTAAGACCCGATTAGTAAACTAATACGCCAAACGGTTGCCTAAGCACAACACGAGTCAAAGGACTTACCTTGGCCTCAGTTCCAACCTGCAATTCAAGGTTAAACACAGATATTCAAACAATTCACGACATCCGATCAAGCATTGGTCAATCGACTAAGTCAATTACATGTCAGTCAGACCCTCTCTAGGTCATTCCCACTCATACCACGATTTCCCAGTGGTGTACTCATTCACCAAATCACATGTGTTTCTCGGGCGTCGTTTTCGCCAATGACATACCGATCACCGGCACCGTGCGTTCTCTAAGGCACCGTTTTCACCCGATGATATCCTCGATCACCGAACCACGTGTCCTTTCTAGGGGCGCCGTTTTCGCCAAGGTGACATCGGCTATAGACAACATCGTGAGTTCTTTAAGGCGTCGTTTTCACCAATGATATTTCCTTAATCACCGAATCACGTTTGTCTATAAGTCATTTATGTGCGTTCTTTAAAGGCGTCGTTTTTAATAGGTGATCTTCCAATCACCCGAACCACGTATGTCCGATAATATCGTACTTGATTGGTCTCAACCAATAATGTTTTCAGTTAGCTCTCACCATTCTCCCTGCTATATAGCCCATCAACGTACTGGCGCTATATATCCATGCTCGACCATTACCAGTCAAATACTCAATAACAAACAATTTAGGACAATTCCTCAAAAATTAAAGCTCAATTAAATAAACGGACTGCACCATGACAATCGGCACGAAATTCCGGTCACCGACCATCCCGGTTGAATTTCCGGAAAAATAATTAATTAAATAATTAATTTCGAAAAATAAATAAATAAATATTAAAATTCCAATTTAGGCCCGTATTGCCTGATTAGAGCTCGAAACGGGTCGGAAAAATCCCAGATACATTCAATAAATATTAGAGGTTCTTTACTTGCTAATGACTAAGTCTAACCACCTAACATGTATCATTAAGTCACTAATTTAATTGTTCTAACCTAAGCTAACCACCTAATTGCACTTAATTAAATCTAACCAACCCTAAGCATAATTAGCAAACTAATAAAGCATTAGTGAGTAAAACTCACTTGTATTAAATGAAGGCCAGGACACCGAGACGACGACGCAACGGAGGTCTAACTTGGGCCGGGCCAAGAACTTCGCAAGCCCGAAGAAACTTTGGACTTCAAGATTGGGCTGACTTCTTTAATCACTTGGGCTTGAAAACACTGAATTGAGGGCTGCTTGCTGGGCCAGAATTAAACTGAAAATGGGCTGAAAACTGCTGGCTTTGCTGGGCTTCGGAGTTGAATCTGCTGCTGTGAAATTTCAATTGGGCTTGAAGACTGCAAAATGGGCCGAGGCTTCTGGCTTCGCTGGTCTGCACAGTTGGGCCGAAGACTGCTGAGCCGAAGACTCGTGAATTCACGGCTTGTTCCGTGTTTTGCCGCGGCTTGCTGGCAAGCTGATCCACGAGCGACGATGGGTGCGGCTGAAGACTACGTGGACGTCGCTGCAAGCTCTTTGGTCAGCAAGGCTTCACGGAGAGAAGTGTTGACCGAAGGAGTTCCAGCTGAGGACACGTGAAGGCCAGCTTCGACGTTGGAGCAGCTTCTGCCGTGAGCTGTCTTGACCGGTGTGTTGGCAGCGTGAGGGCCCTCGATGGATCGCGCGGACGAAGTTGGCGGAGACGGAGGGAGCAGCCGTGGACGCGTGGAGACGGCCTTATTCGGTTGATGGAGCTGCGCACGAAGGAGACACGAGCTGGCGTGAAGACACGGAAAGGAGGGGCGCTGGATGATTCGGTTTCGGTGGAGGGAAGACGTGGACTTTGCTTCAATCAACAAACGGTGAGGAGACACGGTTGACTGGCAGATGCGTTGGGGTTTCACGCTGTGTTGATTGCTGACCGAAGACTCGCGGACGCGTGGAGAGAAGAAAGCGTGGCACGGAGCTGCTTCGGTGTTGCCTCGGCGTCTTCAAGCAGCTGCGGTTGTGGACGATTTTGTCAGGCGTGACGACACGATGCAGCTTCTTCGGTGATGACTGGAGCAGTGAAGTGGAAGATGGACGCATGGAGTTGAGGGCTTCGGTGGGATCTTGGCGTCGAAGCCAGTCAATTCTTTTTGTTGAAATGGACTGTTCGTGTGGCAGAGGGATGAACGAAAATGGAGAAACACTTTGGTGGAATTCGTGGGCTTCCTCGGTGAGAGAGAGAGAGATCACGAATATGGATAGGAACGGAGGAGAAGGCGCACGTGAAGGCAGTCCAAGGGGCCCCATGTCATCAATTCTTATCCCCTCCATTTATGATCTTGTTTCCCCATTACTTTCCAACAAAAATCTACCAAAATAATTCAATTTTGATGACAAAAAAATGCTGTCCAAGCATAATTCCTAATTTCACAACTTAGTCTTTAATTTCTTTAATAAATTCCTAAATTGGTCCAATCTCAACGAGAAAAATCCTAAATGATTTAATAAATCCACGACACACAGGCTCGACACGAGAGTCCAATTTTTCATTAATTTAGCCAATCTAAATTTCTGCCAAATTTCCGACGTCCAACCCAATTTTCCGTAAAAATCTCGTAACCTCCGAAAATCTTCTGAGACTGAGTTAAATGCTCCAAAATTTATTGTGACGAGACTTTCATTTCGAAATCGGATCAATTCTCGGTTAATTTGGCTGGCGCGTTTTTAGCGTGACCTAGGCTATCGGTAGTTTTTCAGAACTTTTTAAGGCAAATGACCCGTGGTCGATTTTCTTCGAGCTACTATGAACCCACTCGACTCAATGGCGACTCTTGATTGTCGTGAAAATCTCGATGATTGAATTACGGACACAGGGTACCAAAACAATAAGAAAATCAGTCTAGTGTCGGCCGACGAGAATTTTCTAATTCAGTGGTGTCACCCACGATTAGCCACATATCTCTATCGATCCAATCTATCTCGATTTCAAATCGATTTTTAATCAAAATGCCGTAATGACCTCTAAAGATGGACATGTTCGAGAAAGGTCGTTCTATTCGATCGAGTTCTCAAGTCTATTGCCTTAAAATTCCTTAATAATTTCCCAGATAGTCTAGTTATCTCGAGAGTGATCAGGCTCGAGAATAACCCTATAGACGCGTCAATGAAATGCCCGATTTATTCAGTAGAAGACAGGGTCGAAAAATCTGGATATCACACTTATGCTAACTGATCTTGATATGATTATTGTCACCTAAATTTTCATTCAAAGACTTCTCAATCATTGAACAAGAAAACCAGGCTAGAATTGATAGAGTTTGATCCTAAACAAAAACATCGATCTTGCCTAGTCTTGCATTTGCAGCTGTGGCTATATTACTTCGCATTTAGATATTAGGGACATTTAAATTTTGGGCACAAAACATTCGCATCGACCAAAGCATGGATCCGGCAATTATGCGTTTCCGTGAGATTGGCCTGATAGATGGCCCAATATCCGAAATGAGTCTTGAACTCACTTGAGGCTCCAAAACCAAGCCCGCTCGAGCCCGGCCCTAAGCTAATCAAACTCGGCCTAGAGAAGGGAGAGGAAATGCGGCCATTCAAGAACAATAAGGGAAATTGCAATCGATCAACACCCATTTCAGAAGCCAATTGCAGTCTGAACACATGAGATGGAAGGTCCTGCTCAGCTGTACGTCGAAATTGGAAGAAAAGGCAAAGGAGAATTAAAGAAGGAAAGGGGCGTGCAGTTTCATTTTGACCAAGGGAACAATCTCGGCATTCGGGACCGGAATTTACGGCCAAAAGAAAATAACAAAATCTGGACATAAAGAAGCAGAGGATTCTCAGTCAAGTGGCGTGGCGATTTTTCAGCATATAATCATTACAAAAGAGAGCTCGAAAAAGAAAAGGTGTAAGTTTTCTTTTCTTTTTTCATTTTCACGCCAAGAAAGACGAATACAGAGAGAGTTATGGTCGGCAAAAGAGAAAGACTAAAAGGCAAAAAAGAACAGAGAAGTGGCGGACAAAAGAAAAGAAAGGAAAATAAGAACAGATGGGGCAGATTCTCGTGCAGGAGGTGAAAAGAAAAAAAAAGGAAGAGAGAGAGCTAGCAGGGCACATTGCACATGGAAAAAGCCAAAAACAAAATCAAGTTCAAGTAGGTTTCTTTTGATCTTTCTTTCGAGTAGGTTTTGTAGGTTTCTTATCCCCTTCTTACTTGCAGTTGGATCTTTATTAATAATATAGTTCGAATAGAAAATTTTACAAATCAATCCATTTTATAAACAAAAAATGTATTGGTGTTCATGGATCCTCCTTTTTTAGCATCTATTTTATATAAATAAAATATATCAAGTTACTCGGAAAAGTGTTCTTTCAATGTGCCCCTCTTTTTGTTTGGTTTGTTCTTTTCCTTATTATATGGTCAATGCTGTGTTCTGAGCATATAGTAGATCTGTATTATGAGTGCAATTGTTTTGCGTTTGCATAACCCGTCAACCTGATAATGTTGTCTGCTTGAGGGCGAGGGAGGGGAAGGACTAATAAAAGTGTAAAGAATATGTCTATCCCAATTTTTCTCACAATAAATCATTTGACGACATATTTTAAAGAATTTGTTAATAAAGAAGACAAATTGATGGCTTGCTACCTCAATTGAATTATGGATCTCAACCTTAAGACCGGAGAATATTATATCACAATGAAAATAACAACATGGTAATTAGTTTAATAGAATCTAGAATTTGGAATTTGCTCAAAAAATTGATTTTGTTTACTTAATCGAAAGCCTTGACACCCCCATTATCTTTTTATAATTAGGTAACATGTCACATCTCAAGAGGGTAAATGGAATCAATTTGTCTTTACTAAATATCTATTCAAATATTGTCTAGCATGTTATATCCCAATAATATAATGAATTTTCTTATGCAAGGTAATGTTCCAAAGAGAAAGGCTGAAAGGCTCACTTGTGAAGTTTTTGATAAACAAGATGCATCATCAAGTCAATTTCAAAAGGAGTATCGATGTAATGTTGCTAATTACTTTATTTAGAAATGTATTACCATATCGTTATGTGAAGTAATCTTAGGGTTCTTGTTTGGTCTTAACTTAATACTTAGTCATGGGGATAACTATACAAATGGTCCACAAATTGAACTTTGGTTCAATGTGTAATGTCGTTCACGAACTTTTACTTGTTTAATATAGTTTGTAAAATTTTGGTAAACGTTCAATCTAACTTAAGCTATACGAAAATATCTAATGTTATCTTTTCATTAATTCAAATTCGAGGATAATATTGAATATTTTTATATAATCCATATATTAAATTGAACTTGTACCAAAAGTCCATGGACCACATTAAACAAATTAAAAGTTCAAGGATGATATTCTACATTGGACTAAAGTTAAAAAATAATCAATCATGTAATCAATGTATAACATAAATTTCCTTAGTTGAGGGATAACTTAATCTTCTAATGATTGGCATATTCTATAGTGGATCTTCTAAATGATATGTAGGGTGTGTTTGTTTCGTGGGATACATTTTCAAAGAAAACATTTTCCTCATTTTCCGGCATTTGGTTCACTCAAGAAAATGAGTCAACAGAAAACGTTTTCCTAGTCAAGAAAAGTTTTTCTAACGAAGCTTAAATTCAGGAAAATGATTTCCCCTCTGAAAGAATCAGAAAACGTTTTCAAATATACCAAAGCTTAGATTTGGGGCATGGTTTACAAACAATTATTCTTATATAAATATATATTTTTTAAAATCAATTTTTTTTTTTTGGTAAGTTCAAATTTTATTTTTTCTTTAAATCGATTTTTTTTCTTCCTTTTTCTTTTTACTTCTTCTCCACCCATCGCTGGCCATGGGGACGGCTAATGAGCTCTGGCCTCATTAGATTGAGTGAGCTCATGACCTCCAACAGTGAGGCTCAAGCTTGCCTAAGGCCAGTGAGCCTCCTCACCAGATCAGGCGAGCTCGTGGTCATCACGTGGCAAGGCTCAAGCTCGCACCAGACTAGCGAACTTGTGACATCCGGTGATAGCTCAAGCTTGCCCCTCATAAGCCAATCGAGGACAAACCACGATAAAAGTAAAGAAAAAAATAATTATAAATTCTAAGTTCTTTTAAATTAGAAAATTCGAATTTTTTTTTTTTGGCTGCGATAAAGTGTGGAATCATTTTCTTATGGGATCCAAACAGCAAAAAAAAAAAAAAAAAAATCAAATATATATCACCAAATGAAAAATAGAAAACAAATTGTATTCTTAGAAAATGCTTTCCCCAAAAGCTTTTTTCTTTATTATTGAGTTTTTCAGAAACAAACGCACTCATAATATTTCTTATTAATCTTCCAGGATCAAGTGGTGAGTAGATCATGTACTTTAGAACTAGAGCTTTTATATATTGAGCTGAGGCTCACCGAATATAGCTTATAGATTGGTCAAGTTCAGAGTTTAAGGGCATTTCAATTTGCACTTCCAAAGATCTCTTTTTAGGACTTGATTAGTGTACACAGCAAGAGTAGGGGAATATATATTGTCTTGAGAGTTTTGATTATGTATAGTTGTGTTCATCACTCGGATTAAATTATTTATTAATTTGAGGTTAAAATTGTATGTGAAATTCAAATCGTGACACTAATTCAAGTTGCTTCCGTTACCTTTGAACACAGTATCTTAACTCCACAAACAATGGAAAGTCGCTACATTTTAGGATATTTAAATTTTAGTTCATATATCAATAAAAAAATCGTAAGGTATACAAATTAAAGATCTTTTACAACCAATATCTGCCATTCATTTCAGAAATTTGCATTTTCAAGAGAACAAAAAAATATGTCAACATAGAAGAATATTAATTAAACACTAGCAACTTGATATTTAGTATTTCATCTTTTTTTCCCACATGCAGGGCATGTACACAATTTTCCGTGGCCACTAGATTAGCCCGTGAATTTAGGAGCAAGGTTGTCAATTATAGAAGGGAAGAACATGAATGACCACTACGACTAGATGTCAATAGTTCTTAATTGAATGAACGCTACTGTCACAGTCAGTAGGGATTAATCAAGTCTTTAAAGAGTCCCGGACATTCGGTTGATATTGAGAAGGTCAATGACTAATGTTACTTTCCTGGAAATATTACACATTATGTGGACAAAATTATCAAAAAAAAAATTAAATTTATTATATGGATACAAATTCATAGCTTAAACTTTTCAATATGGCCAATTTAATTATATACCCTTTGATGATTTATCAATTTAGTTGTTTCAATTAATTTTGATCGGAAATTGCTTAAATAAATTTTGATCGTCTCATGGGATATGGGATATGACATACACTGAAGTTGATGATTTTTGTAATTTTTCAAATTGCCGGGCAAGGGCTAAGTGGACCTTGGCATGGGCTGAGGGCTATGATCATCACAGCTATCAACAAGGGCTTGTCCACAATCCTCTCCAGCCACAATGAAAAAGAAAATAAAAGTGAAAAAAAGATACTGACAAGCATCATTACACCTTTGAGCAAGATGCCTTGAATTTCGAGTTAGGCCATGGCGAGAGTGAAAAAAAAAAAAGATACAGACAAGCATCATTGCACCTTTGAGCAAGACGCCTCGAATTTCGAGTTAGGCCACGGCGAGAGCGAAGAAAAAGATACAGACAAGCATCATTGCACCTTTGAGCAAGACGCCTCGAATTTCGAGTTAGGCCATGGTGAGAGAGAGAGAGAGAGAGAGAGAGAGAGAGAGAGAGAGAGAGAGAGATGTGCAGGCAAAGGTGGGGCTAAGTTGTGGAGGGCGTTGCTGGTTTTGATCGGGGAGTGGCGATATTTGTAGGGGACAAGGATGGTGACCTTGACTAGCAGTATGGTGAGGGGAGAGAGAGAGAAATGGTGTGGTAGAACAAAAAGTATTTCATATGGTGTAATAAACAAGTGTAAAGTGAGTATGTTTAACATATCAGCACCCAATAGAATGACTTGCACATTGCATGAGTAAAATGGATTGACCGATTACACTACGTCAATCATATGATCAGTGCATAATATAAATTTCCTTAGTAGAGGGATAGTTTAATCTTCTAATAAATAATTTATGTTTGAAGATGAACGTTGTCGCAAATGACAATAACTCAAAGTCATATATGATATAGATACAAAGTTTGATTGGATGTTTTAAATTTTCTTTAATGTGGTTAAAATAAAGAAAAAGCTCAAAAATCACCTTCACTTTGCATCCTAATTTCACTTTATATGCTCTATTTTTAAAGCTATGAATTTCTGATTTAGAATTTGTCTTTAAATGAATGGGACATCGAAACTCATAGTACGATAACCTTTGTTTGATCAATGAAACTTCTAGGAAACTTCTAGGATGGCTTGTAAAACGCGTTCTACATGTTGGCATGTCCTTTAAATGTGACTAGTGGACAAGAATTTATTGAACAGTTTTGTAAACCGTGTCTAAGGAAGACTCTTCAATAGGGGTCCCTCGTCTAGCAATGCAAGCTGGAGGAAGACTTGACTTGCTTCCCTTCGCCAGTCTTTTCTTTTGAGTAGGTTTTTTCGGCTCTTGCCTTATCACTTTCTCTGCAACTAAGCAAGAGAAATAGTGGAAGACTATTGACTTCTTTGGTTGGAAGAAAAGAAGAGGAAAATGGAACGAAGCGAGCAAAGATATTAGAAGACTTTGGCTTGCTTTCCCGTGTTACATGCTGTGAAGTAGATTATTCAGCACCAATGATTTGGGACTTGTGTGATGTTTAGACAAATTATCCAATCAAGATTGATTTAAATTTGATAATTCATCGTCATTCTCATTACTTTCTTTCAAAATATAAATTTGAAATTTAGGATATGCAAGCTACAGCTTTAAAATTTGAAATAAAATACATCAAGCTACTCATGATTGGATCATAATTTATAAAATAGTTCGTATTGAGAATTTTGCAAATCAATCCAGTTTATAAATTTTAAAAGAAAAAACATATTGTTTGTGGTGATAGCGCTAGTAAGAACACCTAGAGGGGGGTGAATAAGTGTTAAATTTTTTTTTTTTTTTTGCGAGACTTAACAAATTAACTCGTCTTTTGAAGATACTAGACTAAAGATGTAAAAGATTATAAGCAATTATATAAAGTTACGAATTAAAGTAAAGAGTTTAGGGAAAGAGAATTGAAACACAAGGTTTATAGTGGTTCGACTTAGACCGAGCCTATATCCACTCTCCCACACTGACAGCCCACTGGTTGGATTTCGCTAAGAAGCAAAAGAGATTTTACAGTCTCATGTTCTTGATTCCACAGTGTAGAAACTCTACTACACTTCTTCAAGGTCTCACAAGTGTTTGATCTCTCTTTTGAGTACAACTTATGCTCAGCAATTGAAATAGCAAAGAACTAGGAGCCTCAGAATTTTGAATTTTTCTTTCACGCACACACTCGAATAACTTGAGTGTCTTCTTTATATACTCCTCAATGCCTTTATAACCATTGGCACTTTCCAAATGAATTCTTCCAATCTACTCATTGGACATAATCAAATAGGGAGATCTCGAGTTATTTAAGAAATGTGATGATAGCCCACAAATCTTGTTCGCTCATACAATCAAGATCTAGGTTTCCATAAGTAGAACATTCCAAGTATACTTCATCAATCAACAAATCTAATTATCCGAATTGATTTCAATAAGAATAATTGATCATGAGATGCTATCTCCAGCCGTAAGATCTTCTTCAACCATACGAACCAAATCCATAAAGGTAAACTCGCCTCTAGATAAGTCTTCTCTCCGTCAGTTTGGAATCATCGGTGAGAGTAGAGTTTAAATCTTGAGTCTAGAGGTCTTCAGACTTTAACACTTGATTCTGCAAGTCTTCATACTAGACTGATGGAAACGTTTTGTTAACTTCAAAATAATAAAAAAGTTTTCTCCAATAATCTCCCCATTTTTTATGATAACAAAACTTTCTTACAGATTTGAAAACTCTTGTCCTACAAAACAACACTTAAGCAAAATAAGATATCTCATAAAAGATAAGTAGAATAGGACATGGATAGTATTGATTACGCAACCACAAAAAAATGTTAGTCCTGTAAAATAACTATCATTCCATAATCATTAACACGGCTTAAGTTACTGCAAGCATCAAAAGATCAAATCAAACAGTCTAAAGTAAAAAAGTCCAATCCACAATTAACCAAAAGATAAGTCAAAAGTAAAATAATCCAAACCAAAGTCAAAGTCAAATATGCATCAAACTTCTCTCCTTTTTGTCAACAGCAAAAAGTGGAGAATAAAAAGAGTTGTTTGAAAATGGTGGGCCGAGTTATGGCTATTTGGGCAGGTGAATAAGCTAGAATTCTCCCATCGAATTCATTGTCTTCTCAAGCTTTGCAATAATCTCCTTCAATGGCTTGGTCTAAGCTAAATCACTATAAACTTTGTGTTTCAATTCTCTTTCCCTAATATCTTTACTTTAATTCGTACCATTATATAACTATTTATAATCTCTTACATCTTTAGTCTACTACTCTCTTTAAGTTGAATTAGTTTGTTAAGTTTTGCAAAAATTTCTTTGATCACCTATTTACTAACTGGTGGAGTCCACTAAGAATCAAAAGAAATTTTACAATCTCCGTCCTTGATTCCACAATATAAAGACTCGCTACACTTCCTCAAGGTCTCACAAGTATTTAATATCTCTATTGAGTACAATTTGAGCTCGACAAATGAAACAGCAAAGAACTAAGAGCTTCAAATTTTGGAATTTTTCTTTCACGCACACAATCTAATAACTTAAGCGTCTTCCTTATATACTCATCTATGCCTTCATAACCATTTGTACATTCCAAATGAGTTATTCCAATCTCCTCATTAGACAAAATCAATTAGGAGATCTCAAGTTATTTAAGGAATGTGATAATAGCCCACCAATCCGCTTGCCTATACAATCAGAATCTAGATTTCCATAAGTAGAACCTTCCAAGTATACTTCGCCAATCAAAAGATCTAATTATCCGAATTGATATCAGTAAGAATAATTGATCACGAGATGCTATCTCCAGCCGTGAGATCTTCTTTAACCATACGAATCAAATCCTTAAAGATATACTTGCATTTGGATAAGTCTTCTTCAACAAATAAAACCTTTCCTCGTCGGTCTGGAAACTATCAGTGAGGGTAGACTTTAAATCTTGAGTCTTGAGTCTTCAAACCTTGACAATAGAGTCTGGAGTTCGTCAGACTTTGAACACTTGAGTCTACAAGTCTTCAGACTAGACTGATGGAAATATTTTGTCAACTTCAAAACAAATGAGGAAGTTTTTTCCAACAGTATGCTCTTGAGTCTTCAGGGCAAGTAGCTATTCTTGCAATGACATTGGGGTAGCCATGAAAGGTTTCTTGAGATCCTTCATCTTATACTCCAAACCATATTGCTGTCTCCTTAAATCCAATAGGATGTCTAGCAGTCTTGAAAAGTCTGCTGTTTGTTCTGGTGCAGTACTAGGTTTAGCCGATTCTATTTCAGGAATTTTGAGAATGGATGGATCTTCAGCAATTTATCCACCATGACTAGGAGTGGATGCTTCTGGATAATGAGAGGCATACACGCCATTTAGATTTGCTACAGAACGACTCACATCACCAATAAAGATAGGTGAAGAAATACATTGCTTTTCAATAGCTCCCCCTGTTTGTTTGCCTTCAAATGGAATTGTGAATTCTTCTTCTTGTTCGACTTCAGCTTTATAGTGATGTTTTTCTTTGTCTTGTGCTCTAGCAGTTCCATTCCATATCTTCTCTGAGTGACTCGATAAGGAGACAGCCAAAGTTGGCTCAAAAGAGTCATCTCGAGCCTCTTCTTCGTCTGCTTCTTCTCTTCCTTCCTCTTCCTCGGTCCTCCTTTGTTCTTCGTCTTCCTTCTCTATCTCTTCTCTTTCTTGTCTCTTCTCGTGTCTCTTGAAAGCCGACGAAACTCTTCAAGTTTCTTAAGGCCGAAAGAGTCATCTCATCCCCATCCTCTTCATCCTGCAAAATGAGAGTTCTCTTCCTCTTTATTGGAGCATCCATGGGCTCCTTGCCTTTCCTTTTGGCTGTTGTAGAGTCTTGTTTCGCCTTGACAAGAGACTTCTCCTTCATGCATTTCAACACCTTGTTAAACTCTTTCAGACGTATCTTGGTGACCATTTTAAATCTAATTACTATTGGAGAAATATTTGTCAAACATAAAGGTACAGGAATGTGAATTTTAAAATGTCTGAAAAAGCGTGTGATAAGAGCAGAATAAGGGAGTTGTCCCTTGTCTTTCACCACTGTCCTGTACATGTGAAACCGGATGGTGTGAGGTAGAGAAAACTTGTAACCAATGTTGATGGCGTACATCAGCTTTGCTTCGGAACGAGAGACATTAGTCTTGGATGTTGATTTCGGACGAATGCAGTTAATCACAATTTTATGCAGCAGGCTGTTTGAGGCATCCATCCTAGAGTAGGAGGTCTTGCCTTCAACATCCTTGTCTTGTACCAATTTCAGAGTAGTATGAGCAACGGACACACTAATTGGTTGGAAACACGTTCTTTCCACCCCAATTATGTCAGCCAAAGTGTCCACATCCACCAAAAACTCCTTATCCCTTATTGTGAAAGAGAAATTGTTTGCATCCAAAAAGGATAGGTTTGAGTAGAAGTAGGCCGTGAGTTCCGAGATAAGCAATTGTAGACTCGAACAAAAACGCTCAAATTGAAGAAGTACAAGCTTCTCTCACAGATTTACTTTTACTAAATCGAGAAAATCAAAGTCAACACTCCTAGGGTTCATCACTCCTCTTTTCGGCAAATTTAAATAAACTTTCTTGTGCTCCTTAGAGCGAAAAATGCTCGCTTCATCACCACTAGCATTAATAGCCACTCCATCCTAAGCTGAAAATGTGTAAACATTCGTTTATTGTCGTCATGTCCTTGTGGTTGATTAGCAAGCCAAAACGTGGGTCACTTGGAAAATTTGCAAAGGTCTTTTCAGGCTGACCCTTTTTTCTGCAACTCCTAACTTTTCCATCTCTCGCAAGAATAAAGTTTTATTCTTGAATCCTCTCTCTCTCGAAACTCGTCGATCAATGACATTATAGTGCCTCCTTCTTTCAACTTAGAATAAAGCGAGAAAGCAACATTAGGTCTCAGTGTTCTTATAGGTTCAATTTCTTTCACTATTTCTTCTTCTGGTTGAGGCGGTGGAGGAGATTGACGATGTTAAGAATGTTGTTATTGCTCACTTGGTTGCTACTGGTGAGGAAAATCATCTTCCTCAGTCAGATCGAAATGAGTAGGACCCTCAGGCATGTGTCGTGGTCCCCTGCTTGCGATTCTCGAAGACTTTCTTGAAGACATTGTTAGTTTAAGGGAAAAATTCTCAAACTTGCTCGAAAAGGTGAAATTTTTTTTGAATTAATCAAGAGAGAAGGTGAAAGCAAGT
This sequence comes from Eucalyptus fibrosa, assembly GCA_017140475.1. Lineage (NCBI taxonomy): Eukaryota > Viridiplantae > Streptophyta > Magnoliopsida > Myrtales > Myrtaceae > Eucalyptus > Eucalyptus fibrosa. Next base: position 24,174,448 of record CM029506.1, read on the forward strand.
GGGAGTTTAGTATTTTAGGGTTTGAGAGTGAAAATGGAGAAGACGGATTTCAACAATATATAAAGCAAGTGAAGCGAGGCAAACGAATCATCATAAAGGAAAAATAAAATTGCCTTTTTGAAAATGAATAACTGCTTTTTTGAAAATGAAAACTACTATAAATTCAAAAACTCAAAAAAGATAATTTCTGAGAATATAACAATCAATTAGCGATTAAAAAGTAACAGTACATTTTCAAGTTTTTATTCAAAAATTAATTTGCTAGTGCCGAAATAACTTACAGTCATAACTCTTGGTCTTTTGAGTTTGAACATCTTTAGACTTTACTCGATATGAGATGTGATGTTTAGTCTAGTGCGAATAAACTTAAATAGACTTTTTTCCAGCGGTTTTGTAAATATGTCGCCAATTGATTCTTTAAGTCAATGAAGCTGGATCATAACTTCTCCATTTTGAAAATGATTTCTAATAAAGTGATGTCGAATCTCTATATGCTTTGCCCCTAAATGCATAATTGGATTCTTTATGAGATTAATTGTCTTTGGTGTTGTCGCATTTGATCTCGGTGCGTGAGTCTTCGATTCCAAAATCTTTCAATTGTTGTTTTATTCATAAGATTTGAGAACAACAACTTCCAAGAGCCACATACTTTCCGCTTATGCTATTGAAAGAGCTACAGTCTTTGCTTCCTTGGGAACCATGATACTGTCCTGTTTCCCAGCAATTGACAAGTACTAGAAGTACTCTTTCTATCAACTCTGCAACCCGTTAGATCTACGTCTGAATATCCAAGGAGAGTAAAGTCTCATTCTTTGGGATACCATAGACCTAACTTTGAAGTAGTTGCAACGTATTTGATCATGCGTTTTGCAGCACTTAGATGAGATTCTTTGGGATCTGATTGAAATATAGCACAAATGCAAACATTAAACAAAATGTCAGGTCTAGAAGCAGTAAGGTAAAAAAGTGAACCGATAATACTCATGTAGAGCTTCTGGTCAACTTTATTTCCTCCTTCGTCTTTGTCCAACTTTCAAGAACTTGACATTGATATCTCAGTCTTTTTGCAATTCTCCAATTTGAACTTTTTGACGAGGTCTTTTGCATATTTTTTTTGGTGAATGAAAATTCCTTCTTTCAATTGTTTCACTTATAGTCTGAGAAAGAAAGATAGTTCACCCATCATACTCATCTCAAATTCATGCTACATAGACCTAGAAAATTTCTTGGACAGGTTTTCGTTAGGTGATCCAAATATGATATCATCAACATAAATTTAAACAAGTAGAAAATGTTTACCTTCTCCTTTAATAAATATGGTAGTATTCACTTTTCCTTTGACAAAACCATTTTGAATTAGAATCTTACTTAACTTGTTGTACCATACTCAAGGTACTTGCTTTAATCCATATAGAGCATTTTTCAGTCTGAAGACTGAGTCTGGTCTCTTTGGGTCCTCAAATCCGGAAGGTTGTTCCATATAGATTTTTTCTTGGATAAATCCATTTAGGAATGCGCTTTTGACGTTCATTTGGAATAATTTGAAATTTTTATAATAGGCAAAAGCAAGTAATAGTCTAATTGCTTATAACCTTACTACTGGTGCGTAGGTCTCTTCATAGTCTATCCCTTCTTTTTGCGTATATCTTTTGGTTACGAGTCTTGCTTTGTTTCTGACCACATTTCTTTTCTCGTCTATCTTGTTCCTGAAAACCCATTTAGCTCCAATAATAGATTTACATTTTGGTTTTGGAGTTAATTCCCAGACATCGTTAACGCCGAACTCGTCGAGTTCTTTTTGCATAGCTTCAATTCAACTTTCGTCGGCTAAAGATTCTTCTATGCTTTTAGGTTTTATTTTAGAAATAAGTGCCACGGCGCTAGACTCTTCTTACTTTTTGGATCTAGTGCGAATCTCTTCATCAATGTTGCCAATGATGAGTTCTTTGGAATGACTAGACTTGTGCTTCCGGTTGGTGGTTGGTCTAATAGTTTGCTGATCTTCTATTTCAATTGATTCTTCAATTTTTGTTCGTTGTTGTTCTTTAGAAGTCTAAGTCATTTCAAGGGAGGTAGACTTTGTAAAGTTTGGAGCAGGTTCAGATTCTTCAGGTTGAGTCTGATTAAGTTGGTTCTGCATAGAGTCTTGGAATTTGACGTTCATAGATTCTTCCACAGACTTAGTCTTCTTGTTGAATATTCTGTAAGCTTTACTTGTGGTTGAATATCCAAGGAAAATTCATTCGTCTGATTTTTCTTCTAATTTACCAGTTCGATCATTTACATTCTTCAAAACAAAACATTTGCAACCAAACACATGAAAATAAGAAACATTTGGCTTTTTCTCTTTAAATACCTTATAGGGTGTTTCTCCATAATAGGCCTTAAGAATATTCTATTAATAATATAACAAATTGTAGAAACTACTTCAGCCCAAAAACGAGAAGAAATATTATTTTCAATTAAAAGAGTTCTTGCCATCTCTTGCAAAGATCTATTTTTACTTTCCACAACTCTATTATGTTCTGGAGTATATGGAGAGGAAAAAACATGCTAAAAACCAGATTCATCACAGAATTTGGCAAAGTCTTGATTTTCAAACTCACCTCCATGGTCTGTCTATATGCTTGAAATAACATATCCTTTCTCATTCTGAACTTTTTTGGCAAACTTTGAAAAGTGAGAAAATGTTTCAAACTAACTTGCCAAAGTAAACCCAAATAAATCGAGAATAATCATCACAATTATTAGGCAGTATCTCTTTCCACCAATGCCTTGAGTTCTAGTTAGTCCAAAGAGATCCATATACAGAAACTGCAAAACACGATTAGTAAAAATCTGATTTATTGGTTTAAAACAACTTCTAACCTATTTTCCTAATGTACATGGTGTGCATAAGTCAGATTTTTGATACTTCAGGTTGGGCAGTCTACGAACAAGTTTCTTGGATGAGATTTTGGCAATCTGCTTCATGTTGACATGGCCAACTTTTCTATGCCAAAGATTTGCTTCATCTTGAATTGATATTAGACATTGAGATCTCTTTGGTTTTATATCCATAAGATAAATATTCTCATGTCTTCGACTAGTAAAATAATGAGAAAGATCTTTACTTGTTCCCAAACAGTTCCTTCTTGGAAATTGATTTTGAATCCATTGTCGCACGGTTGGCTAATGCTTTGAGTAGATTGTAATTTAAACATTCCACTAAGGAGACATTATTGATTGTGAGACTTCCAATCTTTATAGTTCCACACCCAACAATTCTTAATTTACTGTTTCCATTAAAAGAGATTTTTCCACCATTTATTTGCACAAGTTTTATAAAACAACTTAAGTTTCCAGTCATGTGTCTTGAACAGCCATTGTCCAAATACCATTTAATCTTTTTCTTGATAGTGATCTGTAATTACAAAAGGAACTCAAGCTTTCTTTTGTATCCAAATTTTTTGGATCCAGAGGAGTTAGTTTTAAACACATTCTCTCCCTAATCATTCTTAACAGGTCTCCAAACCATAAGGCATTCTTTTTCAAAATGTTCAAAGTCATTATACTTTGAACATTTGAGGGCACTTCGGCAAATGTTTTTACAAAGACTTTTTGAAAATGATTTCTATAAAAAAAAATTTGTAGGTCTTTGTTTGATTCTTTCCTTTACTTTTGGAAAATCAATTAGAGGAATAGTTTCTAAAGTCATTCCCAAACCTGATTTGTTGAAATAAGGTCTTTGTATTGAAAGAATTTTTTCTAACTTCTCGATCCTATTGAAAACCTTTTTGAAATATTTGAAATGTCATTTTTCATAAATGTATTTTCTTTTTAAAGAGAGTGCATTTTCTTTTAAAACAAGAAAACTTTTGTCGAGATTTTTAAACTTTTCTTTCCAAGAAATTTCTTGTTGCTTAAGTGTAGAATTCTCCATTTTTAGCTCGGAAATCCTTTTTAAGAGAAGTTTTGAGACCGAGACAAAGTTCATTAATGTATTTTGAGACTTTAGTAGGAATTTTTAAATTGCTTACCTTGATTTCGCTATCTAAGTCTAAGTCTAAGTCTCGAGTCGAGTTTGAATCTATCTCGTAAATCGAGTCGATTCTGATTTTGCCATTAGATATATATATATATATTGACATAATCTTCACCACTTTCTTCGCATTCAATATCAATCCATGTCTCTCGCTTTGAGAGCCTTTCTCGTATTTCTCAGCTCTTCCCTTCTTTTTCTTCAACGGAGGATAGTTGGGTCGATGTGTCCATTTTTCTTGCATTCAAAATAGATCACATCTTTGTTGGCTTCATTATCCTCGTTTGATTTGTTTTGAAACTTTTAAGTGCTTTGTTTCTTCTAGTTGAATATTCTTCCCTTTTTGTTCGGTTCCGAACCTCCTTATCGTAAATGCTAGCTCTTCATCGTCCATATCATCTTCGGAATCGTAACATCAAAATCATCATTAAATTTTAAAGCAATTGACTTCTTACCTTTGAGATCTTCTTCCTCGTTGATTTGCTCCACTTCATAAGACTGAAGTGTGCCAACCAGTTCGTCTACAGAAAGCGGCATGATCCTTTGAGTTTCCCTTGTTGAAGTCTTCACATGATTCCAGTTTTTGGAGAGTCCACTCATCAATTTGTTAACATTCATTGGCCTTGAGATTGGATGTCCTTGATACTCTAGACCGTTTACAATTTCTATAAAATGACTAAACATGTCAGTGATAGTTTTCCTGATTTCATCTTGAAGGCTTCATACCGTCCGAGTAAAATATTGATATTTGTTTCTTTCACTCGATCGGTTCCTTCATAGGTAATATGCAGCCTATCCCAAACTTATTTGGTTGTTTCACAAGAAGAAATTCTGTTATACTCAACATGAGATAAAGCACGGTATAAAGAGTAGATCGCTTTAGCATCAAGAGCTTGTATCTTGGTTATTTCTTCTTGTGTCATCTTGCTAGCGTCTGCAACTTCTTTTCCTCTTTTTGAAACTGATACAGTTTTAGGAATGATTCCTTTTTTTACCACATCCCATTTTAGAGGATCTTTCAATCTTAGGAATGCCTTCATCTTGTTTTCCATACGTTGTATTCATTTCCATCAAAGTAAGGCAGTTTGGTGTTACTCTGGCCTTCAATCAAACCTTGAGGCAATATACTAGCCATAGATCTTTAACTAAGAAGTAAAAATACTTCAATAGAAAGAGCACACAAGCTCTGATATCAATTGATAAGGCTAGTAACAACACCTAGAGGGGGTGAATAGGTGTTAAAGGAAATTTTTGTGAGACTTAACAAATTAACTCATCTTTTGAAGATACTAGACTGAAAATGTAAAAGATTATAAGTAGTTATATAGAGCTACGAATTAAAGTAAAGAGTTCGGAAAAGAGAATTGAAACACAAGGTTTATAGTGGTTCGGCTTAAACCAAACCTACGTCCACTCTCCCCGCACTAATAGCCCACCGGCTGGATTTCACTAAGAACCAAAAGAGATTTTATAGTCTCACATCCTTGATTCCACAGTATAGAAACTCTACTACACTTCCTCAAGGTCTAACAAGTGTTTGATCTCTCTTTTGAGTACAACTTAAGCTCAGTGATTGAAATAGCAAAGAACTAGGAGCCTTAGACTTTTAAATTTTTCTTTCATGCACACACTCGAATAACTTGAGTGTCTTCGTTATATACTACTCAATGCCTTTATAACCGTTGGCACTTTCTAAAGGAGTTCTTCCAATCTACCCGTTGGACATAATCAAATAGAGAGATCTCACAATCATGTGATCACCCCATACAACACATTTCAATTATAGAAGGATAATTTAGCATTTAGCTAAGGATTTTTGTCTATAGATGAACAATGCCACAAATTTCAAGAACTTAAAGTAGTATTTGATGTAGATATAAAGTCTGATTGGATTTTTCAACTTTTTTCTAATATAATTACAATAAAAAAAAACTCAAAAATCAAACTCATTTTGTATCCCGATTTCAATTTATATACTCTATTTTAAGGCTACGAATCTCTAACTTTATTAAATGTATGGGATATTGAAAGTCAAGATGACAACCCATTGATTGACCAGTAGAAACTTCTACAAAGCTTCTAGGATGACTCGTAAAATCCGTTCTATTTTTTGACAAATCTTTTAAATGAAACTTATAGACAAAAATTTCCTGAATAATGGCGTACACCGCTTGCCATTCTTTATTCAACCCTTCATCTTTGCTCGTACAAAAACCAAAGATATTGACAATCAATTCTTCTTGCTTTACAAATTTTTCTTGCTATATAACAAATGGCACCACTATGTAATCGTGACATTTTAGAACCAAGTAGAGTCGATACTTAATATTTCCTAATAATCCATAGTTAGGTTCTCCAATCTACCTTATCGGCTAATTAAGTTAATCTTGCATAGTATTATGACAATGCTCACTTCTATCTTGTTTGTATATGTATTAAGAAAATTATAATAGGAGCATAGCTAGGATTCTAAGATTGCACCGTTGACTCATGCATGAACCGGTTAATACTTAGTAGGCCTTCCACATTATTAGGTTCTAGGGTTTATCCAATAAAATAAGCTAATTGCTTTTTTTTTTTTTTTATCGTTGAATCGATGGGGTTGAAATATAATGGGTTCCTTAATTAATACTAGAATGGGTATCGCATTGATTCGGAATATGTGAGGCAAAGTAATTTTTTTCCAATGGTTTTAAAATCTTATAATTTCAACCACTGGGATTCGCCCCAGTGGCCACCCTTCCAACATAGAAGGGGGAGGTGAGGGGTTCAAATCCCCACCTTCTCAGGGGGGGATGGGGTGGGGACGCGTAAGTTTCAGAAGTGGGTTTCGACTCTCACGCCCTGCAAGAGGCAGGGCAAAAGTCTGAGAGTGAGTGTAGAATAGGAATAGAGTAGGACTAACCAAAAAAAAAAATCTTATAATTTCACAATCCAACTCTCAGTGAAAAATGAAGCAAAATATATTTCATAAAGAGATATGATTATTTTGCTTTACTTATTCTAAGAAATTTGTGGTTCATTGAAATATATTAAAATGCGTTTAGGGAAGGATTATATTCTCTATTGCGCTTTTATCATCTCAAAGATGGAAATTTTTTCCGCCTATTTTTATGTCTAAACAAATTTCCCTCTACCATAGATTCCTTAGCTTTGACACAGTCCACTTATTATTAGCCGACCAATTCAATTATCGAACCTACTCTCTCAAAGGCCAAACTTTCTGATGATATACAATTTCATCCCAAAAACCATATAATAGAAAAGTGAATCTCAAACCCATTCATCCACACATCCATCTCCAAATTTCAAAAATGCCCTCAACAACACCAATTATCAATTTACAACCGCCATCCGCAGAAACAAAAGTCGCTCATCCAAGAAAATGGCACTTTCGTAAAAAAATTGCTAGACGAGACTTTTAACAATGGCATCAAAGATCCGTCACTCTCTCGCTCTCTTTCCTCTTCCTTTGTATCCATTATAAGGTCCTGTACTGCGTTTTCCCTCTCTCTGCGCAGAGCTCTCGTTCTTCAATTCTTAAGCATTCACTTACTCCCTCAGCCTTTTCAAGTCTCTCGCTCTTCGCTTTGCTGGAAACATGCCGGTTTCTGGCAAACACCGACCTCTTGACGGCTCTTTCCCTCATGAGCTCGCCTCCAATACTCCCTTTTCCAGCCAGACCCCGAAGAAGCCCAAAATGCTAGTGAATGAGACGAATTCGCAGGCATCATCCGGACCTTCATATGAGGTTTTTATAAGCTTTCGGGGAACCGACACCCGTCATGGATTCACTGATTGCCTTTACCATGCCATGATTGGGGTCGGGATTCTTGTCTTTAGGGACGATGAATCCCTTCGCGTCGGTCAAAAAATTTGTGGTGAACTTCTACAAGCAATTGAGAACTCCAAAATCTACATTCCCATATTCTCCAAAAATTATGCTTCGAGTCATTGGTGCCTCCGAGAGCTCGAATACATGGTCGAGTGCACCTTGAAATTGAATGAGAACAAAGAGATTCTGCCCATTTTCTTGGATGTGGAACCTGAAGATGTCAAGCTCAAAACAGACTTATATAGACAAGCTCTTGCAAAGCATCAAGAAAAGTTTAGTGCAGAAGTGGAGTCATGGAAAAAGGCTCTCAATGAGGTGGACGAGATAAAGGGATGGAACTTGAAGAAAGATCAAGGGTAAATGTCTTTAATTTGTCAACTGCCATCTGCAAATTTCGTTTTCCTCCCTGTTCAGTTTAATTGTGGTATTGTCGGTGAAAATATAGTTTACATATGTAGTCGATTTTATATAGTTTAAATGCGGTTGCGGCAATGGCCGCCGCCGCTATTGGCCACCACAGCGATGAGAAAGGAATGCTCTCTGGTGGCCCCTATCGGTGGTATCGCTGCAATAGCTCCAGTCAACGGCACTATTGCGGTGGTAGCGCACCCTTCTTATCCTGATTCTCTCTCTCCTCATGCTCTCTGTCTATGAGACAGTAGCTACGAGCAGTAATAGATCTCCAAGGAGCTCCATCAAGCCGTCGGCCAGCCACCGCAGCAGCTTATCCGTCAGTCACCGCCTCTTCTTCGTCGCCAGCCCGACACCAACTGGCCAGAAGCTGCGTCTGAGCAATTCGGCCCGCACACTTTCTCTCTCGCTCACTGTGGTGAGTTGGATCCGGGATCTGGACGACCATATCCGACGTGGTTGAATTTGGCCCAAGGCCAATGACGTCATCCCCGGCAGTTGCAAGGCCACGACCCATGTGACGTGGAGAACTGAGGCAAGGCCCAGATGGCCAGTCAATGGGTCCAACAGGCGACGACACTAAAATGTGATGGTGATGGTGCAGAGGGGCGAGCGACGTCAATGGTGCAGTGGCAGGGGCCGACGGTGATGGTGACTGAAATTGGGGAGCGGAGATCAGCAAAAATCATAATCATATCGGTGTCTCGATTTTTTTGCCAGGTTTCCACATAACGTGAGAGCAATTTAGTCACTTTGGGAGTAAGTTTTACATATAAAGTTATCCCTAACATGGTTGTTACCTTATGGCAGCCAAGGAGATCTTATATGTTCGGTAATTCAAACGATTTCAGTTAAGCTGAAGGTTGCACATGAAAATGTAACTGAGCATCTAGTTGGAGTTGATGATCGCGTAGAAGATATAATCAAAATGTTGAAAGTGGGATCTGATAGTGTACGATTTCTTGGAATCCACGGAATGGGCGGTGTTGGCAAAACAACTCTTGCTAAGGTTGTCTTCAACATACTATCTTCTAGCTTTGACGGATGCTGTTTCCTTGCAAACGTTGGGGAATCATCAAAAGGCAATAATGGTCTGGTAAATTTGCAAAAACAACTGTTATCCAATCTCCTTGGTTCTCATTCTATCGACCAAATTTATCAAGTGAATGATGGGATCAACAAGATGAACAGAGGAGTACTTAAAAATAAAAAAGTTCTCATTGTTTTAGACGACGTGGATGAGAAAGAACAACTTAAAAGTCTAGCAGAAAGAGGTAATTGGTTCGGTCCTGGTAGTAGGATTATCATAACTACTAGGGACCAAAGTATCCTAATGATTAAGGGAGAAGCAATAGGTGAAGGCCTTGTAGAAAAGTTCACAAAAGTTTTGACTTACGATGTACAAGAAATGGAATTTGATCATGCTCTTAAGCTTTTTAGTAGGCATGCCTTTAGAAGAAACTCTCCACCAAAAGATCGTATGTTCCTTTCTCAGAAGATTGTCCATACTTTGGGAAAGCTTCCTTTAGCTCTCGAGATTACAGGTTCATCCCTTAACGGTAAACCCGAAGAATTATGGGTTGACACATGGAAGAAGCTACAAGAAGCTCCTCCTAAGGAAGTCCAGAGAAAATTGATGATAACTTATAACAGGTTAGATCGTACACAAAGGGAAGTTTTTTTGGATATAGCCTGTTTTTTTGTTAATGAGGATACAACATGCCCTTTCTATATGTGGGATGACTATGGATACCACCCACATGTTGCCATTGATGTCCTCCTTCTCATGTCCTTGATAAAAATCAAAGACGACAAAACTTTCTGGATGCATGACCAAGTGCGGGACCTCGGAAGGGAAATTGCCCGTCAAGAGAACTTCACTGATCCTTATGAGCGTAGTAGAGTGTGGAACTATGATGAAGCTTGGAGCATTCTGAAGGAGAAAGAGGTGAAAAATGGAATAGCAATTTATTTTTCGATGTATTGTTGTAGACTATTCTTGCAAAAGAATAAATTAATTGCTATTAACGCTTGTAATTGTTTGCTTTTGACCCTCACATATGGACTTCTGGGCGTTTTCATTGTCAGGGAAGTAGGAAAATAAAAGCAATGTCACTAAAAGGATATTGTGGATTTCATGGAGGTACTTTGACAAGTGATGAAATTGCTCCATTACGAAACCTAAGGTTCTTTCGAGGGAAAGGGAAGTGCCTCGTCGGAGACTTCAACAACCTTCTCCCTAGTTTAAGATGGCTTTCTTGGCAATTTTACTCTAGCCAATTTGAGGCAACAAACTTTCATCCGGCTAACTTAGTCGTTCTTGACCTTTCCTGGAGCACTATTTCAGAGGAATGGATTGGCTGGAAACAACTTAGAGTATGATATGAGTCCCACTCCTTGCATAAGCATTTCATTTATTCTATCTTTTTGTTCCCCTACAGGTTGTTTCTTAACATATATTTTATCAAATTGTTTTGTAGGAGGCCAAAAAACTAAAGGTACTAAATCTCAACTCATGCGAAAAGTTAAAGAGAACACCCAATTTATCTACGTGGGTGTACCTAGAGAGGTTGGTTCTTTATGATTGTATCAACTTAATTGAAATTGACCCATCCATTGGTAATTTGCGATCTTTGTTGACCTTGAATTTATTAAATAGTAACCTTAGCAAATTGCCATACTCAATTGGAGGGTTGGTGAAAATTAAGCGGTTGGATTTATCGAATTGTACAGAGATAAAGGAACTTCCGAACTCGATTGGGGAATTAAAATCATTAGTGGAGTTGGATTTGTCATCGACAACTATTGATCATCTACCTGATTCAATCGGCAATCTAAAGCAACTGAAAGTACTAAGGATGAGTGACATAAGAGGGATAACAAAATTACCAAGTGCGATTTGGCTAGTGGAGAAGCTTGAAGAGTTAAATGCTCAAGGATGTTACAACTTGACCGGTGACATTCCTAAAGAAATTGGGAGACTGTCCCCTTTGAGGATCCTAGACTTGTCGAACACACGTATATTACCCACCACGCTGAATCACCTCTCTAATCTCCAAACACTTGAGCTAGAAACATATTTCAAACTTAAACAATTGCCGGAGCTTCCCCTAAGTTTGACTTGTCTGACATATGGGCAGGAGCAAAACCGTGCTCATCAGGAAACATTTGTCATTACTCTTCCCACTAGCATCAGTAGCCTATCTCAGCTTAAAACACTAAAATTGTGCTGCAAAAATGTGCAATTCCTCCCCCAGCTCCCCTCGAGTTTAAGAGAGTTAGAACTTCGAGGTCTGGTGACTGCACAATCACCGGATTTTTCCAATTTGAAATACTTGTCAATCTTGACATTCCGGGTATGTTCGCTAGAATTCTCCAATATATTTGATGCGGAGTCGGAGGAACTTCGTATGGAGCACTGTGAGCTTAGACAACTGGACGCACCGTTGCAGGGGGAAATGAAAAGATTGAGATCATTAAAGATGGTTCATTGTGAGTGTTTTCCAGAAGTACTTGATCTGTCGCGCATGAATAATCTAGAAATGATAAGTCTAGAATTTTGCAATTCATTAGTCGAGATTCGTGGCCTTGAAGAATTAGGATCCCTTTGCTCTCTAGTAGTCGAACTTTGCCCTTCCTTGAAGAGGATGTCAGACCTATCGAAATTGAAAAAGCTACCAAAGCTCGATGTATTTGGTTGTTTGAAGCTAAATAAGCAGGAAATCTATTGGAATTATTGGAATGGAGAGTTTGGGGGTGACATCTGCAACGTCGGCGGCTTCGATTTGTCATCTGTCCCCGACGAGCGCAGAATTGATGCATTCTTCGACTCTTGCTATTATAGGAGCCGTTTAAAGCCGTGATGCTGGAGAGTTTTGGGGTGACACCTCAAACGCTGCCTCCACCTCCGCCGTGGTATAATGAGTCCCATCGGCGACTCCGATTCGTCGTCCGCGTCCAGCAAGCTCAAACCTACCGCATTCTTTGGCGTGTTGCCACTGCCTCCACCTCCGCCATCACCTTTAGGAGCCCCATCAGCAGTTGGAATATCGCAGCACCACGTTTCGCACCATAACTTGCACTGGTAATTCTAAATAGCGCACCAAGTGTTTGCGCAATTACCCCTTTCCTTGTTCAGATTTGGATATGGAGTTTTGTGACAGGGGGTCTGATGGTTGAAGTTTATGGTGTTGAGCTAATTGGGAAAACTGAGTTTTGATTTGATTTGGTATGCAGATGGTGGTAAAAACCCCACATTTCAATAGAAGTTTTTGTTCACGCTCATTGAAGATCTTAGGGAGTTGAATCTTGGGGTGTGGAACAACAATATCCTCACTTTCGACAACTTCATCGACAGTGAAAAGTAATTGCTTCCTACCTTGAATTTATTTTGCTAACAAAACTATTGTTGAGTTGTTTTAGATTTTGGTCCTCTAGCGTTCTTATCTTAGTTGTCTTTTCCATGGTCTCAAGAGTTCAACTCCATAAGGCTCTTTCTCGAAGCTTCAATAATACGGTCTGGCCTCTTCAGACTAAAAAACGGGCAGGCACAATCCATTCCTATTTTCTTAAGTATGTAGAATTATTTATCAGGTTCAAAAGCAAAATACAAAAAGAAAAAAAAAAAAAAAAAAAAGCTGTCGGACAATGGAGTACATATGATGACCTTCGTTTAAGGATAGTGATGTGATTTTTCTAATTCAATCCTATGCAATAATAACTCGACTAGGTTCTAACTTTGCTTTTGAAATTACATGTCGACTACCAAATTGCTGTTGTTGTTGTGGTTGTCGTCGTCATCATCATTATTGTTAAATAGGTTTGATTGCTTGAATAATCTACTGGAAACTTGGGTGCTTCATAGTACTGGCCGCATTTTCCATATCTATTTTAGTGCTAGGGCATGGCATGTCATATTTGCCACCTTATATTGTTTTACCATCTACGGATATGATATATCTTGTATACTAGTTGAAATATGAGCTATTTGCTACTATTGAATGTATTAATTCCTCCCAGGAAGCAAAAATCCAGCACTATTTAGTTCTCCCAATAATGACCATTGCTGGCATTATGCTAGTTCTTCTAGCTAGATTTTGACATTGTTAATTTTGCAATGGAACAAGTATATTGCCCGTCTTGGTAGTGAGAACAAGGCCTTAGCTTTTTCCTTCTTCTTTTTCAAGAATTTCATTAGGTATTTACTAACATTTGATATAATAGCTTTTGAGATTTAAACATAGTGATATGTCGAACCAATTCTGTAAGGATGATATAGACTACATCCTGTAGTTGAACTAATGGAGTTTTTACATATTCCCAAGGGAGTGAGGCTGGTGTTGTTCAGAACCCTTGATACTGCTAGTTAAACTTATGTTCCTAAAATACTTTTGTGGGTCATGTTCAGCTGAACAAATGTGGGATTTCCAAATTGTTGGAGCACTCATTTGAGAATCTTAATATACTGGGGTATTGGTGAAAGCCATGATCAGAGGGACAAATTTGATTTGTGCTCTGTTTTGTTCTTGGACGGCTTATGTACAAGAAAGAGTTCGACACGAGCTATGTGGGACTCACGAGTGACAGAGCAAAATGTTGGTAGAGAACATAGACATTAAACTTGTTGGTAGGATTCGTCCCTCTTTACTATTATGATGAAATCTTCGTGAGAACCTTCTCTCTCTCTCTCTCTCTCTCTCTCTCTCTCTCTCAATGCTGGTTTGCATTGCTGTCATCTTATCTTCACATTTTACCTAGACTCACTGATTTGTAGTGTACTTCATGATGTTTCTCAATTGTTGCCCAGAAACTATGCCAGGATATATTTTTCTATTAGGCAGCTACCTTTTCTATAACCACGAATTTTTACTTGCAGTTTCACTAAAAGCAAATGTTATTTTTCTTCGGCATGGCAAGAAATGCATGCTTTCATATTGTTTGATTTTCTCCCTGATGACACAAGAGTTGCAGTATAATGATGTTATAACCATCAACATGAACGCATGATATTCTATTGATCTCTAAAAATATGCGTCTATAAGACAATGCTCAAGCGTATGCGCTATCAGGCTTTTGAGCACTATGCAGGTTCATTTTTTTCTAAACCTACCCTTGAGAAATAGTGCAACTTGATCATCTAAGTTCTTTCTTGCTCTGCAACTTGTAGATTGAGATGCAATCTTGCATGACCAGTCCGTGCTATTCAATGCATAAATTGATTACCTGTTTGGTGTTGCATATGATGATTTGATTCCATCCCGCCTTATCTTCCTTGAAAGCTGGGTAAGAAATTGATTTGACGCATGACAAATTTCCTCATCAAAGTTAAGAATGAACATGTTTCATTGCTGAATTGCCATCTTAGACTTAACTAGTGTTGGTGATTTTTCCCGGATTTCACATCGTTGCATTCTCATATGAAGTCTAGGCTCAAGAAACTGACACTATAGTAAAGCTGTAGGAAATTGTTCTTGTCGACGATTTGAAACTCGAAGATTTACCTGAAGGAGTGTATACAGTCCATATCTGCCTTATGAGAATGCTTTTCATGACTTTGCATGTGATAATGCTAGGTGCTAACGATATTTCTCTTTTGTTCCAGGGGAGTAGAAGTTATCAAAAGGGCCGAGTGAGAAAGGCATTGCATGCACATTCTCTGTGGAATTCAAATTTACTTGACGAGACACGTTTTGCAGGGAATTGGGAACTTTAGCAATCATTTGAATATGTAATATTACTATAGGCGAAGTAGAGACTATGGTTATGTTCACATAAATAATTTTACTCTTTCAAAACGAGACTCATCTACATTGTTTCTCTTGTTTTTTTCTTTTCCCTTGCTAAAGCACTGCTGGGGATTGAGTTCATGTGAATATATATTTGACGAGTCCCACCAAAATTGGTTGTAGTGACTCATGAAGAGAAAGCCTGTCATGCAAATTCTCTCTTCCATGGTGTTGTGACTATCTTGGTAGTTACCTTTAGCTTCTGCTTAAAAATGTAAGATACGACATACAATGTGATTTGACAGATCAATTCCAGCAGAAACCGAGGTGATCAATGCAAATGAATTGAAAAATCGATTTTGATTTACATATGACTTAAATTTTTAGCAGTTTGCACTTGATCATTTGCAAAATATGATCAACGTAACTGCGTTCTTACGCCTACTGCTTATGATAGCCATTTGCAAATAAAATTGGTTTTCCCTCTTTAACTAGCAAGATATTTAGATTGTATGCAGACTTTGTTTGTTATAAAAAAAAAATGAAACCGGCATAGGATCCGACAGTTCACGGTGAAGGTAATTTGCTATACAAACACTTCTTGACAAGCAACAATAAGATAAGAAAACAAAGAAAAGTTTCCAGGTCAAAGGAAGAGAACTTCCGGTGTTGACAACATTATTACATGACTATACAACAGCAGCTTCCTGCGGAACCTTTGACATTTCTTTTAGTAGAAGGTCTCTCTCAGCAGGGTCGTAGAGGATAATGCCCCGAATAAGAAACTGAGAAATGAACAACTACTAATGACACTTGGCAATGAACAACATATAAGCCCAATAATGAGGAAATTCATGCATAGCTGTTAAAACTCAGCGCATACCAGGAGGGTTGGGAGGTGGTGGAGATGGACGCAGAAGATAAGCCAAAGGGGGAGGAGGGAATGCTGGAGAAGCATAGGCTGTTGGAGGATGGGGAAAATGTGGTGGAGGTGGGTACGTCACTGGATAAGGTGGATACGATGGGTATGCAGGAGCTGTCACAAGGTGTGCTGTGACAAGTGCACCGGAAGGGGGAGCTGATGCGGGAGGAGGTGCAGAGTATGAAGGTAGCTAAGGAGCCGAAGAAGCTACATATGGCGGTACAGATGGTGCACAGCTTGCTCCTGCAAAAGCGCAATATTGTTCAGAACCCACTACAGAATGATCATGGTAAATGATGATGATGATATTCTATACTAAATGAAATTGGTAGTAACCATTGCATTTGCATAATGTAATATCAAGCGTGCTTCTCGAGCATATATCTGGAATCAGAGAAGAAACAGGCACTTTGATATAGACAATCAAAACCTTTCTTCTTAGAGGGTAGCAATGCAAATGCGAAGCGACAATTGTCCTACTTCATAATTTGATGCCGCAGAGATAGACTAGGGGTCTTTGTTGGGTAGATATGTCACACGCGTATAAAGAAATAACGGAGAGGAGAATCTGCTAGAAAATCCATCATATGCATCACAACTCATACGGAAGAAAGAACAAGATAGAAGAACCCTGTAAGCGATCACTGGACTATCTTCATCTTTTCCCTCCGATGTTTTACGTTTATCCAGGGGAGGATGTTACTCAGATCATCATTTTCTTTTATTTATGAACCGAGTCATACCATGCTGCACGTCTTCTGACTATGCAGAAGGCTACGTAATCAGTCGCCTATGTCGTTCTATGAAACAAAACGTGTGAACAGTACTACCGAGAACTCACATTATATTGCTGGGAAACGAGTGAATTAGAGAAATCACAAGGAGGTCGTCTTATGTACTCCATCCTCTGACATTTTTTTTCTTGTATGTTGCTCTTGAACCTGATGCATAATTTTACAGATCGTACCTGCCCATTTTTTAGTCTAGAGAATCCAGGCCATATTATTGAAGCTCTGAGAAAGAACCTTATGGAACCGAACCCCTGAGAAGATGGAAAACACAACTAAGAAAAGAACGGTAGCCACTCAAAGACCAAAATCCAAAGCAGCTCAAAAGCAGTTTTCTTAGCAAAATGGAGTACTATAAGGAGGAGCTGATACGAGACGACATGCAAAGTATGAAGGCGCCAGAGGAGCCGAAGAAGCTATATATGGCGGTGCAGACAGAGCACAACTTGCTCCTGGTTTCTACAACAGGACAAGCACAATATTTCAGAATCCACTACAGAATGATCATGGTAAATGGTCATGATGATGTTCTATACTGGAGGCAGCAGCACCGCACCAGAGAATGCAGCGGATCTGAGCTCGTTGGAAACAAACGACAAATCGGAGCTGCCAACGGGGACTCTTGGAGGGGACAGCAGAGGCGGCGCAGTGGAGAATGCAGTGGATTGGGAGCAAAGGTGAGAGAGTGAATTTTGAAAGGAAGAAAAGAGAGACTGCGTCTTCTTCGTTCCTCACGAGAGGGAGACCCAACAATTTGAAATATTACAGAGAGAATTTTCAGATCTTTCCCCATGCAACCACCCATTGACGTGGCTCCACGTGTCACTCACCGGGTGGAGAGGGACTATGCTCACGTGGTGGAGCGGGACTGCCTAATTGTAATATATAGGCTTTAAAGTAAGGAAATAAAATAAAAGAAGAGAAAAGAAAAGGTTGAAAAGTCAAAAAAGGGAGGCTGAAGAGAAGAGCTTTAAAAAGAGAGAAAGAGGGAGAGAAAGAGGAGCACGGGCAGAAACAGGAGAGCGAAAGAAACAGGGGAGAAGAGAGAAAGAAGAGAAAGGAAAAAAGGAAAAAGGGAAAAATTTTAGCACGCTCGTGACCCGGACGCCTCATCAAGCCGACTCAAGTGTGTTTTGCAAGGCCTGTAAGAAATTGAAGCCTTTAATCACTTGCTTGAAGCAATTGCCGCAATTAGGGCTCGAAATTCGGATTTCTTGGGTATTTGTGTGGCGAAGCCCAATTTTTGAGTCGTTAAGCTGTAATTTTTTTTAGAAATGGTACTTTGGGATGTAGTGAAGCTATAGCATCTTTCGGATCGTGATTTGAGCTTGCGGTTTGTTCGGAACGGAATTTTTAAGTTGGAGGCGCAATCTGGTACTGTAGCGAACAGTGGCTTCGAGTCTCTTTTTTTGTTATTTCCGGTACTTTTTTGGGGCGGCTAAGTTGGGGTTGTTGTTGTACGTTAAGAGAGCTTTTAAAGACTATAAGACGGCTTGAAATGGAATTTTGTGAAGGAAGTTATGACGTGACGAAGTTGACGTATGGGCCGCGCCTAGCTGAAAATGATGGGTTTATGCTAAATTGTGAGCTTTTGGATAAGGGTTTTATTAGGCCTAGTGTATCGCCTTGGGGAGCTCCTGTTCTATTTGTGAAGAAGAAAGACGGTAGTATGCGACTTTGCATAGATTACCGAGAACTTAACAAGGTGACGATCAAAAATAAATATCCTTTACCTCTGATAGATGATTTATTTGATCAACTTCAAGGGGCTCAAGTATTTTCTAAGATCGACCTTCGTTCTGGGTATCATCAGTTGAAGATAAAAGTTGATGATGTGCCAAAGACCGCCTTCAGAACAAGGTATGGGCATTATGAATTCCTTGTCATGCCTTTTGGGTTAACGAATGCACTTGCGGCTTTCATGGATTTGATGAACAGGGTATTCAGGCAATTTCTTGACAGATTTATTGTGGTATTCATCGATGATATTTTGGTGTATTCGAGGAGTTTGGGAGAACATAAACAACACTTAAGAGTTGTTTTACAAATTTTGCGTGAAAAGAAGTTGTATGCTAAATTTAGTAAGTGTGCCTTCTGGCTTGATCATATAGAATTCTTGGGTCATGTAATATCAAAGGATGGTATCTCAGTTGATCCAAAGAAAGTTGAAGCAGTTGTTCAATGGAATCGCCCTACCAATGTCACGGAGGTAAGAAGTTTTCTTGGGCTAGCAGGTTATTACAGGGGATTTATAGAAGGGTTTTCAAAAATTGCCAATCCACTTACTCGCCTAACTCAGAAGGGAGTTAAATTTGTATGGTCAGATCAATGTGAGCGCAGTTTCCAAGAGTTGAAGAGGCGATTAGTGTCAGCTCCTATATTGACTTTGCCTTCAGGAATTGGTGGCTTTACAATTTATTGCGATGCATCTAAGGAAGGTTTAGGTTGTGTTCTTATGCAAGATGGTAAAGTTGTGGCATATGCCTCTAGACAGTTGAAGGCTCATGAGAAGAACTATCCTACTCACGATCTAGAGTTGGTGGCGGTTGTGTTTGCATTAAAAATATGGCGGCACTACTTGTATGGTGAAAAATGTGAAGTCTTTACCGATCACAAGAGTTTGAAATATATTTTTCCTCAAAAAGAACTTAACATGAGGCAGAGGAGATGGCTAGAACTTCTGAAGGATTATGATTTATCCATCAATTACCATCCAGGTAAAGCTAACGTGGTAGCCGATGCTTTGAGTCGCAAATCCTCTGGAAATATGGCAGCATTGCTCACTTCTCAAAAGCCTATTCTTGAAGATATGAGAAAGCTGGACCTGGAGGTTTTGGTCCATTGGCTTGGTGTTCAATTAGCTAATCTTCGAGTACAACCGACATTGATTGACAGAATCAAGGCTAAACAAAATGAAGATCCTCAATTGGAGAAGATCAAAGAAGGCATAGAAGCTGGGAAACAAGATGACTTTAGTATCCATGTAGATGGGTCATTGAGATTTCGTGGTCAATTATGTGTTCCCAATGATTCAGAATTAAAAAAGGAGATACTACAAGAAGCTCATAGCACTAGATTCTCGATTCATCCAGGAAGCTTCAAGATGTACAGGGATTTGAGAGGAAATTTTTGGTGGATCAATATGAAGAAAGATACTGTGAAGTTTGTCGACCAATGTCTAATTTGCCAGCAAGTGAAAGTTGAGCATCAGAAACCAGGTGGCCAGCTACACCCACTTGAAGTACCTAAATGGAAGGGGAGCATATTACCATGGATTTCATAGTCGGCTTACCGAGGACGCCTAGTGGTAAGAATGCCATATGGGTGATTGTTGATCGATTGACTAAATCTGCATACTTTTTGTCTTATCGATTCGGTCTTTCACTTGAAGACATGGCGAAGCAATACGTCAATGAGATAGTGAGACTTCATGGAGTTCCAGTGAGTATTGTTTCTGATAGAGATCCCAGATTTGTGTCCAACTTTTGGAAGAGTTTACAAGGGGCGTTAGGTACTCAACTCAACTTTAGCACAGCTTTTCATCCACAAACGGATGGCCAATCAGAAAGAACTATTCAGACATTAGAGGATATGCTACGATCTTGCGTTATTGAGTTTGGTGGTTCGTGGGATGAACATTTACACTTGGCAGAGTTTTCATATAATAACAGCTATCATTCTAGTATTAAAATGGCTCATTTTGAAGCTTTATATGGTCGTAAATGTAGGACTCCTGTTTGCTGGGATGATGTTGGTGAGAAAAGATTAACCGGCCCTGAATTTATACAACAATCAGAAGAGAAAATCAGACTCATTCGAGAGCGTTTGAAAACAGCACAAAGCTGTCAGAAAAGTTATGCGGACCTTAAGAGGCGCAAAGTAGAATTTAATGTGGGAGACCATGTATTCTTGAAGGTTTCTCCTATGAAGGGCATCATGAGATTTGGCACGCGTGGTAAATTAAGTCCAAGGTACGTGGGACCATTTTTGATATTAGAAAAGATTGGTGAAGTTGCTTATAAGCTAGCTTTACCTCCAGCATTATCCGGAGTCCATAATGTGTTTCATGTATCCTTATTACAGAAATATGTGCCAAATCCTGATCACGTATTGGATTTTACACCATTGAAGTTGAGAGAAAACTTAACGTACAAAGAGCAGCCCATTCGTATTATCGATAAAAAGGATCAAGTGTTGCGACGACGCACTATTCCTTATGTGAAGATCCAATGGCAAAATCACACGGAGAGAGAGGCCACTTGGGAACTCGAGGAAGAGGCAAGGCGCAAATACCCTCACTTGTTTAATAATTGATGTACTTGTAAATTTCGAGGACGAAATTTTTTTAAGGAGGGGAGAATGTAATATATGGGCTTTAAAGTAAGGAAATAAAATAAAAGAAGAGAAAAGAAAAGGTTGAAAAGTCAAAAAGGGAGGCTGAAGAGAACCGTGGAACCTTCGGCTGAGCTTTAAAAAGAGAGAAAGAGGGAGAGAAAGAGGAGCACGGGCAGAAACAGGAGAGCGAAAGAAACAGGGGAGAAGAGAGAAAGAAGAGAAAGGAAAAAGGGAAAAAGGGAAAAAATTTGGTGCGCTCGTGACCCGGACGCCTCATCAAGCCGACTCAAGTTTGTTTTGTAAGGCCGGTAAGAAATTGAAGCCTTTAATCACTTGCTTGAAGCAATTGCCGCAATTAGGGCTCGAAATTCGGATTTCTTGGGTATTTGTGTGGCGAAGCCCAATTTTTGAGTCGTTAAGCTGTAAATTTTTTAGAAATGGTACTTTGGGATGTTGTGAAGCTATAGCATCTTTCGGATCGTGATTTGAGCTTGCGGTTTGTTCGGAACGGAATTTTTAAGTTGGAGGCGCAATCTGGTACTGTAGCGAACAGTGGCATCGAGTCTCTTTTTTTGTTATTTCCGATACTGTTTTGGGGCGGTTGAGTTGGGGTTGTTGTTGTACGTTAAGAGAGCTTTCTAAAGACTATAAGACGGCTTGAAATGGAATTTTGTGGAGGAAGTTATGGCGTGACGAAGTTGGCGCATGGGCCGCGCCTAGCTGAAAATGATGGGTTTATGCTAAATTGTGAGCTTTTGGGGCACATAGGTGTTGTTATCGACTAATAGACCTAGTATAGGCAAGTCGTTATAAGAATATCATGTTTACTCGGCTTTTTGATATTATTTTTCTGTTAATTGTTAGGAATCCGAATGCGTCGGTTCGTGTGAGCGTCGTAGTTGATTTTTGGCTTTTCCCAGGTGAGTGACACTATTTCTTCTTTGCATTTTAAACTCATGTTTTGAGAAACATGGTGGATTAAATACTCTAGGAGTTGATAAAAAGCATGTTTTGTTGCATAAAATAGGATCGAGCTATTACTGACATTTTTGTTGTTCGAAAGGAATTATATTTTGACGTTGATTTGAATGGTTGTGTGAAAAAAGGGATTTGTGAAAATCTTTGTGAAAGAATCTTGAAATGTTGTAGAAAATGCTTTGATATTTATATATATTAAATTTGGAGTTGTGGTATGATTCTCTTTCTGATGTTGGATTACTGGATATTGTAATTGGTGGTTGGTGCTCAATGTCTCTATGGACCCTGAGGGGTGTGGGTATGCGCATACTATTCTAGGATATCCTTGTGGGTCGAGGCACCGGCTAATAATATGTGGAGACCTTGCCAAGGGGGGAATCTTGGTCGTCTTGTCACGGGCGTTACGCGTGACCATGGCTAGACATTTGAGCATGAATTGGTCAATGGAGTGAACCATTGACGTATGATTTGAGTTTGGTCGATGGAGTGGACCATCGATATGAGTTGATGAGATTAATCAATGGAATAGACCATTGATGCATGTTTTACGAGATTTACTAATGGACTCGACCATTGGTGCTTTCGATATTTGAATTATGATATGGTATTATGATAAAGTGAGTTATGTTTGTGTTTTAAAATGTGCATAGTGATTTCTCGATCCGCTTAGAAGAAATATGTTACTCACTGAGCCGTGGTAGCTCACTCCTCTCATCTACTTGTTTTTCAAGTTCTTCAGCGAGTCACGAATAGGCGTGAGCGTTCGTTCGGGGAGGACTTTTTTGGTGAAAATTTTGGGTATGGCTTATGCATAGTTCATAAGTTTATAAGTTAGTCTTTGTAGAAGGTTTATGTTTTGATGTTTGTGGATTATAGATATACTCTGATATTGTAACCAATTTCCCCTTTTTGTCAAATATATATATGTGGATGTATATATGTTGATATCGGGTTGAAATTTTGGTTACGTTGAGGCTGCGTCCTTTGGTAAAAGGGACGGCCGTGTCATGCCCTTCTTCTTGTGAATTGGGGTGTGACACTAATAACTTCTCTATGAAGATAAGGAATATAGAGTAGCTCGCTGCAAAGCTCGGAATATAGAAATGTTGCCCTTTTTAGAAATGTTGAAGAACGGACGAGAGACCGTGAGGAGCACTGCAAGGACGTGGAGGCGGAGCCAAATTACTTGTCTTCTGGTGCAGATTAGGATTACAAGGACCTAAAAAAATGAGGCTAAAGGCTCGCTCAAATAATGCCAAAACTTCAACTTAGGCTGACGAGGAAGGAGAGATCTCAAGAATTAGGCTACACGCACTGATAGTCTCCACAGACAATCAGCCCCACCAATAAAGGATGAATCAGGTGTGGAAGCTTGCAATGTCAGTCTCATACACACATAACTTGTATTCACTCCTTCCTCGCATGAACTGTTCGCGTGCGTGAAAACATGGTAAGAAATCGGTGACGAATATCTAATGTCGTCGTGAAATACAATTGTTGTCTTGTGTTATCCGTTAACGAGTTTCTTTGGAGACGACAACAAAAAGTCTGCACAGCATCATGCAGACAACTCAGCCATGCCAAAACCACCTCAGTATCATTCAAACAATTCAACCCCTCAAACACCAACTCAGCAACATCGAAGTAAATTGCGTCAAATGTCGAGTTGATGTTTGATGTTATTGCCTTTGCTATGGTATACTCTGACGTTGCTCAGTTGGTGTTTGAGAGGTTGAATTATTTGAATGACGCTGAGGTGGTCTTGGCGCCGCCAAGTTGTTTGCATGATGCTCTGCAGGTTGTTGATTGTGTTCTCTGAAGAAAGATTACAACATGAGAATATTCGGGTTTCGTGACGACATTAGAAGCTCTTCCTTGCAGCTTTCTCTTCGACCCAACCGATGCAGAGCTCGTGACTTCCATCACAAGGGGAAGGCGATGGGAAGAGCACCTAAACCCGAAGTCATACATAATATCATATGGAACCACCATTAGGAGAGAGAATGGCAAAATTAGGATGTGAAAAATTAGAGGTTGGAAGGATGAAACAAGCTTAAAATGGATATGCATGTGGAGGAGTTTAGGAGCTTATATACATGGCACATACTAATAAAACAAATAACCTAATTAATTAGGTACGTTATATTATTTGTATGTATGGTATATAAACTAGAATCCTATCATTAGTTAGGGATTTATTAGTTAGGGATTTATTTTGTTTGTATTTGTATGATGTATATAAGTAATTTGAAATCATATCATCGACAAGGTTTCATATTGTTACTTGATCTAATAAAAATCCTCTGAAATTTCCTTGCTGTCAAGGTGAAACCTACACGGGTCCATCATCTACTATATTTATTGTTCTTGCTATTATAAATTTAAAATTAAGAAAAAATAAATAAAGAGAAAATATCTTGAGATACATTTGTAAATAACATTGTTTATCCATGTACATACAAGTACAATGAATGACCTAATTATGTGTTGCTACTAAATAATGACGTAGTTAACGATTTTCGGGTTTAGTTATATCTAACTAGCATATACGCACACGCTCTTTGGTAAGAAATTCAGAAAATCAAATGGTAGCACTTAAATATGTACAAACTAACTCTCCAAAGTCCAACTCTTAGGTTACATAAATATTTGATTTAAAATGTCTCTGAAATTCGACACAATAAAATATCTTTAAATAAACAAATTTCTTCTATTGATTCATATCAAGGAATCAAAAAGGTAGATTTGGTAGAGCATATATATCTTGCTAGTTAGAAAAATAGAAAAGGAAAAATTAGTAAATAGAAAAATAAACATTCTCAAAGATACGCATGACAAAATTACTTCTAATAAATCCGAAGTTCATAACTAGGATTAGAAATAGATTAAGAAGTATGTCTGTTACAATCTCCTTGTGTTTTAAAAGTCGAAGGTTTTGCTGTTCCATGATCTGTTATGTGCCGACTAAACTATTTTTTCTTCTTAGCACCACCAGCCCTGGAAATCTTGTTGGTTGCTTCCTTGGCAATATTCCCAGGGGTTTCCCCTTGCATGGATGACAATAATATAAAATTTGTATAAGCGATATACACATCGCAAATGTACAATACATGGAAGAAATGGAATCCTTAGGACAGCAAATACACACACTGCAGAAGGAACACTAACATGCACTCTGCCCGAAGAAGTACCCCTCTCGTTCTAGCATAGAGGGCAAACTTCATCCTTCCAATAAAAATTCATACAACTCACTTCCAAAATTGCAGTACCATTAGACATTACCTGTTTTTAAGGAAAGGAAAGCATCAACTTGCTTCCAACAATGGACAAAAACAGCATCTACAAGTCAAGAGTTGCTCAATGGAAAGGGTCCTTACATTCACCATCATTTAGATCCATGTCAGGAAGCAGACGACTCTCAATGGCTGTTTGAAGTTCCTCAAACCTAGGACCATGGTGGGCATTTTAAAGCTGCCAAGGAACCTGGGTTGGGAATTTACAGAGACTTGTGTAGAGACTGTCTTAGGCTTGAATGCCAGATTGGAGAATTGAAGTGTGCATTTGCTTCCCTGTCATCCAGTGCAATTACGGTAGTTAATCAGGCTGAAACTGTTAACAGATCCGTATAAGCATGCTGGTGCTTTTGTTTATCCAATTGATTTTATGAATATGGTGATGCAACACCATTAGCACATCAGTAAAGTTATATTAAAGTAATCGGGCATAAGCAACAGGGGCATGGCAACATACTAACTTTGACTTACAACACTATTGCCAAAAGTTTAAAAATGATCACAAAGATCTGAAAATTTGTGCACCACTAGGGCAATAAATGGCTTACGAAGTGAGTTAACAGGATTACTATTTATCCATAAAAAGCAGCATCTGAAGACATCTATTCGCTAGAGCAATGTGTGATGGTACACTTTCGCATACATTAAAAGAAGGAAAATTCCAGGTGCTCGGTCCTCAAACATATCAAGATGACATACCTTCCTCTTAGCAGGTACAGATAGATTCTTAGCTGGCTTAAAGAAGGATTCTAATCTGTAGAAAATAAATGAAAGGAATCGTCGGATAAAAGAAAGTGCATTTTGGAAGTCACTTTCATTTGTTCAAGCTTTAGTTACCAACCTTGTGATGACTCATGCTTAGCTGCCTTAATCTTCTCAATCACCTGATACACATGGTAAAACAACATTGAAAATATGTATGCTCTCTCCTTCAGAGGAAAAGAAGCAACTTCCTCGAGTAGGCAACTGACCAACACATTACTGAAGATAGAAGCCATACCTTCATCACTCTATCAATGTTGAACCCATTCTCATTCACAAGAAAGGAAATTAAGCCCTAGAAAGGGAAAGAACAATCATTTAGGAAACGAGTCAAGAATTCAAAAAGTGAAATGTTGCAAGTAAATCCCAACATGAAAATGGCCCACCTCCTCGTTTGGGGTAGTCCATTTTATCTCAGGTTTTTCTTCCATAGAAACTATTGGTTCCTTGAAAAGCACTCGAGCTTCACTATAGGGCCAATTATCTGGTATCTGATACCTATTCAAAAAACAAGCAAACATTTCCGTAAGAAGGATAACCAAACTGAATAAAGACTTCCAAGTAATGCAAAGAACCTCTGGGTCTTCAGGATAGAGAAACAATACGATTTTGTTCAAGTGAGATGAAAGAACGGACAAAGCAGACATCAGGATAGATAAAAGTATTATAGAAAATCAGCACGTGAAGTAGCATGGCTGATGCACTGATTGCCATCCCAAATCTATTGGTGGCAAATGATCTTTCATTTTCAAATTGTTGACCAAATATTTCCACGCCAGCTGAGTTTGAGAGATAATTCTTTTAAGTCAAGGAATTCAGCAGCCAAGACTATTACAGTGAGAAACTTTCCTGCCTAATTTTGCTTACAAGTCAGGGGACAAGATAAGAGCATAAGAAGCACCTCTACTTTCTATGGAACCATGTTGATGGATAAGCTTAAGAGCAGTCAACCCTCCAATACCTGATAAATCCATTCCAAAGTAAAGCAATGAAATCATCAAGCTAAAAAATACGAGAGAAAAATGATATGTGATAGCATAAAACAGTTAACAGAGCACTGCAACAATATCACATCTACCTCGAATGCTTTCACGATAATCACATCCAGAGAGAATGCACAGGTCAATGGATTGATCCATATCAAGATGCATCTCCTCCAAGATCGTCAGGAAAGTGAGAAAAAAATTTAAGCAATCACAATGAATAAACTTTTCGAAGTACCTAGGAAATTTCAAATTCCATGACTGGAACTTTTCTTGAGCTGGGATCCATTAAATGGCAAAGAAATATAAGAGCCCCAAAAGTAAGGGAATCCATGTCTTTAGAAGCAACTGCATAAGCCTGAAAAGCAAATATTACAGCTAAAGCAGCATTCATGGTAGATGAATTCTGGTTACCACACAACAATTAAGCAATGATAGGAATTCAAAGTCAGCGAAAATTCCTTGGACAAAGATGGCTTACTAAAGAACATACCAAATGTAAATGACTACGCAGAAGAAGACATTAGACAAGTGAACAAGCATATGTGTGAGTAAAAAAGGAAATTAAATCACGTTTACGTAGTGTTAAACAATTGGTTATCATGGGAAAACAATGAACAATTCTAAATCAGAAGACAATCAAATGGGAAGATACTTGCCTTTCCAGCTTTGCAAAGTGCAGCACGTTCTCCTTCTGCTTCTGAAGGAGTCTAAAGTACAAAAATTGAATTCGGTATCTTAACTTTTTGTTAGAAACAAAATAGAACAAAACAAACTTTTCAGACAGAATAGTAACCTCAACTACAGGGACACCGATAAGCCTTAATAGTCTTTTGCAGTCTTCATTGTGCTGTTGTGTCGCCTGCAAGAGTATCAAAGCCATGTACCACAAGTGCACACACATCCAGTTAGCTACATAGATAGGTTTTTCTGGAAAACAGAGACAAAATCAAACTTCACATCGAATAAGAGAAAAATATCACACTGTAAGGAAACCAAAACGAGACCAACCTTCACAGTTGTTTTACTGAATTTCTCTATGTCTACCTTGTTCTGAGACTGCAGACACAATAAATACAGAGCTCACTAAGAATTTCTTTACTCTGTGTTTCTGGGTGCTTATGAGTGAGAGCGAGAGAGATATGCATATACCACAATGGCT
This sequence comes from Eucalyptus fibrosa, assembly GCA_017140475.1. Classification (NCBI taxonomy): domain Eukaryota; kingdom Viridiplantae; phylum Streptophyta; class Magnoliopsida; order Myrtales; family Myrtaceae; genus Eucalyptus; species Eucalyptus fibrosa. The sequence continues at coordinate 24,202,663 of CM029506.1, forward strand.
ACTGCCAACTCCTCCGAGGCATCTGCCCTCTTCAAAAAACTGCTCAGAGACTCATCTAAGGCAACTAAACATATTCATAGATAATTCCAAAAAATAGAAAAGAAAAGGCTACATAATAATAAAGTACCGTTTTGCCAGCTCTTGCTTCTTCAAATTAGGAGGTCGACCATCAAATATGTAGCTATCATAACAACAGCAAAACATAATTCAGAGAAGCACGAGCTTCATTCTTCTAGCATTCTATCCCAATGAAAATACAGTAGGTAAAGAAAAAAGTTTACACTGGCTTTATGCCCGCCTCCAACAGCCTAATCGTCTGGTAAAACATGCCTTGCAGATGACTACATGGGAAAACAAATCGAAAGGCAGCTCAAAGTCAATCTGAAGCATCAAAACAGAAGGCTAGTCAACAATTCAGCCATAAACTACACGAAACTCGAGCAAAGTGGATTTTATTTCCATGGAGTATTACAATGCCAGCGTACCTGGTGACTTCACCAGCCTCGTTGGTGAGCATCTGAGTCCCCTTCCTCCAACCACAACCTAATCCCCCAATCAAAAGAACCAAAAAGCCCCCAACACTCAAAATCCAAATCCCCACCGACAAACCGAAACGCGCAATCACAGGCATCGATCCATAAAGAAGCAACTTAACGAGGAGCTGACAGATGCTCATGCTGGCATCGACGGCGATCCTCCGGCCGAAGTAGCTCTCCAGCTTCTGCTCCTTCATCGCCTTCGGGGCATCGTCCGCCAGCAGCTTCGTCAGTCCCTATCGAAATCGGTGGACAAGACTCGATGAACAACATATGGAAAAATGATGGGATTGAAGGAGACGGAGGTCCAACTGAAACTACCTTGATGCCCATATCGGAGTGAGAGAGAGAGAGAGAGAGAGAGAGAGAGAGAGAAATTGTTGCAGTGGAAATTGAGGGATGAAATGGAAGGTGCTTGGGATGAATTGAATTCCAGGGTTTCGATCTCTTCCGCTTCCCGCCTAATTTGGGAGACTATCGCGTTTGGGGGGGTGGAGCGTGGGAGTCACGCGCAGGTGTCGCGACTGGTTTTTTTCAAGTATTAGTTATAAGCTCTCGGCCCATTTGAATTAGCAACTGTTATGATATGTACGTATCGGGAGTTTTACTCGTGTGATATGCACATCCGTACTCCTATGATTTCTTGAGATTTCCAAAATATCGAAATTAAATCTGCAAATTGATACTAATGACTTCTCGTTTCTAGTGATTGCGTGGATGGAAATGTTGAATGCACATAGAGATCGAAATCGGTCAATTGAACAATATGAATTGAAGTATTTGAAAGGCCTTTTATCTACTTTATTAATTTAGCCAATGTATTATTCTACCTGTATATCTATAGGCAAGAGAAAATTGACTACTATAGTTTCTTTATGTTTTAGATAGAGATATACAAATGGTCGACCCATGTCAAATTCGAGACATTTGATTAGAATAATCAATCTTGTATTCTCAATGACCAAAATGACGGAGGTGGCAACGAATTCATTGGTTTCACATCCCTTTTTTAGAGGAACCATCAAGGGAAATCTAATGAATTATTAAGCGAGGACAATAGGTTATCTCATGAAAGATATGTGCCATCACTTAGCATGAACTCTTTTAAGCTCATACCAATAGCAACTTTTGGAGTTTTATTTAAATGATTTCATATGCAAATTAATTCATTTAAGAGCGCTGCTAATCTATTATGAGTTGATAAAAAAACTCAAGTAAAATATGGTTTTGCATGGCAAATTATAGTCCTTTTCAAATGAATGAATTTGGTGATGAGAATTGACTTTTTCACAATGAACTTCAAGGTTAACTATTTAATTTGCTTTTGAAATTCACAAACAAAGAAAAGAGTAAGAAGTGGCTTTTTAATATTGACTAAATATTTAATATTAATGCAAAAAGATTCATTTCTAGTACCTAACAGCGCCAACTAACTTAATTGAACTAAAAAAAAAAAAAGAATTCATTTTTTACTTTTTCCTATTCATCATCCAATCATTGTAGTAAATATAGATTTAGGCGAGTACAAGGAAATTTACTTTTTACATTTTATATGAAAACAAGTTAAGTTGTTGTCAAGATTTATCTATTAATGAAACGGCTTTTCCTTGAACTTTTGTGTAAATATGTCCATGTCATACCTAATCAAACAATTAATTCAATTAAATCCTTAAAGTTGTCTAATGTATGTCGTGATTCCTTATCATTTATCTGATTATGTTCCTATACTATTTTGAAATGTTCAATATCATTTCCATTGTAGTCATTACAAGGATGGAATCCGTGTAATGTCACTTTCTTGTCTTTTGCTCATTAAGAACAATTGGCTGTTCTTTACTTTCTCCAGACTTACACTAACTAATCTTGATATAATTCGTGTCACCTAAATTTTCATTCGAAGACTTCTCAATCATTGAACAAGAAAACCAGGCTAGAATTCGATAGAGTTTGATCCTAAACAAAAACATGGATCTTGCCTAGTCTTGCATTTGCAACTGTGGCTATATTACTTCGCATTTACATATTAGGGACATTTAAATTTTGGGCACAGAACATTCGCATCGAGCAAAGCATGGATCTGGCTATTATGCGTTTCCTTGGGATTAGCCGGATAGATGGCCTAAAATGCGAAATGAGTCCTGAACTCACTTGAGGCTCCAAAACCAAGCCCGCTCGAGCCCGGCCCTAAGCTAATCAAACTCGGCCTAGTGGAGTGGAGGGAGAGGAAACGCGGCCATTCAAGAACAATAAGGGAAATTGCAATCGATCAACGCCCATTTTAGAAGCCAATTGCAGTCTGAACACAAAAGATGGAAGGTCCTGCTCAGCTGTACGTCGAAATTGGAAGAAAAGGCAAAAGAGAATTAAAGAAGGAAAGGAGCGTGCAGTTTCATCTTGACTAAGGGAACGATCTCGGCATTCGGGACCCGGAATTTACGGCCAAAAGAAAACAAGAAAATCTGGACATAAAGAAGCAGAGGATTCTCAGTCACGTGGCGTGGCGATTTTTCAGCATACAGTTTCATCTTGACTAAGGGAACGACCTCGGCATTCGGGGACCGGAATTTACGGCCAAAAGAAAACAACAAAATCTGGACATAAAGAAGCAGAGGATTCTCAGTCACGTGGGGTGGCGATTTTTCAGCATATAATAATTACAAAAGAGAGCTCGAAAAAGAAAAGATGAAAGTTTTTTTTTCCCGCCAAGAAAGACGAGTACAGAGAGAGTTATGGTCGGCAAAAGAGAGAAGACTAAAAGGACAAAAAAAACAGAGAAGCGGCGGACAAAAGAGAAGAAAGGAAAAGAAGTACAGATGGGGCAAATTCTCGTGCAGGAGGTGAAAAGAAAAATACGAAGAGAGAGAAAGCTAGCAGGCCACCTTGCACATGGAAAAAGCCAAAAACAAAATCAAGTTCAAGTAGGTTTCTTTCTATCTTTCTTTGGAGTAGGTTTTGTAGGCTTCTTATCCCCTTCTTTGGCCGGAGGAAAAGCATAGGAAAACGCAAGGAAGCAAGTTAAAGATAGCAGAAGACTTTGACTTGGGACTTATGTGCTTTCCATATGATTAACCGTCGGCTTAATTTAAATTTGATAATTCGTTGCCTACTCTCATTACCTTCTTTTAAAATTTTAATTTAAAATTTAAGATAAATGCGTTGCAATTTTAAAACTCGAAATAAAATATATCAAGCTACCCATAATTAAATCCTAATTAATAAAATAGTTCGTATAAAGAATTTTGCAAATCAATCAATTTTGTTAATAAAAAAATACCACTCGCGGCGCTCTTCATTCACTCCATTATTGAATGAAGTAATATTTGAACGCCATGCTCTTTCCACTCTTATTTGGACTAAGACTCTCCTCAACACAGTATTTTGTGCGTTTATTATTTTGTGGATCCCACGTTTCTAGCATCCTTTTCTTTTTTTTTGGTCGGTAGCATCCTTTCCATACTATATGCCAAGGTGCTCTTTTAGTGTACCCCTCCTTTTGTTTGGTTTCTTCTTTTACTTATCATGTGGTCAACACTATGTTTTGACCATATAATAAATATGTATTATAAGTGCAATTGTTTAGCGTATGCGTAAATCGTCAACTTGATCATGTCATCCGCCTGAGTGCGAGGGAGGGGGAGGGACTAATAAAAAGCGTAAGGAACATGTCTATCCCAATATTTTTCTCCCAAGAAATCATTTGATGACATATTTTCAAAAATTTGTTGATAAAGAAGACAAATCAATGGCAAGCTGCCTCAATTGAATCACGGATCTCAACCTTAACATTGGAGAATCTCATAAATAACAACAGGGCAATCAGTTTAATGCAATCAAAATTTACTTGACTAATTGACTCGAATTACTTAATTGAAAGCCGCGATGCCCCCATTATCTTCCGTTTTTTTTTTTATCCGTTGCTTTTCATATTGTGGCCAATGACACCAGGCAAATCACAGCTGTGGGCGAGGGCCTCACCCAGGTCTAGCAAGGGCCTTTGTGCCCTCGCCTGCCTGCGATTGTTGAGGGCCTAGGCGATGACTATCGCCAGCTGCCAGCAAGAGCTTGCTGGCAACCTGTCAGGCCACAATGAATGAAAATAAAAGCAAAAGAAGCTGCAAACAAGCATTATTGTACCTTTGAGCGAGACGCCTTGAATTTCAAGTTAGTCCATGGCAAAGAAGAGAGATAAAGAGAGGAAGAACGAGATGCAGACAAAGGTAGGGCTACGTCGTGGAGGATTGGGGAGTGGTAGTGTCGGTCGGGGACATGGATGGTAACATTGATTGGTAGGTAGTACGGTGGGGGAAGAGAGAAATGGTGCGGTAGAACAAAAGATATTTCGTGTGACACGTGATATGATAAATCAATTCAAAGTGAGTATGTTTAACATTTTAGCACATTAGAATGATTTGCACATTGCATAGACAACATGAATTGACCGATTACACCACGTCAATCATGTGATTGGTGAATAATATAAATTTTCTTAGTGGAGGGATAGTTTAATCTTCTAATTAAGGATATTTATTTAAAGATGAACAATATCGCAATTGTCAATAATTGAAAATCACATATAATATAAGTACAAAGTTTGATTGGATTTTTTAAATTTTCTCTGATGTGGTTAAAATTAATAAAAGCTCAAAAATCACCTTCACTTTGTATCCTGATTTCACTTTATATTCTCTATTTTTTAAGTTATGGATCTTAGATTTAAAATTTGTTATTAAATGAATGGGACATGGAGACTCCTGGTACGATAACCCATTGATTGATTAATGAAACTTCTGGGAAATTTCCGGATAACATGCAAACCGCGTTTTACTTTTTGGCATGTCCTTTACATGTGAGTAATGACAAGAATTTATTGAACAATTTCGTAAACCGTGTCTGAGGAAGACTCTTCAATAAGGGTCCCTCGTGTGGCAATGCCAGATGGAGGAAGACTTTGACTTGCTTTCCCTTGCTAATCTTTTCTTTCGATTTAGTTTTGTCAGCTTTTATCTTTATCACTTTCTCTGCAGCTATAGAAGTGAGATGGTAGATGACTTTTGACTTACTTTTGTCAGAAGAAAAGAAGACGAAAGTGCAATAAAGCGAGCAAAGATATGGAAGATTTTGGTGTGCTTTTTGGCACGTCCCTTTATATGTGAGTAATGGACAAGAATTTATTGAACAATTTCGTAAACCGTGTCTAAGGAAGACTTTTTTTTTTTTTTTTGGGTAAGAAGTCTGAGGAAGAGTCTTCAATAAGGGTCCCCCGTCTGGCAATGTCAAATGGAGGAAGACTTTGACTTGCTTCCCCTCGCTAGTCTTTTCTTTCGAGTAGGTTTCGTCAGCTTTTGTCTTTTATCGCTTTCTCTGCAGTTATGGAAGTGAGATTGTGGAAGACTATTGACTTACTTTTGTCAGAAGAAAAGAAGACGAAAATGCAACAAAGGGAGCAAAGATATAGGAAGATTTTGGCTTGCTTTCCGTGTTGCACGTCGTGAAGTAGATTATCCAACAACGATGATTTGGGACTCGTGTGCTTTCCTAATAAATTAACCATTTAGGGTTAATTTAAATTTGATCATTCATTGCCACCTCTCAGTGCCTTCTTTTAAAGTTTAAGTTTAAAATTTAAGATAAGCAAGTTGCAACATTAAAACTTCGAATAAATTATATCAAGTTGCTCATGGTTGAATCATAATCTATTAAATGTCTCATATTGAGATCTTTTGCAGATCAATCCATTTTATAAATAAAAAACATGTTCGTGTGAGCTCACGACCTCTAATAGTGAGGCTCAAGCTTGCTTGAGACTGATGAGCCTCAAGCCTCACCAGATCGGGCAAGCTCGTGGTCATCACGTGGCAAGGCTTGAGCTCGCACTAGACTAGCGAGCTCGCGACCTCTGGCGATAGCTCAAGCTTGCCCCTCATAAGCCAACCAAGGACAAACCGCAATAAAAGTAAACAAAAAAATAATTAAAAATTCTAAGTTTTTTAAATAAAAAAACTCGATTTTTTTTTTTTGTTGCAATAAAGTGTGAAATCATTTTCTAATGGGATGAAAATAGTAGAAAACATTTTTAATTATATATCACTAGATAAAAAAATAATAATAAACTGTATTCTTAGAAAATGCTTTCCGAAAAGGATTTTCCTTTATCATTAAGTTTTTTCGTGAAACAAACGCATGCATAATATTACTTATTAATCTTCTAGGATGGAGCGGTGAGTAGATAGTGTACTTTAGAACTAGAGCTTTTATATATTGAGCTGAGGCTCACCCAATATTCCTTATAGATCGGTCAAGTTCAGAGTTTAAGGGCATTTCAATTTGCGCTTCCAAAGATCTCTTTTTAGGACTTGATTAGTGTACACAACAAGAGTAGGGAAATATATATTGTCTTGAGAGTTTTGATTATGTATAGTTGTGTTCATCACTTGAGATTAAATTATTTATTAATTTGAGGTTAAAATTGTATGTGAAATTCAGATCGTGACACTAACTTCCAAGTTGCCTCCGTTACCTCTGAACACATTATCTTAACTTCGCAAACAATGGAAAGTCGCCACATTTTAGGATATTTAAATTTTAGTTCATGTATCAATACAAAAATCGTAAGGTATACAAATTAAAGATCTTTTACAACCAATATCTGCCATTCATTTCAGAAATTTGCATTTTCAAGAGAAAAAAAAAAGTCAACATAGAAGAATAGTAATTACACACTAGCAACTTGATATTTAGTATTTCATCTTTTTCCCCACACGCAGGGCATGTACACAATTTTCTGTGGCGACTAGATTAGCCCATGAATTTAAGAGCAAAGTTGTCAATTGTAGGAGGGAAGAACATGAATGACCGCTATGACTAGAGGTCAATAGTTCTTAATTGAATGAACGGTATTGTCACAGTCAGTAGGGATTAATCAAGTCTTTAAAGAGTCTCGGACATTCAGTTGATATTGAGAAGGTCGATGACTAATGTCACTTTCCTGGAAATATTACACAATATGTGGACAAAATTATAGTTTTTTTTTAAATTTATTATATGAATACCAATTCAAGCTTAAATCTTTTTAATATAGCCAATTTAATTCTATATCCTTGATGATTTATCAATTTAGTTATTTCAATTAATTTTGATTAAAAATTGCTAAAATGAATTTTGATCGTCTTACAGCATATGACATACACTGAAGTTGATGATTTTCGTAATTTTTCAAATTGCCCAGGCAAGGGCTAAGTGGACCTTGGCATGGGCTGAGAGCTGCGATCATCACCAGCTGTCAACAAGAGCTTGTCCGCAATCCTCTCCAGTCTCCAGCCACAATGAAAAAGAAAATAAAAGTGAAAAAAAAGATACAGACAAGCATCATTACACCTTCGAGCAAGACGCCTCGAATTTCGAGTTAGGCCATGGCGAGAGAGAGAGAAAGAGAGAGATGTGCAGGCAAAGGTGGGGCTAAGTTGTGGAGGGCGTTGCTGGTTTTGATCGGGGAGTGGCGGTATTCGTAGGGGACAAGGATGGTAACCTTGACTGGCAGTATGGTGAGGGGAGAGAGAGAGAAATGGTGTGGTAGAACAAAAAGTATTTCATATGGTGTAATAAACCAGTGCGAAGTGAGTATGTTGTAACATATCAGCACCCAGTAGAATGACTTGCATGTTGCATGAGTAACATCGATCGAGAGATTACGCTACATCAATCATATGATCAGTGCATAATATAAATTTCCTTAGTAGATGGATAGTTTAATATTCTAATAAAGAATTTCTGATTGAAGATGAATGTCGTCGCAGATGTCAATAACTTAGTCATATATGATATAGATACAAAGTTTGATTGAATGTTTTAAATTTTCTTTAATGTGGTTAAAATAAAGAAAAAGCTCAAAAATCACATTCACTTTGCATCCTAATTTCACTTTTATATGCGCTATTTTTAAAGCTAAGAATTTCTGATTTAAAATTTGTCTTTAAATGAATGGGACATGGAAACTCATAGTACGATAACCCATTGATTGATCAATGAAACTTCTAGGAAATTTCCGGGATGGCTTGTAAAACGCGTTCTACTTTTGGCATGTCCTTTAAATGTGACTAGTGGACAAGAATTTATTGAAACAGTTTTGTAAACCGCGTCTGAGGAAGGCTCTACAATAGGGGTCCCTTGTCTGGCAATGCAAGCTGGAGGAAGACTTGACTTGCTTCCCTTTGCCAGTCTTTTCTTTTGAGTAGGTTTTGTCGGCTCTTGCCTTATCACTTTCTCAGCAACTAAGCATGATAAATAGTGGAAGACTATTGACTTCTTTGGTCGGAAGAAAAGAAGAGGAAAAGGGAACGAAGCGAGCAAAGATATTAGAAGACTTTGGCTTGCTTTCCTGTGTTACATGCTGTGAAGTAGATTATCCAACACCAACGATTTGGGACTTTTGTGATGTCTAGACAAATTATCCAATCAAGATTGATTTAAATTTGATGATTCATCGTCCTTCTCATTACTTTCTTTTAAAGTATAAATTTAAAATTTAGGATATGCAAGTTGCAGCTTTAAAATTTGAAATAAAATATATCAAACTGCTCATGGTTGGATCATAATCTATAAAATAGTTTGCATTGAGAATTTTGCAAATCAATCCAGTTTATAAATAAAAAAACATATTGTTCGTGGCACTCTATATTCAATATTGCTAAATCTGATTATCTAGGCCATTTCACAACTTAATTTCCAAAATAAAGCTGTGTTGCAATCATCTTACTTTTAGTGTGATGATACATTTATTTGAGTTTGATTTTATGTAATCTAATAGATATGATCTGCAATTTATGGAATCTCAGAAATATTCAAAATATTGTTAAGAGTCTTTTATGTAGCTATCTTTATGTTTAATCTATGGTATCATATATCTTTCCATATTGGTTCGGGATCTAAATCTATATACTATAAATGATCTTTTGAAAAGGTAGGGGATAGTCGAGCATTCAAAATTTGTCATATTATAATAATTTTGGACTCTGAATCATTATAAAGTAAACGAATTAATTCTAAGTAAGGTTAAGATTTTGATACATATATAATAATTTTGATTTACTAATTACATTGATTCCAACGACAAATAAGTCACTTTAGTTAAGACCTATTTATGTGTTTTAAATAGAATTTGCATCTTAATTATTATAGCTTTACTATTAGATCAATAAGAATTATTTAAAGCCAGCGGACAAATTGAAGAGTTTGACGTATATTGAGTATATGTTGCGTTGTCGGCATATAAATTTCTTAGAACAAGTAAGAACAATATAAAAATTGCATACCATGTGTCACAAAAAAAAATACAAAGTTCCATATTGTCATTATATTATGACTGGTTTTATCCATTCATCACTATTAAATTAAGTCTATTTAATATTATCACGATAAATGCTGGTCTCGTCTACTAATGCAACGAAGCAAGCAAGCAAGATGGTGGAAGACCCTTGACTTGCTTTCCCTCGTCGTTGAGGGGTCCTCAATGATGGTGACACTCAATGATGGTGACGCACTCGTTTCATACGCCTTTTCCTCTCATTTTCCTTTTCTGGGTCCCGCTGATTGGGTGACGAGGTTTGACTTGGAAGTTGGGATTTGGATCAGACGGCTAAGGATGATTCCATCGAGAGCGGGAGCAATAAGAGTGGGCCATCGGGGAATTAAGGCCCGAATCGATGCATGCTTAGATGCTAACACGTGTAATAATTAAATCAGGCAGAAGTACCTCAGATTTTTTCTGTTAAAAAGGCATGCACATTACATGAAATGACGGATCACACCACATCAACTATTGCCCCATAAAACACATTTCAATTATAGAAGGATAATTTAGCATTTAGCTAAGGATTTTTGTCTATAGATGAACAATGCCACAAATTTCAAGAACTCAGAGTAGTATTTGATGTAGATACAAAGTCTGATTGGATTTTTCAATTTTTTATAATATAATTACAATAAAGAAAAGCACAAAAATCATATTCATTTTGTATCCCGATTTCAATTGATATACTCCATTTTAAGGCTACAAATCTCTAACTTTATTAAACGTATGGGATATGAGAATTCCTAAGATGACAACTCATTGATTGACCAATAGAAACTTCTATGAAGCTTCTAGGATGACTCGTAAAATCCATTCTATTTTTCGACACATCTTTTAAATGAAACTTATGGACAAAAATTTCCTGAATGATATTGTACACCACCTGCCATTTCTTCATTCAAACCTTTATTTTTACTCGTACAAAAACCAAAGATATTGACAATCAATTCTACTCGCTTTACAAATTTTTCTTGCTATATAACAATGGCACCACTATGATATCATGATATTTTAGAATCAAGCAGAGTCATATACTAAATATTTCCTGATAATCCATAGTTAGGATCTCCAATCTGCCTCATCAGCTAATTGAGTTAGTCTTGCATAGTATTATGACAATACTAACTTCTATCTTGCTTGTATATGTATTAAGAAAATTAAAATAGGAGCATAGCTTGGATTCTAAAATTGCACTATCAATTCATGCATGAACCGGTTAATACTTAGTAGGCCTTCCACATTATTAGGTTCTAGAGTTTATTCAATAATATAATGCTAGTTGCATCTTTTATTGTCGAATCGATGGGGTTGAAATATAATGGGTTCCTTCATTAATACTAGAATGGGTATTGGGTTGATTTGGAATATGTGAGGCAAAGTAATTTTTTTTTTTTCCGAGGGTTTAAAATCTCATAATTTTGCAATCCATCACTCAATGAAAAATGAAGCAAAATATATTTTATAAAGAGATATGATTGTTTTGCTTTTCTTATTCTAAAAAAATTGTGGTTCATTGAATCTATTAAAATGCGTTTAGGGAAGGATTATATTCTCTATTATGCTTTTATCATCTCAAAGGCGGATTTTTCTCTGTCTATTTCTATTTCTAAAAAATTTCCCCTCTGCCATAGATTCCTTAGCTTTAGACACAGTCCACTTATTACCGACCAATTCAATTATCGAACCTACTCTCTCAAAGATGAAACTTTCTGATGATATACAATTTCATCCCAAAAACTATATAATAAAAAAGTGCCCATTCACCCACACATCCATCTCCAAATGTCAAAAATGCCCTCAACAACACCAATTATCAATTTACCACCGCCATCCGTGCAACAGAAGCAAAAGTCGCTCGTCCAAGAAAATGCACTTTCGTAAAAGTATTGCTGGACGAGACTTTTAACAATGGCATCGAAGATCCTTCGCTCTCTCGCTCTCTTTCCTCTTCCTTTGTATCCATTATAAAGTCCCGTACTGCGCTCTCCCTCTCTCTGCGCAGAGTTCTCATTCTTCAATTCTCACGCATTCACGTACTCCCTCAGCCTTTTCAAGTCTCTCGCTCTTTGCTCTGCTGGAAACATGGCGGTTTCCGACGAACACCGACCTCTCGACGGCTCTTTCCCTCACGAGCTCATCTCTAAGACTCCCTTCCCCAGCCTCAGGCTCTACTTCCTCATAGGAATCCTCAGCCTCTCTGCGCTCTCCATCGCTCTCCTCATATACCTCTGCGTCCGCCTCAGCCGGACCTCGAAGAAGCGCGGAACGCTAGCAAAAGAAACAAATTTGCAGGCATCATCCAGACATTCCTATGATGTTTTTCTAAGTTTTCGAGGACCAGACACTCGTCATGGATTCACCGATTGTCTTTACCATGCCATGGTGGATGCTGGGATCCACATCTTTAGGGATGATGAATCCCTCCGTGTTGGTGAGAGAATTAGTGATGAACTTCTACAAGCAATTGAGAACTCCAAGATTTACATTCCCATATTCTCCAAGAATTATGCTGTGAGTCATTGGTGCCTCCAAGAGCTCGCACACATGGTTGATTGCACCTCCAAATCAATGAGAATAAAAAGATTTTGCCCATTTTCCTGGATGTGGAACCTGATGACGTCAAGCTCAAAACAAAATTATACAAAAAAGCTCTTTCAAAGCACCAGGGAAAGTTTTGCACTGAAGCTGTAGAATCATGGAAAAAAGCTCTTATTGAGGTGGACGAGATAAAGGGATGGAACTTGAAGAAAGACGATGGGTAAATGTTTTAACTTTTCAACTTTCATATGTAGATTTCCTTTTTCCTCCCTAGTGTTTTTAAATGTGGTATTATTGTTGAAAACATAGTTTATTCATCTCCTCGATTTTATATAGTTCAAGTAGCAGTTATTGCTATCGGCCACTACATCGGAGAGAACAGAATTCTCACTGGCCGTGGTCAATAGTGGCCGCTATCGGTAGGATCGCGGCAATCGCTTTGGTCAATGGCACTATTGCGGTGGTAGCACGCCCTGCTCACCCTGATTTTCTCTCTTCTCTCATTCTCCGTCTCTAAAATAGTAGCCACGAATAGTAATAGATCTCCAAGCAGGTCCACCAAGCTGCCGGCTAGCCACCGCAGTAGCTCGTCCGTCAGTCGCCACCACTTCGTCACCATTCCAACGCCAAGCCGCCAGAAGGCTCCAAGCCATCCACCCTCGACACCTTCTTTGTCTCACTCACTGTGGCGAGCCGAATCCGGGATCTGGACATCCGGTCTGATGCCACTGAGCCCATATCCCGCGTCACTGACCGTGGGTGACCCCAAATCTGGTGTCACCCAAGGCCAATGACGCCATCCCCGGCGGTCGCAAGGCCATGACCCCAGTGACGTGGAGAATTGAGGCAAGGCCGAGGTGGGGGATCAACGTGGCGCAACGGGCAATGGCACCGGAAGGCAATGGTGACAGTGCAGGGAGGCGAGCGACGGCAACGGCGGCATGGCAGTGGCAGGGGCCGATGGTGATGGTGACTGAAGCTGTGTGGGGTGGAGAGAGATCGGCAAAAATCAGAATCGCATATATGTCTAGATTTTTTCGCATTATTTCCTCAACATGTGAAGGCAATTTAGTCACTTTGGGAGTAGTTTTACAATATTAAAGTTATCCCTAACATGCTTGTTCCCTTATGGCAGCCAAGGAGAACTGATTCGTTCGGTAATTCGAACGGTTTCGGTTAAGCTGAAGGTTGCATATCAAAATGTGACTGAACATATAGTCGGAGTTGATGATCGTGTAGAAGCTATAATCCAAAAGTTGGATGTGGGATCTGATGGTGTACGGTTTCTCAAAATCCATGGAATGGGCGGGGTTGGCAAAACAACCCTTGCTAAAGTCGTCTTCAACAAACTATCTTCTAGCTTTGACGGATGTTGTTTCCTTGCAGATGTTCGAGAATCATCAAAAGGCAAAGATGGTTTGTAAATTTGCAAAATAAATTGTTATCCAAGCTCCTTGGTTGTCATTCTATTAACGAAATTCTTGATGTGAATGATGGGATCAACAAGATTAGAGGAGCACTTAGAAATAAAAAAGTTCTCATTATTCTTGATGATGTGGATGAGAAAGAGCAATTGAAAAGTCTTGCAGAAAATGGTAGTTGGTTCGGTTTATGTAGCAAGATTATTGTAACTACTAGGGACAAAAGTGTTCTAACTGAAGCCCCAAATGTTTCAACTTACGAAGTATGTGAAATGGAATTTGGTCATGCTCTCAAGCTTTTTAGTAGGCATGCCTTCAATAGTGACTCTCCACCAAATCATCGTGTCTCCCTTTCCAAAAAAATCGTCAATACTTTAGGAAGGCTTCCTTTATCTCTTGAGATTACAGGTTCATCCTTGCGCGGTAAAGACGAAGAATTATGGATTGACACATTGAAGAAGCTACAAAAAGCTCCTCCCAAGGATGTCCAAAAGAAATTGATGATAACTTACGAAAAGTTAGAGGATGGAGAAAAGGAAGTATTTTTGGATATAGCTTGTTTTTTTGTTAATGTGGATAAAACATACCCTTCCTACATGTGGGATGACTGTGAATACCACCCACACATTGCCATTGATGTCCTCCTTCTCATGTCCTTGATAAAAATCAAAGATGACAAAACTTTCTGGATGCATGACCAAGTCCGGGACCTTGGAAGGGAAATCGTCCATCAAGAGAATTCCAAACATCCTAGTGAGCGTAGTAGAGTGTGGAAACAAGATGAAGGACTGAGAATTCTGCGGCAAAAAGAGGTAAAAAAGGGAACGGCAATTTATTTTCCTGTGAATTGGTGTAGACTATTCTTGCAAAAGGAAAAATTAATTGCTATTAACCTTGACATGTTGACTTCTTGGTGTTTCCATTGTCAGAGAAGTTGCAAAGTAGAAGCATTGTCAGTAGGAATTCATGCAGAATATCGCTTTCGTGATCAGATTTTGATTCTGACACGCGACGAGTTTGTTGATTTACAAAACTTGAGGTTCTTTGAAGGGAGGTCTGTGTCCCTCGTTGGAGACTTCAAGAATCTTCTCCTTAATTTAAGATGGCTTTCTTGGGACGACAGGGATAGCTATTACTTTGAGAGAACAAATTCCTTTGAAGACAACAAACTTTCATCCTACTAATTTAGTTGTTCTTAAGCTTTCGAGTGGCTATATTTCGGAGGAATGGATTGGTTGGGACCAAATCAGAGTATGATACGAATCCCACTCCTTGTAGAAGCATATCATTTCTTTTGTCCTTTTTTCCCTACAAGTCGTTTCTTTATATATATTTTATCACATTGTTTTGCAGGAGGCCAAAAACTAAAAGTACTAGACCTCAGCTACTGTCGACACTTAAAGAGAACACCTGATTTGTCTACGTGGGTGTACTTGGAGAGATTGGTTCTTGAAGGCTGTGGAAACTTAATTGAAATTGACCATTCCATTGGTAAATTAAAGCTCCTTACTATTTTGAACTTGGATGGATGTAAATCCCTTCAAAAGTTGCCCAAAGAAATAGGATATCTACAAGCTTTGACAGATTTTGTTATGTCTCCCCAAAAACTTGAATGGACAATTATTAGCAAAAGGCCATCCTTAAAATTGCCATACTCAATTGGAGGGCTAGTGAAACTTATGCGGTTGAATTTATCTGGATGTAAATACATAAAGGAACTTCCAGATTCGGTTGGAAAATTACAATCATTAGTTGAGTTGGATTTGTCATCGACAAGTATTGGTCGCCTACCTGATTCAATCGGCAATCTAAAGCAACTTGAAAGTACTAAGGATGTGTCAAATAAGAGGGATAACAGAATTACCAAGAGCAATTTGGCTGCTAGAGAAGCTCGAAGAGTTAAATGCCCACGGATGTCGGGACTTGACCGGCAAATCCCTAAAGAAATTGGAAGACTGTCCCGTTTGAGGATCCTAGACTTGTCGAGCACATGTATATGCGGATTACCCGCCACGGTGAGTCACCTCTCTAATCTCCAAACACTTGAGCTAAAAATTGTGACAAGCTTAAACAATTGCCAGAGCTTCCCCCAAGTTTGTCTTTTTTGACATGGGGCTGTAAATGTTTCAACTGCTACCCCACTGACATAGGTGTCCCATCTCACCAAAAAACACCTGTCATTACTTTTCCCACTAGCATCGCTAGCCTATCTCAGCTTAAAACACTAGAATTGTGCTGCAAAAATGTGCAATTCCTCCCCCAGCTCCCCTCTAGTTTAAGACGGTTATACCTTCACATCTGAAGACCACACGATCACCAGATTTTTCCAATTTGAAAGACTTGTCAATTCTTGACATTCCATGGATGTTCGCTAGAATTATCCAGGATATTTGATGCGGAGTCGGAGGAACTCTAAATATGGAATACTGTAAGTTTAGAGAAGTGGACGCACCGTTGCAGCTGGAAATGAAAAGATTGAGAGCATTAGAGATGGAATATTGTTATTACCTTCGAGGAGTACTTGATCTGTTGCACATGAAGAATCTAGAACATGTAAGTTTGAGATATTGCGAGCAATTAGGCGGGATTTGTGGCCTTGAAGAATTGGGATCCCTTTGCTCTCTATCAGTCAAATTTTGCTTTTCCTTGGAGAGGATGTCAGACCTATCGAAATTGAAAAAGCTACCGAAGCTCAACGTAGGAGGTTGTTGGAGCCTAAATAAGGAGGAAATCTATTGGAATTATTGGAATGGAGAGTTCGGGGGTGACATCTGCAACGTCGGCGGCTTAGATTTGTCGTCTGTCCCCGACAGGTTCAAAATTGATGCATTCTTTGGCCGGTCTTGTCCCCTATGCAAGCTCTAATGCTGGAGAGTTTGGGGGTGACATCTGCAACGTCGACGGCTTCGATTTGTCGTCTGTCCCCGACGAGCGCAAAATTGATATATTCTTCAGCGAGTCGATGTTGCCTCCGCCTCCGCTTCCGCCTCTGCCTGACCCTCCTCCTCCACCTCCGATTCCGATAATGCTGAAGAGTTTGGGACCATGACACCTTCAGACGTTGCCTCCAACTCCGCTGAGCCTCCCATCGGCGGCTCCGATTCGTCCGTCCGCCATCCCTCTAGCGAGCTGGAATGTGGCAGACCCGTTGCATTCTTCAGCGAGTCGATGTTGCCTCCGCCTCCGCTTTCGCCTCTGCCTATTTTTCCGCTTCCACCTCCGCCTCCGCCTCCGCCTCCGCCATCACCTCTAGGAGCCCCATCATCAGTTGGAATATGGCAGCACCACCTTTGGCACCATAACTTGCACTGGTAATTCTAAATTGCGCACCAAGTGTTTGCACAATTACCTCTTTCCCTGTTCAGATCTGGATATGGAGTTTTGTTACAAGGGTCTGATGGTTGAAGTTTATGGTGTTGAGCTAATTGGGAAAACTGAGCGACTAGCACCTTAGTTTTGATTTGATTTGGTGTGCAGATGGTGGTAAAAACCCCACATTTCAATAGAAGTTTCTGTTCACACTCATTGAAGGGCTTAGGGAGTTGAATCTTGTGGTGTGGAACAGCAATATCCTCACTTTCGACGATTTCATCTATAGTGAAAAGTAATTGCTTCCTACCTTGAATTTATTTTGCTAACAAAACTATTGTTGAGTTGTTTTAGATTTTGGTCCTTGAGTGGTTAGCGTTCTTATCTTAATTGTCTTTTCCATGGTCTCAAGAGTTCAGCTCCATAAGGTTCTTTTTTAGAGCTTCAATAATACAGTCTGGCCTCTTCAGACTATAAAACAGGCAAGTACAATCCATTGAATCCATTCCTCTTTTCTTAAGTATGTAGAATTATTTATTAGGTTCAAAAGAAAATACAAAAAATATAAATTTTTCAGATAATGGAGTACATATGATGACCTTTGTTTAAGAATAGTGGTGTGATTTTTCTAATTCAATCACATGCAGTAATAACTCGACTAGGTTCTAACTTTGCTTTTGAAATTACATGTCGACTGCCAAATTGTTGTTGTTGTGGTGGTGGTGGTGGTCATGTCATCATTATTATTGTTAAGTAGGTTTGATTGCTTGAATGATCTGCTGGAAACTTGGGTGCTTCATAGTACTGGCTGCATTTTCCATATCAATTTTAGTGTTAGGGATTGCCATGTCATATTTGCCACCTTACATTGTTTTGCCATCTATGGATATCATATATCTTGTATACTGGTGAAATATGAGCTATTTGCTACTATTGAGTGTATTTATTCCTTCAGGAAGTAAAAATCTAGCACAATTTAGTTCTCCCAATAGTGACCATTGCTGGCATTACGCTCGTTCTTCTAGCTAGATTCTGATATTGTTAATTTTGCAATGGAACAAGTATATTACTCATCTTGTTAGTGAGAACAAGGCCTTGGCTTTTTCCTTCTTCTTTTTTCAAGAATATCATTAGGCACTTACTAACATTTGATACAACAGCTTTTGAGATTTAAACATAGTGATATGTTGAACCAATTCTGTAAGAATGATATAGACTACTTCCTGCAGTTGAAGTAATGGAGTTTTTACATCTTCCCAAGGGTGTGAGACGGATGTTGTTCAAAACCCTTGATAATGCTAGTTAAACTTATGTTCCTAAAATACTTTTGTGGGTCATGGTGGGATTTCCAAATTTTGGAGCACTCATCTGAGTATCGTAATACACTGTGGTATTGGTGAGTGCTATGATCAGAGGGACAAATTTGTTTCGTGCTCTGTTTCGTTCTCAGATGGCTTATGTGCAAAAAAGAGTTTGACACGAGCTATGTGGGACTCTTGAGAGACGAAGCAAAACGCTTGGTAGAGAACACAGACATTAAACTTGTTGGTAGGATTCATCCCTCTTTACTATTCTAATGAAATCTCAGTAAGAACCTTTTTTTTTCCTAGGTGATGCTGGTTTGCTTCATTGTCATCTTATCTTCACCTTTTAACCTGACTCACTGATTTGTAGTGTACTTCATGATGTTCTCAATTGTTACCCAAAACCATGCTAGGATATATTTTTCTGTTAGGCAGCTACCTTTTCTATTACCACGAATTTTTACTTGCAGCTTCACTACAAGCAAATGTTATTTTTCTTAGGCATGGCAAGAAATGCATGCTTTCATCATGTTTGATTTTCTCCCTGATGACACAATAGTTGCAGTACAATGCTGTTATAACTGTCAACATGAACACATGATATTCTGTTGATCTCTAAAGACATGCGTGTGTAAGACAATGCTCAAGCATATATTGCTATTAGGCTTTTGAACACTACGCAGGTTCATTTTTTTCTAAGCCTACCCTTGAGAAATAGTGCCACTTGATCATCTAATTTCTTTCTCGTTCTGCAACTTGTAGATTGAGATGCAATCTTGCATGACCAGTTTGTGCTATTCAATGCATAAATTGATTACCTATTTGTTGTTGCATATTATGACTTGATTCCATCCCACCTTATCTTCCTTGAAAGCTGGGTAAGAAATTGATTTTATGTATGACAAATTTCCTCATCAAAGTTAAGAATGAACATTTCATTGCTGAATTGCCATCTCAGACTTAACTAGTGTTGGTGATTTTGCCCAGATTTCACATCGTTGCATTATGAAGTCTAGGCTCAAGAAACTGACACGTTAGGAAAGCTATAGGAAATTATTCTTGTCAAGGGTTTGAAACTCGAAGATTACCTGCAGGAGTGTATACAGTCCATATCTGCCTTTGAGATTGATTGGTGCAAAAGGATCACCTATAGGATGAATGCCTATCAAATAACTTCTCCAAGTGAGTTTTGCTCTTTTTTAGGGGAATTAATTTGATGACAACTGTTTTATCTACGATCATCATTATCATCGTCACGTGAGATTGACTTGTCCCTGATTGGTTACCATAGAGATGTCAATTGAAGATTTGTTTGTCTTTTTCATGACTTTGCATGTGAGAATGCTAGGTGCTAACAATATTTCTTTTTTGTTCTAGGGGAGTAGAAGTCATCAAAAGGGCCAAGTGAGAAAAGCATTGCATGCACATTCTCCTTGGAATTCAAATTTACTTGATGGGACGGACACGTTTTGCAGAGAATTGGGAACTTTAGCAATCATTTGAATATGTAGTATTTCTATAGCAAAGTAGAGGCTATGGTTATGTTTACATAAGTAATTTTAGGCTTTCAAAATAAGACTCGTCTAGATTGTTTCTCTTGTTTTTTCTTTTCCCTTACTGAAGAGCTGCTGGGGATTGAACTCATGCGATATATACTTGACGAGGCCCACCAAAATTGGTTATAGTGACTTATGAAGAGAAAGCCTGTCATGCAAATTCTCTCTTCCATGGTGTTGTAACTATCTTGGTAGTTACCTTTAGCTTCTGCTTAAAATGTAGGATATGGCACACAACGTGATTTGAGAGATCAATTCCAGCTGAAACCGAGGCAATCAATGCAATGAACTGCAAAATAGATTTTCATTTACATATGACTTAAAGATTAAGCAGTTTGCACCTGATCATTCGCAAAATATGCACAACGTAACTGTGCTCTTACACCTACTGCTTATGATAGCCATTTGCAAATAAAATTCGTTTTCCCTCTTTAACTAGCAAGATATTTAGATTGTATGCAGACTTTGTTCCCTATAAAATAATGGAACTGGCATAAGATACGCAACAGTAATTTGCTGTACGAACACTTCTTGACAAGCAACGATAAGGTTAGAAAAACAAAGAAAAGTTTCCAGGTCAAAGGAAGAGAACTTCCGGTGCTTGACAACATTATTACGTGACTATACAACAGCAGCTTCCTGCGGAACCTTTGACATTTCTTCTAGTAGAAGCTCCTCTCAGCAAGATCGTGGATGACAATGCCCCGAATAAGGACCTAGAAATGAACAACTAGTAATGACACTCGGCAATGAACAACATAGAATCAACCTAGTAATGAGGTAATTCATGCACATCTGTTGAAATTCGGTGCATACCAGGAGGGCTGGGAGGTGGTGGAGATGGACGCAGAGGATAAGCCAAAGGGGGAGGAGGGTATGTTGGAGGAGGATAGGCTGTTGGAGGATGGGGAAAATGTGGTGGAGGTGGGTACGTCACTGGATATGGTGGATACGACGGGTATGCAGGAGCTGTCACAACGTATGCTGTCGTGAGTGCACCGTAAGTAGGACTGCTGCGGGAGGAGTTGCAGAGTATGAAGGTAGCTAGCGAGCTGAAGAAGCTACATATGGCAGTGCAGATAGTGCACAGCTTGCTCCTGGTTTCTACAACAGCACAAGCACAATATTGTTTAGAATACACAACAGAATGATCATGGTAAATGGTGATGATCTATACCAAATGAAATTGGTATTTACCACTGCATTTGCGTAATGTAATACCAAGTGTGCTTCTCTGGCATATCTAGAATCGGAGAAAAAATAGGTACTTTGATTTAGACAATCAAAACCTTTATTTCTAGAGGATAGTAATGCAAATGATAAGTGACAGTTGTCCTACTTCATAATTTGATGCCACAGAGTATAAAGAAATAGCCGAGGAGAGGAGAATCTGCTAGAAAATCCATAATTTGCATCACAACTTGTATGGAAGAAAGAATGGGATGGAAGAACCCGGAAAGTTGTCATTGGACTATCTTTAACTTTTCTAGAGGGTAGTAATCCTTCATTTGGAGAATGTAATATCAATCGTGCTTCTATGGCATATCTGGAATCAAAGAACAAACAGGCACTTTGATATAGGCAATCAAAATGTTTCTTTCTAGAGGGTAGTAATGCAAATGCTAAGTAACAATTATCCTACTTTACAACTTGATGCCACAGAGATAGATTGGGGGTCTCTGTTGAGTAGATATGTTATACATATATAAAGGAATAACGGAGGAGAGGAGAAACTGCTAGAAAATCCATCCTATGCATCACCACTTATATGGAAGAATGACATAGAAGAACCAGGTAAGCTGTCATAGGACCATCTTTATCATTTCCCTCCTATGTTTTACATTTATCCAGGGAAAAATGTCACTCAGATCAGCATTTTTATTTTTTATTTTTTAAATTTATGTTTCGAGTCATACCATACAGCACGTCTTCTGCCTAAGCAGGAGGCTACGTAATTGGTTGCCTGTATCATCTATGAAATAAAACGTGTGAACAGTAATGCCAAGAACTCACATTATATTGTTGGAAAACAAGTGAATTAGAGAAATCACATCACTGTTCTTACACAAAGGTCATCTTATGTACTCCATCTTCTGACATTCTTGTATGTTGCTTTTGAACCTAATACATAATTCTACATGCATAAGAAAAATGGAATAGATTCTACAGATCATATCTGCCCGTTTTTTAGTCTGAAAACACAACTAAGAACGCTAGCCACTCAAGGACCAATATCCAAACCAACTCAAAAACAGTTTTGTTTGGAAAATGGAGTACTATAAGGAGGAGCTGATGTGGGAGGAGGTGCAAAGTACGAAGGCACCTGAGGAGCCGAAGAAACTATATATGGCGGTGCAGACAGTGCACAGCTTGCTCCCGGTTTCTACAACAGCACAAGCACAATATTGTTCAGAATCCACTACAGAATGATCATAGCAAATCATCATGATGCTGTTCTCCACCGGAGGGCAGCGTCAACGTGCCAGAGAATGCAGCAGACTTGAGCTTGCTGGACATAGACGACAAATCGGAGCTGCTGACAGGCCTCCTGGAGGGGATAGCAGAGGTGATGCGTCGGAGAATGCAGCAGATTGGGAGCAAAGGCGAGAGAGTGAATTTTGAAAAGAAGAGAGAGAGTTTCTTCGTTCCTCACAAGAGGTAGACCTAACAATTCGCAATATAGAGAATTTCAAGATCTTTCCCAGTAGGACCACCCGTTGACGTGGCTCCAAGCGTTACTCACCGGGTGGAGAGGGACTGTGCTCACGTGGTGGAGCGGAACCGCCTAATAACTTCTCTATGAAGACAAGGTATATAGAAAGTAGTACATTGCAAAGCTCGGCATATGATATCAACCAAGAATGACTTCGTCCCAGAGACCTAACGACTCCATACGTTGCAGAGCAGTGCAAGCTTCTCGGAGACGAGAGACTGTGAGGAACACTGCAAGGACGTGGAGGCGGAGCCAAATTATTTGTCTTCTGGTGAGGATTAGGCTTCCAACGACCGGAAAAAAATGAAGCTGAAGGCAACGCTCAAAATATGCCAAAACTTCAACTTAGGCTGACGAGGAGGAAGAGATCTCAAGAATTAGGCTACACACACTGATACGGTCTCCACAAATAAGAATGAAGCAGGTGTGGAAGCTTGCAATGTCAGTCTCATACAGACATAACTTGTATTCATTCCTTCCTTGCATGAACTGTTTGCGTGCATGAAAACATAGAAAGAAACCGGTCACGAATATCTTTTAATGTCGTCGGGAAATACGACTGTCGTCTTGTGTTGTTATCCCGTGATGAGTTTCTTCAGAGACAACAACTAAAAAATCTGCACGGCATCACACAGACAATTTAGCATTGCCAAAACCACCTCAGCATCATTCAAACAATTCAACCCCTCAAACACCAACTCAGCAACATCAAAGTAAATTGCATCAAATGTGGAGTTGATGTTTGATGTTACTACCTTTGTTATGGTTTACTCTGTTGTTGCTCGGTTGGTGTTTGAGAGGTTGAATTGTTTGAATGATGCTGAGGTGGTCTTGGCGCGGCTGAGTTGTTTGCATGATGCTATGTAGGTTGTTTATTGTAGTCTCTGAAGAAACTCTTCATGAAATTACAGCATGAGAACATTCAGGTTTCGCAACGAAATTAGAAGCTCCTTTCCACAGCTTTCTAGTCGACCCAACCAATGCAGAGCTCATCGACTTCTATCTCAAGAGGAAGGCGATGGGAAGAGCACCCAAACCTGAAGTCATACCATAAAAACATATAAAACCACCATTAGGGGAGAGAGAATGGCAAAATTAGAATGCGAAAATTAGAGGTTGGAAAGATGAAACAAGCTTAAAATGGATATGCATATGGAGGAGTTTAGGAGCTTATGGGGTTTGAAAGAATGATATGTGAACCTACATACCAACTAATTCGTATAGGTTCATACATGCTATTAACTTGTAATTTATGTAAGTGCAATCCTATCATTAATTAGGTAATTTGTTTTATTAGTATGCGCAACGTCTATAAGAAACTCAAATCCTACCATTGATTGGTTATGTTATATTATTTGTATGTATGGTATATAAGTAAACTAGAATCCTATCATTAGTTAGGGATTTATTTTGTTTGTATTTTTATGATGTATATAAGTAAATTGAAATCATATCATTGGTAAGGTTTCAGATTGTTAGTTGACCTAATAAAAATCCTTGGAAATTTCCTTTACTGTCAAGGTGAAACCTACACGGTCCGTCATCTATTATAATTATTATTTTTACTATTATAAAATTAAAATTAAGAAAAAAATAAAGAGAATATATCTTGAGATACATTTATAAATAACATTGGTTATCCATTTATATATTCTTTACATAAAAGTACAATGAATGACCTAATTATGTTTTGCTACTAAATGATAGTATTCAGGTTTAGTTATATTAAACTAGCACGTGAATATGTACAAATAACTCTAAAAAGTCCAACTTTAAGGTTACATGGATATCTAATTTAAAATGTCTCTGAAATATAAAACAATAAAACATTTTCAAATAAACAAATTTCTTCTATTGATTCATATCAAGGAATCAAAAGGTGGATTTTGTAGAGCATATACATCTAGCGAGTTAGAATAATAGAAATGGAAAATTAGTAAATAAAAAACTAAATATTCACAAAGATACACATGAAAAAATTACTTTTA
This sequence comes from Eucalyptus fibrosa, assembly GCA_017140475.1. Classification (NCBI taxonomy): domain Eukaryota; kingdom Viridiplantae; phylum Streptophyta; class Magnoliopsida; order Myrtales; family Myrtaceae; genus Eucalyptus; species Eucalyptus fibrosa. The sequence continues at coordinate 24,227,374 of CM029506.1, forward strand.
ATAAATTTGAAGTGCATAAGTAGGAAAAGAAATAGATTTGAAAAGTATGTCTGTTACATCCTCATTGTGTTTTAGAAGTCGATGGTTTTGGTGTTCCATGATCTGTTATATGCCGACTAAACTATTTTTCTTCTTACCACCACCGGCCCTGGAGGCAATATTCTTAGGGGTTTCCTGGTGCATGGATGACAATAACATACAATTAGTATAAGTGATATATACGTACCGTTAAATGTACAATCCAAGGAAGAAATGGAATCCTTAGGATAGCAGATACGCACTGTAAAAGGAACACTAATATGCAGTCAGCCCAAAAAGAAGTACCCCTCTCGATCTAGCATAGAGGGCAAACTTCATCGTTCCAATTAAACTTTATTCAACTCTCTCCCAAAATTGCAGTACCATAAGACATGACCCATTTTTAAGGAAAGGAAAGCATGAACTTGCTTCCAACTACTGGCAAAAACAGCATCTACAAGTCAGGACTTGCTCAGTGAATAGGTTCTTACTTTCATTATCATTTAGATCCATGTCGGGAGGCAGACAATTCTCAATGGTTGTTTAAAGTTCCTCAAACCCAGGACCAGGGTTGGCATTTTAAAGCTGCCATGGAACCTGGGCTGGGGATTTACAGAGACTTGTGTAGAGAATGTCTTAGGCTTGATCGCCAGATTGGGGGATAGAAGTGTGCATTTGCTTCCCTGTCATCCAGTGCAATTACATAGTTAATCAGGCCGAAACTCTTAACAGATCCGTATACGCACGCTGGTGCTTTTGTTTATCTAATTGATTCCGTGAATAGGGTGATGCAACACCATTAGCACATCAGCAAAGTTATATTAGAGTAATCGGGCATAAGCAACAGGGGCATGTCAACATACTACCTTTGACTTACAACACTATCACCAAAAGTTTAAACATGATCACAAAGGTCTGAAAATTTGTGCATCGTTAGGGCAATCAATGGCTTACAAAGTGAGTTAAAGAGATTACTATTCATCCATCATAAGAAGCATCTCAAGACATCTCTTCGCTAGAGCAATGTGTGATATTACACCTTCGCATACACTAAAAGAAGGAAAATTCCAGGTGCTCGGTCCTCAAAGATGTCAAGATGACATACCTTCCTCTTTGCAGGTACAGACAGATTCTGAGCTGGCTTAAAGAAGGATTCTAATCTGTAGACAATAAATGAAAGGAATCGTGGGATAAGAGAAAGTGCATTTTGGAAGTCACTTTCATTTGTTCAAGCTTTAGTTACCGGCCTTGTGATGACTCATCCTTAGCTGCCTTAATCTTCTCTATTGCCTGATACACATGGTAAAACAACATTGAAAACATGTATGGTCTCTCCTTCAGAGGAAAAGAAGCAAATTCCTCGAGTAGGCAACTGACCAACGCATTACTGAAGATAAAAGCCATACCTTCGTCACTCTATCAATGTGGAACCCATTCTCATTCACAAGAAAAGAAATTAAGCCCTTGAAAGGGAAATAACAATACGAGTCAAAAATTCAAAAAGTGAAATGTTGCAAATAAATCCCAGCATGAAAATGGCCCACCTCCTCGTTTGGAGCAGTCCATTTTATCTCAGGTTGTTCTTCCATAGAAACTATTGGTTCCTCGAAAAGCAGTTGAGCTTCGCTGTAGGGCCAATTATCTGGTATCTGATACCTATTCAAAAAACAAGCAAACATTTCCTTAAGAAGGATAACCGAACTGAATAAAGACTTCCAAGTAATGCAAAGAACTTCTGGGTCTTAAGGATAGAGAAACGATATGATTTTGTTCAAGTGAGATGAAGGAACAGACAAAGCAGACATCAGAATAGATAAAAGTATTACAGTAAATCAACACATGAAGTAGCACGGCTGATGCACTGATTGCCAGCCCAAATCTATTGGTGGCAATTGATCTTTCAGTTTCAAATTGTTGACCAAATATTTCCATGCCAGCTGAGTTTGAGAGATAATTCTTTTAAGTCAAGGAATTCAGCAGCCAAGACAATTACAATGAGAAACTTTGCTGCCTACTTTTGCTTACAAGTCAGGGGACAAGATAAAAGCATAAGAAGCACCTCTGCTTGTTTATTTTCTCTAGTATGTTTTCTATGGAACCATGTTGACGGATAAGCATAAGAGCAGTCAGCCCTCCAATACCTGATATATTCATTCCAAAGTAAAGCCAACGAAATCATCAAGCTAAAAAATACAAGAGGGAAATATGCGATAGCATAAAACAGTTAACAGAGCACTGCAACAATATCACATCTACTTGAATGCTTTCACAATAATCACATCCAGAGAGAATGCACAGGTCAATGAATTGATCCATATCCAGATTCATCTACTCCAAGATCTAAAAGTCAGGAAAGTGAGAAAAAAATTTAAGCAATCACAATGAATAAAATTTTCTAAGTACCTTGGAAATTTCAAATTCCATGACTGGAACTTTTCTTGAGCTGGGATCCATTAAATGGCGAAGAAATATAGGAGCTCCAAAAGTAAGGGAATCCATGTCTTCAGAAGCAATGGCATAAACCTGAAAAACAAATATTACAGCTAAAGCACCATTCATGGTAGATGAATTCTGGTTACCTCACAACAATTAAGCAATGATAGGAATTCAAAGTCAGCGAAAATTCCTTGGACAAAGATGGCTTACTAAAGAACATACCAAATGTAAATGACTACACAGAAGAAGACATTAGACAAGTGAACAAGAATATGTGTGAGTAAAAAAGGAAATTAGATCATGTTTACATAGTGTTAAACGATTGGTTATCATGGGAAAACAATGAACAATTCTAAATCAGAAGACAATCAAATGGGAAGATACTTGCCTTTCCAGCTTTGCAAAGTGCAGCACATTGTGCCTCTGCTTCTGAAGTAGCCTAAAGTACAAAAACTGAAATTGGTATCCAAACTTTTTGTTAGAAATAAAAAGAACAAACTTTTCAGACAGAATAGTAAACTCGACTACTGGGACACCAATAAGCCTTAATAGTCTTTTGCAGTCTTCATTGTGTTGTTGAGTCACCTGCAAGAGTATCAAAGGCATGTACCACAAGTGCACACACATCCAGTTAGCTATGTAGATAGGTTTTGTTTTCTGGAAAACAGAGACAATATCAAACTTCATATCGATAAGACAAAAATATCGCGCCGTAAGGAAACCAAAATGAGACCAACCTTCACAGTTCTTTTACTGAATTTCTCAATGTCTTCCTTATTCTGAGACTGCAGGTAATAAATACAGAGCTCACTAAGCATTTTTGTACTCTGTGTTTCTGGGTGATTAAATGCGCAAGTGCGTGCGTGCGCACGTGCACAAGAGAGAGAGAGAGATGCATATACCGCAATGGCTACTGCCAACTCCTCAGAGGCATCTGCCCTCTTCGAAAAACTGCTCAGAGACTCATCTAAGCCAAATAAACGTATTCATAGGTAATTCCATAAACGAGAAAAGAGAAGGCTCATAATAAGAAAGTACCGTTTTGCAAGCTCTTGCTTCTTCAAATCAGGAGGTTTACCGTCAAATACATAGCTATTGTAACAAAAGTAAAGCATAATTCAAAGAAGGATGAGCATCATTCTTCCAGTATTCTATCCCAATGAAAACAAAGGAGGTAAAGAAAAAAGTTTACACTGGCTTTATCCCTGCCTCTAACAGCCTAATTGTCCGTTAAAACATCCCTTGCAGATGACTAAATGGGAAAACAAATCAAAAAGCAGCTCAAAGTCAACACTTTCCAAGCACAAAGATCACATCACAAGTACAAAATAATGCAACAGGCATCGATCAAGATACATAAACACGAGTCCAAGCAATAACATCTGAGCATCAAAACAGAAGGCTAGTCCATAATTCAGTCATAAACTGTACGAAACTTGATGGAGTATTACAATGCTAGAGTACCTGGTGACTTCACCAGCCTCATTGGTGAGCATCTGAGTCTCCTTCCTCCCAACCACAATCTCATCCACCAATCAAAAGAACAAAAATCCAAGTCCCCTACCGACACCGAAACGCGCAATCACAGGCATCGATCCATAAAGAAGCAACTTAACGAGGAACTGATAGATGCTCAAGCTGGCATCGACGGCGATCCTCCGGCCGAAGTAGCTCTCGAGCTTCTGCTCCTTCATGGCGGTCGGGGCAGTGTCCGCCAGTAGCTTCGTCAGTCCCTATCGAAATCAGTGGACGAGACCTCGATGAACCACATATGGAAAATGATGGGATTGGAGGAGACGGAGGTCGAACTGAAACTACCTTGATGCCCATATCGGAGAGAGAGAGAGAGATAGAGAGAGTGGGCTTCGAGCTCTTCCGCTTCCCGCCTAATTTCGGGGACCATCCTGTTTGGGCCGGGGGCTGGGGGTGTGAAGAGTGGGCCTCACGCGCAGGTGTCGCGAGTGGAGCGCGGTTAAATGCTTTGAATTATCCATGAACCGTCTTTGTCTATTTTTTAAAGAGATATAGTCACTTGAAATCTTAAAATTTATCACGAACATGCAATTAATGAACTATTGAGGACCAACCACCCTTGATCAAGGTCAGTGATTTATCTCCTTTCCTTTTAAGTTTTGTTTTTTAGTAAAAAATTTAAGTTTCCTTTTTTTATTTTTTAATCTAATTTAAATAAGAATTTATTTAAAATATTTAAAATGCCATGTATGAAATAGAAATTAATTCATGTCAGCATTTCCATAAGTCAAATTTAACTGTGTTGATAGAATAACTTAATTGTACCAATTTGACTAATTTTAAAACTTAATTACACTTTTTGAAAATTATAAAACTCAATTGTACTTTTGTTACAAGTTTTAAAACTTCCGGTAAATATATCCCATTTTTTAATAGATTGGCTAATTCATTGAGAGCTTCTATGGTGTATCTATTTTTCCCAAAAGCTTAGATTATCAGGAAAACTAGTTACAGAGCTAGAAATGTAGTCCGAGAGAAAGGGGTAGAAGACAAAATGATCAACAAAATTGGCTATCTATAGAAGGACATTCTATTCCCAAATCCTCTTTTAAATATATAAAATAATTTCCATTGCACCTAGCACAACTCAATCATCTACCCGTGAGTTATTCTAGAGGGTTACAATACCCATTACTTTATTTTAATTTGAAAAGTCTGGGTAGTGCTCATCTCCCAAAATGCTTCTATTATCTTAAATATAAACATCATCTCAATATCAATTGTCACTTTACTAAATTAATTTTACTAATTAAAGACCTTTTAAAATACTTCATGAGCTTTATTATTTTTGAAAGACACTAAAACTAGTTAATATGATACAATCTTGTTAGCTTTATTGGTTTTAGGTTCTCGGAAAAAAAGTTAAGAAAAAGGTGGGTCAAGCTAGCTTGTCATGGGGCCTAAGCTGTGTGGCATGCTTGGCTTGCTGGCACAGCCAATTGCAAGCCGAGCTAGTCAGACTCGTTTGTCATCCCTACACTGAATTAGGAAACTTATCTATATTTAAATACTTGATTGGATTAATTGAAATTTAAATGTTTGAAAGGAAAATATATATCGCGTCAAGAGACAAAAAGTATAATATATAATCTATTTCCAACCCCAAACCATTTGGTATTGGTAGTCAATAGTAGGTTTGGGTCGGCTTCACAGAAGTTCAACAGCAGAAGGCATTTCGAAGTAAAGTGTTTTGAACATATTCTTTCGATTCCTGAGATTTCAATGTAGGCATAGGAAAATTTCATAAAGAAATGCCATTCTCTTTCTCGGTAATTAGGGCAAAGACTTTCGTTTAATCCGTAGGCGATGTTGTTATGTCTTTTGGGCAAGAAAGCCAAGCTTCATGAAGAACTTCACAACGTCGAAAGTGGGTCGTTTCATCTCTTTGCTTTCTTTTTATGAGAACTTGTTCTTCGCTAACTCATTTTTGTGCTCCGGCTCTCTCTCTAATATACCAAAATTTTCCCTCAAAGATTTCTTGTTCATTTCATAAAAAAACTAAAGATCGAACTTGTCGGTATCAAAAGACTCAGACCCCTTAACAATAACATCAATGTTGCATAGTGTTACATTCGCATTTTTCACTGCATTCCTCGCATTTAGGAAGTAGAGATGACTTTATTTAGGAATTGTGTGTTCCCTTTGAATATAAGCCTGGGTCATTTTGTGAAATTTCTTTTAAATTGGGCTCTTAACTCATGGAATTTTTAAAGTTCGCCCATTTGAGCCCAGCCTCAATATGTAGCTTGGCCACACTCCCTATTCCTGGGCCTCGTTGAAATTTCATCGTGTCGTGCTTGTGCTGTGCATAGGTCATGTATATGCCGTGCATTTCCATACACTTTTTCAAAAAGGACTTCTGGCTAAGGATTAAGAAGAGTTTTTCATCTAGAATTTTGATTTACTCATGGTTAGAGAGCGCATTGATGGGGTGATCTTTCACTCGCCTCCCTCGAAATGTGCCTCGCCATCATTAACGACAGCTACGCGAAGCTCATGTGAGCAGTGGCCATGTGCATTGCCTCGGTGTTGTCAAACATGGCCTCTTCTTCATCAGGATGGGGCCAATTACGTAGGCGTATAACTCTGATATCTTTTTGTTGAAGTTGCACGCGCAAAGATACACACTAGCGTTGTCGTGGACCAGGTGGTGAGTGGAATGTTATCGATCACATTCTTTTTGTCGTACAAGGGGATCACCATCCGCAGGATCTTCTTCTTGTTCATGGCGATCGCAAGCATTGAGTGTTCATCTACAAGATGATGCTGGAGATGCAGCGGCTTACACAGGAGGAGATTGGGCAGTTTTTGGTTAAATACACTGAGTGGAGGTCCGCAGCGAGGGAGATGGAGGTGCAAAGGAATAATGAGGTTGACGGCTGAGCGATGGAGGAAGCAGCGAGGAACGATTAAGGAAATGAGTATAAGATAGGGAGTATCTCGTTAAAATGGATGCATTTGTTAGGGTTTTTAGAGCAATTATGCATTATATGAATTGGGTGATGTTTGCTGATGTGGACAAAATCAAAAAAGAAAAACCATGTTAATTTTCCAAGAAAAAAAGTCAACAGAAAATTCTCAAGAGATAATTTTGGTTAGGAATTGCGTGTCCAAAATGAATATGAACTTAGGCAATTTTTTGAATTTCTTTAAAACTGGGCTCTTAACTCATTGAATTCTTAAAGCTCACCCATTTTTGCCAGCCCCACTATGCACTTTGGCCACACTCTTTTTTTCTTGACCTCGCCGAAATTTCCCTGTGTCATGCATGTGCCAGAAGTGTGTTGTACATTGATTGTGAGTGCTGTGCATATTTCGTACACATTTTGTAGAAGGACTTCAGGTTAAGGACAATGAAGAGCTTTCATATAGAATTTAGATTTAATCATGGTTAGAGTGTGCTGGTTTGACGCTATTGGGTTAATAAAGCGGGAAGGACTTTAGGAAGAAGAATAGTGAAGGAGGAACGAAGGACTTTAGCCAATGAAGAGTTAGAATGCTTCTGGGAATGTAGAACTCAATACAGAAAGAGTAATAGAATGGAAAAGCTCTTGCTAATTCCTTAGTACACGTTGCATTACTATCAAACTTAAGCGAAAATTGAGTTTAAATTTTAAATGTGCCGATGCAACTAGTAAAGTCGAGAAATTTAGTTCATGACCATGTAATCTTACCGAGCGCAAAATCGGATTGCTAACTATGCTTGTTCAGAAGCTGTGGTGTCCATCGAAAGTCCACCTAAAAACAATTCGGAGCATAATAGCCTAATTGTGAAGGCACTACCTATTTATTTGTGAAGTAACAAGAGTGCTATTTACGCCGGAATGTCATTAGAGCTGCCAAGACCAACTTGATCCTCCCAAAGTCTCGACTCTAGAGACCTCTCTAAGATCGAGATACTCATTTAAGTAGTAGTTTTGATTCAAACTAGATATCTTGTAACAGTGTGAAACTCTCATGCTAAGGGCCCGTTTGGTTCGGCTTTTGGAGATTGCATTTGCCAAAATGCAAATACCTTTGGATTAATGGGGTTTTCCAAAATGCAAATGTCGTTTGGTAAAATTTGCATTGAGATACAACTTTGGCCCAAAATACCGTTTGGTAAAATTTGCATTTATAAATGACTTTTATTAAATTAAAAAAAAAAACTTTTGTATTAATTTTTTTGAAGTCCGGTCACCGGACCGCGGATCCGGCGGCCGGATGGCCTAGCGCAACCACGGCGACGATCGCCTGGGGTCGCGTGACCCCTTGGCCGGTGGTCGTTGGCCTCCGGTCAGCTTTTTCATGGTGGTGTGCGGTGATTTTTGGAGAAGATGAATAGTACCGAACTTGCATTCCGGAGATGCAACTTCCCAAAGTACCTCCGGAGCTGCATTAGGCTAAAGGCCCTTAGAGCCACTTGGAGATGCAATTGCATCTCGCCAAAGTCGTCCAAAAAACCGAACCAAACACATTTGCATTTGGCCAAGAGACTTTAGAGCCCAAATGGGCTTTCCAAATGCCCAACCAAATAGGGCGTAACATACGAGACATGGCCGTTACAAGTTGTTGCCTTCTATTATTTTTTTGTTGGAAAAAGGAGCGAAACTCTTTGACAAACAAAGAGATATCGCATGTGGGCGAACACGAGTATATGTGGAAAAAGCGAGGAATGGGAGAAACTCAATCCCAACACCAAAGCGATGCTCTTTGGGGTTTGACAAAAGCTATAGAGCATTCTTTTTGGAGGCCGAAAGGTTGGGGACCGGGGGGGATTGATCTACAAAATAAAGCTCAAAAGTTTATAAGAGGAATGGAAGGTGGGGTTTCATGCATGTTACCATGCGTAGGGAGCTACCAACCTTATTGTATTTAATTGAAAAATGATGGATCAAATCAAAGAACATGAAGTAGGGATGCATCATAGAATAAATATAACAATTGCCAACAAATTTCCTTTCTATCCAGCCAAATCCAAGAAGGAAAATGAAGACCAAAAGGAAAGACCCTCAATTATTGTCTACTTAAATCAATTTAGTCCTTTGAGATCAAACATGTTATTCAAAAAGTGCATCACTTTCGTGAGCCTAAATTTAATAAGACGGAGAAAATTGGAACATATCGTACTTTCTTCTTGTAAAAAGGATATAAGGATATCTCCATATGTAAACCTGGAAATTGCTTAAGACATGAGATGCAAGAAACTCTTAGCTCTATTTGGGACATTGGGAAGAATGAGGGGAATGAAAATTTGGGTGGCAAATGTCGAAAGATTTTAAAGTTATGCGCATCTTCTCTACATTGTCCTCCCTCAAGTGTCTTCGAAACATCATTAGCGTCTGTTAAGAATTTGTCGTATCACTTTGAGTCAATTGGTAAGTCACTTTCTTTCCAAGCAAGGGGCACTATAATAAGCTATTAGATCTAGAAGCTATCTCCTCGTAGTATGTAGGTAAAGAGGCCCTGTAGCTTTCAGGTCAATTCTTCATTTGCTATGTGGCGACTACAATAGTTGAGATCGAAAGATACCCAAATCCATCGCTTTCAAAGCTGATTGGAATTTATTCACAACTTTTATTTTGCAAGATATTGTATCTGCCGATGCAATAGCTTCTGGATGTAACATTGTAACTACTTAAATAATATCGACCTTTTCGATTTAAAAAAGAAAAGAAAAGAAAAGCTGTCAGAATGTACTTCCATTAGATATGGAGATTGACATGATTTCCTAATCATCTTTCTCTATAAAGGACAATGAAAGATTGCTTTAGGCCTAATCATCCTCTCCTTGAACTTCTCAAGAGCGTTTTACGATACTTTCAACATCCTATGACGTCTATTTCTCCGATCGAATTAGGCAGACCATCCATACCGAGATCAAAAAACTCCTTGGCAAAATCACTTCCTCTCGACCTAGCTCGAAGGGTTCACTACAGATTGGATCAGCACTTGAGATCTCATATTTCTTAAGCACAAAGTTCAAATATTTTTCTCACCACGTTACCAATTAAACCCTAAAGCAGGGTGATCATAGTCCATTACAGATGTTGCAAGTATCTCTTCTTAGCGCGTCCTGTTCCATATTGCATGAGAAAGATCTCAACACATCCCCTGTTAAAGTTTAATTTCTTGAAGGATGGGACTCAATATCCAATAATCTCCCAATAATTGGTGTAGATAACAAGAATCTTGTTTATGGCAACCCTAAATGCAATCCATGTTAAGCTAATCCCTTATAATAATACAATAGTGGAAAGATTACAACAGTGGTTTTTATTGTCAAGGTTTTTCATATATGGAACATTATCAACGTTATTATTGAATCGCTTAAACTTTTTAGTTTAAAAGGCAAGGTACTCACCTCCAACATGTTAGAAGAGCCGGAGATCGAGATTAATTTCTCGCACTCTTCTTCATTCGTCTGTACGTTAGCCTTCTTTCAGTGCGTGGGTTTAAATGTTACTGCAACGGACTTCTTATAAACCAAGCAATTCGAACATTCAAAACACATTATTGTCCTCTCTACTTTACCTAAGAGGACAAGTGTTGAGGTTTTCTACACGCACGATACATATGCAGGTACATAATTAAAGGAACGCGGGATCGGTGCCGGGGTTTTAAAGTACCTCATCCGTGGGAAATGCGGATGGGATCAGGTTCTCAATTGGACGTTCGGCTAAAAAGTGCTTGGCAATTGGGTCCTATATAGAATATGGATGAATGGTGCACATCCATGTAATGTTTCTCCGACAATAATATAGCATAACCTAAACAACACTTTCTTTCCTCTATGGCCCCCCTTCAAACACCTTTACAAGGTACAGATCCACAACTTTTCTATCCCGACAAGTAGAGAATCGGATAAGATCACTAAGGTACAAGCTTGGAGGCTGTCCAAACACAATGTAATTTCAGGTTTTGTGCATTAGACTTGTAATCATGGAACAAGACGATTACTCAACATCATCTAGCGATTATTTCAAAGCCATTTGTCCTATGCTGCTGCTGCTGCTCTCTCTCTCTCTCTCTCTCTCTCTCTCTCTCTCTCTCTCATATATGACCATAGATTGATGATAAATTATAGTTAATTGGCAATAAATTAAACGTAATTAGTGGAGGGAACAATGCGAAAAGAATCGAAGATCCACTGGTAAGTGATGAGTATTCTATTTCTTGTCGAGTTCGAGAATCACAATAGCATCAGGATGGATCAAATCTGTATTACTCCTTGGCGATATGCTAATGGGACTCATAAACTTTTTCGTCCCATCGCTTTATTTCGAAGAGAAACTAATGATGATTTGTGCTACGGTTTCTCTTTTAGTCGTTTTTATTAAGTCATTTCCGTAAGAAATGTGTTATGCAAATCACGTTGAATGACCTACACAAATGAAAATTTAGTATTACATGAATCACTCCATAATTTGCTTTTTTCTTCCAATGTCTAGGCTAATAAGCTATTTTATCGAATCATTTTAACCATTCAAAATTACCAATCTGGAAATCGTTTTGCTTTTTGAACGTGAATTACCACAAATTAACCGGAAGATTATCTAGAAAGTTAAGGAATCCGACTCTCGCTCAATTTGAGGAGACCTTTTGTATTTCGTGAAACTATCTTCGTCATTTAGCATGCGAAGCATATCTCTAGCAGCTAATAAGCATTCACGCATGCGGCCATCAAAATTCTTAATCCATTGTCTGCAAGTCAAATCTAAGTCATTCCATTCAATGAAATTGTCACAATCTTGTCGACTATATTATATGCATATGATGGACTCCCCAATCTCCAATTAAATTAATCGAGGGGGAAAAAGGGTCTTTCGAGATTTACAAGCTAAGAGAGAGAGAGAGAGAGAGAGAGAGAGAGAGAGAGAGAGAGAGAGAGACGATGGGGATTGGCGATCAATCTGAAGCGTTGAACGTTATACACAAAGCCTTTGATCAACTATATCTTCTCTGCCCACCAAATTGCTAATAGCATCACCCCCTCTTTCTCTCAAACTAAGCTTCAAAGGCCTAAAGTCTCCACCATGGTTAGCTATACTTCACCTCTCCGCTACACTTCACCCCCCCCCCCCAACTTCTCTCTAGTATGATCATCTTTCAATGCGTTCATGCAGGAGGAGGGAAAAGCTATAACCAAGACAGGCGACGACTCTTTAGGCTCATGGAAGAAAGGAAAAGGAGGATTCCGAGCTTCCGCATTCATTTTCGGTAATTACAATCGATGCGTTAACTCCAATCATAACATCCCTGGTGAAAAATCGTAGATTTTATCGGACCTCTTATGTTATTGATATATGTGCAGTCCCGTATCAACAGTCTTTTTTATGTCGACGTTAGCAGAAGTAAACATCTTCAGTTTTTCGTGGTTGTGAGTCGTCACCGTGTATTGGACTTGACATTGTCACCTTCTTTTTTTTCACTCAACAGTCCAGTCGGGGCTCGACAACATGGGGTTCGTCGCGAACATGGCGACCTTGGTTCTATACTTCTACTATGTGATGCACTTCGATGTGGCAACCGCTTCTAACACTTTGACCAACCTCATGGGTTCAACCTTCTTGCTCACGCTCGTTGGGGGCTTCATTTCCGATACCTACTTGAGCAGATTCACGACATGTCTTATTTTCGGAAGCATCGAAGTTTTGGTACACTGATATTCTTCATTTGGGATGACACTGACTTTTGATTTCAGCTACAACTCTAGGATCGACTTTGGTTCATGATCTAGTCTAGCTTAATGCCTTGTGACTTGCGCTAAATTGCATGCAGGGTTTGGCAATGTTAACCATTGAGGCCCATTCCAAGCATTTACACCCGGACCCACGTGGGAAATCAAGCTGCATCCACGGAGGGACAGCTACTTACTTCTATGCCACCCTCTGCCTCTTGGCCCTCGGCTACGGTGGTGTCCGTGGTGCGTTCCCCGCGCTTGGCGCGGATCAATTCGACCAGAGGGACCCTACTGAGGCTGGCGCTCTCGCCACCTTCTTCAACTATCTCACCCTCTGTACCACGGCCGGCGCCACCATTGGGGTCACGGCCATCGTGTGGGTGAGCATGAACAAAGGTTGGCACTGGGGTTTCTTAATGGCAACAATCGCTAGCTTTATTAGCTTTGTCGTTTTGGCTATGGGAAAGCCGTTTTATCGCCTGCAGCGGCCCGGAGATAGCCCACTCGTCCGAATTTGGCAGGTATAGTTATTGGGTTCCTTCTTCGATTAGTACTAGGAGAGAAATTTTGGCACCAACGACATGCATGTGCACCCATTAATCTCTACCGTATGTGGTGAGATCTTAAAGTTACCGCAACGAGGTACATGTGCAACATGTTTGGAATACAAAAGGTTACTATATAACATGGGTTTATGCGATGTAGTAAACTGCAATACGGTCTCTAATTACATGAGCCAAAAAGTAGAAGATTCCGCCACTTGGATACCATTAGATCGAGCGAGATCCAGCGGGACACCTCTGCTTGGTCCGGCTAATTTATTTTCATAAATAGATGTCTAAGTAGGTCGAATTCGAGCCCACAATAAAAATTTATCGCGTCATTCTTGTAAATCAATCTCGGTATATGTAGTCCAATGAAAAAGCAGATTAGAGGATGGAACTCAAGTTTGTTGCTGTCATAATCGGACAGGTTGTGCTTCTGGCCATCAAGAACAGGAAGTTGCCTTTACCAGAGAATTCAGCTGACTTGTATGAGATCGGCGACAAGGAGAGCAGTGCCTTAGCAGTGGCCAAAATCGCTCATACCGACCAATTCAGGTAAAAACGCGTTAACCCAACATCGACCGACGAATGTTAGATTTATCCCAACGCCTAAATAATTATCGAGCTGAAGGCTCGGATGTCGATCCATAGTTTGGCAATACGAATGACTGATTGATCTTATGCTCGGGAGCAGGTTCCTAGACAAAGCAGCAATCTTACTGAAAGAATCAAAGCCTGAGCCCTGGAAAGTGTGCACAGTGACCCAAGTTGAAGAGGTCAAAGTCCTGACCAGGATGCTTCCAATCTTGGCCAGCACCATCATCATGAACACATGCATGGCCCAACTCCAGACCTTCTCGGTGCAACAGGGCCAACTCATGGAACCGCACCTCGGGACCCTCAAGGTCCCGGCACCGTCCATTCCCGTCATTCCCCTCCTCTTCATGTCCATCCTCATCCCGATCTACGAGTTCATATTTGTCCCCTTTGCCCGCAAGCTCACAGGCCACCCGTCGGGCATCACACAGCTCCAGCGTGTTGGGGTTGGCCTTGTCCTGTCCGTGATCTCCATGGCCGTTGCTGGGATTGTTGAGGTCAAGCGACGAAACGAGTTTAACAAGACCCCTCCCCATGTCATTAGCCTCTTCTGGCTGTCTCTGCAGTATGGCATCTTCGGGATCGCTGACATGTTCACGCTCGTCGGGCTGATGGAGTTCTTCTACAAAGAGGCGCCGGTCGGGATGAGGTCACTCTCAACGTCGTTCACTTGGCTCTCACTGTCCTTCGGCTACTTCTTGAGCTCCATCTTTGTGAACATCATCAATGCGGTCACCGAGAAGATCAGTCCTAGCAAGCGAGGATGGCTACATGGCCTGGACATCAACAAGAATAATGTCAATCTGTTCTACTGGTTCTTGGCCGTCCTGAGCACGCTCAACTTTGGAGTATACCTGCTCGCCGCCTCTTGGTACAAGTATAAGACGAACGACCCTGCTGATTCAGAGATGGAATTGGGGGCCACGGACGGCATGCCTCTAATTGCAAGCAATAAGCTGACGACCGACCAAAGCACTCAGAACGACCTGTGATTAATCCTGTTGCCTTTGCGGCCAAGCCTGTCAGCTAAAGACGATAATGCTGCAGAAAAAACGGAAACTGCTGTTGAAGGAGATCATGTAAGCTAGGTGCAAAGCACAATCAACTGCAAGATTAAGATTGGTATATTGGGAAATAGATTGTTCTCTACTTTGCCTTTAGTTTTGGTTGGGCTGACGTTGTGCGTGGTGTGCAGTGATCAGTCAATTGCAGCTTATTGGCACACCCTTGGCTTGGATTCTGAAGTTAAATTTTGATATAGCTTTTCGGTTTCTACATAATTAAAAGCCGCTTTTACAAAGTCTCCGGTGTTTCTTCATTAATCATGTCTCCATTGCCCTTCGCAATTGTGAAAAGTTCTGTAATTTCTAATATTACCTGATTTTTCATTCATTTTTTCTGGTGTTTTAAACTGTCTTTCCACTTTCATAGTCCATCTACGTGCTCGAGTCAGAACTCTGAAACCATCTAACTGGAAAGCCAAAAAGCATGCACAACACTCGTGCAGCCGAGACTAAACAGAACGCTTGGAAAGCCTCGACGAACCCAAGGCAAAATCCCGATCTTCGAGCACCACCAGACCGGCAAACCACAAATCAAAGACTAAACAAAATAACTCCAAAAACCAGGATTGATAGATCGAGAAAAACCAGGATAATAAGATCAACCCGTGGCTTCTAGGGGAGAGCTCTAGGAGTATCTTTTCGGTGGTGTTTAGTGTTTCAAGGTTTAAGGTTTGTTCAATGTTCTTATGACGAGGAACGTTTACAAAATGTGCATTGACGCTTATGAGGAGTGCTTCCACGTGAGGTTTTTGTTGTAACCAGTTTGTATTGGTCTTTCCTTATGTCGATGAAAAGGGGGCAATAATTTACCACTTTTAAACTTGTTCATGATCATATCTTTCTCGGAACTCAACCAACTAATATTAAATCAACCCCAGCAGCAACCAGTCATGATATTCTAGCAACATTAACCCCAAACTAGTAATTATAGTTTTGAAAACAAAAAAGATGAAGTTGGAAACAACACCCATAAATTTTACATGGAAAACCCAATGCAAGAAAAACACGAAAGCGTTTAAAAAATTTCCACTAATCATCAGGAGTAACATGAATAGTTCATCACTTGTCACACATCTTGAGAATCCTCACATTAGCAAAACATCAGTACATCATACTTACAAAGGTGGATTAATCTGAAGAAGCAAGAAAGATCAAACCGCTCCTGGTGAAATTGTGAGACAATTTGGAGAAGGATTTCAATGAAAAAAACTTATCAACTTGTAGATCTTGAACTCACTAATAACATATTAGTTTCAGCCAATTCCGACAAAGTTTCACCATCAAATCTAGACTACCTCTTCAAAGCTACACTCTCTGCCTTTTTTCTCTGCTTCAGCGAAAGCTCTTCTCTCTCTACCTCTATCAAAAACTTCATCATCTTTTCTTTTCTGGTTTTTTTATTTTTCTTTTCAAAATGATGAGCCAGCCCCCACAAGGTGGACTCAGCCCAATAATTCTCATCCTTTGCCTCATAAGTGAAGCTCTATCATGCCCGCTTTATTTTTGCAAGAATCTAATCTCATCATGGGCAAGATTTTAATCATCATATTGTTATTGGTGTGTACTTACTCAACCAGACTTCTTATCTAGTTTCTCTTAGATCCAATAATATTTCACATCAATATATTTCGATCTTGAAAGTAACATTGGATTTTTGGTAAGGTAGATAGTGTTTGCGCTATCATAACATTTCTCTCACTTCAAATCAAATTCCTGTAGAAATTTCTTCATCCACAAGAGTTACTTAACTCATTCGGTAATTACAATATACTATGCTTCAGTCGTAGACAAAGCAACACATTTTTACAATCTTGATTGCCATGAAATTGCCCTTGTAGCAAAAGTCATCATGCAAAATAATTTACATATAACAATGAGCTTCCTGTTTTCACTACACAAGTAGAATTTGGAAGTGCCTTTAGGATAACTCAAGATCCATTTTTCAGCAACCCTATACTCTTTAACTGGATTTGAGAGAAACTACTTATAACACCAATTGCATAAGCAATATCTGGTCTTGTACAAACTATGACATACGTTAAACAACCATGGCTAATGCATAAGTAATTTCCATAATCTCTTCCTTCTCTTTCTCACTCATAGGCAACTTGAAGTGCCCAGCAAGTGGAGTACTTACTTGTTTGCATTTCCTCATATTGAATCTCTCAAGCACTTTTTCAATGTTTACCAAAGTTTTATGTTCTTCTGAATACAAGTAATTCTCATGTCAAGTATTTCCTTAGCCAACCTAAATCTTTCATCACAAAAGTTTTACTTAACTCATTTTTCGAGCTTTTGATTTTCTCAAAATCATGACCAACTATCAACATGTCATCCACATAGAGTAGGAGGATAATAAACTCATTTTTTGAGAATTTTTTTGTAAAGACACAAGAATTTGAATTGATCTTACCATATTTATGATTTTCCATGAATGATTTAAATTTCATGTATGACTGCCTTGGCACGTTTTTATGACACTATAAGCTTTTCCTCAACCTAAATATAATATGCTCCTAGCACTTAGCTTTAAAACCTTTCGACTATTCTATATATTTTTCTTCTTCCCTTTAAGCTCACAGAGATAGCACTTAAACATGCTTGGGGGTCGAAGTTGCTGGAAGCAATGGCAAATGACCAAGGCATTTACTTCTTCCGAATTCTAGACTGTGACTTTCAATGGAAGATCTTGGAGGATGGCCCATTTACAGTTGCAAGGGTTCCACTTATTCTGTAGCAATGAAAGCCTTTGATGGAGTTGAAGAGGGACAATCACTCCATTGCGCCGATGTGGATAAGATTGAAGAATATTCCTTATGAACTCTGGTCAGTACCGGGGTTAAGTGCCGTCGCTAGTGCAATGGGGAAACCCCTTTATGTTGATCAAAGAACCAAACAAATGAACATGATATCCAATGCTAGGGTATGCGTGGAAATCTCTGCGAAGCAACCTTCTTGTAGATCAGTTGAAGTTATCATTAATGGACTGGCTCGTTTGGTGGATATAGAGTATGAATGGAGGCCTGTGTCATGCCCAAAATGCAACACGTTCGGCCATAAATGTGCAAAGCCGAAGAAGCCTTCCATCCCTGTTGAAGTGTAGCAAGCTCGCTTAGTGAGTCACCTGTTATTCAAAATCAGGACCCATCCCCTACTTTAGAAGTGGTTGTGGTCTCTGGTAGCTCTGATGATGGATGTGAGATGGTCCAAACATCGAAGAGCTTGTTTTTGAGATGGCTCTTGTTCTGACTCCTATAGGGCCTAAGCATGGTTGGAAACAAGTAAAGGGAAAGAAGAAGAAAGCTGTTTTGGCAAAGGAAAGCGATCTGTCTATCTAGATACCTCCTAGTGGTGAAGGGCAGATTCTGAGATTGAAGGAGACTACCTTGGGAAAAGGCATGCTTGCTACTTCAACCCGAACGACCTTGAGAGGTTTGAAGAACCTTTCAAAGTCAGATGATGGCCTGTCCGTCCTTGGTGTGGATAGGCACATTCCAGCTAGTTCTTCCTTAGCCCGAGCTAGCTTTAGAGAGGAATCGGACAACTCCGCGAGCTTGGGCAGTAGCTTTAATGAGGATGACCTGCTATCTCCTTCTCCCTTGTCTCTGCGAACTCACACCATTTTGAAGCCGGAAACATGCAAGACAAGCTGCTATCTCTTTGCCCAAACCCACCCCCTGTTGCTCTCCCTACTTCGGCGCCTAGTTGGCGTAGGCCTAACAAGAGGAGGTAACCCTCCCTCCTTGTTTTTTGACCATGTTTTTTTGGTATTTGGAACATTAGAGGGTCTTGTTGGCCTGGTTAGGCAGGCGGGGGTTCATAACATGATTTTTTCAAATGAGTTGTGTTTTGTTGGCTTGGTGGAAACTAAAGTCCCGGAATCCCTCTTCATGTCCATCTCTATGAGGCTGGTGAGGGATTGGAGCTGGTTAGCCAATTATGAGTACTTCCCTAGAGGGAGGATTTGGGTTTGTTGGAACCCCCTCCTTGTTAATTTTGAAGCCTTCTCGATTAGTGACCAGGCGATCCATGGAGACTTGAAGTTTTTGGAGTCCGATGTGGCCTGTTGTGTTTCAATTGTCTACAGCCAACACACCTTCCTGGCCAGGAGATCGCTTTGGGAGGACCTTAGGTTAAAGAGTATTGCATTATAGAATTCTGTGTGGTTGGTGGTAGGCGACTTTAACGCTATTAAAGACCCGTCAAATAGATTAGGTGTTTTGCACACTTGGATTCCATACTTTGAGGAATTTGCTCAGTGTCTAACTCAATCAGAGCTAGATGATTTGAGGTATGTTGGCTTTCGGTTTACCTGGAAAACTTCTTCTGGCGCTTCTCGGTGATGTAGCTAGTATAAACACCTAGAGGGGGTGAATAGGTGTAAAAACAATTTCTCGAGATACGAAAGCAATATTAGGCAACCGATAGAAAGGAAGTACTTTTTTGCTTAATCAAAATGAATTACGATCAAAGTAAAGTAAAGAGTAGGGAAGAGAAGATTAAACACAAGGTTTATAGTGGTTCGGCTTATCCCAAGCCTACGTCCACTCTTC
Source organism: Eucalyptus fibrosa (assembly GCA_017140475.1). NCBI lineage: Eukaryota > Viridiplantae > Streptophyta > Magnoliopsida > Myrtales > Myrtaceae > Eucalyptus > Eucalyptus fibrosa. The sequence continues at coordinate 24,246,782 of CM029506.1, forward strand.
CACATTGATAGCCTATCGGCTGGATTTCACTATGAACAAAAGATGTTACAGCACAGCTTTTCCTTGATTCCACAGTGTAGATGTTCTACCACACTTCCTCAAGGTTTCTTGCAAATATAAACTCTCTTTTTGCGTACAAGATTTCGCTCAAATGAATTGACTAAATAACAATGAGCTTCAGACTTTGGAATTCTTCTATCGCGCACTTCTCGAACAATTTAGAACGTCTTCCTTATATACTCCTTTATGCCATCATACCCGTTGGCACTTACCAAAGGAATTCCTCCAATCTACCCGTTGAAGGGAATCGATTAGGAAGATCATTCGAGCTATTAAAGGAACATGTCGATAGCCCATCAATCATGTTCGCCCATACAATTAGGATCTCGGTTTCCATAAGTAGAACCTTCTACGAATATTTTGCCAATCAACGGATCCTTAATCTTCAAATCAATCTTGATCAATTAAAAAGGATTCTGTTATGTCATATTCAGCCAAGAGATCTTTTCCAGTCGATAATGTCATATCCTTAATAAAACATCCAGTTCTGGATAGCCTTTCTTCAACGGATTAGAAACTGTCAATGAAGATAGACTTTGAATCTTGAGTCTGGCTGTCCGGAGGTCTTTAGACTTTAAACAGTAGAGTCTGCAAACCTTTAGACTAAACTGATGAAAACGTTTTGTCAGCTTCAAAACATTTCAAGAAGATTTCTCCAATAATCTCCCCCTTTTTGATGGTGACAAAACTTTCCTATAGATTTGGATAACTTTGACCTGCAAAACATTTCTCAAACAAATATACATATCTTATAAAAATAAATGGCTAAATGAATAACACTAGAATCTGCAACCACAAAAAATAGGTTAGTCTTGAATATGATAAAGCCATCCATAAGATATCAATAGCAGTCAATAGTAGTCAAATCCAAATTCACATCCAGACATAAAATTAAAGTCAAATATCAATCCAAACCAAACAATCCAAACGATTAAAAATTCAAAGTTTGATTCAAATCTTGCACTTCTCCCCCTTTTTGTCTGCAGTAAAAAGATTGAGAAGAAAATGGAATAAAGTCAAGATTGCCTGGGAACGCAGACAAGCTGAAAATCTCCCATGGACTGAATGATCCCTTCTAGCCTTTTCAAGTCTTCCTTCAGTTGTGCAACCTCCTTACGCTTAGCATTAGCCTGAATCTGAATAGAGAGGGCTTGGATATGATCTTTCAAAGAAACTGAAGAAACTTGACCTGCATTCTGCAAGCTTTGAACCTCGCATCCCAAAGCATAAATTTGACTGCGCATCTCCAAGAGAATATCCATAATTTTGCGAAAATCTGCTGAGCTGTTGGTCTGCGTAGTGGCTTCAGCACGATCTGCAGACGATGGCATATCAGAATAATCACGCATATTTGGCGATGAAGCATCATGTTCTTCTTCAGGAAAATGAGAGGCATGAATGTCTTCTGGGTCGGCTGGAGAGCGGCTGACTCCCTCACTGGTAGTAGCTGACATCCCTCTTTTCTCATTATCTCCCCCTGTTTCCATGCCTTCAGGTGGAGAAGAGTGTTTTTCAGGCTCTCCTTCCTCTTGATTCATTCTCTCTTCTTCTTCTTCTGCTTCTTTTTCACCAAGTGCTCTTTCTTCTTCTTTTTTTTCATCCCTTGCCTCCTCAGCATCCTTTTCTTCTGCTTCTCTCTCCTCTGCTTCCTTCTCTTCTCTTTCTTTCTCTTCTCTTTCTCGAGTCCTTTGTTCTGAGTCTTTCACTGGAGCAGAACGGCTCAGGTGTTTCAATGCCATTGCAGAGATGGTGATGTCTTCCTCATCATCTTCATCTTCAACGATGAGAGCTCTCCTTTTCTTGGATGGAGCAACCATGGGCTCATTTCCTTTTCTTTTTGATGCAGAAGAGATTTGATGAGACTTTACAGGAGTCTTCTCCTTAAATTTCTCCAACGCCTTGCTTAGCTCCTTCGGACGCATCTTGGTCACCATTTTTAGCCCTACCACCATATGATCACACGATCGAGGACAAAGAATTTGTGGAGACTGAATGTTCAAATGTCTGAATAACTTCGTCACAAGACTTGGATAAGGAAGTTGACCTCTGTCTTTCACCACTGCTCTATACATGTGGAATATAACAGTGTGAGGAAGAGAAAACTTTTTCCCAGTGAGAATGGCATACATTAGCTTTGCCTCTAAACTTGAAACATCAGTCTTGGAAGTTGATTTCGGTTTGAGGCAATTAATCACAATCTTGTGAAGCAGAATGTTGAACGCACTCATCCTTAGATAGGAAATCTTTTCCTCTGTTCTCCTGTCCTTAACAAGTTCCAATGTAGCATGAGCAATAGAAACTTGGATCAGTTGATATCTTCCTCTCTCAACCCCTAACACATTTGCCAGCATATCCATATCCACTACAAAGTCTTGATCTTTGACACTAAAAGAGAATCTATTTGCATCCAGAAAACTAAGATTTGAATAGAAATAAGTAGTTAATTCAGCGTAAGCTTCTGTGGTGTCAGAACAGAATTGCTCAAGTTGAAGAAAACTAAACTTTTCTCTCAAGTTGACATTTACAGCATCTAGAAAATCAAAATCCACACTCCTAGGGTTTATCACCCCACGCTTCAACAATTTTGAGTATAGATCCTTCTGTTCCTTCGATCTAAACAATTCTCCCTTTTTTCCTCGATTTTCCGCCACAATACCCATCCTCGGTTGAAATTGGCTGTACAATTTGTCATCATCATTCCCATCTATCGGATTAAATCCCCAATCACGAGGATCACTTGGGATATTTGCAAGGGATTTTTCTGCCACCTCTTTACGAGCAATTCCCAAACTTTCCATTTTCCGCAAAAAGATATATTCATTCCCATATCCTTTGTCTTTAAGAAAATCATCGACGTAGTTCAATGGAGTACGAGTCCCTTTTAAAGCACGATAAATAAAGCACGATAAAGCTTATAAATAAAAGAGGGCCTTTGAACTCTTACAGGATCTGCGTCTTCGATGATTTCTTCTTCTTATTGATAACCAACATTTTGAGAACTAGGTGGTGGAGAATGATGCTACTGAGAATGTTGTGGGCTCTGTTGCTGATTTGGAGCCTCTTCTTCCTCGGTGAGATCGAAGTGAGTAGGCCCCTCACTCATTCGCTGTGGTCCCCTGCTTGCGATCCTCGAAGACTTTCTTGAAGACGACATTTTTCTCACTTCTTTAAAAGATTCCTTGCTTGACTTTCCCAAGAAAAATGACAACTTTTTCGAAGATTAGGCAAAAGAAGAAAACATGAATGGAAGATTGGTGCTTTTTAGGGTTTTTGGAGAGTAAAGCGAAGAAGAAGCAACAATGCATAATCGGTTAAAAAGGGGGCATACAGAACGTCATAAAGGAAGGTGAAAAGATGTCTTTTCAAAAAATAATTGCCTTTTTACGAGAAAATAGTCATTTCAAAACATAACTTCTTTTTCAAAAGGAAACGTTGCAATAATCACGTCAATTAAAGATAACAATAATAAGACACGGTTGATGATCGTACCTTTTCAAGATGAGATTTGGGAGAGAAAGAATAACTTACAGTCAAAGTCTTGTTTGTTTGAATCTGAGAGTCTCTAGACTTTAACTTCTTCAAACCTCAAAATGTTGAGTTTGGAACGAATAATTTCAAATTGATTTTTCTCCAAAGGTTTTGTGAATATATCCGCCAGTTGGTTCTTTGAATCAACATACTGAATTGAAATTTCTCCATTTTGAACATGATCTCTAATGAAGTGATGTCGAATCTCTATATGCCTTGTTTTTGAGTGAAGAATTGGATTTTTGGTAAGATTGATTGCACTTGCCGTCGCAGCTTAATCTTCGTGCATGAATCTTCAATTCCAAAGTCTCTTAACTTGTTTTTTATCCACAAAATTTGTGAACAGCAACTTCCAAGAGTTACATACTCGCTTTTCTTTCAGAGAGAGCTACTGTACTCTGTTTTCTTGAAAACCAAGATACTGTCCTGTCTCCAAGTAGTTGACAGGTATCCGAGGTGCTATTTCTATCAACTCTGTAACTGGCTAGATCTGCGTCTGAGTATCTAAGAAGAGTAAAGTCTCCTCTTTTAGGATACCATAGGCTGATACTTGAAGTTGAAGCAATGTATTTAATAATACGCTTTGTAGCATTTAAATGAGATTCTTTAGGGTCTCGCTTTGAAATCCGCACAAATGCAAACACTAAACAAAATGTCGAGTCTAGAAGCGTAAGATAAAGAAGTGAGCCAATGATACTCCTGTATAGCTTCTGGTCGACTTTCTTTCCTTCTTCATCTTTGTCTATCTTCAAGGAACTTGACATTGGTATTTCAGCCTTCTTGCAATTGTTTAGACCAAACTTTTTGATGAGATCATTAGCACATTTTTCTTGATGAATAAAAGTTCATTCCTTCAGTTGTTTCACTTGAAGCCCGAGAAAGAAGGTTAACTCACCCATCATGCTCATTTCAAATTCATCCTGCATGGTCTTAGAGAATTTTTTGCACAGACTTTCATTAGGAGATCCAAATATAATATCATCGACATATATTTGAACTAGCACAAAACTTTTGTTTTCTCTTTTGATAAACAGAGTAGTGTTTATTTTACCTTTCACAAAACCGTTTTGAATTAAAAACTTACTTAGCCTGTCGTACCAAGCTCGAGGTGCTTGTTTTAAGCCATATAAAGCCTTTTTGAGTCTGAAAACTGAGTCTGGTTTCCTTAAGTCTTCAAACCCAGGTGGTTGTTCCATATAGACTTCCTCATGGATGAATCCATTTAGGAAAGCACTTTTGACATCCATTTGGAATAGCCTGAAATTTTTATGACAAGCAAATGCAAGTAATAAACGAATTACTTCTAACCTTGCTACTGGTGTGTAAGTCTCGTCATAGTCTATCCCTTCTTCTTGCGTGTATCCCTTGGCCACGAGTCTTGCTTTGTTTCTTACGACCTTGCCTTTCTCGTCCATCTTGTTTCTGAAAACCCATTTAGCTCCAATAACAGATTTACCTTTCGGTTTAGGAGTCAATTCCCAGACATCATTGATACTGAATTGCCTGAGCTCTTCTTGCATGGCTTCAATCCAACTTTCATCATATAAAGCTTCATTTATGCTTCTGGGTTCTATTTCAGAAATAAGAGCCACAGCACTAGACTCTTCGCGCCTTTTGGATCTTGTGCGAATTCCTTCATTAATGTTGCCAATGATAAGATCTTTGGGATGATTGGACTTATGCTTCTAGTTGCTGGTTAATTTGTCGAATGATGGTCACTTCCTTCACTTGAGTCTTCAACAGTCACTTGTTCTTTGGTCCTTCAAAGTTTGAGCTGCTTCTTGAGATTTAGACTTTGTAGAGTCTCGAGCGGAGTTCAGTTCTTCAAGATGAGTCGAATAGATTCATTTTGTATAGAATCCTAGAATTTGACATTCATTGATTCTTCCACAGTTTGAGTCTTTTTGTTATAGACTCTGTACGCTTTGCTTGTGGTTGAATATCCAAGGAAGATGCCTTCATCTGACTTTTCTTCAAACTTATCAACTCGATCATTTGCATTTTTCATTATAAAACATTTGCAACCAAACACATGAAAATATGAAACAATAGGTTTCTTTTCTTTGAATAATTCATAGGGGGTTTTTTCTAGAATATGCCTTAGAAAAACTGTATTGATAATATAACATGCTTTGTAAAAACTGCTTCAGCCCAAAAACACGAGGAGATGTTGCTTTCAATTAGAAGAGTTCTAGCCATTTCTTAAAGCGATCTATTCTTTCTTTCCACAACTCCATTTTGTTCTTGAGTATATGGAGAGGAGAACAAATGCTGAAAATCGATTCATCACAAAACTTTGTAAAATCTTGATTTTCAAATTCACCTCCATGATCTGTTCTTATACTTGAAATAACATATCCTTTTTCATTTTGAACATTTTTAGCAAATTTTTCAAAGTAAGAGAAAGTTTCAGATTTACTTGCTAGGAAATACACCCAAGTAAATCGTGAGTAGTCATCCACGATTACTAGGCAATATTTCTTACCTCCAATGCTCTGTGTTCTGGTTGGTCCAAATAGATCCATATGCAGAAGCTGTAGTACTTGGTTAGTGGAAACTTGATTTATTGGTTTAAAGGAATTTCTTACATGTTTTCCCAATATGCATGGTGTACATAAGTCAGACTTTTGGTATGATAAATTGGGTAGACCACGAACAAGCTTCTTTGTTGAAATTTTGGCTATCTGCTTCATATTGATGTGCCCAAGCTTTCTGTGCCATAAGCTTGCTTCGTCTTGGATTGAAATTAAACATTGCGATTTATCTGGTTTTACATCCAAGAGGTAGATATTTCCATGTTTTCGTTCCATAAATGACTGAGTAGAGTTTTTACTGGTTCCTGAACATATACCCTCTTGAAAGTAGATTTTGAAACCGGTATCACATAGCCGACGATGCGAGCGGATTGTAGTTGAGTCATTCAACTAAAGAAACATTGCTTATTGTGAGGTTTCCAATCTTCACAGTTCCAAATCTCACAATTTTTCCTTTGCTGTTTCCTCTAAATGAGACTTTTCCACCATTTACTTGAACAAGTTTTATGAAGCAATTTGAGTCTCCTGTCATGTGTCTTGAGCATCCATTATCCAGATACATTTTACCTTTTTCTTGATAGTGACCTGCATTTAAAAAAGAAACTCAAACTTTCTTTGATACCCATCTTTTCTTGGGTCCATTCGTGTTAGTATGATATGCGGTTTTTGCCTATACTTTATTGATAGGTTTCCAAACCATAGGACATTCTTTTTCAAAATGATTTGCACTATTGCAGTTTGAACATCTGAGAGCATTGCGACCTACTGGTTTTACAAAGGTCCTTTTAAAATGATTTTTATAAGCATCTCTTAAGGGTCTTTGTTTGATTCTTTCCTTCACTTTAGGAAAATCAATTAAAGGAATGGTTTCAAGCGAGTCATTCCCAAACCAGATTTATTGAAATAAGGTCTTTGACCAGAAAGTATTTTTTCTAGTTTCTTAGATCATATAGAAAATATTTTGGAAATATTTGAGATATTATTTTTCAAGAATGCATTTTCTTTTGAAAGATTATCTTCACTTTCTCTAAAAGAAGAAACATTCATATCTAAACATTTCACATTTTCTTTCAAAACATTTTCTTGTTGTTTTAAGGTAGAATTTTCCTTTTTGAGTTCGGAAATCTTTTTGAGAGAAGTTTTAAGACTAAAACACAACTCATCAATGTATTTAGAAACTTTAATAGGAATTTTGAAGTTACTCACCTCAAATTCACTGTTTGAATCTGAGTCTGTCTCGGAGTTTGAATTTGAATCCGATTGTGCCATCAGACATATGTTGGCATATCATCATCACTTTCTTCACATTCTATATCACTCCAGGTTTCTGCTTTAAGAGCCTTTCGATACTTTTCAGCTTTTCCTTTCTTCTTCCTCAAAAGAGGACAGTTAGGTCTGATGTGTCCCTTTTTCTTACATTCAAAGCAGACTACGTCTTTATTTGATTCATTATCTTCAACAACTTAGTCTGTTGCTTTTGAAAACTTTGTTTCCTTGGATTGAATCTTCTTCATTTTCTGTTCAGCTTTCTGAATCTTCTTATCATTAGAGCAAGCTCCTCATCGTCCATATCGTCTTCAGAATCTGCAACATCATAATCATCATTGGATTTTAATGCAATGGATTTCTTACCTTTAGGGTCTTCGTCTTCATTAATTCGTTCCACTTCATAAGACTGAAGAGTTCCAACCAACTCATCAACAGATAGTGGCATGATTCTTTGGGCTCTCTGATTGAGGTCTTTATGTGATTCCAATCCTTGGAGAGTCCACGCAGTAGCTTGTTTACCTTCATGGGATCAGAAATTGGTTGACCTTGATTTTCAAGACCATTCACGATATCTGTAAAACGACTAAACATGTCAGTTATAAATTCTCCCGATTTCATTCTGAAGGCTTCGTATTGACCGAGGAGAATGTTGATTCTGATCTCTTTCACTCGATCGGTTCCTTCATAGGTAATATGTAATCTATTCCAGACTTCTTTAGCTGTAATACACGAAGATATTCTGTTATATTCAGTAGGAGATAAAGCACAATATAAAGAATAAATTGCTTTTGCATCAAGAGCTTGTCTCTTGATTATCTCTTCCTGAGTCATTTGACTAGACTCCACTGTATCTTTTCCTCTTTCTGAGACAGGTGTAGCTTTGGGAATGATTCCTTTTTCTACAACATCCCATTCCAGAGGATCCTTTGATTTTAGGAACGCCTTCATCTTGTTTTTCCATATGTTGTAATCCTTTCCATCAAAGTAAGGTGGTCTAGTATTGCTTTGCCCTTCTACCAGCCCTGAAGCCAACATACTAGCCATGGATCTTTAACTCTGAAGTAAAACACTTCAAACAAAGTGAGTACACAAGCTTTGATACCAATTGATATAGCTAGTATAAACACCTAGAGGGGGGTGAATAGGTGTAAAAATAATTTCTCGAGATACGGAAGCAATATTAGGCAACCGATAGAAAGGAAGTACTCTTTTGCTTAATCAAAATGAATTACGATCAAAGTAAAGTAAAGAGTAGGGAAGAGAAGATTAAGCACAAGGTTTATAGTGGTTCGGCTTATCCTAAGCCTACGTCTACTCTTCCGTACTGACAGCCTATCGGCTGGATTTCACTATGAACAAAAGAGATGTTACAGCACAGCTTTTCCTTGATTCCACAGTGTAGATGTTTTACCACACTTCCTCAAGGTTTCTCGCAAATATAAACTCTCTTTTTGCGTACAAGATTTCGCTCAAATGAATTGACTAAATAACAAGGAGCTTCAGACTTTGGAATTCTTCTATCGCGCACTTCTCGAACAACTTAGAACGTCTTCCTTATATACTCCTTTACGCCATCATACCTGTTGGCACTTACCAAAGGAATTCCTCCAATCTACCCGTTGGATGGAATCGGTTAGGAAGATCATTCGAGCTATTAAAGGAATATGTCAATAGCCCATCAATCATGTTCGCCCATACAATTAGGATCTCGGTTTCCATAAGTAGAACCTTCCACGAATATTTCGCCAATCAACGGATCCTTAATCTTCGAATTAATCTTGATCAATTAAAAAGGATTCCGTTATGTCATATTCAGCCAAGAGATCTTCTCCAGTCGATAAGGTCATATCCTTAATAAAACATCCAGTTCTAGATAGCCTTTCTTCGACGGATTAGAAACTGTCAATGAAGATAGACTTTGAATCTTGAGTCTGGTTGTCCGGAGGTCTTCAGACTTTAAACAGCATAGTTTGCAAACCTTCAGACTAGACTGATGGAAACGTTTTGTCAGCTTCAAAACATTTCGAGAAGATTTCTCCAACACTCGAAAGACAAGGAAGATTGATAAGGCTCTAGTGAACGTCAAATGGAGCCAAGATTTCTCTTATTCAGAAGCTTCATTCCTTGCGTTGGATATTTTTGACCTATTCTGCGGAGGAAGCCGTTTAAGTTCTCTGATTTCTGGATGAAGCATTTGGAATTCAGCTCAATTGTTAAGCAAGTTTGGGAAGAGTCGGGTCAAGGGGTTCCTATGTGCAGGCTTGTGAGTAAACTCAAGTTTCTTAAATCCCGCCTCAAGGGGCTTAAAAGAGAGACTTTCTCTAACATTTCTGCCAGGACATCGAAGGTGAGGGTCGCATTGAGGATCACTCAAGTGGGCCTTCAGCAGAACCTGACCAATGCTGAACTTGCAGATTTGGAGAAGACCCATCGTAGGACCTTCTTGGACCTTCAGAGTCAGGAAGAGTTCTTTCATAAGTAGAAAGCTAGGATCATGTGGCTTAAAGAGGGAGATCGAAATACTAAATTCTTCCATCATTATGTCAACAAAAGACAAATGAGGAACTGAGTTCTCTCGGTTATGGACTTCGATGGTAACCAAATCACCGACTTAGTCTTGGTCCAGCAGCATTTCGTCAACCATTTCTAGGCCCTGTCGACACCATGGAATGTGCAGGGGAGGCCTTTGATTCGGGAGATACAAGAGGTTGTCCGGTGTCTCCTAAAGGATTACCAAGTTAATTTTCTTGCCCGTCTTGTCTCTAATTTAGAGATTAGAGATACTATCTTTTTCCTTAGCTCGGGGTAAGGCCCCTAGTCCGGACGGCTTCACGGTGGAATTTTGCAAGCACCACTAGGATGTGGTAGGACAGTTGGTCACGACGGTGGTGAAGGACTTCTTTGTCACGGGTAGGCTCTTAAGAGAGATTAATAATACCATTTTGGTGTTGGTACCAAAGTTCCCTAATGTGGATGAGTACAAGCCGATCGCCTGTTATAATACTATTTACAAATGCATCACTAAAGTATTGGCCAATCGGGTGGCTGCAGTTCTTCAGGACATTGTAAGCCCCTTTCAAAATGCCTTTGTCAAGGGCTGGATGATAAGGGATAACATCCTCTTGGCTCAGGAACTCTTTTCTGGGTTTCATCTCGATCTTTACTCACCTAAGTGTGTAGTTAAAGTGGACTTTTGGAAAGCATACGACACGGTGGATTGGGACTTCTTCGAGCTTGTCCTCCTTGCATTTGGGTTTCCGAACCACTTAACTCAGCTCATTATGACCTATGTGCAAACTCCTAAATTTTTCATTGCCTTAAATGGGGAATTACATGGTTTCTTTGCGAGTGGTCAAGGCCTTCGTCGGGGGATCCCATTTCTCCCTACTTGTTTGCGTTGGTTATGGAAGTGTTATCCGGGATTCTCTATCTTCGATCGATGAAGCTAGAGTTCAAATTTTTTTGGAGATGTAAAGCATCTAGCTTATCGCACCTTTTCTTTGCGGACGACGTATTCCTTTTTTGTGAAGCTAATATGGCCTCAGTGTCTCTCCTCAAGGAAGGCCTAGAGATCTTCTCGGCTTGGAGTGATTTATTTCCAAATTCAAGCAAAAGTGAGATTTTCCTTGCAAGAGGATCGCCTTCTACAAGGAATCAAATCCTTATTGCCCTAGGCTTCCATGAAAGGAGCTTGCCAGTACGTTATTTGGGAGTGCCCATCATTACGTCGAGGCTCGGTAAGGCGGACTGTCGCGCTCTTGTTGACCATATTACAGCTAGAGTACAATCTTGGACCCACCGCTTTTTTTCATTTGCTAGCCGTCTTCAGTTAATCAGGTCAGTACTTCATGCGATTCAAGCCTATTGGGCTAGTGTTTTCATGTTACCTGTAGCTTTGTTGGACCTAGTTGAACAAATCCTGAGACAATTTCTTTGGAAGGGACCGAATTTGGGTAGAGGTGGCGCGAAAGTCTCTTGGGATGATGTTTGCCTCCCAAATGGGGAGGGTGGTCTTGGCATCTGTAGGCTTCGAGATTGCAATAAGCCAGCTATGCTCAAACATATATGGTTATCTTCTCTAATAAAGAGTCATTGTGGTGCAAATGGGTACACTCGACTTTTTTTAAAAATGAAGAACTTTTGGGTCGCCAAGAAGCCTACTCATTGTTCATGGGCCTAGAAGAAAATTCTTCAACTTAGAAGTGAATTCCGAAGATCTTTCATTTGGAAGATAAGGAATGGCCGCTTTGTGTCTTTTTGGTTTGATAATTGGCACCCTAGGGGTCATTTGAACCTTTTCTTCTCAGATTCTCTCATCTATAGCTCCGGGTTACCCAGGTATGTGATAGTGGCTCTTCTCCACAATTGGCTAGGCTACTAAGGCTGTCTTGGAGTCATGGGAGCACCCACTCCCGGTCCTTTCTCAGAACTAGGACCGTTTTTGTTGGATGGAGACGTTTTCTGGACTATTCATCGTAGGTTCGGCTTGGGAGACCATTAGATGAAAGAAGGCGTTACTTTCTTCTATGCTACCGGATGCAATCTTCTGTGGTGCAATAGGTCTTGGGGCACGAATCTCCGATGGGCCGTAACCTTGCTCTCGGGTAAAGAGTTCTAAAAATGCATGGTCCATTCTTCCTTTGGTGCTCTCTATCATATTATCTGGAAAAATAGAAATAGTATTCTTTTTAGAGAGGAGTCCCTGGTGGTCCCAGCCACTAAGAACCACCTTTTTAAAGTTGTCAGAGACAAGGCTGTCACATTCAAGAATGTGGAGGATAATACAAGGAATAGGTGACTACAGCGCAGTTGGGGTATTGATCCCATCATCTTCTCTTCCGCAGAGATTGAACCTCCCTCTCAACGTCGTAGCTGACTTCAGGCTTGTGGCATGCGGTCTTTCTGGTGCCGCAATAGACCATCTCTTTGGTTGACGGTTCTCTTTGGTCGACATTAAAGGCACCTGCTGCGAAGGCTGGATCGTTTGTTCCCCTTGGCCGATTTTTTGCTTGTATTTCCTTTGGGCTGGTTGGTTCTGTTGTGATTTGGTGTAGCCTTTTGGCTTGTAGTGCCCTTTGGTGGCCATTCTTTTACATCTTGGCACCCTTCCACTCATAATGGCTTGTCATTTTGAGTGTAAGTTTTGGTGCCGTAATCGCTTTGTATAGGTTGGTTTAAAGCTCAATATATTTATTACTTCCACCAAAAAAAAAAAGAAAAAAAAAAGAAAAGTTGTCTTTGGGTTAAGCCACTCAATTTCTATATCCCAAGTAGCTGCTAACCCAAGAACGATTTGAATAGAAGGCGTTTGTACCACTAGTGAAAAATTCATTTCAAAGTCAATTCATTCCTTTTGAAGAAAGCCCTTTACAAAAAACCTAACATTGTATCAAGGTCACAAGCTATATTTTTCAGTCTTTAAGTTGTTACACCTGCTTGTTTTTCAGTACTCTCTTGTCTTTAAGCGGCTTCACCAATTCAAATTGGTAGTTCTCCTGCAAAGATATGAGCTTCTCTTACATGGCTTCACACCACTCATTTATTTGGTCACATGACACAACCTCTTAATAAGTTTTGGCTCTCTTACATTAGTGAGTAACACATGCTTGTTCAGCAGATATCTTTGGAAAGGTTTGCCCTCTCTTGTCAATCTTCTTACTTGAGGCATGACTGGTTGTTCTTGTTCAATGGTCTATTCTAGCTTAACGGGCTACGTTCAATTATTTCACTTGTCTTAGTTGAAGAATCGACATTCTGTGTGGAGTCAACGGCTTCATGATTGCATGATTTCTTTGCAATTCCCCCATGATTTCCACCCAATATGACAGGAGGATTTGGGTTTAGACTTGCAGAGTGCTAAGTTGCTTTCTTTGACCTTTCTAACTTGTTGATATATTCAATAGTTTGATGCTCAAAGAAAATCACATCTCAGCTTTTAAAGATTTTCTTTGCAATTAGAACCCATAACCCGTAACCAAATTTTTCATGTCCATAATCTAAGAAAATACATTGCTTAAACTTGTCATTGAACTTGGATCTTTCATTTATTGGAACATGCATGGTTGCCTCCACAACACTTTTCATATTATTATGAGACATCTTTCCCACTCTAAACTTTTTGAAATATCCCCTTAAGAGCACTGATGGAGAAAGCTTTGATCAGTAAGAAAAACAAATGGAATGATTTAGGTAGCTTCACATGAAAGAACATACACCGAATCTGATTATTAATTGTTCAGTTCATTCTCTACGTTACTCTATTTTGTTGTGTTGTGTTCAGAGTAATCTTCTCAAGCTTGATATCAGGATCTTTGTGATAACATTTGAACAAGCCTCTATATTCTCCACCATTGTTAGCTCAAACACATTAAAATTTCTTTTCATCTTCTCTTTCCATGTTGACATGAAATTATTTGAAAGCTTCAAACACTTGGTTTTTAGATTTCAAAGTAAAAGCTTACACTTTCATAAAATAATCATCAATAAAAGTTCTAAAACATAATGCACCACCAAATGTTCTAGCATTCATGTAACAAAAATCAATGTGAACTAAATAAAGTACATTTGATGTCATGTGACAAGAGGAACTATGAAATACAAATTTAAGTTGTTTATATATATATATATATATATATAGATGAAAGCTTCAAGCCCCTTCATTTTGAGATTGACCAAGTCTCATATGCCAAAGTCCAACCGAGGAGTCCTCTATTGCATTTACCTCCTCCTTGATTAACTTAACTTGCACAGGGTAGAGATTGAAAGTCTTTTTGCCCTTAGCCACCATCATTGAACTTTTCATCAGTTTCTATTTGCCATCATAAAATATATTGTAGAAACCATCATTATCTAAGGCACATGTGGGAATGAGATGAACAAGAATGTTTGGAACATATTTGACATTTTTCGGAAGCAAATTACACACAACATCAGCTTCTTATTAAACATCTCATGCCAATAATCTAAGAAATATGACTATTGTCCATCCTAGCACAATTGAAATCGACGTTTCGATAGGATACGAAAGATTCATGCCTTGAGGCAACATGAAATGAGATTGTGGAGTCAACAATCCAACTAGTCTTGGCATGTAAGATTTACACAAGCATCGTTACAGATAAAGACAACATCATCGTTGGATGCAATTGCCATTGTATCTTCTTCCTCTTCTCCTTTCTATCTATGTTTCTATCATATGATTATCTCTCTTTGCTAACTTGCATTCCTTGGCATAATGTGCCGTCTTGTCACAATTGTCACAATTCACATTCCTCTTAGCCTTGATTTTTACCTTCCTCTTGACTTGCTTCTTTTATCATAATTCTGGAAATTTCTTGATTGATTTCTCCCTCTATTTTTCATGACAATAGCCTTCGAGTGAGAAGCATGATTCATTAATTTTCTCTTTGTTTCTTCATTGAAGTAGATTTCTTTACGCATGTCATAGAAAGCACACTGTAAGGAGCAGAGTTGTTTAATTCCACGACCAACTTATCCCAGCCATTGAAAAGTGCACCGAACAATAAACCTGCTTGTAGCTAGGGCAGCAAAATGTGTTCCAAACCCATCTTCTTACTCACATTAATGGGCTCAATTCGATATAGGCAACTCCGCTTTTTATTAAACAAGCTAAACTGGGTTGAGAAAAAAAATAAACCCTAGAAAACTGGTCAAGAATGGATCACTTTAATAAACCATGTTTTAACCCGTTTTTCCAGAGCCCACTGCCCAATAACTTGTTTCTAATTCCAGAGCCGAAACGGTCGAAGACTCGGATCCAACCCATCAAACCTCTCTCATTCTGACACCAGCCGGAGTCTCTTTGCTCGCTGCTCAATCGAATCCAGCTTCGCTCCACTCCCTCCGCTCCAGTGATCCGCGTCGCAGTCACTCATCTCCAGTGGCCCTCCGAAGATCCTAACTCAACCGTCTCTGGCGTCGCTGGCTTTGCGCACCTGCAGTGAGTAACTCAAATGTTGTTTTCGACTGTTCTGCTTTTGTTATAGTCTATATGTTCCTCAATCGCTCCCTCATTATGGTCGGAATTCGCAGCCTCTAGGACGAACTCGAGTACTGAATCAGTCAGTTTGATACTATGAGGATATCTGGACAAGCTCTGAACAATGAGCATCATGTTTCGTGTGTGTGTTTATCTCTGTTTCTCCGGTCTAGTGATGGATTGCAGCTATCTATAGTTTAAAAATGTAGGAGCGTATTTTGTTTGATGCGTGATTTGTTCAGTGATGTTTTGCTCATCATGGATCAGATAGAGAGCGAAGGTAGAGGAGGACAAGGAGGCATTGCTTTTGGGTATTATGTTGAGACAATTCTTAGCCAAATCTCCAGCCACTCTTACAAACATATGCCATTGGAAAAATGCGGATCAGATAAGAATGATAAATGGAGTTGTCAAACTGCAGATCAGAAGCGGTGTTGCAAGATACTTATCTGATCATTTGCGAAGCAGGCGATCGATGACGTTTGTTCGGTTCGTCAGATTTGCTAGTTGTAACGTTGTGACAGAGGTAAATACCCAACTTTATCTAATTTTTTTTGGCTTTCCTGTTCAGACAGGTTTTGATGGCATTTATATTTTCTGGAATTGCTTTTGCAAACGTCTCGGAGTAGTTGCAGGCAACCGATTGTCATTGGGATAAAAAGATCATCCTTCATAGGACTACTCGTCCAGTGCATATATCAGTTTTTGAGCTAAATGACTCCTAATAATTTGTCTTTTGCATTGTATGTATTCACGTACTTGCCGTATTCTTGGATCTAGTTCAATTAGAGGTTTAAGATGACCACACATTGAACAAAAGTTCATAGACTAGCATTGTCATCATACCTAGAAATTTTTCGAATTTTCCGTTGGCCCCTAATTGCTTTAGAGCAATTCCTTTTGAGTTCCTTGTGTGTGTGCACATAAGCGCTTTTTTCAGGTTCAAAATAGTATCAAGGTTTTTGTCAGATTTTCTTCCTGTGTTATCAGGGACTCTAATTCTCCAGGCTTCTTTAATCGAGAATATGGCAACTCTTTCCCAGATTTTCTCTTCCAATTCTGGTGCTATTGGATTGGTAACTTTGCTTGAGGACGTATGGAAGATTGACAGTTCTTGGCATTGAGTATCACCTTAGGGCGCAACTATAAATCCCGGAGGACTGATACTCTCTAGGAAAAGGTACTAGATAAAAATGTGCTTTATCAATATAGGTTGGGTCGGATAATAGTTGGGTCGAGCTTGGGTCACTAAATTTGCATATTATGAAAATGGGTCATGGGTTAAATAGGTCAATTTAAATCGGATCATTTTCAACTTGGCTCACCCATTTGACAATTCTACTTGTAACTCATCATCAAGATTAATTTCCAAATTTCTCAAATAATTCACATCTTAAAATTCTTTCAAGTGCTTGACATGGTGCTCATTTCCTTGTATCAAAAGTTTACAAGTCTTTTAATTAAAAATGCTTTATGTTGTGAGGAGAGCAATTGGAAGAAAAATACTATCATCAATCCATTGTCAAATAAAGCCAACCATTTTCGATTCATTCATTCCCATTTTTATCTTCCTTGTTTCCTTTTATCTTATCAATATAATATATCTTCTATCTGAGATTTTCAAATAAAGTAAATAGAGGCATTTAACTTAATCATGGTGCTACTAGTTTCATCCATTGCACTAGCTCTTATACCATTTTATTGGAGAGAAAGGTTAACAATTTACTGCTCAAACCTATTTTAGGACCAAATCTTTCTCAAAACTCAACTTTCTAATATCGAAGTAACTCCAACAGTAACTGGATACAATATTTCAATAATGTCATCCCCAAATCAGTAAATATAGTGTTGAAAAAAAGGACGAAGTAGAAAAGCGACACTCACAAAATTTTACATGGAAACCCCAATGTAGGAAAAATTACGGACTACTCAAAAACTTACTTCAATCAATAATTAGAGCAAGATACACGATATCATCTCTAGTCAAATAGCTAGAGGCTCTTTGCATGAGTAAAACATCAATATACAATCACTACAAAGGTAGCTAACTCAAAAATACAAAAAATATCTAATCACCACAGAGAAATTGAAAGACAATTCGGAGATAGATGTCAATGAACAAAAAAAAAAAAAAAAAAAAAAAAAAAAAAAAAAAATCAATCAACTTGTAGATCTTGATCTCATAAACGACATACAAAAATTTCAGCCAATTTTGACAAAATTTCATCATCGAGTCTGGACTATCTCTCTCTTTGAAGCCACGCTCTCGGTCTCTTTTCTCTACTTCAGCAAGGCTTCTCTCTCTCTCTCTCTCTCTCTCTCTCTCTAGGTCTATAAATAATGTTCGGCGCCTTTTCTTTCTTCTTTCCATCTTTTTAAGATGATGAGTTGAGCCCCACGAGACAAACCCAACCTAGCCCCATACCCATCATACCAAAGTTGATTCAAGATGTGGATAACGATCAAAACATAGCAGAAGCAACGTAAACCTTAGTCCCAAAGAAAAAGGAACATGGGCGATCAAGATCTTCGGACATTACATTCTAAATCTTTAATAAAGTTGAAGCTGAAACTTCGTATGCTCTCTCCCATTAATTTGTCGCGGCGCTCCCTCTCTTGCTTCCAACCAAGACTCGTGACGAGCATTAAGGTGTTCCCCATTTTATAAGCAAAAGAATTTGGCTAGATGCTCGACTGCTCGATGCTCATTATAAAATTATTTCCCAATCTTTTTTAAAGATTAGATTAGATTAGATTCGCCACAATTAGATGGCCTTCTAATAAATTTACATTGCGAAAGCGAATTAAACGCTGCAAATCTAATCTGATCTATTCTGATCCATAGGTTAATCTTGGTCAGGTCTTATTTATTGTTTTTAAATCTTGGGATTCTATTGACTTTTATTTGACGTGAAACATTTAAAATTATCCCATATGTATAAATATTGAACTGTTAATATGCCTACAACACTCCTCATGCATTTGCAAAATCAAAACAGCTTTTTCTTAGAAAAAAAAAATATTTGTAAAAAAAGGGTTCTTTTAAATAATCAACAATGAAGACAGCTAAGTTTAAAGTCTCGGCACATGACGAGAAGTTATTATATGACCTATGTATGTTCATGTGCATCGGACATTTTATTGTATAATCGATTTGAGGCCTGCCTGATTTAAGGTGAACGCACGAAATCGTTTTGATAAATAGAGGGTTTGAATCTCGCCGCGACTGTCTTTCCAAGTCTGAATACACCGTCCTTGGTGTTATTTTATCCGACTGCTATTGCCGTTCAGGACGTGGATCCTCCGCTCCGCACGGTGGGTACTTCCATCGGCACCTCAATAGATCTCTACCGTTGATTCATGAAAGTGAGGTTGCCACCGACGGCTGAGATTTATGAAAGCATCAAGAGGAGTCTCGCACAAAGCGCGGGACCTTTAGCACCCTCGTGCTGACGATGGAAATTGCATGAGCCGTATAATAAAATTTCGGGAAAAGTGGGAAAAGTGTTAAAAAAATCATAAATCTATTATATTGATATTAACTTAGACTTAAACCTTTTGGCTTAGAGTTAATATAGTTTTTTTTGGCTAATTTTGATTGGATGTTATGGAGTTAAACGCCAGGTGTCCTACAAGGCACATCCGATGTTGAATGTTGACATTTTTAATAAAATTTTAATAAATTTCTATATTTTTTCTCTCTTTTTTTCCTTTGGTTTCCTCTGAGGGTTAGCGAGGGATGGTCTTGCTAGAGCAAGGAACGCCCTCGCTACCAATGGCAAGGTCGGCCTTGTTAGGGCGAGGGCAAATGTCAACGAGGCTGCCCTTGCCTAGGCGATGCCTAACCTCGCTAGATCTGGTGAGGGTAGCCTTATTGGCTATATCCGGACGGCCGAATAAGGAAAGAGGAGAACAAATTAAGGAAAAAATTGAAATTTTTTAAAATAATACTAAAAATGTTTACACCAACGCCGCCATATATCACGTAAGATAGTTGTCATCTCCGTTAACAATATCTTAATCAAAATTAATTGAAGAGAATAAATTTATTTTGAGGCAAAAAATTTAGAATTAAATGAATATAATTAAAAGTTGATGGCTAAATTAGCGTCGTAGAACTTATCCGACACTCATCTTCCGATAAATGCCGAGCGAGGAAATTTCGCGCGGAGAAGGGGAGATTTGGGGGAGGGAGGGAGGGAGGGATCGGGGCCCGGGAATTTGCGTGAATGGAACGCCTTTGACAAGAGAGTAAATGAAGGCGACGGTGCGGAGACCGATGATGTGGGAGGCGCCTCCAGATCTGCGCCCCCTTGTGACAAAACCTGTCACAACCTTATCTTTAAATGACCGGGTGCTTCATCGGTGTTAACCCATTCGCAGGATAGCTCTAGGGAAGTGATGTATGCGAACTTTGTCAGCATAGTAATTTGCAGTTCATAGATAGTTGATAACAGAATGAAGGCTGCTGAGAAGTGCAAAAATTAAAGTCAGCTCGTCTTTTACTGTTCTTCATTCCTGTGGGGGTTGCTTATTTTAGTGGTACAGATGAAGTAACAATTTTGCCAAGTTGTTCAAATGTTCTTCTCCAATGTACCTCCCTTGTGTCATGCAATAGCCAATCCAATATTTTTCAGTCAGGTACATCTAAAGCGCCGTGTTTATGGGATCGTATCCTATGATAGTGATTTCCTCTATTTGTATATCAATTCTCTCGACATGTTTCGGTGACCCAGTGTTGGTAAATGGCATGCACATCTTTTCTTTCCTTTCGGGTCTCCACTGTTCCTTTTAGAGTGAACTGCAAGTTGCTTCCTAGTTTCCTGTCATATTCACGATGACGAAAAAGTGGAATGAAATATGTTATCTAGTCATATTCACGATGATATTTCTATTTATGCAATCGATCAGTAGCTAAAAGGAATGTTTTACTTATTCATTTAGTAGCTTTTTCATTTAGATGTAAGCCTAAAAACTTAGATTTGTCAGAAACGGAAAGGCTCATTGGAATGTCGGGAGCAATATTTTTAGCAAAATACATAGCTAGTGTTACATAAAAAGAGCTGGAGAAATTTGCAACGATTTTTCTAGGAGATGATCATTTAAAAGTTTCTAGACTTCCATTTTATCAACTTGTCAGTGGGATATTTACTTCCAATCTTTCGGCTGAAACAGATCCATTGAATTGAAATGAACAAACTCAATCAATGAAAATTAGTGCAAAGAAACGGGAACTTTTATCTTCTGGAAGATGCTGATGACAACAAGCGTATGATGTGTGTTAGCCATCTAATCTTGCCACGGAGATGGATGGAACTAAAAGTAAAAATTTGAGGTCTGCTCTGAATCGTACGGACAAGAAGTTGTCCCAGGAAAACCAAGACGAGACATGGGATTTCTACAGATGGTCACCATCTCAGCTCATGCAGGTCACGGTACTGACTAAACCTTATAAAAATCAATACCCTCTGTTGTGTCATGTGTCTTCAGCATCCGAGAATTCGAAAAAGGAAAAAGAAATAGAAAACGAGTCCGCAACGAGACACCAAGAGGCAGAGTTGCACAAGAATGGTATTTATAATCATGATGCAACTTCAACACATATTTGAGGCATATCTGGGGGAACACATATGAGCTCTAGTGATCAATCTCATACGTTCAGTAAAATAGAAGGGAATAAGAAAAAACGATGGGAACTGCATCATTACCATTTACAATGCACACCTGCCAAAAAGGGAAAAAGGAGGAAGGAGGATGAGGAGGTTGTTTGAAGATTTCTTGTTCATACTTTCTTGTCTTGAACCATGTTCTTCAGAGGCTCCAGAGAAGACCAAGAATTTTACCCTGAAGAAACAGCAATTACTTGAAGAGTCTTGCCATACATGTCATAGCCTGGTGAGGCTCGCAGAATCTGATCGTGTGAGCAATTGCTGATCAAGCCACCGCCAGTCACTGAGCAATGAGCATGTGCCTGCTGACGGCGTCACGTCAGTGTGCTCCAGTTGAGAAGCTTCACTTGGCGAGAGGTTAAACACAAATGGAGTGCGGTGGATATTCGAACCATTTCGTGACTTCTGCATCACGCACCGACGAGTGAATAATGGTTTCTTTGTCAACTCTCCCGCAGTCGGCCGATAACCATGAGTTCGGAGAGTTTTCAATGTAATATATGGGCCATAAAATCCAACCCATCTCTCTTTTAAGCCCAAGCCCAAGCCCAACCATTTGTCTTTCTCCGTTATTAGCTCGAGCGACAGAGCGTAAAAAGGAGGGGGGAGAGAGGAATCGGTGACAAAAACAAAGGGAAAATAAATAAGTGTCCATGAAGAAGGGAAAGAGGAAAGGAAGAAGGGAGAGAGAAATTCCGGCCTGTACATGAGCCAGGCACCCCCAACTAGCTGAATCAACTACAAATCGTAATGCCCGGTAAGTATTCAGGCCAATTATTTGTCCGATCGAAGTAATTTTGGAAGTTAGGGCACAAATTAGGAGCTATGCAAATTTTGAACTACCAAATTCGTTTAAGGAGTTTTTGGAATTGCGATTTTTGTGGAAATAGTAGTCTAGGGCATTGTTGATCGGTGGGGCTTGATGAAACTCGATTTCGAAGTTTGGATTGTTTGTAATAAATTTCCAAAATTTTGCATGCGACTTACGCATAACGGATAATACACGTAATGGCAAAAGATGAATGTACACCATAAATGAGCTTCTTTGTAGCGCTTAGGAGTTGATACATTGACGATTGAACGTGGTTTAGTAGAGTTTTTTGTTAGAATTGTGTATTACTTGGTCTTTAGTATCGTTTTCGATTAATTGATGGAAATGTGTGTGCGTCCACTCGAGTAACCATCATAGGTTGATTTTCGGCTTTTCCCAAATGAGTGATACTATTTTTTCTTTGAGTTTGTAAATGTATATTTCAAAAATGAAATGGATTAGTTATGTTATGAGTTAAGAAAGTGCATATTCCTTGCATAAATAGGATCGAGCATTTATTACCATTTGCGTATTACATGTGGAAATGTTAACTTTTGACTATCATTTAAATTGATTGCTTGCAAATGGATTTACGAAATCTTTTGGGAAAGACTCAGAAAAAGTTATTGTTTTTAAATATGGTTTATCAAAGGTTATATACCGATTTGTGAACTGATTTACGAAATTGAGTTTGAAATAGTTTGGGAAACATATTGTGATATATAAGATGTCGGGAAATTTCCAAAAAGGGACCCGAGTACCATCTTTTTCTTAAATAAGGGTCTAAAGTGGACCTTATTTCAAATAAGGACCGAAATGCCTTCATTTTCTCAAATAATGGTCTAAAGTGGATGTTATTTCAATTGAGGACCTAAAGTGGTTATGTTTATTTCAAATAAGAGCTTGAAGTGG
The DNA here is from genome assembly GCA_017140475.1 of Eucalyptus fibrosa. Lineage (NCBI taxonomy): Eukaryota > Viridiplantae > Streptophyta > Magnoliopsida > Myrtales > Myrtaceae > Eucalyptus > Eucalyptus fibrosa. The sequence continues at coordinate 24,269,564 of CM029506.1, forward strand.
CTATGTCTATTTCAAATAAGAACCCGTCTTTCTAGTGACCAAGGGTATTTTTGCCATTTGTCATTTTTTTCCTTTTTTTTTTTCCCATTTTTTTGGCTGGTTCTTCTTTCTCTTCGCCGGTGGCTAGCTGACCATTGGCAACGCCCACAACGGGCTGGGCGAGGGATGGCCTCTCCTGGGTATGGCGACCCTCGCCTTGGGGCCATTTGTGAGGTCGGCCCTCACTAGTCCCAGGCAAGGATGGCCCCATGGTGAGGGCCGACCTCACAAATGGCCCCTGGGTGAGGGTCACCATGCTCAAGTGAGGCCATCCCTCACTTGTGGCCAGCATGGGTGGCCCTTACCGGCGGGGGCGACCTTCGCTTAGCCCTCTAAGGGCATCACCGGTGGCCGGTCGACCACCGATGAAGAGGAAGAAGAAGAACTAGAAAAAAAAAAAAAGGAAAGAAAAAAACGGTGAAATGCAAAATGACAAAAATATCCTTGACTGGTTGGAAAATTTAGCCAGTCGGTGATTTGCGAGGTCGAGTCCTTATTTGAAACAAACAAAGCCACTTCAAGCCCTTATTTAAAACAACTAAGGCCACTTTAGGTCCTTATTTGAAACAAAGTACACTTCGGGTCCTTATTTGAGAAAATAATAACACTTCAAGTCATTTTTTGAAATTTTCCCAATTACCTATGTTAACAGAATGACTTGATTGTATCAATTTAATTAATTTTAGAATTTAATTACACTTTTTAAAAGTTATAAAATTCAACCGTGACAAATTTTAAAACTTCCGATAAACATATCTCATTTTTTAATAGATCAGCTAATTCATGGAGAGCTTCTATGGTGTATCTATTTTCCCCAAAACCTCAGATTATCAAGAAACTAGTTACAGAGCTAGAAATTTAGTCCGAGAGAAAGGGGCAGAAGACAAAATGATCAACAAAATTGGCTATATATAGAAGGACATTCCATTCACAAATCCTCTTTTAAATATATAAAATAATTTCCATTGCACCTAGCACAACTCAATCATCTACCCGTAAGTTATTCTAGAGGGTTACAATACCCATTACTTTATTTTAATTTGAAAAGTCTGGGTAGTGCTCATCTCCCAAAATGCTTCTATTATCTTAAATATAAACATCATCTCAATATCAACTGTCACTTTACTAAATTAATTTTACTAATTAAAGACCTTTTTTAAATACCATATTAGTTTTATTGTTTTTGAAAGACACTATAACTAGTTTTTTTTTTGAACGACACTAAAACTAGTTAATATGATATAATCTTGCTAGCTTCATTGGTTTTAGGTTCTCGGAAAAAAAGTCAATAAAAAGGTGGGTCAAGCCAGCTTGGTATGGGGCCTAAGCTATGTGGCATGCTTGGCTCGCTGGCACAGCCCATTGCAAGCCAAGCTAGTCAGACTCGTTTGTCATCCCTACACTGAATTAGGAGACCTATCTATATTTAAATACTTGATTGGATTAATTGAAATTAAATGTTTGAAAGGAAAAGATATATTGTATCAGGAGACAAAAAGTAAAATATATAATCTATTTCCAAACCCAAACCATTTGGTACTGGTAGCCAATAGTAGGTTTGGGTCGGCTTCACAGAAGTTCAACAACAAAAGGCATTTCGAAGTAAATTGTTTCGAACATATTCTTTTGGTTCCTGAGATTTCGATGTAGGCATAGGAAAATTTCATAAAGAAATGCCATTCTCGTTCTTGGTAATTAGGGCAAAGGCATTGAATTATCATAATTTGTATTAAACATATGGGCAGGATTTAGAATTCCCTTAATATTTCTCAGGTTGTGTCTTCTAGGTTAAACACCGCTGGAGCCAGAAGAACCTTTATCACGTTGGTCTTCATGAAGATAATCATCTAATACTTGGTAATGCACTTGAGGATGTTTATGGACTATAAGAAAATGTCACAACATCTTTTCTCGTGAGATATGAAAATAATATTTCGATAAACAAGTAATTATTTATTGATAATATTTAATAAGTGCCCTTACGTGATGCATGCGTCATATACTTACAAATAATAAATCCATTTGCGGACTCACATGTTGAACTCTACACCGGGTGCATTATTATATATTCAGTAAAACATTCTCTCTCTCTCTCTCTCTCTCTCTCTCTCTCTCTCTCATATCATTTAAAGATTACATAAGACAACGGCTAAATGTCGAAAGGAGCTGGGTAATGAAAAGTCAATGGACGCATATTCAAGGTTAATCTTAGGTAGATAAAGCCAGAAGAGGAAAAATTGAAAAATGACATGAATTTTTTGTCCACATACTCCTTGAGAGAATAAAAAATTTCAAATTCGAAGATACTGAGGTCAGTACAACATCATATTTAGTATTTACCTCATCATGTTGGCACATGTAAAATCCGCAATTCATGCACATAACTTTAGGAAGAAGGATAGTGAAGGAGGAACGAAGGACTTCAGTCAATGAAGAGTTAGAATGCTTATGGGAATGCAGAACTCAATACAGAAAGAGTAATAGAATGGAAAAGCTCTTGATAATTCCTTAGTACACGTTGCATTACTATCAAACTTAAGCGAAAATTGAGTTTGAATTTTAATTGTGCCGATGCAACTAGTGAAGTCAAGAAATTTGGTTCATGACCATGTAATCTTACCGAGCGCAAAATCAGATTGCTAACTATGCTTGTTCAGAAGCTGTGGTGTCCATGGAAAGTCTACCTAAAAACAATTCGGAGCACAATAGCCTAATTGTGAAGGAACTGCCTGTTTATTTTGTGAAGTAACAAGAGTGCTATTCACGCCGGAATGCCATTAGAGCTGCTATGACCAACTCGATCCTCCCAAAGTCTTGACTCTAGAGACCTCTCTAAGATTGAGATACTTCATTTAAGTAGTAGTTATGATTCAAACTAAATGTCTTGTAATAGTGTCAAACTCTCATGCTAACATACAAGACATGGCCGTTACAAGTCGTCGCCTCCTATCCTATTATTCTTTTGTTGGGAAAAAGAACGAAACTCTTTGACAAACGAAGAGATTTCGCATGTGGGTGAACACGAGTATATGTGGAAAAAGCGAGGAATGGGAGAAACTCAATCCCAACAGCAAAGCGATGCTCTTTAGGGTTTGACCAAAGTTATAGAGCATTCTTTTTTGGAGGCCGAAAAGGATGGGGAGCGGGGGGGATTGATCTACAAAATAAAGCTCAAAAGTTGCTAAGAGGAATGGAAGGTGGGGTTTCATGCATGTTACCATGCGTAGGGGGGTACCAACCTTATCGTATTTAATTGAAAAATGATGGGTCAAATCAAAGAACATGAAGTAGGGATGCATCATAGAATAAATATAACAATTGCCAACAAATTTCCTTTCTATCCAGCCAAATCCAAGAAGTAATATAAAGACCAAAAGGAAAGACCCTCAATTATTGTCTACTTAAATCAATTTAGTCCTTTGAGATCAAACATGTTATCCAAAAAGTGCATCACTTTCGTGAGCCTAAATTTAATAAGACAGAGAAAATTGGAACATATCGTACTTTCTTCTTGTAAAAAGGATATAAGGATATCCCCATATGTAAACCCGGAAATTGCTTAAGACATGAGATGCAAGAAACTCTTAGCTCTATTTGGGACATTGGGAAGAATGAGGGGAATGGAAATTTGGGTGGCAAATGTCGAAAGATTTTAAAGTTATGCGCATCTTCTCTACATTGTCCTCCCTCAAGTGTCTTCGAAACATCATTAGCGTCTGTTAAGAATTTGTCATATCACTTTGAGTCAATTGGTAAGTCACTTTCTCTCCAAGCAAGGGGCACTATAATAAGCTATTAGATCTAGAAGCTATCTCCTCGTAGTATGTAGGTAAAGAGGCCCTGTAGTTTTCAGGTCAATTCTTCATTTGCTATGTGGTGACTACAATAGTTGAGATCGAAAGATACCCAAATCCATCCCTTTCAAAGCTGTCAGCGTCATTAATCATGCATTTGATGTACTTCCATTGCATATGGAGATTGACATGATTTCCTAATCATCTTTCTCTATAAAGGACAATGAAAGATTGTTTTAGGCCTAATCATCCTCCCCTTGAACTTCTCAACAGCGTTTACGATACTTTCAACATCAGATGACGTCTATTTGTCCGATCGAATTAGGCAGACCATCCATACCGAGAAAAAAAAAAAACTCCTTGGCAAAATCACTTCCTCTCGATCTAGCTCAAAGGGTTCACTACAGATTGCATCAGCACTTGAGATCTCATATTTCTTAAGCACAAAGTTAAAATATTTTTCTCACCACGGAACCAATTAAACCCTAAAACAGGGTGACCATAGTCCATTGCAGATGTTGCAAGTATCTCTTCCTAGCGCGTCCTGTTCCATATCGCATGAGAAAGATCTCGACACATCCCCTATTAAAATTTAATTTCTTGAAGGATGGGATTCAATATCCAATAATCTGTTGAGAAATCAAGTGGATGTGCAAATAAAATAATCACTTTATTTTATATAAGCAATATTGCAAACTCTTTACACACACCACTCTCATACACCTCTCACACCTCACACAAACACAATTCTTGCACACACCCACTTACTCTCTATTTCTCTATACTTCACGCCACCTGCTCCCACCCACTCACACACTCACGTACACACTCCACTCACACACACAACACCTCTCGCACAAGACCCCCTGCACCCTACACAACATCCCCTTACACTTACTTCACACACTCAAGGGGCAAGAGCCCCTATTTATAGGGGACAAAGTCGGCACATTCACCGACTCTCCTCTCCCAATATCTCTTCTACTTATTATTATTTTATTGCAACTTGTTGGGTCAACAATTGCGGTTGAAGCTGAAGAATTATCTAGAGAGAAAAATCTGGAGAAGTGGAGAGCGAGAGAGGTCTGGGGAACTCCAGAGGGAAGGAGAGAGAGAGGCGGTGCTTTTTCTCAACATAATCTCCCAATAATTGGTGTGGATAACAAGAATCTTGTTTATGGCAACCCTAAATGCAATCCATGTTAAGCTAATCCCTTATAATAATACAATAGTGGAAAGATTACAACAGTGGTTTTTATTGTCAAGGTTTTTCATATAAGGAACATCATCAACGTTATTATTGAATAGCTTAAACTTGTTAGTATAAAAGGCAAGGTACTCACCTCCAACATGTTAGAAGAGCCGGAGATCGAGATTAATTTCTCGCACTCTTCTTCATTCGTCTTTACGTTAGCCTTCTTTCAGTGCGTGGGTTTAAATGTTACCGCAACGGACTTCTTACAAACCAAGCAATTCGAACATTAAAAAAAAATTATTGTCATCCCTACTTTACCAAAGAGGACAAGTGTCGAGGTTCTTTACACGCACGATACATATGCAGGTACATAATTAAAGGGACACGGCATCGATGCCAGGGTTTTAAAGTACCTCATCCGTCGGAAATGCGGATGGGACCAGGTTCTCAATTGGACGTTCGGCTAAAAAGTGCTTGGCAATTAGGTCCTATATAGAATATAGATGCATGTTGCACATCCATGTAATGTTTCTCCGACAATGATAAAGCATAACCCAACAACACTTTCTCTCCTCTATGGCCCCCCTTCAAACACCTTTAAAAGTTACAGATCCCCAACTTTTCTATCCCGACAAGTAGAGAATTGGATAAGATCACTACGGTACAAGCTTGGAGGCTATCGTTCAGTCCAAACACAACGTAATTTCAGGTTTTGTGCATCAGACTTGTAATCATGAAACAAGACGATTACTCAACATCATCCAGACATTATTTCAAAGCCATTTGTCCTATGCTGCTGCTGCTGCTGCTGCTGCTGCTGCTGCTGCTCTCTCTCTCTCTCTCTCTCTCTCTCTCTCTCATATGACCATAGATTGATGATAAATTATAGTTAATTGGCAATAAATTAAACGTAATTAGTGGAGGGAACAATGAGAAAAGAATCGAAGATCCACTGGTAAGTGATGAGTATTTTATTTCTTGTCGAGTTCGAGAATCACAATAGCATCAGCATGGATCAAATCTGTATTACTCCTTGGCGATATGCAAATGGGACTCATGAACTTTTTCGTCCCATCGCTTTATTTCGAAGAGAAACTAATGATGATTTGTGCTACGGTTTCTCTTTTAGTCGTTTTTATTAAATCATTTCCGTAAGAAATGTGTTATGCAATCCACGTTGAATGACCTACGCAAATAAAAAATTAGTATTACATGAAACACCCCACAATTTGCTTTTTTCTTCCAATGTCTAGGCTATTTTATTGAATCATTTTAGCCATTCGAAATTAACCAATCTGGAATCGTTTCGCTTTTTGAACGTGAATTACCACAAATTAACCGGAAGATTATCTAGAAAGTTAAGGAATCCGATTCTCACTCAATTCAGGAGACCTTTTTTATTCGCGAAACTATCTTCATTATTTAGCATGCGAAGCGTATCTCTGGCAGCTAAGAAGCATTCACGCATGCGGCCACCAAAATTCTTAATCCATTGTCTGCCAGTCAAATCTAAGTCATTTCATTCAATGAAATTGTCACAATCTTGTTGACTATATTATATGCTGAGAGAGAGAGAGAGGGAGAGAGAGATGGAGATTGGCGATCAATCTAAAGCGTTGAAAGTTATACACAAAGCCTTTGATCAACTATATCTTCTCTGCCCACCAAATTGCTAATAGCATCACCCCCTCTTTCTCTCAAACTAAGCTTCAAAGGCCTGAAGTCTCCACCATGGTTAGCTATACTTCAACTCCCCCTCTCCTCCCTTCTCCTCCCACCCCCCCCCCCCCCCCCCCCCCACTTCTCTCTAGTATGACCATCTTTCAATGCGTTCATGCAGGAGGAGGGAAAAGCTATAACTAAGACAAGCGACGACTCTTTAGGCTCATGGAAGAAAGGAAAAGGAGGATTCCGAGCTTCCACATTCATTTTCGGTAATTACAATCGATGCGTTAACTCCGATCATAACATCCCTAGTGAAAAATCGTAGATTTTATCGGACCTCTTAAGTTATTGATATATGTGCAGTCCCGTATCAACAGTCTTTTTTATGTCGACATTAGCAGAAGTAAACATCTTCAGTTTTTCGTGGTTGTGAGCCGTCATCGTGTATTGGACTTGACATTGTCCCCTTCTTTTTTTCACTCGACAGTCATGTCGGGGCTCGACAACATGGGGTTCGTCGCGAACATGGCGACCTTGGTTCTATACTTCCTCTACGTGATGCACTTCGATGTGGCAACTGCTTCTAACACTTTGACCAACCTCATGGGTTCAACCTTCTTGCTCTCGCTCGTTGGTGGCTTCATTTCCGATACCTACTTGAGCAGATTCACGACATGTCTTATTTTCGGAAGCATCGAAGTTTTGGTATACTGATATTCTTCATTTGGGATGACTCTGACTTTTGATTTCAGCTATAACTCTAGGATCGACTCTGTTTCATGGTCTAGTCTAGCTTAATGCCTTGTGACTTGCGCTAAATTGCATGCAGGGTTTGGCAATGTTAACCATTGAGGCCCATTCCAAGCATTTACACCCGGACCCATGTGGGAAATCAAGCTGCATCCACGGAGGGACAGCTACTTACTTCTATGCCACCCTCTGCCTCTTGGCCCTCGGCTACGCTGGTGTCCGTGGTGCGTTCCCCGCGCTTGGAGCCGATCAATTCGACCAGAGGGACCCTACCGAGGCTGGCGCTCTCGCCACCTTCTTCAACTATCTCACCCTCTGTACCACGGCCGGTGCCACCATTGGGGTCACGGCCATCGTGTGGGTCAGCATGAACAAAGGTTGGCAATGGGGTTTCTTAATGGCAACAATCGCTAGCTTTATTGGCTTTGTCGTTTTGGCTATGGGAAAGCCATTTTATCGCCTGCAGCGGCCCGGAGATAGCCCACTCGTCCGAATTTGGCAGGTATAGTTATTGGGTTCCTTCTTCGATTAGTACTAGGAGAGAAATTTTGGCACCAACGACATGCATGTGCACCCATTAATCTCTACCGTATGTGGTGAGATCTTAAAGTTACCGCAACGAGGTACATGTGCAACATGTTTGGAATACAAAAGGTTACTATATAACATGGGTTTATGCGATGTAGTAAACTGCAATACGGTCTCTATTTACATGAGCCAAAAACTAGGCGAATCCGCCACTTGAATACCATTAGATCGAGCAAGATCCAGCGGGACACCTCTGCTTGGTCTGGCTAATTTATTTTCATAAATAGATATCTAAGTAGGTCGAATTCAAGCCCACAATAAAAATTTATTGCGTCATTCTTGTAAATCAATCTTGGTATATGTAGTCCATTGAAAAAGCAGATTAGAGGATGGAACTCAAGTTTGTTGCTGTCATAATCGGACAGGTTGTGCTTCTGGCTATCAAAAACAGGAAGTTGCCTTTACCAGAGAATTCAGCTGACTTGTATGAGATCGGCGACAAGGAGAGCAGTGCCTTAGCAGGGGCCAAAATCGCTCATACCGACCAATTCAGGTAAAAACGCGTTAATACAACATCGATCGACGAATGTTAGATTTATCCCAACGCCTATAAATAATTATCGAGCTGAAGGCTCGGATGTCGATCCATAGTTTGGCAATGCGAATGACTGCTTGATCTTATGCTCGGGAGCAGGTTCCTAGACAAAGCAGCAATCTTACTGAAAGAATCAAAGCCTAAGCCCTGGAAAGTGTGCACAGTGACCCAAGTTGAAGAGGTCAAAGTCCTGACCAGGATGCTTCCAATCTTGGCCAGCACCATCATCATGAACACATGCATGGCCCAACTCCAGACCTTCTCGGTCCAACAGGGCCAGCTCATGGAACCGCACCTTGGGACCCTCAAGGTCCCGGCACCGTCCATTCCCGTCATCCCTCTTCTCTTCATGTCCATCCTCATCCCGATCTACGAGTTTGTATTCGTCCCCTTCACCCGCAAGGTCACAGGCCACCCGTCGGGCATCACGCAGCTCCAGCGTGTTGGGGTCGGCCTTGTCCTGTCCGTGATCTCCATGGCCGTTGCTGGGATTGTTGAGGTCAAGCGACGAAACGAGTTTAACAAGACCCCTCCCCATGTCATTAGCCTCTTCTGGCTGTCTCTGCAGTATGGCATCTTCGGGATCGCTGACATGTTCACGCTCGTCGGGCTGATGGAGTTCTTCTACAAAGAGGCGCCGGTCGGGATGAGGTCACTCTCAACGTCGTTCACTTGGCTCTCACTGTCCTTCGGCTACTTCTTGAGCTCCATCTTTGTGAACATCATCAATGCGGTCACCGAGAAGATCAGTCCTAGCAAGCAAGGATGGCTACATGGCCTGGACATCAACAAGAATAATGTCAATCTGTTCTACTGGTTCTTGGCCATCCTGAGCACGCTCAACTTTGGAGTATACCTGCTCGCCGCCTCTTGGTACAAGTACAAGATGGACGACCCTGCTGATTCAGAGGTGGAATCGGGGGCCACGGACGGCATGCCTCTAATTGCAAGCAATAAGCTGACGACCGACCAAAGCACTCGGAACGACCTGTGATTAATCCTGTTGCCTTTGCCGCCAAGCCTGTCACTAAAGAGGATAATGCTGCGGAAATAACGGAAACTGCTGTTGAAGGTGATCATGTAAGTTAGGTGCAAAGCACAATCAACTGCAAGATTAAGATTGGTATATTGGGAATTAGATTGTTCTCTACTCTGCCTTTAGTTATGGTTGGGCTGACGTTGCGCGTGGTGTGCCGTGATCAGTCAATTGCAGCTTATCGGCACACCCTTGGCTTGGATTCTGAAGTTAAATTTTGATATAGCTTTTCGGTTTCTATATAATTAAAAGCCGCTTTTACAAAGTCTCCGGTGTTTCTTCATTAATCATGTCTACATTGCCCTTCGCAATTGTGAAAAGACATGTCTCTGGGAACTCTGTAATTTCTAATATTACCTGATTTTTCATTCATTTTTTCTGCTATTTTAAACTGTCTTTCCACTTTCATAGTCCATCTCCGTGCTCGAGTCAGAACTCTGAAACCATCTAACTGGAAAGCCAAAAAGCATGCACAACACTTGTGCAGCCGAGACTAAACAGAACGCTTGGAAAGCCTCGACGAACCCAAGGCAAAATCCCGATCTCCGAGCACCACCAGACCGGAAAACCACAAATCAAAGACTAAACAAAATAACTCCAAAAACCAGGATTGATGGATCGAGAAAAACCATGATAATAAGATCAACCCGTGGTTGCTAGGGGAGAGCTCTAGGAGTATCTTTTCGGTGGAGTTTAGTGTTTAAGGTCTTAGGGTTTGTTAAATGTTCTTATGACGAGGAACGTTTACAAAATGTGCATTGACGCTTATGGGGAGTGCTTCCACGTGAGGTTTTTGTTGTAACCAGTTTTTATTGGTCTTTCCTTATGTCGATGAAAAGGGGGCAATAATTTACCACTTTTAAACTTGTTCATGATCATATCTTTCGGAACTCAACCAACTAATATTAAATTAACCCCAGCAGCAACCAGTCATGATATTCTAGCAACATTAACCCCAAACTAGTAATTATAGTTTTGAAAACAAAAAAGATGAAGTGGAAAAAAAAAACAACCCATAAATTTTACATGGAAAACCCAATGCAAGAAAAACAGGAAAGCGTTTAAAAAACTTCCACCAATCATCAAGAGTAACATGAATAGTTCATCATTTGTCACACATCTTGAGAATCCTCACATTAGCAAAACATCAATACATATTCACAAAGGTGGATTAATCCGAAGAAGCAAGAAAGATCAAACCGCTCCTGGTGAAATTGTGAGACAATTTGGAGAAGGATTTCAATGAAGAAAACTTATCAACTTGTAGATCTTGAACTCACTAATAACATATTAGTTTCAGCCAATTCCGACAAAGCTTCACAATCAAATCTAGACTACCTCTTCAAAGCTATACTCTCTGCCTTTTTTCTCTGCTTCAGCGAAAGCTCTTCTCTCTCTACCTCTATCAAAAACTTCATCATCTTTTCTTTTCTGTTTTTTTTTTCTTTTCAAAATGATGAGCCAGCCCCCACAAGGTGGACTCAGCCCAATAATTCTCATCCTTTGCCTCATAAGTGAAGCTCTATCATGCCCGCTTTATTTTTGCAAGAATCTAATCTCATCATGGGCAATATTTTAATCATCATATTGTTATTGGAGTGGACTTACTCAACCAGCCTTCTTATCTAGTTTCTCTTAGATCCAATAATATTTCACATCAATATATTTTGATCTTGAAAGTAACATTGGATTTTTTGGTAAGGTAGATAGTGTTTGCACTATCATAACATTTCTCTCACTTCAAATCAAAATCCCATAGAAATTTCTTCATCCATAAGAGTTACTTAACTCATTCGGTAATTACAATATACTATGCTTTAGTTGTAGACAAAGCAACACATTTTTACAATTTTGATTGCCATGAAATTGCGCTTGTCGCAAAAGTCATCATGCAACCTATGTGAACTTTCGAGAGTCAATGTCAACAACATAATTTGCATATAACAATGAGCTTCCTGTTTTCACAACACAAGTAGAATTTGGAAGTGCCCTTAGGATAACTCAAGATCCATTTTTCAGCGGCCCTATACTCTTTAACTGGATTTGAGAGAAACTACCTATAACACCAATTGCATAAGCAATATCTAGTCTTGTACAAACTATGACATACATTAAACAACCCATGGCTAATGCATAAGTAATTTCCATAATCTCTTCCTTCTCTTTCTCACTCATAGGCAACTTGAAGTGCCCAGCAAGTGGAGTACTTACTTGTTTGCATTTCCTCATATTGAATCTCTCAAGCACTTTTCAATGTTTACCAAAGTTTTATGTTCTTCTGAATACAAGTAATTCTCATGTCAAGTATTTGCTTGGCCAACCCTAAATCTTTCATCACAAAAGTTTTACTCAACTCATTTTTCGAGCTTTTGATTTTCTCAAAATCATGACCAACTATCAATATGTCATCCACATAGAGTAGGAGGATAATAAACTCATTTTTTGAGAATTTTTTTTGCAAAGACACAAGAATTTGAATTGATCTTACCATATTTATGATTTTCCATGAATGATTTAAATTTCATGTATGACTGCCTTGGCACATGTTTATGACACTATAAGCTTTTCCTCAACCTAAATATAATATGCTCCTAGCATTTAGCTTTAAAACCTTTCAACTATTCTATATATTTTTCTTCTTCCCTTTAAGCTCACAGAGACAGCACTTAAACATGCTTGGGGGTCGAAGTTGCTGGAAGTAATGACGAATGACCAAGGCTTTTTACTTCTTCTGAATTCTAGACCGTGACTTTCGATGAAAGATCTTGGAGGATGGCCCATTTACAGTTGCAAGGGTTCCACTTATTCTGTAGCAATGGAAGCCTTTGATGGAGTTGAAGAGGGACAATCACTCCATTGCGCTGGTGTGGATAAGATTGAAGAATACCTTATGAACTCTGGTTAGTACCGGGGTTAAGTGTTTTCGCTAGTGCAATGGGGAAACCCCTTTATGTTGATCAAAGAACCGAACAAATGAACATGATATCCAATGCTAGGGTATGCATGGAAATCTCCGCAAAGTTGTAGATCGGTTGAAGTTATCATTAGTGGATTGGCTCGTTTGGTGGATATGGAGTATGAATGGAGGCCTGTGTCATGCCCAAAATGCAACACGTTCGGCCATAAATGTGCAGAGCCGAAGAAGCCTTCCATCCCTGTTGAAGTGTAGCAAGCCCGCTTAGTGAGTCACTTGTTATTCAAAATCAGGACCCATCCCCTACTAAAATTAGGACCCATCCCCTACTTTAGAAGTGGCTGCAGTCTCTGGTAGCTTTGATGCTGGATGTGAGATGGTCCAAACCATCGAAGATCTTGTCTCTGAGATGGCATTTGTTCCTACTCCTATAGGACCTGAGCATGGTTGGAAACAGGTAAAGGGAAAGAAGAAGAAAGCTGTTTTGGCAAAGGAAAGCGATCTGTCTATCCAGATACCTCCCAGTGGTGAAGGGTAGATTCTGAGATTGAAGGAGACTGCCTCGGGAAAAGGCATGCCTGCTACTTCAAGCCGAACCACCTTGAGAGGTTTGAAGAACCTTTCAAAGTTAGATGATGGCCTGTCCGTCCTTGGTGTGGATAGGCACATTCCAGCCAGTTCTTCCTTAGCCCGAGCTAGCTCTAGAGAGGAATCGGACAACTCCGCGAGCTTGGGTAGTAGCTTTAATGAGGATGACCTATTGTCTCCTTCTCCCTTGTCTCCGCAAACTCACGCCATTTTGAAGCTGGAAACCATGCAAGACAAGCTACTGTCTCCTTGCCCAGACCCGTCCCCTGCTGCTCTCCTTACTCCGACGCCTAGTTGGCGTAGGCCTAACAAGAGGAGGTAACCCTCCCTTCTTGTTTTTTGACCATGTTTTTTGGTATTTGGAACATTAAAGGGTCTTGTTGGCCTGGTTAAGCAAGTGAAGGTTCATAACTTGATCTTTTCAAATGAGTTGTGTTTTATTGGCTTGGTGGAAACTAAATTCCCGGAATCCCTCTTCACGTCCATCTCTGCGAGGCTGGTGAGGGATTGGAGCTAGTTAGCCAATTATGAGTACTCCCCTAGAGGGAGGATTTAGGTCGGTTGGAACCCCCTCCTTGTTAATTTTGAAGCCTTCTCGATTAGTGACTAAGCGATCCATGGGGACTTGAAGTTTTTGGAGTCCGATGTGGCCTGTTGTGTTTCAGTTGTCTACAGCTAGCACACCTTCCTGGCCAGGAGATCGCTTTGGGAGGACCTTAGGTTAAATAGTATTGCATTACATAATTCTGTGTGGCTGGTGGTAGGCAACTTTAACGCTTTTAAAGACCCGTCGAATAGATTAGGTGTTTTGGACACTTGGATTCCATACTTTGAGGAATTTGCTCAATGTCTAACTCAATCAGAGCTGGATGATTTGAGGTATGTTGGCTTTCGGTTTACTTGGACAACTTCTTCCGGCGCTTCTCGGAAGTCAAGGAAGATTGATAGGGCTCTAGTGAACACCAAATAGAGCCAAGATTTCTCTTATTCGGAAGCTTCATTCCTTGCGCTGGATATTTCTGACCATACCCCTATGGTAGTCAAAGTCTTTAGCCCTCTTCTACGGAGGAAGCCGTTTAAGTTCTTTGATTTCTGGATGAAGCATTCGGAATTTAGCTCAATTGTTAAGTAAGTTTGGGAAGAGCCGGGTCAGGGGGTTCCTATGTACAAGCTTGTGAGTAAACTCAAGTTTCTTAAATTCCGCCTCAAGCGGCTTAAAAGAGAGACTTTCTCTAACATTTCTACCAGGACATCGAAGGTGAGGGTCACATTAAGGATCACTCAAGTGGGCCTTCAGCATGACCCGACCAATGCTAAACTTGCAGATTTGGAGAAGACCCATCGTAGGACCTTCTTGGACCTTCGGAGTCAGGAAGAGTTCTTTTATAAGCAGAAAGCCAGGATCAAGTGGCTTAAAGAGGGAGATCGAAATACTAAATTCTTCCATCATTATGTCAACAAAAGACAAATGAGAAATGGCGTTCTCTCGGTCATGGACTCTGATGGTAACCAAATCACCGACTTGGTCTTGGTCCAGCAGTATTTCGTCAACCATTTCTAGGCCCTGTTGACGCCGCAGAATGTGTAGGGGAGGCCTTTGATTCGGGAGATACAAGAGGTTGTCCGGTGTCCCCTGAAGGATTACCAGGTTAGTTTTCTTGCCCATCTTGTCTCCGATTTGGAGATTAGAGATACTATCTTTTCCTTAGCTCGGGTAAGGCCCCTAGTCCGGACGGTTTCACAGTGGAATTTTGCAAGCACCACTGGGATGTGGTAAGACAGTTGGTCACGGCGGTGGTGAAGGATTTCTTCGTCATGGGTAGGCTCTTAAGGGAGATTAATAATACCATTTTGGTGCTGGTACCAAAGGTCCCTAATGCGACATCTATGGATGATTACAAGTCGATCGCCTGTTATAATACTATTTACAAATGCATCACTAAAGTATTGACTAATCGAGCGGCTGCAGTTCTTCAGGACATTGTAAGCTCCTTTCAAAATGCCTTTGTCAAGGTCCGGAGGATAAGGGATAATATCCTCTTGGCTCAGGAACTCTTTTCTGGGTTTCATCTTGATCTCTACTCACCTAAGTGTGTAGTTAAAGTGGACTTTCGGAAAGCATACTACATTGTGGATTGGGACTTCCTCGAGCTTGTCCTCCTTGCATTTGGGTTTCCGAACCACTTAACTCAGCTCATTATGACCTATGTGCGAACTCCTAAATTTTCCATTGCCTTAAATGGGGAATTACATGGTTTCTTTGCGAGTGGTCAAGGCCTTCGTCAGGGGATCCCATTTCTCCCTACTTGTTTGTGTTGGTTATGGAAGTGTTATCCGGGATTCTCTATCTCTGATCGATGAAGCCAGAGTTCAATTTTTTTTTTTTGGAGATGTAAAGTGTAAGGACCTGGGCCTCACCGTGTGATATTGTCCACTTTGGGTCACCCGCCCTGGCGCGGACGAACTACCATCCCAGCCACGGTATTTTCCCTCACGGTTTTAAAACACGTCACACAATTAAAGGGACCCAAGCCTTATAAACAAGGCCCAAGACTCCCCCTAAGGGATGTGAGACAGGAGAAATGCCCTTAGCCTTGCCCGCGTACTGCCGAGGCGATCTTAGTCCGTCCCTCCGTACTACCCCCGGTCCGGGTCGTCACATAAAGCATCTAGCTTATCGCACATTTTCTTTGTGGACGACGTATTCCTTTTTTGTGAAGCTGATATGGCCTCAGTGTCTCTCCTCAAGGAAGGCCTAGAGATCTTCTTGGCTTGGAGTGATTTGTTTCCAAATTCAAGCAAAAGTGAGATTTTCCTTGTAAGAGGATCGCCTTCTACAAGGAATCAAATCCTTATTGCCCTAGGCTTCCATGAAAGGAGCTTGCCAATACGTTATTTGGGAGTGCCCATCATTACGTCAAGGCTCGGTAAGGTGGACTGTTGCGCTCTTGTTGACCGTATTACAACTAGAGTACAATCTTGGACCCACCGCTTTCTTTCATTTGCTGGCCGTCTTCAGTTAATCAGGTCGATACTTCATTCGATTCAAGCCTATCGGGCTAGTG
The DNA here is from genome assembly GCA_017140475.1 of Eucalyptus fibrosa. Lineage (NCBI taxonomy): Eukaryota > Viridiplantae > Streptophyta > Magnoliopsida > Myrtales > Myrtaceae > Eucalyptus > Eucalyptus fibrosa. The sequence continues at coordinate 24,285,733 of CM029506.1, forward strand.
TTTTCATGTTACTTGTAGCTTTGTTGGACCAAATTGAACAAATCCTGAGACAATTTATTTGGAAGGGACCAAATTTGGGTAGAGGTGTGTCGCGACCCAATTTTTTCGGTTTTGGACCACCTAGGGTTTGGCTAATGGATTGTTAAGCCTGGACTTAACTCGGGCTCTCCCAAGCCCATACCAATTCGCGACTTAGGGTTCAAGTTCTTAACATGCAATTTTTTTAATTAGGAGTCGCCACTAATCTATTTTTGGTGGGTCGATTAGAAACCCAAGTAAAGTAATGGGAGATTTACTTTACTCCTACGAACCAGAGATTATGGGTACGGGGACTTGGTTACACTAGATTTCTCTAATGCCCTTTCGGTACCTTTATCTTTTATTTAAAAAAAAAAATTGTTTGGCAAGCAACTTGAATTGATTTTAATTCCTTAACATGTGAGGTGACCATGCAGGTGCGCAAACCACCAATTTAACACTCAAGAAAGCAAATGAATAAATTGCAGGACTTACCTCATAGCAACGAAAGCATCTGCGTTGTTAGTTTAGAATTCACATCGCAAATCCTAAATATGATTTCTAATTAACACGCAATTTTTGTTTTGTTTTCACTTAATTAATGAAAATCATGCGATATGCAATGCATGCCACTAATTTAACATGAAATGATATGACATGGCAACATGACTTAGCTATATGACCTAAGCAATATGACATAACTAAGCATGTAGTCTATCCTAAGCATGAGATGATTTATTCTAAATAATTTTTTTGTATTTTCTATGAGATTCGAAATTAAAGAAATGCAACATTTAAATATGCAATCTAAATTAATCTAATGACTGACAATTTCTACTTAAATGGACCTAACAAAAATCACTAAATGACGTGCATTGTATGAACCTAATTCTATATGACGTGCACATGGTTTTTATTCTAAATAAGCATGCAATTTATTCTAATATGCAATGACGTATAAAGAATGTCCTAATTCTACATGACATATGCATGATGACCTTTTTTGTGTTTTTGTTTTATTAATTTCGAAATTAAGAATTATCAAATTATTAAACATGCAACCTAAGTAAAAACACTAGCAACCTAAATTGATTGATTTGATTTTTGATTTTTGAAATTCGAAATAAAATCTCTATTCTAATATGCAAGATAACAAGAAATATTCTAAAACAAACCTAATCTTAATTCAATTTTTTTTTATTTTCTTTTTTATGAAAACGAAATTGATTCAAACGACACGATAGCAAATCGGCAAGATAAGATCAATATCCACAAATTGACGAATCATATCCCGCACATGAGATCGGATTGGCCAATTTTAGACAAAATCACGAATCGTATCTCGAGCGTGAGATCGGATTGGTGATTTTTCCGTGCGATTACGGGTCGTATTTCGAGCATGAAATCGGACCGTCAATCATATGCACGTTGCGAAATTAGGAAGATTTCCTAATTTAGAAGGCTACTCGAGATTTCACATATCTTAGCATATCGGAAATTTCCATCATGGGCATCAACGAATATATCAAATAAGGAAACGGAATTTTCGAAAAATCAAAATAGATAAGATTTTTACCTAATTCGAATATTGGCTTCCGAATTCCGATCCTCAAACGGCTACTCACGACCCGCGACCAAGGTTGGCCCGCGGTGTACTCGCGGTCAAGAGACCCGAAGTCTGTTCTCTATTCTTCCACTAAAGAATATCTCCACACGTCTGAATTCTTCATGAGCTCCTGGCCTAAAATTAATCTTCTTCTTGCATGAAGTGAAACCATAAAACCCACAAGTTGTAAATACGAGACAAAACTCAACAGAAGACAAATTCATCGCTTGCACTTATTTGACCAAATTGTGATCCCTTTCCACCTGCGGCAACTTTATCCTCTTTTCGGAACACGTGAGATGCCACGGTTTTGTTGCTGGACGTAGACAAGGGCACCGGTAAACTGTGATGCCTCGATGATTCGAGACAGGTGATGGCTCACGAGCGGTGGTTGCGACGCGACGCACTTGCGAGGGAACCGCTCACGATAAGGTGGCTCGCCAAAGGAGATCGTAGCGAATTAATATTTGGTCTTTTAGTCGGACCAAATAATCTCCACCGAGATCTCTAAAGTCAATACCTTTTTGTCTTCAATCTCGCGTATGCTTCTTTCTCAAGAACTCACGATTAAGTCTCCAGATTTCACCATGCAATAAGAGACAAATTCCACCGCTTCTTTTGCATTGGAAACGCCCTCATGTGCCCATCGAAGAATCTGGTGTAAGTTGAGTTGTTCAGAGAATCATCAAAGCAGTCGCGGCGGGTTCAGGACTTGCTAATGGATGACTTGATTAATTGCCTCTAGATGGACGTCGGGGCGGCCGTGGGAGACGACCGATGCTCACGGAGACACCTGCAAACACGAATACTATGAGTTCAAGGAACGACGACGCTTGGCTTGTGGTAAAACTCGCTGGCTGCCGGGGCGGTGACTGGATTCGGTCAAGGAAGACCTGCAATAATAAAAATTCAAACGAGAGCAAAATAATTGGATCAGTGGAGGTCTCGGGCACGTCAAGGACGCCTGGAAAATTTTCTCTCATTCCATGTTGATCTCCAAGCATCGCCGAGTGGAGCTTTGTTAGATCCGCCAAAGTCCGAACGTCGTGAGCTTTCGACCTTCGTCATCGGAGGCTCCTTGGCGTGTGATCATCGTCGAAGGTCGCACCTCGACTGGATGGCAAATCGTCATGGATTCTCGGTGGTGAAGGCTTCTCGACAGGGAAGCATTGACTATTTATTTTCTCTGGACAACACCCAGAAGAAGACAAATCCACCACTTGGGCTTATTTAATCAAAATCTTGGTACTTGTTTTGCCTAAGGACTTCGGGGCAACGAGAGATGCAGCTCGGACTTCAGGCTCGCGAGTGGTGGCCACAAAAAATCTGGCGTGACTTTCACGTATGTGGAGAGATATTGGCCTTGCTGGACATCGGCGAATCCATCGGGCATAGATGGAACTCCACAGGAGTCTCGGTGGCTCTAAAATATGATGAAAGTGACTCAGACGATCCTGAGTTGTGTTGGAGAGGAGCTTGCCGAGACCGCTGGACACTCCTGGGACCTCGACCTGAGGTGCGTCGCTGGTGGCAGAACTCTTGATGGATCAGCAATAGCGACGTGAGGGTAGGCGTAGTGGCTGGAATTCGTCGAGTCTGCACTGGATTCAAGAACAGGAACGCCGAAGGGACTCCTGGTGTACTCGGTCAAAGATTGGCAGTAGCGTCGTGGCTACTCGTGGCGTCGGGTTGCGTGCAGGTGCCGGTTTGGACATGAAGTAGTAGCGATCAACGGAGGAACAACGGCTGAGGATGGTGAGCTACGGGCGTCGGCTTCAAGGTCGAGCAACCTTTTTCTTCCCTGTTCTCTCTATTGCGCTCCCCTCAATGTGGCCGTTTTTATCGATTTTGTGGCCCTCCGTCTTTTGACTATTGACCTTTGAATATGAAAAAAAGAAAGAAAACCCCTCCCACAAAGCGAAGAAAGAGGCCTCCTAATGGCCGTGTATTCTATTGTGAGTGGCCTTCACTGAAACCCTACGCGAAAACCTTTTTATAGGCTGAAGATTAGGGTTTTATTTTCCTTTTCAAATTAGCATCCGCGAAGATTTCTTTTCGAACGCAATATCACTTTTCTTTTATTTTCCACATCTCCTGATTTTATCACCTAAAGATAAGATTGCAACCCGATTTTCTTAAATTCCAAAAATCCACCGTAATATTATTTCAAATCTCAATTTAGGTAATTCTTGTCATTAAAAGAAAACGGGCTCGGGCCAATTTACTTGCTTTGTGGGCCTGATCCATCTAATTCGAACTCATTCGCCACAGTCCAAAATATGCAAATAACAAAATAAATGCACTCTAAATCTATATGCTATGCAATTAATAAAATTAACCCATAATTTCCTATGCAATATATAAATAAATTAAATCGTCAAAATTTAGGTGTCAACAAGGTGGCATGAAAGTCTCTTGGGATGATGTTTGCCTCCCAAATGGGGAGGGTGGTCTTGGCATCCGTAGGCTTCGAGATTGCAATAAGGTAGCTATGCTCAAACATATCTAGATTATCTTCTCTGATAAAGAGTCATTGTGGTGCAAATGGGTACACTCGACTTTTTTAAAAATGAAGGAACTTTTGGGTCGCCAAGAAGCCTACCCATTGTTCATGGGCTTGGAAGAAAATTCTTCAACTTAGAAGTGAATTCCGAAGATCTTTCTTTTGGAAGATAGGGGATGATCGCTTTGTGTCTTTTTGGTTTGATAACTGGCACCCTAGGGGTCCTTTGAACCTTTTCTTCTCAGGTTCTCTCATCTATAGCTTCGGGTTACCCAGGTATGTGACAGTGGCTCTTCTCCACAACTGGCCAGGCTACTAAGGTTGTCTTGGAGTCGTGGGAGCACCCCCTCCCGGTCCTTTCTCAGAACCAGGACTGTTTTTGCTGGATGGAGACGTTTTCTGGACTATTCACTGTAGGTTCAGCTTGGGAGACCATTAGACAAAAGAAGGCTCATGTCCATTGGCATGCGTTCATTTGGAACAACTCCATTACACCTCAGTACCAAGTAAATCTTTGGCTTATTGCCAAGCACAGACCTCCTACCCAAGCTCTCATTTTATCTTATGGTAAGATTGATAATGGTGCGTGTGCTTTCTATAATGCCACTCCAGATTTCATTGACCATCTATTTTTTGGCTGTCATGTTACTGTTGGCATTACTTTCTTCTGGGCTGCCAGATGCAATCTTCCGTGGCGCAATAGGTCTTGGGGCACAAATCTCCGATGGGTCATAACCTTGCTCTCGAGTAAAGAGTTCTAAAAATGCATGGTCCATTCTTCCTTTGGTGCTCTTTGTCATATTATCTGGAAAAACAGAAATAATATTCTTTTTAGAGAGGAGTCCCTGGCAGTCCCGGCCATTAAGAACCACCTCTTTAAAGTTGTCAGAGATAAGGCTGTCACATTCAGGAATGTGGAGGATAATACAAGGAATAGGAGACTACAACGCAGTTGGGGTATTGATCCCATCATCTTCTCTTCCGCAGAGATTGAACCTCCCTCTCAACATTGTAGCTAACTTCAGGCTTGTGGCCAGCGGTCTTTTTGGTGCCGCAATAGACCAGCTCTTCGGTCGACGATTCTCTTTGGTCGACATTAAAGGCACCTACTTCGTAGGCTGGATCGTTTGTTCCCCTTGGCCGATTTTTTGCTTGTATTTCCTTTGGCTGGTTGGTTTTGTTGTGATTTGGTGTAGCCTTTTGGCTTGTAGTGCCCTTCGGTGGCCATTCTTTTACATCTCGGCACCCTTCCACTCATAATGGCTTGTCATTTTGAGTGTAAGTTTTAGTGCCGTAATCGCTTTGTATAGGTTGGTTTAAAGCTCAATATATTTATCACTTCCACCAAAAAAAGAAAAAAGAAAAGAAAAGTTGTCTTTGGGTTAAGCCACTCAATTTCTATATCCCAAGTAGCTGCTAAACCAAGAACGATTTGAATAGAAGACATTTGTACCACTAGTGAAAAATTCATTTCAAAGTCAATTCATTCCTTTTGAAGAAAGCCCTTTACTACAAACCTAACATTGTATCAAGGTCACAAGCTATATTTTTCAGTCTTTAAGTTGTTACACCTGCTTGTTTTTCAGTATTCTCTTGTCCTTAGGCGGCTTCACCAATTCAAATTGGTAGTTCTCCTGCAAAGATATGAGCTTCTCTTACATGGCTTCACACCACTCATTTATTTGGTCACATGACACAACCTCTTAATAAGTTTTGGCTCTCTTACATTAGTGAGTAACACATGCTTGTTCAGCAGATATCTCTGCGAAGGTTTGCCCTCTCTTGTAAATCTTCTTACTTGAGGCATGACTGGTTGTTCTTGTTCAATGGTATATTCTAGCTTAAAGGGCTACGTTCAATTATTTCACTTGTCTTAGTTGAAGATTCGACATTCTGTGTGGAGTCAACGGCTTCATGATTGCATGATTTCTTGGCAATTCCCCCATGATTTCCACCCAATATGACGGGAGGATTTGGGTTTAGACTTGCAGAGTGCTAAGTTGCTTTCTTTGACCTTTTCTAACTTGTTGATATATTCAATAGTTTGATGCTCAAAGAAAATCACATCTCAACTTTTAAAGATTTTCTTTGCAACTAGAACCCATAACCCGTAACCAAATTTTTCATGTCCATAATCTAAGAAAATACATTGCTTAAACTTGTCATTGAGCTTGGATCTTTCATTTATCAAAACATGCATGGTTGTCTCCACAACACTTTTGATGAGACATCTTTCCCACTCTAAACTTTTTGAAATATCCCCTTAAGAGGCACTGATGGAGAAAGCTTTGATCAGTAAGAAAAACAAATGGAATGATTTAGGCAGCTTCACATGAGAGAGATACACCGAATCTGATTATTAATTGTTCAGTTCATTCTCTACGTTACTCTATTTTGTTGTGTTGTTTTCGGAGTAATCTTCTCAAGCTTGATATCAGGATCTTTGTGATAACATTTGAACAAGCCTCTATATTCACCACCATTGTTAGCTCAAACACATTAAAATTTCTTTTCATTTTCTCTTTCCATGTTGACATGAAATTATTTGAAAGCTTCAAACACTTGGTTTTTAGATTTCAAAGTAAAAACTTACACTTTCATAAAATAATCATCAATAAAAGTTCTAAAATATAATGCACCACCAAATGTTCTAGCATCCATGTAACAAAAATCAATGTGAACTAATAAAGTACATTTGATGTCATGTGACAAGAGGAACTATGAAATACAAATTTAAGTTGTTTATATATATAGATGAAAGCTTCAAGCCCCTTCATTTTGAGATGACCAAGTCTCATATGCCAAAGTCCAACCGAGGAGTCCTCTATTGCATTTACCTCCTCCTTGATTAACTTAACTTGCACAGGGTAGAGATTGAAAGTCTTTTAGCCCTTAGCCACCATCATTGAACTTTTCATCAGTTTCTATTTGCCATCATAAAATATATTGTAGTAACCATCATTATCTAAGGCACATGTGGGAATCAGATGAACAAGAATGTTTGGAACCTATTTGACATTTTTTGGAAGCAAATTACACACAACATCAGCTTCTTATTAAACATCTCATGCCAATAATCTAAGAAATATGACTATTGTCCATCCTAGCACAATTGAAATCGACATTGCGATAGGATACGAAAGATTCATACCTTGAGGCAACATGAAATGAGATTGTGGAGTCAACAATCCAACTAGAGTCTTGGCATATAAGATTTATACAAGCATCATTACAGATAAAAGACAAGATCATCGTTGGATGCAATTGCCATTGTATCTTCTTCCTCTTCTCCTTTCTATCTATGTTTCTATCATATGATTATCTCTCTTTGCTAAATTGCATTCCTTGGCATAATGTACCGTCTTGTCACAATTGTTACAATTCACATTCCCCTTAGCCTTGATTTTGACCTTCCTCTTGACTTACTTCTTTTATCATAATTCTGGAAATTTCTCGATTGATTTCTCCCTCTATTTTTCATGACAATAGCCTTCGAGTGAGAAGCATGATTGCATTTTCTCTTTGTTTCTTCATTGAAGTAGATTTCTTTACGCATGTCATAGAAAGCACACTGTAAGGAGAAGAGTTGTTTAATTCCACGACCAATGTATCCCAGCCGTTGAGAAGAGCACCGAACAATAAACCTGCTTGTAGCTAGGGCAGCAAAATGGGTTCCAAACCCATCTTCTTACTCACATTAATGGGCCCAATTCGATATAGGCAACCCCGCTTTTTATTAAACAAGCTAAACTGGGTTGAGAAAAAAAATAAAGCCTAAAAAACTGGTCATGAATGGATCACTTTAATAACCCATGTTATAACCCGTTTTTCCAAAGCCCACTGCCCAATAACTTGTTTCTAATTCCACAGCCGAAACGGTCGAAGACTCGGATCCAACCCATCAAACCTCTCTCATCCTGGCACCAGCCGGAGTCTCTTTGCTCGCTGCTCAATCGAATCCACCTTCGCTCTTCACTCCCTCCGCTCCAGTGATCCGCGTCGCAGTCACTCATCTCCAGTGGCCCTCCGAAGATCCTAACTCAACTGTCTCTGGTGGCGCTGGCTTTGCGCACCTGCAGTGAGTAACTCAAATGTTGTTTTCGACTGTTCTGCTTTTGTTATAGTCTATATGTTCCTCAATCGCTCCCTCATTATGGTCGGAATTCGCAGCCTCCAGGACGAACTTGAGTCCTGAATCAGTCAGTTTGATACCATGAGGATATCCGGACAAGCTCTGAACAATGAGCATCATGTTTCATGTGTGTGTTTATCTCTGTTTCTCCGGTCTAGTGATGGATTGCAGCTATCTATAGTTTAAAAATGTAGGAGCGTGTTTTGTTTGATGCGTGATTTGTTCAGTGATTTTTTTGCTCATCATGGATCGGATAGAGAGCGATGGTAGAGGAGGACAAGGAGGCATTGCTTTTGGGTATTATGTTGAGACAATTTTTAGCCAAATCTCCAGCCAGTCTTACAAACATATGCCATTAGAAAAATGCAGATCAGATAAGAATGATAAATGGAGTTGTCAAACTGCAGATCAGAAGGGGTGTTGCAAGATACTTATCTGATCATTTGCAAAGCAGGCGATCGATGACGTTTTGTTCGGTTCGTCAGATTTGCTTGTTGTAACGTTGTGACAGAAGTAAATACCTGACTTTATCTAAATTTTTTTGGCTTTCCTGTTCAGATAGATTTTGATGGTATTTATATTTTCTGGAATTGCTTCTGCAAACGTCTCGGAGTAGTTGCAGGCAACCGATTGTCATTGGGATAAAAAGATCATCCTCCATAGGACTATTCGTCCAGTGCATGTATCAGTTTTTGAGCTAAATGACTCTTAATAATTTGCCTTTTGCATTGTATGTATTCACGTACTTGCCGTATTCTTGGATCTAGTTCAATTTGAGGTCTAAGATGACTAACACATTGAACAAAAGTTCATAGACTAGCATTGTCATCATACCTAGAAATTTTTCGAATTTTCCGTTGGTCCCTAATTGCTTTAGAGCAATTCCTTTTGAATTCCTTGTGTGTGCACATAAGCGCTTTTTTCAGGTTCAAAATAGTATCAAGGTTTTTATCAGATTTTCTTCCTGTGTTATCAGGGACTCTGATTCTCCAGGCTTCTTTAGTCGAGAATATGGCAACTCTTTCCCAGATTTTCTCTTCCAATTCTGGTGCTATTGGATTGGTAACTTTGCTTGAGGACGTATGGAAGATTGACAGTTCTTGGCATTGAGTATCACCTTGGGGCGCAACTATACTCTCTAGGAAAAGGTACTAGATATAAAATGTGCTTTATTAATATAGGTTGGGTAGGATAATAGTTGGGTCAAGGTTGGGTCACTAAAGTTGCATATTATGAAAATGGGTCATGGGTTAAATATGTCAATTTAGGTCAGATCATTTTCAACCCGGCTCACTCATTTGACAATCCTACTTGTAACTCATCACCAAGATCAATTTCCAATTTCTCAAATAATTCACATCTTGAAATTCTTTCAAGTGCTTTGACATGCTGCTCATTTCCTTGTATCAAAAGTTTACAAGTCGTTTAATTAAAAATTCTTGATGTTGTGAGGAGAGCAATTGGAAGAAAAATACTATCATCAATTCATTGTCAAATAAAGCCAACCATTTTCGATTCATTCATTCCCATTCTTTATCTTCCTTGTCTCCTTTTGTCTCATCAGTATAATATATTTTATCCGAGATTTTCAAATAAAGTAACTAGAGGCATTTAACTTAATCATGGTGCTACTAGTTTCATCCATCACACTAGCTCTTATACCACTTTATTGGAGAGAAAAGGCTAACAATTTACTGCCCAAACCTATTTTAGGACCAAATCTTTCTCAAAACTCAACTTTCTAATATCAAAGTAACTCCAACAGTAACCAGCTACAATTTTTCAATAATGTCAACCCCGAATCAGTAAATATAGTGTTGAAAAAAAGGATGAAGTAGAAAAGCGACACTCACAAAATTTTACGTGGAAACCCCAATGCAGGAAAAATCACGGACTACTAAAAAACTTACTTCAATCAATAAGAATAGCAAGATACACGATATCATCTCTAGTCAAATAGCTAGAGGCTCTTTGCATGAGTAAAACATCAATATACAATCATTACAAAGGTAGACTAACTCAAAAATACAAGAAATATCTAATCACTACAGAGAAATGGAAAGACAACTTGGAGAAAGATTTCAATGAACAAAATCAATCAACTTGTAGATCTTGATCTCATAAACAACATACAAAAATTTCAGCCAATTTTGACAAAATTTCATCATCGAGTCTGGACTATCTCTCTCTTTGAAGCCACGCTCTCGGTCTCTTTTCTCTACTTCAGCAAGGCTTCTCTCTCTCTCTCTCTCTCTCTCTCTCTCTCTCTCTAGGTCTATCAATAACGTTCGGCGCCTTTTCTTTTTTCTTTTTATCTTTTTAAGATGATGAGTCGAGCCCCACGAGACAAACCCAACCTAGCCCCATACCCATCATACAAAAGTTGATTCGAGATGTGGATAACGAATCAAAAGATAGCAGAAGCAACGTAAACCTTAGTCCCAAAGAAAAAGGAACTTGGGCGATCAAGATCTTCGGACATTACATTCTAAATCTTTAATAAAGTTGGAGCCGAAACTTCGTATGCTCTCTCCCATTAATTTGTCGCGGCGCTCCCTCTCTTGCTTCCAACCAAAGACTCGTGACGAGCATTAAGGTGTTCCCCATTTTATAAGCAAAAGAATTTGGCTAGATGCTCGACCGCTCGATGCTCATTATAAAATTATTTCCCTATCTTTTTTAAAGATTAGATTAGATTAGATTCGCCACAATTAGATCGCCTTCTAATAAATTTAAATTGCGAAAGCAAATTAAATGCTGCAAATCTAATCCGATCTATTCTGATCCATAGGTTAATGTTGGTCAGGTCTTATTTATTGTTTTTAAATCTTGGGATTCTATTGACTTTTATTTGACTCGAAACATTTAAAAATTATCCCGTATGTATAAATATTGAACTGTTAATATGCCTTCAACACTTCTCATGCATTTGCAAAATCAAAACAGCTTTTTTTTTTTTTTAAAGTAATATTTGTAAGAAAAGGGTTCTCTTAAATAATCAACAATGAAGACAGCTAAGTTTAAAGTCTCGGCACATGACGAGAAGTTATTATATGACCTATGTATGTTCATGTGCAGGGGGACATTTTAGTCCCTAAACTTGGCATCTCTTATTGTATATTTGATTTGAGGCCTGCCTGATTTAAGGTGAACGTACGAAATCGATATGATAAATAGAGGGTTTGAATCTCGCCGCGACTGTCTTTCGAAGTCTGAATACATCGTCCTTGGTGTTCTTTTATCTGACTGCTATTGCCGTTCAGGACGTGGATCCTCCGCTCCGCACGGTGGGTACTTCCATCGGCATCTCAATAGATCTCTTCCGTTGATTCAAGAAAGTGAGGTTGCCACCGACGGCTGAGATTTATGAAAGCATCAAGAGGAGTCTCGCACAAAGCACGGGACCTTTAGCACCCTTGTGCTGACGATGGAAATTGCATGAGCCGTATAATAAAATTTCAGGAAAAGTGGGAAAAGTGTTAAAAAAAAGGTCATAAATCTATTATATTTATATCAACTTAGACTTAAACCTTTTGGCTTAGAGTTAATATAGTTTTTCTAGCTAATTTTGATTGGATGTTATGGAGTTAAACGCCAGGTGTCCTACAAGGCACATCCGATGTTGAATGTTGACATTTTTAATAAAATTTTAATAAATATTTAATTTTTTCTTTCATTTTTTTCCTTTGATTTCCTTCGAGGGTTAGCAAGGGATGGTCTTGCCTGAGCAAGGGTGGCCCTCACTACCACAGGCAAGGTTGGCCATGTTAGGGCAAGGGCAAATGTCGACGAGGCTTCCCTCACCCAGGCGATGTCTAATCTCGCTAGATCTAGTGAGGGTAACTTTATTAGCTATATCCCATGGCCGAATAAGGAAAGAGGAGAAAAAATAAAGGAAAAGATTGAAAATTTTAAAATAATATTAAAAATGTTTACACCAACGCATGCCATATATCATGTAAGATAGTTGTCATCTCCATTAACAATATCTTAATCAAAATTAATTGAAGAGAATAAATTTATTTTAAGTCAAAAAAGTTTAGAATTAAATTTATACAATCAAAAGTTTCCATGGCTAAATTAGTGTTTGTAGAACTTATCCGACACTCATCTTCCGGATAAATGCCGAGCGAGGAAATTTCGCGCGGAGAGAGAAGATTTGGGGGAGGGAGGGAGGAAGGGATCGGGGCCCGGGAATTGCGTGAATGGAACGCCTTTGACAGAGTAAATGAAGGCGACGGTGCGGAGACCGATGATGTGGAGGCGCCTCCAGATCCGCGCCCCCTCAAAGCACGGGTCACCCCCCACGACAAACGTTGCGCTAGTCAATGACCACGAAAGAGTCGCCCACTAAAGTCCAGCATATCGAGACCCAACCAAAAAAAACCAAAAAAATAAAAAAGGGTCCAGCATATTAATTAGTAATAAAATATATTCAGAGACATCATCTACGTCACGTTAGGTTTATTTATTTTTATTTTTTCTGGAATCGAATATATTTAAATATATAGAGCAATGATCAAGTGTACAAAAGATCACGGCATCAAAACTTACACTCAAAACTTACACTCAAGACGATAGATCGTTACGAGAGGAAGGATGCCGGGATGTAAAAGCCACAAGTGGCAACCAAAACAGCAAACACAAAGGGTCACGAAAAGCACGACATGAACAACCAGCTCCCAGAAACACAAAAAACCCTTAGCTAGGGAAGAGAACAACCGCCAAAAACAGCAAGCCGTTGCTCACAAGGCCAGAAAAACCTGAAAATCATTTTCCCAAAAGCAATAACTCGTATCTTTTAAAAAAATGAACAAATGAACAATATTTTCATCGTTTACAGAAATATTTAAATATAAATTATTGTTGATAACAAAAACATTTTTTGTTGGCTGATTATTTTAAGGGATATAATAAATTATTGTTAGGAAAATATTTTTCAAATTATTTATTTTCGGTAAAATAAATGAAGTCAAATTCGAATCGATTTTCCCTTTTTCTCGTTTATTCTTTTCACAATTTGAGAGCATATTTTCACCGCTTCCGCGTGAATAAGCTCAGGTGATTTCCGTGAGAGAGTGCCAGGGATGGGAGTACATCGTCTGCATTATAACACAACAATATAACGAAACACAAGCTATTGTTATGTGTCCCCTTGATTTTGTGCGCATAGATTCGACCGATGTGGTTACTAAGGTTTTAATTAAGTTTTTGACGATGTGCTTTGACCGAAATTTGATTGATTTCTATGCGAAAACTTTGATGCATCGGCTGTGTTACTAACTGAAGTGAAAGTTAATTGAATTCGATCGAAAGTCCTGCGACGGCCGGGTCGAATTCATGCTTTCATGCGTGAGATGTATGCTTTCGTGATTGGGTTCTTAAACGTATGTTATTACGATTAAAAAAGAAAAAGATTCATGCGTTTCGAGCATCCAAACGTGATTGTGTAAGAAAAAAAATTTCATCATGACGACCCGGATGACAGAAGCACTGCTGAAAGTGAGGATTGCTGACCAGTTGGGTCTTCCAGATTTAGCCAAGAAGTCAGTTGCATGTTGATAAGGACTAGGAGAAGACCAGGAAGATTCTCGCGTTGGCGAGATTCGAAACGTGCCGCTTTAAAAAGCCCGGCAAGACAATACTCTCCTTGCAAGCATACCCTCTCCCTCTCTCTCTACAGGCTCTTTCTGGGGCAACTTGTGTTCAAAGCTGGGCTAGCTCCAGTGGCATTAGGAGGGGTCATTTCTTGCCCTCTTTGCATTTTGTGTTGTGCCAGAATGAAGCTATTGTGGGTCGGCATTGTTGTGGCGCTACTCTATTTCGGAGAGGTGGTGAGTGGGTATGAGCGGGTTGGTTTCAATGCAACAGAGCTGTCCCATTTTGAAGCTCTTGGAGCTTCCCTTGCGGTTGCCAATGACCCTCTCATGGTTGGCCTCACTCTCATCCAGAATGCTGCTGCTAAAGGAGCTGGTAACACTCTCTAAGCACTCATCCTCAATGCTTCAGTGACCATTTTGATTTTACAGTGCCTTTGCTTGCTGGCTTTTTTAAGTTCATTCCCCGTGAATGTGCACAGGACTGTTGTTCTTTCTGGGGGCTCATGTTTATTGTGATTCATTATTAAAGTGCTTGAGTATTAACAGATATTGTTAGAGCCAGAGCTTCTGACTTCTGAGCTCGAGTTCTCTAGGCCCCTTGGTGTCCAGAAACTGAACTCATTTCATCTTTAGTCTTGATTAGATGTGTCGGTCTATGTGCGAGTGGGACTGGAGTTTAAACGAAATTCATCTGAAATCCCACATCTTGCTCCTTTCCATATATCTAATTTTTCTCCTGTGAGTTTGAGCTATTAAAGTGGTAGATTTGCACGTGCTGTCCTATTCTTAGTCTGCATATCTTGTGCTTTCAGTCTGCTTGGATGGAACGTTACCTGGGTATCACTTCCGTCGAGGATCCGGTTCAGGAGCTAACAGTTGGCTCATTAATTTGGAGGTTCGTTAAAGGAACTTATGTTCTCTAATTTGTTGCTGTATGCGTCCCATCACATGCCATTGTTGCTTGTGCTACTTACTGTGAATGTAGAAACTTCAAATTTCAAAATGTTGTCGCGATTTCATAGTAAACCGTCCCTTATTAGCCCACTTACCAGAAGCATGTGGACACTTGTCTTAATCTTCCTTTTGTATAATGGAACTTTACAAGACATATCAGTCTTATTTCATATTCATTACAACATGAGATGACCAATCACACATCAAACCGTGACTATAGCTTCTCTATTTGGAGCTGTCTGACTAGTGCTTTTCTCCGCATTCCTAAGACACAACAAAAATGGCAGTAAATTCAAAGTATGCGGTCTCATTCATTAGAGATCCTCTTGTGATCTATCTCAAAGAAAACATTGTTAGTCTTGTCTCGACAAATTACTTGCAAAAAGCACAAAACTTGATTTTGCTTTTCCCTGGAGTGGGAAAGATAGCTGATTACATGAGTAAAACTTTACTTTCTGAGGTACCTTATGGCAGGGTGGAGGATGGTGCAACAATGTGAGAACTTGTGTTTATCGGAAAAAAACTCGACGTGGATCCTCTAAATACATGGAAAAAGAGATACCCTTCACTGGAATACTGAGCAGCAACCCTGAAGACAATCCTGGTTCTCTTCATGCTCTGCCTAAAATTTATTCCCAACTTTGGTTCTAGTCTTTGCACTTTCCTTTTGCTTCTGAACGCTTAACTTTAAAGGACTTCCAATGTGCAGATTTTTTCAACTGGAACAAAGTGAAGCTTCGCTACTGTGATGGTGCATCTTTTAGTGGGGACACTCAAGATAAGGTTCATTTTTCGTTGAACTTCTCAGTCTAGTGGTTCTAAGTTAGATATAGAGATCCTTTCATGCAGTCACATGTTGTTATTTTTGTGGACAGAGAAAGCTTTCCCTTTGCACTAGAGCATGTTTGATTGGTTGACCTTCCTATGTTTCTTTGTTGGTGTATGTCTGCTAAATGTCAATTGCTCAATCGCATGACTAATGTTCAAATAAATTGCCGAAGCATTATTTGAATCGGCTAAATAAGCGAATTAGAAGAAGACTTTCATCAAATTTTAGCTTAGATTTCATTAAGCATGTTGATTCTAAAGTATAAACAACTTTAACTGAAGGATGCGCAACTAGAGTTCAGAGGACAGCGCATATGGTCTGCTGCAATGGAAGATCTGATGTCAAAGGGAATGTCATCTGCTGGACAGGTTGAACACAAATCTCTAATTCTACTGCTGTGTATTGGTCATGATCATTGAACCTCTGAATGTTGCTGTCTCTTTAGTCATCTTTAACTCTTTTTGTACAAAATTTTTGGGTTTCTAGGTCCTTCTTTCTGGGTGCTCTGCTGGTGGCCTGGCATCAATTCTTCACTGTGACGAGTTTCGTGATCTATTCCCAAAAACAACAAAAGTGAAGTGCTTGAGTGATGGCGGATTATTTCTTGATGTGTATGTATCAATATGCCTTGATTTTGTCCTCATTTCTCACGCTTCACTCCATGAAGCATCTCATAAAATGTCTGGTGGCTTTTCTTCCCTGGATTCTAGGTTTGATGTATCTGGTGAGCGGACCCTCAGAAACTTCTACAAAGGTGTAGTGGATTTGCAGGTAGGAGCACATTTTATATCTCTGATGCCTTCCAGTTTCAAGCTCTGGTCGACCAACTTTTTTATTAAATTTTGCTAATAGCCAAAAGTTTATGTTTTAATATTTTCTTATGATTTCAGGGGGTGAAACAGAATCTTCCACGTACGTGCACTGATCACCTTGACCCTACACTGGTATTCCATTGCTATCAACTTGAGTCCTTGAGTTTCCATACATACAAATCTTGCGCTCACAAGTCTGATCATGGGCACAGTAAATGTAGTTACTCATTCCCAAATTGATGTTCTTCTCTCCTAATGTTTATCCTTCCCAGTGTTTTTTCCCACAAAACTTGATTGCCAGCATCAAGACCCCACTATTTCTGCTCAATGCGGCCTACGATTCATGGCAGGTAACAACTCTCTTCTACAGAAAGCGACATCAAGCAATGCATAGGGCAATGAATTGAGCTACCTGTGAAGATTTTAACATCATTTGTATTTTTATAATTCAGATTCAGGCCAGTCTAGCTCCACCAGCGGCTGATCCCCAGGGATATTGGCACGAATGTACATTAAACCATGGCAAATGCTCTTCGTTGCAGATTCAGTTTTTGCAAGGTGAGTTCTGCTTTGGCCTTATGTCGGGAAGTAATAAAACATGCATCCACGGTGGACCTACTAATCATGCTTCTTGTTTCTGCGTGTCTCAAATAGGGTTCAGGAGTCAAATGCTGAATGTGATAAAAGATTTCTCTAAGTCTAACCAAAATGGTTTGTTTATCAATTCGTGTTTTGCCCACTGCCAGTCTGAGAGGCAGGACACTTGGTTCGCTGATGATTCTCCACTTATCGGAAGCCAGGTACAATTGTTGTATCCGATTCTAGCATCATCCTCACTTGATGAATATACTAAACACTCATGCATGTCCTGAGTTAAACAGAGAACAAACACATTATTCATGTTATTCATTCTCAACGTTGATGTGCAGCCAATTGCGATTGCTGTTGGGAATTGGTACTTTGATCGAGCAGTGGTGAAGGCCATTGATTGTGCGTACCCTTGTGACAAAACCTGTCACAACCTTATCTTTAAATGACCGGGTGCTTCATCGGTGTTAACCCATTCGCAGGATAGCTCTAAGAAGTGATGTATGCGAACTTTGTCAGCATAGTAATTTGCAGTTCATAGATAGTTGATAACAGAATGAAGGCTGCTGAGAAGTGCAAAAATTAAAGTCAGCTCGTCTTTTACTGTTCTTCATTCCTGTGGGGGTTGCTTATTTTAGTGGTACAGATGAAGTAACAATTTTGCCAAGTTGTTCAAATGTTCTTCTCCAATGTACCTCCCTTGTGTCATGCAATAGCCAATCCAATATTTTTCTGTCAGGTACATCTAAAGCACCGTGTTTATGGGATCGTATCCTATGATAGTGATTTCCTCTATTTGTATAGCAATTCTCTCGACATGTTTCGGTGACCCAGTGTTAGTAAATGGCATGCACGTCTTTTCTTTCCTTTCAGTTCTCCACTTTTCCTTTGAGAGTGAACTGCAAGTTGCTTCCTAGTTTCCTGTCATATTCACGATGATATTTCTATTTATGCAATCGATGAGCAGCTAAAAGGAATGTTTTACTTATTCATTTAGTAGCTTTTTCATTTAGATGTAAGCCTAAAACTTAGATTTGTCTGAATCGGAAAGGCTCATTGGAATGTCGGGAGCAATATTTTTAGCAAAATACATAGCTAGTGTTACATAAAAATATTCCGAGCTGTGAGAAAATTGACTACCAGCTAACGATTTTTTTTTACTAAACAGGAACGATTTTCCTAGATCATTTAAAAGTTTCTAGACTTCCATTTTATCAACTTGTCAAATGGGATATTTACTTCCAATCTTTCAGCTGAAACAGATCCATTGAACTAAATGAACAAACTCAATCAATGAAAATCAGTGCAAAGAAACTGAAACTTTTATCTTCTGGAAGATGCTGATGAAAACAAGCATATGATGTGTGTTAGCCATCTAATCTTGCCACAGAGATGGATGGAACTAAAAGTAAAGATTTGAGGTCTTCTCTTAATCGTACGGACAAGAAGTTGCCCCAGGAAAACCAAGATGAGACTTGGGATTTCTACAGATGAAGTCACTATCTCAGCTCATGCAGGTCATGGTACTGACTAAACCTTATAAAAATCAATACCCTCTGTTGCGTCGTGTGTCTTCAGCATCCGAGAATTCAAAAAAGGAAAAGAAACAAAAAACAAGGCCGCAACGAGACACCAAGAGGCAGAGTTGCACAAGAATGGTATTTATAGTCATGATGCAACTTCATCACATATCTGAAGCATATCTGGGTGAACACATATAAGCTCAAGTGATCAATCTCATACGTTCAGTAGAATAGAAGGGAATAAGAAAAAACGATGGGAACTGCATCATTACCATTAACAATGCACACCTGCCAAAAAGGGAAAAAGGAGGAAGGAAGAGGAGGAGGTTGTTTGATGATTTATTGTTCATACTTTCTTGTCTTGAACCATGTTCTTCAGAGGCTCCAAAGAAGACGAAGAATTTTTCCCTGAAGAAACAGCAATTACTTGAACAGTCTTGCCGTACATGTCATAGCCTGGTGAGGCTCGCAGAATCTGATCGTGTGAGCAATTGCTGATCAAGCCACCACCAGTCACTGAGCATGTGCCTGCTGACGGCGTCACGTCAGTGTGCTCCAGTTGAGAAGCTTCACTTGGCGAGAGGTTAAACACAAATGGAGTGTGGTGGATATTCGAACCATTTCGTGACTTCTGCATCACACACCGACGGGTGAATATTGGTTTCTTTGTCAACTCTCCCGCAGTCGGCCGATAACCATGAGTTCGGAGAGTTTTCAATGTAATACATGGGCCATAAAATCAAACCCATCTCTCTTTTAAGCCCAAGCCCAACCATTTGTCTTTCTCCGTTATTAGCTCGAGCAAGTGAGCGTAAAAAGGGAGGGGGGAGGCGCGAGAGGAATCGGTGACAAAAACAAAGGGAAAATAAATAAGTGTCTATGAAGAAGGGAAAGAGGAAAGGAAGAAGGGAGAGAGAAATTCTGGCCCGTACTGGAGCCAGGCACCCCAACTAGCTGAATTAACTACGAATCGTAATGCCTGATAAGTATTCAGTCCAATTATTCGTCCAATCCAAGTAATTTTGGAAGTTAGGGCACACATTTGGAGATATGTATGTTTTGAACTACGAAATTCGATTAAGGAGTTTTTGGAACTGCAATTTTTGTGGAAATAGTAGTCTAGGACATTGTGGAGAGGTGGGGTTTGACAAAACTCAATTTTGAAGTTTGGATTGTTTGTAGTAAATTTCTGAAATTTTGTATGCAGCTTGTGTGTAATGGATAATACACGTAACGGTAAAAGACAAATGTACACCATAAATGAGCTTCTTCATAGTGCTTAGGAATTGATACATTGATAGTTGAACATGGTTTAGTAGAGTTTTTTGTTAGAATTGTGTATTACTTGGTCTTTAGTATCATTTTTTCAATTAATTGATAGAAATGCGTGTGTGTCCACTCGAGTAACCATCATAGGTTGATTTTCAGCTCTTTCCAAATAAGTGATACTATTTCTTCTTTGAGTTTGTAAACTCATATTTCAAAAATGAAATGGATTAGTTATGTTATGAGTTAAGAACGCGCATATTCCTTGCATAAATAGGATCAAGCATTTATTAACATTTGTGTATTATATGTGAAAATGTTAACTTTTGACTATCATTTAAATTGATTGCTTGCAAATGGATTTACGAAATCTTTTGGGAAGACTCACAAAAAGTTATTGTTTTTAAATATGGTTTATCAAAGGTTATATACTGATTTGTGAATTGATTTACGAAATTGAGTTTGAAATAGTTTGGGAAACATATTGTGATATATAAATTGTTCTTTAATAGAGATTAATTAATGGACTTGACCATTGTTATTTGAATTGTGATGGTGAAAAGTCATGATTTGTTTATTAAACTTGAGTTGTGAGATGATTTCTAGTTTTGGTTGTGGATTTTTTAGAGATTAAGGTTGATGGATTATGATTGGCATCTTTGTGAATTCATTAAGGAGTGTATGGGTATGCAAATACTAATTTAGGATATCCTTGTAGGCCAAGTCACCAACTAATAATAGGTAGAGATCTAATTAAGGGAGGAATCTTGGTCGTCATCATGTCACGAAGTTATGTGTGACCATAGTTAAATACTTGAGCATGAAATTGATTAATGGAATAGATTGTTGACATGTGTTTTTATGAGATTGATTGATGGACTGGATGATTGGTGTTTGCTTTGTTATTATCTTGAGAATTTTTTTATGAACATATTATATTAAAGTAAGAAATATTGCATTTTTGTCCATTTTGGAAGATTTGTCAATTTCCAAATTTGGTGAAAGTGAATTATAGTTGTGTTTTAAATGTGTATAATAATTGTTCGATCCGCTTAGAAGAAATATATAACTTACTAGCCCGTGATAGCTCATTTCTTATTATTATCATGTTTTTCAAGTCTCTTAGTTAGTGACCATTAGAGTGAGAGCATTATCATGAGAATTTTTTGAGAGCTTGATATTTTGGATATAATTGAGGCTGCGTCTTTTGGAGAAAGAATGGCCGTGTTACTCCATCATCCCTATAAGATTTGGGGTGTGACATTTGTGGTACCAGAGTTTAAATTATAATATTTAGATGTAGATTTTACAGATGTTGTGATGTTGTGTGTTCATTTATACCGCATTAATCTTGGTCTCCTATTAAGGATATATGTTTCATTTTAGGTCAAAATGATCATCAATCTGACTCAAAAAGCGGGAGAGCCAAAGCAATTCATACGATTTCAAGTTTGGTGGTGCGCTACCGAATCCAAGGAGGAAACTCTGGATTCTTCCTTCCTTCGAAATTTGTGTCATTTCTCATGTGCTTCGACTTTTAGGGTTTCAAGGATCTGGATTTAATGAGCTATTTATTTTCTAAGATATGTGCTATTGAATAGAGAAAGGCCGAAGAATCTAGGCCCTAGTTGCAGAACTTGAGAAAAGGAATTGATAAAGCAAAAATCAAAATGAGCCCTTGAGATTTTAAGGTGTGAAAAGACAGAAAGAACTTGAATTAGAGAAGCAAAGAACGATGATGGAGAGACACATTTCTCCATTCGATGCAAGTTCTGACGTCGAGCTCCTTTGTTGCAATTGGCTGTCGTTTTTCTCGCTCAACTCCTACCGAAATCTCATAATTTTGTGGAGTGGTCTCTCATGAGAGAAAATGTATCGTTTGTCTAAGGACATTGATATTCCAAGGTGCAGGAATGAATGGTGGTTTAGAGATATGGTGCCTCAAGAATTTTCACTTAGTTTGCATCCCAAAGGCTTCAAATGGGAAATTCTATTATGGGAGGAAGTTCTAGGCCGAGAAATAGAGAAGTCCTTGTACCTTTTCAATCCATGTATTATACCCATCGAAGGATTATACAAGTCAAAAACAATAATCTCGAATGGGGGAAAAGTATTGCGTTAGCTTGTTTGCATGCAAGGGAGAGCATGTTGTTCATGTTAAAGAGGTCACATTTGGTCGGTCATCCTTGAATCACTATGATGTGTTCATATTGGACACTGCTTCAAAAATATGTCTTTTCAGTGGGTGCAACTCTAGCATACAAGAAAGAGCTAGAGCATTGGAAGTTGTTCACTATATTAAGAAAATGAGCATTATTGAAACTGTGAGGCAGCAACAATAGAGGATGGGAAGGTTGAGGGCGATGCTGATGTTGGCAGAAACCAACGTAACGATCGAACAAAGTCATTCATGATTCCTTATTCTGGAGTTTCTTTGGTGGCTATGCTCCTATTCCTTGAGGTTTGCCATATGCATTCTAGAAGCAGGGAATTGTTCAATTTTACAAATTATTCAGTGCAAAACAATGACTCGAGGGAAACTATTTGAAGTGGTAAAAAGCTTTTGAACCAAGAATTGCTCGACATAAATAAGTGCCATTAGTTGGACTGTTATATTAAGATTTTGTATGGATGGGCAGGTGCACCTCAATGAAGGAATGGAAGTCATCAATTTCAACTACAATAGTTTTTCTCTGAAATGAGGGCAGATCATTTAGGATTCACGTGACCTTATTAATTGAAGGAGTAGATATCTCAGTTTTTGGCCAAGTTATGAGTCTTATGTTCTGAATCTTCCAGCAAAAATGGTAAAGTGTGTTGAAGTTCTCAAGAAATTCTACTAGACACCAAAAACAAAGGATCAAGATCATCTCATGGGAGCCAGTGGAGGAATGGTGGCCGGATCTTATAAGAGGAACAGGCTGGTTCAGATACGCCGTGACTTTGATGGCGTGTCCTAGCCGTTGAAGCACTTGAATGGTTAGATATGTCAGATTTTTGGTGATACTGCCAATGATGATGTCTTTGTCACTTGTAATGAGAGTGTGTGCCCTCTCTAATGTGTATCTTCAAGTGCACGGGACATTTTATATGCCAAAATTGACCTGTCTTATTGTCTATTTGATTCGAGGGCCTTCTTGACTTAAGGTAGACGCACAAAATCGATACTATAAATGGAGGGAAAATTGTCCAAAAAGTCCTAAATCTATTGCACTTTTGCTAATTCAATCATAAACATTTCAATCTTGTTGATTGAATCTTAAAATTTTTATTAGTTTGCCAATTGAGTCCATCAAGCTAATTTATGCTGGAAAATGTTTACGTGGATATATAGTGAGCGCCGGCTATCCTACATGGCCGACTGGCTTTTTCATTTTGCTTACGGGGGAAAATTCCCCCAAATCAGAACCCACCCCAAATCACAAAAATCAGAACCTCAAAACCCTAGACAACTTGACTTTGAACCCTATTTTTCTTCCAAAAATTAGAACCTCGCACATCCGAAAGTTTTTGACAATGCTCGGGAGGAACAGGGGATTTCTACGAGCAACTTCTAAGGGACTTGATTCAATGCAAAGACCCGATCGAGACTCGATTCATTCTCAAGATTCCTTAGCAAACTCAATATTTTATGGTCCTGATTTTTTCATGATGTTGACACTTAGCAAGCACGACAACAAGGTATGTTTTGTGGTCCCGAATTAAGTGTGTGTAGTATAATCTGTTCGACTCATGATGTTGGAGAGAATTATTTTTCAATGCTTTTTTTATATTGGAAAGAGAAAACACTAGTGGGCGTTTGGGGTTGACGGATTATCTTTCATGAGGAAGAGGAGCAATTAGGTGCGAGCAACTGTTCATTTAGGGTTGTGTTCCTAGTTTGAACAGGGACGCGTTCCTGCCTTGGAGAAGGTGTCTCTGATATGGCTGACAAAAATATTTGTCATATGGCCGATGTCGTTTGAAGACAATTTCCAGTGGGGTCGTAAGCGTGCATGTCCACTGCCTAATAATGCTTTTAGAATTATCGATGAAAATCTCAAGTTCTCTCCAAACTGGATTTTCTAAAAAGTCTCCTTCCTTTCTTTGCGTTCCAATGTCGAACCTGATAGGAAAGGGATAATCCTGTGTTTATTGAAAGTCAGCAAGACGGATCTAGAGTTTGATTTTTATGGTCCAACACACTACAGAATAGAGATAATGGAAATCATGAGTATCGTGAATATGAAAACTAAGTCCAAAAAGGTCAATTATCAATGTCACCCATAAGTCCAAAAAGTTTGTAGATCTAATGGCACGCGGGAGTTAGGTTGTTTCATTTGCTTTGTGCATGTATGTCAATAAACTCATTCAGCTAATAAAATAATTTTCTATGTTGACGCCACATATCTTATATTGATCAACAAATTTGTTTATAAAGTTCAATTTTTTGGGGGTCAACAACGTTGAAATGATACTACGTTAGTTGGATAATCAAATTTAGAATTAGGCGTGCAAAATTATGGCCAATTCAAAGTTTGGAAAGAGTTAGGTCACTTGTAGATTTGAAAGCTAGGTCAAGCCAGGCTGATTCTAATCTTATCTTTAGCTATTTCAACAGGAGTTATTTGGGATCCTAAATGTTTAGGGGTCGATCGACAACTTCAACTTGTTATACATTAACATAGATTAATCTAAAGGCTTATCATGCATTTGTTTATATATTGTCTTTAGTTTTAGAGGACTTGTGGGGCTACTATTTTAGTGAACTCACAAGCGTATAATCCATTTTTTATTTGATACACAGCATATATATGAATTAGACAGCTCATGCTTTCCATGGTCTCTAAACTTTGGAAGAGTAAAACACCCTGCAACTTTGGTTCTAGAAGATAACATGTCTTTAACTTTATTTTGCTTTAAGCACGTTACTTCTCTCTCAGAACATGTGGATTTCATTTATATAGTGGCTTTAGCTTTAGAGAACTTGTGGGGCTGCTATTTTAGTGAACTCGCATGTGTATAATCCATTTTTTTTTTTTAACACAGCAGATATATGAATTAGAAAGCTCATGCTTTCCATGGTCTCTAAATTTTGAAAGAGAAAACGATACCTTGCAACTTTGGTTCTAGAAGATAAGACTTCTTAGTTCCACATGTCTTTAACTTTATTTTGCTTTAAGCATGGTACTTCTCTCTGAACAAGTTGATTTCATTTATACATTGGCTTTAATTTTACAAAACTTGTGGGGCTGCTATTTTAGTGAACTCATAAGCTTATAATCCATTTTTTAGTTGAAACATAGTAGAAATATGAATTAGAAAGCTAACGTTTTTTATGGTCTCTGAACTTTGGAACTACTATAGTGGCGTTGACTTTTGTCATCTTATTTCCTCTGTCCAGGTGTCGTGGATAATTTTGAGAACCATTCAAAGATAGACGATGGTGTCGATCCCTCCAATTAGCAACGATACATCTGTATTTTGCTATTGTGGCCTAAAATCTCCTCTACGAAGAGCAAGGACGAAGGACAATTGGGGAAGAATATATCATGGTTGCCCAAAATACAACTACAAAAATAGAGCGGGAAAATTGTGGATTTCTTATTTGAGTTGCGGAAATCAGTCAATTGACAATGAGTGTGTCTAAAAATTGTTGGGGATTAGATGATTCAGCTATAGATTCTTGAGATGGTACAAATCTCACGAATGATTCCCCCATACCGATTTAAACCTAAATATTTTGATTTTGAACCAATTTAGTCATGTCGGTTAATTTTGGTTGAATATTGCTAGGTGGACGCTTGGTGTCTTACATGATTTAATCGGCACTAATATAAATAGTTTTTAAGGATATTTTAAAGTGTTTTTTTTTCATTATTTTTCCTTCTTTTTTTTCTCTTCTTAGGTCTGGTGGCTAATGAGGGTGGCCCCCGATACCACAGGTAAGGGTTGGCCTTGTTAGGGTGAGGGTGAAACCTGGCATGGCCGCCCTTGCCTAGGCAACCCCTAGCCTTGCTAGGTCTAGTGAGGGAAGCTTTGCTAACCTTATCGTGACGGCCGCCAAAGGAAAGAAGAGAAAAAAGAATATAAAAATAAAAAAATGAAAAAAATTATTAAAAATGTTTGTGTTAGTAAAATCATCGGCATTCACGTTAGCAATATCAAAAGAAAAGTAGTTGAAAATATTAAATACTTTAAAAAAATTAAAATTAAATTGATACAATTAAAAGTTTGTCTAAAATAGGGTCAATACATGATATCTAGAACTTATCCGACACTCACCTTCAGCAAAAGCACCAAGTGAGGAAATTTTGCGGGGGAATGCATGAATCGAATGCCTTTGACAGAGTAAATGAAAGCCCGATGCAGATCTACGCCCCCTCAAAGCACGGGTCACCCCCCACGACAAAGGTTGCGGTGGTGCAAATTGGACCGCACGGTATTCAATGACCAGAAGGAGTCGCCCGCTATAGTCCAGCATTCTTCCACCAAAAAAAAAAAAAAAAAAAAAAAAAAAAAAGTCCAGCATATTAAATTATTGATAAAGTATATTAGAAGAAATCAGATACGTTAATTCGAGAAAAATCCATAAAAATAACCGCTCATATCACTTATAAAGATGAATAAAAGTGTATATATATATATATTCATCATTTATGAAATGTTTAAATATAAATTATTGTCGATCATTAAGACATTTTCTATTAGATAATTATTTTAAGCAATATAACAAATCATTTTTAAGAAAATATTTGTGGAATCGTTG
Organism: Eucalyptus fibrosa; assembly: GCA_017140475.1. Lineage (NCBI taxonomy): Eukaryota > Viridiplantae > Streptophyta > Magnoliopsida > Myrtales > Myrtaceae > Eucalyptus > Eucalyptus fibrosa. The sequence continues at coordinate 24,312,312 of CM029506.1, forward strand.
GTTTTTTTTTGCAAAAGAAGAGAGCTTGATACCTCTCTCTTTCTTCTTTTTTATTCTTTTTTTTTTTTTCACACTTTGTAAGTATATTTTCACCTCTTTCGCGTGAATAAGCACAGGTGATTTCCCTGAGATAGTGCAAGGGATGGAGTACATTGTCATTTCTGCATTATGACACGACAATATAACAAAACACGAGCAATCGTATGCGTCCCATTGATTTTGCAAACGTAAATTGGACCGATGTGGTTTCTAAGGTTTTGATTCAGTTTTTCGTTGATGCGCTTTGACCGAAAGTCAGATTGATTTTCATGCGAAACATTGATGCATTGGCTGCATTACTAAGTTACTAACTGAAGTGAAAGTCCATTACCCGATCGGTGACAACTTACTGCTAAATTGCTAATTGAAGTCGATCAAAAGTTCAGCTACCGCAGGTCGAATTCACCCTTTTACACGTGACATGGATGCTTTCGTGACCGGTTTCTTACACTTGTATGTTATCACCATAAGGGAAAAAAAGATAAGGATTCAGGCATTTCGCGTATTCAACGGGTGAACGTGTAAAGAAAGAAATTTTCATGAAGACCCGGATGACAGAAGCACTGCCGAAAATGCCTGATTGCCAACCAGTTGGGTCTTCCAGATTTAGCTATAGGAAATAAGTTGCATGTCGATAAGGAGGAGACCACGGAGACTCGCGCTGGCGAGATTCGAAAAGTGCCGCTTTAAAAGCCCGGCAGCCCGACAGTCTCGTCGCAAGCATACCCTCTTTCTCTCACGGCCACTTCCAGGGGCACCTTGTGTTCAAACATTGGCTGGCTCCGGTGCGTTAGTGGGACAAACTTCTCGCCCTTTTTTTGCCTTTCGTACCGTGCCAGAGAGATATTGAGTGAGAGAGCCCCCTCCAACAAGAATGAAGCCATTGTGGGTTGGGATTGTTGTGGGGCTACTCTGCCTCAGGGAGGTGGTGAGCGGGTATGACCTGGACGGTCTCAATGCAACAGAGTTCTCCCATTTTGAAGCTCATGGGCCTTCCCTTGCTATTGCCAATGACACTGTTGGCCTCACTCTCATCCAAAGTGCTGCTGCAAAAGGAGCTGGTAACGCTCTCTAAGCAAGCACTCGTCCTCATTGCTTCAGAGATCACGTGATATTAGAGTGCCTTTGCTCGGCTGTCTTCTTTCTTCTTTCATTCCCTGTGAATGTGCACAGGACTGTTGTTTTTTTCCAGGATGAGTGTTAACAGATATTGTTAGAGCAGGAGCTTCTGACTTCTGTGTTGGAGTTCTTAGGCCCCTTTAGTGTCCAGAAACTGAACTCATTTTATCTTTAGTCTTGATTAAATGCATTGGTCTACGCGTGAGCAGGACTGGTGTTTTCACGAAATTCATTCGAAATCCTGCACCTTGCTCCTTTTCATATTTCTAATTTTGCTCTTCTGTGAGTTTAGGCTATTATATTGTCCTATTCTTAGTCTGCATTTCTTGTGCTTTCAGTCTGCTTGGATGGAACGTTACCTGGGTATCACTTGAAATGGGGATTTGGTTCAGGAGCTAACAGTTGGCTCATTAATTTGGAGGTCCGTTAAAGGAACTTATGGTCCCTAATTTGTCGCTGTATGCATAACATAACATGCTATTGTTACTTGTGCTACTTATTGTGAATGTACAAACTTCGAACTCCAAAATGTTGCCACGATTTCATAGTAAACCGTCCCTTATCAGCCCACCAGAAGCGTGTGGGCACTTGTCTTAATCTTCCTTCAGTATAATTGAACTTGTACAAGACATATCAAGTCTTACTTCATATCGTTACGACGTGAGATGATGCCTGATGAGTGCCTTTCTCCGCAATCCTAAGACATAACAAAAATGGCAGTAAAGTCAAACTATGCGGTCTCATTCATTAGAGATCCTCTTGTGATCTATCTCAAAGAAAACATTGTGAGTCTTGTCTCAGCAAATTACTTACAAAAAGCAAAATGCTTGATTTTGCCTTTCCCCCAGAGTCGGAAAGATAGCTGATTACATGATTGAAACTTTACATTCTGAGGTACCTTATGGCAGGGTGGAGGATGGTGCAACAATGTGAGAACTTGTGTTTATCGGAAAAAAACTCAACATGGATCCTCTACATACATGGAAAAAGAGATATCCTTCACTGGAATACTGAGCAGCAACCCTAAATACAATCCTGGTTCTCTTCATGCTTTGCCTAAATATATTCCAAACTTTGGTTTTTAGTCTTTGTACTTTCCTTTTGCTTCTAAAGGCTTAACTTTAAAGGACTTCCAATGTGCAGATTTTTTCAACTGGAACAAAGTAAAGCTCCGGTACTGTGACGGTGCCTCTTTTAATGGGGACGCTCAAGACAAGGTTTATTTTTTGTTGAACTTCTCAGTCTCGTCATTCTAAGTTAGATATAGAGATCCTTTAATAGACATAAGACATCATGCAGTCATACGTTGTTATTTTTTTGGACAGGGAAAGCTTTCCTTTTGCGGTAGAGCATGTTTGATTGGTTGACCATCATGTGTTTCTTTGTTGGTGTATGTTTGCTAAATGTCAATTGCCCATCCGCATGCCTAATGTTCAAATAAATTGCCGAAGCATTATTTGAATTGGCTAAATAAGCGAATTAGAAGAAGACTTCTATCTAATGTTAGCTTAGATTTCATTAACCATGTTGATTCTGAAGTATAAACTACTTTTACTGAAGGATGCGCAACTAGAGTTCAGAGGGCAGCGCATATGGTCAGCTGCAATGGAAGATCTGATGTCAAAGGGAATGTCATCCGCTGAACAGGTTGAACACAATTCTCTTATCCTACTGCAGTGTAATTGTCTTGATCATTGAACCTATGAATGTCGCTGTCTCTATAGTCATCTTTAACTCTTTTTGTACGAAATTTGGGGTTTCTAGGCCCTTCTTTCTGGGTGCTCTGCCGGTGGCCTGGCATCAATTCTTCACTGCGACGAGTTTCGTGATCTATTCCCTAACGAAACAAAAGTGAAGTGCTTGAGTGATGGCGGGTTATTTCTTGATGCGTATGTATCCATATGCCTTGACTTTGACCTTATTTCTCACGCTTCGCTCCATGAAGCACCTCATAAAATGACTGGTGGCTTTGTTTCCCTGGATTCTAGGCTTGATGTATCTGGTGGGCGTAGCCTCAGAAACTTATACGGAGGTGTAGTGGATTTGCAGGTACGAGCACATTTTATACCTCCCACACCTACCAGTTTCAAGCTCTGGTCAGCCAATTTTTTTTATTAAGACTTGTGCCATTAATCTAGGTTGCTTGAAGAATAGGGTCACATATGTATCTCAAATCGGTTCAGAATTGGTAAACCATTTGAGGGTAGTATGTCAGCAAACGACGATATCCGATGCGTAGAAACAGCATGTATCTTTGCCAATTTGGCTATTAGCAAAAGTTAATGTTTTTGATGTTTTCTCATGATTTCAGGGGGTGAAATAGAATCTTCCACGAACGTGCACCGATCGCCTTGGACCTCGCCTTGACTCTACACTGGTACTAGTTTTCCATCAACTTGAGTTTCCATGCGTACATATCTTGCGCTCGCCAGTTTGATCATGGGCGCAGTAAATATACTTACTCATTCCCAAATTGATATTCTATTCTCCTAATGTTTATCCTTCCCAGTGTTTTTTCCCACAAAACTCGATTGACAGCATCAAGACCCCGCTATTTCTGCTCAATGCGGCATATGATACATGGCAGGTAACAACTCTCTTCTACAGAAAGCAACATCAAGCGATGCATAGGGCCATGAATTGAGCTACCCATGAAGATTTTAACATAATTTATCTTTTTACAAATCAGATTCAGGCTAGTCTGGCTCCACCATCGGCTGATCCCCAGGGATATTGGCACGAATGTACATTAAACTATACAAAATGCAATTCGTCGCAGATTCAGTTTCTTCAAGGTGGGTTCTGCTTTGGCCATATGTCGGGAAGTAATAAAATATGCTTCCACGGTGGACCTACTAATCATGCTTGTTTGTTTCTGTGTATCTCAACTAGATTTCAGGAGCCAAATGCTGAATGTGATAAAATATTTCTCTAAGTCTAACCTAAATGGTTTGTTTATCAATTCGTGTTTCGCCCACTGCCAGTCCGAGAGGCAGGACACTTGGTTCTCTGATGATTCCCCACGTATCGGAGGCCAGGTACAATTGTTGCATCCAATTCTAGCATCATCTTCACTTGATGAATATACTAAACACTCGTGCGTGACCCGAGTTAAACAGAGAACAAACACATTATTGATGTTATTTTATTCTCAACATTGACGTGCAGCCGATTGCGGTTGCTGTTGGGGATTGGTACTTTGATCGAGCAGCGGTGAAGGCCATCGACTGTCCATACCCTTGCGACAAAACCTGCCACAACCTTATCTTTAAATGATGGGACGATTCATCGGAGTTAACCCGTTCACAGGATAGCTCTAGGGAAGTGATATTCGTGTACTTGGTCGGCATAGGAATTTGCAATTCATAGATAGTTGATAACAGACGACAAAGACTGAAGGCTACTGAGCAGTGCAAAAATTGAAGTCAGCTAGTCATCTACTGTTCTTCATTCCTGTGGGGGTTGCTTGTTTTATTAGTACAGATGAAGTTACGATTTTGCTAACTTGTTAAAATGTTGTGCTCCAATGTATCTCACTTGCGTCTGCACCAGTCCAATATTCTCCATCCAGTACATCTAAAGCGCCATTCTTATGGGATCGTATCCCACGATTGTGATTTTCTCTATTTGTATAGCAATTCTCTCGACATGTTTCAGTGACTTGGTGCCAGTAAATGGCATGCTAATCTTCCCTTTCAAGTCTTCACTGTTCCTTTTATAGTGAATTGCCAGTTTCCTATCATAGCACTCTATCAAGACGAGTGGAAGCAAGGATCACTCTAATTGATGAGTAGCTAAAAGGAATGTGTTACTTATTAACTTAGTAGCTTTTTCATTGAGATGTAAGCCTATAAACTTAGATCTGTCCGAAATGAAAAGGTTCATCAGAATGTCGGGAGCATTATTTTTAGCGAAATACATAGCTAGTGTTACATATGGCAGAATTATATTCTGAATTGTAAAAATTGACTAGCAGATAAATAGAGGAAATTTTCAATGTTAGCGTGAAGAGAGCTAGAGAAATTTGCAACGATTTTCCTACGAGATGTTTATTCTAAAGTTTCTCAACTTCCATTTTATCGACTTGACAATGGGAAATTTACTTCCAATCTTTCTGCTTAAATATATCCATTGAACTGAAACGAACCAGATCAATCAACGAAAATCACTAGAAAGACACAGAAATCTTCTGGAAGATGCTGATGAAAACAAGCATGTGATGTGTATTAGCCATCGAATCTTGCCCACACAGAGATGGATGGAACTAAAAGTAAAATTATAGGTCTATTCCAAATCGTACGGAGAAAAAAGTTGTCCCAGGAAAACCAAAACGAAGGGAATTTCTATACATAAAGTCACTATCTCAGCACATGCAGGTCATGGTACTGACTAAACCTTATAAATATCAATACCCTCTCAAACTGTTGTGTCATGTGTCTTCAACATCCGAGAATTTCTTTAAAAATAAAAAATAAAAAATGAGTCCACAACGAGACACCAAGAGACAGAGTTGCACAAGAATGGTATTTATAAATTATAATTATGATGCGACTTTGCACATATCTGAGGCATATATGGGTGAACACATATAAGCTCTAGGGATCAATCTCATACGTTCGGTAAAACAGAAGGGAAAAAAAAAGCAGAGGGTAATAACTGTTTACAATGCACACCTGCAAAAAAGGAAAAAAGGAAGGAGGAGGAGGTTGTTTAGAGATCTCCTGTTCATATTTTCTTGTCTTGAAACTTGTTCTTCACAGGCCCCAAAGAAGACGGAGAATTTTGCCCTGAAGAAACGGTAATAACTTGAAGAGTCTTGCCATACATGTCAGAGCCTGGTGAAGCTTGCAGAATCTGATCATGCGGGCAATTGCTGACCAAGCCACCACCAGTCACTGAGCATGTGCCTGCTGATGGCGTCACGTCACTGTGCTCCAGTTGAGAAGCTCCACTTGGTGAGAGGTTAAACACAAATGGAGTGCGGTGGAGATATTCGAACCATTTCGCAACTTCTGCATCAAACACCGATGGGTGAGTCTCAGTTTCTTTGTCGACTCTACCGCAGTCAGCCAATAACCATGAATTTGGGGAGTTTTCAAAGGTATGAACATCCTGCAATTGAGCAATGCCGCTCCAGTGGCTACTATTACCGCCATCAATATTGCAGTAATAGCTGTCAGAGGGTCTATTTGGCTTCGGAGCCGAATGGACCTCTGTTGGACTGATATCTGAGGAGCTCCAATTCCAATTGTGATGTAGAGCAGTATCTGAACTTGCCGATAGACCCATGGTAGCTGAATATTTTAGCTGCTGAAAGCATAGCTCGCCCACCTTACCAGCAGGTTGAAAACAGGCGATGAAGCTTCCATCATCGACTATACCGGGCCTCTTGAATGAGAGCTCAGGAGATGGAGTCACTCTCAGATTCTGGCTGCTACTTGTGGAACTGGCTTGGGAAAGGTTCGGTTTAGTGGATGCAACAGAGGCTTCATCGATTGCATGAAACTTTTGTTGGTCACAGTTTTCAACCTTGGAAAGGGGCTTGTGGGTGTTGGGGTCAATCCCATTTTTCCTGAGCTTCTTCTTTATTCCGGAGTTCCACAAGTTCTTTATCTCGTTGTCGGTCCTTCCAGGCAAATACGTTGCAATCTGTGACCATCTGAAACAAACACCCATTAAACTCCTTCGTTTTGGAGATATTTTTTGGTGATTGAAAAAAAACAGATTATATGTATGTTTAAGTAAACTGTTCTTGGGTTTCAGTTTTGTCCCCATGAAAATGGACGATAAGTGTTTTGAGAATCAAAGTCCTGAAGTGCAAATGCTACCTGTTGCCTAGAACTGCATGGAGTTCAATTATCATACTCTCTTCCTGCTGGGAGAATGCACCTCTCTTCAAGTCGGGCCTTAGATAGTTTATCCACCTTAACCGGCAACTCTTCCCACATCTTTGCAAGCCTACATAAATTAATTATGACATATGAAACTGGGCAAAGAATAAAGAAAATCATTCTCCACTTTTGCATTATTACGAAGGTGAAAGGACTGACTTGTTTGATTTACCTGCGAGCTTTGGGACTGAGCTCCAACACCCGTGTCCAAATTTGTTGATGTAGTTCAAAAGTTTCTCATCTTCCTCGGGAGACCACAGACCTTTCCTCAGCTTCTGTTTGTGACAGCAAGAGTGTCTTCCCATGCAAAAGTGCCTAGATTTCCGGAAGAATCGCTCTAATCTGTGAGGCAAATGAAATGGAGAATGTGTGAAAGGAATATTGTAGGTAGAGACAGCGATAGATGTCGCAGAAATGAAGTGTGAGTGTCGTAAACTAGTCGAATTTATAAATAGCCTACTGGAAATAAGAATTGCTTTTTTATTTTATTTCTTTCATCTTTTTTGAGGGGCTAAGATTTCAACACATTGCAAATTTGCTTTGCGGGCTTTTGTTGCCTGATGAAGATGTGTGTATGTGCTCCTCATCAGCATCATGGGGCGACGCCATCATCGATGGACGGTCCAGATGCAGGTACAATATGACCTGCATGAGTCCCATCAGAGGTTTTAGTCTCAATGAATGTGTCAACCTAGTGGGCCTCCTGGATAGATATCATCATTTGACTAAGGATCTGTGTGATCACAAGGATTGCTTGTAGCCTTGTAAAACAAATGCTGCAAATCGGAATGTGATGGTAACCGGTAATTGTGAAATTCATTCGCTCCACGAATTCTAATTTGGGAAACATTTACGGTCTATTAACAAGCAAGTTATCTAATTATATCAGCAGATGCTTGAGGCATTCTCGTCTCTTTTGAAGGAAATAACGGATTCAATCAATATACCTCCTCTTTTCGGGCCTATGTCTGAACCAGATACTGGTCAAATACGACTAAGCCTCATTCCTTGTTGCTCTTTCAGACAATTTCCGAATATCATGAACGCTTCCTGGAGCTCCATAATAGGTCCAAAAGCAGAAGTATTCTCAACATGTTAAGAGACATGATAGAATAGGAGAAATGGGACATATCTACTCTCTGATAAAGTTGCAAGAGTTTAAAGAATGCTCAGTGATAGCCTGATATATAATTGTCTATTTAAGAAATGCAAGGGTCAATGGTAACTGTTTCGATAATAATTATAACAAGGGATGAACCAGTGAAGTTACAGATAGATTTTCGTTCCAAAAATAACTAAAGACTCAAAATAAATCTAAACTTTGGGAGATAGAAAAACACAAAAACCAGAAATAGCCTCTTTTGCTTTATCTCTGGCAAATTTCCTCTCGGTTCATTGTATTTTCAGAGGACTCTGATTTTTCATTCTGCTTATGCCTGAGAGGTTGGGTGATGAAGCAAGACTAGGTTGAAACAGCTCATTTAGCTGCTATTGGAGAAGAAACTTGTTCAGTAGATCCAGAACATGTTGTACTGTACATGACAAGTGCAACTATAATATGAAGTTAACTGTAAGTGTAGTTTCAGAACTGAAGTCATCCACCTGAAGTCATAACTATGAAACCGTTTTGCATGCTCTCAAAAGCAAGTAGAAATAAATCAAATTCTGTAATGTAACTTTGCACTAACTATTATTTTTCTCTTCTTTTGTCTGGACATCATGATCTCAGTAAGAACTGGTTATGAGATTTAATACCAATTTCTACCTTCTCTACAGAGTTTGTCTTAAATATTGCACACAATGTATTTAAATGAGTGGCAGCTTAGGAAATAAATGAGAAGCAACAGCTGCTGTGTTACGTTTAACTGTATTTTCTGGGATTGAAGCTGTACAAAATCATTACTGACATTACGATTGTGGATGAGAATACACTCACAGGCAGAGGGAAGAAGAAGCCAAGAAATCTTTAAAACGGGTTGGAGTTTGGTGAGAAATTTCATGCCTCCATTATTATATCCATTGAAATGCTAGCACCATTCACATTAACACTGGGCTGTCAGTTTGTTCATTGTACTTCCAGACATGAAACTTCCTTGACCTTTGCTAATTTACCGATTGAGACAAACGCTTTAACAATTTGACTCACATATGAAAATGAAAGTAAGTCCAGATATCCATCGTGCTTATAAGAGTAGTCGCTGTTACAGGTAGTTAACTGCCGTGACCCTTTCTCTCCCCTTCCAATCTAGATTAAAAATTTCGAATAATAGGCCAACTTTATTGATGGTTAATCTGTCAGTTCATTTAGTAAAGTCGGTGCGGAATTCTCTAAAAGGTGGTGTTTACAGTATTAATGCTTGGAATAAGCGGAGATATTCATTGTCAAAACCGGGGAACCATCTTCTGATCTCATCATCACCTGTACGCGACAATACATGTTGGTCTTGTTACTTCCATTTTCAAGTCAGGGTTTAGTCACTTATGCGGACTATTTTTACGACTTGAGGATCTTGCTGTCACTGCTGCTGACTGCTATATTCAGATATATAGATGAATTTCAGAAGCTTTATTCCGGTGTTACTTTGCAATACGCTCTCATGCCCAAAGAACCACAGTGAGATGTAGATTCTGATATCTTTTACGTGCCCTTTTTTCAGGCCATCCATCATACTTTTTTGCGAAAGTGTAATGGATACAACCTTGGTGAAGCAAATTAGAGGCCAGTTGTGATGGTACTTATGATGGGAAATAAACCCGTGCTTTTGATATCAATGAAAGGAAAGACTTCAACCTGGTTCACAATCAAATTGTCATTTGAATAAGAGGGGGACATAATCTACATGTCTTTGAACAAAAATTTCCTACCCCTAAGAGTCATCAATTTCCAAACACTTTTTGAGTGCAGAGCGAGACAACTAATCGACAAGGAAGCTTACGCCAACGGCACTGTAGGCAGCACACCGCGTTCTTACATAGAGCAGATGTCACTATCCCTAGTAGAATCACATCCGGTATCTCATAGTATTTACACATGGATCAGATACCTCACCCTATAAACAGTACAGATAAGGAGTTAACTGCTAAATATAGGCCTGGGGTCCTTTTTTACTCTCTCTCGACAATCATTATTTGGCTAAGATCGACAACATTGGTGTACATGGAGGTTGAATAATCAGGGTCACCTTCGAGATGATGGTCCTGAATGCTGATTCATCCTTCTTAATTGGCCCATTTAACAGTAGATGGAAACACAAGCACATGGATGCTTTACAAATCAAAATCACAAGAAAATTGTTAATTGTTTTGTCTTGTCAAGACCAAGAGCAATAATGACAATAGCATGGCCATCGTTATCGTGACTATTCTTACCATTTATGGAAGCTTAAGATCTCCAAGGCAATGATGTTTAGATAAAAACTGCTGTTCAATCTCCACTTAATTCCTGTATTAGGCATTCTAATGAGTTTTAGCAGCAGTAACCATATACAAAGAAGGAGGGTTTCAAGGGGTGGCTTCGGTTCTTGTCAAACGGTAAAGGACAAGGATGGCCCCAAATCACAGTACGAATTGACTTTATTAAGAAGGCAACATGATAAGAAGTCTTTCCATCCTTTTTCAAATCACATCAATTATCAACAAGCTTTGCCTGGTTGAAGTGCTTCCTTGTCCTCCTTCTTTACATAATTACCACCTCACTTTTGCTTTGTGGTGGGAAGTGACGATCAACTTTTCTTGCAACACTTAAGTAATTGCTTTTTCTTAGGTTTTGGGAGGAAGTGTTTGCCCTTAATTTCACTGTTTGAGATTCTCAAATGAAGCTCTAGAATGGCTTCTTGGAAAAAGCAAAGTCACTTTTCTTATGAACCTCGTGTCCTGCTCTTATTGGAGAATGGTTTGATTAACACGCTAAAGTTGAAAGACATTGAGCAAATTCCTATGAGAAACTTCTGTTCTTGGGGACAAGTAAATAATGCCAACCCTTCATCTCAATACATATCTTTAACCACCACAGAAACCTCTAGTTCTCGCTCAATGTATATATTAAATTTATCATTTACACTTTTTCTTTGCTTCACCATGATGTTTTTGACCGTATCTAGGACCTTGTTGCAGTTGTTTATTTATGGGCTTCTAAAACCGCAGTATGAATTGCTGCGCTGAAACCTCTCCGTAGGCAACACAGCTGAATTTCAAGATGATGAATAGAGCAATATTCTAGTTCCTTTTCGATTCTAGATATGACTATTTTGTTCAGTCCTGACAAATTTAATGTGAATGAAAGCCATTTGCTCCATTTGATGGCTTCTTATGACTTTTATTTCAGTGGCAGCAGTCACAGAGAAAAGGAGAGCATCACAGGCCATCATAATCATATTAGCTCCATCATGTAGCAGCTAAATATCTTCACTTGCTATAAAATGGTTGGGACTAGTACACCAGGTATTCTTGCTCGCCTAGACCGTACACACAGTCAAAACCCCGTAAAGAACTTTCCGGGCATTTTGCTAGTCCAGCAAGATTTCTGCCACTTGAAATGTTGCCCTGCTATAGATTTCTAAAATCAGGACAATGGAAACCAATATGCCTCAAGATTCTTTGGCTCGACGCACCATGACACCCACGCATGAGCAAAATGATCAGACGCAACACCTGTTAGATGAGCTTTGCTTGCTTCACTAGAAAATTATGTACGTTAGTAGGAGCTAAGATTTCTGAAATATACTTCCACATTGTTGAAATTGCCAAGTGCCAACTGCTGAGGATATCATCATTAGCACGAGAAAAGATCTAGTCTCTGTATAGGCAAAATTGAAAATTAACTCTTCGGAAACACTAGGAAGCCAATACAGATACTATTGATTCAAACATATTAAGAGTTCAGGCCAAAAGAGCGCCATGCATGAACAAGAACTTAAGACTCAGGTAACACTAAATTAGCTCAGTACCTCTAATTGAGATGCTAAAATGCCAGACAGTGTTCTTTTGAATATAGTGTTCCAAGTGCAAGTCATAATCAGTCATTGCAGAAGCAGCCAAGTATCTTAGAACTTTACATAAAAGATCAAGTCGTCAAGCTTTGTTTGCTATCAAGTATAGTGTAAGAGAGCAGACTTGCACTTGGAAAAACACAATTCATTTAATGTGATTGAGGAAACATTTCTTTATTCTATTTATACATCAGATTAACAAATGATGCTTAATTTGTTATGTAAGACAAATCTAAGAGTCAACAGTAAAATAAGCTTCCACCGCCAACCGAAATCTGTGCTATGGCTAGTTGAACGACACCTAATTCAACTGGTCATCATAAATTTTTAACCTCGTTGACCCAAACGAGGGTTTCTAGTTGTGTAACAGAAGTAGCAGAGAAGGCAAAAGAGGGAAATCTTCATTGGTGTTACTCGACCAAACAAATACCTCTCCATCAAGGACCAATCATGAACTGCATACAAAACATCAAGTTCAATTATTTCTCGCTTCAGCCCATAAACAAAGATGATAATTCATCGAAGATAAATATCCCAGCTGCCACTTACGTGCAATCTTCTCTAATGAATCTAGTACTGTTTCAGTCAACAGAATCAGCAACCCCGCCTACATTGATATCAGAGTCTGGACAAGCAGCTTGCACTGATGTAGGCTTTTGAAAATCGCCATTTCTTGCTTGGAACTAGAGTAAGGAAAGAAACCATTAGAGGCTAATAATTGTGTATCATACTACTTCACTCAAGTTGGGAACCCATAAGAGGTAAGCTTATAGCATTTTCCTAATTTCATGACCATTCTACTACTGTCTCCTTACAAAATATCCTTGTCAATGGTGTAACCCCATAATTGAAAATGGTAGTAAATGAACCTCATTAATGGTAAACCCGTATCCCTATAACAAGTAAACTCTGCATCCCATTGAACACCCCAACTAAGCAGACACCAACTAACCTGAGTGGATGTATGATTTGTTATGCAGCTGGCACTATTGACATTCTGCGTCGATTCCTTTACACTGGAAGGGATGGCTGCATCTGTATTTTCCATAGTACCCAGCCCTACAAAGGCAGAGGTATTTGACCCTGTTCCGGGCTTTAGAGGAGGCACTCCTGGAAATGGAACTAAGGATGACAGACATGGCATTGACATAGGAAGTCCTTGACAAGGAAGACCCATCAATGGAAAGTTTGGTGCAGCTGTACTGTGCAAAGCAGTCGAGGCAGACACATGAGGCACAGGGACATGTGTTCCACAATTTACGCCAACCATGCCCATACCCAAACCCATCCCGATACCCATTGGCGCAAATTGAGCCATCTGTGATGGATGTATGTGCTGAATTGCTGTCGGAAACATCATTGGCGGCATGTACAAGCCATTTGCCATTGACATCATCTGGTGAAAGGCGAAATGTACAGAAAATGCACCTTAGGAGAGGTCTAGTTTGTCTATGAAAAGGTCAAACAATCATATTGTTACTTATTTTAAAGAGAAATAGAGAGGAGGCTGGAGTACCTGCACTTGGAGTTGAAGCGTCTTCAGATACTCAATGGCCTCATCAAGCATAGATGCTTTGTCCACCTTCAATAGCAAATCAACAAAATCAGCAAAATAAATGTGTTAGACTGTCAAGTAGTAAATGATTCCCTTAACAGAAGTCTTAATGTTTGAACTGCACCTAGCTCATGCATGGAGTATTGAGTGTTGCATGATGAATATCGACACTCCAAGCAAGGAGTGGCAGATTTTGGTTGACGGTTTATGCTTGATGTTCAACTTGACATCAAAACCCACATTTAGTTACAAATTCTAGTTATAAAATACCAAACAGGTTCAGTTAAAGTTTAACCTCAAATAGCGAATTTTATCTTGAAAGGTCATGGAACAAAGTGCAAAGCTTTTTTTTTTTTTTTTTTTTGATGTGGGGGGGAGATAGAGTGGGGTGGGGAGAGGAATAAATCATGAAGCAAAACAATTAAGCACATAATTATTGACCTTATTGCAGTTTGGTATAAGTTCTTGCAATGCACGCATCTTCTCATTGATCCTGTCCCTCCTTTTCTGTTTATGATGGGGCAAATGAATTTCCATCAGACTATGATAGGGTGAAGAGCAACTTTTGTGACAAGAACTGCTAATATACCTACAAAAAAGAGAAACCATCTATATGCGATACAATTGTCGAATGCAAGGTACATCCATACCCTTTCAGATAAATTATGTACTTCGGCTGCTCGGCTTCTCTTGGAACTAGTACTGCGAGCAGTTGCTGCTGCTGCTTTTTTCACGCCAACTGAATCTTCATCAACATCCTGCACATAATTACAATTCTTTTTAGAAAATGAAAGATTAGATTCATGACGACACCTCAAAAAGAACATAGGTGGAAACATTAGACTAACTTCAGCAAGGGCTTCAGAATTGTTGGTGCTAGGACATTTCCTCTTTAAACTGCATGATGGAGCATCTGAAGTAGAAGCAGAGGAAGTAGAAGCAGCAAGCTCTGTCATCTTCTCATTATCTGGTGATCCTTTACTCGAACTGGCACAACAACTTTGATCAGCACTTTTATCATTCTTCAAAGCATCTCCTTGGCAAATCAAAGGCTTTGAGGCAACCATCAGTTGCTCCCTTTGAACTTGGCAATTTGAACTTGCTTCCGTCCTTGGACAAACACTAAAGTTACTCGCCAGATTATCAGCCATAATGCTATCATTAGTTGAAGAACACTTCTCTTTGTGTGCAGCTCTGTCCAAGATCAATGAACCCGAGCCACTGGCTCTGGCATTGTTCTCTACATCAGCATGGGAAGGAGTGGCTACCCTTGCAAAATGAGAGAAGTTGATAAAATTAGAATTTTTGGCAGATGGTGTTGCGTCCTTAGCTTGAACTTTTTCACTTGTAGATCCAACTGCTAATCTTGGTAATCGACTAAAGTCTCCAAAAGTAGAATCATAGGTGATACCACATTTACTAGAGCCCATAGCATCCATGACTCCTTGCTGAAGAGATGGCAGTGCTGTATTCATTCCCATTCCAGTTATCTCAACGTCTGCTGCAGAGGGAACCTTGGCACCGTTCACACCCGCTGGACCAACCTCTTTATTGTCACTCTTTTGGGTCGAATCAAAACTATACAGATTGGAAAGCTCATTTACCGGGACACCTGATAATTCAGGCAGGAAATCAGAGCAGTAATCATTTCGCAAAGGTTCATTGATGGGACAACTAAACCAAGGAACAATGTCCTCATCATGCGTCAAACACATTTCTCTGGGCGGTGAGGACATTGGGAATTCACTCAACCCAGAGTCCGGCTCTGCCTCAGACTTTTTAGAATTCGAAGCAGCGCCATTGCCCACATCTTTATCGCTAATCCAAGGGCTCTGAGAAGTGAAGTCAGACAGTAAACCAAAACCAGGTTGGCTCTTTTTGGGCCTACTGGACTGTCCTTGCATCACGACCTGACCATTCTCCCATATAAGCTCAACAAACCCATCCTCTGGTCTGCATATAACACACAAATTGCACATATTGGGATTCATCTTTATAGATGAACTTGGTACAATAATTCACACAAGCATGAATTTCCAAAAAAAGTGGGGGATAAAAATAACTCACATGAATGACAGATCTGCTGAACATGATTGGCCCTTGTCTTGTCTTGAATTAAGCTTCTCTTGAGCCCTCCTAAATAGCTCAAACAGTGGCATTTTCAAGAGTTGGAACCACTGGCTATGTCCTCAAATATGCATCAAGCCATAAATTGGACCTTCCACAAACATAAAGAGGCAAATCCTCAAGAACCCGGAAACACAGAGTCCCCAGGTGCTCAGAACTTTTCTCTGCTTGAGCATAACCCCTCTTCAAGGCAACTCCAGGAGAAGAGAAATTAGTAAATAAACAAAGAGCGCTCCTTTTATAGTCACAAAATTGCAAGGAAGTCGTTATCAGTACGTCTAAAATGGTTAGATGTAGTTTAATAAGCATAATCAAATAATATAAAGATTTGGGTCAAAACAATTCTTTAATGCTATTAAAGGATGCCTTCAAAGGAAAAAAAAAAAAAAACCTCTGTAAATTGAGTACTTTCTCGGAGGAAAGTGAGATCCTTTGCACTTTATTGTACTAAAACTTGGATTACCCAGAAAAGATAAATCCCCACAGATCAAGGGAAAATCACGCAGCTCATAGAAAACCGCCGAAAAAAAAAATAGAAAAAAGACCCGTTCTTCCACAAATAAGCAAGTGAAAACACCAGAACCGAATGCTTATGACCACGAAGGGACGAACTTCGAAGCCCTCTCGAATCAGTCGAAGTACAAGCAACACTGATCCACATGCACTAAAAAGTCTGTCGAAGATGAAGAAAGAGAATCAGAGAGATTTGGAGATCACGAACGGTCCAAGTGGGACGTGGAAGACGGCGAAATTTCTGCAGAATTGCAAGAGAGAGAAGAGATTGCCGAGAAGATACACGGAAGTTCGTGCTTTTTTGGCGTTTAACTTGGGTCAACAGTGACTTGCTGGTGCATAAGGAATTTTTGTCTAAATTTCAAGGGGAAAACAAAGAATAAATAATTATAGAATCACAAAATCTATTTTGCCAAAAGGAGATTGATACTTGTTGGGCAGCGTCCTTACGATACTCGTTCATTAGTAAATTAAGGAAATTGTTATAATTTTCAATGTATTAAGTATTCTTATGAAGCGTTAGATCAATTTTTTTTTTAAATGAAATTTTTACTTTCATAGCATGACACTTCACAATATAACACAAGAGCCACATCCGATTTAGTTATTAGTATATTTGGACTGATGTGATATCAACTTTTGACACGTTATTCACACAAAAATTCACATCCCATAATAATATCTTTGCTAGAATAGGGTTAAAAATATAATCTCTTTTGTCATTATTTTCATGTGAGATTCATTGAAAGCTGCCCCTTTTTTCTTAAGTGTTTGACCTAAGTATCATACGCACTCAAAAGATCAAATTTACAATCCCTATCACGTTGATGTGGTGTCACTAAGTAATTGAGTGCAATCATTTCAGATGCATGTTTGTTTGTGACTAGTCTAACACAAGGTTGAAGATCATAATCCATGCTTAATCAACATGTCATATGATGTAATCACCATACATAATAATGTTATCTTGGGGGTGTAGATTTCATTGCTTCGATAATGTAAAACATGGGGAATCATATCTTTCTTCCATCTACTTCACTTTACTAATGATGTGTGGGGTAGCCCCTTTTCTTTCTAGCTTACTTCATATGCTTGACTTTTGGATCATTATAATGGGGTCCTTGACTTGCTCGGCATGACAGGATTTTAGAGAAGATTTGCAATTTTGTCAAAAGTAGTCCTCATAATATTTTGTTAATATTTTCGTGCTCAAAAATATATTTCTAAATATAATACACATGCTTTGGAAATGTGAAAAGGTAATCTATATATTATTATTCGCAACACGTGAAATTTATCATGATTTTGATTGTCTTGTTCAATGCCTAGAAGATACAATCTTATCGTAAATATTCACCATTAATCAGTCTCTCAAGGATTTAGTATACTTTTGCCTCCATTCTTGCAAGACTTAATTTTTCTTCTTTCTTTTTTAAAAAATGGTCAGTTCTTATGATCTTTGATTTGTAAAAGGAAAAGTGTAAATGGAAAATTAAAAATATAATATAATATAAAAGAGAAAGGGGATTGGACATTGGTCAACAAGCCATAAAATGGCTTGTAGGACCAATCATGGGTCAACCAGCCCGGCGCTTCCAAGAGTTCATGATCACCTTCAATGAATCACAATCTATATATAATCATATTTAATCTCATACTCTTCTAAAGATTTTGCTCTCCCCCTTGATTAAGGCTGCTGAATTCTCATTATTGCCCCTCCGTCCCAGGCACTGAACTCAAGGCTATTCTTGACTTTTCATGGATAACTAGCAGACACCTAAATCCCCCATTTTCATACAAGGCGGGCCCGGTAAAGATGGTGTCAGATAAAGCATGACGGCGACTGATAGGAGCAATAATTAAAGAGAACAGAAGAAATTTAGAGATGATGATTAAGTCATTAAACTTAATTAAGAGGAAGAGAATGTTTTGTCTCTCTTGCTCCACCACTCTACATATAGAGGGGAAGGTTTAGAGGAAGGATTTTCTTAAGTCAAAATTTTTATTTTCTGTCGTCTATGATGGTAGCAACACTTTCAATGTCAATCCACTTTAGAAAATTAGTAATCCAACTCTTGCATGTCTATGTAATTATCTCTTACCTACTTGGCATGTTTATCTAAACATCCAAGTCATTATGGAAACTATATTAGCAATGCATGTCTATTTAAATATTTGTCTTGACATATAACTTATCTTATGGATACATGCTCCACGAAGAAGTACAGATTTTATTATCATTATCGTTCTGACTGTCATTTGCTACCTATTTTCTAGTTAATTTTCTTAACTTTGTTAATCAATGTAATGCAATTATCTTCAAATTTTATGTGTAGAGTGTGTTCTTCTCCCTTCCTCATTAAAGAAGCTATCCACCAACCACGTCTCAAATTGGTTGGATGCGACAATAGACAAATAAATGTAAGTAAAAGTGAATATTGATAACGTTCATGTTAATGATCCATCTATCCAAGGTGTGTTGGACGAATATGCCCCTCTATGGTCTATAAGCAAATCCATATAGAGAGCATAGCAGACAATACATTTAATAGTATGCTAGGATCAAAAAATAGCGAAGTTATTGGATAAACCTTAATAAGAATACCAACCCTCTCCCTTTGTTTATGGAAGTTGGAAGAGGAAGGAAGACACCCGTCTACTTTATGAAAAAAAGCCTCTCCATTGGTCTTTGCTCTATCTAAATCAATAAATCAATTAGTCTCTCCCAGTTGTAGAGTAATTCCACTCAATAATAGCATAGTGAAAGTAGGGTTGATTTAATCATTCATAGATTCATCGTTAATTGAATGTAGCATTTCAAGACGAGGTCATCTTATATCTAATTCAGATGTGGAGTGAGGGACAAGAGTGGGGACAAGTGCTCTGGACACAATTTTAGAAAACACACTCAATTTTGATTTCGTGGACAATAATATGTGCCAAGTTGATTAGTTAAAGCTATTGCCCAGGTAAGCATTGCAGCCCCTTGAACTCTCTCTCTCTCTCTCTCTCTCTCTCTCTCATAACATGGGATGTTGCCATTACAGGAAAGGATTTGAAGCAATCTTTTATGTGGCCTCAATCTCAGCATCCCACGTGAAAAAGAAGATAATATTGAGAAGGAGAGACACAGCGAGAGATCAGATCAAGACAGATGAGAGAGGTACGACGAGGTGTAGTCAAACTGCTCCACGATTGTCGCATCAAACGAGACCCTCCCACTTGCTCTTGTCCATTTAAAAGAAGGAAATAGCACCATCTCACACAATTCGTAGCGAAAATACACTCTTTCATGATTAATATAATAAATAAATAAAAAATATTACGAAAAATCTCAAATTAATATACTCATAATAAATTTATTCAAAACTAATTTTTTGACTACAAAAAACACGTCACAAATTTATCATTCATTAGTTTATATTAAATTGAATTAATACAAACTGATATAAATATAACAAACGAAAGGTAAAACCCAAATTTGATATATATTTATAAACTGTCATATGTCATTTAACTCAATAATTTGACAATAAAATTTAATAAAAACTAATAAAGATAAATTTATTACAAGTGTACCAATTTCTAATTGTTATGGTAAAAAATTAATTTAAGGTAAATTTGTTGTGATATTAACCCTAAATGAAATTTGAAAGAATCAATAAGATTAGCTCATCTTATATATTAAAGATTGAGATGAAAAAATATACTAAGCCTATCACGCATTTAAACTTGAACAATAGTTGTGAATGTGAGAAATCAATGAGACAAAAGGATTCTTGTCAATCGAGTGAAGTACTGGTCAAGATATTGGCAAGGATGAGATTTTCGTTACTGGAAGATCTTGTATATATTAAAATATTTATATATTGAACCACATCTTCATTTAATAACTCAAATTTGTAAAATAGTTAGCTGTAACTTCACTAAATTTTGCATATTGTCATGGCAGGAATCTTGAGTTTAAATCCTTTCAACCCACTATCCCTCCCTTATTGCATATTTTCACACTTAACTTCTAGTCCAAAGTACAACCTGCGGAGTTGGCAAAAGCATAATGTATTGTCGACACCTTTGTGACATTCTGATTTTCAATTCCGTTTTTGATTATATGAAATGGGTTTTCATTGACACGTTTCTAGTTTTTTTTCTCTGAGCTAATAACTCATGAGATAACTAATCTATCAAGTGAAGCCGTTAAGGGGATTTAAACGCAACCGACTTGAGAATTCAATCAGAAATCAACTGTTCAAGACGTGAACTCGCTGAACATTGTCTCACCCGCATCGTGGTTTAACTTTTTACAGGACCCTAGATAGAAGTTCATCAGGTTTGTTTTGGACAGCCGCAAGGGTATAGCGAACATAGTATCGTCTTCCCTATCCTTGGGAATCCTTGGACCCGTGAGCTCGTTGTGACCACAATCTTGGTCGATGAGAGCCTACCTAGTTGGTACCTCATCGATTCAAGGCGTGTTTTCATCATGGGCCTAACGAGGAACTAGAAGGTCTTGTGGATGGTTTCGACGGACTCCCCGTTGAGGGTGAGGTGGTAGCTGACCTACTTCACATTGACATTCCTAATAGTGTCATGATAGATTCGGATCCCAAGTAGATAGGGTCCGGGGTAGGGTTAGCTAGGTGGTCCTTTTTGGGGTCTTGGCTTTTGTATGTAACCTTGCAGGCCGATCTGGTTTGTTATAAAGTGTATTTGGTTTGAATTGGTTGTCCTACTTTTCTATCACATGTTTATTGTTGTCAGGAAATTGTAATTCGCTTCCGCATGTGCATAATTGATTGAGTCGGTGGCGCGTCCTAGGAATGTCGCAATTTTATCGACCACTGAGGAATGTGCGAGTGCTCAAGGTTCCGGGCGTGACAACCTTGCAGGAACAAAATACAACCTCATACATCTCTCTATATAAGAAAGGAAATCACATAATGATATAGTCGGTTCTAATAATAAACCTAATGTCACCAACTAGTGAAGGTCAAGTCGACCTTTGCCATGGGGCTTCTACTCCATGAGTTAACCAGACATCGCAGTTATGTAAAGTTGGTGGCTTGGCTCTGCTAATCTTCAATCAATCAATTAAAAGGTATGTCTAATGACCAATCTCTCACCAATCTGTTTAAACCGTGTCCATAACATTTACAATCGATATAATAATTAGATGTGAAACAACACATGCATTTAACATCTTAAACTTTTAGAGCATTTGATAGTTATCTCATAAAATCTCATATGACATTAGAGCTAATAGTATATTGGCGAGTCCACAATCTATTTCAATGTTTGGTGAATATCTTAAGGAAGGAATCTGGTGACCAACGCGATTTCTAAGTGTGGGCATTGTGGTATAGCAACACGGCCCCAATGGCAGACGTCATGGTTCATTTGAGAGAAAAGAGATTGGGGATGAAGTTGAGTGTTAATGGGATTCAAGTTAAGATATTTTGAAGTAGAAGGTTACTTGAATTGAGGGGGACTAAACCTAATACTAAGCTCACATCTAATAGGGAGATTGTTGAGATGCACGTTTGGATTGTATTCAAAAGTTCTACATCGGAAAATTGGTATGGTGCAATTAATATATCATAGTTAGCCCATAAAGTTATGAGCCCATTAGGCTATATTAACTAATTGCCTAGTACCAAAAGGCTTTACTTAGAAGTATTATAGTGATTATGACAAGACATTTTCTTCAATTGCATGTCTTACTTATGTTTGAAGTCTTCTTTTTATTCTCACTATTAAGCAATTGCCTCTATTCCAGATGAATTTTAAAAATGTCTTTCTTAATGGCAATTTTACTGAAGCTGTTTTATATAGATTAAAACGAGCTCCTCGTGCATGGTACTCTAGTTTAGTTCCACAGTGGAACTTTACCTTGTTTACATAGAGTATAATGTAGACTAAAATAGGCCCCTCATGCATAGAAGTAAAGCCTGGAACATCACAATACTCTCCTTGTGCTCGGTACTCTAAATTTAGTTTTGCCATGGAACATCTTGCATTCAAGTCCAATCCCTGTGACAATGTTCTCTTCGTCAACGAATGTCCCATGGGTATATTTTGCTACTACTTTATGTGGAAGACATCATTATTACTGGCGATAATCATATCAGTATTACAAAACTCCAATAGTATCTCGATCAGTATTTTGAAATGGAAGATCTTCAATGACTCGATTACTTTCTAGGCTTGGAGGTTGCCTCAAATTCCTCTGGTTGTTATCTTTTTCAAGAAAAAATATGCCACTAATCTTCTTTCTCAAGTAGTTCTCACTAATGCCAAGATTGCTACAACTCTCACTAAGGCAAATGGCAAATTTGATGACAACAATGGATTGCTCTTTCAAATCATACACTATATTGACAATTGGTTGTCAATCCTATATATCTCACTATTATTCATCATGATATTCATGACCACAGGCGTACGACTCACTTTGCTAATGTTCTTCATATTCTTAACAATGTGAGTTGTACCATATTTCATGGTTTTAATATTTCTGCTCACTCTATACTAGAGTTAAAGGCTTATTCTTATATTGACTAGGTTGGTAACCCTCCTGATCTTTCCTCCACTATATGCTACTACTTCTTTCTTGGTACTTCACTCATCATGGCACATCAAGAATTAGACCATTGTTGCTCAACCTAGCACCGAGGCAGAATATCGTGTTCTTGTTAATACAACATCAGAATTGATATGGTTGCAGTGGTTATTAGAAAACATGAGAGTCTGTCATAATGGTGGAATAGTCCTTTATTACGACAACTGGAGTGCCATTCAAATAGCCCATAATGATGTTTTCCATGAGCACAAAAAGCATATTGAAACAGATTGTCATTTCATATAATATCACAAGCTTCATGGCACTGTACGACTTGTTTTCACTTCACCTGTTGATTGGATTGATATCTTTACAAATGTACATCCATCTGAGCGCTTTCATTATCTTTTTTTTTTTTTTTTTTAAATCCAGTTGACTTCTTCTATGTCATTTCAAGTTTGGGGAGATGATAGAGATTTTTTTGATTGATTGTAATTGATATCGTAATATTCTGTTATTTTAGATAGTCATCCTGTAAAACTTATAAATTGGCTCATAGTCTTTATTATTACACATTGAAATACACAGAAATGCCTCAAATCTATCTCTCGCACTATTATATTTTTAATTACAATCTTTACTAGTCACTAGCTGGCACGATTCAACACATTCGGGTGTGGGCTTGCAAGTCACTCATGCGCACAACGACAACCAGAAGGATAAGGTATCCATGCAAGTACAAGGCAACGTTTCTGAGAAGTCTATATCGAAAGCTGTAAAGGAGGAAAAAACGGATAGAAAAGAGGATAACTTAAATAAATGCGACAGAGAGGTGGTAGATAGGACGTGAGTATTTACTCACGTAGTTTAGTGCAAAATCTAATTAATTATTTATTTAGTAAATTCAAAACACATCATTGTGCGTATCCGTATATTTGTACATACACGATACATCCACCCTCTTTCAAAGACAAGGTACATTTATATCACAAAAAACGGATGATTTAAAATATAATTTCCTAAAATTAATTATTTGTATCACTTGAAATAATTAATCAATGAAAAATATTTTATTATCAATAATGAATATTTTTGTAAAAGATTAATTTTTTTCTTTTGTTTATTTTTATAAATGATTATTTTTAGGAAAATATTTTTCAAATTATCAATTCTTCGTGAAACAAACGAAACATGTACACGAGCTAATGCATTCTTAACCTCTATTAAGCATGCTTCTTAAACTCTCGTTCACATGTAAGTCACAATTCGATATTATATATGTGCGGTTTTTCTCAATTTGGCTTAAGTTAATGGGAAATGGGGTACTTGTAAGAGCACCGAACGTGCTTCTTTAACACTCGGCATTATGAAAATATAGAAATAGATCCGTTAAATCTCGCTAGAAGTCAATTAAATGGACGATTCATACGCATAGTGGGTATGAAGACGCTCGCCGTGTATGTAAAGGCGATATAAAAGTTTTCTTTTAGGAAAATACAATGAAATTGGGGATTCATGGGACCAAGTACGAATCCATTTGCTTTCGTTTGTTCAATTTCCCAGTACCTGCAGACCATGCTTTCTGCTTCCCTGCAACCTGCACATGTCTGACACTCCAGACACCACCAGATATTGTTAAAAAACACATCCTAAATTTTGGCATGTCCGGTTGCCCTCCCCACATTTGATTAACCCATCTGTTTTTCGTTTTTCGTGTGCCAATTTGCCAATATTTAAGGCGTGTCTGGTTTATTTATTCATCCACCTTTCTTGTTTCTCCTTTACAACGAGCAAGCAGCATCACAAACATTGACAAGTTTAATGGAGAAGGCATCTAAGAATCCTTCTTCGATGACCCTACGATGCTTTAATCCAGTGTACAGACAAAGAGGACTACATTTTGATAATCTGGTTCTCTTCTAAGTTGATTAGGGTATGCTGTAATAGCTTGAAATGTCATTTTCTACTCCCATACTCAGATGTCGTTGGCGGTGATGATAACGAAGGTGATGGAAAGCTAGCTGCATTCGTGCTCATCCATTAGTATATAAGGGCCTTGTGACTTTTAAAGTTGAAAGACAACATAATGTGTTTAATTAGAGTGTGGTGGCTGACATAACTGATTTTGTGGAGCATCTATTTCTCCAACTTCCCGGCATTATTCTCAACTATTCAAATTATCATATTTTTATGAGTATTTTTTGGGTACTTATTAAGTATATTTAGTTTAGAATAATTCATGTCAAAAGAACGTGTTAAATAGTGTCATAAGGGTCATAAATTGCACTTTAAAAACATAGATATCTCTTCTTGAGGTAAGTGAGTTTTTGGAAATGTGTGATTGCTCAATTTCCATAGTGTATAGATCCATGTTTTTACTATATTTTAGTAGCTTTGGCTAGTGCTCTTGAGGCACTTGTTAATAAGATCCATTTTGAAATATCAATTATACAAAACATGATAAAAGTCAATGCTTCTCGGAGAAATAGATTTCTTTCCTATTTAGATGTTGTTGAGAATAACGGATCCCTGAAAATCGGATTCGACACCGAATCGAACCCCTAAATCAATGCGGAAGATGAAGCCCGGGAAAACACGTATCACCGATCGTAAAGCACACCACGGATTCGAGCGTACCTTGTTAGCCACAGATTAAGCACCGACGCCAATAGAGGAAGAGAAACTGGCCATGTTCGATCCGACGACGACAATTCGCTTGGAAGAGAGGAGAAAATTCACCTTGTGCGTTACTATTTCCTTTTCTTTTTGGAGAGAGAGAGAGAGCGCACAGGAGAAAGCGTACGTACGTTACTTCCAACAGGTATCATCTCTCTCTCTCTCCTCCCTTTTATACCTCTCTCCTTCCACGGGCCCTATTCCCGTGGGCGGGGCTTTCTGGGCCCAACTTGGGCGGACGGGCCTTAAGCCCATTACCAATAAAGCCTTCATCTCCCACTCGCACATGGTGGGCCGAACATGATTCTCTTTACCTCTCTTCAACATTCATACTGGTGAATAATCCGTGCGACCAGCATACTTTGAGAGCTCGTTGCTATACATCTGTTAGGAATATATAGCAGCTCATAATGGGCGTCACACTCCGAGTAGATTTAGTATGCAGTACCCTAGATCGATCGATCACATTTATATCTCCCTTGATCTCTTTTAAACAATGATATATGTATTGTATTCACAATTATAATTATCACAAAGACGGTCATAATTGGTCGACCAGTGAATACAAAACCACAATATGATTCTCCAAAATCAATATTCCTCTTTCCTTCAAACTCTCAATTTCAGTCCAGCTTGCTTTTCTAGAAATGCCCCATTAGATCGAATCATCTCATGACCATTGGCAATACCCTAAGATAGCAAACACTAAATAGAAATCTTGAGAATAAGTAAGAGTCCTAAGGGGACTAAAAATTGAGGAACTCTTTTCCTCAAGAGTCTCACACGACATAAAAGTTGAGATCAAACTTTTGTCACTCTTATTGGTCGTCTTATGCATACGTAGTATGAAATACGTATTACGGTATTAACTCCTTTCCCATGGAGCGTATGTCTACACCTTTCAATACCGTACAGATGATAGTTCAGACATACCTAATGTCTAACTTGAGTTCACGTATCTACTCAATCACAAAATTCATCATAACTCACATTTGGCATCATAGACAGATAAAGTAAAATATGTGGGTTATTTTACTTTCGGACATCTTTAGTATTATGTCCTCATCTTAACACTCAGTTAAGGCGACATACGTATTTTAAGCTTGAGCTCTCGATTATCACCTAGATAATAAGCTTAAAAACTGTCTCATCTCTATTTATCACATAGTAAACAGAGGCGATTACCTGTGTGAGTGGGCTAATCTTATATCTGTCCGACATACTTCTCAACTTAAAATAATGCACTGAGCATTAGATGCATAAAGATCATACAAAGATTCATAGGCATTAATGAAGAAAACACAAATTCATCAAATTGTGAACACTTAGGGAAATTGCAATATTCAGTACATCAGCCTCTACGCAATCCTAGAGATTTCATATAGCCACAAAACACATCTCTAGGTATTGGCTTTGTCATAGGATCTGCTACCATTCTATGCGTAGTATGTACTCTAAGTTCACATCTTTTCGTGCAATCATATCCTTGATAAAATTATACTTGGTATCTATAGGTTTGGTCTTGCCATGATATTTTGGATCTTTGGTGTACCCTTTTGCTGCTTGGCTATCACAGTTAACCAACAATGAATCTGCAACACTTCCAATAACACCTAAATGATCCAAAAAATCTCTTAAGCCAAACACCTTCTTATACTGCTGCTGACAATGCCACGAACTCAGTTTCCATCGTAGACAAGGCTATACACTTTTGTTTCTTACTGCTCCAACATATAGTGCCATTATTCGGTAAGAAAACAAACCCAGAGATAGATTTTCTTTCATCTAAATCTCCTTCCCATTCAGTATCAAAATAGCCTTTGAGTTGCAGATCCTTTCCTTAATAATTCAGCGTATTATCAGCAGTCCCCTTTAGATACCTTAGTATTCTTTTAACGGCTTTCCAATGTGCTTGACCTGGATTGGATTGGTATCTACTCACCATTCCAACTACAAACCATATGTCAGGTCTTGTACACATCATAGCGTACATCAAACTTCCAACAGCACTAGCATAAGGAACATGTATCATTTGTTCCTTCTCTTGTGGAGTCCTTGGACACAGTCTATGGCTCAACCCTTCACCTTTTGCAATAGGAGTATCTATGGGTTTACAATCTTGAAAACTCAACTCCAAGAATGTATGCAACATTACCTATGTCTTTCATCTCAAAGTTGGAAGATAACTAATTATTCACAGTATTTACAAACTCCATATTGCTTCCGGCAATCAGTATATCATCAACATATAATGATATGATCACAAATTGATCCTTGGATCTTTTGATATATACACAATGATCCTCATCAATCATTGTAAACTCATATGCCACTATGGCATTATGAAAACGTATATACCATTGTCTTGATGACTGCTTAAGATCATATATCGACCTCAAAAGTCGACATACTTTTTCTTCTTGGCATTTCACTATGAAACCAGCAGGTTGTTCCATATATATTTCTTCCTCTAATTCTCCATTGAGGAAAGTAGTCTTTACATCCATCTGATGTAACTCAAGATCCAGACTAGTCACTATTGCCAAAATAATGCGAATCGAGGTAAATCTTATTACAGGAGAAAACGTATCTTCAAAATCAATTCCTTCCTATTGATTATACCCCTTCGCCACAAGGCGAGCCTTATGCCTTTCTATCGAGCCATCAGCCTTTCCCTTTATTTTGAGAACCCACTTGTTCCCAATAGCTTTGTGTCCTTTTGGAAGATCAACCAGTTCCCAGACTTTGGTTTGATTTCATTGACTCAATTTCCTCTTTCATTGCATGAATCCATGTTTCCTTATTAGGGCAATTTAGAGCCTCATTAATATTTCTTGGCTCATCCTCATCTAGTGGAGCAACCATAAAAGTTTCCCTTTCAATGTCAAAACATCGACGGGGAATACTTTGGCAACTTGTTCACCGTATGGGAGATTGTACACTTAGCACATCATTCCCCATCATACTCCCACTTGGATTAGGTAATGATGATGTCGTCACATCAGGTGGTTGTAATTGAGAATGAGTTGAATTCAATTCATCACATCTCATATTACTCCCACTTGGACAAACTCCACTAACATCATTATCTTGATCCAATGTTTCAAATAGGGAGTTATTTTCCCTTATTTCGCCCCTCTTAGGAAATTCATCCACTAAGGATGTGACATTCCGTGATTCAAATTCAGTTATACTTCCACTTTCCTGCTCACCTATGAACACATACCATTTTGAGTGTTCACAGTATCTCATGAAAATACTATTATTTTCTTTGGGACCCAATTTCCCAAACTTGTGAGAGGACTCATGAATATAGGCAGCACAACCCCATGGCTTAAGAAAACTTAAGTCCGGTTTTCTAATTGTCCATAACTCACATGAAGTGGAAATAACTGATTTGGAAGGCATCCGGTTAAGTATATTGGCAACAGTTAACAACGCATCACTCTAAAAAATGATAGGTAAGTTAGCATGCGCCATCTTGGACTTAACCATTGGGTCTGTTTATTCTCTTTGCAACACCATTTTGTTGAGAAGTATATGGAATAGACAACTATCTTTCTATTCCTTTTTCATCACATAATTTTCTGAACTTATCAGATAAATATTCTCAACCTCGATCGGATCTAAATACCTTTATTTTCTTGTCTAATTGATTTTCTGCCAGGTTCATAAACCTTCTGAAACAACTTATGCTTCAGATTTATGAGAAATCAAATAGACATATCCGACTCGAGTATAATAAAAAATTGATGAAATAAACAGCCCCTTGCCTTCCTCTCACATTCATTGAACCACAGACGCCCAAATGGATTAAATGCAGAGGAAATTTAGCTCTTTTACCTTTTCCAAATGGTTTACTTATCATTTTCCCTACTAAGCAATGCTCACTTATGGATAAATCGACTTTTTCAATATTGCCCAACAAGCCCTCTCTAGCTAGTCTATTCATATGTTGTTGGCCCATATGACTAAGTCTAGCATGCCACCATATTCACATCATTATCATATAAGGTAGAAGACGTGAAACAAGGGAATAACATATTGACATCATCACAGTCAACATTTAGTACAATAAAACCATTCAGTAAGTGACCACAACCATAGTAGTTTGTATCTAAACACAAATCTACACCTTTATTATGGAAGTTCATACCAAAACCAAGCTTAACCAACACTAAGACAGACACTAAATTTTGACGAATCTCCAGAGCATATAGAACATCAAGATGCGTCCACCATGCATGTTCAATTGGCAGGTGCCAATCCCTTTAACTTCAGCTTTAAAGTTATTTCCAATATAGATCCACTTAGTTCCAGTTGGTACTTGCCGGAATTCCACGAAGGATCCTCTATCCTTTGCTACATGGTCTGTCGCTCCTGAATCTATATTCCACAAAGGATTGGATTCAGCCTATAATGCAGAACTTGACACATAAGCAAAGTTCTCAAATGTACAAGAGGTGTTGACTTTTTTGACTCACAACAGTTGCAAGCATAGTGACCTTTCTTGTCACAATTGTAACACCTCACACTTGACATTTTTTTTTTCACTTGAGGACGTTTTCCTCTCTTGTGTTGGTTAACTCTTGATTTCTTGCAATAAGGACTTGATCCTTTGCATTCCCACATATTGAACGAATCAATACGCTTGCGCTTAGAGCACAAAGCCCTTTTTGAGCTAGAACCAGCATAGCAAATGTCTATTTTTGGCTCAAATACCATTAGGCAGTCCTCTACTAGCTCAAGGTGGCGCATGGCATCCTTAAGATCTTCCATAACATGGTCAAGAGCTTCTAGTGCTTATTGCTTTTCCAGCACATATTGAATCTTCTTATTCAATATTTCATAATTGTTACCGTTCATATCAGCAATCACATTCTTAGTTGCTGAAAACATCGATCTGAACACATTAGACATATATGCACGAATAATTAATGCCTATCATTTATGCATCTACTTTTGCATAGACCCATCACATCAATGAATAATTTAAAGTAAGGTTTCAGAATCAAAAGGTTACTATGTTTCCAATCATCCTCCAAAAATCCTAACTTAAAATTATCATTAATATAATTATCTTATGCAAAATCAATTCTATGAAGCTACAAAAGCTTTTAAAACTACCCACGCTAATTACCCACAAAGAACCAGCAATAACAAAAGCAACAATATCTAACATCCAATAGAATAACAATGTTTTCATCTAATACAACTCTACATTACACTAAGCAATATATACAGAGAAAAAATATCAACATGGAAAGAGATATTTACACCCATAAAACATCTCATAATTAATCTAGGAAATTAATGGGAAAGTCCCTTCTAATCTATCAATCAAAATATTTGAGAAAACTGAAGACACATTTTCCAATCATGGAAAAAACTTTTGGAGAGCATTTATGTCGCCACCAAGGCGCAT
This sequence comes from Eucalyptus fibrosa, assembly GCA_017140475.1. NCBI lineage: Eukaryota > Viridiplantae > Streptophyta > Magnoliopsida > Myrtales > Myrtaceae > Eucalyptus > Eucalyptus fibrosa. Next base: position 24,343,204 of record CM029506.1, read on the forward strand.
TCACTCTGCGCCATATGGCGCTCAACCTAAGGGTTGAAGTTTTGGCCAACTCAATCCTATAGTATTCTCTTACAAAAGCTTCCACCAGCCTCCTATAACCCGGGATTACGTTGACCTCTCATAGCCGATCTAACACTACTTGCCATTCAGCTGGAAGAGTGTTCATCAAAGCTGGCACCTTCTCAAAATTCGGCATAAGATAACAATTCTAGATGATTTCCTGTATCATTTGATTGACCCTGACCATATGTGATAGTAAATCACTATCATGCCACCGATAATTAGCTAATTCTGACATCAGGTTTTTAAGTCTTGCATTTCCCTCGTCCATTCTCGAGATTGCAGGTATTCGTGCATAACGCATTATAGTTCCTGCAATGAATGCAAAACTTAAATGGATCACTTATAATCCATAATAAATATAAGGGAAAATACATAATTTTCCAAAATTCATGCAACAAATGCAGAATTAAAAATGGATTACTTATAACCCACATAGGCATGACTGAAAAAAGAAACAAATTCCTTATATATTTATTTATTTATTTATTTTTCGGGTCAACGGTCAACGGTCGTCGGTCAATGGGTCAACCAATCGGGTTAAGGGGCGCGCGGGTCGGACCGATCACGACGGTCGAACCGGTCGAACTGCTCGCGCGGACCGACCGCACGTGCCTCGCGCGTGCGGGGGATGACGTCACGTAGACGTCATCCGGCACGTGCCGGGCGCGTGCCTGCGTCCGCAAGTCGGGTCGGGTCGCCGGCCGGTGACCGCCCGGCGAAACGTCGTCGGCGATGACGTCATCGGTGACGTCATCCAAGCGGTTACTGACCGTTGGATGACGTCACGATGACGTCATCGCGTGACATCAGCACGCGTCGGTCCGCGGACCGACGCGTGCCGGTTCGCCCGGTCGTTGGCGCGCACGTGCCGGTTCGTCACCGGCGCGTGTGGCGCATGTGTTGGCCATTGCCAGCGCTTCGGGCGCGTCGCGCCCACGTGCAACGGCTTCTGGCCACGCGTGTGGTGCACGCACTGGCCATTGCCAGCGCTTCGGGCGCGTCGCGCCCACGCGCAGCGGCTTCTGGCCGCTCGTGTGGGCGCGTGCGACGTCTTCTGGCGGCGTGCGACATGTCGTCAGACTCGTCTCGACGTCGCCTTTCTCCCCATGTGTTCAGAAAACGATTTCGGCTTACGAAAACTCAGAAAAATGGTCGAACAACGCTCGGGTGTTGGGATTTCTCGCCCCGATCCGTACGGCCGAAATTTTTTTCGCGAAAAATCAATCAAAAAACATCAAATTGATCGGGAAAACGTGAACTAGGGCTCTGATACCAATGTTGGGAATAACGGATCCCCGAAAACCGGATTCGACACTGAATCGAACCCCTAAATCAATGCGGAAGATGAAGCCCAGGAAAACACGTATCACCGATCGTAAAGCATACCACGGATTCGAGCGTACCTTGTTAGCCACAGATTAAGCATTGACGCCGATAGAGGAAGAGAAACTGGCCCTGTTCGATCCGACGACGACAATTCGCTTGGAAGAGAGGAGAGAATTCGCCTTGTGCGTTACTGTTTCATTTTCTTTTTGGAGAGAGAGAGAGAGCGCACAGGAGAAAGCGTACGTACGTTACTTCCAACAGGTATCATCTCTCTCTCTCTCCTCCCTTTTATACCTCTCTCCTTCCACGGGCCCTATTCCCGTGGGCCGGGCTTTCTGGGCCCAACTTGGGCGAACGGGCCTTAAGCCCATTACCAATAAAGCCTTCAGATGTCAATGTTACGCTCGAAATGAGGTTTAAATTATGATAATATGATCTTTTTACTTAATTTGAATCACATAGATTTCTTTATCTCTATTATATTCCAAATGTAATTTGTAAATTGGGTCAATGCATTCGTTTGTGCTTTTTCCTCTAAGTAGTGTTACCTTCGTAAGCATTCGGTTCATGTGCGCGCCTAGATTTGATGGGTCCACAGGATTCGTTAGCACACTTAAAAGTGAGCTCACATGAGGTAGTTGTATGCAATAATAACTCCTGTAAGTATGGTGGGACGGTGCTTTCATGTTGGGCCAAATCATTGTACTTTGCTACTTTCGATCAATGGGTCAATGCTTCCACTTAGAATGGGCCGTATGCTTTCAATCTGAAATCACTTTGCTCTCAGATTGCCAAATTATTTTGAAAAGGAAGGCCTTAGAATTCATTTTAATCTGAAACGCCGGAAGCTTGTCAAATTTTATGACACAAATATAAATAGGTGAAATTGACTAATCAGTTCACAACCTACTGTAAGGATGCCAGTTGCGATGGAAGTGATTTTCGGTAAAAATGATTAGAAGGATTACAAGGGAATTTTGTACGAAGATTTAGGATAGCAATATTGAAAAGTTTAAAATTGAATTAATATGCATATTAATTGGATAAATTTCCCAAGATAAATATGTATAAAGACATGTATGTTTTTCATAACTTTTTTAATATGATTTCCATATTTCAAAGTTTTGAACGAAATGAGTAGGAAAAGAATTATATTTTTTCTTATTTTAGACAAACGGACCCAAATTTGGACAAAATGGGGTTGACTGAAATCTTAAGAGGTAGTTTGGAGAGATATCATCTTCAAGAGAAACAATAATCACATTGGTTTTATGATTTTGATTACTCTTATGTCACTAATGAGAATAAAAATATTCAAGAGATGCCAATCTCTTGCTATTGTTTTTTTTTTTTTTTTTTAAGGCTCAAATGTACCTGGTCGTGCGGACTTTCATCAATAAATTCATCGTTATTTGATCAATTTCGAAATTGCACATCTTGGTTGTGTGCGGATCATCAATGATCGCAATTTGCTCTGTTAATTAGTGGTCATTTTCTGAATGCAATTAAGGTGCAAAACATCTAACTACTAGTAAAAAAAAAAAGCAGTTCCTTCTTGCTATTAACAAGAATTTATTTATTTTTTAAATTTGTAAATCTGTCAAAGCAAATTGAGATATTTATAGCCTAGTATATCCATATCAATGGGATTCTAGAAAATGGTGTCCAAGAAAGATTACTTTGATCATGAGTAATCTACACTTATTAGAATATATTTTATGCAAGGGATATTTCATGTATTACCAAGAAGAGTTCACATATTTAAAATTTAGATTATTATTATTATTATTAATATTATGATCATCATCATCATCATCATCATCATCTACTACTATTACTACTACCACTACCACTACTACGCAGTGGACCCGAGCCATTTAGCCATGGAACAATTGCTCGACCATAAGGGTTGATAGGGGCACAATCATGTACCGCCGAATCAATAGATGATCATAAATCAATCCTGAGTAGTCATATTCCGATCGTGGGTGATTTCACTCGGTCATGTACTAGTCATGGTCGACTATGAGTTGATCCCGTGCAATCGTGTGTCGATCATAGATCAACCAATCCCACGCAATCACATGACAACCGGGAATCGGCCATGAACCAAGTATGTTTGGTCATAGACTAATCGTGGACTAGTCATGGGTGTAACATCCTCGATTTCGACTCTTATTTTGGTCCCAACTAGGAGGCTAAGCTAGATAGGCCTTGGATTAGTCAAACCTTCCTAGAAAATAAGTGTGAACAAGTGTGAAAATCATTAAATGGGGGTGATGAGTATGGAGGCTTAGGTATCCTAAGTAATTAATGAAAGAAGATGACTCATAAGCTTGTGTGTATAGTCATCATGACAAGCCATTAATGAATGGGGTGAATCACATGTCCATATGTCCCTATTAGATTAGGGTTATTATTCATCTACTTTGAGACTTCAAAGACAAGTTATTTCCAACTTTAAATACTTGTTGAATCATTGGCCAAGTAATTGATGAAGGATGGTCTTGGAAGACCATTAGGGGCGCCACCTCTCCTCCATAGACTTGCCACTTTGAGTTTCATAGGTTTTGACTTCCCAGTTTTTAGAAACTATTGGACCTTTCCAACTTTCCAATTTTATAGAGCTCTTTGTGCTTCGAATTTAGAGAAACTTTCCTCATGAAAGTTGTTTATAATATCTTATTTTATAACATACTTAAATCTCAGATTTTTATGAGCCCAAATGATTGGGACGAAGCCCAATAATTTACCGTCTAGAATCTGCTGAGTGTAGTAAAAACAGTGACCAAGTTGCTTTCTTAAATTCTTATAAAATCTTCCCTTTTGAATTTGGATATGCTTCCTTCACAAAAATTTTAAATGACATCAATATCTACAATATATTAAAATCTCAAAGAGTTTTGTGAAGATTTGATTTTGAAATAAGTCTCTCTTTCTGACTGTTGAATCTGCTCAATGGACGAATTTTTGGGTTGTATTCAGTGAATTTCTTCTCTTTCCACAGCATAAATTTGGCTAAGTTTCCTTCATAAAAAATGTCTTTTAAGATCTTCTCGGCAACATATTAAAATTTTACAATTTTTTGAGCTTGTTTGATAAGGTAATGACACTGATTTCAAAAGTTGCTCGAAACTATTCTTCAACTTAGAATGGGAGGTTATGCGCCAAACTTGGAGAGGAATGGGCTACATGCCCAACTTGAGGAGTAAGCCATTTAGAGTCTTTTTGGATTGGCATAAAAGTGTATCAAATGCTCTTGGACCATAGTGCATCAATGCTAAGTTGAGTCATAAGGCTTGGGTGTCCCCTAATTAATATAGTCATTATTATAAAGATGACTCAACCCCCAAATGGCCCAATAAGAAAAGGAACAAGAATGACCCTAGGGATTAGGCTAGCCACATCTTCCTCCTTAGCCTTGCCACCTTACCAACCTAGGCTTGCTACCCAAACAAATCCTATTGATTCATTTGGAGAAATAATGATGAGAGATTTACCTATAAATAGAGGCAGTTCCCCCAATACCACACACGTCACCCCATCTCTTCTCCTTCACTTGCTCTCTCTCTTTTCTCTCATGCCTTCTCATCATCGCCCTCTCTCCCTCTCTTGGCCTTGCTTGCCTATTGCCTCATCAGACGGCCCTCTATTGGTAATACTACATATAGTTTATTGAGATTCATCAAAGGTAAGTAGAATCTTTAACTCTTAGTCAGGGCAATAGCCTAGCATCGTCGAGTTTAGTGATATGCTCACTCATGTAAGCTACATGTATGTTGTAATGTTCTTTTGTATGATTTGCTCATGTTCGCATGATTGAATGCAATCACACCATTGAGCTTTGTATGCATTGGCTAAGACAAAAGATAAAGAATCGAATTGTGTAATGCACTTATATGATGCACTTAAAGAGGAAAAAACGTTCGTCACCACATAGAGTTAGCAGCAATGCCTTGTTCATAAACCAGGATGCCCTAGTTAAGTCAAGATGCTTGGATTTGAGCTCAGATGCCTCGGGTAAGCTAGTCTTGGGTTGCCCTGGTTGAGCTGGGATGCCTGGGTTGAGCCCGGATGCCTTAGTGAGCTAGCGCTAGGATACCTCGGTTGAGCCGAGATATCCTTAGTTGAGCTAGGATGCCTAGCTTGAAGTTGGATGCCTCGGTTGAACCAAGATGGCCTAGTTGAGCTAGGACGACAATAAATGAATTTGCATGAGTGCCAGTTTATGCATAAGCATGATATGTTGATATGTTCATTGATAAGCAAAAGGTAAACGTGTATTGAAATATGTAATAATGGACATCTACATGTAGTCGAGGTGTAGGAATAAGTTTACTAATGATTTGTCATCGATATTGTATTGCGAGTGTTGTATTTACTAGATTTTGACGATAAGATGTCTTCCTAGTGGAGAATTAAGAGTTTTCCTTATTGAGTCCATGACTCACTCCATTGTTTTTTAGATTGTAGGTATGGAGGGGTTGCAATCTTGATAGTGAAGTTAAGATTTACCCTAGTCTTTTTTAGCATAGAGCAAGTAATGGTTGTAAATATAATAGCCCATGACAAAAATGGCTTGTAAATGTGTGACGGCCCGAGCGGCGGTGCGCGGGGAGGAGGGATGGCGGTGCGTCCGCGCCTCGGTCCCCAGACGTGCGCAAGGAAGGGATCCTCTCCCTCTTGTCCCACATCGCTTAGGGGGGAGTCCTGGGCCTTGTTTATAAGGCTTGGGTCCCTTTAATAGTGTGACGCGTTTTAAAGCCGTGAGGACTTAGTGTCCAAAGCGGACAGTATCACACAGTGGGACCCGGGATGTTACAATGGTATCAGAGCCGACTCCCGACAGCGTGTGGGGCCACAGCGAGGACGCTGTTCTGTTAAGGGGGGGAGAGTGTGACGGCCCGAGCGGCGGTGCGCGGGGAGGAGGGATGGCGGTGCGTCCGCGCCTCGGTCCCCAGACGTGCGCAAGGAAGGGATCCTCTCCCTCTTGTCCCACATCGCTTAGGGGGGAGTCCTGGGCCTTGTTTATAAGGCTTGGGTCCCTTTAATAGTGTGACGCGTTTTAAAGCCGTGAGGACTTAGTGTCCAAAGCGGACAGTATCACACAGTGGGACCCGGGATGTTACAAAATGTAACTGATGTGATTATATGTTTTTAAATAGTTGTTTTCCCGGCTACACGTTGTTGTCCGAGTGTTGTATGTATGCTTCCGCATGTGCTTAATAAAAGTATAAAAAGAAATGGGATAGCAATGCAATTGAGACGTCACAAAAATAACCATTGCTACTCGTGACCCTAGAAATGAAATTGGGGTCGTGACAATGGGCCCCTTATAGTGGATCACAAACCGATTCAAGATAGGTCTCGAATTGGCCTCGTAACCTTCCCATTAGGCTTTGTGCCAATCAAGGAATAAGGCAAAAATCCAGAAACCTCCACTCTTTCTAATGTAAACATCACTAAAAGAGAAGTATTATATGCTAAAGTTGTTTATTCTTTATATTGAGCTTTATCTCCATATGAATATACTTGGATCTTTTCACATGAATCAACAAAAGAAATTTGCGATAGATTGCAGGTAACTTATAAAAGAACTGATCAAATCAAGGAAATGAAGATAAACATTCTTCTCCAGCAATATGAAGCCTTTAAAATGAAACTTGAAGAATCCATAATCGACATATTTAGTAGATTTACTGACATTGTCAATGGATTAGCATATCAAGTGCAACACGTATCAGAACCAATGAAAGTGAACAAGATTCTTCAAGGTTTGTCAAAGGAGTGGAACAACATCAAGACATTCATTTGAGAGACTCATAGGATCTCACCTCTTTCTATGGATGAACTCATGGGAACACTCCAATCCTATAAAGAAGAACGTCTGAGCGAGGAAGATACCGGAGGTAAGAAAGCAATAGCACTAAAATCAAATCTTGACTATGACGGATGATTCGGATTCAGATGAAGATGACGAGAACGAGGAGGAGATAGCCCTTGTGGTGAAAAAGCTTCAAAAAGTGGCCAGAAAGAAAGGAAGTTCAAAGGAAAGAAATCCTTCAAATCATCTTAACAAAAGAGAAACTTCTATGTCAAAGAGGAAAATAAAGATGTTATCTATTTCGAATACAAGAAACAATGACACATCAAACCGAATTGTCCTCTTTTGAAGAAAAGAAAGAACAAGAATGAGAAGACAAAGAAAGCACTGAAGACCGAAACATGGAGTGACACTAAGTGCAAAGAAAGCAATGAAGAATATGTCAATATCTGTCTTATGGCAAAATCAAATCCTAAAGAAGAATTTGAGGTAAGAGATTTTGATATTCCTTTTGAAGTATCTACTTATATAGAATAAATTACTTATTAATTACAAGGTTGTGCTTAGAACATCTTTAGAATTGAAGAAGGAAAACTCAAGATTGAGACAACAGGATTCTTTCCAAAAAGAAAAGATTGAGTATTTTGAAAATGATTTTCTTCAAACAAAAGAAAATCATGATTTTGTTTTAAAAGAAAATGATTCTTTGAAAAATGAAATTTTAGAAGTTGTAAAAAGATTTTCAATTGGCTCAAAGACTTTGGAAAATATTTTGTCCATCCAAATCCCATATTACAACAAATCAGGACTTGGATGCAAAAACAAAAAAAAAATAGAAAATGATTTTTCGACTCACAAAGAAAGGATAAGGCAAAAGTGTCATGCCCCAAACCTTGGGTACGCACATATCCTCGGTGGTCGATTAAAAATGCGACGTCCTAGGACGTGTCACCGACCCATTTTTTTTATCTTTTGATTAAGCACATGCAGTAGTGAATTAAATAAACCATGGTCAATAAATAAACAATAGGGATAGTAAAAACACAACAACGATTTTTCTCAAACTAAGATTTATTATATATATATACCAAGTTAACCCTACAAGTTCATATATACAAGTCTGCCTAAAAAGAAAAAGACTCCTAGGCGACCTACACCCCGAACCCCTTCGACTTGGGCACTAGATCCACCACAACACCGCTCGGGATGTTGATGTCCAAGGGGTGACCTACTTGCCCATCCTCAGTTCCGATGGGCGATCCATCGAAAACCGTGCATGGGATCCTCCCGATCACTGCTCAGTTTCGCAATAAACCAAGCCTAGAAAAGGCGGGGCACATGGTTCACCAAACCCTCGTCAACCCAAACCGTAGTCACTACTAACTCATGGCATCGATTGGTCCCGAGGATAGGGAAGAAGGTAGACTCTACCTCTATATCCCACAGAATCCCAAATTGGACTGGACGAATCTTCATACTAAGGACGTAAAAAAGGTTAACTATGACGGGGTGAGATAAATCTCAGCGAGTCAACAACCTAAGCCTTGATTAAGATGTGAATTCGCCTCGAAGGCGGCCTAAGCATGCACCATACAAAACTCACCTCGCCTCAATATGTCCCTGCGTATTAGCACATCACATATGCCATTATAAGTATAACAAGCATAATTAATAACTAGAACACATAATTCTCACCCCTCAAACATTCACATGGGTCTTGATTATAAGGTAAAACCATATTGACACATCCCATACCATGCCAAACAATTTTGCCCCACAGTCAAGTGCAATAGCACAATCATACACACGTGTTCTGATTATTACGACCCCTTGGTCATGGCCAACTCAAAAGTTAGCAGTCATCTGGCTTAATCGGGCATCGTCCCGCCCCATCGGGTACGGCAACGTCTAGCACACCTCGCCTAGATGGCATTCCATAAACGAGCATCGATCCAGACTCAACCAAAACTCGGCATCCCGTTGACGTGGGGGCATCTGAACTTAACTAGGCATTGTCTCACGTAAACGCATTAGGATGGGTTCCATTAAGTGACCATACAAGCATATATTTAACCAAGAACACCATGCTTTGCGTTCAAATGCCTTATTTTCAACAAATGTACTTGGCCAAATTTTCTTCTTATTAAAAATTCCGGTAAAATAATTGTGCGTGGTCACGTATTCAAAATAAAACCATCAAACTTAGTCACGTTCCCATTTTAAAACTCCACGGTTTTATATAGTAGATAAAAGTTGGCCTCCAAACCCGACACCTAGCATTTTTCCATTTAATTTCCCATAAAATCAAGTTTTGTACTAAAAATCAATAACTACCATCAAGCAATCAATTGCACAACACAACACATATAAACCATCAAAAGCACGCATAAATCCATCCAAGAAAAAGAGCGTAAAAATAAATAAATTGATTAATTACGCTAATTATGATTAATTAAATAAATTACGATTAATTAAGCTAAACCAACTTATTTAACCTAACATAATTAATTATCCTAACCATGATTAATTAACCTAACCATGGTTAATTAACCTAACTAAGGTTAACTAACCTAACCAAGCTTAGTTAACACTAATCTAGGGTTAACTAAAACTAATCCTCATCAAGACTAATTTAACCACCCCTAAGCGTAATTAATAGCTTAATCAACGATTAGAGAGTTAACTCACGGTTTTCGACGGCAATAGGCTCACATTGACGAGAACATGAAACAATCACGGCTTGCATGAAGGCTCGACAGTGGCTATTGCGAACCTACGAACTCTCAGCCAAGGAAGAGGGGACTTCGGCTTGGTGGGTGGCCGTGGGGATGGCTAGATGGTGGGGGCTACGACTGTGTGGCGGTGATGACGAGGCTGCTGGGGTGGCATTGCTGGTGGCAGCGATGGTCGCTAGGTGGCCGGGACAGTGGCTGGACGTGTGGAGACGTTGGATGATTGAATGGTGGGTTGCTGGCGTGTATGGTGCTGCTGGGGTGGATGTTGGATGGGGTGAAGATGAGATGATCGAGCGGTGATGTTGGCAGTGGCAGGATGAAATCACTGGCATGAGGAGGGGAAATGGAGATGGATGGTGGGTGATGATATGGTGGTGGGGCATGCGGATGATGGTAGCTGTGGAGCTTGGATGAAGAAGTGAAGAAGAAACGTGAGGGAGAAAAAGGAAGGGAATGGCAGAAGAAGAAAGTCGGCTTGAAGGGGGGGGGGAATGTGCGTGCATGAGAGAGTGAGAAATGGGAGAGAGGGAGAGAGAGAAAGAAAGGAAGTCAAATGATCAACTAATGGGAAACCTAGCCAAATATCTAAACCATCATCACACGGCCTCCAAAGTCTTCATGCCTCAAAGTCTTATGCCAACCCAATCACAATTTAAATTATAATTTCCCAATTTAGAGCTTTTTGGGGTAGAAAAATCCTAATTTCTCTACCCATCCGAATTTCATTTTTATTTTCTTTTTGTCTAAAAATCGTTTTTCCACAAAATTTCGGACTCATCGAAAATTCATCGAAAGATAAGACGACATCCAATAAATGGATCGTGACATGCTCAAATGTCCAATTCCTGAAACCAAATTTAATTCCATGGTTAGAATTGATTGAACGCAACTTTAGTACGACCTAGTCTACCGGGTAGCTTTTAGGGGTTTTAGAGCATTCGACTCGTGGTCGATAATTTTCGATCCATGTTTGTGCATCCTCAAATCGTAGATGACCCTCGGTTGTCATATAATCGCGAGGTGTCAATCATGTGTCTCAAATATAATATCGATAGAAAATCAGGTTATTATTATTCGACGTGAATATCGCAATCGTGCAGAACCACCCACAATTCAACTAAGTACTTTTGTCGAATCAACTCACATTTGTTCGCTAGTCGATTTATAACGGTGTCGTATTAACCATTGCCAATTACTATGGTCGAGCAATCGGATCTGATCAAATTCTCTAGTTTGTCGCGTTTATATCCCTTAACGGCCTCATCTAATAGATTAATTAACTTATGAGTGATCAATTCCGAGTAAAAATAACCATAAGTGCGTCGATGAAACAACCATTTCATATATCCGAAATGGGGCCAAATTTCGAGATGTCACAAAAAGCCTCCGAGAGTTTTCTATGAAAATTATTTTAGAAAACAATTTGTAAAACCTGTTAGTCAAGACCTTCTTAAAAGTTCAATTTGTGGCAGCCATGATCATTATGAAAATGATTGTTCCAAAGATTGGAAGTCAATTAGAATAAACTTTCTAAGTATGGCTGATCCTTCTAATCAAAGAGGACCCAGACAAATATGGGTACCAAAGAAGACTTGAATTTGTCTTAATCTTTGTAGGTACTAAAACAAAAGAGAAACAAATGATACCTCGATAGTGGTTGCTTAAGACATATGACTAGTGATCCAAGCAAGTTCATTGAACTTTCAAGATTCAATGGTGATAGTGTTTCCTTTGGAGGGAACAACAAAGTAAAAATCATCGACAAAGGACCGGTTGAGATTGAAAATCTAACTATAAGAGATGTATCTCTTACCAAAGGTCTAAACTATAATCTCATCAGCATTAGCCAGTTATGTGACGTTGGTTACAAAATCTACTTTAAAAAAAAAAAAAAAAAAACAAATGCTCAAGCACGAGTAAAGATCTGAAGCAGTCATTTACGAAAGGAGATATGGAAATGTCTATTTACTAGATACAACTGCTGATGACGTTCAGTGTCTGATCTCTATCAAGGATGAAGTAGATCTCTAGCATAGAAAGCTTGGACACATAAGCACCAAGCAAATATTGAAGCTCTCCTTAAAGAAATTGGTATGAGGATTATTAGATCATAATTTTGAAATATCTGCACAAAAGGTTTCAATGTATATTACTTGAGGTTAAATTATTTGTTCAATCAAGAATAATGTATTTATTTATCAAAGAATTGAAGTCAAATTAAATTATATTTGCATTTGAGGTTTAAGTTGTATGGAAATTTAGGTCATTACAGTTTTTGGTATTAGAGCTAGGTTAACGGAGTGATCAGGTTAATTAGTGACTAAGAGCTTAAGTTAGAAAAGAAATAGTGGGACTATGCATATGGACTTAAGTTTTGAGAGTAACTTCATGGAATAAGGATTGCAAAAATGATAAGTTTTGATATAGAAAGTCATGGATTTGTTGATTTAGTAATCTAGGAAATAACTTTGGGAGACATAAGATGCTAATATTGGTTGATTAATGTCATGACAAGAATGGAATTTAGAAGTATTAAGTTTTAACTATAAGTTCTTGTGGTGAGTGATGATCTTTTGGAAGTTTAGGATGTTATTCGTAGTTACAAGCTATTGATAACTGGCTTTTAGTATGGAAATCAATAGGCTTTGGTTATTGGTAATTAGATGGATTTGGATTACGAAGCTTAAGCGTGATCTATAGATAGTAGGATTGAGAGTTAAGTTATGATCAACTGAGACAAGTCAAGATTTTCTTATTAGAAAAGGAGAATTTATATTGGAACTTTTCATACATTACATGGCGATGTTTGATATAACAAAAATTGATCTTAGAACTAATGATTTAAATTGTAATGAGGAATATAAGATTATTTGTGATTTATAGGTCCGCATAATAGGTGTGATCTTCATTGTCAACTTATGAGTGGTAGGTTATAATCTTATTTAAAAAGCCTCGTGGAATTAGTGGACATGGTCAATTTCAATTGTACTTTCCTCTCGATGAAAGGCAAGTGCTTAAGTTGTTGATCTAAGAAATGATAAGTTTATGTGATGATCCTTTAGGTTGGCAACTAGAGAAATATAAAATAGAAACTAGATGAATTCTTATTTTAGTGATTTAAGAAGTTAAATTCATCCAATCGTGTGATGATCATTTAAGTAGTGATATTAATAAGATTTGTAGATTAAAGACAAACTCTTATCTTGGTGATTTGGGATAACAACTATTCAAATTTAAGTGATGATCTTTTAAGTAGTGATATTCCTTATAAGAAATGTGGATTAAAGACAATATCTTGTTTTGATGGTATCTTATTCCTCAAAGAGAAATATAGCAAATTGCCTCAAGGGAGACAATAAGATGAAATTTGAAAAAGTTGATCTTTTTACAAGAATTATGATTGGAAGTATTCTAATCGTTAATTCAGTACATTTATATTTTGAATCTTGTCTTATATATATTGAAAGTTAATTATTTGGTGGCGCAAGAAAGGACCAATTTTGAAGTTATGTTATCGATAGCTCTATTCAAGGATTTAGTAAGATCATGAAATGGTTTGATATAATAAGTAGGAGTAAGCTTACATAACTCTTCAAGTGGATAATGTGATATTTTTAGGGTACATCTCAATTGAGATGATGCGAATTGATGGCCAGTAAAAGTTAAGTTGTGGTGAATATGAAAGATGCAATATATCGTATGATAGATATATTGCTTGGTTAGCTACTCAGTGTCGACAAATGGAAAGAGAGAAAATTTTTGTAAAGGTATGACATTTTCGAGATCATAAAGACTATTTAAGTATTGGTAATTCTTTGAATTTTAGAAGAAAGAAAAAGAAAAAGATTGCTAGAATGCTACAGTAATGTGACCTTGTGTGCATGATAGATCTTAAGTAATAATTCTTTGTGGATTTGTTTGAGGATTATAATGTAGAGATTGGAAGAATAAGCTGATTTGGAATTAGATATTATGCAATAGAAATAAGGAATTTCATAATTCTGATGTAGAAGTCATTGAGGCTATAGAAATAGTACTTTTGAGGATAAAGGTGTTGCAATAAAATTCAAGGAAAAGCTTTGGAAAGAAAATGGATTAGACTTTCAACTGGCTGATGATGACATTTTAAGATTTCATGGATACTTATGTGAATGATGATGCCGATTGAGGAATGAAATATCTAAAGAAGCTTGTTATAGTTACTTAGTGTCCTTGTTGAGGATATGCAAATTGGATCCTATATATTTACTAGATTTCGAAGCGTTTGAGAAAGATGAGAGAGTGACTTATATATGGAGAGGTTAGTACAATTTTTGGATCTAAGGAAACTTCTCCTAAGAAAGAAGACTATTCCCATGGCCAAATTCTTATAGCAATATCTTGCTCAGAAAGAAGTGAAGTAGAAAGTGATGATGAAATGAAATGCAAAGTATCCTCAGTTCATTTGGTTGATAAGATGAATCTAAATTTCCAAGACGAAATTTTTTTAAGAGGAGTAGAATTGTGACATCTTAAATTTTCATTGTATTTATTATGGATGTTGTGTTATATAGAAATAAGATTTATATTTCTCCATACGGACATTAATAATTGTCACACGATTTTCTCTGTCTCTTGTAATCATAATATGAGCCACTTGTCACAATTTGGTTGCCACATTCCTTAGTTTATCACCTAATTTCTTACTTACAAATTACATCATTTCTTATATCTCTTTTTTTAAGTTTGGCCTGTTAATGCTCTCTAAGCTTGCAAGCCAAGAGTCCTCATTCATTATCCACGTCTCCCTGATTTTCAATCATACTTATAGATTTACATCATGTATGACCTCAACTTTTGCTTCAAAATTACAAATTGGATAACAATTCTTATTCATGCATCTACTTGGGCCATCTTATGCTATTTCCAATATCATATTCATTAGATACTCAAATTATGCCACTTGTTATATTTTAATTTGTATACATCTCTTTGTACTCTCCGCCAATTTTTTTAACCCCAATAAACTCATGACTTTTAACTTTAGTTAACTAAAATGTATTGTTTTTAAATAATGAGAAACACAAGTCAAGGTTTTCTCTATCTCTCATTGATGCTTGAAATGATTGCAATTCAAATAATGTTTCCTCGTTCATTTATTTTACTTGGCAAATAATCTAAATAACTATTTTGGAACTATAGAGTTAAGCCATTTGTCACCTTCCGATTCGACCACATCACCTTCAATCTCAACCTAGTGTTTTAAACCCAATGTTATTATTACTTTTTAATCTTGGTTAATGAATCTTATCCATTTTTAACTCTTGTAAAGTTCTAGTACATCTCCCTTCTTTGTTTGTAGGAGCTACTTCAATTATTCAAGAAAACTTCTACTCATTCTTACAAAGAAAAAGAGAGCTCCATGTCTCTTTCTTTTATCTTTCATCTCACACACATTTGAAGAAAAGATGAAGGTCTCACGTTTATATTTCTAAAGTTTCTAATTTCACCATTTCTAGTGTTTACAAGGTGAACTGTTGGGTTTCCTCTTCATTTTATCAAAATAGTTTAGTTATTTAAAAATATTAAGAGTTCTTAGTCTTTGTTCTTGTTTATCTTGTTTTGAAAGTGGTTAAAGCTTTGAGTTGATCAAGTTTTATTCAAGGCAGGTGAAAAATATAGGAGGTAAGTTAGATTGATCTACTTGGTGCTCTTGACTTGATTGATCGATAGTTGTTAATTTTAGTTTAAACTTGAATGTTAAGTGTGAAAAGATTATGATGATTGCATGACGAATTGCTGTGTTCATTTGACTTTAATCAATGAGTTTCCATCTATTGAAGTTCTAACTAATCAACCTCTAGGAGATTCAATAGTAGATTAAACTGAAAAGTGATATTTTCATGATTCAACTAAGTTACCATTTACTAGTTAAGCGTTGTTGATTATTGGGTTGTCAATGTTATATTGTTTGTTATTTGGGGTGTCAATATTATGCCGTTGATTTTTGAATTGTTGATATCTGTTGTTGATTATTTGAATTATCAATGTTCACATGATCGATTATCTAATAATGTCATCATTTGCTTGCATGAGAAATGACAAGATGTAAGCATATTATCATCATCACTGACATATGTGATTATGAGAAAGGAGATGGGAGAAGTACACTAGAAGTGCTTTAACTTGCGTACAACACTCACTTTATTGCCATAAATTTTCACCGGCCCACTTAAGTGTCAAAATCGAAGAAAAATAATCACTTAAATGCCCCTAGCAAAAAATTCTGACTAGAGAAATTACATGGCTTTTATAATTAAAATTTTTATCTAAGTTGGCATTCTTTGGCATTGAAGTGATCATTTTTCTATTAAGATTGGCACTAAAGTAATTATT
The DNA here is from genome assembly GCA_017140475.1 of Eucalyptus fibrosa. Taxonomy (NCBI): domain Eukaryota; kingdom Viridiplantae; phylum Streptophyta; class Magnoliopsida; order Myrtales; family Myrtaceae; genus Eucalyptus; species Eucalyptus fibrosa. Next base: position 24,359,527 of record CM029506.1, read on the forward strand.
TTTTTACACTGAAGTGATCGTTTTTTTTATAATGACTAGCTTTGAAGTGATCGCTTCTTAACATGCCATATGACGTCGTTTAGGGTTTTTTAGCATTGAAGTGATGAATTTTTCCATTAAGATTAAGTGATCATTTTTTTACAATTTACAATGATAGGCACTGAAATGATCACTTCTTAATGTGCCATATGACATTGTTTGGGATTTTTTGGCATTGGAGTGATGACATTTTCATTAAGATTGGCCTTGAAGTGGTCATTTTTTAGTAATGATTGGTACTGAATTGACAATTTTTTTTTACAATGACTAGTACTAAAGTGATTGATTTTTTAACTTGCTACGCCATGTCATTTAGAGATTATGCTGATTAGACATGCTAGCAAGTTAGGTAATATTGAGAAATTAATAAAATATTGTCACATCAGATTTCCGGTGAATTTAGATCGGAGTTGGCACTCAAGTGATCCTTTTAATCAAAAAATGGCACTTAAATGAGCTTGCGAAAAGTTGTGGCATTAAAGTGAACACCATATACAAATTAAGACACTTCTAATGTACTTCTCCTGAAAAGAGATGAAAAGATGTTGTGGATGAAGTGTTGATGTTATGAATGAGTGTTGAACGTGTGGCTGATGCATGGGAGATTATGTGATACTAATGTTGTATGCATGACACCATATGAGTAAATTTGTAAAGTATTATGATTTGTAAATTCCGTCAACCATATAGTGGGAGTGACGATGCCCCGATGTGTGTCAAGATGCCTTGCTATGTGATTGAGATGCCCCAAGGAGCGTTCTCGAGAGTCGCGTGTTTTAGGATGCCTCGAGAGTGTTTAAGAGGAGAAGTAATAATGAATGTAATGCATGATCATGAGATGTATACATTCACACGTTGTCTCCTTGGTCGTAACCATGTATCATAAAATATTATGCCATCTACTTACATCTAAATGGATATTTGTGCACAGTGATGAGATGCTAGCTACTACCGATGCTTCATGAAATAATATGCCCTTCTCTTTTTCTTGAGTAAATGAACTTATGTATTGATGTCAACGCTTTTCATTGGCATATTACGTTAGTAAAGAAAGAGCACTTGCTTTTGCATATGTGAAACACGGTTATCTTGTATGACTTTAAACTCACGTTGCATTGCACCAGGTTGACTATTAAGGTGGTCTTTTACCTTAGACTTAGAGACTTCACTTACTAGGCTTCGGCTTACCCTTTATGTTTTTTTCAGATTTGTAGGATGGATCTAAATGGATATTTGTGCACAATGATGAGTCATCTTGGGATTGTTAGATGAGTTTCCCATCGACTTATCGCTAGAACATCATAGATGAGATAATTGTATCATTGAGGGACTTCAATGGATCTTCTAATTTCAATGGCAATAGCTTATTGATTGGTGAGGTTTGTCAATTTGTAGTTCAGGAGCTTTTACATTAATGTTTTCGAAGACCATTTTGTAAGGCCTGGACTGGACTGTGCTACGAAAGTGGAGACCATTTGGGTCTCTGTACAAAAGATTCCGATGTAAATTACCTGAGGTTAAATTATTTGCTCAATTGAGAATAAAGTACTTATTTATCGGAGGATTGAAGTGCAGTTAAATTATATTTTGCATTCGATGTTTAAATTGTTTGACAATTCAAGCTGTTACAAGACTATTAGTCCGGAGAGTGAATGTAGGCTTACACTATGCCGAATCACTATAATGCTCTAAGTACATCTTTCTCTATCTCTCTACATATACTATTGATATAACTAGATCCTGCTTATATCAACATTCGATTTTACCCAATTATGCTTATACCAAATTTGATGCTTTTAATTCCATTCTTGAAATGACCTATTCACCACCCCCCCCCCCGAACCCTCTTCTCTTCTGTAGGTAACACTGTTAGCCAACAACACATATTACACATTTTCAACTTCTTCAATTTGTAGCAAGTGGGCCAAGAGTAATATGACCGGGAATTTTTTGTAGTTAAATTTTAGGAAGGGTCTTTGTTAGGTAAATATATGTTTGATGATAACTATTGGTTTAACTGTATTATGAGGTGTGCATATTCTTTTTGTAAACTCTAATCTTGTACCCAACTTACTGTTTTATCGAATACATAGATTGATGTATGTTGACACTTAATTTTGGAAAAATAAAATTGCATTTTGAATAAATAAAAAGAAAAAAATAAAAATGGGAGAAATTGATTTGATTGAATTATGCAAGGAAATATGGAATTTTAATAGATATCCGGATTTTGTTAAATGCAGCAACAATTTTGAAATCAAGTGAAAAATTGGTAAGAATTGAACTGATTGCAAAATCATACAAATTTGATTTAATGTGACAAGAAATGGTAACTCGGAAAATGTCATGTAAAGAGACCGTTTTGAATCACTATAAAAGAGAGGCTCATTTTTCATGACGGAGAGAATTCAGAAAATTTTCAGAGCAAAAAAGTGAGAGTGGTTCTTTCGTTCGTTAGAATTCGAAATTCAAAGAAAAAAAAGAGTTCTTTTGTCTTTGTTTTCGAGAAAAAAAAAAAAGTCAAGAAAAGAAAAGAGGGAAAGAGAGAAGAGACGTGAGGGCAGAGAGTCAGTGACAGCGAGAAAAGAAGAGACGTGAGAGAGAGAGAGAGAATAAAAAAAAATAAAAAAAAAAAAAGGCTACAGCGTCGTCTTCTTCCCAAGGGCTCCCCTGTTCGCGCCAGCCCGTGCCCGCGCCCGCGCCGGCCACTGCGCCGGCACTCGGCACCACGACGCCGGACACCGTCGCGCCTCGACACCTCGCCGGTTCGCTCCTCGCGCCCACCACCGCAACCGTGACCCAGCCGCGCCTTCGCAGACGCCGACCGCTACACCCGCGACTCCGGACCGTCACTCTGAGGTTTCCCCCGCGAGCTCGCGTCGAGCCCCCGCTCCCCGCCGTCGCGACCCAGCCCCGACGCCAGCAGATCTGTGATCCCCTGCAGCAGCCGCAACCTGAGTGCCCCAGCTCCGCCTCTGCCGTCGCCGATCTGCAGCACTAGAAGTCTTGGCGCTCCTGCTCACCTTCGCCTGACGCCACCGGAGACCATACCGCCCCTGCTCGCCTCCGCCCGACGCTCAACCGCCGCTGTCCCTGCCGCGACCCGACGCCACCGGAGCCCGCACCGCCGCTGCTTGCCTCCTCCCGACGCCCGACAGCCAGCGAGGCGCCCACGCTGCCGTTGCTCGCCTTACCCGCGTCTGCACCAGCGCCCGACGCCCACGACCCTCCTCTGCTCCGACGCCGCAGCCTCCCCCACGACACCCCTCGCCGTCGCCCTGTTTTGCCAGAGACCATTGCCGGCGAATCCCCTCGCGGATGCAACCATCATCTTCGCCTGGAAACAAGAAAAACAAAAAGAAAAAATCAATTTAGGTAGTTTTTTCTTTTATTTATTTATCTTATTTTAATTTATTATTTTACTTTATTGGTTCTTTTTATTATAATTAGTCTTTAATATATGATTGGAAATTTCAACACACCACTTGATTCACAACTGCATCTGGGTTTTTTTATTTTATCTATAAGGTTTTAGAAGAAATAATTAATCAAGTGGGAATAAAATTAATATTTTGATCTTTAAGGCTTAAGATCAATTTATCGATTTTACTAGCAAAATATTACCTTAAATGATGTGTGATATTTTCGATAATTTTGGATAATCTGTTTTGTCTTAATTATCTTGAAATATGTCGGAGTTGATATATTGCATTTTAGGATTATTTAGGTTAAAATAATGTTTTAGTTTAAATTAGGATTTGGCTCAACCTAATTCCTAATATAAATTAAATAGGATCTTAATCTAATTAGGTAATTTTCACATTTTACTAAATTTCGAATTTCATGAAAAATACAAAAATGTCATAGGTTAAATTAGTTTTATTATTTAGGATAAATGCATTCTTTTAGGAAAAAGAAAAAAATGTCATATGCACGTCATTAGGGTTAGATTCAACGAGATGCATGTCATTTAGTATTTTTGCTAGGCCTATTTAGTTAGAAACTACATGTCATTAGAATTGGGTCATTTAGTTAATATTGCATTGCATTTTCATTAATTAAGTGAAAAAGAAAAAGAAATTGTGTGTTAATTATAAACCATATTTAGGTTTGTTGATGTGGATTTTAATTTAACATTGCAAATGCTTTCATTGCTTTGAGGTAAGTTTTTGCAATTTATTTATTATTTATCTAGGTGTTAAATTGATGGATTACGCACCCGCATGACCACCTCACATATTAGGGAATTAGATTTAAAATCAATTTAAACTGCCTGCAAAAAACATCTTTCAAAATAAAAGAATGGTACTAAAAAGGCATTAGAGAAATCTAGTGTAACCAAGTCCCCATACCTATAGTTTTTGGTTTGTAAAAGTAAACTAAAACTCTCGTTACTTTACTTGGTTTCTAATCGACCCACAAAAAATAAATTAGTGGCGACTCCTAGATAAAATCTATCTACATGTTAAGAACTTGAACTTAAGTCGCAAATTGATATGAGCTTGGGAGAGCCCGAGTTAAGTCTAGGCTTAATAATCCATTAGCTAAATTTTAGGTGATTTACCCAAAATTTAGATCGCGAAAATGTATATTTTGATAATGAGTTTGTGTTGGATTGTGCTTGAAACTACGTACTTATGGTAGCCCCTATATTTGTAGGAGTCGGCATGTGACAATTCTCATCCCCTATTCTGACATATTTTTCATTTGTTACTAATAAAATTTATCATTCAGCCAATCTATCATTTATCTTTTTCTGTCGTAACCCTACTAGATTTCTTGAATTAGTAATTGGTAGTAACTTCTCATCATTTTTTTTTTTTTTTGGTAAAGGTAATAATATTATAGAGATTGGACAAATGTACAAAAGATCAGCTCCATAACCCACACTCTTAACCGATTGGCAAAAGTGAAGGGGAGCCGATGTAAAAGGTACAAGGGCCGAGCCCGCTAGCAAACACGAAGGCAACACCCAAGGAGCACCGGCGCGGAGGTGGACCCATCAACCCTCCAGTGAATAGCCTGGGAATGCGGAACGGAAATGAGAGAAGCACATAGCGATTAAGGAGCAGATCCATTTAGAAACACGCCCGGGTCGAAGCCCCATCCTCTTTGAAGTATTTGATTCCTCGGAGAGGGAGAGACATTCTTAAAGGTGATGGCTTTATCTCTAACCACCTTGATAAGGTGATTTTTGAGCGCCGGAACCACAAGAGATTCACTTCTGAAAATGATTGCATTCCTCTTCTTCCAGATGAGATGGCAAAGGGCACCAAAGGAGAACCGAACTATTCTATGATAGAAGTCATTTCCAGATAGGAACTTCCGGGCCCAAGAGAGTACCTCATCCCAGCATCGATTTCTCTAAGGAAGGTTGCATCAGGCGGCCCAGAAGAAGGTCAATATTTGTTTGCGTACATGTGATGATTGCCATCTCAGTGAGATGAAATATATACAATTATAACCACTGGTGCGACAAACGGAGGCGTGAATAAAACTTAAATGTCATTCAAGCTACCGTTAAAAGTGCACCTACATATTTGTATCGTGATTGATAAATTCAATAAGATCTAATAACTGCAGCTCTTTAGTTAATAACTCGTACTATTGGATGTTATGATTGCATATTTAGTAACATTTTATAAATATATACAAAACTGGCATGATCATAATGTCATGTGAATGTAGCCATGAAATATTAGATACATGTCGCACAATCTACTACTAAGGTCCCCATCAATATATACATGATTATCAACAACTATGCTGCACTTCAGCATCAATTTGTGTCTCCTTGAAAATCACTAACATAGATTACTTCGTTTCGTGCAGATATATATAGTAAGTTCAGAACAAGTGTACAAGTGACAAATATCTATCCTCCTGCCCCCAGCAGAGAAGGAAGATACTTCAACCTAGTAGTGTTGTCTATAGACTTCTAGATAACGGGATTTCCATATCCATACTTTCGATTATAAAAACAAAATATTTTGACGCAACAAAAAAAAAAATGATTTCATCATTGTCTGATCAGCCACAGCTAATCCTCGAGACATCTACATTCCAGCACACCCATCCATAAAGCGTTTATCAAGCAAGAATGGGCTGTACCAATGTCAGTGACCCGGATCTGCTCAACTTATATTCAAAACAATTTGTTTCACTGAAAATTTAGAAAATATTTTTCATGAAAATCATTATCAAGGAAAATAGTTAGTTTTTCTTTATTTGGTGATTTCTTTCTCATCAAAAGAATAAATCATTTTCCTTCAATCTAAACTTATCATTTTCAATTCAAGGAAAATATTTTATATAGAAGGATTAGTTTTGTGTCGTTAGAACACTGAAAAGTCGGAAATAATTTATCGGAAACTTTGCGACCCCGAGCCTCTTTACTTCCTAGCCCCAATTACACCACCAACCCCAGATTTGAGTCTATCCTCACCATTAATTTCCTGACCTTGACCACTCCTAAATCCTCCTAATCAGCATGAAAATCACAGCCCCTTCACACTGGTTTGCCTGCCATTTCAAGCGAGTCCAGAGAATGTCCAGAGAAGTGGAGCCAATCATATGAAAGCTCAATTCAGGCAACTCAATTGGCCATACCCATTTTTAGACCACGGGCAATTAATGCCAAACCAATGGCCAGACCAGACCTACTAGTTCTGTGACATTCTCCACTACTATTTAAACGACCCTAAACCCTCTTGAGCAAAACACCCACAATCTCGACCATAGGTTTCCCTGTTTCATAAGCATTCTTCCCTTCTGTGTTTCTCTTGATTTCTTTCCCTAATCGTCTTGTGTTTTGTGCTCTTTTGTTTTTTCAGCCATGACGAGAAGGAAGGTGAAACTTGAGTACATAGCCAACGACTCCTCGAGAAGGGCGGCATTCAAGAAGAGAAAGAAGGGCCTCATGAAGAAGGTGGGCGAGCTGAGCACCCTGTGTGGCATCAATGCGTGCGCCATCGTCTACGGTCCCTATGACCGTCAGCCAGATCTCTGGCCGCCTTCCCGAGTGGCCGTCCAGCGCATCATCTCAAGGTTTAAGGAGATGCCGGACATGGAGCAGAGCAAGAAGATGGTGAGCCAGGAGGCCTACCTGAGGCAGCGAATCACGAGGGCGAACGACCAGCTCAAGAAGCATAGAAAGGAAAACCGTGAGAGGGAGGTGACCAAAATGATGTTCAATATCTTGACTAGCACATTCACTGGCACTGCCCCGGTTTGGCCAAGCCTGAGGGTGATGGATCTCCATGACCTTGGGTGGGTGGTCGACCAATATTATAAGGACGTCGTCAAAAGGTCCGAAAACCTCAAAGATGCCTTGGGGATCAGCGGCAGCGAAGTTGCGGCACCCCTGCCACCGCCGCCTCATGTGCCAGCGGAGGAATATCCTGAGACTGAAGGAGTGGGGCAAGTGGACACTGGCGTACAAAAGCGACCATGGTTCCTCAACTTGGCCAATCCCCCAGAGCCCAATGTGCCAACATTCTCTGGGAACGAGCTGATGCTGCTTCCCTTTGGTGGCAACCCCAACAACAACACCACCAACAATCCCCAAAATGTTGTTTGGCCAAACAGCAGCAGCAGCAGCAGCAGCGGCAATCCCCCAAATGTTGTCTGGCCAAACAACCAAAACGTGGTTTGGCCAAACAACCATCCCTTCTTTCCTTGAGAGGAGAGGCGGATAGGGTTTGTTGTCTTTGGATTGTTCGAGGGATTATCTGGACATCTAAATTTCATAGATACTTTATGTGTTTTTCAGCATTATCGCATGGTTATCTTTTCTGTTCATCGTTTAGCTTAATTCTGTACCCCCTTGAGTGATCCAATTGAATTGTCATTTCGGTTTTATTTATATGATATATGTGTTGCGAGCTTTCAAGAATTTCTCAGTCCTTATGGAGCAGTCATGGTTTCTTACTACTGCGGCAAAATGAAGCACGTTGGATTACAACTTCCTATTACAGAGATCTTTAGAGGGTCGATCTTCTGCATTTTCACAGAACAAACAATTATCGGTTCATAATCTAAAAGGACAAGCCTTTTCACGTAGATTTTCATAACTAAAGGTGGGCAGAATTGACCGTTCCATTGAGTCCGTGGATCCTTTAAGATAAATCAATTTCATAATCAATCTAACTTCTAATATGTGTTTCATTCACAGAAAACTCAAGATTTGGAAAAATATTTTCTAAACAACGAAAAATATTTTCATTCTTGACAATAATCTATGCCTAATTATTTTCACGATTGATGAACAAATTTTACACCCGTTCATTTTTATAAGTGATAAAAACGTCATTTGCAAAAAAAATTTCCAAATCTTGAGTTTTCTGTTAAACAAAAGCACCCATAATGTCTAATCTATTTTCTGATCGACAAGGAATCAACCATACCTATTTTAGTACACAATTATCGTTCTTAATCCTTAATCTCGCCTTATTTTCCAATTTGGTATATAGTGTGAATCAAACCCATGTTTGAATCTATTGAAAAATGGAAGAACCAGGTAAATTTGGGAAGTAGGTTGCAAAAAATTGATAATTCATCGAACAAATGTAAAAGAAGAAAAACAGGGTAAGTACACTATCGGTGCCAAAAGTTGTGTACGGTGTTCACTTTGGTGCCAAAAGTTTTAATCGGATCACTTAAATGTCAAATTGGAGAAAAAACAATCATTTTGGTACCATCAGCGAGAGATTCCGGCCAAAATAATTACGTAGCTTTTATATTTAGAAAAAAATTGAAATGGCTTTTAAACGACGTCGTTTTCCGTATTCATTAAGAAAACGACATTGTTTTGCCATACTAAGTGGATGGCCTCACAAAAACGACACCACACAACTCATTTTTTTTTTTTTTTTTTTTTAGGGATTGAAATTAGGATTTTTTTGTCCGATCCTCGCCCAACGCCAACCTTGCTCGCTCGGCTGCCGTCCCTCTGCCACCGCCGCTTGGCCACCATTGCCCGGCCTCCATCAAAGTTGCTTACCATAGCAAGACAAAAGGAAAAAAAAAAAAAAAACAAATAGAAAATCCCAAGGGAGAGGGAGTTGTCAATAGCAAGGGTAGGCGGAGGAGGGGATGGTAGGGTCACGGCCGCCGCCGTCATCGCAGCTAGCTTCATCGGCGACCTCCATGGCATTCCAGATCTTCGCAACTACCATTAGCTAGATCACTCGTGCTTCTAGAGATTCTTCGAGTTCGCGCTTCCTCAGTGCCCGACGATATTCCTTGGGAAAAAGGCGATGGTGGGGTTGAGATTCAAGGATTTGAAAGGTTGACAAGGTGATTGAAAATGGGGAAAACTACCGGGGGAGGGCGGAGGCAAGTGCGTGGTTTCTTTTCTAGAAAACTATTGGTGTTGTGCTGGTGCGCTACTAGTGTTGCTGGTGCTATTCTTCAGGGAAGAAGACAATGCCTTCTCTCTCTTAATTTGGGGATTTAGGGTTTTGAATTAGGGGGAAAGACACCAAACAACATCGTTTTGTTATTTAAATGCTGACTATACTCTCCGACGAACCACATCAACTTCAAAAGTTATTAAAAAAAGTGCAAAGTCGGATTTCCAGCCAATTTGATCGATGTTGGCACTAAAATGATCATTTTTCAAATTTGTTAGCACTTAAGTGATCCAAAATAAACTTTTGGCACTGATAGTGTACTTATCCCGAAGAAAAACCATATACTAACTCATGGTGTTTATTCGGCATAAGGATGATGATGTTTGAATTACATTGTAATGCGACATGATATTTTAGGCATCGCTCAAGGTGAATTCACAAGCAATTGCAACACTTATTCATATTATTTATAGAAAAGGAAATGCATGCGTGGATTGGTTAGCAAATTTGGCCTTACCAAATTTTGAAGCAAACAAAGATTCTCCGACCATTGCTTGAGACCGACCACACGTAAAAGGAAAGAAAAAGCATAAAAAGGAAAAAAGAAGAAAAAAGGAAAATAGAGAAAAATTTTAAAATTTTTCTACATTAACGCTGACCACACCATGTAGAATTGATTTGATGAGACTTAAGATGTTTTTTTTTCTTTATTGGGCTCTTTGACAGAATTAATCCCTTTTTCTACGAACTCACTCCAACATGTAAAAATTTTCCAATATTCAAAACAACATTTACCTAGATCACAAAATAATCAAAATATATTGATAATTAGTCAAAAAGTTTATAACTAAATTATTACAATTGAAAGATTTACAACTGAATTGACACAAGTATAACATGTTTATAACTTTTCTAATAATATTCCCATGTAGAAGTAAGTTAAAATGGCCAAGATGAAAAGATTTGTGCAATTAAGGGCGACGATGAAAATTATTCATGTAGATTCATTCGATTCACAACATTGGTGGACAGTCTGTAGGAACTGAGTATTCACATGATGGACCTCAGCATATGGTTTCGTAATGAGTAATTAGCTTGTTGATATAGTAGAATAAAGCATCTTATGACATCTCGTTCTCGACAACTTGGGAAGGAAATTAATGTACGGTGGGAGGGAGTTGATTTGATGAGACTTAAGATTTTTTTTTTTTTCCTTTTTTGGTCTCTTTGACGGAATTAATCCCTTTTTCTATTTGAACTCACTCCAACATGTAAAAATTTTCCCGAGACAGGAAGAATATTCAACACAACATGTACATGATTTAGAAATTTTTGTTTCAGGGATTTAATAATTGGGGATTCATAGATTTGGTATTGATTGTTATTATTTTAAAACATTCAACATTTAAATTGCCATAGCTTATTTTATGATCGAGTTTTAGCACGATTTCCTGGTATGTCTATGATTACCATCTCGAGCTTAGTCCTCTGTGCGGCCTTCATGATCATGTAACTACTCACTTGAACTCAAGATGCCCCTACATATACTGTAGTCACTTAACTTTAGGTGAGATTCAAAAAAGGTTTAAACTTATTGCATTAATATAAATTCAGTTGTAAATCTTTTAATTGAATCAATTTAATCTTAAACCTTTTTGCATTTGTATCAATTTAATTTAATTTACTTGACCAATTTTGGCAAAAAATCATTGATATAGATGCTATAGACACGTCAATCATCTTACGTGGTACAATTAATACTAAAGTTGACATTTTTTAATAATATTTTGACAATTTATTTTTTTTATAATTTTTTTGGTTTTCTTCTTTTTCCTTTTTTTTGTCTATTCTTTACTTCTCTTTTTAGCCGAGGCATAAGCGATAACATCCTCCAAATTCACACAAATATAATAGGTTTGAGACTTTTTTTTTAATATTGTTCCCTTAACTTTAGTTTCTAACTTAAAAAAAAAAAAATTGTAGATAATGATCAATTTGTTCCATCACCCCAAGCAAAAACAATGGACAAACAGGTTGAATGAAGAAGCTAAAGAGAATAATTTCTACCATTTAGCACCAAAGAGCTTTCGCAATCGAAGTACTATACAAAAGAAAATTTAAACAGTTCCAGATATTTGTGTTAATAGTTGTTGCACTTTAGAATCAACTTAAGGACATGCGAATCTGAAAGTTGTTCCTCCCAAGAACTGCTTTTCATCAATGCCTGGCCAAATCCCAAGAAAGATTTTTGTTTGATCGGTGGGACCTATGAATAAGATTTAATGAATGAACAATTTAAAAGTTGTCGAGATATATCTCAAGCTGATAAATACAAAGTTGGATCTTTAAGAAATGTTGCTTCTTCCTCACGGATTCAATTGAGATGAGAAAAAGCTGCACACGATTGAAACCAAAGCTCTTTAAAGTACCGAGGGAAAGGCAAAGATAGCACCAGATGCTTGGTGGAGTTAAAAGATAGGATTCTCGAAGATATAGGTGTCTTGAAGGACGGGGTATTACAAGTGTCTTGTTTGTTTATCCGTTTATAATCCTAAAATTTAATCCGATGTTTAATGTCGCGTCTTTTTCCATTCGATTAGACCTCTGAACCCTTTCAAAGTTCTTCAAATTGGTCCTTACTGTTTTTAATGATTAACACCCATTTTGATTTAAACCGAGCTAATATTGTACATCATTTCAATAACGCATAAGCTCAAAGAGGAAATGGCACCTCCAAAGCTTAAATGAAGTACGCTAACGACTCGTTTTAACTATATCTAATATGAGATTTCTTGTGTGTCTTGCGTTGCTACATAAAGTTCATTTTCCACAGAAAGATCATGTGGAGCCTATTAAAAAATATAATCCGCACTTCACTCTCTAATGGCTTTATCTTTTGAAGTAAACAGTTCCACATTCTATTTCAATCCCAATATCAAAATCAAGGATCTCGAGTTCGATTCGATACCCTCCTTTCACTCAATTATGGGTTTCCTTAACCGATTAAACAAGCTGAGTATATGATTATTCACTCAATTTCAAGTGAGTCTCGTGTGCTGTTACACGCAATCAACCCGAGGGTTTCTTGCAGAATAATATCTTTGTTGTATTAAAACTAAAATAATTCAACTCTAGATAACATCGCTTGTTGTCTATGCAAGATTGGATGAGGCAAAATCATCGAATGGCACCACTTAAATATATATAGAGGCCCGAGAATAAAGCAGAAGCGACAGTGACTTCAAAAGAGTCTGGGTTGTGAACAGCTCTATCATATTCCTTCGCAAAGAAGGGGGAAACAATAGCACCAACCCCACTAAGCCATTTCAGGATTAGTCTATGAGTTTATGGGATTGGGAGTTATTCTCAGGACTTTTCAATTTCGCATTCTAACGTTAATATAAACTGCACTTGAATGTGCTAGAGAAATTACCGCGCATCTCAAACAGTAAAGAAATTGCAGGAAAAAAAAAAAAGAAGAAAAAACGAACACTTTGCGGCATCCACCTAGATTTGTTACTTGTGTCTTACCTGGTCCATGAAATAAGTAGGGTACTTCATGGACTCGGGATGACACAGCTTAGACTCTCATGTTATTCGGTTCGTTGAAGTCTTGCTCGTGATTCCGATTACCATATGTCCTCTGTGATTTTCTAGAGTACCTAAATTTCAAGTTATGGCCTTGGATAGTTTGCAACAAATTGTAGAATCAACGAAGAAGAGTATGGTAAACTAACTCCACATCTCACTGTGCCAAGTGAGTTTAACATTATAATTCATGTCTATCCCCATTGAACTACAGTTTCTCATCTGTCCGTCCATACAAATGGAATACAAAAATAAACACACGCGAACAGTTCACAAACGCAGAAAGAAGCCATTTTCGCCTCAGCATCAGATCAGCGGAACGGGCCATCGTTTCATCTAAATAGCGGCGATTGCGGGTCGCTCGTAGTCCGTGAAACGACTCTTGTGGAATTTCTCGATGAAAGCATCAGCTTTTCGGTCGATCCCAGGCTCAGCCACATACTTCCCTTTGTCATAGTCGCTCGCCCAATTTTTTCTTGGAGCCACAGGTTCGTCCCGCGCATTGTTTACTATTCTCGTCGTCGATTTTCTGGGCTTGAAGAAGTTTGAAAAAGAGAAGGGAGGTGAAGAGGTTTTGTTGCTGTAGCTCTTGCTCTGCTTGTTGTAGCCCGCCATATGCGAGTGAGAGTTCACTAAGGAGGGTTTTGATCACTATGCACTTTCGTTTTGAAAGTAGGAATTTGGTGATTCTAGAGAGTGTTTTTCTTTGGTGAAGTTTCTCTTGGGTTTCATCTGGGAAGCGGGGCTCTTGTACTTATAGTAGCAAAAGGAGAATCTTTTTGGCTAAGGAGAGAGTGGGAGAATTCGAGATAGGTCCGGCCAATGATGAAGATATTTAGGTCCATGTACCGACTGGAATAGTAATAAAGAAGAGTTGCCGAGTTTGGACCAGATATGTTCTAAAACTGTTTTGTGTAAACTCTATGACATAAAATATTGAGGTATTCCTTTCTGAATGAGGAAAAAAAATCACACTCGGGAATTGGGGGTCCTTGGGGAGGGAAGGTAGACTCCACCATATCTCATAAAGTGTGTTTGAAAACCTAGTAAGTCGATATAATAATTGCCCATGTCGGTGAAAATGGAGGGATGGGTGAAATACCTACTGTAAGATCGACTTGTATTTCGCACAGTATCTCTCAATTGACTAATCGGCCTTATACCTTCGGTAGAAGAAAATTTTGTAGGGTTTTAAGTGCATTTATATTAAATCGGTCTATGAAAGTTTGGTTATGCTTTACCCTGCTACCTTTAGAGCTTTCGCAGTGTAACTTATGTATAATTGCACTCATTCTTTATTCTAAAGAATAGTGCATAGAGTGCAAATTGAGAGCCATAGTTACTCAATGGAAGCATATTGACAAATTGTTCAAATTAAGCCTTGTTCAGATCATCGAAATATTTATTTTCTTTACCCTAATTTATATTAATGATATTTTGGTCAAAATTTGAAAGTAGAATTTATATCTCGGGTTTTAAAGAAACAACGGAAAACTATGTATGACTTCTAGAAGTTGATATTTGCTCCGCATGGCTTAATTCACTTGGTGAAAAGTTAATTGCTCAAAAGCATATTTCTTTGCTCCGCTACTTTTCTCCTCTGACCCTTATATTCCGTCTTGGGCACGATTGACTTTACGTGCAGAACACTATTATATTAATTATTTTAGCAAATATTATATCTGGAATGGACTGCTCTTGCTTCTTATCAAACCTATTTTGTCATTTCCCGAATCTATTTTTTCATTTATTTTTCCACGGTTTTTTCATCGATTGATCCCGAGTGTTCAATACTAGCTTGTTCTATTTTCTTTCTGCCGGAAGATTTTCCTCTACTGATAGAGAATTAGGGGCCAAAAGCATTATTAGAAATTAGACATAGGAGCAATTAAAATGAGTACGTTGGTAAGAGTGCTATAATTATATTTTCCGTTTTATTAAAGCACTAACAAAAAATGCCGTAAATGAAGTCTCCCTTTTCGCTGTCTTTCAAAAGTGAAAGTTGGCCAAGGTTTCTTTTTCATAATATCTCTCTCTCTCTCTCTCTCTCTCTCTCTCTCTCTCTCTATATATATATATATATATATATATATATATATATATATATATATGTATGTATGTATGTATATATGTATTTACACACACATAAAACATTCTTATTTCCTAAATTCTAGATATACAAAAATTGATTAACTAAATTTTTAATTAAGACTCCATTTTGTGATAAAAATAAATTATTTAGAAAATATTTTCCTAAAATGATCGTTTATATCATTTAAAATAATTAGTAAATGGAAAGTATTTTATTATTAACCATAATTTATGTCTAAATATTATAAACAATGAAAAAAATTTCATTCATTCATTTTTTTAAGCAATTCAAGTGATTAATTTTAGGAAAATTGTTTAAATAATTTATTTTTCCCTAAATAAATGCATCCTAAGTATTTGGTAGAACTTTTATCGAACATTTTATATTGTCTACCTATTAGAAAACCTATCTCTGATCTACCATATCGCTTTGTATACTAATCTATTGAGCAATTTCTATATATAGATGTGCTTTCTTTCTTTAGGTAAAAACTTCTTTATGCTGAAATATTGTATTATCTTCTTCAGCGTTCGTTAAGATATGGACAAGTTCAAAGCGTTCTTTGAAAAGCTAATCATAAGAAGGGAATCTTTTGGTACATTTTATACATGTGTTTTTCACATCATTAAGTTAATGATTTCTTGCTGTAATCACGTCGGTTAAATAAATACTTCTTTTTTTCTTTATTTAAGCAGAGAAGAAGAACGATTCCTATTGCTCTTTATTGGGGTGTTACCCGAAAAAAGTCTAATAGCTTTTAATAATGTATACGCATCGATCAACGGTTAGGGTTTCGTTCATCGTGGCACGTTGTTTAATTTTTAATAAAGTAATCTTGTGATAATTTAGTTCGTATTAAAGGAGGATTAGGCAGGGATTGAGTGGAGAATGTATGAGATGCTTCTGGAATTTGTTGGCAAGATCATGTACTCAACAGATCTTGATTACTATATATGCATAAAAGTACAATTATTCACGCGTGTTTAAAACATGTGCCATCTATCTTGGCCTCTCATTATATCTAATGGCAAAAGTTAATAAATAAGAAAAATAATATAACATGATCATCTCGTCTGTATCCATATCCTCATGGCTATAAAGGGTGTCTCCTTATACCCCACCATAAATATCGTATTTAATATTAAGACATATAGATTGATTTAAAAATAATTTCTAATGGGGCTTGCTTGTGGGTCATCCAATCCATAGTTATAATTTACTCCATCTATGATGGATATGTGGATTGAATCTAAGTAGATATTGACCCAACAAAAAAAAGATGAAAAACATAAAAAGTGGCTGGCTCCGGCTATTTCCACACCAAAAGTAGCTGCTTCCACAGCCTCGGAATTAGACGATTATAATACTAATCAATTTGAAAATTGTCCTTTTCTCATGAGTGAATAAGTTTCATGTTCATTCCCCCTTGTGGTAAGAGATTGTAAGTTTCTTCTCTTTTATCTCCTCTTGTTAGATTGCATCCAATTTTAATCTACTTAATTATTTTTTAGGGATATAGTAAAGGCTCTATTATGGTCTATTTGATAACCATTCTATTACCGGGAATAAGTTATAATTAGAAATGATTTTTTTATTCTATTTTATAGGCGAATTTATGAGAATTTGAAAATATTTGATAACTATCCAAAATTTATATTTTTTAATAATTTTATTATTTATTTTTTTAATTTTTTAATTTTTATTATATTTTTCTCTCCTCCTTCTTCCTCTTTGGCCAGTTACCGACCCAATTGTCATTGGTGACTGACTAAACGATGGCCAACAACCTCATTGAAGTGTTGTCAACCTCAAGCGAGGCCAAGCCTCGCCGGTTGAGCCTCCTCAACAACTAGGCGAGGCTCGACCGAGCCTTGGCTAGCAAGCTCAACCTCACCAAGCCATCGTGAGGTCAGCCTTGCCAAGGCCAAGCAACACCACCCTTGCGGTGGCCCAACGAGGGCAAGCCTCATCCAGCCGTTGATGAGGCTCATCCTTGTAAGGCCACCACAAGGTTGCGCGATTTGGGCTCGACCGAGCTCCCCTAGCTATCAGGGAGGCTTGGCCACGTCAAGGGCCAACAACGCTCCAACAAGGTCACCGGCCAAAGAGGAAGAAGGGAAAAAGAAAATAAAAAAGAAAAGAGGAGAAAAAAAGAAGAAGAGGAAAATAGACTTGATTTTGGAATTGTTCTTAGGAATAAAGAAGTAATTTTTTTTTTCTAATCCTGATTATGTTGCAAATTTATTCCCGATAACAAATTTGTTCCTAGGAACCAAAAAGTTACTAATGAATTTCTTCTTTTTCTTTTTTTTTTGTTCCAAAGAGCAAAAAAGTAGAATTAGATATTATTTAACCAATTAACAAACAGACCCTTAAAGTAAAAATCTTCTCATTTAGAGATTTAAAAAAAGAAGAAGAAGAAGAAGAGCCATGTTAGGTTTTTCCAGCATATTTATTTGAAAATTTTTGAAAATGCCGGGACTCTCCTTTTCATTTTATACCAGAAATAAAAGTTTTGTAAGTTTATTATTTATTAACGAGACGAATATGAATCCGGATATTCAATGGGAGTCAATAAGAACATGCATGTAAGAATTGCGGTAAAAAATTTTAACCAGCAAAGAATTTTGTTTTTTGTTTTTTTTTTTTTTTGCTGAAAATAACTAGCCAAGAAGTTGAATGGGTGGAAAGTCGAAATGAATGAAAATTTATTTAACTAATAATACGTAGTCACAAGTGGCCATTGCAGAAGACCTCATGCACATTTTGCTATGGGAATGAATTATTCATTGCAAATAGACTTTAGGTGTAATGCAATTATTAAAAGTCAAAGTTTTTTGGAAAAACACAAATTGTGTTTGGTAAAAACTCTTTACAAAGTGACTTTGAATTGAAGTAGTGTTTAGCAAAAACACTTTTGCAATTAGCTTTGGTTGCATTTTCTATTTTATTTTATTTTGTTAACTCAAACGCTAGAGTCGACAAAGCCATTGATGGTCAAACCTAGCATTGGCGTACATCAACTGAGGTTGCTTGACCAAACAACCTTTAGTGAGGGTCATGTGACCCAAGCCACCATTGCCTGAGGTCCCGCGACCCAAGCAACCACCGCCTAGGTTGCGAGAGTAGCACGAGACCTAGGCGAGGGTTGCCTAAGGTCACACAATCGCCGAAGGTCGCGAGACCCAAGCCACGGTTACTTAGAATCGTGCAACCTTTGGCAACGATCGCCTAGGTCGCACAACCCTCACTAACCCTTCCTAGATATGGCCTTGCTAGCCCTTGCCAACCGCCCTTGTGTGAAAAAGATGAATAGTTTAGGAGGAGGGGCAAAATCGAAAAACGAAAGAATTGGTAATGGTAGTTTTGAAAGGAAAAAACATTTAATCCTAGTTTTAGTATTCCATAAATGCTATTTTGGAAGGCAGGGTGAGAGTAGTGTTTAGCAAAAAAAAAAATTTGCAACATGTGTTGGTTTTATTTTCTAATTTTTTTATTAAAAAAACTCAAACACCAGAGTTGCGATGTCATTGGTGGGCTAGAGCTGGCATTGGTGAGCTAGAGCTGGTGTTGGCATATATCATTTGAGGTCACTCGACCTCAAGCTCCAGCGAGGGTCATGCGACCCAGGCGACCACTACCTGGGTTGTGGGGGTCACACGAGACTTAGCCGAGGGTTGTCTGAGGTTGCGCGATTGCTAAAGGTCACGAGATCCAAGTTCCAATCGCTCGAAGTCGGGCAACCTCTGGCAACAATTGCTTTGGTCACATGACCATCACCGACCCTTCATTGGCCAAATCTAGCCTCGTTGGCCCTTGTCGCCCGCCCGTGCATGAAGAAGATGAATAGTTACGAGGAGGGCAAAATCCACCGAAAGAATTGGTAATAGTAGTTTTGAAAGTATAAAGAAAAAACATTTAATCATAGTTTCAGCATTTTGTAAATGTTATTTTGAAAAGTTGGATAAGAATAACATTGTGCTTTTAACATTCCTAGGGTCAGCATTTAGTTATAAGTGCTTCAAAATGCATGCTAAACACCTCAACATTTTTTCAAGGGCACTTGAAAGCTAAAAGCCCATTGAAAAAATTAAACCAAAGGCACCCTACATCAACATTGGCTGACATTTCGACAGTCTCAGGTGTAGGTATTTGTTCAAGCTACGTTTGGCAAAGTATTTTCGAGCAGCTTTGGGCTGGGCCTTGAACTAAAATTATGATGTTTGGTAACACAATCTCAAGGGTTATCGAAGCATTGGTATTACTACATTTACCGATGCTGTTTGGACAGAGACAAAGAGACGATCATGGCTGAGAAGCTTGGCGAAGGAGGTCGAGGGACATTGGTGCAGCTTCGCGAAGGGTTGGTTGCTCGACTCCGACAAGCTTCGCCTGAGCTAGTCCTTGGCTCAAGCGACCTCAGCACCACCTTGGCCGGGGTCGCACAACTTGAAAGCCTTGTCGTGGTCTCCATTAGGCGGTCTCGACTCTCGAGTGCTCATCAACGTCTGGTTGACGCTTGTTGACTTGTTGACTTTTTATTAAAAAAAAATGTTTCGAGTAAAAGAGCTTTGTCTAGTTGCAAAGTCATTAGACCAATTTTACCCAAAAAAAAAAAAAAGAAAGTCAATAGGCCAAAACTCTACGATGACGCATTTAGAATTTGATAGAAATTTTTTCTCCGCTTGGCTACTCATTACATAGAAACATCTTGATTTATAATAATAGACAAGATATTTTAATTTTAGACTTCATTTATTTTGAGGAGAATGAATAATTTGAAAAAAAAATTTAAGAAAAAATCATAAATATCACCTATAAAAATAAACGAGAAATAAATATTTTAATTATTCACAAAAAATATTTGAATATAAATTATTTTATTCTGTAATAAAATTATTTTTATTTTTAATTATTTTAAATAATATATTATGAAATTATTTTTTAAATATTTATTTTTAGAAATAAAATTAAAACTTTAAAAGAGAGGGAGAGTCTTTATGACATTATCCTAAAGTCCAGTCTTAAATCAAGAAATAGCCCAAACGCGCGAGCCAGTCCTCCTCCTTCCTTCAGCTCTTCTCTAGGGTTTCGAATCGGTTTCTTCCGCCCCTGAACTCACATCTCCGGCCACGCAAGATCGCCGGCGATCGCAGGCCGACGACCGATTACGGTAAACCTGCTCTTGTCCTGTCGCTGTATCTGTTCCTTAGGCTGCTCCGTTTTGGTCCACGGGTTAGGTCAGTTTGAATTGAGTTCTTGTTCTGTCGCTTGCTAGGTTAGATGCAAGACTGCTCTGTTTTTCTTGCGCTTGCTTGTTGGGTCGCTCATTTTTTGGATGGGATTCGCGGGGACATGCTTGGTGGCCCGGATTCTTCGCGGGCTTTTCTGGGTTTTTTTTTTCTTGAAAGTTTCGTGATATTATTCTTGCTGAATCTGTCGTCTCGCGACTTGGCTCAGGTGACTGCCACAATGAACTATAGATGGCGCAATTCGGGCGCTCAGGACGCGGGCCCGGATGAGGGAGAGAAAGTAAGTGAGATGGTTTGCGAATGTTTTTAGTGCCTGTTGAGGAAGGAGTTGGTTCCCCTTTCTTGAGCTTCTTGAAGTGGATTCGTGCCGGATGTATAGGCAGTTCATGTCTTGGGTGTGTGCTGATGATGTGTTACTTGCCAGGATGCTGTCGATGATGATTTTAGAGAGGACTTTCGGCTGCCGATCCAATCACCGGCCGACTGAGAATGTCGATCTGGATGATGTGGAACAGGCATCCCTGGACACACATCTCTCATCATCTAATATTGGTTTTAGGCTTCTCCAGAAAATGGGGTGGAGTGGAAAAGGCCTTGGGAAGGATGAGCAAGGTATGTGTGTGCTGTGTCTGAAATGTAGTTTTTCAGCTTTTCTTTGTCCTTAATGTTCAGACTATTATTCTGTTGAATCGTCTGTATCTGGAGTTCCACTAGGGTGTGGTGTTTTGCAGTAATTTTCCGAGTCATTTTTATCTGGGGTTGCAGATCGAATTTTGGGAGTGAAAAAGTTAAATTCTCTGAACTCAACATTGGACCTTGGAATTGTTATGTTGTTTTTAAGTCACAAACATTTTTTATTGTAAACTTGAGTTCTAACCTGAGAGTGGGGAACAGGGATCACAAGATATTGCTCTTTCTCTGCTGCTTTTTGGCATTGCTTTTTTAATGTGTATGGCATGTTTGTTGGTGTCATATGCAGGAATAACTGAACCGATTAAGTCAGGAATGAGAGACCCAAAATTAGGCATTGGAAAGCAAGAAGAGGATGATTATTATACTTCCGAAGAAAATATTCAGCGGAGAAAACTTGAGATTGAGATTGAGGAAACTGAGGAGCAATTGAAGAAGCGGGAGGTATGCAACTGAAATCAATGTTCTCGTAGCATTTAGATATTAGTGAGCACTTAAATTTTTAAATTGTAGATATTAGAGAAGTTGATGCATTACTTTTTGTGAACCCATACTCAATAACAGAAGGCAGCATATAGCACATGTGCATGCCTTTTGAGGGAATGATATATCATAGGGGAGCATCAACATTGGAAGATGTTGAGAATTTCCTGCAGTTTTTATTACCTGGTGGCTTCTACTGCCCCCTTCGTGCACCTTATGAACATCCAGGTCATGGCAGAACGTGAGCACAAAATCCAGAGTGAGGTCAAAGAAATACGCAAGGTTTTCTATTGTGATCTTTGCAACAAACAATACAAATTGGCGATGGAATTTGAAGCTCATTTAAGTTCATATGACCACAACCATAGAAAGGTGAATGAGCTTTCCTCTACTGATCTGTTTTGCTTTCTCGCATCTAGAATAACATAACTTCATCAATTTTTCCAATACCTTGCCATTTTGCAGAGATTTAAAGAAATGAGAGAAATGCATGGTGCTAGCAGTCGTGATGATCGTCAAAAAAGAGAACAGCAGCGTCAGGAGAGGGAGATGGCGAAAATGTATCCGACAATTTTCTTTTGCTTCAGCCATTATTTTGAGTCAATGGATTGATAAACATTGATATCCAATTGCTATAGTAGAGGTTGTTCCTTAAATGTCAAGCAGTGCAGATGCCCGTAAACAGAAACAACAGCAGGAGGAACCTGGGTCATCTCCAATTCCAGCTCCAACAATAAGTGCTACTGCACTTGCTGATCAGGATCAGCGGAAAACATTAAAATTTGGGTTTTCTTCGAAAAGCGGAACCTCCAAGGTATGTCTCATTAGGGAAAAAAAAAATCCTGATTTAAGATATGATTAAACTATTGTGGCTTTTAACTGGTTGGCATGTCCTTTTTGTTGCTGTGCAGACCTCAGTCAAAAGTGCCCTGAAGAAGCCAAAAGTAGTTGCTTCAGTTTTTGGCAATGACAGCGATGAGGAATAGCATTAGTTGATGCTTAAAGCTGAGTAATTCCTTTTATTGTGGGCAAAAAGGTTTTTGCTGAGGAAGGATAACTAATTTTATTGTGCTCTTGTGGTCTTTAACTTTGTATCGTGTTGGCACTTTAGGGACAAATTGTAACATGCCCGCTTACTGATATTTGAGATTTGTTGAGGTCAGATGATATAGTTGGCCTTCTCCCTGTTGAAATGGTTCAATGAATTTGTCCAGAAGAACTTAATCTTAACTCTATAAACATGCATATGCCATTACCAAGTTTCTGGATATCTTCAACAAAGCCTCCAATTTGGCAAATTTTGGAGTATGTGGTGAAAGAGGCTATCCAAAGTGCCCTGCTATTTCTGAGCTAGTCTCAAATTTAGATATTTGCTCAACATTGATCTGCTATGGGTGCAAATATATTTTGATTGAAATTTTTAGAATGATTGATACTGTTATCTGCATAATTCTGAATAATGACCATTGATCATGAGTTTAGGTAATTGCCATTGAATATTACAGTCAATATGGCATCTATTCTGAGATCAGTAGTCGATCCGAGTCCCCAAAACAAAGAATCAAAGCTTGAGTTGGAGGATGCTAGCTGTTAAAATGTAATCAAATGGAGTACGCAGCACTTTCAAATTCAAATCGATGCAGCAAATTCCAATGGTCAAATTGGTAGATGTCTGGACGTGCTGTAGAATGTCAAGTCACCAGTAGTCTCCGCATGAACAATGGCCATCAACGAACCGAACCAATGAAACCAATTAAAATCCCTGACGACAATTTCTCTTTTGTAGATATCGGAACCGGACTTGAGGAACGGATCCCTTCTTTTTCACCAACTCCTTCAACGGACCAAGCATCTCATAGATCTTGCCTATCATAGGGTGCGACCTATCGCGAGCGGTGAACACAAAGGTCATGTTTTTTATGCCGACCCAGCTACACCCCAAATCATTCTTTAGCCCATTAACAGACATCAGTCTTCTAACTTCATCCACTTCCTTCAATCCATCCTCACGCGAGTACCTGTTTGAAAATCAGCACATAGTTTGCTGGATTATCAGGTTGCAACTCAAAAAGCCTATCTGCGACTTCTCTGCCCATCTCGAGATTTCCGTGATTTGCGCAAGCACTAGCAGAGCTCCCCATGCTGTCACGGCAACTTTGATAGGCATTGATACTATGAACTTCTTCGCTTCATCTAGCTGGCCAGTGCGACCAAGTAAATTGACCATGCAAGCATAGTGTTCGTGTCGAGGGTTTATACTAGGAGTGTGCAAAATACCCAGGAACCGCCCGAACCGCCCGGAACCGGATCGAAACCGCCCGGAACCGGTGGTTCTTGAGGGAACCAGTCCGATTCCCGGTTCCAATTTTTTGGAACCGGTGGGTACCGGTCCGGTTCCCGGTTCCATGGGTGGATCCACCCATCCAGATCGGACTAGAACATTTTTAATATTAAAAAAAAAAATTACTAAAAGAAACCCTAGATTATATCTCATCTCCTCACTCCCTTCGTCTTCAGTTCTCTCTCTTTGTTTCTTCCTCGGTTCCTCTTAATCCTATCGTCATTTCGATTCCTTCCCGAGCGTCGACGCCGCCGCCGCTACTCCTCCACCGTTGCTGTTTGCCCCCTCGCGTCGGCCGCCACCCGCCATAGTCACGGAAAATTGTTTCGCAACCGTTCTATGTTGAAAACCCGACCATAGACCTTCACCCTTCCTTCCCAACTCATAGACTTGACCTTTCTATGTTGAAAACCAAAATTGTTTCGCGTCAAGATTGGTTCCATGGATCCACCCGGGAACCGGACCGGACTGGCGGTCCAATTCCCGAGTGGATCTCGGTTCCAATTTTTCAAAACCGGTCCTTAGCGGGCGGTTCCTGGTTCTAGGTCGGAAACCGCCCGCCCGGATCATGCACACCCCTAGTTTATACCAAAATCCTTACTCATGAAATTAAAATATAAGAAGCCTTCGTCAACACGCTCAACATGGCTTCATGCCTAGAGAAGACTAACGAGGGTAATATTATCAGGTTTAGTTCCTTCCCCTAGCATATCCTCGAAGAATTCAATTGCTCGATCAGCTCACCCATGCTGCCGGAATGCAGTAATCATCGCACTCCAACATACCACAGTTCGACCCTCAATCTCTTGAAACGCCCGAGTAGCGTCAGCTAAACTGCCACATTTCGCGTACATCATGATCAAAGCAGTTCCCATGTAGCTGTCGTTAACACATCCACTTTTTAATATCGGACTATGAATCAAGGTGCCCTGGCTCAATGCTGACATAGAAGCAGTAGCATAAAGCACAATAGGGTATGAGACCACGCGGGAATTACACCTTCACTAAAGTAACGGCAAGCCTCTACAAACTTTTCATTGGGGACAAACCCTGTCATCATCGCGGTCAACATAACTACATTTCGGACTCCACTAGTCGGGAATTGCCAATGATTATCATCTAACAACCCTCATTTATGGTACTTGTCCACCAGCGAATTCTTTTTTTTTTTTTGATAACCGACGAATCGTTAGAAATCATCATTGAGTACAGCATGACTATATCTCAG
Organism: Eucalyptus fibrosa; assembly: GCA_017140475.1. Lineage (NCBI taxonomy): Eukaryota > Viridiplantae > Streptophyta > Magnoliopsida > Myrtales > Myrtaceae > Eucalyptus > Eucalyptus fibrosa. The sequence continues at coordinate 24,384,593 of CM029506.1, forward strand.
GGGAGATTTAGATGTAAACCTACCTGGCCGTCCTGAACCTCCACTTAAGTCACGAGCATCCGGAACGAGCATCTGGAGATTCAAATTTGTTCCCTCGGCGATGAGGTAGTAAAGCCCAATCATCATAGCCACGTGTGTGTGGGTCCAGCAGCCAATTCTTCATCTACGATAAAATCATAAAATTCTGCTCGACAACCAAACCATGTACCTGCCTTCCGAATTGCAAGCTGCCATTATTTGCACAAGCACACAACGCGCCCAACACAATCACTTCATCCGGCATGATAGAATCTCGCCAAAAACCTCCCTGAACAGTAAAACTGCCCGATCAAAAAACCCGTTTTGCAGAAGCCCCAAAACCATAGAACTCCAGGTAACAGGGTTTCTCTCGGACATTTCGTCAAACACCTTCTCCACTGCATCCGCACGGAAGCACTTCGCATGCATGTCGACCAAAGCACTCCCCACAAAGACGTCGCGTCCAAATCCATGTCTGATCACCAAGCAATGAACCTGCAGTCTATGCACAGGCAGGCAAAACGGCAGAGAAGGTGAACTGGTTGGGGCAAACGCCGGTGGTGATGATCCGGGCGGGTATCTGGGCGACATGGCTGGCGTTCTTGGTCCGTGAGGCGGCGTTGAGGAGGTCGTTGAGTTGGGCTGGGGTAGGTCTCTGCAAGAACTTGGGGAATACAGAGGAGGAGGATCGATGAATGGATGGATTGATGTGTTGCTTTTGCTGGAAATCAATAGGGAAGGGAGTTTTCATGGGGACATAGATTAGTCCTTAAACATCAAAGGCAACATGCTGTCTTCTTGTGTATTGAGTCACGTAAGGGAATAATCTCTTGTTTCAAAAAATTATCCAAATTTTTTCGATTTTAACTTAAGTTTTATAATAATTTGCAAAATATATAAAAAAAAATATTGGATATCCATATCATCTCTGCTTTGATTGACACCTGTCCCAGCAGGTCGACGTCATCTCAGTTCAAAGCCGCGTCTCTCTCCTCTCCTCTTTATCTTCTCTCTCCTCTGTCTCTCTCTTCAAAAGCCCTGGCCCATCACTGCAGCTGCGTAGGTTGTATTGGCCAAAAATTATCAATTCATCGTGCCAGGTGGCACGTAGCGGCGCTGATGTAAACGATTTTGGTCATTTTTTTTGTAAATAATGTTGAATTTCTTTTTCCTCCTCTAAGCAAAAAGAAAAAAAGAAACAAAAAAAAAAAGGGAAAAAAAAAAAGAGTGAATTGCAAAATATCCATGTCGATGTCAGTCGTACTAGATAGATGACCAACGTTGATTGGACCACCGCGTCAATTATTTCTATCAACATTGGCTAGAAAGATTACATTAACAAATCATCGATATATTTATAATTAAATTGACTAATAATTAAAGGTTTATGACTAAATTAACAAAATTGAAAATTTTAAAATTGAACCAATCACCGTATGATAGATTTAGTTTTTTTTGAACAATTATCGCTCTCTTTTTTAGGTCATTTAATGTTCATCTAGTGTTATTATAGTTCAAATGAGGACTCATTGATCACACGCCGACTTTGATGTTGCGATAATATTGCAATTCAGTAATTAAGATGATGGTGATGGTGATGATGATGAGATACGTTGTCTTGCTCATAATGGTGATCTAACTCACCAATTAGGATATACAAATTATTGGTAATCAGACATCTCATTTCATGTCTTCACGTGCACTATTAAAACCACATACCTATAATTACACTCTGTAAACATTACAAAAGCATGAGTACAGTCAAACCATCTCATGATTTTAAATTCGTCCTAATTAGGGATAACATGGTAGAATAATCTCTACAATCCTCAACCAAACAAGACGCTGAACAAGATTTCAAGCACATGATTCTGGACACAAGAGAGGCTTGCTCAGCAGCTTCAGCAAAACGCAGATTGCCATAATCAGACACCGTGTGGTAGACCTCGATAAATATGTTGCCGAGAATCCTGCACTGAGAACCAGTGTGAGGTGAGGAATGAAAATGTTTGGGTGACGACCTTTTGAAGCAAATTATAGGCCATATATGGGAATAAATAGAGATGGACATGCCACAGAGGACCTCAAGGAGGCAGGGCTTCCAAAGCCATGAAGCCCATGATGCCAATCACAGTAATTCCATCGCCAATTTTCAAAACATGCTGAAAATGAGAAACGATGACAACAGGAGGAATTTCATCAAATGCTCCATCACGCTGAGATGGTTCATCACACAGTACCAGACAAGAGACAATGGAAAATGAGTGGAATTCGCCATTTTGCAAACTATAACCCACTCAGAGTGAGTGTGAAAGGTTTCTCCCCTACGGTGAATGTCCAGTTTGGCATGTTTGTGTTGTTATTATAGTCATTTACTGATTCACCCAACAAACGCGGTATGCTTTCACAGAGCTGTAAGAAGGCTAAGAGTCAGAAGATTGAAAATCTAGTATCAATATGCTCGCATCACATACTTATGAGCATTGAAATGATTACCTGCGTCACATATACTCTCTCTATTGTTATCTTCTGTTTTAGTTGATTCTGGACCCATAGGACAGTCAGCTCACAGGCAGTGCAGATAACATCCTCACCTGACAGTCCATATTATAAATTTACAGTGCATGTTAGATCTTTAGTACTCCTCTTAATAATCTCGCAAGCAGGCCAAAGAGAAGTCATCACCTGAGTTTTCCTTTTCCTTCTTAACCACTGTTTTGACTCCCATGCTGCAAAATAAGTAAAAAAAAAGTCACATAAATGGCGTACTGCATACATTGTTTTCTAGCTCTCCACGTGTCAAGGCATTTTCAATGTCAGTTGGACAAAGGTCCATATAGCAGTGTATGATGGCAATCTGCAGAATTTGTTTCCAATAAAACTAATGCTTGCTTATTGTTTGTGTAATAGGCATTCCTACTCCTTAACAGTGAACCGGAAACATTGAAGTGAACCAGTCATTTGACAATTATAACCCAAGGACTTCTCACCTCGCATACTGGCTCCCATTGAAAACACATAAATTAATCTGGGAACAAACTTTGTTGGGTTTCGCCTGTGAACCATGATGATACATTCTATTAAGTATTCTGAATGAATGAATGCAAGTGGTGAACTTGTAATGGTCAGTGACATGCAACGGCAATCAAGATATCTCATATTAAATCTCCTTATCGAGACATAAATTCCTTGCACTCAGTGCTCACAACTCCTTCGGCCCCAATAGCATGGTCGATTTCAGCAACAACTCACTGGTAAATATTCTCAACTGGTGAACTTAAGAATAAAATTAAAAAAAGAAATAGGAATACAATAGTGGCTGGTGAGTAATCACAGGACAGATGTAACAGGCATAAAAAATTTAGTTGGCATCAATTAGTCCAAAGGGTGAACACATACTGTTGGACCAGCAAGCAAAGAAGTTCCTGGACCTACAATTGCTGCACAACCACCCTGGCATATGCCTGAAAAGAAGTTGACACCATCCTCAACAACCACATGACTGATGGGAAATTTGAAGGCACAAATGTACTAAGCATTTCTATAGAGTTCAAAAAGTGTTGGAATATTTTTTTTTTGACAAAAGCAACCACTAGAGAAGATCATTAAAAAGGAAAATGTGAAGCAAATGAAATTAAAATAGACAACATAGACTAGTGGTACGTGTACAGCTTCTATATTAAGTATGAGCCTTTTCCAGTTACAACAGAAAAAGAAAGTGATGTCATAATCAGCTTACTGAAGTAGCTAGAAGCTAATATCTAATGATATTATTGTCTTTAAAAAAATTATTTGTAATTAGACACACAATTAAGCTTTAAGACCTACCAAAGGTAAATAGAAAAAAAGACAAATTACCTCTTGATGGGCTGCCAATAAGAAGATCGCTCATATAGAACTGAAAGGACAACAAATTTAAAGTCAACACCTTTTCTAGATAGAGGGATGAATGTACAAAGAATGAATCATTATTTATTTCTGACCTACCAGTAAACTTTTTGTGTAACTGGAAAACCTACATGCTTCCTCATGAAGTGTCTTTGGTCGACCCCATCAAACACAATCTTGCCTCCCACTTTTGCATCCGGCTCATGGTTTAACCAGAAGTAGAATATTTGTCATCCAACCTACCTTGCTGCATCATATTGTACCTGTAGTTTCTAAAATCAGCAGCCATAGACAATATAGATAGACCAAAAGAATGATGAAAAATAGGTTTCACGCTCCAACTAAAGCAGGATGACTCCATGATCCCTGTAAAACAGATGGCTAAAGCTATGGGACAATGCCAGACAGGGTGACATTCGCAACAGAGACGTCTTGGAAGAGAAGCCTGAGGAGTCCTTCTCCTCGAGCTTTGCTAAAACAAATGCAAGACTTCCCTCTCGTGTGGCCTCAAAGAAAACCTGCAAGTCAAACACGTGCCCAGGAAGGTTCACAGTCCTCTTCAAGAACTATATTTCTTTCTTTGTCTGTGAGTGTGTGCATGTGTGATTGAGTGAGAGAGAGAGCCCACTTGGTCTTTTACAATGAAATCACCAGCTTCAACAATATCCTGACTTACAAAACCAGAAACCAATCCAGATCCATAGCTTATGTCACTAGAAGTGTGAAAGCAGAAGCTAATCCCATGCTATAATGCCGCAAGTTACACTCTTTGTGCTCTCTGTTGCTATTTACAGTGAACTGGACTTGAGGAAGAAATGCTTATTCAACCTAACTGTATTCTGTTATCCCAGCAAGTGTTGAACCAGGTATTTGCTCAAATTGGATAGGTAAATGTTACACGTGACACAACAGAATATGTTGGTTGAAATTTCTTAAAATGATTAATCATGTGATTTGCATATTTTTGAATGACCATTGATTGTTAAAATCACTGAAGATAGCAGCCCTTCATAACAGCTGATTTTGCATCTATGTACAAATCAGCAGTAAATCTGTGTTTCACCAAAAAATGGACTTGAGTAGGAGGGAAGTTGATAAAATGCAATCAAATGAGATGCGCAGAAAACTCAAATTCAATTCGATGTAATGTGTTTGGTCACAAGAATAGCTGCATGAGCTTTGAAGAGGTTCAAGAGGAAACACATGTCTAGGAAAGGAAGAAGAAACTCACAAGCCAATTTCTATTCCTGCAAACCTCAGAAGTAAGATGTTTTGAGGATAAGAATGTCAAGACATCAAACAATCATACTTAAAGAGCACCTAAAGAATGCTATCAGCTGTTGAGTCACCAGTAATCCCCGCATGTACATTGACCCTCAGTAAATTGATGAAACCGATTGACATCCCTGACAACAATTTCTCTTTTGTAAATATCAGAAGCGAATTTCATCACCGTGTGACAGTCGCCACAAGTTCTCAGGTTTTTCTTTATCCTAACAGGAGCTCCATTTGGGAGTGTAAGCAGTGCGAAAGCAAGAGCCAATCTCTCACTGTGATGCCATAAGTTACGCTCTTTGTACTCTCCAATGCTATTGACCGCGAACTGGACTTGAGGAATGTATCCTTTCTTTTTCACCAACTCCTCCAACTGACCAAGCATCTCATAAATCTCACTCGTCATAGCATGCGACCTATCATGCGAGGTGAACACAAAGGTCATGTTTTTTATATCGACCCAGCTACACCCTGGTTCCTTCTTTAGCCCATTGACAGACATCAGTCTTCTAACTTCATCTGCTTCCTTCAATCTTCCCTCACGCGAGTACATGTTTGAAAGCAGCACATAGTTTCCTGGATTGTCAGGTTGCAACTCAAATAGCCTATCTGCAGCTTCTCTGCCAAATTCAAGATTTCTATGATTTGAGCAAGCCCCAAGCAAAGCTCCCCACACTGTTGAGTCAGCTTTGATAGGCATTGATTCTATTAACTTCTTTGCTTCGTCTAGCCGGCCAGCACGACCAAGTAAGTCAACCATGCAAGCATAGTGTTCATGTCCAGGGTTTATACCATAAATCTTACTCATCGAATTAAAATACAAGTAACCTTTGTCAATGCACCCAGCGTGGCTGCATGCTGAGAGAAGACTAACAAGGGTAATATAATCAGGTTTAGTTCCTTCTGCTAGCATATCCTCAAACATTTTGATTGCTTGATCAGCACACCCATGTTGCTGGAAGGCAGTGATCATAGCACTCCAACATACCACGGTCCGGCCCTCAATCTCTTCAAATGCCCGAGTAGCGTCAGCTAAACTGCCACATTTTGCGTACATCATAATTAGAGCACTTCCAATGCAGGTGCTGCTCACAAATCCACTTTTTAATATCTGATTATGAATTGAGGTGCCCTGGCTCAATGCTGAGATAGAAGCAGTAGCATGAAGCGCAGTAGAGAATGAAACCTCGTCAGGAATTACATCTTCACTTCTCATGAACGACAAATAACGACAAGTCTCTTCAAACTTATCATTATGGACAAACCCCATCATCATCACATTCCATGTGACAACATCTCGAACTCCACTAGTCCGGAATTGCCTAAGAGCATCATCTAAGGACCCACATTTACAGTACATGTCCAAAAGCGAATTCTTCACATATGATGAAATCATTAAATTCCGCTTAACAACCAAACCATGTACCTGCCTTCCGAATTCTGAGCTGCCATCATTGCCACAAGCACTCAATGCGCTTGAGAAAGTCACTTCATCTGGTGCAACAGAATCTCGCTTAAGAACCTCCCTGAAAACTAAAACCGCCTGATCGAAAAACTTGTTTTGCAAGAGCCCCACGACCATAGAATTCCAGGTAACAAGGTTTCTCTCAGGCATTTCGTCAAACATCTTCTGTGCTGCATCCATACGGGAACATTTTGCATACATGTCGACCAAAGCACTTCCCACAAAGATGTCACATCCAAACCCATGTTTAATCACCAAGCAATGAATCTGTTCGCCGTGAGACAACACCATGGTCTCTGCACAGGCAGGTAAAACAGCAGAGAAGGTGAAATGGTTTGGGTAAATTCCAGTTCTCCTCATCTGGTTAAACAGGGCCAGTGCCTTGAAGGGCTTGTTGGCATGGGATTGTTGGGTGATGAGGGAAGTCCAGGTGACCACATTCTTGGACCCATCACTGGCTCGTGAGAACAACGCCACGCTCCGGTCAACGTGACCACACTTGGCATACAAGCTGAGGAGCCTGTTGAGGAGGGAAGGGATGGAGGTGCAGCCGTTGGTGGTGATCTGGGCGTGTATCTGGGTGACATGTCTGATGTTCCTGGTCTTTGAAGCGGCGTTTAGGAGGTCATTGAGTTGAGTTGGAGTGGGTGGTGATGGGGCTTTGTGGTGTGGGGTGTGCAAGAACTTGGGTAACACAGTGGATGATGAATGAATTGCTATGTGGCTTTTGCTGGGAATCAATGGGGAAGGAACTTTCATAATACTAGGACAAAGAGCAGTACTTACTACATCAAAGGATACATGCTGTCTTCTTATATTGATGAATGCTAAGATCTATCTTATTTAACTCATTTATGTAACTCATGTCCATATGGCAGCATTATTGTTTTTATAAGGACTCATTGTTGACATGACAACTTCATTGTTGCAACTCTTTGGTAGTCTTGCAGCAAACTCGAAGAAAATTATAAGAATTCAATAATCGATTTAATAAAAAAAAGTTATAATTATTTGTTCGAATTTTTATTTTGAACAATAAATGTATCGATTGATTCTCTCCCATTTGATTGGACCGTTGGACCATAGATGTAATGATTTACTTCACACATGAGCTTTCTAGTTCAAGCTTAGGATGGTCTGGTTGCGCCGAAAAAAAGAGTAGAAGAAGCGTATGATTCTTTCATGCCTTCTCCACTTGGCTCGGGGGACGTAGCTCACTTGGTAAAGCTCTGGTTTCACAATTGGGTCGTTGCAATTACATGTTGAATGCATAATCTTGCTCTTAATAGTGATCTAGCACCAGAATTATAGTTCGGATTCTTCCGATGGTCAATTAGCCTCGTTTTCAAGTTCCCCCTTCATTGGTAATAGTTGTTCTCAAGAACTATCAATCTCAGCCATTAGGATAAAGAAATTTTGAGTAATCAGACAAATAGGAAAGAACTCACACATTTCATTTCATTTCTACACATGACATATTAAAACCACACAGCTATGATTACACCCTATAGATATTACAAAAGCATGAGGACAGTCGAACTATCTCATGACTTCAAGATTGTCTTGATTAGGGATAATATGGTACAATAATCTCTACAGTCCTCAAACCGACAAGGTTCTGAACAAGATTTCAAGCACATGATTTTGGAGATAAGAGAAGCTTGTTAGGCAGCTTCTGCAAAACCCAGCTCGAGATTGCCGAAATCAAACACCGTGTGATAGACCCCCATGAATACATCGCCGAGAATCCTGCATCGAGATCCAATGCGAGGTGAGGGAAGAAAAGTGTGGATAAAGATCATCTTAAAGCAAATTACAGAGCATATATAAGAAGAAAAGGAGATGGACATACCAAAGAGGACCTCGAGGTGGTGGCATGTCGAAAGCCATGAAGCCACTGATGCAGATAGTATTAATTCCATCTCCAGTTTTCAAAACATACTGGAAATGAGAAAAGATGACAAAACCAGGAATTTTATCAGGTGCTCCATCATGCTGAGACAGTTCATCACGCAGTACCAGACAATAGACAACTGAAAATAATGGAATTTGCCATTTTGCAAAACTTAAACCTGCTCAGGGGTGAGTGTGAAAGGTTTCTCCCCGATGGTGAAAGTCAAGTCTGGCATGTATGCGATGTTATCGCAGTCAACCACTGATTCACCCATTGGACTTGGTATGCTTTCACAAAGCTGTAAAAAGGCTAAGAGTCAGGCGAACGAAAATCTAGAATCAATATGTTTGCATCGCAATTTATGGGCTTTGGATTGATTACCTGTGTCACATAGTTGAGTACTCTATCTTTTGTTCTCTTCTGTTTTAGTTGATTCTGGACCCATATAACAGTCATCTCGCAGGCAGTGCAAACAACATCATCACCTGACAGTCCACGTTTCAGTGCCTTTTAGAACTGAAGTTCTCTTCTACTAATAAACTCACAAGCAGTTCAAAGAGAAGTCATCACCTGATTTCTCATTTGCCTTATCGACCACTGCTTTGATTCCCGGGCTGCAAAACAAGTAAAAAAAGTCATTAACATTCATGGCGTATTGCGTACATTTTTTTTCCTAGCTTTCCATATGTCAAAGGCTTTTTCAACGTCAGTTGGACAAAGGTCCAAATAGTGGTGTATGATGGCAAATATTTCACTGGGAAAGTAGCAGAACTCGTGTTTTCAATATGACTATTGCTTATTGCCTGAGTAAGAGCCATTCCTTTCCTTAATGATAAACCAGAAATATTTAACCAGTCATTAACAATTACACCGCAAGAACTTCCTCACCTCACATGTCGTGTCCCATTGAAAATGCATAAACCGATCTGGGAACAGACTTTGTCGGGTTTCACCTGTGAACCATAATAATAAATTCTACTGAATTCTTGCAAACGAATGAATACAAGTGGCGAACAAACAGAAATGGTCAGTGACATACGCCAGCAATCAAGAGATCCCATATCAAATCTCCATACTGAGACACAACCTCCTTGCACTCGGTGCTCACAACTCCTTCGGCCCCAATGGCATGGTTGATTTCAGTGACCACAGACTGGGAAACATTTTCAATAGGTGAACTTAGGAATACGATAACAACAGGCAAGTAAACACAAAACAGATGTAACAGGCATAAAATCTTTGGTCGACATAGATTAGTCTGAAGGACGAACACGTACTGTTGGACCAGCAAGCAAGGAAGTTCCGGAATCTACAATAGCTGCACAGCCACCACTGCATACACCTGAAAAGAAGTTGACATCAACCATGTGACTGATGGGCAATTCAAAGGCATAAATGTACAGGGCACTCGTACAGAATTCAAGGAGTGTTGGGAATTTTTTTTCAAAAGCAACCATGAGAGGAGATCATTAAATAGGAAAATATGAAGCAACTGAAACTAAACTAGACAACATAGACTACTGGTATGTGAACCAGCTTCTATCAACTTTGAGAATTTTTCAGTTAGAACAGAAAAAGAAAGTGATTTCATAATCAGGTCATCCAAAGTGTCTAGAACCTAACATCCAATGATTTTATTCTTTTAGAACAATTGATTTTCAATTAGAGACACAATTAAGCTTTAAGATCTATTCAAGGTTAAAAGAAAAAGGAACTTAGTTTGGCAGCTGCAAGATTACCTGTTGACTGGTTGGCAATGAGAATATCACCCATATTGAACTGAAAGGACAGCAAGTTTAAAGTTAACACCTTTTATAAAGAGAGTGATGAATGTACAAAGAATGAATCATTATCAATTTCTAACCTGCCAGTAACCCTTCTGTGTAACTGGAACATATACATGCTTCCCCTTGAAGTGTCTTTCGTCAATGCCACCAAACACAATCTCACCTCCCTCTTTTGCATCTGGATCACGGTTCAACCAGAAGGAGAATACGTCGTCATCCACCAGACCTTGCTGCATCATATTGTACCTGTAGTTTCTAAAATCAGAAGCAATAGCCAACAGAGATAGACCAAAAGATCGATGAAAAATAGGTCTCAAGCTCCAACAAAAGGAGGATGACTCCATGATCACTGTGATACCAACAGCTAAAGCTATGGGATGATACCAGACAGGGGTGACATTCCCGACAGAGATCTCCTCGAAGCCAAGCCCGAGGATTCCATCAAACTTCGCCAATACAAAAGAAAGACTTCCTTCTCGTGTGGCCTCAATGAAAACCTGCAAGTCAAACATATGTAAGTGAGATTTACAGTCCTCTTCAAGAGCTAGATTTCTTTCTGAGAGAGAGAGAGAGAGAGAGAGAGCGCGCCCACTTGATCTTTTACAATGAGATTGCCAACTTCAACATTATCCTGACTCAGAAAACCAGCAACCGATCCAGATCCATAGTTTATGTCACAAGTTTTTCCTGAATTACCAACAAAGAAAAGTCAATTCAGTACACCACCAAATTTGACGACAAAAGATAAGAACTTTCCATGTAAATCAACTGATCTATGGTGAAAGTTAAAAAAATTCTACTCTCAACGTCATACCATTCTTTTTGTATGTACTAGAACGGCTGGCCTTGTATTTGGAATGGAAATAGCAAGCAATCTGCGCATAATAACCAACCCGGTCAGCAATCCCACACCAATACACGTGTCACGAAACAAAGCAATTAAGCATGACTCACCGAGAAGAAACATTTCGCTGATGGAACCCAGAGATTTGAACTTCCAGTATCAAATATAACAGTAAATTGCTGTGGGGGCGAGCCGATGCCGACCTCTCCATAATATTGTGCATCCAAATAGTTCTTCAGGGGCACCACGTCTTCTCCTCCACTTTGCATATGATAGTTCAAGCCCTTTGTACCATATTTCAAAAATCCCTCTTGTCTTGCAGTTCTAGCAGCATTGAGGCTCCAAACATCGAGGCGCCGCTTCTTCAGTCCAATTCTCACCAGGCCATGGGATGAAGTAGGAAGAAGAGGTACAATTACAGCCCATAAACAAAATGCTGCGAAAAGATATTTGTTGCCCATTTTGTATGCAAATCCTGTCACCCAGTCAGGACAAGTGAAAACAAAGCAGGAAATTCTTGAATCAGCCCAAGATTGATGAGGAAAACAACTTGGATCACCAATGGTTCAAACGAATATCTTTCAAAAGAAATACAAAACTTCAGAAGAGTGCTGCTTAACATGGATTTGGTTCATTGCACTCTTTTAACTGGTAAAGTAGACAAAAGAGCATCAAGTCAGAAATTAATCAAGAAAGAATTCTACTTCAGTTGAAACAAATCATTCCCAAGAGTGAAATATCAGCATCCTACTTACCACAAACTGCACAAAGATCAGACATGAATGAAACCATTTAGTCAACTTAGGTTCACTTTCCTTCCCTCAAAACCATAGTAACAACTGCCTTTAACATCATCGGACCCTACTAATCACCCCAAGAGAAAGACTCAGGCTTTAGAGCAAGTGAATGGGACACACAAGCAAAGCAAAGCCAGCAAATTACTAGCCCATGCATGACATCATGGTCTCTGCAAGAAAGAAACCATCAACCCTCAAGCCCAGAGGCCGGTATGAGCTCCGTGATCAGGGTGATCTTACTGATGTTGTTCTACACCATCAGAGACAGAGATCGAACCTTTTGCCGACGTGCTTGCAGAGAGAGAGAGAGCTGAGTAAGGATGGTGATGAGCTTGCTGGAACGTTTCAGTAGCCTGCAGAAAGATGAGGAAGTTCGGGTGTCCACGAAACCAGGAGCCACTTCTTCTTTTATTCTCTATTTTAACAAGTACAATAATTACTTTTGTCCACCACCACATTAATATCTGCCGAGCGAATCCTAAGTTTTGCTGCTGACGCGCCTAAGTCTCTGGTGATATTTCCAGGAAAGTCCTGCTATCTTCTAAAATACCAGTACTCGAACGGTGTCTGGGAGCAAGAGTACTGGTTAGGCGTGCTGATTCTAGATGCTGCACGAACTACGTGCCTAACCAACAAAAAGCAAGCTTCCGATAAGATCTTTCAGTCATAATCTAATAACCTGGCATCTAGTGTAGATGCATTCATTAGTTCAACATGTCGATACCCACATGCCATATTTCTTCAATTAGACAGTTTTTCTTTCATCACAACTTAAGATATCTCTAAATTTTATGTTTTAGAATTTAAAAGAAATAATTTTAGGATATATTTAGGTCCAAAGTTTTAACTGAAAAAAATCTAAATATATAATGTAGATGCACATTTATAGAATTAAATAGTAAATAACATGGATGGGAAATAGATTTTTTTTTTCCTAATTTCAAATCAAGTGCAGTTGTTTTAATGATTGAAGTAATTTTCTTATGCTTAAGATTTTAAAAAAAAAAAGTAACTTTTAGTGGTTTTCACAAATCAAAATGAAAATATTGAATATTGACTTAGCTATGTATATTATAAGAAATTGGTGAGGACAAAACTTATTTTTTAGGTGAAAATAACCGGTTGTAACTTAAAAAACCTTTCGAATAATTTCAATATTTGGCATAATTGAGTTGTCTTGACTCTTGCATATGTAGGTCTGTCCTCGGATGCCGACACGCCTACTACTTCGATGAGTTTTCATTATCGACTTGATTATTTTAATTTATTTTTGAAAGATAAGAAATTGTAGTAGAAATCAAAAATGGGTGCTCGATATCCGACCGAGCCAATGAAGAAGCCAATCGAAAAGCCATATCCGAACCTAATCATACCAACTGAACTGCCCTACTTGGTACTGATATTGAGTCCTTGCATTTAACCACACTAATTAAGATCACTTCAGCCTCTTTCCCTTCCCAACTCCCAGATGAAATTCGAAATGCATATGTAGGGCCATGCGATGGAAATTTGATTCCAAAACATGTCTGAGCATGGAAATTGCTTGGAAGTTTCTTGAACATGGCCAACATAGGAAAATGCTAAGAGACGATGATGTCCTAGACACGAACTTGTCCGTGCAAACCCGACTTTAGACAAAAGGAAGCATACAACATCTTTGCATACCCATTTCCTCCACCTTTTTTTTCAAAGTTTTTGTCATTTTTCATACATGCGCAAACCCCAATAAAGTATCCTCAAAATCTTTTTTTAAATTTTTAAATTTTCTATTTGAATGGGCTTTTGGCTTTGTACTTTGGTTTGTGAGAGTTTTTGTCTTGTCCATGAAATACACATAAAAATGGTTTTAGAATATTAATATGTGCTTAGTTGGAATACGGGAGGTTTGGAGAACATTTCATAAATAAAATTTTCATAAATGAAAGAATATAGATTTATCGTACAATTTTTATGCTTTACGCTTTTTTTTTGGTACACATTTCTTAAATTTTGATAAATGAAATAATATGATTTATTGTACAATTGCAATATAGAGTCAATTGCAATTAGAGTCAAATTGGAATTTGTTTTTCAATAATCAAGTCAAATCGAGCAAATATTTAGCACGCAAATCATTTTACCTTCTTAAGCTGGAGGGTGAGAAAGATGGAACAATCGGCCCGATCGAGCTTCAATAGTGGATGGTTCTTAAATACCGGTGTTGAATTTATGGTACCTTCTAAGGGACTTTGTCTCCATAGATTTTCAATTCATGCTGAGATTCATTGTGCAAATGAGAATCCTTTCATTTCAATTCCAAACGGTAAAAGATTGTGAGGGCATCATGCGCTACGAGAATTATGGCTTGACTATTGTTGGAGTTGCAAACGATTGTCGAGTCGACCCATTTTCAAATTGATTCTAGTTATAAACCTTTCCTTGTCTTTGGAATTTTTAAAAAAAAAAAAAAAAGTAAACTGAAAGAGTCATTTTTGCTTTGCCTTATAATTTGTAGCCGTTGGGGGTGTGTATGAGGATTGAATTGGACAGAACTAGCCGATTCTAAGCAATTTCCAAGAAATTTGTCTAGTTCTAGGTACAAAACCAACCAATTGGACTTATGTGTGCTTTTCTTTAATTTTTCATTTTTTTTAGAGTAGAGAAAAAAATTCCCAAAACCCTAAAAACATCAGTCCAATCCAAGAACCAAATTAGACCGATAGATCTGTCCGGATCTTAGCCCCATCGATACCGCTCCCAGTTGTAGGGTTTAAGCTTGGCTATCAAAGGTGTCAAAATAGATACACAACCCATTTATAAACTTATATTTATTTAAACCAGTCATTAATGAATCAAGTCTTATTTCTTAAAGCATCTATAATGAATTTTAAAAAAAAAAAAATAAGATATATGAGTTTTAAATGTTCTTATCTGTATCTACTTAAGATTTATTTATCAACTCATTAAAAATGAACCAGGCTGTTACGTAGACACAGACGCGACTACTCTCCCTCTTCGTTTCCACACCTTCGACCTCTAGAGAGAAAAACTAGAGAGAGCTTCATCAGCTAGTTCCATCGCATTGATCGAGAGACCATTTTCTTCTCCTCCTTCTCCTTCCACCGCCGCCGCCGCCGCCGTCGCCGCCGTCCGCGGAAAGTAGAGGGAGCGGTGGGGTTGAGAGAGAGAATTTTCCGGAAAGGGCGGGCGATCGAATTCGCTCGGCGCGGTTCGGCCACAAACCTAAACTCTGCTGTGAGTTGCTATCCTTCTCTCTATCCTCACCCCTTCCCCCTCCTTTCTTTTTGGTTCTCGTTTTGGTCTCGTGTCGTCACGAAATTCGAGCAATCGGTGTCCTTGGAGCGGTTGTTTTCCTGGTCTTTGTCTAGGTGCCGATGTTTCGGGTGGTCTGGTTACTGAATTGTTTTTGGTGGGCCGCCGCCGAATTGCTGTGGCTCGAGGGTTAGAATGTGGACGGTTGGATTTGACCCGATCAGTTGTAGATGGGTTTCGGTTGGGTGTTTCGTTAACTCTTATGATGTGAGTCTCTCTGTTTCATGGGGGCTTTTCGTGGGTTCTCTTCGTTTGAGCTGCAGTAGTTATTGGTTATGGATTGTGTCGTGCAAGTGAAGAAGGCAATGAGGGAAAGAGGAATAAAAAAGGTCCCTGCGTGTAGTTGGGTTGAGATTAAACATAGAACTCATGTCTTTATGGCGAATGATAATTTGCATCCCCAAATAAAGGAGATCAGGAGAAAAATTGACACTTTGGCAGAAGAGATGGAGAAAGAAGGATACAAACCTGACACAAGTTGTGCCCTTCACAATGTTGATGAGGAAGTTAAGATTGAATCTCTTAAATATCATAGTGAAAGATTAGCAATTGCATTTGCACTTATTAGCACACCTAAGGGATCACCTATCCTTAAAATGAAGAATTTGAGAGCCTGTACAAACTGTCATGCTGCAATCAAGGTGATATCGAGGATTGTTCAAAGGGAAATTAAAGTTTGAGATTCAAACAGGTTTCATCACTTTAGAGATGGAATTTGTTCTTGTGGTGATTATTGGTAGGTTTTGCATGGAAAATTCCCTGCAATGGATGACAAGGTCACAAAAACGAGTTCTTGGGTTTAGTTGGGGCTAGATGACTGTAATCCAGTGTTGCTTTAGATCAAGCAGCTGATTTGAGTCGATCAATAGAAGCTACTATTCTGGAGTTTATGATGACAATTACTGCACTAGAGAGCACAAAGTCTAAAGGTATGGGGATTCATAGGAATATACCTTGTAAAATAACACCGAAAATAGCAATTATGTCTATATGATTCATATTTTTTTTACCTATTAAAGAGAGAATGTTTATTTAGTCTGTTGGTTGTTTAAATAGGGGTGGGTGAAAGGTACAAGTTATTTCAATGGATAATCCTTCTTTAACAGTTCATGATTCATGATTTGAAATCTGCCTTTTCCTTTCCGTAAAGTACAGATACTTTTGTTGGGATTGTTTTGCCTGAATTATGAGCAAGAACAGTTAGTTTATCTCGTATGATTAGTTTATCTCGTATGATCCACTTGCAAGGTGTGATTATTTTTCATTTTGATTACCTTGGCAGAAACCTTTCTCAATTGGTTAAACAATGAATGGGTCTTAGACAAATTCAGGATTATAGCCACCATTTGACAATTATATTTTGTCGGCTCTCCTACTGGTATTTTAGTAGTATAATCTTTTATAAAAGAAAAAACATAAGAATAAGTTTTCCTAAATTTGATTAAATATGAAAATATTTTATTAATATTGGTTGGGTTGGGTCGGATATGGGTCGGAAAATTTACATTAGGCATAAATGGGTCATAAATGGGTTAATTGTCAATTTGGGTTGGACCATCAATGACCCGACCCAAACCCGACTCGACTCACCCGCTTAACAGCTCTAAACAACTGGACTGATATGTGTTTTTCTTTAACTTTTCATTTTATTTAGAGTAGAGAAAAAAATTGCCAAAGCCCTAAAAAGGTCAATCCAATCCAAGAACCAAATTGGACCGATAGGTCCGGTCCGGATCTCGATCCCACCGGTCCAGCTCCCAGTTCTAGGGCTCACCCTTGATAGCCGTCAATTTCACACTGTTAACTGAAATTGAACCTGGGCCGAGTTCAACTATGACATATTCAGCCCAGTAAGAAATGAACCAAAAACATTTTCTTTGCAAGAAGAAAGAAGCAAGAAAAACAAAGAACGCACTAGCCACTGCTTCGGTCTTCTTGGAGAGTGGAAAATTTCCAGGCTTTGAAGTGAAAAAGAGACGAACCCACTCCTTTGATCGACTCGGGTATTGACCACCACATAACCCTTTATACTTCACGTGCTTCAGCTTTCACGTCTCTCTAGGTCTCGGGCTTTTCTGGGTTGTCCACGCCAACCATTTGAGGAAATTACCCACTGGGATTTTGCTTCGCAAACTCACGGTTCTGTGAGTTTTTCTTTTTGTAAAGTAGTTGAAATTCGAAATTTGATCATTTTACTGTTAACTGCATGATGGGTCATGATATGATACCAATATGGTGGAAGTGTTATATTGGAAGTGTATTTTTTTATGAAGACATAATAACGGAAGTTAAAGCTGTGCATTTGATCCTTTATGCACTTCTACATTGGTTTTTGTCGGTCATTTTCTGGATTTATTAAATGTTGAAGCTAGACGTGATTGTTCTCTAATGGAGTAATTGATTGAGCATGTGCCAGTGCTTAAGGTAAAAAATGAGCTCTTCACATGGAAGTTAATGGATTTAACTGATGTGGAGCTGTGCAGATGGCGTTGAGGCAGCTTTTGGGGTGGTCTGATGGTGAGTTGATGAGATCAGATTCGAAGCCTTGTTCGCGATTGATGAGACAAACAGCTGCCATTTGCACGGTGGGCGGAGGCTTGGGGTTCTGGATTCTCTGTAGATTGCACTATGGTATGTTGCACCAGTTGATTATCCATGCTTCTATTGCCTGATCCTGCATAAGTTGAAGTGGTGGTCAGATGTCTGAGGCATGTATTTATAGGGGAAATTTTTGGGCTTTCTCTAGGTAAAGAAAACACACAGGAAGGAATTAATAATTGTGTGTTTCATTCTAATTGATGTTGCAACATGAATAATGTCCCCCTCCCCTAAAACATGAGCATATTCCCCAGCATAATTCCAGTTCTTTAGTTGACTGAAGTATTTTAGTAGAATCTGCATTTGCATACCTCCTGTCTAGTGTGGACTCTTGATCAAATTTTGAAGTCTGTCTTGTTTGTCTTCAGTTCTCTGTTAGATTTTCATCTCATCTCTGTGTACTATGGACCAAGTTGTTGGCCCTGAATATTGAGTTTCACTGGAGGGAAACCGTAAGGCATATAGCATAAAATAGACACTTATCCTGAAGAGTTTAGAATAAATCCACACTTTTATGGGTTGTTGGCTGTTGGTGTAGGTAGAGATATTTGGCTTCGAGAATTCTTCCTCCCTCAAGATGATAAAAAATATAGGGTATACTGTGCTTCTGAACAGTACATGTTAAGTTGCTCTTTTCCTCGTCAGGTCCAAGGATTACAGTACCCAGGAGTCTCAGGTGGGCAGCTTGTGGAGCTGTATCAGTAAGCTCAACTTCTACACTGCTGGTCCGCCTGTTCAGTCCAGAATGTGAACCACAAAATATTGCTGCCTATGACAAAGGAAGATAGTAGCGGTATTCAATTAGAGCTCTCTTTCTTCTTTCATATAGTGACTTAGGAGCCTATCTTCTAGTCGTATACTTTCTTGCTGGACTGAGATTCTAGCGGAGTGATGTTAATCCCCAAGTCTGTATGTATTGATTCTGCACGATGAATGTTCCTCTAGTGCTAAGATTGGCAAATTTTCTGGTTAATAAACAGCCTAGGTATATTACACACCAATGTCTGGGTTTCCAAGATAGGTATATAACTAGGTATATAACTAGTCTTTTACACACCAATGATAGATCCACATGGATTTGGAATCGGTATGCTACCTAATTGGACAAAGCATTCTAAAAATGCTCTAAGACACAATGGCATGGCTGTAGTTATAACCAACTGAAGGGCTTTTCCATTTTGCCGAGTCGCGTATCTTTTTCGGGTTGCTCCAGTTGATGCTTTTATCATTTTCCACTTGGAGTTGGTTGATACGTCATACATGCACTTCTTCTGCATCCTTATCCTAGATAAATATTACAGAATGCTAGACTTTAATTAAGTGTCAAATTTAACGACTTGCTATCGAGATATGGGCGCCAACAAGAACAGTGATTTTGCCTTTCGTCACTGCTAACAGTTTCTGCAGAAACTAAGAGCTAAGCTATTCTTCTATGGCTTTAACTGTGGTTATGCCCTCTGTATTGCTTTTGCTCCCTTTTTAGTTGATCATGCCCTTCAGTAGACGAATGTAGGAAATGCTAAAACTGAAAAAAAAAAGAAAAGAAAAAATCGCCAGATTGGTATTGGTGTCGGAATTTTTTTTGTAAAGGTTCATTCTACAAGTAATATGGTAGGCATGATGTCACAGAGTGTAATAGACATCTGAGGACATGCGTGTTTTGTGAGATTATTAAGATCTATTGTTTTCTTGATATGTTTTTTGGTTAGTTAGAATGAACTGGCGTCTGCATATCATTCTTTTCCAAGCAAAGCAAGCGGTTGCTGTAATCTATGAAGGAACTGTTGATCAGGGGATTTGTAGCCGTTCAGCTGGAAATGAATAGATTTAAAGCCTTTCATTTTTTTCCTAAAGGGTTTTGGAGGCTTAGAGCCCTAGGGAAAGCTGAATTAAATGCGGGCTAAGAAAAGTTTGAATGTTGGTGTCTACGGTATTTTTCATAGAAATTAAGAAAATATGTACCTGGGTACGTTATGTTAAAACGGATTAATCCGTCGGTAGACCATAGACTCCCGAGGAAAGGTGCCAACGATTGCAGGATGATTGAGCACACAACGTGAACGTAGACGAGGTTTTCCTGAGAATCGATGTGCTTGTCGAGACTTTGGGCCTGAGAAACCGAGGGATCAAGGACTTGGTCGTTTCTCGTGTTCCTTGTCAGGCTTCAACAAATTATATCATCCCCCATTGGCCAAGGCATTGAAAGGCTAAGTCTCTCGTGGCCTGTCATCGATCTTTTGAATTAGAGTGATCGATTCCCAAGTTGAGTTGGTTTCACAACCACCGATTTATTATATTACATTAATTGATTCCCTGATTGGGTTGATTCCATCCTAGAACCAGGAACCGAATTGTGGTTTAGGGTTTTTGCAATTTCCTTTCCTTTACTCTTTGAAAAAAAAAAAGAAATTTAATATACACACACATCCATCTGGTCACAGTTCAATTTCGCACCTTGAACCGGAATTTGGATCGATTATTTTTTATTCCAAAAATTGAAAACTGGGATTGGACTAGTTCCTACTGCCCAGTTCAGTTGGGTTCGATCTAGTTCAGGTCCATCTGGTTCCATGCACACCCTCCATGTTGGATCGGAGCAATAATGGCAGAGGGAAAGATGACAAGATCGTGAGGAGTTGCGTGTAGCGCTCGTTAATATATTGGATGATGATGAAATGGGAAAGCAAAGGGAAAAAGGATAGAAGAGATGGTGCCGTCCACAGGGTGCATGTCTCACCAATTCACTAATGGCCGATGGGATCGTACTCAGATGACACCTTCGAGAAGCTGACACGCCCCCCAAATGATTCACTTCCCATCGAAAAAGAAATTCCGAAGCAAATTTGAGGAAAAACTTGGTGACCAACACCAAAATCTATCCAATTTTATTCCATTTTTTGATTCCAAAAAGTATCAGCAAAATCTTAAAGGTAATTACAATAATATTAATTTAGTCATAAATATTTTAACATAATACCAATTTAGTTTTAAATATTTTAATCTAGTGCAAATTCAATTATTCCACCTACTTTTGGCCAAATATTATCAATGCAGATGGTGACCGGTCTATGTGGTAGGCTAGCATAAACCAGTCGACACTGACGTAAACAACTTTTAATAACATTTGAATATTTTTTGTTTTTTATTTTTAATTATTATTTCATTTTTTTTCCTCCCTTCCTTCTCCTCTTGTTGGTCGCCAAACCTTGGCAATTGGCAAGAGCTGAGGGATCTTGTTGGCCACTAGCAAGGCTCAGCACAACCTCTAGTGAGCTTGCTAGGGTTTGCAAGGGTGGCCTTGCATTAAGCTAGCAAGGGTCAAGCCTTGGCTAGCCACTAGTGAGGGATGTAAATCCGATGAGTCTCGCTAGCCTCACCTCTAACCAATCACCAATTAGCAACTAGCTAGAGGAAGAAGAAAATGAAGAAATAAATAAAAATAAAAAATTCATAAAAATATTAAAATATTATTAAAAGTTGTCCACGTTAATGGCAATAGTGTTACGTAAGTCAATTGGCATCCACATCGGATAAAATCTAACCAAAAATAGCCCAAATGAATTGAATTGATATGAAGTCAAAAGATTTACAATTAAATTGATGTCAATATAACAGGTTTATGACTTTTCTAACACTTTCTCCTTAATTTGACTAGCTATAAGAGTAGTCACAAATTGTTTGGGCCAATTATTTTCAGATAAGGTTTTTCAATAAAGAATATGGGTATTTTTATAGATTTATCTAATACATAATGTTGCGGGCTTAGGCCATTGCAGTATAGAAAACTCGTGTAGATTTCGAATTAGATATTAAATACGGAAATGACCGGTAAGACGTTGATTTTTAAACTAAAAGCTGATGTCATCGAAGTAAGTCAAGGCAAGGATTTATCATTATTTGATGTTTATTGCTCCTTCTTGTATGGTTTCGTGATAAAGTTGTTATTGAGCTACTCGAGCTTGCTTAAAAAACTAGTGGAACTCGACTTGATTTTTTCAGGTCCTAGTAGCATGAATTCCAAGCCTACTTCTAGCTTGAACTTGCAAAAAAGCTTGATTGAGTAACTTGAGGTTCTAACCGATTAACTAAATTTTATATAATATATGTTTTCTTCATATTACTTTATTTCATTGATTCAAGATGAGCCTGAAACTACCCTGTTGAACTTGAGCTTATCAAGCACTCTTGTACCGAATGAAGCTCCAGCGGTTGAGTATCCAATATTGTTTAATGAGGTCTAGTCTCACTTAATATAGTAATACTTTAGAATTTGATGTGGGAGCATCGCTCTCTATCAATCAGCTCCCAAATTCAACTCATTTTTCGTTGATTTAGCCAACCAACCCATTCACCATTCTTGCAAGTAAAAGTCAATTTCTACTGCAATTTAATCATATGGACCCACGGTTGAAGTTGCTAATTGTGCAAAGTAGTTGTCGATTTCAAGACTCCCAATTGACTACTAATGACTGGAGGCTGTTCTAGTTGATTCACATTGCTCTTTGATAACATTCTACAGTAACCGTTTGGCTTTGGAGATTGTTGCACAAATTTAGAGGGTGTTATCAAGTTTCAATGCATCTGATGCCAGTCCTCGTGTTTGAGTCTGTTAACTCCCAGCTTTTCATGAATCTTTATTGTGGTGCTCCTTTCAAGAGTTATAATCAGGCGAATTCCACCAAAGTATGACCAGTTTTTGGGAATTCCAAGAGTATTTTCCTTTATTTAGCAATATCTCTAAAAATAGATGTGTAATCTTATTTGTAAAGGAGACAATACATGCATATTAAGATATATGAGATTTTTCCTTTGTTTGAGCAAATATCTATTCTCAAAAAGTGGATTATTTCATGTTGGTGAATCAAGAAACCTATTATCTATGGTTGGTATCACATCTTTTAAGTTTTGATGGTGAACTTCTCTTATCTCAAAATATTTTATTCTTGATGAGTGATTCGTCCTTTAAGTCTTTGACAATGATATTTGATTAATCCCAATATTTATCTGTGGTTGACGGTGTGTTCTTTAGAACTAGGGGTGATAGTAATTTCTTTTATATTTATACACTTTGACCCGTCCAAACTTCGTCCAAAGCATCACTCAAAATACAGTGACTTGCCCCACAACTGCATAACTATATTGATTCGATTCGATTCGACTTGACTCGCACTCGCACTCGGACCCCATGGCCTTTCATCTTCCCATGCGTGGATGAAGAAGGCAGTCACGCCCATCTCACGTGACCCGGAACGTCGGGGCTCGAGGCAGAGTGGAGGATGAAAAAGTGAAAACGAAAGCTAAGGCTTTTTAGGATAGATGAGGAGATTGGAGAGAGAGGGTAGAGATGGAGGGATGGAGAGATGGAGAGACAAGAGGAAGAAGCCCGATATAGCGCCTGCTAACTTTGTTTATTCGGTTGTGGAATCTCCCGTCACCTCCTCTGTCACCCCCTACTTGTCATCAACCCCTCCATCCCTTCTCTCTCCTCCCCTCTCTCTCTCTCTCTCATCCCAAGAACATCAACCTAACAAGCCCACAACGCAACAATAGCAACAGCATAAACAAATCAGTCACTCCAGGATTCCTCCATGGTTTCTCTCTCCTCCTCCCGTTCTTGATCTTGAAAAAGAAACAAGAAAAGACCCAGTTTTCTTGCCGACCCATCAATGGACTCTCCCAAGAATCGCCACCACCACCACCACCGCCACCTCCACCCCCAACCCAACGGCGATTTCATGACCCATTTGCCCAAGAAGCCCAAAGTCTCCACCTTTATCGCGGACTCCGAGGTCCAGGCCGAGTTCGCCCACCACGATCCCTCCGTCGCCCGGATCAACAACGGCAGCTTCGGCTCCTGCCCCGCCTCCGTCATCGCCGCCCAGCAGCAGTGGCAGCTCAGGTTCCTGCGGCAGCCCGACGGCTTCTACTTCAACGAGCTCCAGAAGGGGATTCTTGAATCGCGGGCCGCGATCAAGGACCTCATCAATGCCGAGGACGTCGATGAAATCTCCATCGTCGACAACGCCACGACCGCGGCCGCGATAGTGCTCCAGCAGATCGCCTGGGCCTTCGCGGAAGGGAGGTTCCAGAAGGGGGACGTCGCGGTCATGCTCCACTACGCTTACGGCGCGGTCAAGAAGTCGGTGGAGGCGTACGTGAAGCGCGCCGGCGGGCGGGTGGTCGAGGTCGAGCTGCCGTTCCCGGTGAGTTCTCGGGAAGAGATTGTGTCCGAGTTTAGGAAGGCCTTGGAGAGAGGGAAGGTGGATGGTAGGAAGGTGAGGTTAGCTGTTATTGACCACGTCTCGTCGATGCCAAGCGTGGTGATTCCAGTCAAGGAATTGGTCAAGATTTGTAGGGAGGAGGGGGTTGACCAGGTTTTTGTGGATGCAGCACATGGGATTGGGTGTGTGGACCTGGATATGAAAGAGATTGGGGCTGATTTCTACACTAGCAATCTGCACAAGTGGTTTTTCTGCCCGCCTGCGGTCGCATTTTTGTACTGTCGGAAGTCTCCGAGGTCGTTGGACTTGCATCACCTGGTTGTGTCCCATGAGTATGGTAATGGGTTGGCTATAGAAAGTGCTTGGATTGGAACAAGGGATTATAGTGCTCAGTTGGTGGTGCCTTCAGTCTTGGAATTTGTTAATAGGTTTGAAGGCGGTATTGACGGGATTAAGAAGAGAAATCATGAAGCTGTCATAAGGATGGGAGAGATGCTGGCGAAAGCATGGGGGACAACCTTGGCTGTCCACCTGATATGTGTTCGAGCATGATCATGGTGGGTTTGCCTGCTTGTTTGGAGATATGGAGTGAAACAGACACTCTGAAGCTGAGGGACCATTTGAGGGATAGTTTTGGTATTGAAGTGCCAATTTATTACCGATCTCCAAAAGAGGGTGAGGTTGGTCCAATTACAGGGTATGCTAGAATCTCGCATCAGGTTTACAATAAGGAAGAGGATTATTTCAAGTTTCGAGATGCGATTAACAAACTTGTGGACAATAAGTTCACTTGCAAGCTTCTTCCTGAGTAATAAGGTAAACCCCTTGAATTCATCAACTATAAACTTATATTTGCCATTATTGTTCTTTTCCTGGTTTAGCAAATGGTAAGTTAGTTTTCTTCATGAATCTATGAAAACAGTCAGTGGGATTTTTGTTTAAAGTGGTGATCTTATCTTCTGTCTGGATCATTGTGATTGTGAGGCATTTGTTAAGGTGGTCCCTTCCAGAAGGCTTTGATGATTAATAATCAGAGCACTGCACTCAATACAGAATTCCTCACTACACATCAAGATCTAATATTAATGGGAACTATCTGCTAATGCAATTGTAGAATAGGATAAGAACTTGCTATACCTTTCTGAGTTGGCTTGATGCCAAACAGAGATGCTTATTCATAATCTTGGTCACTATTTGAGAAATCCAGTATTAGGAGTACAATAACTGACGAATAACTAGCAAACAGTAAAGAAAAGGTAATAGGAATTGGTTTGATTTGAGACCTCGGATTGCTGAAAATTCTAATTCAGTGGCAAATAGGACATGTTTTGGATATATTTCTCTGAGGCTTATGTTCTAATTTCTCTTCTGATAGTCAGTACGAAGTACAGTGCAGGTGGTAGAGGTATTCTGTTTTAATTCTGTTGAGCGTAATGGCAAGTAGGGTAAAGAAAGCCCCCTTTTCCCCTATTTTGGCAGTATCAGTGCTAAGGCTTTGTCAATGGTCATACATATTTCTTCATATTTATCGTGCTCTAAACAAGGTGGATTTATGGACTTCAGAGGCTGAACATCAGTGCTGCTTGTTTACTATTAAGTGGATAGAGAGATTTTACTGAGGAACATTGTCCAACTATACAGTAGTTATGTGCTGCACAAGTAAATAAAACAGAGCAGGCTTCTGGGGTGAGGAGAGAAGGGCAAGAAGTGGGTGTGGAATTTATGCATTGGTTTCGAGCAATTAAAGTATCTCGTGATACCTCTGCAGATCCAAAGTTTGACCAGTTTGTTTTTGTTTTCTTGTAGCTTTAATGTGATCTGATAATAAGAGGGTGCAGTTTTAAGCTCAGCTTGCATGCCGTCGGCTGCCATCATGGTTTAGTTACCATGGGATTCCAAGAAGTCTGCAGGAATCCGGAACTGAGAGGATGCACGTTGCCATTGTAATAGATTTTTAGGAAAGAGCTTGACTGCAGGCTCATTTAGTTTGAGAGATGCTGACAACAGGCTTTGCTAATTTTTGTTGTTTAATGCTTTGTCAATCCTCCTCTGTGCAAATAAATAAGAACGAACCTGCTCTCATGTCTGGCAGGAGCTGCTTATGAAGGTCGTGGATTGCAGCTTTGGTTTAGGTTTGTATCGATTCTGCATGACTTGTTGCTTTCGGTAGGATCATCCTTTGCCTGTGCAGACTGATGATTTGCTGCTTTCCCAGCAAGTTCTAGTGTCAAAGCCAAGCCCTCTTCCTCTATGATTCTGTAATTGAAGAATGGCCTAGTAGAAAGCTTCACCGTTTGCTTTCGACGTTCGTTCCCTGACCCTGGGATTGTCTCCTTGTTGAAACCCATTGATATGCTGAGATTGTGATGCAGCCGCTCTAAGATGCGGCAATCGGTTGCTGGTGACTAATTTTGACATTCTTGAGTGTGCTTTGGTTGTTCAGTACGCCCTCACACGGGGAGGTCGGGTGAAAAATGGTCCACTTGGATTAACCCATTTTTACACGATACAAATTTAGCAACTATGTCTGATTCGGGCCTAAGCCACATACCCTACCTGACTCGAGCTTCAGTTCTTATACATGTTTCTCCTTAAGTCGTTGCCCATGGAAAATGGGCGAATCTATGGACCAGTTAGGTCATGCTATAAGAATTCACGTGACGTGTGAGCAATATGGATATGTGAGGGCATGGAGGTGGTCACTCTTGTAAATCGGCTTGGGTTTTGCTTCCGCCTTGGTGATGGCAGGCCAGTTTGGTTTATTTCCAAGATAAATCGGAGCCGGTGCTTATCCCCTGAATGTCATTATCGTTCTGCCTTGTCACCGTCACCCGGTGTGTCGATGACAATTTAGAGAGCGAGTTCTTTTCAGACCCATTTGGACCAGTCATCAATTGATGTTTGGGGTATTGACAAAAACGCAGGACATCTTTATCTCGTTTAGGACAGATCGAATGTCGAATCTCAAAGCTATACAACAATAGAAGTTGAAGAGTAAAAATCAAAATACCGGACAGATTTTATTGGCTCTGATTATTTATAATCAACTGGGGCTTATAGATTTTAGTGCCTTGCCAGGTGTTTCTGATGGGGATGTCATTGGCCAAAATCAAAAAGGTGTTGAAAAGGTGTTGACATTTATAGATTATTTCTGTGGTGGGGAAATTGATGAAAAGGAGAAGTCTTTAGTGGGTGATGATGAAAGTAAAAGTTGGGCATGAGTGCTTTTGTTGATGCGCGTTTTGTGTTGCTTCATGCGTTAAGAGTAGGGAGGAGAAAAGCATGACATATGCAATTAAGAAATTAATTTTTGTTCGCATAATGTCAATTTTTATATGATGAATATGGTGGACCTGCCGATCCAATGATATAGAAAAATAATAAAGTTTTTGGGGCAACATCACATTATTTCGGGGTCGGATTGCATATTGAGAACTCATTTTTGCCGGATTGAAAAGGCAAAAAGTCGACCCAACCCATTAAGCCCATCTTAGATTGGGTGACTAGAGAATCCCCACATGGGAAGGAGGACTATTTAAGACAATTTATAATCCTCCGATAATTGGGTTAACGGATCGTTTAATCGAAAATGATAAGGAACTGATGTTTGGATCTAAGATCGTCCGAGCTTTAATCAAACCTCATAATGCCAAAGTTGTAGCTTCGGATATTGACAGTCGCTCAAATCGGAGGATTTGAATACACCTACCGTAGTTGATATTGCCATTACTTCCAAATCAAAGAACTTATTTTATATATGGATTTGTACGACTATAACATGAGGTATGAACCTTACTTACATGAATTGTGATCGACTTCAAATTTGAGGTTGGATTGTTTCTATTGCATCAAATGAAGATTCTTAATGTGAGTACCACGATATTTGTGGATATCTCTTTTGCATGATTTGGAAAAGTCACTTAGTGATGGGTTATGTTTGATAAACTAAAAGGGCAAAATGAATCAAAAGGGTGAAAAGAGGCAACTAACACTAGTGGTCCTTTGACATTCCCACAAGAATTTCAGTCATGATATAATGTTTGTTTTGAGCCATAACAATTGTTCATCTAAGTGAACTTGTTACTGCTACCTCACTACGACATTCGTCGAAGTGGTGTCGAGATAATCTTACGTCATGACTCGATCGAATATATGTATGCTCATGACTCAATCAAATCTATGCTACGCGGCATCAATTTCGTTTATGGTCAAAGCCCAATAATTTCCCCCACATGAGCCTACACATTTTGATGTGAAATTTGAAGGCCAAATTACAAAAGGTCCATAGGTAATAATTTACATGATCAAAGGTTTCACCGCAAATAAGATCAATCCAGAGCATGCTAAGATTCTCTCTCTCTCTCTCTCTCTCCTGATTTCAAGGCTGAGACAGGTCGCGCAAACATTGGCAACCAAATCTCACAAGCACCTAGAAAAGACAAAAGTTCTCCATGATTTCAGATACAAAGATAAGCTAATAATTGTCTCCCACACATATTAAAAAATGAGCTTGAAGGGCAAGCAGGAGATATTCTCTCTGGCTTTAACTTTATGCAAACTTCTCTGCCATGGAGCAGAACTCTTTTTGTCTTTTGTGTGCTTGATCTCGTTCTCACGGACATCTTGTTCGGGTCAGACACAGGCATAGGCAGGTCCCTCTCCCTCTCTCTCTCTCTCAGTTCCCTCGCTTTCTTGTTCGATTGTTCTTGAAGCTCTTTGGCTGTCTCTGCTAAGCCAGAACCCATAAAGAAAGCAAGAAAAAGAGAGAATGAATCCGTCTTGGTCTTTCATCGTTGAGAGCAAGCTTCTTGTTTTTCTCCCGTCTTGTGATCTTATATGATGGGTGTTCTAAATCGTGTCCAGCAGCTCTAAAGAGAGCTTGGGACAGCCTGCACAAGTGCACATGCTTTTGGTGCGTACTTCAGTTTGTTGATTAGGGAAGTAGGAATTTTGTTTTGTTGGTGATCGGCAGCATCGACGATTCTTGGAGACGGAAATGCTAAACACGAGGATAGATCACGCGAGTCTTTCTTCGTGCTGTGATTTTTTGGCTCGAGTTGGCACCTGGTCCTTGTCACTGTATAATTTAGTGTCATCTTTCCAGCTTCGTGGAAGCAACTGGAATTTAATACACACTCAACTACCGTTCACGTTCACATGCAACCTGTGGAGAGAGAGAGAGAGAAGCTTTATATTTCTCTGCTATTTTTTAATCTTTGCATGGTCAAACTCAAACTAATCACATGCCAATCTATACCCACGGAGTGCAGCACCCAACCCGAGAGGAGGAGGAGGAGGAGGAGGAGGAGGAGGAGAAGGATTTGACTAGGCTTTGGTTCTCATGTCAATGTCCGAGGAATCCCAAGTTTCGAGTGTCGGATTTGACCCGCTTTTGAGCGGCTTGAATGAGAAGAAGCAGAGTTTTAGGCGCAACGTGCTCTGTTTAGCATCGGAGCTGAGGGACGTCCGAAGCCGTCTCGCGTTTCAAGAGCAATCATTTGCGAGAGAAGCCCTTTCGAGACAGGCGAGTGAAATTTATTGTCCCGGTCATGTTTTCTGGAGCTCTGATCTCGAAATGATTTATTTGTTTTTGTGAAGTTTTGTGTTCTTTCTGCTTATTGGGAATCTGGGATTGATCAGAGTTCTCTGATTTTTGCATTTTTAAATTTGTTTTGGGCAGGAAGCAGAGAGCAGGGTGAGGGAGATGGAGGATGAGGCGATTGGATTACAAAGGAGATTGGAGGAGAAGAATGGGGAGCTTCAGGCTTCAACTTCTGCTTCTGAGAAGGTCCCTAATATTACAGCACCTACTTGATTCTTACTTTCTGTTTTTATTTAGCTCGTGGATGGATTCTTGCTCATCATATTACGTCCATTGTTAATTACTTGTTGATGTTCTTAGAAGGTCATGAAGGCATTTTTCCTTTCTGTCATTGCAAGTGATGCAATTTGCTTTTTGTTCTTAAGGCTTGTTTGTTGGTCATGCTGTTTGTAATTTGCGATCTCATGGTCATTTTGCACGGTGCCTTTTGGTTAATTTTCTGGAGGAACCTAATGAAGGAAAAGCGACCATTTTGGATAACTCATGGTAGTTCACTATTAATGTAATTGAATTGTTCATGAGACATTTATTTGCGTTGACATAATTGAGCTGAAAAGGCTAAGTAAGGTGCAGAATTTTTTAATGAAGTCGCATTCCATATGATATTCCTCAAAGTAGTAAAAGCTGGTTTTCTTGGTGATGTTTCATTTCATATTGCTTAGTGCAGAAAGTGTGCTGTACTTGGAAATTTTCTGGATATTAATATCTTCTCAATGTTCTTCATCACAATCTTAAATGAGTTTCTGCTTTAAATTTTTCTAAATGGAATGTGAGTATTTTCCGCTGTGGACAGGCACAACGGCCTGAACTAAGGTGTGTATGCATTGAGAAATCATAGCTTAAAGCTCCATGTCCCAGCTGGGCTTTCCCTTCTCTGGATTTCTGCCCAATGAATGAGAGGGGAGGGAGGGAGTTTCTGGTGGATTGTAGAAGCTAGCTTTGATGTGCCTGAATAAGCACATGTGCATATGTTATGATTTCAAAGTTGTAACTTCTTATTCTAAAGACCTTGGCTTGAGTAAATATGCCTTACTATCAATTGTACCATAACTGCTAATTTGTGAACTGATGCAATCCCTGAATATTTGCATGCACCTAAGAAGAAGAGCTCATATGTCATGAGGAAAATATGTTCTCCAATTTCTGGGGAAGCCATAAAAGTTGATTGTTCTTCATCAACCTCAGATGTTTTGATGTTAATTTAATTGCGTTGGATGATCCTTTCTTTTTCTGATTGTTGGAAGGAAACTTTTCCACTTCTACAGAACATGGCCTTGGTCGAAGTACACACAGTACTCTTTTGCTATGGTTTAATTTCTCAACAGCATCTTCCTTGATCTGACATTTTATCGAAATGCAGTGTCTCCAGGAAATGGATGCTCTTAAATCACAGATTGTGATCACTCAAGCAACCGCAGATGCTAGTGCTGCATCAGCGCAATCAGCGCAGCTTCAGTGTCTTGCCCTCTTAAAAGAGTTAGACGAGAAGAACTGTTCTTTAAAGGAGAATGAGGACCGTGTTAATCGGTTAGGTGAGCTACTAAATAATCTGCAGAAGGATCTTCAAGCGAGGGAGTGCTCACAAAAGCAACTGAGAGAGGAAGTTACGAAGACTGAGCATGATATTATGGAAGCTCTTGCTAAATCAGACTTAAGCAAGGACTCCGAACTGAGAAAATTGCTAGATGTGGTATCTCCAAAGAACATCGAGAATATTAACAAACTTTTGCTGGTTAAGGATGAAGAAATAGGAAAGCTGAGGGATGAGATCAGGATCATGTCCACTCATTGGAAGCTCAAGGCGAAGGATTTGGAATCACAGGTGTTGCATCGTATTCACTTGCTTATGTTTCTCCATTTGTTAATTCTTTTGCTGTGATTGTGGTTGGTGTATGTTATTAAAATTTCAAGAAAGATTCTACTTAGTCCTTAAACATCGGTACAGGAAATGCTGGGTTAGTAACATGAGATTAGAGCGTTGTTTTGCTGAACTCTAGTTTGTCTAAGGCAAACATGCTGGAATTGAGTTTGTCTGTTCAGTACATAATGGACTTTTTATTTGTCTACTTGACATGATTGTGAAATAGCTGGAGAAGCAGCGGAGAGTGGATCAGGAGCTAAGAAACGGGTGTTGAAGCTGGAATTCTGTCTCCAGGAATCCCGTTCCCAGACGCGGAAACTTCAACGGGTAATTTGCCCAAACCATTTTACGCATGGTAGTTTTAGTCATCGGCAATGGCCTTTTCGACTTTAACAAATTTGTTCAATTCCTTGTCTGCGACACTCCTAGAGTAAATCCATGTCCTTGTCTATCTGATACGGCATTTTTACAAGACACCTTGGTCCACTTGCCATATCATGTTACATTTTTATGCAGATATGTTCAACTGACTTGCCAAAACATTTATACAAACTTCTTACTCGACCTTTTCTTTTTTGTTGCATAAGATCAATGTAGGGACATTTTATGATCTCTCACCACGACCTTTTGGATTTAGCTGCGTGTTTTATTCATCTTTTGTACTTGCAACAGATGGGAGATCGGAGAGACAAAGCTCTCAAAGATCTCAAGGAGCAATTAATGACGAAGCTGCACCAAAACAGCGGTCCAAGCGGCGACAGCAAACGGAACTTCTGGGAGTCCCCTGGCTTCAAGATAGCGGTTTCCATGTCCATGTTGATCCTGGTAGTTTTCTCTAAGCGGTAAAAATTGTCACAGCGAGAGTTCACTTGTAAAAAGGCAAAAGCGAAAAAGGGGAAAAGGATATAACAGGTGCTGTTTTGCTCATTTCCTTGCAGCACTGGCCAATGCATTTTTGTAGTTCATAGTGAGTATTATAGGACGTTGATCATGTCTTTGGATCGTGCCGGTGATCCATACAGAGACATTGCATATATGGTTATGCTTATGGTTTGGGCGCATCTAGTCCAGTTGAACGAGGGCCGTGCAGACTTTCACCGAGGCTCTCTCTCCCTCATCTTTAATCTTTAATATTTTTTCAATCATTGAATGCTTTTGAAAATTAGAGCTGAGGCGGAGCCAGGTTAACCTTACAAGACAGTCGTGTCACAAATAAAAGCGTGGAGTAAATGTATCACACAAATATAAATTTATAGTTTTTGATGTCAAAAAATAGTTTAAGTAAATATGTCACAATTAGCATAATTTAGGATTTTTGATGAATTTCTCTTTTTTTTTTTTTTATTTTTAGTTTTTTTTTTTGTCTTGTTACAATCCTATACTACAATTTAAAAGTGTAACCTAACAACCATGCTAACTCACTTATGCCATAACTTCCTCTTTCCATTCTTTCTACCTTTCATATGACCTTTATTCAAGTGCCAAAGCAACAGTTTGACTACATATGGTCATGACTACATGGTCACACATCAAATGTCAAATGACTTTCATTTCAATGACAATTCTGAAATGATCCACACTTTCTGACAATAATAAGAACACACATTAGATAACTTAGCATTCACTGCTCGAAAACCTACTCGAACTCAAGTAGGTTCTTATAATCATTACACAAACCCTATAATGTCCTCGTTCACGTTTCTATATGAGTAATTACAGACATTTCTATGTACTTATACATGTAATAAACACCTATTCCACAAACAAATTGCTGGCAAATTTTCCAATCACATCGCACCTTCAACAAGCAGATTAGCAAAGAATGGTTCAAAAATTTCTTCTATGGCTAAACCATACTTGTGTAAACGCTTCTTCAAGGATTGCAACTCTCTTTCGTCCTTTGAAGAACATTCCTGGGAAATATTCGATAATCAATTGAAGTTTGTCGTTGGTATCATAAACATAATAAGCATGCAGAACTAAAATTACTTAATACCTTGAAAGATCAAATTAGTTTTTTAATCACCAAAAAGCCTAAACCGGTAGACCCATGATAATTTTTTTCCTAAACTAATTTTTTTTACCATAAAAATCTCAAATTAATACTCTTGTGATAAATTTACACCAAACTAATTTTTTTACCATAAAAAACCTTTAATTTATCCATTTGCGATAAATTTACTCTCTATTAACTTCTGTCAAATTTAGATGTTAAATTTGTTGACCTAGATGACACATGATGACATAGTATGGTGATGTCAAGTCTACGTGGAAATTCAAGGGTAAATATTATGAAAAATCTCAAATTAGTACAATTTAAAAACACAGTTTACAACATAATGCCTGATGACAAAGTGACTTCATCCAAAGCATTGTTTACAACATTCAGAAGGATCAAAGATCTGTCCAGACTACCACGGATAGCTTCTTACTTTAACCCAAACCAAAACAGGCACTGAAAATATATTTTCATTTTTTTGGTGGCAACTTATAAACAGCTTGGTTCACTCCCACTAAGCTTTTTGGCTTTGAACCTCCATCTACAATAGTCGTCTCCACAACTGCCTTTGCTTTTCATTGTTTGTAGACTGATTATCGATTTCCATTTCATTGATATTAGGTAAACCAGCAACAACAGCATTAGAAGCTTGTGCTCCAACTTCGGTGTCTTCCACATTTGAACGGATAACTTCAGGAGCTAAATCCTCATTTTAACAGGGTCACTTATCTTGGACCAACTCCATAACATTCATAGTATCATCCAGTGCCAATTCAAAATCCGATGGTCTAGTTGATCGTTGAAATCTCTCCCTCATTGAACTCTCTGTCCAACTTGTTGATTGAGTCAACCCGAAGCCTTTCCGTCTCTAGTTTCTTCCTCAGCATATCAATCTCCTCCTTAGATCGATGTTAAATACTTGGAGCCACAAAGATCAGCAGCAAGAACTTTTAGTTCTTCAAATTTCTCCGTGCAAAGCTCTAGAAAACTAGAGAGAGTTACCAAGAGAATTCAGTTTTTAAATTATCTTAGAGTTTCCCCCTTCAAGAACACGCTTCTATTCTTTTGAATCTATAATCTTCTCCAACAAAGCTTGGTTTTTATTAGTCTATTAGAGTTATCTTCCTGCAGACGTTAGTAAGTCATCTGGATATCAACTAATTTTTTGCACATTACTTTTGTATCAGTCTCTAGTGCCTCCTATTGTTGCTCTGCCTTACCTAGACTTGATCATAAGAGGTCTTCATCTCTAGAAGCTCATGCTTTTCTTTTTACAACATCATACATTGATCGGTCATGATGATTTTGAGCTCCTGCTTGAGGGAGTCTTTACTTGGCTTGAGCTCGTTGTTCTCTAATCCAGAGAAAGGCTATTAGCTTGGTGTTCTCAACTAGCGACCTTTGCTCTTCATCCCTGCTCCTTGTGAGTGATTTCTTTATTTGCTCTATTCTGCCCAAGATATGCTCTAAAGGCAATCTGTCAAGCTGGAAAAGCATTTGTTGTTTCACGATCTCACCTTCACACCCACTTCTGCATCAATTTGAAGAGCCTTGAACACTCGATAAAATATCGTCTTCAGCCTTTCAATTTCATTTGTCAGCATTTCCCCTTCTATTGACTACTCGAGACCTTCGCTTTCCAGTTCATTAATCAACTTATTGGATAATTGGAGGCTTCAACGTGTTTCTCACATTCTAATTAATTCTTTGCTTCCGGATCTTCTACAAACTTTTACAAGATGAAAATCTCAATGTGTGTGTTTATGGCTTTCTCAACTTCTTCCTCAAATTCCTTCTTCCTCATTTAAATTTCTTCTTGCAAAAGAATACACACACACACACACACACACACACACACACACATAATTTTTTGAACCCACCAAAAGTGCTTCACTTGATTGTATGTAAGTTGCACGTTCTTGTTTTGTATCGCCTTCACTATTTGTCCGAAACATGCATAATTGAGACCTGCCTACTCCATTAGGGAGAGAACACTTAACAGCACCCATTAAAGCCCTTAATTTCTTTTCGCAAAGACTTTGCATCTCTCCAACCCCCTAATTCTGCCAGCTGCATCTTGCCTGCCTTTGCCTTTGCCTTTAGTTTTCAGATGTTCTTCGTCACAAGGTCTGTAAACGCCATTTACAAACTTCAGAATCCGGAACCTCGCCATTTACAAACACTTCCGCCAGCTAATGCATCACCCTCATTGGGCGAACGAGGAATGCGAGTACTCATTAGATGTTGCGAATTGAAGTCGAATCGTCTTGACAAAGTCCCCTTGATACACACATGTGAAACCCTTCCTCTCCTTCCTCTTTCCTTTCTTTCTTTTCCCTCTCTCTTCTTTTCTTTTCCCGAGCCGCTCTCGGTCTCAAGAAGATATTAGCTGCAAAAGTCATGAAAATGCAACACGTATCCAAAGTGGAACCCAAATTTCAGACTCTGTTCTCTGTCCTCTGCACGTTGAGGCTCTCTCTCCTCTCCTTTCCTCTCTATCTCTCTCTTCTCTCCCCTGCACGCTCTCTCAGACCCCACCATTCACTTGTTCGGCAATTCCAGCAGTCATTTGGCAACGGCGGACGACGGGTATCGATGGAATTGCGGCGGCCAAGAGCTTCGGAGGAGGGCGGCGGCCAGCAACCAAGCCGCGCGACAACTGCAGGTTTGCCGTGGCTGCCGTGTTCTGCGAGGCCGACGGGGCTTTCCTCTGCCTGGCCCGCGACGCCGGCGTCCACGGTGCCAACAAGCTCGCCTGTGCGAGGCGCGCGAGCGTGCGCCGGCAGCCTTCGCGTGCAGGGCCGACACCGCAGCCCCGTGTGCCGCGCGCGACACGGACGTGCGCTCTGCCAACCCCCTCGCCGGCCGCCACGTGCGGGTCCCTTTGGAGCCCTTCTTCGACGCGGCCGCCGCTGCCGCCAGGCCCGTCGCAACGGGCTCCGTCCCTGACTTCCTCAACGGCAAGCGCTGCAGTGCATGGGGATGGCGGGAGGAGGACCGGGAGGAGGCGAAGTCTTGGCTCTTGCCCAACCCCCACGAAGATCGCGAAAGAGGCCGGACCGGAAGCCGGAGATGCCTCCTGGAATGAAGTGAGAGAGAGAAGGGGGAGCAGAGAGACTATGAGACTCTGAGCATGCAAAAGGAAGAGAAGAAAGAGTAAAATTTGGGGGGCCATTTTGAACACGTGGACCCGTTGGTCTCCCTCTTAAGCCAAACGTCCACTTCCTCTGTTTTGTTGACTTTTAAACCACTCTTTCCTCTCTTTCTTGTCTTAATTCCATGGGCCCCATCCTTTGAAAAGTCAACATGTTGTCTGGAGCTCTGATCTCGATATGATATACTTGTTTTTGTGAAGTCTTGTGTTCTTTTCGCTCAATGGGAACCTGGGATTGATGGGTGTTCTCTGATTTTCGTATATCTAAATTTTTTGTTGGCAGGAAGCAGAGAAAGGGTGAGGGAGATGGAGGAGGATGTGATTGGATTACAAAGGAGATTGGAACAGAAGGATGGGGAGCTTCAGGCTTCAACTTATGCTTCTGAGAAGGTTCCTGCAATTGCAGCTTCTATTTTGATTCTTATGTTCTTTGTTATTTAGCTTGTGGATGAATTCCTGCTCATGATATTACATCTGTTGTTAATTTCTTGTTGATGTTCTTAGAAGGTAATGAAGGCATGTTTCCTTGTCTCATTGCAAGTGATGCACTTTGTTTTTAGTTCTTATGTCTAGTTTGTTGGTCATGTTGTTTGCAGTTTGCGATCTCACGGTCATTTTGCACGGTGCCTCTTGGTAAATCTGAATGAAGGAAAAACGGCCATTTTGGATTGCTCATGGTAGTTCACCATAAATGTAACGCAAAGTGTACAGGAAACATTTTTTTGCATTGACATCATTGAGGTGAAAAGGCTGAGCATGGTGCAGAATTTTTTAGTAAAGTCACATTCCGTATGATATTCCTTAAGCAGTGAAAGCCTGTTTTCTTGGTGGTGTTTTATTTCATATTGCTTAGTGCAGAAAGCCCCCTGTCCTTGCTGCTCAACGTTTTTTGTCACATCTTAAATGAGCTTATGCTTTGATTTTTTTCTGAATGGATTGTAAGTATTTTCAGCTGTGGACAGGCACAATTTCTACCCAGAGAGAGTACGAACAAACAGAACAAGTGCATATGTGATGATTTCATGGCTGTAACTTCTAATTCAAAGACCTTGGCTTGAGTTGATATGCCTTACTGTCAATTGTAGAACTGGTGCCATAACTGCTAATTTGTGAACTGATGCATGCCCTGAATATTGACACACGCTGAAGAAGAAGAAGAAGAGCTCATAAATTGTGAGGAAAAGATGTTCTCCAGTTTCTTGGGAAGCCATAAAAGTTCATTGTGCTTCATCAACCTCAGATGTTAATTTAACTGTGTTGGATGATCATATCTTTTTTCTGAGGGTTGGAAGGAAACTTTTCAAACCTCCACAGAACATAGCATTGGTTGAAGTATACACAGTACTCTTTTTCTATGGATTAATTTCTCGACAGCATCTTCCTTGATCTGACGTTTTATTGAAATGCAGTGTCTCCAGGAAATAAATGCTCTTAAATCACAGAGAATGATCACTCAAGCCACCGCAGATGCTAGTGCCGCATCAGCTCAATCAGCGCAGCTTCAATGCCTCACCTTCTTAAAAGAATTAGACGAGAAGAAGTGTACTTTAAAGGAGAATGAGAACCTTGTTAATAGTTTAGGCGAGCTATCAAACAACCTGCAGAAGGATCTTCAAGTGTGGGATTACTCACAAAAGCAACTGAGAGAGGAAGTTACGAAGACTGAGTGTGATATCAAGGAAGCTCTTGCTAAACCAGACTTAAGCAAGGACTCTGAACTGAGAAAATTACTAGATGTGGTATCTCCAAAGAACATCGAGAAAATTAACAAACTTTTGGTGGCTAAGGATGAAGAAATAGGAAAGCTGAGGGACGAGATCAGGATCATGTCCACTCATTGGAAACTCAAGGTGAAGGATTTGGAATCACAGGTGTTGCATTGTATTCACTTGCTTTTGTTTCTCTATTTGTTAACTTTTTTGTTGTAATCGTAGCCGGTATGCGTTATTAAAGATTTAAGAATGATTCTACTTAGTCCTTAAAAGTCGGTACAGGAAATGCTGGGTTAGTAACATGAGATTAGAGCATTGTTTGGCTGAACTCTAGTTTGTCTAAGGCAAGCATGCTGGAATGGCGTTTGCCTCTTTGGTGCGTAATGGAGCTTTTATTTATCTACTCAACATGATTGTCAAATAGTTGGAGAAGCAGCGGAGAGTGGATCAGGAACTGAAGAAATGGGTGCTGAAGCTGGAATTCTATCTCCAGGAATCCCGTTCCCAGACACAGAAACATCAACTTGTAATTTGCCCAAACCCTTTTATGCATAGTAGTTTTGAGTCATCAGCAATGGCCTTTTCGGCTTTCACGAATTTGTTAAATTCTTGTCTGTGACACTCCTATAGTAAATCCGTGTCCTTGTCTATCTGGTACAGCATTTTTACAAGACATCTTGGTCCACTTGTCATGCCATGTTACATTTTTATGCAGATATGTACAACTTGACTTGCCAAAAATTTTATGCAAACTTCTTACTCGGCGAAATTTTCTTGTTCGTTGCATATGATCGATGTAGGGCCATTCTTTGATCTCTCACCACTGCCATTTATCTTTTGTATTCACAACAGATGGGAGATCAAAGAGGCAGAACTCTCAAAGAACTCAAGGAGCAACTAATGGCGAAGCTGTACCAAAAGAATGGTCCAAGCAGCAATGGCAAACGGAACTTCAGGGAGTCCAATGGCTTCAAGATATTGGTTTTCATTTCCATGTTGATCCTGGTAGTTTTCTCAAAGCGGTAGAAACTGTCACAACAAGAGTTTCACTTGTAAAATTGGTAAAACAAAAAAGGGAAAGGATATTAAAGGTGCTGTTTTGCTCATTTGCTTGCAGCACTGGTCAATGCATTTTTGTAGTTCATGTCAAGTATTATAGGATGTTTATCATGTCTTTGAGTCGTGCTGGCATTCCACACAGATTGCAAATTTGGTTATGCTTATGGTCAGGGCTCATCCGGTCCGGTTGGACAAGGGTCGTGCAAACCTTCACCCAAGCTCTCTCTCCATCATCTTTGATAATTTTTGAATCATTAAATACTTTTGAAAGTTAGAACTGAGGTGGAGCTAGGTTAATCTTACAAGACAACTGTTAGGGAAATTCTTTACAATGTTTTCAAGATGACAAAATAAATAAAAAACTATTAACATATTTAATGGTTGAGTAAGAGACTATGCAGATGATAGAACATGTAAATGATATTGTCAAGTCTATACTTGAAAAACCAGAAGATAAATTCTATGTTGAAGTTGAACTTATTCAAACTATGCCCAAATCTTAAAGCTAAATATGCTTAGAAGCAAAATATGTTCGGACTTACATCCAGATTGTAAAAATCTATTTCGACGGAAGACACTCAGACTAGACTTTACATACAAAACGAAACACAAGTCCAGAATATGACAAGGTTCAAAATGAGACACAAGTTCATAATGTAACAGATTCGAACGAAGCATATTCAGAACGAAACAACTTGAGATAATGTAACACAAGCCCCAAACATATAATAACTAATGATCTGGTTTGAATTCTACATCAAGATAAATTTGATTGACAATTGAATATTGAAGATAATAACTTTCTAAACAAAAAAGCTCTACTTGTAGAAATCAAGATTCTGTTTGCATAGGCAATCATAATCAACTTGGATTATACTTTTGTCACTTAACAGTTATCAAATCTTTTAAATACAAATCTGTCCAATGGGTATATTGGAAGACGATCCTCTAGATATTGTCCAATGGCTAGTTTGGAAGTTGATGAGTATTTAAGGAGATCAAAAACCGATGAACAAGTAAAAGACAGAATGTAAAATTTATAATTCCAAAATTTGAGCGAACTTCGATCATGCACTTGTCTTTGGTGAGCTTAAACGTTTGTAATCGTGAGAAAAATATCAAAAGTGTGATTTAGTGAGATAGTGTAATCTATCATTGAGTATTTGCACTCAAAACTATAATCTCTTGTTGATCACAATGGAATCCAACCAGAAGATTGTTAGCGTGAAAGAATGAACATAAGTTTGATATAAACCGAACCATTATAAATTTCGTGTGCAACATTCTCTTTTCTTAACTCTTCTTATTTAAATATGTTGTACACTTACAGTTATTTCAAAAATCCGTTCCATCATATAAGAGATTCTGAACATCTACCGAAGTCTGGTGACTTGCTTATCAGACTCTGATCCTTATTCAGACTTTGCTCACAACTATATTTTATTCTACATTTATTTGTTAAGACTTCTTTTAAACACTTATTCATCCCCCTCTAGGTGTTATACTAGCTCTTCAACATCACAAACAAAAGTTTTAAATAAATATGTAACATGAATACAAATTTGAGATTTTTAGTGTCACAAAAAAAAAAAAAAAAAAAAAAAAAAAGCTTGGAGTAAATATGTCACAATTAACATAATTTAAGATAATTTAGGGTTTTTGGTGATTCCTTATCCTCCCCCCACCCCCCCCCGGCTGGCCCCCACCCCCCTTTTTCCATGTTATAAGCCAATATTGCAATGTAAAAGAAGTGACCCTACAATCATACTCACTTATCCCAAAACTTCATCTTTACATTCTTTCTACCCCATTTTCAAGTGCCTAAGCAACGGCATGACTACATGGTCACACACCATATGTCAAATGACTTTCAATTCAATGACAGTTCTGAAACGATCCACTCTGGCAAAAGTAAGAACATACATCAGATAACATAGCATGCACTACTTGAAAACTCACTTGAACTCAAGTAGGTTCTTATACTAGTTACACGAAGACCTTGTAATGAGTAATTACGGGCATTTCTATGTATTTATACATGTAATAGATACCCATTCCACAAAAAAAATTGCCAGCAAACTCTCCAATCACACTGCACTGTCAACCAGCAGATCAGCAAAGAATGGATCAAAAATTGCTTCTTTGGTTGAACCATACTTGTCTAAACGTTTCTTCAAGGATCGCAGCTCTCTTTCGTCCTTTGAAGAACGTTCCTGGGAAATATTCAATAATCAATTAAAATTTGTCCTTGGTATCATTAACATAATAAGCATGCAGGACTGAAAACATTCAGCAAGAACTGCCTTTATTACAATGGTGAAATGGGGGTAGAAGTTAAGACCATCATTAAAGCCAGTGAATCATGAGCATTTCATAGAAGGATGAATCTATCTAAACAGTCATTTGTAATCAGTAAATATTGAAAAGAAAAAGAGAAACCCAATTAACATGTCACCCATCATTTAGGAAATCAAAAGACTGAAGACAAATATAACTTTTGTTCCAAGACATGGGTTTTGCAAAAGGGAGCAAGCGACTTACAAACGATTTCTTCAGTAGTAATATATCGACCAAGTACACCAACCATAGCACGTTTGTTTTTGGGAAGCTGCAAAGAAAAATGGCTTAATCATCAAAATGAACCTACAGCTGCACTGTAAGCATAAGAAAGCTTAGCTATGAGCCTATGACCATCTGTCAAGACTCAAATCCTGAAGTCCACACTCTTTGTACAAAGAAGTCACGTTGGGTTTCTATTAGTAAATTTAAGAAATCATACGACCTTCTTTTGAGCTAGAAAAATTAGATCTCAAATCCATTTAGCAGTTTTATACAGAATAATTTATTCGGTAATGTTCAGATAAGTTTAAAAGATGGAGCTATAAAAAATAATCTCATAAATTTCTGGGACCAATCACATGTTGTTTGCTAATCATATGTAGAATCAATTACTTCTCAGTGCAGGCAACAGAAATAATACCTTCCTTCCCAGTAATCTTCTGTCACTTCTTTCATCTTTCGATATGTTTCGGACTGCATATGCACAAAAGTTAGAAGGCATATATATAGAGTATCAAGGGAAACTATTTGTTATCTTACTTGTTTATCCCCTTTTGGACCTTTAAAGAGATAAGGGTCTGAGGATAGATCCAGAAAGAGTATATCTTGGCCTGTAAAGGCGGGATGCTATTATCAGTGTGCTGGGTTGGATGTATATGAAACAATCATAAAAGTGACATGTATTAGGTAATAGATAAGATGCCAACCCGTATTAATTCTAGAAAGCGTGAAATCAATTATGGATATGCACAATCCAAAAGTCTTGACATTGACATGCTTTCCTTCAAGCACGAAATTCAGCATCCTAGAATCATTCCGGCTTAATAGGATATTGCCCCTGTCACAAATTCACATATCTAATCAGCAATTAAAGATAAACGTAAAAATGCAATATAAGGAGTAAATCACATTATGGATATACCAGTGTAAATCGCGGTGCTCAAATTCATAAGCCGCTTCAGCCACGGCCAGGGCAGCAGTAACCTACAATTTTTGAATGGAAAAGAGATCACTTTTTGAATTAACAATACCGACCAGTAAAAAGTGTAAGTGCTTCATGATCTACCTGAACAAGTAGACTCCGTGCTTCATCGAAGTTCAAAAGCACAAAGCTCTCAAGATCCTTGCCCCCATGTTCCAGGACAAACACCACATAGCACTAAGAGTAATTTTTAAGCATATGTCAGGGGAAATGGGTGCTGTCAGCATTAGCACTAACTGTAACTAGAAATTAATTGAGGCATCAAATTATATATTTATGCTCTTGATCATAACTGTAAAGCACAACTACAGAAAGCAAGCTGAAAAAAATCACCAAGGGTATTGAATAAAATAGTGAGAAAAAAATGTCATCTTTTAACAGAAACAGAAGCAGAACAAAAGCACAAGACCTGTTTCTCTGGAAATTCCTTGGGATGATCATTTTCTGAACCATTTTTTTCATCCCAATCTTCCCATGCTCTGATCAACTCCACATCATATGTACCTTGGCAGACCTTTAGACTGTGAAAGGAAGAGCATGAAAAACAGCTAATGATACAATCTCTCAATATATTAAAAAGCAGCTTGCATTCAATACAGGCCAATCTGCCTAAAAGCATTTTTATAGTTTGGCCAACCAAATACACTCTTCTAGATTCTAGTCAGTCAGTCCCTATCGCAAGACTTGACATATTAGATCAGCAACATACTTAGATCACATGACGAGGACCTTTGCAGGGACTATCAAGCACATCATCTCTTAGCAACATATTGAAAACCAAAAAGGATTGCATGCATCTTGTTATTTCACTATGTGACTGGCTTACAAGCATAATGACATAACTGAGATATCAGATGAAGACATACTCTATTGTCTGTATGAAAGTCGTGCAAGCATTACAAGCATCATCCTTGCACTCTCTTAATCTGTTGAGAGTTTGAGAAAGTACAGCCTCCTCGAGCAATTCTTCCGATCTCTGGTGCACATAAAAATTTAAGTTATCAAGGTCTGTACTCAAAACACTCCATTGTACCCATGAAAGCACTGACATTAGATCTAGAACTGGGAAGATAGGAGGTAAAGAAGGGACAAAATTATTGGTAAATGCTGTACAAAAGGGTTTATTATCTGACGCTAGGTTATGTATTTTTATAACCCTAAGAACCGGTCTGCTAGTATTTAGCTTAATTCGTAAACATAGCATGAAAATTGGAAAGCTGATGAAAGCACCTTTCCGATGAGCTTGTACAAACATGAGAGTTGATGACAATATTTACCTTCTGGACTTCACCATTAACTCGCAAATCACCATCAATCGGAACCACCTTGCACACATAATTACCAGCCTTGAAGGCTTCCCCGAATGTACCTTCACCAATTTTGATAATATCACTGGGGGCACTGTATCGAGTAAGTGCTTGGTCAGTAGGCTGAAGAAATTCATTGCAAAGTTCAAATGACCGGCACAAACAAATAAAGAATTAAAGCAAGAAAGGTAAACTTATTAAGCTAATGTTGAAAAAGTCCCCCAAAGTAGTCTAATTTGTATCACTTTATTCAAAGTGGCCATCAACATAGTTTCATTTCTATCATTTAACCAAACTAGTTCACGCTGCAATTTCATAGCAACTTGATGCAACATGTTTTAAACTCAACCTCTTGCATTTATATGGAATTAGAAAATTTTCTTTTGGCCCTTTATTTCATCCGATCACACTAGCTTTTTAAATACTTCTTTAAAAGACTGCAATATGAATTAATTTTCCGGTCAAAGGACTAACCAAAACTTAGAGAATACATCCACAAAATTTGAAGGAGCTGTCTGCCCACAAACTGCAAGCAGTGCAGTAAATGGGTTCCAGTTATCACCATCAGATGTATCACAAGTTGAAGCCAGAGACAGCTTCCTAACAGCTTCTTCTAGATCTTCAT
Source organism: Eucalyptus fibrosa (assembly GCA_017140475.1). Lineage (NCBI taxonomy): Eukaryota > Viridiplantae > Streptophyta > Magnoliopsida > Myrtales > Myrtaceae > Eucalyptus > Eucalyptus fibrosa. Next base: position 24,429,552 of record CM029506.1, read on the forward strand.
CCTTCAATTCCAGTTTGCTAAGCTGAGAATGAACACGCCTTTCAAGATCATTCTTACAAATCAAACTTGGGCACATACTTGAATTGTTCTGCAATAAAGATCCGCTAGGTGTCTCCAACTTTGCCCCCGAGAACATGGCTGGGGTTTCTAATATCTTTGAGAGTGTGCTTGAAGGTCCACAACCATGATTTAGTTTTTTTGATATCAACCATTTCTCTAGCCTAGATGACAGGTGAGGTATGACAAAACTGTCAGTTTGATTGCCAACGACCCAGGTACCAGACTTCTTGGGCGAGGGGCTTTCCTCTAACAACTCAAATGCATCAACCTCTTGAAAGTATGACCTTTCCTTTTCGAAGCTATGCATAACCTTTGCCTGCAAAGATCATGACATGCAAATTACCAGCTTTTTGATTGGAGGACCTTAGGTTGACAAGTGATCTGCTATGCAAAACTTCAAGCCCAAAATATCAAGAACTAATAAATATTTCTTTGAAAGAAACCTTGAGAATCCATGTGATGCAATAGACAACATTAAAATCGTACTTTTGGAAGAGGAGGTTTCGCTTTCCTTCTGGCATGCTTCTGTTCAGGACGATGATGTACACAAGCTGTGACAGCTATACTTGTTCTCCCTCTTACAAACACAAAATAAGATTTTAGCAAGATGACCAGAATTTCGAGACAAGATAATATGGAGACAGAAGCATTTCCTACTTCAACGTGGAACAGATGGAAATAAATAACTGAAGTCTGCTAGATCTTCATAATGCACTCATCTTTTCTTATGGGTCGGAATCACAACGCCAAAATTTAACAGTGTGCTGGACAAAAGAAACAGAATATCTCTGGCTTTGTCAAACCGAGACAGAATTGGTCAAAAAATTTTCTATCAAATGAATTTCACAGCCTTAAGATTATGCAACATATGTATGGATGACCATATAATCACGGAAGCCAAGCCGACAAGAAGACGGGCAACAATTTTAGAAGAATGCCGACTTCACCCATTTCGCGCCCACCTACTAAAACATCAAATCGCCTACGAGAAGCACACGAACCCGAAAAGGGAGTAGAAATGAACACGGGGTCTACGGGAAACGAAGCCAACCTGGTCGAAAGCGAACGGTTCCAACTGATCCGCTTGCCGTTAGCCGCCAAACTCACCCGGGTCACATTGACCACGCTCTTCCTGCAACCGGGCGAGGAAGAAACAATAGAGAAGAGAAAAATAGCAGGAAAAAGATGCATGTCATCAACCGCGTCAGAGACAAAATGCACGAAGGAGCTCGAACGAGAAGGAAACTTTCGGCTTACCCAGTCGCTACATTCTGCTTGCCGACCTTCTCCTGCTTCCTCCTCCGGTAAATCGCTTGTCCCCCGGGCCCCTGTTGCTGCTGCAACCGCTCCTGCTCTTCATCGCCGGCCACGATCTCCGACCAGAGATCGGCGCTGCTCCGACCTGACGGAAGCACGAGAACAGGGTTGTGCATGACATTCTCGACGGGAAACGAATCGGAGGAAGACGTATCGTTGCAAAGGATTGAAGATTTTTGGGCGTTCTGTACCTGCTGCTCCGGCATTCATCAGCGCTTTGCTCACGAAGAGAGAGAGAGAGAGGGGGGAGATTTGAATGCGATGCGATGTTGGGCGGGAGCGTGGGAATTGGGCCGGGCCGGGAACGGCCCGCGCCCGCCCATGCATTTAACGGGCAGGCCCGGAACTTGAACGTGATGTGATGTTTTGGGCTTTTGTTTTGCAACTAGGGTTCAAGGACGGAAAGTCGCCGGACGATGTTCCTGGGAACACCACCATCCATGGCTTTAGGGCCTGTTTGTTTATTTTTCTTTTTTTCCCCGGAATAAATTTTTTTATTTTTTATTTCGAAACAAAAAAAGAACATAAATGTGTTTGGTAAAAATTTTGTTCCTTGGAATAAAATATCTATTTTTTTGTTCTTGATAACAAATTTGGAAACATAACAAAAGTAGAAAAAAGTTATTTATTGTTTTTCGAAACAATTTCGAAAAACACTTCTTTTTCTTCTCATTTTTCTTCTTCTTTTCTCTTCTTCTTTTTTCTTTCATTCTTCTTCCTTTTAGCGCCTCGCTAGTTGCGGTCTCGGCTATGGCCGGAGACCTTGCCGGGGAGCTCGCGTTCACCCAAATTCGACGAGGCTCGATCTCGCTAGGCCATCGCTAGGTTGGCATCACCTAGTGTTGGCCTGACGAGCTTGGCCTCGGTGGTCGGGCGAGGTCATCGGCAAGGGTTGACCTCGCCTAGGCAACATGAGATCGGCCTTGCCCGGCTAAGGTGAGGCCAAGTCTCACCCGGCCATGGTGAGGCTCGGCCCTCGTCGGTCGGTCGTCCGCCATGGTTGAGGCCGGCGACCGGCCAAAAGAAAGAAAGAAGAAAAAAAAAAGAAGGAAAATATAATAAAAATATTGAAAAATTAAAAGGAACAAAAAAAAAATTATACAAGTTTACCAAACACATTTCTATTTTTGGAGTGGAATTTTTTTTTTTTTTTTTCATTTACCAAACACGTTCTTATACTCATAAATTATTCTCCGAAATAAACGTTACCAAACGCACCCTTATTATAAAGAGAACATTGTTCCCGTTACAAATTTGAGATTATGATGGTCGGAAGTTCGCAGAAATGGCGGTGATGGTAGTGGCGACTAGTGATGTCTCATTCCCGAGGTCGTCAGTCACTGGCCGGATTTGGGTTAAAGGAACTTTGAAGCTTTTAGTGCTTCAAAATACTTTTATTTTGACATAAGACTCACTAGACATGGGGTTCGGCAGAGAGACGGGACACGTCAAAATTCGCGGCGCGAGATGTCTTATTGTTCTGTTGGTGCTTGTGTGACCTTTTTGCCAATCCATGGTGGACCTTTTGGTGCAAAATAAATAGTCTCTCAGAAGAGTTTTAGTTGTGATTAGTTGGCAGGTAAGCATGACATTCAATGCATGCTTCTTTGACGGAATTTGAAGCTTTCCGGGATACATACTTTCCGATTTGGCTTTTAATTGTCATCGAGCAGTTTTTTTTTTTCTTTTCTTTTGTGAATTTCAAAATATCATGTCTTGAAACGTAGTATATTTATGATGTAATATACGTATGGCATAATACAGTATTAGAAAAGGAAAGTGAATTGTCTGGACTTTATTTTTTCCTTATAAAATCCAAATCGGACATTAACTAGGATTTGCATTCCCTTTCATATTTGGAGATTTGAGATTTTAGCTTGGTGACTGCTTTCTACAATGTATTGTAAATGTAAAATGCTTTGTGATAGTGTTTTATGATTTAGCTTGCGAAAACTTTATATGAGCTATGATAGTTCATACGGTTGACTAAAGTGGTATTATTCGATTTTATGCCATTGTTATCAGGTGGAACCTCGAGTTGAGGCAGCTAGCATGATATATGCATGGTATTGATATTCTATACAGATCAAGCCACCGGTTAATAAAAGTGGAAAACTACATCAAAGGGGGAAACTCATCTGTGAGCCATGCTAGTAGGAAAAATGCACTCGCATTATGCTTTGGGCTGGAAAATTAGTCATTTTTTAAATATATTTTATGGTAAGATGCTATTTTGTGAACAATTTAAAATTTATTTGTTTTGTGGAATATAAATGATTTAGAAAATATTTTACTAAAAATAACCTCGTGTATGACTTGAAATAATTATTCAATAAAAAATATTTCATTATTAACAACAATTTATATTTAATTATTTTTGTCTATGATGGAATTTTTTTTTTTTGGTTCATTCATTTTTATGTGCTATATAAGGGATTATTTTTATGAAAATATTTTTCAAATATTCATTTTTCACAAAATAAATGTACTCTAATCTATTATTACAAATGCGTTTTTTTTTTTTTTTTTGTTTCTCATTGTTAAATGTTTTTGGCGATAGCAATGTTAGTACATGAGTGTCATCCACTAGTATCGATTTATTCACTCCTTTTCTTTAACATTTCAAGTTTTTAAAAATGCTACTCTTAGGAGGAGTGTTTCGACATGGTGATTTTTGGATTGTATTCTTTTGGTATGAGTTATTGACCGAGATGTGCATGTTTTATTTTTATGTACATTGTGTTTTTTTTTTCAGAGATAGCTAGTTTGAGGACATACTTTTTGTGTAGATTCCCATATTCTAAAACACTTAAACTAGATTGGCCGTTTGCCATGTACAATTACCCCGAGGCTTCACCTTTTCTCTCGATAGACGACCGAGTAACCCCTTTTTCTCATATGGATTTAGGAGATCGACGTTGTGACTCAAATAGAATATTATGAGACTTCCATGATGGCATTTAGAAAAGGGAGGATTACAAGTTCTGATAGTCGCATCCTGTCGTTTTTTTATTTTAAAAAAATTAGGGTTAAAAATCGAGCGAGGGCGCCCTTCCCTAAACGTCGTCGGCCTTTCTTGGCCATAGTGGGGAGGTGGCAACAAGGGCTGAGCCTTCATTGCTTGCAATCTCTATCTTTTTATCTATTTATTTATTTAAAAAATAATTAATATTTATTTAATATTTATATTATTATCTATCTACATTAGCAAAATAACATTGTTTTTGCACTTACTTAATCATGTCAGCGTGCAAAATAACGTTATTTTGTACTTGTTTCGATGGAAAATCGCCTAGTCAATATTTTTGCTTGATTTTATCACATTATCACTTAATTGATCCATTTTGTTCCACTTTTCTAACTTTTGACACTTAAGTGTCATTCCGTGCTAAGTTTTGGCACTTCAAATATTTTTTTTTGTCTATTTCTAGTATTATCCAATTTGTACATGTACTTTAGCCACGTACGTCAATGGCAAGCAAATGCAAATACATGTGCAATCACATGGCCGTATAAAAAGAAGTTGGAGGCCACCACCGTTGTGGGATACGCCAACGCAATCATTTGGCACGTCTTGCAATTTATTGAAATTCTTTATCCCCTTTTGTCCATTATTATAAATTTGTGAGTCTATTTCCTTTTTTTTTACGAGCTAAAAAGATATTTTTATGAAATCTACAAGATATTTCGAGGAAAGAAACAAAGACAATCTGGAAAGTGTTCTTGCTCATTTTGTTTTGAATTAATACCTTAAAAAAATATGAACTGGTGTCTCACCACCCATTTACTCCAAACGAGACGAAGTAGATTTGGATCAGGGTACTAATTTGTAATTTTTTGTGAGACGAAATTTAGTTTGGATAGATGCCTTGTCAAGATCGATTTGGGAATTTTAATCGTCTTAATCCCTTATTCGGGATTACTTGTGCTTGATGGTGAGAATGGTAATTCATGGTGTAGCATCGAGCTCGTTGTAGTAATGTTCATCATTTATACAAATTCTATAGATTCTCAAATTCTAATTGGTGTTATGAAAACCTTGCATTGAAATTAATTTCTTTTGAGTCAAATCTCGTTCGAGTCACCTCTCGTGCAAAATTTCGTTAATCATTTTTATAGGTCATGTTATATCGTGTCAAGTTTTCGTTGCCACCCAAATTTTCTACTTATTCATGAGAATGGGAGCCACTGACTACTCGTTAACCGATCTTAGCAATAACTTCAACCAAGAATTACTTCAATTTCTTCATTTCATAATTCACAATCACCCTATGCACGACATCTATGCTGCCGACAAATGTCTGGCCACCTCTATTTTTCGGCTCTCTCATTCTTCTGGCATACATACATTGGCATCTGCAACACTGCAGCTCTTGCGTTTGTTGCTTTGACTCAGAGAAAGATCATCATGCCGCTGATCATAAGATCATTATTATCCCTCCACCTCAACTGTGTTGACTATTGAGGCTCTTCTGGGCATACCCTGGCCTATCAGATGAGCAGATTTGAACTGTCAGGCTCATATATGGTCAAAGCTCATCCGCGATTGGGAATTCACATATACCCTTGCTTGCATGATTAGACCTCAAGCTTAAAATATTGTTTGTTGTATTCTTTTGGCATTCTACATGTGATGGCCACAATCTGCTGATGTGCTCACCATGTCATTGAATTCGAATCAATCTTTTTTTTTCCCTTCCCTGTCAAGATACAATCTGCGGATGTTCACTATTTATGCTTGGGGATCATGGAGTTACTAGTTCACTTCAAAAGAGAGAAATCATCTTGGTTATCTCGAGCTTGGTCTATTACTTGGGAAAATATTTGCCTATTTGACAAAGGGAAAAGAAGAGATCCAAATTGTAACCACCTTGTCTGATGAAGGTGGGAAGTGGTCGTTAGGGCCAGAGGGCCTAAATAAGGAGCGGCTCTTAGTAGGCTTCTCAAATGGCGAAAGAGGTAGGAACAAATTGAATTATGGAAATTAGAGTTAGCTTAAGCTAGATTACCATAAGGATGGATGATCCCGTGGGAAAGTGCCTGTGTGTATGCCAAAGGACAAAACCATGAGGCTCGGTATGAGACAGACCAAAGCGGACAATATCTTGAGTGAGTTAATCTAGAGATATCATACAAGTAGAGACAAAAAGTAGGAATCATACACCAGCCTAAACTGCTTAGTGGTATTATGCTTTTGATTTGGCCAAGTTGGAAGTGTGGCTTAGAGAATACTATTTCAATTGGACATTCACGCGAGCGTCCAGGTTAGTTAAATTTAGTCCACATCATACTTTGACATCATCTAATTAGCTAATATGTCCACACATGACACATATCCCCGTGAGCATTTGCATATTTTATACGCATTGCTCAACGGCTACATCAACTCAATGTGATCGAGTTTGATAGAGAGACTTGATTATGAAACTTGTGAAAGTAAAATGATTTGATTAGAAAAATTGAAAATTACAAAGACTTGATTAAAAAAGACTTGAAAGCAAATGGACAAAAATGTAGGATTTTACTTTCATTATATAAAAGTCAAATTTAGGATGAGAAATTAGAGTATTGTAGTGTTATTGTCAAATGGTGCGGCCATTCCTAATTTGATGATATATAATTTTATTTCGAGAACAAACTCCCCTTCTAAAACAAAGACAACCCCATTGAAATAAACTATTAGCCGGAAAATTTATGTTAACATTAAAAATTTAGCGTTTTTTTTTTTTTTAAATGTCGTCACGTGGGCCTCATTCTAGTTAAACTGCATTGTCGTGCATAACGAGTTTAGCAATTGAAATTAGAAAATGGAGAGAATTTAGTAATAAAAAACCTTACTAGGCCGGGTTGGAGAAATAGCACAAACGAACTTGAAGCCACTCAAGCCTTCTAGGTTTTCGTGACTTGGTGAATTGTTGAATTGGATCTTTGATATAATATTTAAATATTAAATCACTTCTTATCTAATAGGTTAAGTTTTTAAAATAGTTGATAATGGTCTCACAAAAATCGTAGTCACACAAGGGCACACTTCCTTTCTTGTTAAAATGAAAAATTGATACAATCATGTCGCCTCTTTATTCAAACCTGAAATTTCTATTTCCTTCAAACATCAATGTGGCAAATTTTGCTTTATTGAAGCTCAACGGAAACAACCTTTTACTTTGGGGGCACAAGTATTGTCTCTAATTGGAAGTTAGGACCTACTTGGTTTTCTTGCCAGAGAGATAGTTGCACTATCATAGACTTGGGTCCCGTTTGGTTTGGCTTTAGGGGAATGCTCTTGGCCAAATGCAAATATCTTTGGGGTAAAGGAGTTTTTTGGAATGCTTGGACATTTGGTAAATTGGGCATTTGAAAGTGACTTTGGTGTAAATACCGTTTGGTAAACCCCAATATTTTCAAAGGGCTTTTATTATTATTATTTTTTAAAAATCCATCGAAACTCCGATCAACGGCGGGCTAACCATCGGCGACCAGATCTGGCCGCCGGCGAGGCTGGCCAAGGTCTAGGGAACTTAGATCTGGCCGCCAGCCAGGTTGCTTGAGGTCGTACGACCTCAGGCGGCGCGACCCAGGCGACGCCGCCTGGGTTCGCGCAACCTAGGCGGCTGGGTTCGCGCGACCCAGGCGACGCCGCCTGGGTTCGCGCGACCCAGGCAACGCCGCCTAGGTCGCAGGTCCCGCCACCCCGAGCAGTGGTCATCGGGGACGCGGGACCCCCACACGACGGTGGCGGTTGCTGGGGAAGCCGAACTCTTGGCCGGCGGGGAAGACGACATCAGTAGTCGACAAACAGGAAAGGAGGAGGAAGAAGATGAATAGTAGTCGATGAACAGTGAACGGGCATTTCCGAAATGCCCAATGCTCAAAGCTGGTCATTCCCAGCATTAGGCTTTCAACATCGGGAATGCTGACATTTGGCCAAGTAGCTTTCGAAAATGGTTGCCAAACACCAAATATTTTCCCCAAGGGGCTTTCGGGGCCGAAAGCCCCTTGGGAAAGCCCAACCTAACGGGGCCTTGGACATTATTAGAAAATGCAACCGAAGTCAACAATCCAGAATATATATATCATGGGTGCATAGTGACCGCCATGTAAAGTCTTGGATAGTGGGCACACTCTCAAAAGAAGTTCTTAGACATGCTGTTGAACTTCCAGTGGTAGCAAAAGTTTGGAGAACTCTCACCGATCATTTCAAGCAAAGCTTGTTGACTCATGAACTTGACCTCCTTGACAACTTCAACACATCTGGAAAGAAAATAAGCATTTATCTATTTCTCTTGGCTAATTTAAATCTATTTGCAATCAATTATAAGCATTTGAATTTCGACTCATTTATTTATGCAAATTCTATATGACTAGCCTATTTTGGTGCTTCAAGTAAGAAAAATCGTGACTATTTTGTCTATTCATTATGTTTAGAGCGTGGATATATGCCTAGCAACTATGGTATATTTGTAAATGTGAATTTTACTAAAAAGTGAAAGGAAACTTGCCCCTTGGTTTCTTTCACATACATATGTTGTGTTGAAACCTAAAAGTTCATTCGAAAATGGTATATTTAGCCGGTATATTTTCCTCGCATATTGATGTTTGGAACTAAGCTTTTGTCCCAATAAAAATTCAGAATGAATCCCACCACACTTTCATACCAAAAAAACAAAAACCTTAAAAACAGATATAAATGGAAATTTTTTTGAGAAATTCTTTTCTAATAAAAGAGTCACTTCAATAAGAGAATCACATAAAATGACTAGGAAATCCATTATTCATTCCCTTTCTACATATTTACGCGCCACAACCCCCTTTTGCCCTCTCACCTCTTAGTTGTGCATGATTTGAGTAATTAAATTAATTATGAGGATAATATATTTGCAAATTCACTGTCATGGACAATAGATTCTACTTTATGGCATGGTCGTATTATGACGTCATTAAAGAGTGAAAGAAAACTATAATCTTAGACCAATTTTAATTTCATGTCGAAATTTGAATAATCATTAGGAAATGTTTCATCCAATGTAAACACATTATTTGGCTAGAGACCGTTGGCTCTCTAATTTTCAACATTTTTGTTTACTTTTAGTAAAATGATCGATTTTAAAAAATATATTAAGATAATGGACCCACCAGCAAAAAAAATAAGTACGGAGGACCAGTAGAAAGATCCTTATTATTTCTAATATAATAATATATCTTAGAAAACCATCCCCATAATTTGTAACAAACACACAAGCAAAGAAGCTAATCCACTTTCACGTTCATTTATAATTATTCCCCAAACTAGATCATATGTCAACTAAAGTTGACTTGAAATGGAAAAGAAACCGCGTCATCTCCAATCACAATGGAGTGACCGCCAGATGGCAAGACGTGATTTGCGGCGGAGTCAACTATTTCCAAGCCCTTACAAACGTTGATCTTGAAATGAACCTTTTGGCTACTTTGTTTACGAATGAAGACCCTCTCGAACCCAATCAATTGCTTTATGTGGGTGCCCAAAATCCCATGGGGAGGCTTTGAGTACACCAAGACGACGTCGCTTCCGTCCCTGTGCCCAGTGTTCATCACTTCGACTATGAAATCGATGTCGTGCCTGCAGTCCAAGTCGTCAATGGACATCGCGGGGCACGGTGGCCTCTTGGTGCTGTGGTTGTAGCTGAGGTCGCGGCAGTAGTCAAGGTTCTCCACCTTGAGGTTGACAAATCGCTTTGCAGTCGACAACGAGTAATTGAACCGTGTGTAGCTCAAGCCGTAGCCGAAGGGGTACACAATGGAGCCATTGAAAAACTTGTAAGTGCGTCCGGGGTAGCCCAGGGAGTGGACCGGCCTCAGTGGCATCGATGTCATGGGCAGCATATCCACATAGTTCGCCTTGTGCCATGTTAGAGGTAGCCTTCCACCTAGTAAATAAATCAACATAACTCACAATACTATGGTTGCTCATTTTGAAAATTATTGTATGACATACAAAGAGTTTGTTTAAACTTAAGAGAAAATTACCTTTCTTTTCTAGCTTTCCATTAAAAAATATATGAAATTATCCACTTTCAACATATCGGGATAGATTCATTTGTTTTAAATTTAAGATATCTTAATATATATGCATTGCCAGATTTTAGATTTAGTAAAAAGTACAATTCAAAATATATAAACTTTGATATGCATTATGAACAAACAAGAAAAGAAAAGAAAAGAAAAGAAAAGATATGGTAGAACAATTTCCTATTTACCGGGATTATAGTGGCCGAAGACAACATCCGCGATAGCTCGGCCCCCTTCCTCTCCGGGATATCCAGCCCACAAGATGCCGCCAATATTCGGATTCTTCTTCGCAAATGAGATATCGACGCCGCCGGCCGATAGAATCACGAGGACGACGGGGCCTTTGGCGACCTCCGCCACTTGATTGATGAGCTGAGTCTGGTACCCGGGAAGGACGAGGTCGGTCCGGTCCAAACCCTCGGCCTCCACCGACAGGTCCAGTCCCGCCAAGATTACTGTCGCGTCCGCACGCTTGGCGGCTTTCATGGCCGGGAAAATGGAGCTCTCGTTCTTGCAAGCGATGTCCGCGCACCCCTCCTTGTACGTCACCACCCCATACCTGGAGAAGCCGTCGATGGGCGCGGTGTATCGGCATGGGATACCTGAATTTCAGTTATAAAGATCACAAAGAGACAAAACTATTGCCCCGATGATAGCAGCACATGAACTCATAAACTCGGGTCATGTACCGGCATAGTTCCCGATCATCGCCTCGGTGGCGTTGGCGTGAGGGCCGACGACGGCTATGTTTCGGACTTGGTGAGGGCTGAGAGGGAGCGTCCGGTTATTTTTCAAGAGAACAATCCCTTCCTTAGCTGCCCGAGCGGCTAGCTCAAGGTTCTCCTTGGTGCAAATATCATTCTTGCCGAGAGATTTGAACTCGGGACTTCCATCAAAGAACCCCAGCCTCATGAGCACGATGTAGAGATACTTCAACGACGTATCAATTTCTCTCTCCCTCACCTTCCCTGCTGCCACCGCGCTGGCCGTGAAATTCGTATAATAATCTCCACAGTTCAAGTCCAAACCTGTTATAGCAACCAAAAAAAAGGGGGAAAATGCATATTTTTTCCATAATAAATTAAACAAATAATCAAGTGAATCGATAAATTGGAAAAAAAAAAAAGAGAGAAGGTTTTAGCCAAAACTATTAGTGTAGTGAACTCCACAATCCAAGTCCAAACATATTATAGTAAAAATGAAAATAAAAATGCACGTACACCATTATAATAAATTTAAGCAAATTATCAAAAAAAATAATCAAATAAATCGATAAATTGGGAAAAACTAAGGGGTTTAGCCAAAACTATTTAGTGTAGTAAAACTTCACAATCCAAGTCTAAATCTATTATAGTAAAAAAAAAAATTAAAAAAAATGCAACTACACTACCATAATAACAGAAATAATTAAATGAATCGATAAATTAAAAAATAAATAAATAAGGGGGTTTAGCCAAAAACTAGCCTGCTTTAAGCGTTCTTGCCACGGCGTCCTCGTTTGTGTCGCCGAGGAACTCGTGGTAATCCACCATGACTTGAATAGAGTCGCAATCGGAGACTATATACCTGAATTATTTTTATAAAAAAAATTAGTAAATAAATCTTCGATGAACAAAATGAAAAATTAGGAAAAGGGTCGAGGCTGTTTTCTAATTTTTCGATCTATCATATACCCGTGAAGATCCCACTCCCCTCTGATTTTTTCCTTCAAGAGGTTCGGATCGGCGCACGTCGGAATTCCATCGAGCCGGTTGTACGAGCACATGACGCTGCTAACGTCGCCCTCCTTCACGCACATCTCGAACGGCCGGAGGAACGTCTCCTCCATGTCTTGCTGGCGCACCTGAAGGAAGAAGCCACGAAGCGTAAGATCTTCGGCTTTGCCATGTCAATGCGGAAGAAGGGAGGGAGGTTTTTCTTTCGTGCCGATGATTACCCTCGCGTCGAAATGGAAGCGATCAACCCCCAACCAGTCGTCGACGTCGTACGCGGCGTAGTGCTTGCAGCACGAGGAGACCTTGAGGGGCCTCTGGTTCGGGTCGGCCGTGCGGTGGTGGTCGGCTCCCTCCACGTCTTGCAGGCCCCGGACGTAGTTGACGGCGTACCTTCCGACCACGAAAGGGTCCTCCCCGGGGGTCTCCGTCGCTCGCCCCCACCGGGGGTCTCGTACGACGTTGATGGTCGGGCTCCAGAACGTCAGTCCGGCCCGTCCGAGGTTGTACATCGCTCTCGCTTCCGTCGAAACAGCCTGTGTTTTAACGTTACAGGCGCAGAAGATGTTTTTTTTAGCCTCCAAGGTCGATGGTTGATTGAATTTTGAGTACATCTATCTTGATTCATGCACATATGTAAGGTAGTTATGCCGGGGAAACTTTCCGCTCACCTGACCGATGCTTTTCCAAAGAGACTCGTTGAAGGCGGCCGTCATGAGGATGACGGTGGGGAAGCTCGTTGCGCCGGGGACAACGTGGTCGAAGAAGGTCCCGGGGCCTACATTGGAGACGCCGTGGAGTGCCTCGGACCACCACTCGTACTTGGGAAGCCCTAGCCTGGGGACGCCGTAGGCGCCGTTGCCAAGCTGCCGGACCTTCTCATGGAGGACCATCCGCTTCACCAGATCCTTGGCTCGCTCCTCGTAGGTCAGCGAGGCATCGCAGAACGAGAAAGACGACATGTTGAGGCCGAGGCTTGCGTAGCGCGAGGCGTCACAAACATAAGTGTATTTCTTATTACTTGAAGAAGAGGAAGTTGAAGAAGATGATGATGATGAATGATCAAGCTTAAATTTAGCAGGCTTTGCAATTGTTGCTGTGCAAAGAGTGAGAAAGATGAAGGTGATTGTGGTGAATTGAGGCATTTCTGAGTTCTTCTCATACAAAAGTAGCTTTGGAGAGATTGAACTTTTGACCAATGGAGAGCCGAATTGAAGATGAACCTAATTAGAAGAGAAGGCCACTGTATAATTTCTTGTGAAATGAGGTATTTATATGCTTTAAAGGATGGGTACATAACATTATCCATCAGCATCAATCAAGATTGATTGCACAATAATGTAACAAGAAATATGGAGAATTGAGTCATTTATGGTAAATATGCTACTTACCTCTTACGAAAAGAATGGGGATCTTAATGAGTTCAATGAATTTGTCATTTGATTTTGCTGCCAAAAAAAGTGAATACATGGAGATAAGATCACACTGCCACATAGTCTGTCGAAAGCCAGGTAGTTACTATCACTTGAAATTGGAACAAGCACAAATTTTCTTATAGTTACCACCCAAATAGTTACATTTTGTGTTTTAAGTTCGGTTTTGAAAGATTCTATGAATTTGTCCTTCCGTTTGTGCTATATGATGATTGAGAGATTCGAGAATTGAATTTCATAATATAATTCTGGGTGTGTTTGTTTATCGAGATCAAATTCATGATAGAATCAGATTTATCCTATCATGCGTTTGTTGCCTATTTAAAATAGGATAAAGTCAGATATAAATGGAATATAAGCTAGATAAAATTAGCCCATGGGATAGGTAAGATAAAAGTGGATAAGATTTTTAATATCCATAATAGGAAAATAATTTTTGTCAAATAACAAACTTCTTAAATTAACAAATTTAAAATTATATTTAAAAATAAATAATATTTGAATTCTAATATAAGAAATTTATAATAACAAAAAATAGAATTTATTTTTTTCAATTTAATCCTTTTGTATTTATATATTTGAATTAATTTTATCTTATAATATAAATTCAATATATAAATATATTATTGCATATTTTATCTTAATGAGTTCAATGAATTTGTCATTTGATTTTGCTGCCAAAAAAAGTGAATACATGGAGATAAGATCACACTGCCACATACTCTGTTGAAAGCCTGGTAGTTACTATCACTTGAAATTGGTACAAGCACAAATTTTCTTATAGTTACCACCCAAATAGTTACATTTTGTGTTTTAAGTTTAGTTTTGAAAGATTTTATGAATTTGTCCTTCCGTTTGTGCTATATGATGATTGAGAGATTCGAGAATTGAATTTCATAATATAATTCGGTATGTTTGGTGATCGAGATAAAATTCATGATAGGATCAAATTTATCTTATCATGCGTTTGTTGCCTATTTAAAATAGGATAAAGTCAGATATAAATGGAATATAAGCTAGATAAAATTAGCCCATGAGGTAGGTAAGATAAAAGTGGATAAGATTTTAATATCCATAATAGGAAAATAATTTTTCTCAAATAAAAACTTCTTAAATTAACAAATTTAAAATTATATTTAAAAATGAATAATATTTGAATTCTAATATAAGAAATTTATAATAACAAAAAATAGAAATTTATTTTTTTTCAATTTAATCCTTTTGTATTTATATATTTGAATTAATTTTATCTTATAATATAAATTCAATATATAAATATATTATTGCATATTTTATCTTAATGAGTTCAATGAATTTGTCATTTGATTTTGCTGCCAAAAAAAGTGAATACATGGAGATAAGATCACACCGCCACATACTCTGTTGAAATCCGAGTAGTTACTATCACTTGAAATTGGAACAAGCACAAATTTTTTTAGAGTTACCACCCAAATAGTTACATTTTGTGTTTTAAGTTCAGTTTTGAAAGATTTTATGAATTTGTCCTTCCGTTTGTGCTATATGATGATTGAGAGATTCGAGAATCGAATTTCATAATATAATTCCGGGTATGTTTGGTGATCGAGATAAAATTCATAATAGGATCAGATTTATCCTATCATGCGTTTGTTGCCTATTTAAAATAGGATAAAGTCAGATATAAATGGAATATAAAATTTAGATAAAATTAGCCCATGGGGTAGGTAAGATAAAAGTGGATAAGATTTTTAATATCCATAATAGGAAAATAATTTTTCTCAAATAAAATTTTTTTTAAATTAACAAATTTAAAATTATATTTAAAATAAATAATATTTGAATTCTAATATAAGAAATTTATAAACAAAAAATAGAAATTTATTTTTTTCAATTTAATCCTTTTGTATTTATATATTTGATTTAATTTTATCTTATAATATAAATTCAATATATAAATATATTATTGCATATTTTAGGTATATTAGCATGGTTTTCTATTCAATAAAATTTTATTAGAGAATGATGAAAGGGTAAGAAAGAAATAAAATATAAATTAATTAAAAATAGAGGAAATAAAATAAAAAGAAAATAAAAATAAAGTAGGCAAGAATGTCGTGAGAAATTTCTATCATTTTCTATTGTAAATTTTTTGTTTCATTTATATTGATATGTTGTTTATACCAAATAATATATATGATATGATGTCCATATATTCGAATTTATTGCTTTATTCAACAAACGAGGGATGAGATATAGTAAAATCCCCTAGATTTCCTATCGTATCTTATCCAATCCTATCTTACTTAAAAATCTAGATGACCAAGTAGCCCTAGTGTTTTGTTAGCGATAAGGTAATCTTAGGAGGTAATTTAATCAAAGGTTGTTCATTTTGTTCAATGTCTACAATTTTTTGTGCATTGTTCATTGTGTCTAGACCCAAAGACCCCAATATACCTCAATTGTCAATTTTGGGGGGAGAATGGGATAGCATTAGCCCAACCCCGACATTTGCATTATGACCACAACTTAGGCTTCATTTGGTTCACGAAAAATAATTGAAAAATATTTTCCTTAAAAATGATTGGTTGTATCATCTTACGAAAATGAATGAACAAAATATATTTTCATTATTCACAAAAATATTTAGACGTAAATTGTTATCAATAATAAAAATATTTTCAATTGACTAATAATTTTAAGCGATATAAGCAATCATTTTTAGAAAAATAATTTTCAAATTGTATATTTTCCGAGAAACAAGTAGAACTTCATTTTTAGGGTTAGTACTCAATTTTTGGAAGCAAGACTTAGTTGGTAAAGGTAACAAGGTAGGTTACAATATTAATTATAGAAAAAATCACTCGGTGAGCAAAAAAAATTCATTAGATAACTAGACTGTTAATTATAGTTGCAATTACTATTGTAATTTCAATAACGTTAAAAACATGTTTTTGCCTTGATGATTAACATCATCAATTTACTAGAAATACTTCTCAAGTCTCGTTGACAATTTACACAACTCTAACTAAAAGTCGAAAAAATAATTTGGAAGAAAAACAAACTTAAAATAATAATTTTCATTACTTTTTAAACCAATTTGCAAGTCCTTTTTACATAAATCTATCAATAATTTGAAATTAATTTGGAAGAAAATAATAAATCAATCTTAGCAAAAGTTATTTGTACAGTTACTTGTTAATTAATCAATCGCTTGTTTTTCCTAAGCAACTTAAGTATGAAATAACATTTGCTAAAAGTAAATTATAAGCCTATAGAAATAGACTTAGTATTAAGACTCCATTTGTTTCAAGGAAAATGAATGATTTGAAAAATAATTTCATAAAAAAAAAAGTTGCTTGTATCACTTGAAATGTTTAGTTAATGAATCGACAATAATTTATGCCTAAACATTTTTGTAAATGATGAAATTTTTTTAGTTCATTTTTGTAAACGACAGAATTAATAATTTTTAAGAAAATATTATTCAAAATACTCATTTTTTGTGGAGTTAGTTATATATGAAATGAAATACAATTATAGTGATAGTTAAGATAGAGATTTCTCACAACTTGGATTTGAACTTGCCTAATGGAGAGCTGAATTGGAGATGAGACTATTTATTTATTTATTTTTGTTTGGAAGAGATGAACCTAATTAAAACAGATAAAATATATCCAGAAGAGAAGAAAATTATATAATTTCTCCCAACATGAGGTATTTGTAGGCATAGTATACAATGTACATTATCCATTACTATCGATCAGATCGATCGTACAATAATGAAATTAGAAATACAGAAAAACAAGTCAGATAAGGAAAATATCCTAATCATTTTTAACGAAAACTGACTAGAACGTAAATAAGTTAGATGGATTTGTCATGACTTGATTTGGCTAGATTTGACAACAAAAAAGTGAATCAATGGAGATAAGATCACATTCTCATGTAAATAGAGGTACTTTGTAATTGAACCTGTACACTAATAATGTTGAGAGCTAGGTGAGTTATGACGAGAGGATCTTATAGCACATCAGTGATTTATTAAACACATTATCACTAGAAGTTGGAACGAGCACAAAGTTTTGCATATTTTACCACCTAAATAGTTAATTTTGTGTTTTACTTTCGATTTTTGAAGATTTTATAAATCGTATTGTTCCGTTCATGCTATATGATGATTAAGAGATTCACAAATTGGATTTCATGATGTGACTCTAGTATTTTGTTAGCGATATGGTAATCTCGGAAGGTAGCTTAATCAAATATCATTCATCTCATTACTCTTGCTTAATTTGTTTCTCTTTTGTTCATTGTCTGCACACTTGCGTGTATTGTTCATTATGTCTAGCAAAGTTGGAGAAAACTGTGCAAAAGTTTTAAACCTTTTGCAGTTTTGTCAATTATGTCCTAAAATTTTTACAAATTTGTTATTTTAATCATAAATCTTTTAATTTTGCCAATTAGGTCTTAAACCTTTTGATAATTTGCCAATTGAGTCCATCTGCCCAATTTTAATTGAAGATCACTCATGTGATTTCTAATTGATGTTAACGTGAACAATTTTTAATAATTTAAAATTTTGATTTTTTTTTCCTTACCAAGTCTAACGAGGTTCATGGCCAACTCTCGTTGACCATAAGCAAGAGCTAGTTGACCCTTGTTGACCATAGCCAACGATTGGCAACCCTCACCTAGCCCCCGCTCATGGTAGACGAGGGCTCACAAGGTCTAGGCGAGGGCTAAAACCCTCGCTTGTGATTGGTGATGGCTTCATGGCCCTCGCCTAGTAGTTGGCAAGGGTTGGCCAGTAGGGTTGGTCGGAATGAAAAGAAAGAAAAGAAAAAAAGAAGAAGGTAATAAAAAAATAATTATAAAAATTATCTACGTTAGCATTAATTATGCCACGTAAGATGACTGGCGTTTTACGTCAATGATTTTCGACTAAAATTGACCGGATTGACTTAATTGGTAAATTGTCAAAAGATTTATAACTCAATTACAAAATCAAAATATTTATGATCGAATTGACAAAAATGCAATAACTTTAAACTTTTTGAACAATTTTCTCCACCAAAACTAACAGACCCAATGTACAACAACTATTAGTTGAATCTTTTTTCTTTATTGGTTCCTCCACTTTCGAAAGAAAACTAACTGAAAGTTCAAAAAAAAAAAAAAATGGAAGGAAAACATAATAAGAAAACTTAACATAATGATTTGTATAACTCTTCAAACAAAATTTTAAGTCCTTTTTACAAAAATCTATCTATAACTTTGAAATTATTCTGGAAGAAAATAATAAAGCAATCTGAGCAAAACATTGTACAGTTACTTGATAATTAATTAATCACTTGCTTTTTTCTAAGCAACTTAAGTATGAAATAGCACTTGCTAAAAGTAAATTATAAGTCTATCGAAATAGACCAAATATATAGTTATATATAAAATGAAATATAATTATGTTTATAGTTAATATAGAGAAAGCCTATTCATTTATTCTATTGCAAAAATGATACAAATACTCCTTGAACTTTGGCTTATTGTGCGATGTTGTCTATAAACTTTTAATCTTTTCAATGTGGTCCTTGAATATTAGCTCAATGTGTAATATCATCCTTAAATTTTTAATTTATTCAACATGGTTCTTAAACTATTGGTACATGTTCAATTTAACCATATATTATGGGAAAATGTTCAAATTCATCTATGAAATTAAATTAATGGAATCATATTTGACATTTTCATATAGTTCATGGGATAGATTGAGCATTTATCAAAATTTTAGGTACAGCATTGAATAAATTAAAAATTCAAAAATGACATTACATATTGGATTAAAGTTTACTTAACCATATTGAACAAATAAAATGTTTAGGGACAATAATACACATTGAAACAAAATTCAAAAACTATCTGTTCTATTATCCTTATTTTATTTGGGGCTATGCAACCGGACCAATTTTATCCAAGAGCAGAATCAAAATGCCTTTTGAAATCGGTGGGAATAGGTTCGGTTCTTGATTCCAATTGAAGAAGTACATGGGAACTGGACTGGTTTTGGATTTGGTTTAATAAAGCCTAAAAATATTAATTTTTCTCTTGGCATCTTTTTCTTTATCTCTCTCTTTATCTACCTCACTCAAACACTTCTCTCTCACTCACTCACGGCTCTCACTTGCGATTTGCCATTGCCCTGAATATATGTGGTGAAATTTTCTATTTATTATTTTAGTCTTTTAATTTTAATTTAATTTAAACTATCGTTAAGTGTTTAATTACGTTGTTTGTTTTATTTTCACGCGGTTAGAATTCATAGTAATATGTTTATGGATGCATGAAAAATAAAATTTTATAATTTGGACTTTATGTTACGTATTTTGAGCCTTTTTATCAGCAATAATTATACATGATTATTTGTCCACCTTATGAATTATTGCTTTTGATCAATAATAATATTCCTGCCGTTCATCTTTTATTTGGAACTATTTTGTTACTTATATTATTTCACTGTAAAAAAATAAAATTTAAAAGGGAGCAAAAGTAAAATAAGTTTGGACAAAAAAAAATCTTGGAACCATCCACTTGGAACCAGTCACCCCCATTGTATTCTCTCTTTCATCTCAAGAAATCAAACGCATGCCTTCAATTCCGGCTCCAGAGGGAGAGGCTCGCTCCCCCGGCTCGCCGACGCCGAGACTTTGCTCCATCGCTTGAGGCTCGCCGCTGCCGTGGCTCTCTGTTTTTCTTTTTGGTGCGCAAAGTCAGCTGATTTTCTCTCTGGACGATTATGGGTATATGCTGCTGAGTTGGTGAGTTGCGTACCAAATAGGGATACTTTTGGAAAACATTGATCGAAAAACGTTGCAGTTGCAAGCAAGGCCACCTCTATTCTATCTTTACTTTGCTTGAAAGTTGAAACTCGCACTGACATGTGAACTTGAGGGATTCCAGACTCACGGTTTGCAATTTTGGACTTGGATTGTAAGATTGGGGGAACTTGCCAAGCTTTCAACTGATTGGTGTTAAGTTGTAGCTAGTTATGTCCCTCGGCTGTGTACTCTGTGTGGTTATCAAATGTATGATTGTGATTCCTTTGTTGATTGATGTGTTGATTTTTTGACTTCATCATATTGATTGGGGTTGGTCTATTTTTATTTTTTTGGCTGATATCTCCATATGTTAATTCATGGGTTTTTAACGGCTCGACGTCGATAGCACTAAAAATTGCCTGTTTACATGTAGAACCAATGCTTAGAGGACCTTTAGTAATCGTAATAGTACTGCAGCCATTGTTTAGGTTGTTTCAGCACCCGTCATTGCATTAATAGCGGTTAAAAGCACCTGCAGGTGTTGCTTAAGTGCTAAAACAGCATATAAAGCCTAATGTTGTTCCTGTGCTGTCTCAACTTGAACAACACCCCTTAGTGCTATTCTTGGGCTGGAACAGCCAGAACCACAACCTCTAGTGCTGTTTTAAGTCTGAAATTAGCTAAACATCATTTTTTGACCTCTCAAGTTGACCCATTACGTGATTTGATAAAGCAAACCTTTTTTAAAGTATAACCTTCTATTGTTTGGGCAGACTTCTGGATAATGCAAAGGTGAAAAAGAAAAGGAGATGGAGGTGTTGAGATAATTGCAACAATCAAATGGTAGGATGGGAATCATTCATCTAGCTCATCAAACTTTGAGGGTTAAAAAGTCATGTTCTTTAACTGTTTATTGAATTATCGCCAGGAGATTCAGAATATGGAAGTGCTTATAGTGTAATGAGTGACTTCGTTCTTCCAAGTCCATTTGGGAATCAGGTAGAGTGGGAGATCATGTCTATTGTAGAAGAAGGTGAAAAGCAAAGAAATGAATGTGCATTTGCAAGGATCAAGAAAGAATGTCACATAGAAGACATTTAACGCTGCTTTGAAACTGACTTTGAACTTGTTCATTTTTTTTTTACAATATGGTGTATGGTTGTACTTATTGTGTCCTTGAAGTGGGTATCGTGATGAGTTTACTAGTAATTGTTGTAGGTTTCCATAAAGAAAAATATGTTTTATATGCAATATATATGATTCATACAAAAGGTATTCAAGTGGGGCCCTTGCTATGCTACAGGACTTTATGGAGTATAATTGGTTGCAAGTGGCCACTTGTGTAATACAGTCACTCGTGGGGAGTTGGATATAGCAGATGATCTTCCAGAGAGACTAAGCCAACAACAGTCTCGTCAATGGTAGTGGGTAGTCTAAAGCTATGGACCAATCTGGTCATAGAAGGATTCCAAAAGTCACTCTCCATAGCCAAGTTCCTTTGCCTCCTCCACGCCACCAATGCCCACAGGCTACATCTGCACTCCCATAATGGTAAAATTTGAATTATCATCATACACCTTCCTGCAATAAATGCAATCCCTTTTTTTTTTTTTTTTAAATATTTTTGTACTAGAAACACAAAATTGGAAATTTTTAAAGGAAATTCTTTAGTTAATGGGTGTTGATGATTCAATGTGTTGCAGCCCTATGGCCCAAGCATGCTTCCAACCTTGAACCCGACTGGTGACTAGGGTGCGTTTGGTTCAACATTCCCAAGGGGCTTTCAACCTCCAAAGTCTCTTGGGAAAATACTGAATTGTTTGGCAATTATTTTGAAGTAGCTTTCAAGTGAAAGTCAGCATTGAGAATGTTGAAAGCCCAATGCTAGAAGGGACTAGTTTTGAGCTTTCAGCATTTGGCTAAATACTAATTTTTTCCCCAAAACTATTAACACTCATTCTTCAAATTTCTTATTTTGCCCACCTTATTATTATTTTTAAAAGCCAAAATAATGCTTAAAAATCTTGATTTAAGGCCAAATCTTGACTGTTGGTTCGATCTGACAATTGAAACTTGATCTAACGGTTTAATTAAACCCATTAAGGGCTAATATCAGTTAAAATGTGTCCCATGATCGATCGAATGACATTGATTCACAAAAAACGTGAGTTTAAACATAAATTGTGATTAGGGCCTAATTAGGGGTAATTTGGTAATTTCACGAAATCCAAGGGTGTTTTCACATAATCGAGAGAGTTGAGGGACGTAGGAATAAAGTATACGTGATGAGGAGTTGACGAACGGTCATCGCTGGTCAAGAACCAGCCGATAGAGGCCCAAACCGACCTCCTTCGCCAACGATCGATTGGATCGGTCAGACCAGTTCAAACTAGTTCAATTGATTCTTGATTAGTGTTGGGACCTTCCTTTCAAGGGGAGGGGACAGGTTTATGGATATTACTTAAAGGATGGACCTAAGGCCCATAATTAAGCGCGTGCTCTCCCAATCTCATACCTCATGTGACGTTAGGCTATTATTAAGAATTTTGCAATAAGGAGTCACCACTAGCCTATTAAGGTCGGCTAAAAACCAAGGCAGGTATGGGAGTATGCCTCGTTTCTTACGCAACCAGAATTTAGGGTCCGGAACTTGATTACACTAATTGATCAATTAGTACCATTTTGGTACATAATCTTGTTCATTTAAAAAAAAAATATTTTTGTTAAGCAGTTTGGATTGATTTTACACTTATCCACTAACATACGAGGTAATCATACAGATGCACAATCATTAAAATAATAATTATAACTACAAAGATCCTAATTACAGTAAAATTTAGCACGTGTAATTAAATATTCGCAAACATAATTAAATATACAAATTAAACATGAGATATAATCAATTTGCGAACAATTAAAGGCCTAATTACATTAAGAAGGCAAGACATAACAATTCCCAAGCAAACCCTGCATTTTTTAGATTTTAGAAATTTTTTAGATTTTTTCAAATGTTTTTTAAATAATAATAATAATATTTTTTTAGGAGGACCGGTCCGATCCGGTCCGACCCGACCCGGGTCCGACCTGGTTGTAGGCTATCGCTGGTCACACGAACCTGGGCTCTCGAATACCAATTGGGCCCATTACATCGGGCCCTCTCAAATTCTCTAGACCCATTTCATTAAAATAAACCCAGCCCGCACAAAACTAAGCCCAACTTGTATAACCTAAATAAGCCTAGCTTACCCAGCTAAACTTAAGCCCAACAAATGCTGGCCCTATAACTAAAACTCAGCCCAAGGAGTGAACCAAGCTCGACCCGCTTTGGGGTCAGACCCTACCCAACTGGAGGCTCCTGCCTAACCTGCCTTTGATCCATCGAATGCCCACCTTCCTCAGCTCACGTTTTTGCGATGCCGACGAGGCCGGTTGAGACGAACGACGCCGATGGTCGCTAGGGAGACGCCGCAGGTCGGCCACCAACCAAGGACTCCGACGGTAGACTACAGCTCAACGGGGACGCGTCTGGAGGTGCAGTTTGGTGGTAGCAAGTTCGACAGTGAGTGGCTTGATTTGCGGTCGCTGATCCAGCTCTGGTCCGTGAAAAGGGGCGGCGACGATGGGCAGCAGCTTGACGGGGACGGTGCTGGGGATGGCGGCTAGGTTTTCGGAGACGGCACCGACGGGGACTGGCAACGGCTGTGTTGGAGGCGACACCGACGGAGTCGGGCAGCAATAGGGACAGCTGCGTCGGGAATGGAGTCAAGATGGAGGCGACATCGACGGGCCAGCGAGCAACACGAAGAGGCTCGTGGCCGACGGCGGGCGATGCCTTAGTGGCAACAGGGGCCGGGATAAGTCCGAGCTTCCCCTGCAAACTCACATCCCTCCTTAGCTCTGATTTTTCCTTCCCAAGCCTCGCCCACTCCCTAATCTCTCTCCATTTCAGCTAACCTCCGTTTCACTGCCTCTTGGTCCTCCCCCTCGGTTCCCTCTCTTGGTTTCCTCTCTCCGCTCCCCCTCTCCCTTCCTCTCCTCTTCTTTTTCTCCCCATGTGGTCCTCTTCTCCGCTCTCTGCTCTCTGCTCCTATTATGCTCCTATCTTCTCTGCTCTGCTGCTGTCTTTTCTCCTTTGTTGCAGGTTGGCGCGCGAAGACAGGCAAGAGGAGGAAGACGGCTGGGGCGCGGCTCGGGCTGAAGGGGGGAACGGTTTGGGCCATAAGAGAAAAGAAGAGAAGGAAAAGAGAAGGGGCCGAGCCAAGCTCACGTGATGGGAAGGGAAGGAGAGGCAGGCCGGGCCAAGGCTGGATTCAGCCCGACCCAGCCTCTCTCAGTTTTTTTTTTTAAATAATTTTTTTTTAATTTTTAAATTAGGTATTTGAGAAAAAGAAAAGTTAGGTGTCAAGAATTGGTTTGAGCTGGTAGGTCCTTGGGGGTCTAAATTTTATGCAATTTAGTCCCTCAAAGATCAAATTGAAAGGTAAAACTTCCTTAATTTGATAAAAACAATCCGATTCTAAAGGGATTAGGCCAAATAAACCATATGTATGCGATCCATTGATTTTCTATTGACCCAATTGGTTGGTTGTCATGAAAAATGATGGACCTACACCATGGGTATGCATAATTGGACATTATAGGCCAAATCGGACAATTTCACAATTTCTCGATCGAAACCACAAATTAATTGAAATTGAATTCAATTAATATTGCAAGACACATATTCGACTAATTTCCCATGCTTAGAATAACCGATTGTATCCAAATTGACTTCGAATTGACATCACGACTCTTATATTAAAAATGAATTGAGGTTTAATAATGAAATTAAAACTTGATTCATGAAATTAAACCTTAGTCTCAAATGAGTCAACTTGAAGCTTGGTTTTCCTATTTTCAAGGAGGCGGAATCCCTCAAATTGGAAATTCTCGACTGAATTTGAATTTATCTTGAGAAAATGAGTGAAATAAAAGTGGCCGTTTGCATATCATGAAGAATTAATTAGGACCCCTTAATTAGAGCTAAAAGTGGCAATATACATTTTGACATGACCGTTCTCGAAACTGAGTGAATGAATGAATGATAAATAGTCCCCATACAATATGTTGTAGAAGAAACTAGATCTAATTATGACTAGGATGAAAGTAATTTTATTTTTAGTCGATTTCAACCTAAATTTGAAATATTTGAAAAACAAGATTCTTAATTGATTTTTGTAAAATGTTCGACACTAAATCAAATCGACACTAAAATGAAGAGTTTTGTGGATTTTTTATTTTTTCCAATTTTTTTGATCAAAGGTTTGACCAAAAGTCAACTCTTTAGGTGACTTTTTCTAAAAAGTTGATTTTTGTGCCAAATCTTTGAAAATTAACTTTGCTAAAGTGAAATTAAGACTATTTGGGATCTTTTTGTGCAAAGAGCCAACCTTTGACTAAAACCCTTTGACTAAAAAGTCAACCCAAAAGTCAATTGCTTGACTTTTTCAGTTTATAATGGAAAGGAATGGGACATCACTTATAAATAACAAAGAAAAAAAAGAAAAGAAAAGAAAAGAAAAGAAAAAGAAATGAAAAACAATACTTTTTGATTGAGAGACAAGCTTCGTCGCAATCGAAACCTAATCTCGACTTTTATCTTTAATGACATGTTAGCTAAAAATCAAATGTTAACATATACTAAAAAGTGATACGGCCGACTAGAGTCCATGTCAGAAAATTCCAACCAAAATTGATTGGATGGGCTTAATTAGCAAAATGTGAAAATATTTATGATTCAATTGACAAAAGAACGATTTAGGACTAAATTGGTAAAAATGCAATTGGTTTAAGATTTCTTGGATAATTTTTCCCAATTTAACTATTGGGTGGAAGCGTTTACGGCAACAACTTATTTGATGAATGGCTTCATTCAACTACTCTAGGTAACTGAAGTCCACACTTGGTCTTATTCAAGGACCCTAATTACTCATTACTCCGATGGTTTGGCTCTCGTTATTATCCATATTTACACAACTACGCAATGAATGAAAAATACAAAAGGATATCATGTCTTCATCAATCTACTGGTGTGTTTATAGGTCTCAACATGTTTTTATGAGCATTATTTTCCTTTTGCCTCTTCTTCTCAGGTTACTTTTATGACTAAGGTGGAGCTATTGCAATGGAATTCAACTTTAATTCCATCACATACAAAAGCTTCTAGTGATCATGGACCATACCCCAACCTAGTCAGGAAGTTGGTCAAAATGGTTGTTCACCAATAGATCTTAACCGTGCAAGCGAACGTTCACGTTTGTTTGCTAAAATAGAACTAGACTCAAATGTTTCATCAACCAAATTCTTTGTTTTGTTTATGGTATAATTTTGGTGGGAGTTAAAGATAAAATATAACAATTTAATTTACATGGAAATTGAATAAAAAACAAATCTAACAAATTTCCAAACAATCAACTTGTGGATACTCTGCTTGATGTATTATCTTCATGCTGATTTGTAGAAGATTCTACTCTCCAATCATTCTAAATTTTTTCCTTATGATTTGTTACTTCAAAACTCCCATTTAAACTCGTCAATGAGGAGGGCCACAGACTGAGTTTGGTTAATAAATTGACAAACCTATCTTGAGTAAATGGTTTGGTGAAAATATCAACAACTTGTGATTATTGTCACGTTATGTTATCTCATCGTCATGTCTTGCATCTGATATGCTAGGTCATGTGACATGTGATTATTGACATTGTAACTTAGACCTAATTTTTCATGTAATGCTGTATGGTTGTGTTTGGTTGTCTTGATTTATTGTTATGATATGATTGGATATGATAAAATATGAAATCCATAGATTTTGCAACATTCTATCTACTTTTTGGTGAATTGCAATAATAAAACTGATACTTTCACATCCTATCCATTCCTTTATGGTATGAATGATATATCAATGTAAATGAATCAAAAAATATATAAACGGAGATGGCAAGAAGCTATCCTGATCCATTGCTAATGAAACCACAAATGGACAAATGGAGATAACATCCATCAATAAATCCGTGATTATTGTACAATCGAAATCTTAAACAACAAAGAAACTCATCATAGCATTCCAAACCCACATGTTCAACTATGACATTAAATGTAAACGTATTACAACAACATCGATGAGGTAGATCAGTCAATGAATGCCAAGTTTAGTTAGAGAGAAAATTATTGTTATGTTAAAGTATAATGCTTCGATACTATTTCCTATTTCATTTATTTTAACTTATTTTTATTCTCTTATTTTTATTTCTTTTTATTCTCATCCATCATTTCTTAATAAAATTTTATTAAATAATGAACTATACTAATATGCCCAAAATACTAAAAATATGTAATAAATATAAATACTAAGTATATATTGTACATATATGTACATATTATAGGTTAGAAAGAAATTTAAATGCAAAAATAAAAATAGAAATAGTTAAAAATGAAAATTGTTGTTATTTTCAAATTAAAATTAAAATTCAAAATAAGTTATTTATAATTTAATATTTCAATTTTGCTAATTTAAGTAGTTTGTTAATTGAGAAATATAGGTTTTATACTATGAATAAAAGAGATCCTATTCACCTTTATTTTATCTCTCTCATGTGATATTTTTATTCAGATTATATCCCTTTTATATTCGACTTTATTTTGTTTTGTGCAAGATCAAAATGTAGGATTAATAAATTTATTTGGGCTATATTGATCATTATCATGATTTGTTACTGGATTAGCCATGTCATGCCATCCCACAATCAATGTTGTTTTAAATTTTTAACTATTTTTCATTTTTGTCCCCTCTCGCATGATTAGAGCCTCATATACCTTACTAATTCAAAGCTGAGAGTATCAATTATTGATCGCGGCACTTTAAGTTCATTTTCTCTTCTACAATTTTTTTGCTGGGTATTTATTTATTGTTTTTTGGATCCACGTAATAGCTGACTTAATCTAAAACAATTCTGTGTCCCCATTTATTTATTTACTCAATTCTTTTAAAATTGCGGGCCATTGATTACTAATTAACCTAGCTGACTAATAAGGTTTCTTCGACCTATAATTATCTGTCTTTGTCAACTTGCACAATTTCGTCATGCATGACATTTGTGATGCTGACATATGTCTGGTCTGACCACTCCCATTTCTCGCTCCTCTCTGACTCATTCTTGGGGGATGTATAGATTTCGCAATAATGCAGCTCGAGCGTTTGCTGCTTTTAACTGCAAGAGAGGATCATGGTACGGTTATGCTCTGACTCCACATCATCTGGGTTGACTATGAAGTTTCTTGGGCATACCCTGCTTATCGGGTGAGCTTATCTGATCTGTCACGCATGTGGTTCAGGAATGAAGAGCAAGCTGCTGGTGTTTGGGCTCATAGAATGTCAAGGTCATGAGTGATTTACCGTTCTTATCTTCCGGGATTCGCCAGATCAGAACTTGGTTTTGAAAATCGTTGCTTCTTCTTCTAGTAATTCATTTTTATATGCCACAATATGCTACTGTTCCCCACCTTGTTATTGCATTCACATCAATTTTCCCCTGCCCTCTCGAGATAGCCTTTGTTCGTGCCCTGCTATTATTAAAATTCTGCGTTCAGCCATATGATGCCATTGCCTTAGCCCGTGAAGTCTGTCCTTGCTATTATTAAATGTTATGGCCATTCATTTTTGTAAGCAATATAAATGATTATTTTTATGAAGATGTTTCAAAATTATTTATTTTTTTGCAAATTAAACGGAGCATTAGTAGCAAAATGGCGGAGTTTGTGACTTGGTGAATTATCTAATGAAATCTTATCAGAATTTGGTCATCCCACAAACTTACATGAATTGTTATTTACCCGTTGTTGATACCTAAATTTTGGCGACTCGATTATTTATTTATTGCATAAAAATTAGAAATTAATTTTATCATTGAAAAAAATTAATTAATTACATAGCATATAATTTTAGATGCATTTATTTATTATTGTTGCATTTGCATTGAACTAGTGACGAATGGGTTTGATTTGGTGGTTCTGTGTTTTAAATTAACAAGTAAGACTAGGCCCACAAAGAGAGCAAATTGGCCCAAGCCCGTATCATCAAGGATATATTACGAGCTTATTTTTGCAATAATTGAAATTTGAGAAAAATCTTATTATAATTTTGAATATTTGGTAATATGTGATGAAATTGGTGGAGAATATACATTTTTTGTAAAAGAAATCTAGAAGGGATGAAAAGAAATATTACATTCGGAAAAAAAAAATTGTGGGCGTTAATTTGAAAAAGAAATTGAAGTTCTAATCATTGGCCTATAAAAGAGTTGCTCGCTTACGGAGAAATGGGGGCTTTTTGTCGGTTTCTAGGTTACAAAACATAACACAAAGAAAAGGGAAAAGTTTTCTTTTTGTGTTATTGTTGAGGGAAAAAGGCAAAGTCAGCAGAGGAGGAGAGACAGCAACGTGAAGAAAGAGAGAGAGAAGGGATGTGTGCAGCAGACCAGCAGAGAAAAATAAAAAGAAAAAAGGAAGGAAAAGGGAAAAGCAGGGACTGTGTGCATCTTCTTTGCAGCCGCTCCACCTCAGCCGCTCGTGGTCTCTACTACGCCGGCCACTGCATGGCGTCGCCACTCATCCGCAAGCACCGCGCCACCACCACCGCTCGCCGTCATGCATGCATAACGTCACTTCATTTGTTAGAAACGCATGTGATTGTGTTTGGCTCTTGATGACTGAATAAGTGATCTAGTCTTGGCTTATTAATATTGTTTGATTGGTTGAGAACCAAAGCCCAATGGCTTGCATACATGTTTACTTTCAACTATGCATGTAATTTTTAGATGTATGCATAAGCGTAATGTCATGATCTCGTGGGGACTTTGTATCATACTTATAATCTGTTTTAGGGGCTTCTTTAGCATTGGTTGCCATGAGAGAATACAAATAGTGGCCAACAGCTATGAATCATTTTAAAAATGCATTAAAAAGGGTTCTAAGTGGATCGTTGCATGAATCACAAAAGCCGATTCGGAGGCCAAGTTTGATCAATTAGACTTATTGTCTTAATTTCTTGATTGTTTTTGTTTGCTTTTGTGATTGTGATTGTTTTTGTAAGTTTGTTGTGTTTGTTGTCATGCCTCGAACCTTGAACACACGCACATCCCTCAGTGGTTGATAAAATTTGCAATGTTCTAGAACTCGTTGCTGACCCATTCATTTTAATGCACATGTGAAAGCATATAAACAGTCCCCAGACAACATAAATATGGGATAGAAAAGTAGAATACAAATTACACAAAACACTTTTATAAACAAACTGAGTTTATATACAATACTAGTCTATAAACAAAAGCTTAATTCCAAAAAGAAGAGTCACTAAGCCACTTAGGCACAAGACTCCTCAACCGAGACCTTCGAGACCTCCGGGTGCCAAGTCTACTACTACACCATCAGGGATATCGGTGTCCAAGGGACCAACCATCTCCTCACCCTCAATAGTGGGTGCGTTGAACCCATCCAGGGGACCCTCTCATTCTTCCATGACGAAACTATATTCTAAATCGATGAGGTACAAACTTTGGTAGGTCCTCATCGACCAAGATTGTAAACACAATGAACACATAGAGCCGGGAGTCCCGGGGATAGGGAAGAAGGTGCTCTTCTCGCTAAACCCTCGAGGCTATCCAAAACGTACTAGAGGAACTACCATCTAAGGACTTGAAAAGTTAAGTCCACGATGGGGTGAGACAATGTTTCAGCGAGTTCATGCTCAAACCTTGATTAGGAAGGAAATACGCTTAGAAGTAGTCTAACCACATATCATATAAGACTCCCATTGCCTTAGTTCTTCCTTCACATCAGTACAATTCATATCACGGATGCATATAATATATACACACCCATCAATTGGAACATCTCACTCACATCACAGTCAATCACATGGGTCCCAATTATGAGGCCAAATCGTTATGCCATGTCCCTTTCGTATTACACAATTTTGCCCCATAATCAGACGCGTCTATCTCAATCAATCACACGTTCCCATTGATTATTACCTACACATGCAGTTCTACCCGACGCATATCAGTCTTCTGGCGTAGCCAAGCATCGTCCACCCGATGCACATCGGGCATGGCATTCTTGAAGGAGCTTCAGTTCGGCCTCTACCGTGATCCGTCATCCATTATTAGGGTATCCCATATAAGGGCATCGTCCACCCGACGCACATCGATGATGAGTTTTCATAACCATTACACGATCATTTAATTCCAGCCAAGGACATTGTGCTTTGCACTCACATGCCTCAATTAAGATAATGTGTTTGGCATATTTTATTTATATTAAAAACACTCGGTGAAAATAATTATGTGTGGATACATGGTCATATCAAAGTAGAAAAATTGATATAATTCCTTTTTAAATCTCACTATTTGATATAGTATCTAAAAGCATTTTTGGTGTCAAAACCCGACACCCGGTATTTTCTAATTAAATATCAAAATTTTGAAATTT
The DNA here is from genome assembly GCA_017140475.1 of Eucalyptus fibrosa. NCBI lineage: Eukaryota > Viridiplantae > Streptophyta > Magnoliopsida > Myrtales > Myrtaceae > Eucalyptus > Eucalyptus fibrosa. The sequence goes on from CM029506.1 coordinate 24,461,433, forward strand.
TGAAATAAATAGTCAAAGTTACAATCATCACTCAATTGCACAATCTAACAATCAATTGCATAAACTAAGCACACCACTACAATCAACACGAAAATACGGCCATCGGCTATCCCGTATAATTTTTGAAATTAAATAATTAAATAAATTACAAAATTAATTAAATAAATACAAATTAAATCAATAAATACATACTTAAGCCTAAAACACTAATTTAACCACCTAAACGGGCCTAGAAAAATAATGCACCATACAAATTAAATACTACTATTTAATTAACCCTTAAATAATCTGATCTAACCATCTAACAATCCTAATTAACCAACTAAATCACTAATTAAACTAAACCAACCACCTAAACCATACATAAGCTAATCTAATTACATACTAAGCATAATTAACCCCCTAAGCAAGGTTTAGCAAGTAAACTCATTGAATTAGCGAGCCAGTGAGTTCATGGCGACGACAAGGCGATGACAAGTGACACTCAAGCTTGGAGCAATGCTAAGGGAGGTTCGGACAGACCCGAAAAAGGCTCACGAAGTCTTAGCTTGGGCTGAGACTCAGCTTATGCTCTTGGGCCGAGAGGGACTGGTAGAGCGGCTTGGATGGGCTAGAACGGCCAAGCGGGATGGTTGCGGCTATAGCGGGCGATGGTGGGAGTGACGGTCGATGACTACTAGACAGAGGACTCAACGGCTCAGGACTTTGGGACGACGACTAGGACATGAGCAGGGGCAGGCGTGAGGATGGGAGGTTGGTGGGCGGCAGTGACTGCTTGGAAGGCGAGTGGAGGAGTGGTTGATGGGCTGCTGTTAGCTCTTGGTTGGTTACCTCTTGTTTTCTTGAGCTCACAACACTACAACAATGGAGAAAGGAGAGCAAGAAAGAGGAAGAAGGCTGCAGCTTGAATGGGGGACCCAAATGGCCTCCAAAATCTTCAAAAAATACCCAAATTACTCAAGTGGCTACCCCATCTTGTTTAGCCATATCCATAGTAGCTCTATCCTCTCCAAAGCTTCCCCACCAAGCCTTCCAAGGGGTCCAAAAGGTTGCTGCCCCACATGGCTATGAATTTGTGACATTTTCCCTCCAAATCACTTCAATTCCTCTTCAATTTAATCTCAGTTGGTGCCCAAAAATTCCGGCCATGGCATCCTCATCAAATTCATGATTTTCCTCACCAATGAATCCAACTTGATGGCCAAAAGTGCACTAAAAAACGATCCTCTTAATTTCCCAGTCCAATTTCGCCAAACTTTGAATTTTCGCCAAAAACTCGGGTTTGCATAAAAAAAATCTTTAGAGGATGAGTTGACATTCCTAAAATAAATCATGACATGACATAACTTTTAATTTATGAAATCGGGTTTAATTTCGTGGTTAATTTCAATCGGATGCAGTTTTAGTGTAATCTAATATATCGGGTAGCTTTTATGAATTTTTAGCTCAATTGACCCGTGATCGATTATTTTCGAGTTACATTGTACATTTTTGACTCATTGGCGACTCTCGGTTGTTGTGAAAATCTAGAGAATTCAAATATGGACACATGATACATAAATGACGGAAAAATCAGTCTAGTGTCGTTTGACGGAAATTTTGCAATTTGGTGGAACCACCCACACTTTAATCACATGCTTTTATTGAATCGACCTATCTCCGGCCTCTGATTGATTTTGATGGTGCCGTATTGAATTTTGCAGATTAACACGGTCGAGCAGTCGTTTTTTGGTCGAATTTTCAAGTTTATTGTGTTTAGATTTCTTAATGGCTTCACTAGATATATTAATTATCTCATAAGTGATTAGCTTAGAGAAAAAGACTATAGACGTGTCGATGAAAAACCTAACATATTCAATCGAAAATAAAATCAGAAAATCAGGATGTCACATTTGTAATGATGATTGTTTCTTTCACATTTTTAGTACCTAGTCTTAGTATTAGATTAGGCTTAGAATAGGTCGATGGAGGTTGTAATCCCCAAGACATGAAGACGATGGATAGTCGATGTCCAATCTAACCTTCTTTTGTACTAATTATTCCCCGATATATGTTTCAAGTTGCCTCGTGTTGTATAAATGCCCAACAAGTCGCGAGGTTCTTTCTTTCGACTTACTTTCCTTTTAGGATTGTATTTTAGATCTACCACTTTCTTTAATTGTTTTTGGATGTACTTATTGCACCTTCCTTACATTTCTGTTGATTTTTTTTTTCTTTTAATAGAAATTGAATAACATGAAATTGACCATCCACGTATGATCACCTAGTTAGTTTTTTTCATTGGCATGAAAAAGTAACAAAAAAAAAAAAAAAAAAACATACATGGACACTTTAGGAAATATGACAAACTGTTAAGTACCAAAAAGGGCAGTAATAGAAATTTTTGCATAACCCAAGTCCCCAAATCTTAAAATATTTGGTTGCATTGAGGGACCACTCCTAACCCTTGATTGGGTTTTCTAGCCAGCCCCTAAAAATGATGTTAGTGGCGACTCCTAACTTTCATCTAAGTTGTCGTAAATAACTTGTAAATAATAAATGAATATGTCGTAAGGGGTATGGGTCTTGAAAAGACTCACCATGGTTTAGTATATTTGATATGAAAATCTCCTAACGGATGAAGTGATGCCATCCTTATGGATGAGTATGCTATTGTAAGGGCTACCATGGTAAGAGTACCTTTAAATGTGATTCACATTTATGTTTGGTTTTCTTTCAACCTTAAAATTGTTGATCAAGATGTGTTGTGACGTTGAGGTAGGGTCATGACAACTCCTGCTGTTATGCGAGATGCAAACTTGGGAGAGAGCTCACGACCGTGATTGAGCAAACTCATATGGTTGATCCCAAAGATGAAGTGGGGACATCTTTTGGATACATATCATGAGGGAGCTCCCATGGTCAAGTACCCATAAATCTAACCTTTTCCCACGTCCCCCTCTGAGGGGCCAGAGGTCTGATCGTGCCAACTATGCAGCTTCTTGGACATACCCCGCTTTTCAGACGAGCATATTTGACCTGTCACGGTTTAAGAATGAGGCATATTCCATATGTGTTTGGGCTCATAGAATGTCAAAGTCATGGCTGATTGGCATCCTTATATTCCCTGACTCGCTGAATAAGACTTGGACAATAATTTTGTGCCACTTTCTTTTGGTATTTTATTAGTATTTGGAATTTGGGTTCATAGAATGTCAAAGACATTAATGATTGGCGTTCTTAAATTCCGTAATTCGCAAGATTGGATCTCGATGTTAGATATTTTAGCCTTTCTTCTGGTATACAACTCTATATTCCACAACTTGCCGATGTCTGCACCACGTTATGGGGTTCAAATCAAAATTTCCCCCTACTCTCTCAAGGTAACCTGCGGTTGTGCCTTGCTATTCTTAGTTGCTAAGTTCTACCATCTAATGCCATTGCCTTAGCCTTGAAGTCTCTACATGATTTAGCAGGTCATAGATCAAATCAGTGACTCATGTTTAATTGGTGCTGGGTGAAAATACGGGTGCGAGTTTAACACTCTTGAAATGAATTTGTGGCGTGGAGGGACAGATACACTTAATTGATAAGGGCGTAGAGGCAATGATGTGGAATAGAGCTGCTTCCGTATGCATATAATGTTATTCTTTTGTGATGCAGTTTTATGAATAGATCACACCGATTGAACCATATTGATGCCTGAGTTATTTTATTTCTATATTCACTTTTTCACGAGAAGGCTAATGAACAAAGTTGAACGTTGCTAATTCATTCCAAAAGAGGGATTGCCATAGATATCTTGACCTTGGTTCATTATTTGGGAAAGTATTCCCTATTTGACCAAGGGAAGAGAAGAGACATAAGACGTGAGAGAGAAGCATGCGCCATATACCAGCCTAAACTACTCAGTGGCCTCATGCTATGATTGGAAAAGTGAGAAGACAAGTTTCTAGAGTATGGAAATCAACTTCCTACTTTCGGTTACTTGAAAAGGCAACATACTGTGCCAAATCCGTTGTTTGCGGGCTTATATAAACTTAATTAACTGACATATCTCTTACTTCCCCTGCCGGCCACAAAAAATGAGTTATTTTATCAGTTCAACGTTCCTTGTGCAGCAATGATTAACTGACCCCTGCCGGCCATAAAAAATGAGTTACTTTATCAGTTCAACGTTCGTCATGCAGGAATGATTGACTGACCCCTGCCGGCCGCAAAAAATGAATCTGCTTTATCAGTTCCATGTTCTTCAGGCAGCAAGCTTATGAATGGCGTATTTGATTGCTTCATCTTCATTTGATACCAGTACCGTGGGTCTATACATATTCATAATTATCTTCATTTGATACCAGTACCGTTGGTCTATATATACGTATACGCATATATAGCATTCTAGTTTTTCTTCGGAGTTGACATTTGTGCCTACACTCTCACATATGGCTGAGCTAATTGGAACAGAATCAGATGGTATAGATTCCATTATAAATGAGTTATCAGAACCAGAAAGGAGCCTGAGATCATCATTTCGGCTTCAGGGATCGAGTTTTCAAAGCACTTCGGCTATAAGCACAACAAAAGATGATACCAATGATGAATATGATCTCCAATGGGCTGCCATTGAGAGGTTACCAACTTTTGAGCGGTTGAGGTCGTCACTGTTTGAGTGTGAGATCGATGGAAGGGCAGTTGATGATAAAGGAAAGAAAGTGGTTGATGTTTCCACGCTTGGTGCATTGGAACGTCATTTTTTCGTAGAGAAGCTCATCAGGCATGTAGAGAATGACAACCTTAATTTGTTGCGCAAGATCAGAGACAGAATGGAAAAGTAAGCTACTTCTTCTCCTCTTGATAATGGGAGTTGCATCTATATTCAAAAAGTCGAATGGCTATGGAGTTACCTGGATACATTAAACCTGTGGTGGCATAAAAGATTTGTGCAGACCTAAGCGGCATGAGACCCCAAAAGTTCATTAACAGATGAAAACACTTCTGTTCATAAAATGTGTTCCAATATACATGCTTCCATTTGATCTTGGTAAGAGGCCACACCATGCCTGCCCATGTTGGCCAACTTATTTGAATGAGGTTTTGCTTTCTTCTTGCTTTTTTCTTTCCACGTTTACTTCCTCAAACTCATCCCATGGGTGTTATTTTTCATGTAGTAAGGACATAATTGCTGTCAAACTGTCTTCCACAGGGTTGGTGTCAAATTGCCCTCCATAGAAGTGAGATATCTGAATTTATGTATTGAAGCAGATTGTGAGATAGTTCAAGGAAAGCCCCTGCCTACTCTCTGGAATTCCCTAAAGAGCATGCTTCCGGTAAGTACTTTTTCTTTTTCTACTGTAAGTACCTTTCTTGTGGAGTAGATTGTAGGAATTCTTGCTTTTCCCCATTTTTGAACAGGCGGCTAAATATTAAAGATTGAATTTATTTCATGTGAACTGCTTTCCAACATGTATTTCTATGCCATCGGCAAATATATTTGCAAGTTCTTTAAATCCTGTCATCTTGAATTTGGTTTTTCTTTGTGTACAGATGCATGTTCTTTCTTTTATTTTTTGAGAAAAAAAACTGGCTAAGAAGGAGCTTGTCCCTTCTTGAAGAGATTAAGTGTTGCCGATAATTTCTCACGTTTGTTCAAATATACTAGTGCCAATTAGAGGCTATATTTTGGTACGTGCGGCAAAACCATGTATATCTTTATGTTCTGATTTGCCAACACTGCTTTTTTGTTCCCATGCCCGTTCTTTCATCCTTCTGCTGCTGTAACACTCATCCTGTAATACTTTAGTCTGTCGTAAGACTGAACTACTCCTCACCGTTGTGTTGCAGAAAAATTTCAACAGATGTTTTTGGCATCGTGTCAATTTACCTTAAATGGTTGGTGCTTCCTAACAATTACTAATTCAAGTAAATTTAACATTTTGTCCAGGGTATTCCTGCAATGCCAGGTTCAGAGTCACGTAAGGCCAAAATAAGCATCATTAAGGATGTCAGTGGAATTATAAAGCCTGGAAGGTTTGTTATCCTGTTACAACTCTTCCAATCTCATCATCTCTGGGAAATTGTGCCTCACCCTTCGTCTTTAGGCAGTCTTAGTGTCTTCAACTATTTCATTCACTTCTAGCTGCAATTGTTTGCATCACCTACACTCAAATTAATATCCAGACTTGATGTAGGTTGTAAAAGGCTAATTAGTTAGCTTTTACGACGAACTTTTCCAAACTTGAGCATAACCTCATCACCTACTTCATAGCAAGCGATGAAGTTTGTGAGCATTGGCTGATTCTGTATATTTGAGAGCAGCGCCAAACTTTGGCAATTCGCACCATACTTGCCCACAGTGAAAAGTTTTATAAAGTTTGAGAAGCTTGCTAGCATAACCTACCTTTTAAAGGGAATGGTTATCTGACATATTGCCAGTCTCATTATCCCACTTGCAATTCAAGAAAATTATTGTCCTAACAGTTTTAAGAGAGCAGCACAAGCTTGATGATAGAAGAGTATATAATATACATTGTGCCTTTTCTTGCCACAGCATGACTCTACTGCTTGGACCACCTGGATGTGGGAAAACTTCCTTTCTAAAGGCTCTTTCAGGGATTCTAAGCAAATCACTCAAGGTTTTATGCTCGCTCTATGATTAAGAACTTCTATGTCAAACTGCACTAGGCTTAAAGGCAATACCAACTTACCGCATGTATGGCTTACAAATGACATGTAAACTGAGACAGAATCATACTCAAGGGAACGCATGCTCATCCAAGTTCTTCTTTATATAAACAATCAACATCAGCATCCTAGTCAGACATGGACTCAGCGAGTTTTCATGAAGTCAACACTGAGGCATAATGCTATTCTATTTAATGGAATTGCTTGGAGGGTGCTGAGAAGTGAGAGATAATATTGTGTGCATTTGTCTTCTTTGCATTTTGTAGCTAACTGGAACAGAACTATTCTCTAGTCTATGGTTAATTACACAGAACTTGAAGTTCGAACTAAGCTAATGGAGTACTGTCAAAACATCTGTAAGCTCTTATTAATCTGTCTTTGAGTTTGATATTCTCTCCTTTTCCCTCTCTTATCTGACAGGTCACTGGAGAAATATCATATAATGGCCACAAGCTTGACAAGTTCATCCCCCAAAAAACGTCTGCTTACATAAGCCAATATGATCTGCACATTCCAGAAATGACGGTGAGGGAAACACTGGACTTCTCTGCCCGTTGTCAGGGTGTTGGAAGCCGAGAAGGTGAATATCCTTCAAAGTGGTTTTGGATCTGTCACTTGGAATCTGTGTTAAATGATGGTCCTCTTGGTTTTTCTGGTTGCTAAGATATCATGATGGAGATCAGCAGAAGGGAGAAGGAAGCAGGAATTGTTCCAGATCCTGATACTGATACTTACATGAAGGTACCTTTAGTGACAATCTCCAACTTTTTTCTCTCTACCCATTGTAAGGTACAATTTGAGTCTCCTGCTTTGTTACTGGTAAAAAGCCAATTTGAATCTCAGCATTGAATTATTCCTAGAAGGTGAAGAGTTGTAAATCAAAGTTTGGTTGTTTTTCTGGAAGACAGGTTTGGGACTTTTGTGCTATATCATATAAAAGAGGATATAAACTGATTTTTCTGCATTAAGATGTAAGTTCAACAGTTAAGTGGTGGGTAACAGTGAGTTTCTGCGCTCTTCTAGTCCTTCTCTGCCAAGGAAACAATCTTTAAAAACTGGGATGGCTGGGATGTAACATTAGCATTAGATTATTTCTTAGCTAGGTTACTAGAAGCTCTACTTTGAGTGTGGTGCAATTAGTGTACTTAATAGTCACAGATTCCACTGATACATAAATAACATGTTAAAAAGTCCAACCCAAAAGCTTAAGCTGTTAGCTGGAGGAGACTACATGAATAAAAAAAGTATTTAGGTCTATGCATATTCATGTGGAATTTGACCACGCACATTTACGAAAGAAATAGCACTGGCTTTGATATTATGTTGAGAGAAAAAAAAAATTGAACCGAATGCTTGATTAGGTTAATGTGACTCCAAGAGGCCAAAATTACTGTCACAAAGCTAATTAGAGAACCCGCAGCAAGTAGCAAGAGAGGCAAAAAAAAAAAAAAAAAAGGAAAAGAGAAGGAATAGAGAGGAGGAGAAGAAGGAGCACGTAAAAGAAACAAAGAGGGGCTGTAGATTTCTATGTAATAGAAACCCTATACCCATTGTGTTTATATTAAATATAAATTGTATATGACCATAATACCCTATGTAAGTAAAAAAGAAATAAAACTTTGAATAAAAAATAACTCAATTAAAGTAACTTAACACTCCCTTTCAAGTTGGGCATGGGCTGGAGCATATAGGTCATCCATGCCCAACTTGGAACAACTAGCAACAAAAGCATGATGAAATAATGCTTTGGTGAATATATCAGCAAATTGATCTCTAGAGGCAATGTAAGGAGTAGCAACCAGCTTCCGCTTCGCAACACCATGAACAAAGTGACGTCAACTTCTATATGCTTAGTTTGCTCTTGAAAAACAAGATTCCTAGCAATATAAATAGCTGCTTGATTATTACACATCATATCAATAGGTTCATTAATTAAAAAAATCCAAGCTCCTAGAGAAGAGATTTCAACCACAACAATTTGGTTACAGTATGTGCCATAGCACGATATTCAGGCTCTGCATTAGACCTGGCAATGATAGTCTATTTCCTGCTTCTCCAAGTAGCCAAATTACCGCCAATAAAGATGCCATACCTAGTCGTAGACCGTCGATCATACATTGACCAAGTCCAATCAACATTAGAATAGCCAACTAGAGTGGAAGAACCATTAAGTTTATAAATTAATCCCTTACCAGGAGAGCTTTTAAGATATCGAAGAATGCGACAAACAACATCCCAATGAACCTTCTTAGGTGACTCCATAAACTGACTCACCACACCAACATCAAAAGAAATATTGGGACATGTAACAAGTAAGATAAATTAGTTTCCCAACTAGACGTCGATATTGATGCTTGTTTTCAATTTCATTTCCATCATCAACTCCAAACTTTTGATTTGGATCCATAGGAGTATCAACTAGCTTGGAAGCTATTGTACTAGTTTCAGAAAAAAGATCAAGACTATACTTTTGTTGAGACAAATTAACACCTTTTTAACTTCATAAAACGTCAATACCTAGAAAATACCTAAGAGTTCAAGTCTTTAATATGAAATTGTTGTTGAAGAAAGGACTTAGCCTTAGAAATGCCAGTCACATCACTACTAGAGACAGTTATATCATCCACATATACCTCAAGAATGACCACCCCCAATTCCTTCTTGTGAACAAAAACAAAATGATCATAATAACATTGGTGGAAACCACATTTGGAAATCATTGAATTATATTTTTCAAATCATGCTCTTGGAGACTGTTTCAACCCATAAATAGCCTTATGTACCTGACATACTTTACTATGATTCTCCCCTTGAGCAACATACCTAGGAGGTTGCTCCATATACTTCTTCAGACAAATCACCATAACGAAAAGCATTCTTGACATCCAAATGGTATAATGGCCAATCAAAACTCATAGCAAGAGAAATAATAACATGAACAGAATTGAGACATGCCACAGGGAAAAATGTCTCAAAATAATCCACTCCATAAGTTTGAGTAAAACCTTTAGCAACTAGCCAAGCTTTAAGACGCTCAATTGAGCCATATGGATTGTAATTGATAGTGTACACCCAACGACACTTCACCACATCTTTCCCAAGAGGAAGATCAACCGATGACCACATTTGCCGAGACACCAGAGCTTTCATTTCCACATCCATAGTTTTCTTCCACTCAAGGCAAGACAAAGACTCGGTGGTAGAAGTAGGAATTGTGTGAGTTTGTAATAATAGAGCAAAGTCATGTAATGGAGAAGGAAGATGTGAGAGACACACATAACGCTCAATAGGGTAAGCCTAAGAGGATTTTTGTGTGCAAGACCAAGTACCTTTGCGAAGGGCAATTGGAAGATTGTCCGGACGAGGAGACAAGGAGGAAGATTGAATGGAGGGCATGAAAGAGCTGGAGATTGGTGGTGCCGTAGACTACTTTCACCGTTGATACACCCACAAGGGAGGAGGTACTGGAGAAGGACTAACAGAATCTAGGGGAATAAGTTGTGGGATAGGAGGATCAGTTACAATGTCAATTGAAAACTCTTTACCCTTAGTAGAATAGTATGGTGTGCCCTCGAAAAAAGTAACATCAGCAGCAACATATTGGGTACAAGTTGTAGGATCATAACACCGATATCCCTTATGTGTACGTGAATACCTGAGAAAAATACATTTAGTGGCACGAGGAGATAGTTTATTAGAATGAGGACGTAGGTTATGAATAAAACAAACACACCCAAAGACATGTGGGGTAAGAGGGAATAATGGCTTGTCAGGAAATACAACATTGATTGGTGACTGATGATTGAGTACAGTGGAAGGCATACAATTTATGAGACAACATGCGGTAAGGACATCATCACTCTAAAATGATTTTGGCACATGCATATGAAATAAGAGTGAATGAGCAACTTCTAAAAGGTGACAATACTTTCTCTCGGCCACACCATTCTATTGAGGGGTATAAGTACAACTTGTTTGATGTATAATGCCAAGATTAGAACAAAACAAAGAAATTGATTTCTATGTATATTCTAGAGCATTATCTGCTCACAAAAACATGTACTTAAAACCATGTAAAAATTCAGAATGGTCATGAAGCATATAGAGCATTGTTAAACGAGAATAATCATCCATAAAAGGAACAAAGTACTTAAAACCATTTCTACTAGAGCATTATCTCGTTTAAACTGATTAGTAACCTCACGATGAAATAATTGAAAAACATGTAAAAATTTAGAACGGTCATGAAGCATATAGAGCCATGTTAAATGAGAATAATCATCCATAAAAGGAACAAAGTACTTAAAACCATTTCTACTAGCAATACAAGAAGGTCCCTAGATGTCCAAATGAACAAGTTCAAGTAAAGTAGATGCACGATAATCATTATGACTAGGAAAAGAACTACGATGATATTTCCCAAGTTCACAAGCCTCACACTCAAGAGTAGAAATTGATTTACACTTGGGAATTATCTGTTGTAACTTAAATAAAGGTAAATGCCCTAAACGAGAATGTCATAATAGGGGGTTAATAGAACTAGCAGCTAGACCATTAGTGTCAACAGTGGAGACACCATTTAGATAGTAGAGTCCACCGTGTTCATGCCCTTCACCACTCATCTTCTTTGTCTAAAGGTCCTAAAAGACGCAATAAGATGGGTAAAATATAACTAAACAACTAAGACCTTTAGTTAACTGATTAACATATAACAAATTTAATGGAAGTTGGGGAACATGTAAAATGGATGACAGAGATAAAAGGAAGGTGTAAGTGAAACAGTCCCTAATCCAACCACTTGAGTCGAGGAACCATTGGCTAAAATAACTTCTAATGAAGGACTAGAGTTATGGTGGGACGAAAATAGTTCTTGCTTACCCGTCATATGACTAGAAGCTCCTGAGTCAATGACCCAAGAGGTGCTAGGAGACAAAGATTTAAGTTTCTTCACACATACCCTTCAAAGCATTATAATACTCTCCAAGAGACTTGTCTCCCTATTTAAAATTAAAAATCTTTTCATATAGTTCATAAACTCTAGACATATTTTTTTTCTTGTGAATAACTCTCCATAAGATCATCTCACACTCCCTTAGCAGTTGTGTGGAACATGACTTTAACAGTGATGGATGGTTCCATGCTATTCCATAACCACACCAAAAGTGTATCATTCTCTCTCATCCAATCACTATAGTCTTTAGAATTTTCAGCTGGAGGGTTTGTAGTAAGATAATGGAGTTTCCCTTTGGCATTAATATAAACCTTCACAGGTTGGGCCCATAATAAGTAATTGGAGGATCCATTTAATTTAATTGTGGTAATTTGAACATTGACACTATTTGTAGAAGCCTTAGTATTACTCATGATGATAATCTCAATATGAATATATCTACCACTAATCCGAAAGGCTGAAACTTTAGTACAAGAAACAAACAACAGCACTAATGTATAATCATATGTAATTGGCTCAATCAATTAACCAAAGGGATGTTGAAACCTCATAAATATAGACTGCTGTATAGAAAAAAATATCTGACCATAAATCTCAATCAAAATAATTATATGTTTGACGGAAACCTAGCAAGATCAATCAACCATAATCAATGAAGTACTTTGATTCTTGAATCCGCTGATCCGTAAGTGCTGTAATCCATGTTCACAAACCGAACCTGATGAATCTGATATCGTCTAATCTTATATGTATCGAGACTTGAAAAGAAAATAGATAAAAATGTCAGCTTTAGGTGTCTGCACATCAAAGAAGAAGTAGGGTTACTAGGGGACTCTCAATAGGATCAAGTAATCGGGTAGTTAGATTTGCTCTAATACCATGTCACAAAGTTGATTACTGAACCCGCATCAAGTAGTGAGAGAGAAAAAAAGAAAAATAAAAGGAAGAGAGAAGGAATAGACAGGAGGAGAAGAAGAAGGAGAACGTAAAAGAAACAAAGAAGGGTTGTAGATTTTTATGTAACAGAAACCCTACACCCATTGTATTTATATTAAATATAAATTGTATATGACCATAATACTCTTATGTAAGTAAGACAGAAATAAAACTCTGAAAATAAAAATAACTCAATTAAAGTAACTTAACAATTACAATATCACCATTATTGTTTCCATACATAAAATAATAAAGGAAATGGACAAATATGCTCCCATCGGCCAAATACTCTCCACTCGGTAAGACCATGGCATTGGCTTAAGGGACGGAATAGTGTGCGTAGCATAGGCGAAAAACACAGGTTTGAGTCCCCACACAACTTGTTCAAACGAACCCATGTTGGGGCCACCCACCCAGTCTTGGGCATGTGTCTCACTTGATCTATTGGATTGATGGGGGTACTTGATGTGTCCAACCAATCCAATGTGAGCTCGTTATGATAAAAGGAAATATTGGCCACTTCTATAACTTTTGTCGACAATAATCATGTCTCGTTTACCAGGCAATTGCTCTCAAAGGACTTAAAAGAACTCTTCAGACGGACTACATTTTAAAAGTAAGCTCTTTTGACTGAGTCGACAGTTAATTAATTTGCTGTAAATCAAATATTTAAGCAGAAACTTCCGTCTTTATTTCTTCAACTTCTTTGCAGATCCTAGGGCTGGATATCTGTGCAGACACGTTGGTTGGAAATCCCATGAGAAGAGGAATCTCAGGTGGTCAAAAGAAAAGATTGACTACAGGTAGTAGAAACACAGAATGCAGCAAATCTCATTGAGAATAAAATTCTATGTGATTGAAGTGAAACAATGTTTTACTATCATTTCCAAGCTTGGCTACTTAAATTTCCAAAATCTTACCTGAGAAGTCAACTTTCTGGTAAAAATTGTACAGCGGAGATGATTGTTGGCCCAAATAAAGCTCTATTCATGGACGAGATCATGAACGGCTTGGACAGTTCAACGGCCTTTCAGATTGTTTCTTGTCTTCAGCAGCTAGCACATTTGACAGATGCCACTATACTGGTTTCGCTTCTTCAGCCTGCCCCAGAAACATTTGATCTCTTTGATGACCTTATTCTGATGGCTGAAGGGAAAATCGTGTACCAAGGCCCTCGTGACCAAGCTCTCAAGTTTTTTGAGGACTGTGGATTCAGGTGTCCTGAAAGAAAAGGGGTTGCCGATTTCCTCCAAGAGGTAGCAAACACTCAGCAGATTGTGCACTGCAAGTTAGCTACCTTGGTCGACCATTTATTACGTTGCCCGCTGATATGCAGGTTATATCAAGAAAAGACCAAGCACAATATTGGCAGCGTCCTGAGCTACCGTATAGCTATATGTCAGTCAATATGTTCTGTAAAAAGTTCAAGGAATCTTATTGTGGGATGAAGCTAGATCAGGAGCTTTCAGACACATTTGATAGGTCCAAAATCCACAAAAATGCTCTTTCTTTCAATGTATACTCTCTGTCCAGATTGGAACTTCTGAGAGCATGCATGGCGAGGGAACTTCTTCTCATGAGGAGAAATTCTTTCATCTATGTTTTCAAATCAGTACAGGTCAAACTAAACTCTCATACATCTCTAGCAGCTTTTATGATGTATATCACTTTCAACGTTCATGCCTATTATAATCTAATTTTTAATCTATCTCCCTGATTCTAATTTCAAAAAGGACCTTGGAAGTTGATTATTGCCATTGCATCATACAGCTCATTTTCATTGCATTTATCACGATGACTGTATTCTTGCGGACTCGGATGGGAATAGATGTTTTTCATGCCAACTACTATATGGGCTCTCTGTATTATGCGCTAGTCATACTCCTCGTTGATGGACTTCCGGAATTAGCAATGACCGTTTCAAGGCTAGAAGCCTTCTATAAACAAAAGGAGCTGTACTTTTACCCTGCTTGGGCTTATGCAATTCCAGCATCTATACTGAAACTTCCTCTTTCACTGCTGGAATCTGTGGTTTGGACATCTCTCACATATTATGTGATTGGATACAGTCCTGAAGTAGGGAGGTAAGTCTTAACGTGAGAGTTCTTCAGTTTAGGACCTTTCATTACCTCACCTCCATAACCTTCTTTTACATTTCAATATCATCTGTAAGTTTTACTACCATTTTACAAGTAAGCCAGTGCTTCTATTGTTTTCTGCTTATTTATGCAGGTTCTTCCGCCAACTATTACTTCTTTTCTCTGTGCACTTGTCCTCAGTATCCTTGTTCCGTTTTCTTGCCTCAATCTTTCAAACTATGGTTGCCACCAACTTAGCTGGTAGTGTTGCATTACTGATTTTGATGCTATTTGGTGGTTTCATCATCCCAGAACGTAAGGATGGTAGAATTTCTATTTGGTTTGATCTTGGATGAATTAAGTGTGGCTTAATATTTCACTTTGTCGCTGCAGCCTCTATGCCTGCTTGGTTGAAGTGGGGTTTCTGGGTCTCTCCAATAACATATGGAGAAATTGGACTTTCTGTCAATGAATTTGATGCTCCACGATGGCAAAAGGTGAGGGCCTTGTAGAAGTGAGAACAAGTATTTGGCTCCTGTAGTTCCTTAAGTTGCAGAAGTGCTTAAGCACTTTTATCTAGGAAAGTATTTTGACATGCTAGCACTCTTGGTTAGCTAAACTGGCTTGGCTATTCAATGTTCTTTTGTTTGTGGTGCTCTGAGTATGTGGGCAAGACACAAGTCCATCTGTTTATAAATCTGAGGGCTTCACTTAACAAAAGATGTTGGCAATCTTTACGTCCTATGGTCTCATTCTTGTAATTTCCCTGTGCTACCTTCTTGCCTAAGATCAGTGCATCTCTTGATGTTATAGCTTCCAGTTACTTGACTTTGATACAACACAATTACTGGATTAATGATAATATCCACGAGACAAGTATTTGGGTACTCGTATTCTTTCAGAAAAAAAAAAAAAAAAATCCTCAAAAGTGGGTACAATTTTGTAATCCATAGGAAAAACTAACTTCCTCTGCATTTCTCCATGCATTTTAACTTTTTTTTGCTTAAATGAATCATTGATTTAACTAACTTTCTCTTCATCTTTTTATGCAAGTGGATAAGTTCTTACTGTTAAACCTACATTCACAGATATTGTCATCAAACACTACAGTAGGGAGTGCAACCCTTGAAAGCCGAGGACTAAACTTTGATGGGTATTTCTTTTGGGTATCAATCGGTGCCTTATTGGGATTTACTTTAGTGTTCAACATCGGTTTCACTTTGGCCTTAAGTTTCTTGAAGCGTAAGTTTGTCATTACTGCATCTGGACCTCGCTTTTGCAGCAATAGTGCCAAGGGTGTTCATGAATCACTTTAAAACTTACAGCTCCAGGATCATCACGTGCTATCATTTCACGTGAGAAGTACTTGCATAGTCGTGAAACTGAAGATTCTCATGACAGCATAAAGCATGAAGAGACAAAGAAAGTTGCTGCTGAACCTATGCAAACAAAAAATGGTCGAGTCCGAAATTCTTCCTCGCCCAATTATAGTCACGCAATTATTATTTTTGATGTTCCTTTAAAATTATTAAACCAGCTTCTTTATTTCAAACAGGCAGGATGGTGTTACCTTTCACACCGTTGACACTCGTTTTTAACAATCTGCAGTACCACATAGACACCTCTGTGGTAACCTGGAACTCCTCTTTCCTCCTGAAGTTGCAAGATTGAACCTTTCAGATCCAATAAATGATGATGTCTCTTCTCACTACATTCTCCCTTTTCGAGTTTCTCAGGAAATGAGAGAACGAGGATTTGCACAGAAAAGACTGCAACTTCTCTCTGATATCATAGGCGCATTCAGACCTGGTATTCTTACCGCGTTGATGGGTGTGAGCGGAGCTGGGAAAACTACTCTTATGGATGTCCTTTGTGGGAGAAAAACTACCGGCTATATTGAAGGAGAAATAAAAGTTGGTGGTTATCCCAAGGTTCAAGAAACATTTGCAAGAATCTCCGGTTACTGTGAGCAAACAGACATACATACCGCACAAATCACAGTGGAAGAATCTGTCATATTTTCCGCATGGCTTCGTTTGGATCCTCAGATTGACTCAAAACGTAAAATGGTAAGATTACGGTCCTGGCTTCTGATAATTTGCTTTGTTGAGCTACCATCAGGACAATCATGAATTGCCTGTGTAGGAATTTGTTAATGAAGTCTTGGAGACAATCGAGCTTGATGGAATAAAAGATTCTTTAGTGGGCATACCTGGCATTAGTGGTCTATCCACAGAGCAACGAAAACGACTCACAATCTCTGTAGAGCTCGTTGCAAATCCTTCCATAATCTTTATGGATGAGCCTACAACAGGACTTGATGCTAGAGCTGCTGCGATTGTCATGCGAGCAGTGAAGAACATAGTTGATACAGGAAGAACAATAGTTTGCACCATCCACCAACCCAGCATTGACATATTTGAGGCTTTTGATGAGGTAAAGCGTGTTAATCTATATATGTATACACACGCACTATGTCCATCAGTTGGCTTTCTTCCAGCATGCTAGAACGATTAGATGAATAGGTTTCATATGGATCACAAGTGAAGATAACAGTATCGAATCACTAGAGCAGAATCTTATTTTAATTTCATTAAATAATGGTAGCTCCTAAATCACTATGAGCAGAATCGTATTTTTTCATTCCATTTTGATTGAAGAAACTCTTAAAAAAAGCCACATCTTAGCCGGTAATTTCTTTTGTAAAATATTTTAGTACTTCTGGTTAGATATTGGAAGGCCTAATCTCTCTCTCTCTCTCTCTCTCTCTCTCTCTCTCTCTCTCTCTCTGAGCAGTTGGTTTTATTAAAAACTGGTGGACGGCTGATTTACTCAGGACCCTTGGGACATAACTCAAGCAAAATTATAAAATACTTCGAGGTCAGTTTGATGCCCTAACACAAAGATTTGAGAATTGCTTCCATTTCTTGTAATTTGACTACATAATTCTTATCAAAACAACTGCTAATAATTAATAGCTCCAATAAACAACTTCTGTTGGACAGAGTATTCCGGGGGTGCCAAAGATTAAGAGCAACTACAATCCAGCTACATGGATGCTAGAAGTGACTTCTACCTCAGCTGAAGCTGAACTTGGGATTGATTTTGCTCTAATATACAGAGAATCGACATTATATGAGTAAGTTCATCCTCTACTACTATTGAGTGCCCAATAACAGTGTGCATGCTTGATAATTGTCTGAGATGGTACATGATATCCTGCCATTTTCTATCATAGTCAACATACGGCAATGGTTTCTTTGGTTGTTTCCTTCAGGCTGTATAAGCTCCTGGAGTCTTAAGATTTTAGACTAAGGGAGCTGATATGCCATATCATGTGTGAGAAGCTTAAGTCGTTAGGTGAAGACGTGGTTAGTCTAGTCTTTTTTGTCTAGTAGTAAGTGTGGAAATTTAATTGGTGAGGCAAATGGGGCATGGAAAGATTCAAACTCAATAGCTCCAGCTGTGATTCTAGGTAAGATTTTGTAGAACAACTGCTAACTGTTCTAAAAGCTTTAGCTGTTTGATGAAGGCATGGTTATTATTTGAATATTCTAACACCATATACATGATAACCCACAGCTTTGTCTGCTGTATCTTGACCTTGCCTTCCAGTGTCTCTAGTTGTCTTCAGACTTAACCGGTGTTCCTGCTCCGATTTCCTCAGTTAACAGATGTGAAGTTTGATCGATCCATTGAAAAAATCCATTTTGATCAACCTTTTGTTGTTTTTGCTTCCAGGACCAACAAAGAACTTGTAAACAAGTGGAGCACTCCACCTCCCGGTAGTAGT
Organism: Eucalyptus fibrosa; assembly: GCA_017140475.1. Lineage (NCBI taxonomy): Eukaryota > Viridiplantae > Streptophyta > Magnoliopsida > Myrtales > Myrtaceae > Eucalyptus > Eucalyptus fibrosa. Next base: position 24,479,848 of record CM029506.1, read on the forward strand.
GACTTGCACTTCGCCTCCCAATTCTCGGAGAACAGGTGGGGCCAATTCAAGTCATGTCTTTGGAAGCAGTGCTTGTCCTATTGGAGAAGTCCTCCTTACAACTTGATGCGTATCCTTTACACAATTGCCGCGTCTTTTCTGTTTGGGGTACTGTTCTGGAAGCAAGGGAAGAAATTGTGAGTAACTATCCCTCTCGGTTAATTTGAGACTTGAGTCTGCTGGAGTTTTGGAGCACAAGCTTATTGAACTGATCTAAGGTCTCCATCTGGCTAACTGAACTAACACTTCTCTTATCTTTTTAGCATCTAATCTTCAACAAGGAAGAAGTAAAAGCAAAGTGCATACCTTCTAGGGTGGCAATTGTTTGGCTGGGTTTTTCATTTATAAAAAGTTGCATCAATTGGCACAATTGACTAGCATATATTCAGTCATATAAAGTCATTTATTTTCTTATTTTTTTATTTTATGATCTGGCATGGTTAAGAGGCTGGAATATCTCCTGACGCCATATCCTCTTGTTGATAGAAACAACCAGCAGAACTTATTCAATGCAATTGGTTCGATGTATATAGCCATTATCTTCTTGGGCATAAACAATTGCTCATCAGTACTACAGTATATTGCTATGGAGCGGACCGTCATGTATCGTGAGAGATTTGCAGGGATGTACTCTTCATGGGCTTTTTCACTAGCACAGGTATAGAAATCTTGGAAGCTGATTGAGTTGGTTAATGTAGTAGTTAGTTAGGATTCAACCTTCTTAACAGATGCACAAATATAGTTCAATTGAATATTCCAAATTCTCAACATGTTATAAGACATATAAAAAGAAGTAAAACAATTTAATCAGATTGTAGTGCTATGCTGATTTCACAGGTTGTTGTTGAGATACCATATGTACTAGCTCAAGCAATTATATTTGTGATCATCACCTATCCAATGATTGGTTATTTTGGGTCAGCATACAAGATTTTCTGGTATTTCTATGTCATGTTCTGCTCATTGCTGTCATATAATTACCTCGGAATGCTGCTCGTGTCCCTGACACCAAATTTCACGGTGGCTGCAATTCTACAATCTGCCTTCTATGCAAATTTCAATATTTTTGCTGGGTTTTTTATCCCAAAACTGGTAAGCCATCTGTGTCATTGACCATAGTTTTATCTAATTTTTTTTTTGTTCTTAGCTCTTTGCACAAACATTTTGTCCCTTTTTCTTTTCTTTGTAAATTTGGAGTTCCAGATTATGAAGTTCATGAATCTTACAAGATATAGATATCTTATGCATGTATCAGCAACTTCTAATTAAAACTATTCCCTACATCTCAAAATTTAGTGCTTGGGGAATTAATAGTGTTCTACTATCACTGTGGCAGAGAATTCCAAAATGGTGGATCTGGTTATACTATGCGTGTCCAACATCATGGGCACTTAACGGTATGCTAACTTCGCAGTATGGAGATATTGATAAGAACATATCGGCATTTGGAGAAACTAAAACCGTGGTGGCCTTCTTGAAGGATTATTTCGGATTTCACCATGATCAATTGTACGTTGTGGCGATTGTCCTTGTCACCTTTCCTGTTGTTCTAGCAACTCTTTTCGCATACTGTATAGGGCACTTGAACTTCCAGAGAAGGTGACATCATAATTCTCTGTTAGTATCAGAGTGCAAAATCTAGTTGTATAATCCTCAAAACTAGCCAAATAAAGTGAATAGGTTTTTGTGACATTCGAGTGGCTGCATTGAAACTGTTAGCATTGTGGATTTAGAAGTGTGCTAGTTCCAGTACGGCCAATTTGTATAAGTTTTGAGGAGGATTCAGTGCTAGACAATATGGATTATAATCTCATGTGAAATCTCTCCAAGATCCTGGAACTCTCTCTCGTCGTCAATTTGTGACAGATGAAGGAGAGTGGGAGCGCATCTCTCAGCTTCAGCCACTTTAATGTTACACAATACAAACACTCCTCCAATTCTGAGAGCTTAGAGAAACCAAAGTATGGTGCCCTTGAATATTGCTTTGGTGCTAAACACCCACGTCTTATAAAAAAAAGTCTGGATCTATAATGATAATGTACACACAAAGTGAAACTAACTAATGCAGCTATGTGTCCAAGCATGACAAGAGAATATCTAGTAAAGAAAAGGTGGTGAACTCTGAAGATAAAGCTTAGAGCACAATGATCAGCAGAAACTGGTTGTTTCTGATGCAATTAAGAGAGACATCCAAGTGGAACAGGCCAAAAATGGGATGTGAAACAACATTCTTGAAATTCTCTTGCAACACCACATCCACAGATATTGACACACAGGTTATCAGGTTTGAAGCAGTAGAATCTGCGAAGGGATGATAATGAACATAGAAAGAAAACTAAAAAAAAGGCGTGTCATTGTCATCTCCATAAAACACAAGACCCTTTGCCATTAGATGTTTAATCAGAGTAAGCACTGCCTGTCAGGCAATTGTGTCAATCTCTCATTTCTCTCATTCTGCTATACTTGTCAAGCAATTTGAAGTGTTCATGGTCTGTAAATCACATACGTCATGGAGAATTGACTTAAAGCTAATTTTGCTGCAAACGCACAAGCCTCTTAACATTTCCATTTTCTCTCTGTCCTGTTTCTTTTGGTGGCTGCTGCACTACACTTCATTATACAGGCACATGTTTTCTAATTACTGTATCACTACCAATTTCTTGACGAAACATAGAATCTTTGTGACTCATTTGTTTCCTCCTCAGCTTTTTTAAGGATGTTGGAAATTGTCTCTCTAATGCCTCCAGTTTTTCCTCCTCTGCCTTTAAATCTGCATTCATTGACACTATTTCTTCCCTTAAATGTTCAGTTTCTTCAAGTAGTTTTGTAACAGAGGGGTCCTCTCCATCAGCTCCCGTTCGCCTGAGGAGAAGAGATGGCCAGATTCTTTTAGTAATTTTCCAGAATTTTCTGACGTACGGAATTAACTTCATAGATAGTTTGACGTGCTTACGCTTTTTTGACCTTTGTGTTGAAGATGACATCTACTATGTTTGCTACATTGGTTATGATCATTGATGCATTGAAAAAATTCATTTTCTTAAAACTCACATTACCCTTGAATCCGTCAGCTTCTCTCTTTATTACTCATTCACCCAAACTTTTTGTTTAAAGCTCAACCGAGGTTGTCTTAGAAAGAAAGTAGCTATATGATGGTGGTTTACAGGAGATGCAGCACATTTGAAAGTACTAAAACTTGTTAGAAAGTACAATTGAGTTCTAAATTTTCAAAAATTGCAATTAAGTCCTAAAACTTATCATTAAAGTATAATTGAATCCTAAAATTTTCAAAATGTGTAATCAACAAAATGACTTGACTAGACCAATTCGACAAAATTTAAGACTTGATTGTATTTTTAAACATTTCATGATTCAATTATACTTTTGTGACAAATTTTATGACTTACAATGCACTTATCCATTCGTGTTTGTCCTAGGAAGAATTCTACTTGTACTTTCAATCTTTTCAAATTGTCTTTACACTTTTTATTTGGTCTAATCAAGTCACACTATTACAAATATTTCCAATCAAGTCTCTTCGACATCAAAGTCAGCTAAATCTAGCTGACGTTGCCATCGATCCATGTCGTATTGTGAGGAGGATAAAATTTTTACCAATGTAGACATCCACGTGGGCATCAACATTAGTTAAATTTATTTACATCATACGTTGATGTCATTTTCATTGGCTAAATTTGTCCTCTCACGTCCATGTGAGCATATGCATATTTTATCCACATCCTAATTTGGTGTCGTCCAATAAATAAGCCAAATAAATTTGATAAGATTTGTTGTTGGAGAGACTTGATTATATAATTTGTGAAAGAAGTAGGACTTGATAGACAAATTAAAAGTACAGAAACATGATTAAAAGAAAAAAAAATGTGAAAGTACAATGACAAAAGATCATACTATTTACTTTATCATATGCAAATCAAATTCAGAATGAGAAATTGGAATATTGTGAAATATTCCAATATAACAATTGAACCTAGATAGCACAAGTAATTCTAACTTTGATGACATATAATTAAAATTTAACATTTCTTTTTCCAAAATAAAGGTAATGAAAAATATTTATATTTGTTCACGGCATCGCGCGATCCTTATTCTACTTAAAGTATAATGTAACATTTGCAATGAGAAAATTATCAAAATTGTCTTAAACCTATTATAATTTTTTCAATTCAGTTCTAAATCTGTTTTTTCTTTTTTTGACCAATTCAGTCCTAAAATTTTTGTAATTATGAAAATTCAATCCATGTAACTATTTTTGGCCGGCCGGTATTAATGTGGATAATTTTTAATAATATTTTATCTTTTTGAATTTTTTTATTAATTTTTCTCTTCTATTTTTCCCCCTTCTTCATCCTCCTTCCTCCTTTCTCTGGTTGGTCATTACCGACTAGAGACTAGCGAGGTGGCCCTCGCCATGGTTGAGTGAGGCCTCACTAGATTTGGAGGGGTTGTGACCTGCCCATGGCTAGTGAGGCTCAGCCAAAGGCCACGCCCTTCAACCTTGTGGTCTCAAGTGAGGTCAAGCATCACCCATGGCCAGTGAGGGCGAGCCTCGCCTAGCCACTAGCAACTCTTGCTAGAGGCCGCATGTCACGCCCTGAACCTCGAGCGCACACACATCCCTTGGTGGTTGACTAAATTACGATGTTCCCAGGACGCATCGCCGACCCAAACGATTATGTACATGCGGAATTGAATTAAACAATCTCTAGACAATAATCAACATGAGATAAAAAAGCAGGATAGTCAATTCACAAAAACCACACTTTATAAACACATCGAGTTTATATATAGGAGGTCTAAAGTCAAAAAGAAGCTACCGGGCTAACCCTACCCCGGACCCTATCTACTTGGGATTCGAGTCTATCATGACAGTGTTAGGGATGTTGAGGTCTAGAGAACCAACTTCCTCTACTATATACTCTTCACCCTCAGGCAATTGATTCACCTCGATATTAGCTATAATATTGGTATCCACAATAGGGTCAAGCTCCTCCACATACTCGTCATTGACAGCAGGTCTGTCGAAGCCATCCAAGGGTCCCTCCCGAAGTCATCCAAGGGTCCCTCCCGAAGTTTGTTGGGCCCGTGGTGGAACCATGCTTTGAATCGATGAGGGACCAACTGAGGTAGGCCCTCATTGATCCAAATAGTAGTAACCACAAGCTTATGGGTCCAGTTAGGGTTCTCGTGGTAGTGTGCTGTTCCTCGACTTCTCATGGCCATCCAAAACGAATGGGTTGAACCTCCATCTAAGGACTTGTAAAAATTTCGAACCATGACGGGGTGAGACAATATCTCAGCGAATCTACACCCTAAACCCCGATTAGGAAAGTAATATACCTAGAGGCAGCTTAAGCACACATCATAGAGGACTTACCTTGCTTCTGCACCTCCATATACATTAGCACATCTCATATACATATGCATATTGTAATTGCACCCAATAATTGGAACACTTCACTTTAATAAATCAATCAATCACAGGGGTTTTGATTATAAGACCAAATCATTATGACACGTCCCATTCCATGCCACACAATTTCATCCTATAATCAGGCGCGGTTATATCAATCACCCAAGTGTGTTCCAATTAGTTATGACCTAACGGCCATGGTCGACCAACAGTCAGCAGTCATCTGATATAACCAGGCGTTATCTCGCCCCATCGAGCACGGCAACGTCTACATCTAGACGGTATTCCCGAAAGAGCATTGGCTCAGCCTTCATTGTGACCGGCATCCGTTGACACAGAGCATTGGCTCAGCCTTCATCGTCCGGTGTAAATGCTCGTGACGGGTTCTCTTAGCAATCAAATGCTCATCCATTCTCGCGACCAATTTTCGGGTGTGAACCATCTAAGATTTGGCTAATGGATTGTTAAGCCTAGACTTAACTCGAGCTCTCCCAAGCTCATACTAATTTGCGACTTAAGTTCAAATTTCTTAACGTGCAAATGAATTTTATCTAGGAGTCACCACTAATCAATTTATGGTAGATCGATTAGACATCTAAGTAAAATAATGGGAGGATTATTTTACTCCTACGAACCAAAGACTTTGGGTACAGGGACTTGGTTATACTAGACTTCTCTAATACCATTTCGATAACATTTCTTTTATTTTTAAAAATGTTTTTTTTTTTTTTTTGCAGGCAGTTTGGATTAATTATTTCCTTAACATGTGAGGTGATCATATGAGTACGCAAACCACCAATTTAACACCCAATAAAACAATGAATAAATTACGGGACTTACCTTATACCAATGAAAGCATCTGTGTCGTTAAATCAGAATTCACATAACCCTAGATATGATTTCTAATTAACACGCAATTTATTCTTTTCGTTTTTACTTAATTAATAAGAATCATGCTTTATACAATGTAATATAACTAAATGACCTAATTCTAATGATAGGCAATTTCTAATTAAATGGATCTAACAACAATCACTAAATGACATGCATTTCATGAATCTAATTCTATATAACATGCACATAATTTTTTTTTTTTGTGTTTTCTTAATAAACGTGCAATCTATCCTAGAGAATGTAATTAATTTATCCTAAGACATTTTTTGTATTTTTTTTATGAAATTCGAAATTAGAAAAAATGTGAAAATTATCTAGCTAAATTAAGATTCTATCTATCTTATATTAAGGATTAGGTCAGGCTAAACCCTAATTAAAACCAAGATATTATCTTAACTTAGCAATCTCTAACCTAAGATGTAGTCTATCTAAATCAATCTAAACTTAAAATGAAATATGCAATTTTATCCTAATATGCAATGACGTACAATGCATGCCCTAATTCTACATGATATATGCATGATGATTTATGTTGTTTTTTTTTATTAACTTCAAAGTTAAAAAATGTCAAATAGTTAAACATGCAATTTAAGCTAGTGAAACAAAAATCTAACATCCTAAATTTATGTTTTTTTTTTAATGTTTTTTTTATTTAAAAAATTCATGATAAATAAAATGCTTAATCTAAATATGCAAATAACCTTTAAGCCTGCAATATTCTAACTCAAATATATTTCAAATAAAGTAATCAAGACAAGACAAACCATTCAAAATTATCAAAATATCATACATCGTTCAGATCAAGGGATAATATTTCATTAGTAAAATCGATAAATTAATCTTAAGCTTTAAAGATCAAAATATCAATTTTATTTCCGTTTGATTAATTGTTTCATCTAAAGCCTTATAGATCAGGCAGTGATAGAGCAGAGTTGTCGCTGGTGAAGTGAGGTGCGGCGCGGTAGAGGAAAACCCGGTAGCAGGGGGGCTCAACAAGGGGTTGAGCTTCGGGCTGCAAGGGTCTCGGCAGCGTGGCGAGAGATGGTGAAGCTTCAAGTTGGTGTCGCGGCAACGGTGTCAGGCGTTGTGGATCGGCACGATGGCAGCTTCGTCGGGCTAGGGGTGTTGGCTGACGGTGGTACCGCACGGTGGCCGGATGCAGGTGCAAGCGATGAGCGTAGAGGAGCTGGCAACTGTCGAGACGGCGTTTGGTTGCAGACGCGGGTTGTAAGGGTGAGGAAGACGATGAACAGTAAACGTCCCCTCACTCCCCTGCCGATTGTACTTTTTTCTTCTGCTTTTTTCCCCTCTTCACGTTTCCTCAAGCTTTTTCTATTTCTCCTTTTTTTTTTTTACCTTTGACCCTACGAAGGAAGAAACAAAAAAGTCTCATTTTGTGTTGAAATTTTGACCTAAAATTTGAGAAAAAGCTCCCTTCGACGTGAAAACTAAAAAAAACACCTCAACATGGCCGTGTATTTCTATTGTGTGTCCCCCCAAAACCCTATGCAAACAACCTAATTATAGGTCACCGATTATGGTTTTAATTTTTTCAAATCAATATCTACAAAGATTCTTTTTCCAAATGCAATATTCGTTTTGCCGAACGCAATATTTGCTTTTGACATCTGCCTTATCAAAAAATTCATCATATCCCAGAAAAAATTTAAATTCCTATTTTTCACGAGATATTTTTTATCATTAATTTTTGGGCCAATTTGCTCGCTTCGTGGGCTTAGTCCGGCCTGCCAAGTTAAAGCTCAAAACCACTAATTTGAACTCACATCCGGTCCAACAAATAAATGCAAAAAAAGCATAGTAAAAATAAATGCACCTAAATCTATATGCTATGCAATTAATATTTTTTCAGGAATAAAATTAACCTTTAATTTTTAATGCAATAAATGACTAAACGGGTTGCCAAAATTTAGGTGTCAACATCCATGTCCAGCCAAGAACATTATGCTTTGCACTCAAATACTTCCATTTCAAATAATGAACTTGGCTTATTTTCTTCATATTAAAAACACCCGGTAAAATAGGTGTGCGTGGACACACAGTCAAATTGGACCACAAAGTGTAATATTCTCCCATTTTTAAATTCCACGATTTTATATAGTACTAAAAACCTTTTCGGCATCAAAAACCGACACTTGGTATTTTTCTAATTACATACCAAAATTCCATATTTTTGAAATCATAATTCAAAATCATCAATCAGCATCTAATTGCATAAATTAACAACTAATTGCACAAACCAACTACACCATGACGATCAGCACAAAATTATGATGATCGACTATCCCAATATAATTTTCGCTAAATAATAAATAATTAAATAAATTTTATTTAATTAAATAAATTGCAAAAATATTTAAATTAAAGCACTTAATTAAATGTACATAACCTAACTAGGCTAATTTAATTTAATTAACTAAACTAATTAACTAAACTAACTACATTAATCCAAATAACCTAGCTAAATAACCTAACTAAATAATCTAACCATCTAGTCTAGGTAACTAATTTATTCTAACTAATCTAGTTACAAGAACTAACCCTCACTAATCCCTCATTAACCTAGTAATCCACCTTAAGCATAATTAACCTCCTAACTAGAGTTTAGGAGGTAAACTCACTGGATTAGCAAATAAACCGGTTCATAGCGATGGCGCGGCAAAGGCGAGCAAGACTCGGGCCTACGGTGACACCCAAGGAGGCTTTGAAGGGCCTGAAAACAACCTTGGAAGGCTTACAACCCAACTAGGACTTCGGTTCTGTAATTGGCTGGAGAAGCTAGTCAAGGGGCTTAGTTGAGCTTGACACGATGGGTTGGGCAAGCTAGGCGGACGGGTGGCTTGGTCATAGTGTGGGGGACGGTGGAGATGGTCAGGCGGCGACGGCTGTCGGTTGGAGCAGCTTAGGCAAGCGGATGACCAAGGCATGCATGCTAGGGATGCGAATGGGGACGAGATCGCAAGTAGGGGCAGGCCGGTACTTGGGTGGCTCGGACGGGTGACTAGGGGGCCTAGTAGTGGCTTGCGGGCTGGTGGCTGCTTTGCTAGCTCTATTGTAGCACAACAATGGAAGAGAAAGAAGAAAGAAGAAGAAGCAAAAGCTGGACAGCAAGGAGGAGGGAGCTTGGTCGAGAATTAAGGGGGAGAGAGGAAGGGAAGCAAGGGGACAAGGGGGAAAGGAAGTCAACCCAAAATATCCAAGGTACTTGAGTGAATTTTACCCTTATCTTCAGCCAACATTGGTCAATTGGTCACCCAAGGCCAATTTCAACACCAACCTTCACCAATTGAAGCCAAATTGAAGACCAACATGTAGCAGCCCCACTAGCCTACGAATTTGCTGATTTCCAACTTCAATTTCTTCACAATTCTCTCAAATTTGATGGCCAAATTTGTTGAGGAGGAAGCCCATGCTCATTCCACATTGCCTTCACAAACTAGTGCCTTTTGAAGGCCAAAAATCCACTCAAAAATGGGCATCCAAATTTCTTGATTCAATTTTGCCAAATTTTGATTTTTTGCCAAAAATCTGAGCTCGTCGAAAATTCTTCAAAGGATGAGATGAGTTGACGTTCCTAAAACAAATCTTGACACAATGGAACTTTTGATTTCTGAAACTGGGTTCAATTTCGCGGTTAATTTTAATCGAATGCAATTTTAGCATGACCTAACCTATTAGGTAGCTTTTTAGAATTTTTAGCGTGTTTGACCAATGGTAGATTATTTTGATCCATAATGTGCATCTTTAACTCATAGGTGACTCTCGGTTGTCGTAAAAATCTCAAGATTTCAATTATGGGCACTGTGTACAGAATCGACAACAAAAATCGGTTTAGTGCTGTTCAACGTGAATTTTGCAATTAGGTGGAATCACCCATAATTTAATCGCGTGCCTCTGTCGAATCGACATATCTCCGGCTTCTAATCGATTTTAACGATACCATATTAACCCTTGCAAATTAGCACGATTGACTAATCGATTTCTGATCGAATTCTCAAGTCTGTCACGTTTATATTCCTTAACGGCTTTACCTAATAGATTAATTATCTCGTGAGTGATCAGTTCAGAGAAAGAGACTATAGGCGTGTCGATGAAAAACCCATTTCAAATAATTGGTATAAGGTCAAAAATTAGAATGCCACAACTCTTCTCTTCTTATAAAAATTTCGTCCTTAAAATTTAAATCATTATAAATCTTGTTTAAAAAGGTGAGGGTATTGTTGTCCCATCAAGTCTTCACTTTCCCATGTTGTTTATTCTGTTTTTTAGGTGTTGCCAAACTACTTTGACCAAGGGAATTGTCTTGGTACGTAGCACTTATTCTTTGTGATCCACAATTTGAATTGGTCTTTCTACGTACAATACTTTGTTGTTTACGTCTAATTCTTCAAAATTTAGCACGTGGGTTGGATCAAGCTTGTACTTTCTTAACATCGACACATGGAAGACGTTATGCACTTGCGCTAGTCTTGGCAACAATGTAAGACAATATGCCAAAGTCCCTATTCTCTCTAAAATCTTAAAGGGACCAACGTACCTTAGATTCAGCTTCCCTTTCTTGCTAAAGCGCAAAGTACCCCTCATTGGTAACATCTTCAGAAAGACATGTTCACCAACTTGGAATTCAAATGTTCTTTGATGCTTATCTGCATGGCTTTTCTGGCGACTCCAAGCAGTTTTTAGTCTTTCTCCAATAATTGCAACTACATCCACTAATTGTTGAACTAACTCTGGGCCGGTAATCTTTCACTCTTCGACTCCATCCCAACAAACTGGAGTTCTGCAGGCTTTGCCATACAACTCTTCAAACGGTGCCATCTGAATGATCCTCTAATAGCTGTTGTTGTAGGCGAACTCAACTAGATGAAACTATTCCTCCCAGCTTCCCTTAAAGTTCAACACACAAGCTCACAACATGTCTTCGAGGGTTTGAATCGTTTTCTCAGACAGGCTATCCATCTGTAGATGATAGGCCATACTGTATTGCAGCTTCGTTCCCAAGGCAATCTGTAAGCTTTTCCAAAAGGTTGTTGTAAACTTCAGGTCTCAATCAAACGTAATCATCACTGGAACTCCATGTAGTCGAACTACCTAGCGCACGTATAACTTAGCATACCTATCTAATGTGAAATCCTTTCGTACAGCAATAAAGTGAGCAGATTTCGTCAATCTATCAACTACAACCCATATGGAATCATTACCCCTCTGACTCCTTGGTAACCCCATTACAAAATCCATTGTGATGTGTTCCCACTTCTACACAGGAATCTCGAGAGGTTGCAACAATCCTCCTGGCTTGTAGTGTTGTGCTTTCACTTGTTTAGCGACATGTCTGGCAATATTCACCTTCATACCGGTCCACCAATAATGTTGACATAGATTCTGATATGTCTTTGTACTGCCTAGATGAATGCTGTAATTGCTATGATAAACTTTTGATAATATCTCTTCCTTAAGCTCTACATCGTCAGGTAAACACAATTGTCCATGAAACTTTAGTGTTTCGTCTTTAGAAATCTAAAAGTCAGGCATTCTCTTATCTGCATCGTCTTACAGAATCTTCTGCGCACGAAGACGATCTCGTTAGTCAAAATGGTCTGGCAACACCAATGGACAAAAGGGGAAACCTGGGAAAGTAAGATTCAATGAGACGACAGTCCCCCACCTTTTTATTTAAGACTGGTAATGGTTTAAATTTTAAGAACGAAATTTTTATAAGGGAAAAGTTGTGACATCTTGATTTTCAACCTTGCTTTCGACTAAATGAAATGGTTTTTTCATTGATGCGCCTATGGCATTTTTCTTTGAGTTGGCCATTCACAGAATAACTAGTTTATCAAGTGAAGCTGCTAAGGAATCTAAACACAACTAACTTGAGAATTCCATCAGAAATCGACCGCTGGACCGTGCTAATCTGCAAAGGTCAATATGGCACCATTAAAATTAATCAGAGACCGGAAATAGGTCGATTCGATAGAGACATGTAATTAAAGTATGGATGATTCCACCCGATTGCAAAATTATTGTCGAACAACACTAAATCGATTTTTCTATCAATTTTGTACCTTGTGCCCGTAATTGAAACTTTGAGATTTTTACGACAATCGAGAATCGCCAATGAGATGAAGATGTACAATGTGCATAAAAAATAATCGACCACGGGTCAAATGTGTTAAAAATTCTTAAAAGCTACTCGGTAGGTTAGATCACGCTAAAATCGCGTCTGGTTGAAATTATCCACGAAATTGAATCCGGTTTCAGAAATTGAAAGTTCTCGTGTGTCACGATTTATTTTCTGATTGTCGACTCATCCTTCCTAGAATTTTTGGCGAGCCCGGATATTTAGCGAAAAATTGAAATTTGGTGATTTAATACCGAGAAATATGGAGGGCCATTTTTGTGTGCATTTTTGTCCTCCAAGTTAGATCAAATGGTGATGGGAACGCATGAATTTAGTGTGGGCTCCTACCTTGGCATTATTGGCCATTGAATTGAGGTTAATTGGAGATGAATTGGAGATGGTTGTGAAGAAATTGAAGTTGGAAAGCATCAAATTCGTAGTCCATGAGGGCTGCAACATTTTGGACCTCAAGTGAGATTTGTTGGAGAAGCTTGAGTGGGAAAATGGCTGCTGGTGATAGAGCTTAGACTTTGGGGACCAAGGAATGATGAAATAAATATTTGTGGTGGACTTTGGTGGCCTCTTGTCCCCCTTCAGCTGCGCAACCGGCTTCTGCCTCTTCTTCCTCAGCATTTTTCCTCAATTGTTGTTGTTTTAGAACCAAAGAAGCAGTAGACCAGCTAGCCTTCATCGCAAGCCACCGCCACCCGTCTAAGTCATCGCTCAAATCGCTCGATTGTGCCTCCAGTCCCACTGATCAAGCGCTCTTACCGTCCACTAAGCTGACCGAGTCTTGAAGCCCTAGCCGCCCATTGCAGCTCCGTTAGCCCTAGCCGTTCATCGCTACTTGCTTGGTCGCCCGTAGCCATCCCCGAGCCACTACCGTTGCTGCTTGGCCCCACCGTGCCCGTTCCCGTGCTGTCCTATCTCTTTCGACATGCTACTCCAGCTAGCCACAGAACTGAAATCCTTGTTCAGCTATAAGCCTTCAAAGGTTGTTTTTGGGCCTTTCTGGACCTCCTTGGGTGTCATCATAGGCCCGAGTCTTGCTCTGCATCATCGTCGCCGTGAACTCATCGACTCGTTAAACCGGTGAGTTTACTTTCTAAACTTTAATTATGAGGTTAATTATGCTGAGGGAAATGTTAGATTATGGTAATTAATTAGCTTGTTTGGTTAAATTAGATTAGTTGGTTAACCAATTAGGTGGTTAATTGATTTGATTAGTTAGTTTAGTAGGTTATTACATTTAGCTTAAGTAGATTAATTTAATAAGTCCAATTAGGTGGTTAGATTAGTGTATATAGTTTAACTTGTGATTTAATTTAAATATTTTCCATTTATTTAATTATTTTGTAATTTATTTAATTGTTTATTATTTTCCGGAAATTATATCAGGATAGTCGGTCATCAGAACGTGCTGATTTTCGTGGTGTGATTAGTTTGTGCAATTGAGTGTTAAATTGTGCAATTGGATGCTGATTGGTGATTTTGAGTTATTAATCCAAAATTTTGGATTTATGGTATTTAATTAGAAAAATAGTGGGTATCAATTTCTGACGCCAAAAATGTTTTTAAGTACTGTATCAAATAGTTTTAAAAGGGAAGATATCACCTTTTATGGTTCAACTTAATCGTGTATCAATGCACACTTATTTTACTTGGTGTTTTTAATATGAAGAAAATAGGCTAAGCACATTATTTTAATTGAGGCATTTGAGTTCAAAGCATGATGTCCTTGGCCGGGACTAGATGTGCGTGTGATCGTTATGAGAACCCATCATGAGCTTTTATGTTGGACGATGCTCATTCGGGAATGCCTCACGTCAATGGATGCCGGTCATAATAGAGGCCGTATCGATGCTCCTTCAAGAATGCTGTCTAGAGGTAGACGTTGCCATGCTCGATGGGGTGAGACGATGCCTGGCTATGTCGAATGACCGCTGACTGTTGAGTTGGTCGTGGCCGTTGGGTCATAACTAATTGGAATGCTTGATTGAGTGATTTGACCGCACATGATTATGGGAGAAAATTGTGTGGCACATAATGGAACGTGTCGGAACCCCTGTGAATGATTGATATTTGTAAAATGAAGCGTTTCAATTATTGAATACATTGGATGTATGCTTACGTTATATGAACTATATTGATGTGCAAGGAGGTGTTGAGGCGAGGTAAGTCTCATTTGATGGTGTTTAGGCTGCCTCTAGGTGTATTTTCCTCCTAATCGGGATTTAGGGCGTGAACTTGCTGAGACATTGTCTCAGCCCGTCATGGCTTACAATTTTCAAGTCTCTAGATGGAGGTACGTCACGTGCGGTTTGGGGTCCCGCAGACAATGGAGTTTGAGTTTACCTACTTCCCCATTCCCAGGACCATCCTAAGTTGGGAGTCGGTTGAGACCACGGTTTGGATACTTTAGTTGGTACCTCATAGATTCATAGCGTCGTACATCAGCTTCACTCAAGGGGGTCAGGAGGGTCCCCTTCTGGGTTTTGACGGGCCTATTGTTGGGACCGGGGAATGGGAAGCAGCGCACCTGATGGATCTCGACACCTCTGACGGTGTCGTGGTGGACCTTAAGCCCATGGATGAGGAGTCTAGTACCTAGATGGCTTAGCAGCTTTTCTTTTTGGAGTTAGCCTTTGTGTATAGCCTAGTTATGTTTATAAACCTAGTTGTTTATAAAATGTGGTTTGTTTGAATTTGTTGTCCTGCTTTTCTATCCCATGTTGATTGTTGTCTAGAGATTGTTATTTCGCTTTCGCATATGCATGAATTGTTTGGGTTGACGACGCGTCCTGGGAACGTCACAATTTAGTCGACCATCGAGGGATGTGTGCGCACTCGAGGTTTAAGGCATGACATCCTGGCCCGAAGTGATATTAGAGCTAAGTTAGTGATTTGAGTGATAAAGTGCGATGGGTTATGGGATAGTTAGTAGGAAATGCATTTTTCTTATGCTGATGCATGTGAATAATAACTGATTGGTAAATTGTTTTGTGTGATCACTCAGTTTCTAATTCTACGTGAAATATGAAAGTAGGCTCTATAAGGATTGCACTATGAGCGATCAGGAGGAGAGAACTCTTAGGAAGTGGTCAATAGGATTTGTCACTTGAAGTAAGACGCCGACAAGGATAAGTATCCGAGGAAGAGCACCGGCTCAGGCTAGTGCGAGTAGAATAGTGCCACCATAGGTCGATGTTGGTGTAGTAGAACCTAGCGATCCTAGAATCGATGGGATCGTGTAGGCGCTCGAGACCTTGGGTAATTTGATGAGTCAGCAAATCTAGAATCAAGCTGCTGCCACTACTGCCACCGCTACAACCGTCGTTATTGTTGCCAATGCTACTGTCACTGCTACCGTCGCACCTGCCGAGGTTCCACTTAGGAACGTGATTGTTGAGAGGCCGATGCACAAGCTTGTCGAGTAGTTTTTGAAGTTGAACCCGCTGAGGTTCAATGGTGCAGGATACCCTAAGGCTGCAACCCTTTGGATCCAAGACTTGGAGAAGGCCTTTGCACTACTGAGGTGCACCGAGGAAGAGAAGGTTGTCCTTGCAGTATATCAATTGCGAGGCAATGTAAGTACCTGGTGAAGGGCCACCAAAGGTAGAGTGTTCCCTGAAGGTGTGGTTTCGGAGTGGAACGCCTTTGTTGAAACTTTTAATGGTAAGTATTTTTTTGACAGTGCTAGGGAATAGAAGATGGAGGAATTCCAGCACCTTTGTCAAGGTCTAATGTTTGTAAATCAGTATGAGGCAAAGTTTGCCAAGCTATCGTAGTATGCCCGGAGATTGGTAGAAGATCCAGAAGACATAGTTAGGAGGTTTAGGAATGGCCTTCGACCAGAGCTGAAAGATCCGCTGGTGCCGTTCGATCTAAAAGATTACAATGAGCTCTATGGACGGGCTTAACTGATAGAAAGAAACTTGAACGAACGAGCCACCGTATCTGGGTCATGGTTCGATTCAAACAGAGATGACAACTGGTTTGGGAAGAAACCTATAACCGGAGGAAAGTATCCCATTTCACCTAATAGGAAGAGTGGGATAAGAAAGTCAGCGCCAAGCCACAATGGCGTGTATCACTTTGCGTGAGGTGACACGGATTAGCCTCGTGTCATTCTAAGACGAGTGATTGCTATGGATGTGGCCAGCAGGGTCACCAAGTTAGGGATTGTCCCCGAAAGCCCATGGGATCGTAGTTGCCGTCGTTGCCACTGATGGGTTAGAATAGGGGATATGTGTCGCAGAATGCACCGTAAGGTGGATTTAATAGACCTCCAGCTCAAGGAATGGTGTATGCTATCACTAGATGACAAGCTGAGGACTCACCTGATGTGGTCATAGGTACGGTCTCACTGAACGACCATGCTGCTTATGCTTTATTTGATCCTAGAACTACTCATTCATTTATTACTAAACAGTATGTTAAGTTGGTAAGGTTGAGTCTTGAATCGTTGGGATCAATTGTTAGTATATCTACCCCATTAAAGAATAAGGTGCTGTCTACAGTAAGTTGTCTTGGTTGCAAGTTAGTTATTGGTGAGTGAGAGGGAATAATAGATTTGATAGTATTAGCCATGCATGATTTTGATGTGATAATTGGCATGGACTAGCTCACCAAGCAACGAGCTAATATGGACTGTTAAAGCGATTCAGTTTAACCCGTTAGCGGGTGAAATTTTTGAGTTTATTAAAAGTTGAGGAGGACCCTCGATTGCTTTAATCTCATTGCTTGGGGCAACCCGTTTGTTAGACGAGAGTTGCCAATGTTACTTGGCGACTATCGTGGATACAACAGTTGAGAAGCAGAAGATCAAAGACATTACAATGGTACGAGAGTTTCCAGACATGTTTTCGAAGGAATTACCTGGTCTGCCCCTAAAAAAGGATATCGAGTTTGTAATTGAGTTGGCCCCTGGGACGGAGCCAATCTCTAAGGCTCCTTACCGAATAGCATTGTCAAAGTTGAAAGAACTAAAGGTGTAGATGCGGGAGTTGTTGGATAAGGGATTCATATGTCCTAGTGCATCACCTTGGGGAGCACCAGTTTTGTTCGTGAAGAAGAAAGATGGGTTATTGCGTCTTTGCATCGACTATCAACAACTCAATCAAATGACAATCAAGAACAAGTACCTGATGCCGAGGATTGATGACTTGTTTGACCAATTGCAGGGAGCGTCGATATTTTTTAAGATCGACCTGAGTACATGATATCATCAACGGAGGATCATGAAGGAAGACATACCAAAGATGGCGTTTTGTACGCGTTACGGCCATTATGAGTTCACCGTAATGCCGTTTGGTTTAACCAACGCCCTAGCTGCTTTCATGGATCCGATGAACAAGTGTTTATCGACGACATTCTGGTGAACTCAAGAAGTCTAGAGGAGCATGAAAGATAGTTGAGGATAGTGCTTCAGACTTTGTGAAACCATGGACTGTATGCTAAGTTCAATAAGTGCAAGTTTTAGTTAACTCGTGTGGCGTTCCTAGGTCACGCAATTTCAAGTGAATGAATCTTTGTGGACCCAACTGAGATTGAAGCCGTGATCAACTGGCCAAGATCGACGACTGTGACAGAAATTAGAAGTTTCTTGGGATTGGTAGGTTACTATAGACGATTCGTGAAAGGATTTTTAGCAATAGCCATGCCGATGACTCAATTGTTGAAGAAGGAAGATAAGTTTGTATGGACGGATAAGTGCGAGCATAGTTTCCAAAAGTTTAGGCAAAAGCTGACTACCGCACCTGTGCTAACAATTCCATCTGGACCTGGAGGATACGAGATCTATAGTAATGCATCATTCAGAGGACTGGGTTGCGTGTTAATGTAACATGGCAGGGTTGTTGCATATGCGTCTCGTCAGTTGAGATCTCATGAGTTGAACTACCTGACGCATGACTTAGAACTCATAGCAATCATCTTTGTTCTGCAGATTTGGAGACACTAATTGTGCGGAGAAAGGTTTCGGGTCTTCACAGACCATCAAAGTCTCAAGTATTTATTCTCTCAAAATGAGTTGAATATGAGACAGTGTCGTTGGATGGAACTTCTTAAGGACCTCGGTTGTGACATCCTGTATCATCTTGGAAAAGCTAACAAGGTCGCAGATGCATTGAGTATGAAGTCTTCGATTGCGTAGATGGTGATTAAAGAGTGGATCTTACTCGAAGGAGCCTGAGATTCGGTTTTCAAATTTGAGGTAGGCCACCTTTCAAATCTTCTAGCCACCCTCGGAATTGAACTGAAGATGCAAATCAGAATCAAGACGTTGTAGTTGACAGATCCAGAGATCCAAAAGATTCTGCAAGAAGATGCAGAAAAGAGAAAGGTTGACTTTTAGATTTCTGATGACGGAACACTAAAGTTTTGTGGACAATTGTGTGTACTTGACGATACAGAGCTTAAGGAGGAGATCTTGTCAAAAACTCATCGTAGTACGAAGATGTATCAGAATCTGCGTCAACACTTTTAGTGAACCGGTATGAAGGTGGATATCGCCAAGCATGTCGCCAAGTGTCTGACGTGTCAGCAAGTGCCAAGTGTTTGACGTGTTAGCAAGTGAAAGCACAACATTGTAAGCCGAGAGGACTTCTACAACCTCTCGAGATTCCCGAGTGGAAATGGGAATACATCACAATGGACTTTGTGATGGGCTTACCAAGGAGTCAGTGAAGTAATGATTCCATATGAGTTGTGGTTAATAGATTGACGAAATTTGCTCACTTTATCGCCGTACGAAAGGACTATGCACTGGATAGATATGTTGAGTTGTACTTGCGTCAGATAGTTCGTCTGCATAGAATGCTAATGATGATTACTTCTGATCAAGACCCAAAGTTCACAGCAGCCTTCTGGAAAAGTTTACAGACTGCATTGGGAAGAAAGCTGTAGTATAGCATGACCAATCATCCTCAGACGAATGGCCGGTCTGAGAGGACGATTCAAACCCTCGAGGACATGCTGCAAGCTTGCGTGTGCTTCATCTTGTCGAGTTTGCCTATAACAACTATCAGCAGAGTATTCAAATGGCACCGTTTGAAGCATTGTATGGCATAGTGTGCAGAACTCCAATTTGTTGGGATGAAGTCGAAAAACGGAAGATCACCGACCCAAAGTTAGTTTAATAGTCAGTGGATGCAGTTGCAGTTATTTGAGAAGACTAAAGACCGCACAAAGTTGCTAGAAAAGCTATGCAAATAAGCATCGGAGACCATTAAAATTCCTTGTTGGTGAACACGTTTTTCTGAAAGTTTCACCGATGAGGGGTACTTCGCGTTTTGGCAATAAAGGGAAGCTGAGTTTGAGGTACGTCGGTCCCTTTGAGATTCTGGAGAGAATAAGGACTTTAGCGTATCATCTTGTGTTGCTACCAAGACTGGTGGAAGTGCATGACATCTTCCACGTGTCAATGTTGAGAAAGTATAAGCCCGACTCGACCCACGTGCTGAATTGTGAAGAATTAGACGTGGACGATAGAGTGTCGTACGTGGAGAGACCAGTTAGATTGTGGATCGCAAAAAATAGATTTAACGCACCAAGACGATCTCGTTAATCAAAGTGGTCTAGCAACACTACGGGGCAGAAGGGGTAATCTGGGAAAGTGAAGACTCAATGAGATAATGGTACCCCTATCTTTTTGTTTAAGATTTGTAATAGTTTAAATTTCGATGATGAAATTTTTATAAGAGAGGAAGAGTTGTAACATCTTGATTTTCAACCATGCTTTCTACTAAATGAAATGGGCTTTTCATCAACGTGTCTATTGCCTTTTTCTTTGAGTTGGCCACTCATGAGATAACTAGTCTTTCAGGTGAAGCCGTTAAGGAATCTAAACATAACCGACTTAAGAATTCGTTCAGAAAATCGACTGCTCAACTGTGCTAATCTGCAAGGGTCAATACAGCACCATTAAAATCGATTAGAGATCGAAGATAAGTCGATTCGACAGAGACATGTAGTTAAAGTGTAGGTGATTCTACCTAATTGCAAAATTCTTATCCAACGGCACTAAACCGATTTTTCTGTCAATTTTGTATCTCGTGCCTATAATTAAAACCTTGAGATTTTTAGGACGACCGAGAGTTGCCAATAAGTTGAAGATGTATAATGTGGATCGAAAATAATCGACCAATGGTCAAATGTGTTAAAAATTCTTAAAAACTACCCGATAGGTTAGATCACGCTAGAATCGTGTCTGGTTGAAATTAACCACGAAATTGAACCTGGTTTTAGGAATCGAAAGTTTTTGTGTGTCATGATTTATTTTAAGAATGTCAATTCATCATTCGAAGAATTTTTGGTGAGCCTGGACTTTCAGCGAAAAATTGCAATTTGGCAATTTAATATTGGGAAATTCGGAGGGCCATTTTTGTGTGCATTTTTAGCCTCCAAGTTGATCAAATGGTGATGAGAACGCAAGAATTTGATGTGGGTTCCTACCTTAGACATTATTGGCCATTGAATTGAGGTTAATTGGAGAGGGTTATAAAGAAATTGAAGTTGAAAAGCATGAAATTCGTAGGCCATGGGGGCTAGAACATTTTGGACCTCAAGTGAGGCTTGTTGGAGAAGCTTGAGAGGGAAAATGGCTGCTGGGGATAGAGCTTGGACTTTGGGGACCAAGGAATGATGAAATAGATATTTATGGTGGCTTTCGGTGGCCTCTTTATCCCCCTTTAGCCTGCAGCAGCTTCTGCCTCTTCTTTCTCAACATTTCTCCTCTATTGTTGCTGTTTTAGAACCAAAGAACCAGCAAACCAGCTAGCTTGCCTGTCCAAGCCACCTCTTGAACCGCTCAACCATGCCTCCAGTCCCGTCGGTCTAGCGCTCCTGCCGTTTGCCGACCCAACCGAGTCCCAATGCCCTGGCTGCCTATTGCAACTCCGTCAACCCTGGTCGCTCATCGTCGCCCGCTTAGTCGCCCGTAGCCGTCCCCGAGCAGCTACCGTTGTTGCCTAGTCCCGCCGTGCCCGTTCCCATGCTGTCCTAGCTCCCTCGACCAAGTACTCTAGCTAGCCACAGAATCGAAATCCTTGTTGAGCCGTGGGCCTTCCAAGGCTATTTTCGGGCCTTTACAAACCTCCTTGAGTGTCACCGTAGACCAGAGTCTTGCTCCCCTCTGCATTGCCATCGTCGTGAACTCATCGGTTGTAAACTGGTGAGTTTACTTTCTAAACCTTAATTAGGAGGTTAATTATGCTTAGAAAATGGTTAGATTAAGCTAAGTTAGATTAGGGTAATTAATTAGCTTGTTTAGTTAAATTAGATTAGTTGGTTAGGCCAATTAGGTGGTTAATTGATTTGATTAGTAAGTTTAGTAGGTTATGTACATTTAGCTTAGGTAGATTAATTTATTAATTCCGATTAGGTGGTTAGATTAGTGTAGATAGTTTAATTTGTGATTTAATTTAATTATTTTGCATTTATTTATTTTGTAATTTATTTAATTATTTATTTTATTCTCCAGGAAATTATACCAGGATAGTCGGTCGTCGGAATTTCGTGCTTTGATTGTCGTGGTGTGATTAGTTTGTGCAATTGAGCGTTAAATTGTGCAATTGGATACTGATATGTGATTTTGAGTTATTATTCGAAAATTTTGGATTTTTTGTATTTAATTAGAAAAATACCGGGTGTCGATTTTTGACGCCAAAATGTTTTTAAATCCTGTATCAAATAGTAGTATTTCTAAAGAAAATGATATCACCTTTTATGGTTTAACTTGATCGTATACTCATGCACACTTATTTTATCGGGTGTTTTTAATATGAAGAAAATAGGCCAAGTACATTATTTTAATGGAAACAGTTGAGTTCAAAACACGATGGCCTTGGCCGAGATTGGATGTCCTGTGATCGTTATGAGAACCCGTCACGAGCTTTTATGTTGGAAGATGCTCTTTCGGGAATGCCTCACGTCAATAGATGCTGGTCATAGTGGAGGTTGGATCGATGCTCCTTCGGGAATGCCGTCTAGAGGTAGACGTTACCATGCTCGATGGGGCAAGGCGATGCTTGGCTATGCCGAATGACCACTGACTATTGAGTCGGTTGTGGTTGTTGGGTCGTAACTAATTGGAACGCTTGATTAAGTGATTTGACCATGCCCAATTATGGGACAAAATTGTGTGGCATAGAATGGAACGTTTTATAATGATTTGGCTTTATAATTGGGAACCCTATGATTGATTAATGTGTGTAAAGTGAAGCGTTTCAATTATTGAATACATTGGATGCATGCTTATGTTATATGAACTGTATTGATGTGCAGGAAGGTGCTGAGGTGAGGTAAGTCTCATTTGATGGTGTTAGGTTGCCTCTAGGTGTATTTCCTTCTTAATCGGGGCTTAGAGCGTGAACTCGTTGAGACATTGTTTCACCCTATCATGGCTTACAATTTTTAGGTCCCTAGATAGAGGCATGTCATGTGCGGTATGGGGTCCCACAGACGATGGAGTTCAAGTTTACCTACTTCCCCATTCTCGGGACTAGCCTGAGCTGGGAGTTGGTGGAGACCACGGTTTGGGTCAATGAGGGCTTACCTTAGTTGGTACCTCATAGATTCATAGCATGGTACATTAGCTTCCCTCAAGGGGGTTAGGAGGGTCCCCTTCTAGGTTTCAACGGGCCTACCGTTAGGACTAGGGAGTGGGAAGTAGCGCACTTGATGGATCTCGACACCCTTGATGGTGTCATGGTGGACCTTGAGCCCATGAATGAGGAGTCTAGTGCCTAGATGGCTTAGCAACTCTTCTTTTTGGAGTTAGCCCTTGGGTATAGCCTAGTTATGTTTATAAACCTGGTTGTTTATAAAATGTGGTTTGTTTGAATTTGTTGTCCTGCTTTTCTATTCTGTGTTGATTGTTGTCTGGAGATTGTTATTTCGCTTCCGCATGTGCATGAATCATTTGGGTCGGCAACGTGTTCTGGGAACGTCGCAATTTAGTCGACCATCAAGGAATGTGCGCGCACTCAAGATTCGAGGCGTGACATCTTTTGTACGTTATAAGTTTGTGATACATGCACACATAATCAATGTTGTTTTCAATTCCAAATTCTTTTGTTCATTTTTTCTCTCTTGCATGATTAGAGACTTGGATACCACACTAATTTCTAGCTGAAAGTATCAATTTCTTGAATAAGAAATATTTCCCAAAACAAATAAAATTCAATACTCGAAATTAATATGATAGCATATTTATCATAAAGCATTTTTCGTCTCACAAAAATTTCATAGTGATGGTCTATGAAATGTTTACTCCAATCGAGTATTGTCTTACAAAAACTCCCAAACTCAAATTTTGACCCAAATCTCCCTTCCACATCTGCTCCCAAACTACCAAGATATGATATATTTAGGTCATGGGTATTGGTTTAGGGTGAATGTATCCAAGGGTATCATTTTGGGTTTTCTTAAGAAATAAAAATTAGTTCGGAGTAAAGTCTAAGTTTTTCTAAATGGGAGGAAAATTTGGTTAGAATTAATGTGTTATGGGGTAACGGTTTAAAATTCTTAATCATATTGACTCATCTTAAAAGAAACAAAATGTATCTATTCATGTTTGAAATCATGTATGAGTGTTGGTTTCCTGTGTAAGGAAAATATTTTTCGTGAAAATCATATTCAAAGAAGAATGATTAGTTTTTAATTGTTTGGTAGTATATTAACAAGCACGTAAAACTCTATCTTAAGATAGAAGGCGGAAGAAACTATAGAGCATTTGTAGAAAGATATTTATTACGTTTCGGACAATGATTTCTTTTATTCAAATCCAAGAATTCCTTTTTCTAATTTGAAGTGTGGTATATTCTCCAGTTGACTAACCAATTTCAACAAATTAAACATATAAAAGTGGAGGAAATACACCCTAAGTAAATTTTGTTTTGTACAGTTTTTTCTCAATATTGCTTTATTCTTTGGATTCATGTTTTACCAGAGTTTATAATCCAAGAAAATTTTCTGTCCCCATGTACTCATTTACATAAATTTTCTACTTTTCCCTACGAGATTGCGAACCATTGACCTAGGTGACCTAGTCGGTTTATTCAACCTATAGTTACTTTTTATATTTTGTTTTCCATATGTACAAATATGTCATGCATGAGGTTTATGGTGCCGATATGTCGACCACTTCTATTTTGGGGGGATGTATTAGATCTTGCAATAACGCAACTCGTGTTTTGTGCTTTGAGTTTTGAGAGAGGATCGTGCTGTGGATTGTGCTACGATTGAAATTATCTTCCCACAAATCAACTCAGGTTGACCGTGAAGCTTCTTGGATTGTCAAAACACATTAGTGATTGGCATTCTTGCATTCTGTGGTTCGCAAGGTTAGACCTCGGATTCAAATATTGTGGCCCTTGTTTTGGTAATTTGTTTGTGATGCTATAATCTGCTAATGTATATGCACCATGTTGTTGGATTCAAATCAAGAATTTTTTCCCCACCCTCTCAAGATAACCTGTGCTTGTGCCTTGCGATCCTTAGATGCAACGTTCTACCATCTCATGCCATTGCCTTAGCCTTGAAGTCTCTACATGATTCTGCTATGTTGTGGATTACTGACTCGCGTTTAATTGGTCTCGGGTGAAGATACGGACACAAGTTTAATAATACTCGTGAAACGAATTTGTGGCATGGAGGCATGACTACACTTAAGTTGGTAAGGCCTGGAGGCACAGCTCCTACATCGATACGGAACAAAGCTGATTCCATATGCATGTAATGTTATTCCCTTGTGATGCAGTTTCATGAAAATATCACACCGATTGAACCATGTTGATGCCCAAGTTCTTTTTATTTCTATATTCACTTTCTCACAAGAAGCCTAATGAACAAGTTGAAGTTACTAATTAATTCCAAAAGTGTGACATCCTAGATTTTCACTTCTGTTTTCTATTGAATAAATCGGGTATTTCATCGACACGCCTATAGAGCTATTCTCGGAGCTGATCACTCTCGAGATAACTAAACTATACAGGGAAGCCATTAAGGAATTTTAAGGCAATAGACTTGAGAATTCGATTAGGAATTGGCTTTTCGACCGTGCTCATCTTTAAAGGCCATTACGACGCAGTTAAAAATCGATTTGAGATCAGAGATAGGTCTGTTCGACTGAGATATGTTGCTAATCGTGGATGACATCACTAAATTGGAAAATTCTCGTCGGTCGGCACTAGACTGATATTTCTATCGTTTTTGTACCATGTGTCCATATTTGAATTCTCGGAATTTTCACAACAACCGAGAGTTGCGAATGTGTAGAGTGGGTTCATTGTGGCTCGAAGAAAATCGAGCATAGGTCATTTGCACTAAAAATTTATGAAAAGTACCCGACAACCAAGGTCACGCTAAAAACGCGCTTGAGTGAAATTAACCATGAAATTAAGTCTGATTTTAAGAATTGAAGATTCTTTCATGTCACGATAAATTCTAGAAGCATCGACTCGGTCTCGAAGATTTTTCTACAACTTGAGATTTTTTGGGGAAAAGTCATCTTATGATCGTTTTTATTTAGAAAAAGGCCGGGATTGTTTTTGGTCGCAAAATTGGGATGCAAGATGGATCCATTGGTGAGAAAAAAATACCAATTTGGTCATTGAGGTACTAACAGAAATTGTGAGGGCCAAATGAGGTTGATTTGAGAAGAAACAACTGACCAATTGAAGCAATTCCCTTGCAAATTCGTATGCTCCCCATTCCCTATGATTTTGGACCATTTCAAGGTTGTGAGGGGGTGCCTTGGTGGCCTAAGGAGAGCCAAGGAAGACTTGCTTGGCTGTGGATGAAGAGTGGGGGACAAGGCAGAAGAAAAACAAGCCATGGTGGCCCCCCTCTTGCCCTCTCTTCCTCTCCAAGCCAACCGGCCACCACTTTTGCCCATCTCTTCCATTTTCGCACACCAACAGCCTTGGAAGAGAAGTCGGAGTCGCCGAAGCCAGCTAGCAGCCATCGTGAGCTACACACCGCCGTCTATCTCGTGCAATCGCAGCCATTGGTCGAGCATCCCCTGCGCCGTGCAGCCGTGCTACCACCTCCCTCTCACCCTTACATTGTCCTAACCTTCTATTCCGTGCGTCCTAACCGCTGGTCGAGCCAAGCTAGAGCCCGTTCAGCCACCGGTTACCTCACCAAGCCGTCCATCGGTCCATTGCTCGCTCCGCCTCACCAACTGGCCTTTGTTTCCTTGTTTTTCAGCTCAATATATAAACTTTGTTGGTGGGTTTCCAGCACTATTTCAGGCCCGTTTTAAGGTGGTTCCAAGCCTCAAAACCTAGGCCCGCTTTGAGAAGAATCGTCCCTCGTCACGTTCTCGTTGATTTGAACTGATCGGCTCGCCAAACAAGTGAGTTTGCTCACTAAACCTTACTTAGTAGGTTAATTATGCTTAAGAATTGTTTAGGTTAGCTTAAGTATGGATTAGTGATAAGCTAGAATGGTTAGATTAGCCTTAGAATGGGTTAGTGTAACTTAATTAGTGAGATTTATACAATTGATGATGGATTAGTCGAATTTAGTGAAGTTCCTGCAGTTTTGGTTTTTGGACCCTCACCGTTTGCCATTTTTTGTGGATCAAAATGGGTTACAAATTTGAGGTTCATGCCTTTTTGAGAAATATTTTAGACGTCCTTAGTTACAACATATATTTTTCTCAAGATTTTTAGGGATTTAAAAAAATGAGATATCAGCTCCGTCATTTTCAAACAGAGCCTCAGTTTTCGTTGGAATTGGTGACCTTTTAGGATTCTAGGGGTTTTTATCAACTCTTAGAGTTCGAATTTCAAAATGGTTTCTTCACAAAATTTTTTTGTCATATTTTTTAGTTTAACATACTCAAATTTCAGATCAAATGGACATGGTTTAGACCTCGAACCAAACCAATTTCGAAAAATAAATTTTCTGGAAAACGGACACAGTTTTGTACTGGATTGAGCGATTTACTAGACCGAATATAGAAACATCTGGGTTAAGGTGTCTTCATGGAAAATATTTTTTTATGTGTCTTTTACAACATATTCAAATTTGAGAATTTTCTAAACTCATTCGATTAGATTTATGGATTTAAACTTGGAGACATGCGAGTGAGTCTATTCTGCCGATTAGGGCCAGTTATGATTTTGTGATGATTCTTAAGGCTTTGATTGTTGGAAATTGCACTTCTGATATATGGTTGGTTTGTGACAAGTGCTAAAATTTATCTAGAGTAGCTTAGTAATTTTCCAGACTCACTACGGCTTCCAATTAGGCTATAACGGGCCTAAGTTGAATTTATTGCATTTATTTAATATTTTTTCATAATTGATTATTTATTTATTTATTTTCCGAAAATTTAACCGGGATGGCCGGTAACCATAATTTTATGCTAAGTTCAGTGGTGCTTTCTATTTATTTAATTAAGCACTGGATTGTGATAATTGAGTGAAATTGGTGATGATGAGGATTTATCCCAAAAATTGGATAATGTGGATATAAATCTAAGAATTGCCAAGTAGGGCCATGATACCACTAAATCTAAGAAAATTGCTTAGTGAGGCCGTGATTTCCACTAAACCTAAAAATTGTCAGGTGGGGCCGTGATTACCACTTAATCTAAGTTGTGCCCGTTGGGCCGAAATCAAGAGTTGAAATTAATTAATTAAAATGACCGTGTGATGGTCTTGATGACATGTAGGCTACGCATGATAAAATTTCTGTTTCTTGATTTCTCTGTTTCTCTGTTCCCTAGAACAGGTTTGGAACAGAAATCCGTTTGGTAACGCAAATTGATTTCTCTATTTCTGAAACAGATTTCTGTTTCAAAAATTGTTTTGGGGAGAAATCGGAAGCTAGAAATTGTAGCTTCTCTTTTCGAAATAGAAATAGAATTTTTTTTTTTAGACTTTGTTTAAGAAATATGCATGACTTATGTATTTCATTTCATGACTTATGTATTTGAGACTTTGTTTATTTATGTTTTTAAGTTGCAATTATGATGATATTATTGCTATAGGCATTCTTCTTTAAGGAATGTCATTGAAAGATCATTTTGGGCATTGAAGAATCGCTTTTTCATTTTGAGGCACATGCCCTCATTTGCACTTCGAAAGCATGCACATATCATAATTGCGTGTTGTGCCATCCATAATTACATCCGCGATCAAGACAAGATGGATAAGAACTTTTCCCTATATGGAGATCTGATGTACGTGGCTGAATCTACACAGGATGAGCTTGCAAACATTCAGTTGACCGAGGAGGGAAACCAAATAAATATGCTTAGGAAAACCATTGTCAATAAAATGGCAATGGATAATAATATGCCGGAAATTCCATGAAATTGTATTTTCAACTTTTGTAATGTATTAGTATTATTTCGACTATTATTTTGTATTTGAGGATTTCCTATGTTGTTATATAATCAATTTCTATTTCTAGCACAACTTTCATTTTATTAATTTCGAATCGCTCGCAAATTGCGCCTCCTCCATGTCAACTAGTACCTAACATAAAATCACTTTGTGGTCTCAAAAGAATGCAAAAAAGTGTAGTGACTTAAACCCGAATCTTGAATGAGGAGAATAAATACATTCACTATTTGCATATTAGCATTTGAAAATACCAAATCTTTTATAGTTTGCATATAAGCATTTTTTATACTAATTATTAGCTTTTATTTACATAAATTGCTAATGTTTTGAAGTTCCTAACTACTCTATCGAATTACCAATATAAATTAAAGGGATTTATCAACTTTTATCAAATTAAATTACCATCATAAGCACCAAGAAGAGTGAGGTAAAAGGATGGGGACAACATGATTCATAGAAATAGAAATTTTTTATCTGTTATCAAATGGATTTCTGTTTCAGAAATAGAAATTTTGAATCGTTATCAAATGAGTTTCTTTGCTCAGAAACTTGGCTGGGGAATAGAAATTGAGAAATTGATTTCTGGCCAGAAATCAATTTTTGTTTCAGAAATTTTATCATGCGCAGCCGTAAT
The DNA here is from genome assembly GCA_017140475.1 of Eucalyptus fibrosa. NCBI lineage: Eukaryota > Viridiplantae > Streptophyta > Magnoliopsida > Myrtales > Myrtaceae > Eucalyptus > Eucalyptus fibrosa. Next base: position 24,509,349 of record CM029506.1, read on the forward strand.
CGACTGAGTTGATTGATCGATGAGTTGATTTGTCTGATGAGATAATGTGATTGTTAGTATTATGAATTGACTAACTTGCAGGAAAGAACTGAGGCCAAGGTAAGCCTCTATGATTATCGAGGTTTAGAGGGTGGACTTGTTGAGACATTGTCTCATTGGTTATTGTATAACTATTTTCAGGTCCTTAGAAGGTGGTCGTGGAAGACTGAAGCCTCAAAGTCTGTGGAGGTGGAGCCCAAAGGATTGACATATGTGTCCGACTAGTATGTTGTAGGACAATTCCCTTTTAAGAGTCAATCATTTGAAGTCTTGTGGTTGTAGATTTTTGTATTTGACTCGGTGTGTATTTAAAAGCATGTTTGTTTGAAAATCTATTGTTCTACTTTTCTATTCTAAGATGATTACTATTAGGGGATTTATTACTCACTTCTGTATATGCAATAAAAAGAAAGGGTCAGCAACTCGTCTTGAGAAGTCGCAAAATTTTTATTGACCAAAGAGGGATATGCGCACACTCGAGGATCGGGGCGTGACAAAAAGAAGGATTGCCTTAGTTATCATGAGCTTGATCTATTATTTGGGGAAGGATTGCTTATTTGAAAGGGGAAGAGAAGAGACGTAAGGCATGACGGAGAAGCATGCGCCATATACTAGCCTAAAACTACTCATTGGTCTCATGCTAGGATTTGGAAGAGTGAGAAGATAGGTTTCTAAAGTATGGAAGTCAACTTCCTTCTTTCGGTTACTTGAGAAAGCACCATACTTTGTGCCAAATCAGATATTTGCAAGTTTATATAAACTTGATTAACTTGCTTGACTCTCTAACCCTAGGTGTATATCTCATGTTTAGAGCTATTATTTGGATGTTTGTATGATGAGATTTGATGATGATGTATTGATTGAAGATGAGATTGAAATATAATTTTACATGTTTACTTAGTTCTGCAAAAATCGTAGGTTTTGAACTAACTTTTTGTTAGGGCTGATATGAGGTCTTAAACCTCGTTATTTGGCTTTGAGATGTTCTAGAAATTCAATCTACATTTGATAAGCTTCGATTTGATATGTTAAGGGCCTCAAATGGAGTTCATTTGATACCTAAAATCTATCTCGAAAGTTGGATGATTTCTGCTGGATTTATGTGATGTTTTGGTGATTTTGGTTTTTGAACGTGTTGTTTGTTTACTGATTTTCTACTGATTTTTGTGTTTTGATTTTGGAGATGGTTTTCCAATAAAAATTGTACGAAATTATGTTGGTCATGAAATATCTTTTTTCTAGAATTTTTAGAGTTGATTTGATTAGGCAAATCTTCAAAAAATCATCACCCTACTGTCCTGCCCTGTTTGAGTGTGACTCATATTTGCTCTGAAATGAGATAATAAACTTGTTCGATTGGATTTTCATCCTTCACAAAAGTCATAGAATGCATCATAAGATTTCTAATTAGGTATATTTCGTGCCAAATAATCATTTTTTACTAGGTCAATCGCTTGCGTGAAGACATTTCAAACTACTGCAATTTGAAACATTGATTGTATTGTCCTGTTTTCTCATTTTTGTGTTGGTTTTTGCAAATCAAACTAGACTTTGATGTCTTCACAAAAAATATTCATAACATTGCATTCTACATGTGGGAATTTTCGTAGAATTTTAGAAAACCATTCACGTTCTGTGCAACTCCTGCTGCAATTGTGGCTATCATGTACCTATAATAACATCTTTGTTTGAGCTCCTTAAGAGCAAAATTAGTGAGTGATGCCTTCTTGAAATACTTGGAGTATGTCACAAGCTTTGTAATGATGTATGGTATGCCTCATTTAAAGATCATTTACCATGTGAAAATCATGTACGAAATTGACATGTTATTATTGAAATTATCATGTAATTTGTCATAAGTGCTTCTTATTGGTAAGTCACCTGTAAATGTTAATGAATTTGTGTAGTTTTTTGTGCATCGATCTACAGTTAAATGATCGCATTCAACCCTACTTCATGTTCAAATTTCATAATTTTCATGCATTGTATGGGTAGTTTAGCGAGCCAATCATCATGCATCATTTTCTGCCTTCCTTATAACTGATTTGCACACTTTGGAAATTGCCATCATTTGACCATGAATTCAGCCCTAATCAAACTCGACATCTCTTAGAAATTCTTAGGGAACATCTTAGTCTTTCTAATGACGCTGATTTTGCATCATTTGCATATCATTTGACCCATTTTCCATATTTGAAAATTTTCCCTGAAATCTGCTATGAGTGAAATTCGGAATGCTAGTTCTGTCATTGTAGAGTTAGGCCTTTTATTGTTTTCACATGGATTTTCTGGTAAAGATTTTAAGGTCGAGTCCTGAATGAAATTTTCTTATCATTTTCATGACTATATTGCGGTGAAATTTCATAATTGTTAGACATATTTTATTTGGACAAATTGTTATTGATTTGATATGAAGTGTTGCTGCCCTATTCTGTTTCTGATGCGATGCTATGCATTCTTGAATTTTTATAAATTTATACGTAGCTTATCTTAGGGAACTTCCTTCACAAAAATTGTTCCTTGTTGAGTGCTCGATGTCTTTTAATTTTCATGGAGCAAATTATCCATGGGTCATACCCCAATTGCCCTGGTTTTGATTTCCCTGTTCGATGGCTTCTACTATGATTCCTTGATACAATTCTTTTCTACGATTTTTTAGAATGTCGTGTATGCTGAGTTGGGATTATATATCTTCATGAGATTTATTTCAAATTTTCCAGTCTTTGTTGTCGAAAATCCTTGAAAAATGAAAAGGTCTTTTAGTGACCTTTCGTCAATTTCTTCCGAATTTAAGCAAAAGTCAATTTTGCATGATTAAGATAGATTTCGTGTATGTGAGGTCTTCAACATCAAATGTTTTAGCATCCCCCAAACTTTCGATTTTAGATTGATTCCTTTCAAGTATGGATCGTATTTAAAATGCTTGCGACATCCATTAGTAGTGCATAATATGCATCTCGAATTAGCCTTGATAATTAAATGCGCCTCATAGCTATAATGGAATCCTATCTCACTTGCATTATTTTCTCTTCAATTTGACATTGCACTCATCCAGGTTTGAACCATGTTTACAATGCTTGCGATATCTATTAGTGGTGCATGATATGTGCCCTGGATTAGCCTTGGGAATTAAATGCATTCCATAGCCAAAATGTACCTATGTCAAAACACCCCATATTCTCATCAATGTTTCAATTACATCTAAAACTTTTTTGAGGCATCGTATGAGTCATGCATGCAAAACATCACTTCATTTGTTAGAAACGCATGTGATCGTGTTTGACTCTTGATGACTGAATAAGTGATCTAGTGTTGGCTTACCGATATTGTTTGATTGGTTGAGAACCAAGGCCCGGTGGCTTGCATGCATGTTTACTTTCAACTATGTATGTGATTTTTAGATGTATGCATAAGTGTAATACATGATGTCATGGGGACTTTGTATCATACTTAGAACCTATTTTAGGGCTTCTTTAGCATTGGTTGTCACGTGAGAATACAAATAGTGGCCAATAGCTATGAGTCACTTTAAAAATGGATTGGGTAGGCGTTCTAAGTGGATCGTTGCATGAATCACAAATGCCGATCCCGAGGCCAAGTTTGATCAATTAGACATATTTTCTTAATTTCTTGACTATTTTTGTGATTGTGATTGTTTTTGTATGTTTGTAATGATGATTGTTTCTTTCACATTGTAAGTACCTAGTCTTAGTATTAGTTTAGGCTTAGCATAGGTCCATGGAGGTTGTAATCCCCAAGACGTGAAGGTGATGGATAGTCGATGTCCAATCTGGCCTTCTTTTGTACCAATGATTCCCTGATATATGTTTTGGGTTGCCTCGAGTTGTATAAATGCCCGACGAGTTGTGGGTTTTATTCTTTCGGTTTACTTTCCTTTTAGGATCGTATTTTAGATTTACCGCTTTCCTTAACTATTTTTGGATGTTTACTTATTGCACCATCCTTAAATTTTAATTGATTTTTTTTTCTTTTTTCTCTTTTGATAGAAATAGAATAGCATGAAATTTGACCATTGACGTATGATCACCTAGTTAGTTTTTTTTATTGGCATGAAAAAGTAAAAAAACGCGCATGTTGGACACCTTAGGAAATAAGACAAATTGTTAAGTACCAAAAGAGTGCTAATAGAAATTTTAGTGTAACCCAAGTCCCCAAATGTTAGAATCTTTGGTTGCATCGATGGACCACCGACCCTTGATTGGGTTTTCTAACCAGCCCCTAAAAACGAGTTAGTGACGACCTATAACTTTCGTCTATGGTGTCAACAGTCTTAAACAACTTGTAAATAATAAATGAATATGTCATAAGGGGTATGGGTCTTGACAAGACTTATCATGGTTTAGCATACTCGGTATGAAAATATCCTAAAGGATGAAGTGACGCCATCTTTATAGATGAGTGTACTATCGGAAGAGCTACCATGGTAAGAGTATCTTTAAACTTACCTTTATGTCAGATTTCCTTTTGACCTTAAAATCGTTGATCAAAATGTGTCATGAGGTTGAAGTAGAGTCACGACAACTCCCGCTGTTACAGGAGGTGCGACTTTGGGAGAGCTCATGACAGTGATTGAGCAAACTCATATGGTTGATCCTCGATGTTAGATATTTTAGCCTTTCTTCTGGTATACTATTCTGTATTCCACAACTTGCCAATGCCTGCACCATGTTACTGGATTCAAATCAAAATTTCCCCCTAAACCTGCGGTTGTGCCTTGCTATTCTTAGTTGCTAAGTTCTACCATCTAATGCCATTGCCTTAGCCTTGAAGTCTCTACATGATTTAGCAGGTCATGGATCAAATCAGTGATTCATGTTTAATTGGTGCTGGGTGAAAAAAAGGGTGCGAGTTTAACACTCTTGAAATGAATTTGTGGCGTGGAGGGACAGATACAATTAATTGATAAGGGCGTGATAAGGGCGTAGAGGCAATGATGTGGAAAAGAGCTGCTTCCGTATGCATATAATGTTATTCTTTTGTGATGCAGTTTTATGAATAGATCACACCGATTGAACCATATTGATGCCTGAGTTATTTTATTTCTATATTCACTTTTTCACGAGAAGGCTAATGAACAAAGTTGAACGTTGCTAATTCATTCCAAAAGAGGGATTGCCTTAGATATCTTGACCTTGGTTCATTATTTGGGAAAGTATTCCCTATTTGACCAAGGGAAGAGAAGAGACATAGACGTGAGAGAGAAGCATGCGCATATGCCAGCCTAAACTACTCAGTGGTCTCATGCTATGATTAGAAGAGTGAGAAGACAAGTTTCTAGATTATGGAAGTCAACTTCCTACTTTCGGTTACTTGAAAAGGCAACATACTGTGCCAAATCAGACGTTTGCGGGCTTATATAAACTTAATTAACTGACATATCTCTTACTTCCCCAGCCGGCCACAAAAAATGAGTTACTTTATCAGTTCAACATTCCTCGTGCAGCAATGATTAACTGACCCCTGCCGGCCATAAAAAATGAGTTACTTTATCAGTTCAACGTTCATCACGGAGCAATGATTGATTGACCCCTGCCGGCCACAAAAAATGAGTCTACTTTATCAGTTCCATGTTCCTCATGCAGCAAGCTTATGAATGGCGTATTTGATTGCTTCATCTTCATTTGATACCAGTACCGTTGGTCTATATAAACGTATAAGCATATATAGCATTCCAGTTTTTCTTTGGAGTTGACATTTGTGCCTACACTCTCACATATGGCTGAGCTAATTGGAACAGAATCAGATGGTATAGATTCCATTAGAAACGAGTTATCAGAGCTAGAAAGGAGCCTAAGATCATCATTTCGGCTTCAGGGATCAAGTTTTCAAAGCACTTCGGCTATAAGCAGGACAAAAGATGAAACCAATGATGAATATGATCTCCAATGGGCTGCCATTGAGAGGTTACCAACTTTTGAGCGGTTGAGGTCATCACTGTTTGAGTGTGAGATCGACGGAAGGGCAGTTGATGATAAAGGAAAGAAAGTGGTTGATGTTTCCACGCTTGGTGCATTGGAACGTCATTTTTTCGTAGAGAAGCTCATCAGGCATGTCGAGAATGACAACCTTAATTTGTTGCACAAGATCAGAGACAGAACGGAAAAGTAAGCTAATTCTTCTCCTCTTGATAATGGGAGTTGCATCTATATTCAGAAAGTCGAATGGCTATGGAGTTACCTGGATACATTAAACCTGTGGCGGCATAAAAGATTTGTGCAGACCTAAGCAGCTGAGACCCCGAAAGTTCATTAACAGATGAAAACACTTCTGTTCATAAAATGTGTTCCAATATACATGCTTCCATTTGATCTTGGTAAGAGGCCACACCATGCCTGCCCATGTTGGCCAACTTATTTGAATGAGGTTTTGCTTTCTTCTTGCTTTTTTCTTTCCTCGTCTACTTCCTCAAGCTCATCCCATGGGTGTTATTTTTCATGTAGTAAGGAAATAATTGCTGTCAAACTGTCTTTGACAGGGTTGGTGTCAAATTGCCCACCATAGAAGTGAGATATCTGAATTTATGTATTGAAGCAGATTGTGAGATAGTTCAAGGAAAGCCCCTGCCTACTCTCTGGAATTCCCTAAAGAGCATGTTTCCTGTGAGTACTTTTTTTTTTTTTTTGGGGTCGATTACAGTACTACTGTAAGTATCTTTCTTGTGGAGTAGATTGTAGGAATTCTTGCCTTTCCCCACTTTTGAACAGGCGGCTAAATATTAAAGATTGAATTTATTTCATGTGAACTGCTTTCCAACATGTATTTCTATGCCATCGGCAAATATATTTGCAAGTTCTTTAACTCCTGTCATCTTGAATTTGGTTTTTCTTTGTGTACAGATGCATGTTCTTTCTTTTATTTTTTTGAGAAAAAAATCAGGCTAAGAAGGAGCTTGTCCTTCTTGAAGAGATTAAGTGTTAACGATAACTCGCGTTTGTTCAAATATACTATTGCCAATTAGAGGCTATATTTTGGAAGTGCGGCAAAACCATGTACATCTCTATGTTCTGATTTGCCAACACTGCTTTTTTGTTCCCATGCCCATTCTTTCATCCTTCTGCTGCTGTAACACTCATCCTGTAATACTTTAGTCTGTCATAAGACTGAACTACTCCTCACCGTTTTGTGTGTTGGAGAAAAATTTTCAACAGATGTTTTTGGCATCATGTCAATTTACCTTAAATGGTTGGTGCTTCCTAACAATTTAACATTTTGTCCAGGGTATTCCTGCAATGCCAGGTTCAGAGTCACGTAAGGCCAAAATAAGCATCATTAAGGATGTCGGTGGAATTATAAAGCCTGGAAGGTTTGTTTTCCTGTTACAGCTCTTCCAATCCCATGATCTCTGGGAAATTGTGCCTCACCCTTCGTCTTTAGGCAGTCTTAGTGTCTTCAACTATTTCATTCACTTCATCCACCGGTGGGTAGCTGTGATGGTTCAAGGCTTGCTCCTCATCACCAAGGTCGCAGGTTCAAATCTTCAAGTGCTAGCGTCTTAAGTGAGGGGCCATGGTGGTGGGGTCATGTGCTAGTCTCCACCCATGGTACAAGGATCCGGTCCTTTAGGTGCTGTCTGGGCACGGGGGGCCCGTGGTAGAGTCCTCAGTTACCAAAAAAAAAAAAAAACTATTTCATTCACTTCTAGCTGCAATTGTTTGCATCACCTACACTCAAATTAATATCCAGACTCGATGTAGGTTGTAAAAGGCTAATTACTTAGCTTTTACAATGAACTTTTCCAAACTTGAGCATAACCTCATCACCCACTTCGTAGCAAGTGATGAAGTTTGTGAGCATTGGCTGATTCTTTATATTTGAGAGGAGCGCCAAACTTTGGCAATTCGCATCATACTTGCCCACAGTGAAAAGTTTTATGAAGTTTGAGAAGCTTGCTAGCATAACCTACCTTTTAATGGGAATGGTTATCTGACGTATTACCAATCTCATCATTACACCTGCAATTCAAGAAGATTATTGTCCTAACAGTTTTAAGAGAGCAGCACAAGCTTGATGATAGAAGAGTACATACTATTCATTGTGCCTTTTCTTGCCACAGAATGACTCTACTACTTGGACCGCCTGGATGTGGGAAAACTTCCTTTCTAAAGGCTCTTTCAGGGATTCTAAGCAAATCACTCAAGGTTTTATGCTCGCTCTATGCTTAAGAACTTCTATCTCAAACTGCACTAGGCTTAAAGGCAACACCAACTTACGGCATGTATGGTTTACAAATGACATGTAAACTGAGACAGAATCATGCTCAAGGGAACGCATGCTCATCCAAGTTCTTTATATACAAAATCAACATCAGCATCCTAGCAGACATGGACTCAGCGAGTTTTCATGAAGTCAACACTGAGGCATATTGTGCTATCCTATTTGATGAAACTGCTTGGAGGGTGCCGAGAAGTGAGAGATAATATTGTGTGCATTTGTCTTCTTTGCATTTTGTAGCTAATTGGAACAGAACTATTCTCTAGTCTATGGTTAATTGCACAGAACTTGAAGTTCGAACTAAGCAAATTGAGTACTGTCAAAGCATCTGGAAACTCTTATTAATCTGTCTTTGAGTTTAATATTCTCTCCTTTTCCCTCTCTTATCTGACAGGTCACAGGAGAAATATCATATAATGGCCACAAGCTTGACAAGTTCATCCCGCAAAAAACGTCTGCTTACATAAGCCAATATGATCTGCACATTCCAGAAATGACCGTGAGGGAAACACTGGACTTCTCTGCCCGTTGTCAGGGTGTTGGAAGCCGTGAAGGTGAATATCCTCTGTGAAGAAAAAACTGATTTAGTATTATTCAATTAAATTTAATATATATACATCAAAATAAACCCTAAAAGTCCTAAAGACCAATTTACCCTTTGTACTCCTAACACTCCCCCTCAAGCTATAGCATCGATATTAATCATGCCCAACTTGTTACAAATATGTTCTATCCTCTCATTACTCAAAGATTTAGTAAAGATGTCTAGAAGTTGTTCGTCTGTTTGAATATGATTGGGAAGGATCACTCCACTTTGCAACTTCTCTCGGATAAAATGACAATCAATCTTAATGTGTTTTGTTCTCTCATGAAACATAGGGTTGGAAGCTATATGCACTGTAGCTTTATTATCGCACCATAGAGTCATGGTTATTGAATCGTTAAAGCCTAATTCAGTGAATAACTGTTAAATTCACACTAATTCACTTGTCACTTGTGCCATGGCTCTATATTCTGATTCAGCATTAGATTTCCTCCAACCATGTTACAATATCTAGTAGTGATCTCCTATCATCTAGAGATCCTACCCAATCAACATCAGAGAATCCTTCAACCCTGCTATGACCATGGTTTTGGTAGACAATTCCTTTCCCCGGAGCTTTCTTCAAATACCTCAATATCCAAATAACTGCATACCAGTGAGATGTACGAGAGGAAGACAAAAACTAGCTTACCACGCTAACAGGAAAAGCAATGTTTGGCCAAGTAACTGTGAGATAATTCAGCTTACCTACCAGTCTTCTATATTTCTTAGGATTATTAAGAATCTCTCCTCCCTCGGCAACCAATTTAACTCTTTGTTCCATGAGTGAATCAAAAGGCTTTGATCCCAACATACCTATCTTAATGAGCAAATCTAGAACATATTTTCATTGTAACAAAACAATACCTTTCTGTGACTATACCACCTCAATTCCTAGGAAATATTTTTATTTTCCTAAGTCCTTAGTTTGAAATTGTTGCTGAAGATAGGTCTTGAGTTTAGCTATACCAATCAAGTTATCTCACGTGATGATAATATCATCAACATACACAATCAAAAACAATTTACCTCCCCCGATTGTTTATAGAAAAAAAGAATGATCATTTTCACATCTTCCAAACCATGCCTATGGGGATTGCTTCAAACCATATAAAGACTTTTTAAATTTGCAAACCAGTCCGACTCTCCCGAGCAATAAACCCCGGAGGTTGCTCCATATAAACATTTTCATGAAGAGTACCATGCAAGAAAGGAATCTTGACATCAAGCTAAAATAAAGGCCGAGTTGCATGTTGTAGTAAGAGAAATCAAAATACAAATGGAAATAAGTTTGGTAACAGGAGAAAATGTGTCCAGATAATCAATTCTATACACATGAGCATACCCTTTGGCAACAAGTCATGCTTTTAAACAAGCAAGAGAACCATTGGGGTTGACTTTTACAACATATACCCATCGACAGCTAATAGCAATTTTGCCTGGAGGAAGTGGCACTAAGTCCCAAGTTTGATTAATCTCAAGCGCCTTTAATTCTTTTTACATTGTTGTCCTCTAGCCAAAACTTTGCAATGCCTCAGCGATAGACTTGGGAATTAGATATTGTTCAACCGTACTTAAAAAGGCTCGAAAAGTAGGTGACAAAGAAGAGTGTGAAATAAAATTTGCAATAGAATGTTGAGTACGAGTACGTGTACCTTTGCGATGAGCAATAAGAAGATCAAGATCAAATACAAGAGGAGGGTCGGCTAATGTCGGATCTGGAGTAGAAGATGACGTGGTAGTGATAGGATGAGTAGGGGGAGTAGCAGCTACTCGAGGACGTCAAGTATAAAGCTAAAGAGGAGGTGGTTCCTATGTAGATTATGGTGAGACAGTTGGAATTGTTGACCGAATGGTGGTCACATAAGAGTCTTCATCCAATTCAAACACAATAATCGAAACATCATGATAAGAAGTTGATTCAAAAAATATAACACCAGTTGTTATAAAATATTTTTTCAGTAATGGAGAATAACAATGATATCCCTTTTGAGTACGGGAATAACCTATAAACATACACTTGATGGCCTTGGGATCAAGTTTTGATACTCTAGGTCGATGATCACAAATAAAACAGACACAACCAAAAATACAAGGTGGTAGGACAAATAGTGACTCATTGGGAAACTAAGTAGAAAATGGAATACCACCTTGCAAAACAGAAGAAGGCATGCGATTAATGAGATAGCATGCAATTAGAACAGCATCAAACCAAAAGATTTTGGGGACCTTCATATCAAATAACATTGATTTAATAACTTCCAATAAATGTCTATTCTTTCTTTTAGCAACACCATTCTATTGTGGTGTATCAGGACAAGAAGATTCATGGATCTGAGTCATAAAATTAGAGAAAGGAGTAGAAATGTACTCCTTAGCATTATCAAAATGCATAAATTTAACATGCACACCAAATTGAGTATAAATTTTAGATATAAAAGCTCAGAAAATAGAAAATAGTTTTGAACGATTTTTCATTAAATATAACCAAGTGACTATGGAATAGTCATCAACAAAAGTAACAAAATATCTGAAACCCAAATTAGAAACCACATGACATAGACCCCATATATCTAAATGAACTAACAAAAAAGGAGACGTTGCTCGTTTAATAACTTGAGGCGGGTAACTAATACAATGTAATTTGCCAAGTTGCCATGACTCGCATTCCAGACTAGAAAGAGATTCAAAACTAGAATCTAACTTTTGAAAACTACTTAGAGAGGGATGACCAAGACAACAATGAATCTGATGTAAGGATGCAACACTTGAGCAAGCAATTGAAGGTGCGTCTTCAAGTACATACAACCCCCCTGCCTCATGTCCTCTACCAATCGTCCTATTCATAGCCAAATCCTGAAAAACACAAGAATCAGGATAAAATGTTATTGAACATTGAAAGTTTTTTGTTAATTTACTAATACACATGAGGTTAAATGGAAATTGTGGGAGATAAAACACGAGAACAATGGCAATGAAAGAGTTGGATGAACTATGCCAATCCCCTTAACATGTAGATGATCCATTGGCTAGGGTAACTATGGACAAAGATGGAGAAAGAGAAGAAAATATATCTAAAAGATCTAACATGTGGTTGGAAGCCCCTGAATCAATGATCCAAGGGCAAGAAGCAGTTGAAAGACATGTAGTAGCATTACTTGTCTGTACCAAAATAGTAATAGAAGAATCAGGCTCTCAGATTTGAAATTGGTTGTATTGGGCATATTCCTCATCGGACATAACCACTACCTTGCTTTCAGAAGACTATGGAGGAGAGTTAGTATTAAAAGCCGTATTTGTGAACTGGTGTTGTTGCCCTGATCTCCCATGTAACTTGTAACAAAATTTATGGATATGACTAGGTTTGCCACAGTAATGACAAGTTCATGTAGCCCCTAAGTTATCAATAGACATGTGGGATTGTCCATAGAGATGCCGTTGGCCTTAACCTCTCCTTGTTCCTATGCCTCGGCCTCCACCTCGGCCACCATGCCCACCATATCCTCCTCGATTTCCTCCACCACTCCTATTACCACTACCAATTCGAGTCTAGGATACAAGAGTTGGACTACTTATCATAGATGTAGTATCCTAAGAAGTCTCATGAGACAATCGAAGAATTCGAGCAAATGTATCTGTGAGTGATGCAATATTCTCTCCTTCAAGAATCTGAGACCTAACAGTTTCATATTCAGAACCAAGGCCTCCTAAGAATCCCATTATAGCCAATTGTTCTCTTTGACGTTGCATTTGTTGAACATCAGCCGAAATAGGATGGACAGCATTCAACTCCTCATACATTCTCTTAAAGTCTACAAAGTATTGCATAATAGAACGCCCATTTCTTTCGGATTGATAAAACTCCTAAGATAGCTCATTAATCCGTTACAAGTTATTTTGGCTAGAATATAACATATTCAAATACTCCCACAGTTCTTTGACTATATCAATATGAGTTACCGAGATCAACTACATTACTCTCCATAGAATTTAGCATTTGACCAAGAATACATGCATCGACAACATTCCAAGTTACATCATCCCTAAGCTTAGACTCGTTAAGTGTCTATGTTGATTTCTACCTATCAAAGTAAGCTTCGCGATTTTCTTCCATTGATGAAAGTTAACACTACCCTCAAGCTTCTTATCAGTAATCCGATTAGACAAAGAGGAAATCACCTTAGTCATCACAACACTATTCTTCTCAGGATCAACTTCAACTATACTCTTTGAGGAATCGCCCATTTTCCAAATAATAAGAAAATTTCGACCATCGTTTCCTTCAAACAACTCAGTCTCGTAACTCAATAACCCAATATTACCACACAAAATCTCCACAACCCACAGAAAGTAATAGAGACTGCCACCAATTCACAGACCCTCATTTTAACAAATTTATAATCAGAAAATGGTCAGTCAACTTCCCAGCCATCAAAGCCGAAGCAACACAAACCATACAAACTCCAGAAGATCAATGTAAAGGGACAAAAAGAATTTCTCCTTTTAGTCACAAAGGGAAATATCTGTACCCCAAAATAGCTCATCCCAAAACCCAATTCACTTAAAAAAGATCGCATCTTCTCCCACGAAAATACCTCAGAATCCAACCTTGGTGCAGCGCCTGTGCTTTGCGTTATACCTGATGGCATTGTCGATCCTCATGCGAATTCAGTGGGTCAGCCACCAAAACCAGCGACCCAGCAAGCCTGTGAGCCACTCGATGGAGCCGCGCAACCAAAATTAGTGACTTAGCACGCCACGTGAGTCACACAATGGAGCTGCGCTAGCCGCCCGAGCCGGGCAAGCCGCGCGAAACAGCAGCGCTCAGGGAAAGTTCAAGAAAGGGGTCGCGTGAGAAAGTGGTCACGCCAAGAAGCAAGAGAAAGAGAGAGAGACGTTCGACAGTGACAAGCCGCACCGGTAGCAGTGACGGCCAACTGTTCCGACAAGTCGACAGCAGCAAGTGACTGCTATGTCGATTAGGGTTAAGCCCTCGGCTGTGATACCATTTGAATAAAAAACTGATTTAGTATTATTCAATTAAGTTTAATATATATTCACATCAAAATAAATCCTAAAAGTCCTAAAAACCAATTGACCTTTGTACCCCTAACATCCTTCAAAGTGGTTTTGGATCTGTCACTTGAAATCTGTGTTAAATGATGGTCTTCTTGGTTTTTCTGGTTGCTAAGATATCATGATGGAGATCAGCAGAAGAGAGAAGGAAGCAGGAATTGTTCCAGATCCTGATACAGATACTTACATGAAGGTACCTTAGTGACAATCTCCAACTTTTCTCTATACCCATTATAAGGTACAATTTGAGTCTCCTGTTTTGTTACTGAAAAAAAGCCGATTTGAATCTCAGTATTGAATTATTCCTAGAAGGCGAAGAGTTGTAAATCATAGTTTGGTTGTTTTTTTGGAAGACAAATACGGGACTTTTGTGCCGTATCATATAAAAGAGGATATAAACTGATTTTTCTGCATTAAAATGTAATTCAACAGCTAAGTGGTGGGTAAGTTTCTGCGCTCTTCTATTCCTTCTCTGCCGAGGAAACAATCTTTGAAAACTGGGATGGCTAGGATGTAACATTTGCATTAGATTGTTTCTTAGCCAGGTTACTAGAAGTTCTAATTTGAGTGTGGTGCAACTAGTGCAGTTAATAGTTGTTAGAAAATTTTTTGGATGTGCGCGTGTGGAAGTATGGTTTTGGTATTAGTTATAGTTTTTGGTTAGTGATATGTGCAAGTGTATGATATAGTTTGTAGAGCATGGACAAGGGACAAGATATGATTAATTGAAGGATATAAGATATGAGATATGGGAGAAAGTGGTTTTATTAGTTGAGCAAACTAGTTTGATGGACCTCTCATGGTGGAGGGTTCATCTCTCACTCACACAAGGTGGAGGGTTTACCTCTCACACACCTCAAATGATGAACTTACATGCCTATATATAGGCGTGAGTGACCGCCTTAGAAGATTCTAGTCTTCTCTTGAATGCTAGACTTCTCTAGGCTTCTCTTACACGTTGGACTTTTCTTTTTCTTCTAGAAAATGTTTTCTTCTTTCTTCTAGAAAATTCATCTAGGGAATTCTAGAAGTTAAGCAACTCTATGAAATTCTAGAAAATGGATCACCATTTCCAACAATAGTCACAAATTCCACTGAAACATAAATAACAAGTTAAAAAGTCCAACTCAAAAGCTTAAGCTGTTAGGTGAAGGAGACTACATGAATAAAAATAGTATTTAGGTCTATGCATATTCATGTGGAATTTGATGACGCACGTTTACGAAATAAATAGCATTGGCTTTGATATTATGTTGAGAGAAAAAAAAAATTGAACCGAATGCTTGATTAGGTAAATGTGACTCCAAGCCATCTATTTATAATGAAGCCAAGAGGCCAACTACTCTCCACTCGTTAAGACCATGGCATTGGCTTAAGGGACGGAATAGTGTGCGTAGCATAGGCGAAAAACACAGGTTTGAGTCCCCACACAACTTGTTCAAACGAACCATGTTGGGCCACCCACCCAGTCTTGGGCTTGTGTCTCACTTGATCTATTGGATTGATGGGGGTACTTGATGTGTCCAACCAATCCAATGTGAGCTCGTTATGATAAAAGGAAATATTGGCCACTTCTAGAACTTTTGTCGACAATAATCTTGTCTCGTTTCCCAGGCAATTGCTCTCAAAGGACTTAAAAGAACTCTTCAGACGGACTACATTTTAAAAGTAAGCTCTTTTGACTGAGTCGACAGTTAATTAATTTGCTGTAAATCAAATATTTAAGCAGAAACTTCCGTCTTTATTTCTTCAACTTCTTTGCAGATCCTAGGGCTGGATATCTGTGCAGACACGTTGGTTGGAAATCCCATGAGAAGAGGAATCTCAGGTGGTCAAAAGAAAAGATTGACTACAGGTAGTAGAAACACAGAATGCAGCAAATCTCATTAAGAATAAAATTCTATGTGATTGAAGTGAAACGATGTTTTACTATCATTTCCAAGCTTGGCTACTTAAATTTCCAAAATCTTACCTGAGAAGTCAACTTTCTGGTAAAAATTGTACAGCGGAGATGATTGTTGGCCCAAATAAAGCTCTATTCATGGACGAGATCACGAACGGCTTGGACAGTTCAACGGCCTTTCAGATTGTTTCTTGTCTTCAGCAACTAGCACATTTGACAGATGCCACTATACTGGTTTCGCTTCTTCAGCCTGCCCCAGAAACATTTGATCTGTTTGATGACCTTATTCTGATGGCTGAAGGGAAAATCGTGTACCAAGGCCCTCGTGACCAAGCTCTCAAGTTTTTTGAGGACTGTGGATTCAGGTGTCCTGAAAGAAAAGGGGTTGCCGATTTCCTCCAAGAGGTAGCAAACACTCAGCAGATTGTGCACTGCAAGTTAGCTACCTTGGTCGACCATTTATTACGTTGCCCGCTGATATGCAGGTTATATCAAGAAAAGACCAAGCACAATATTGGCAGCGTCCTGAGCTACCGTATAGCTATATGTCAGTCAATATGTTCTGTAAAAAGTTCAAGGAATCTTATTGTGGGATGAAGCTAGATCAGGAGCTTTCAGACACATTTGATAGGTCCAAAATCCACAAAAATGCTCTTTCTTTTAATGTATACTCTCTGTCCAGAGTGGAACTTCTGAGAGCATGCATGGCGAGGGAACTTCTTCTCATGAGGAGAAATTCTTTCATCTATGTTTTCAAATCAGTACAGGTCAAACTAAACTCTCATACATCTCTAGCAGCTTTTATGATGTATATCACTTTCAACATTCATGCCTATTATAATCTAATTTTAATCTATCTCCCTGATTCTAATTTCAAAAAGGACCTTGGAAGTTGATTATTGCCATTGCATCATACAGCTCATTTTCATTGCATTTATCACGATGACTGTATTCTTGCGGACTCGGATGGGAATAGATGTTCTTCATGCCAACTACTATATGGGCTCTCTGTATTATGCCCAAGCCATACTCGTCATTGATGGACTTCCGGAATTAGCAATGACCGTTTCAAGGCTAGAAGCCTTCTATAAACAAAAGGAGCTGTACTTTTACCCTGCTTGGGCTTATGCAATTCCAGCATCTATACTGAAACTTCCTCTTTCACTGCTGGAATCTGTGGTTTGGACATCTCTCACATATTATGTGATTGGATACAGTCCTGAAGTAGGGAGGTAAGTCTTAACGTGAGAGTTCTTCAGTTTAGGACCTTTCATTACCTCACCTCCATAACCTTCTTTTACATTTCAATATCATCTGTAAGTTTTACTACCATTTTACAAGTAAGCCAGTGCTTCTATTGTTTTCTGTTTATTTATGCAGGTTCTTCCGCCAACTATTACTTCTTTTCTCTGTGCACTTGTCCTCAGTATCCTTGTTCCGTTTTCTTGCCTCAATCTTTCAAACTATGGTTGCCTCCACCTTAGCTGGTAGTGTTGCATTACAGATTTTGATGCTATTTGGTGGTTTCATCATCCCAGAACGTAAGGTTGGTAGAATTTCTATTTGTTTTGATCTTGGATGAATAAGTGTGGCGTAATATTTCACTTTGTCGCTGCAGCCTCTATTCCTGCTTGGTTGAAGTGGGGTTTCTGGGTCTCTCCAATAACATATGGAGAAATTGGACTTTCTGTCAATGAATTTGATGCTCCACGATGGCAAAAGGTGAGGGCCTTGTGAAGTGAGAGCAAGTATTTGGCTCCTGTAGTTCCTTAAGTTGCAGAAGTGCTTTAGCACTTTTATCTAGGAAAGTATTTTGACATGCTAGCACTCTTGGTTAGCTAAACTGGCTTGGCTATTCAATGTTCTTTTGTTTGTGGTGCTCTGAGTATGCGGGCAAGACACAAATCCATCTGTTTATAAATCTGAGGGCTTCACTTAACAAAAGATGTTGACAATCTTTACGTCCTATGGTCTCATTCTTGTAATTTCTCTGTGCTACCTTCTTGCCTAAGATCAGTGCATCTCTTGATGTTATAGCTTCCAGTTACTTGACTTTGATACAACACAATTACTGGATTAATGATAATATCCGCGAGACAAGTATTTGGGTACTCGTATTCTTTCAGAAAACAAAATATCCTGAAAAGTGGGTATAATTTTGTAATCCATAGGAAAAACTAACTTCCTCTGCATTTCTCCATGCATTTTAACTTGTTTTTGCTTAAATGAATCATCGATTTAACTAACTTTCTCTTCATCTTTTTATGCAAGTGGATTAGTTCTTACTGTTAAACGTATATTCACAGATATTGTCATCAAACACTACAGTAGGGAGTGCAACCCTTGAAAGCCGAGGACTAAACTTTGATGGGTATTTCTTTTGGGTATCAATCGGTGCCTTATTGGGATTTACTTTAGTGTTCAACATCGGTTTCGCTTTGGCCTTAAGTTTCTTGAAGCGTAAGTTTGTCATTACTGCATCTGGACCTCACTTTTGCACCAATAGTGCCAAGGGTGTTCATGAATCACTTTAAAACTTACAGCTCCAGGATCATCACGTGCTATCATTTCACGTGAGAAGTACTTGCATAGTCGTGAAACTGAAGATTCTCATGACAGCATAAAGCATGAAGAGACAAAGAAAGTTGCTGCTGAACCTATGCAAACAAAAAAAGGTCGAGTCCGAAATTCTTCCTCACCCAATTATAGTCACGCAATTATTATTTTTGATGTTCCATTAAAATTATTAAACCGGCTTCTTTATTTCAAACAGGCAGGATGGTGTTACCTTTCACACCGTTGACGCTCGTTTTTAACAATCTGCAGTACTACATAGACACCCCCGTGGTAACCTGGAACTCCTCTTTCCTCCTGAAGTTGCAAGATTGAACCTTTCAGATCCAATAGATGATGATGTCTCTTCTCACTACATTCTCCTTTACGAGTTTCTCAGGAAATGAGAGAACGAGGATTTGCAAAGAAAAGACTGCAACTTCTCTCTGATATCATAGGCGCATTCAGACCTGGTATTCTTACCGCGTTGGTGGGTGTGAGCGGAGCTGGGAAAACTACTCTTATGGATGTCCTTTGTGGGAGAAAAACTACCGGCTATATTGAAGGAGAAATAAAAGTTGGTGGTTATCCCAAGGTTCAAGAAACATTTGTGATGGATTTATAAGATGGGCTCAAGGTCCATCCGCTCAAATTGGGCCCAAAAGGGCCCGGCCCACGGGAATAGGGCCCGTGGAGGGGGAAGGTATAAAAGGGAGGAGAGAGAGAGAGAAACGCACCCTTTGGCACAATCAACGTACGCTTCTCTCCCGCGCGTTTTCTCTCCCGAAGAACAGTAGGCATACGGCTTCCAATTTCTTCCTTCAAGGCTTCATCGACCAGATTCTCTTCCTCCATTAACGACGGTGTTTAACCGTGGCTAACAAGGTACGCTCGACTACGTGGTGTGCTTTAGGATCGGTGATACGTGTCGTTTTCTTGGGCTTCGTCTTCCGCTTGATTTAGGGATTCGATTCGGTGTCGAATCCGGTTTTCGGGGATCCGTTATTCCCAACATTGGTATCAGAGCCCTGTTTCACGTTTTTCCCGATCAATTCTGATGTTTTTGATTGATTTTTCGCGAAATCCCTTCGGCCGTACGGAACCGGGCGAAAATCCCGACACCCGAGCGCTTTTTCGGCCTTTTTTCTGAGATTTCGTAAGTCGAAATAAAATTCCAAAGGCACTTTGGGAGAAGCGCGACGTCGGCCGAGTCCGACGATGTGTCGACCGCCGCCCCAGGAAGCCACCGCACGCACCCACACGCGCGGCTGAAGGCGCTGCGCGTGTGGCGCGGCACGCGCGCTGAAAGCACTGGCCGCCCGGCGCGTGCGCGCACGCGCCCGGTCGGCGAACCGGCGCGTGCACCGCCGGCCGAACGAAGGACCGGCACGTGCGGTCCGCGGACCGGCGTCACGCGTCTTGGCGTCACGTGATGACGTCGCGTGACGTCACGTGATGACGTCACCGATGACGTCATCACCGACGACGTTCGCCGGACGGTCACCGGCCGGCGACCCGACCGGACCGCGGCCCGGCCCGACTCGCGGACGTAGGCACGCACCCCGCACGTGCCGGATGACGTCTGCGTGACGTCATCCCCCGCACGCGCGAGGCACGTGCGGTCGGTCCGCGCGAGCGGTCCGACCGGCCCGACCGGTCCGACCCACGCGCCCGTTGACCCGACCCGTTGACCGACCGTTGACGCGTTGACCGTTGACCGATGACCGTTGACCGACGACCGGTGACCGTTGACTTTGACCGTTGACCGTTGACCCCAAAAAAAAAAAAAAAAAAGGAATTTGTTTTCTTTTTTCAGTCATGCCTATGTGGATTATAAGTAATCCATTTTTAATTCTGCATTTGTTGCATGAATTTTGAAAAATTATGTATTTTCTCTTATATTAATTATGGATTATAAGTGATCCATTTTTAATTCTGCATTTGTTGCAGGAACGATAATGCGTTATGCAAGGATACCTGCAATCCCGAGAACGGACGAGGGAAATGCAAGACTTAAGAGGCTGATGAAAGAGTTAGCTGATTATCGGTGGCATGACGGTGATTTAGTATCACATGTGGTCAAGGTCAATCAGATGATACAGGAAATCATCTGGAATGGTTATCTTATGCCGGATTTTCAGAAGGTGCCGGCTTTGATGAACACTCTTCCACCTGAATGGCAAGCAGTGTTGGATCGGCTATGGGAGATCAACGTGGTCCCGGGTTATAGGAGGCTGGTGGAAGCTTTTGTGAGAGAGCACTATAGGATTGAGTTGACCAAAACTTCAACCCTTAGATTGAGCGCCACATGGCGCCGAGTGAATGCGCCTTGGAGGCGACATGAAAGCTCTTCAAAAGTTTTTCCATGGTTGGCAAATGTGCCTTCGGTTTTCTCAGATGTTTTGATTGATAGATTAGAAGGGACATTCCCTATTTATTTCTTTGATTGATTATGTAATATTTACTACGATTGTTGTTGATGTAACAATTGATATGTTAGTCGTATCATGTGAAAGCATTGTTATTTTATTGGTTATTATTTTTGATTTGCTTTACGCTATTGCTGGTTCTTTGTGGGTAATTAGTCAGTGGGTAGTAATAGAAGTTTTTGTAACTTCATAGAATTTATTTGCATAAGATAATTATATTAATAATAATTTTAAGTTAGGATTTTTGGAGGATGATTGGAAACATAGTGACCTTTTGATTCTGAAGCCTTACTTGAAATTATTTATTAATATGATGGGTCTATGCAAATAGGGATGCATAAATGATAGGCATTAATTATTCGTGCATGTATGTCGATGTGTTCGGAACGATGGTTCAAGCAACTAAGAATGTAATTGCTGATATGAACGGCAATAATTGTGAAATATTGAATATGAAGATTCAATATGTGCTGGAAAAGCAAGAAGCACTAGAAGCTCTTGACCACATTATGGAAGATATTGAGGGTGTCGTGCACCACCTTGAGCTAGTAGAGGACCGCCTAACGGTTTTGAGCCGTAAATAGACATTTGCTATGCTGGTTCTAGCTCAGAAAGGGCTTTGTGCTCTAAGCACAAGCGTATTGATTTGTTCAATATGTGGGAATGCAAAGGATCAAGTCCTTATTGCAAGAAATCAAGAGTTAACCAACACAAGAGAGGAAAACGTCCTCAAGTGAAGAAAATGTCAAGAGTGATGTGTTAAAATTGTGACAAGAGAGGTCACTATGCTCGCGACTGTCGTGAGCCAAAGAAGCTATACACCTCTTGTACATTTGAGAACTTTGCTTATGTGTTAAGTTCTGCATTATAGGCTGAATCTAATCCTTTGTGGAATGTAGATTCATGAGCGACATTCATGAGCGACAGACCATGTAGCAAAGGATAGAGGATCCTTCGTGGAATTCCGACGATACCAATTGGAACTAAGTGGATCTATATTGGAAACAACTCTAGAGCTGATGTAAAGGAATTTGCACCGACCAATAGAACATGAGAGGTGGACGCATCTTTGATGTTCTATATGCTCTGGAGATTCGTCGAAATTTAGTGTCTGTCTTAGTGTTGGTTAGGCTTGGTTTTGGTATGAACTTCCATAATAAAGGTGTAGATTTGTGTTTAGATACAAACTACTATGGTTGTGGTCACTTTCTAGATGGTTTTATTGTACTAAACATTGACTGTGATGATGTCAATATGTTATTCCCTTGTTTCACGTCTTCTACCTTATATGATAATGATGTGAATATGATGGCATGCTAGACTTGGTCATATGGGCCAACAACATATGAAAAGACTAGCCAAAAAGGGCTTGTTGGGCAATATTGAAAAAGTTGATTTGTCCATATGTGAGCATTGCCTAGTAGGGAAAATGACAAGGAGACCATTTGGAAAAGATAAAAGAGCTGAATTTCCTCGGCATTTAATCCATTTGGACGTTTGTGGTTCAATGAATGTGAAAGGAAGGCAATGGGCTGTTTGTTTCATCACTTTTAAAGATGATTCTACTTGATTCGGATATGTCTATTTGATTTCTCATAAATCTGAAGCATAAGTTGTTTTAGAAGTTTTATGAACCTGGTAGAAAATCAATTAGACAGGAAAATAAAGGTATTTAGATCCGATCGAGGTTGAGAATATTTATCTGATAAAGTTCAGAAAATTATGTGATGGAAAAGGAATAGAAAGATAGTTGTCTATTCCATATACTCCTCAACAAAATGGTGTTGCAGAGAGAAGAAACAGAACCTTACTGGAATGGTTAGGTCCATGAAGGCGCATGCTAACTTATCCATCACTTTTTTGGAGTGATGTGTTGTTAACTGCTGCCAATATACTTAACCGGATGCCTTCCAAATTAGTTATTTCCACTTCATATGAGTTATGGACAGTTAGAACACCGGACTTAAGTTTTCTTAAGCCATGGGGTTGTGCTACCTATATTCATGAGTCCTCTCACAAGTTTGGGAAATTGGGTCCCAAAGAAAATAAGAGTATTTTCATGAGATACTGCGAACACTCAAAAAGGTATGTGTTCATAGGTGAGCAGGAAAGTGGGAGTATAACTGAATTTGAATCACGGGATGTCACATCTTTAGTGGATGAATTTTCTAAGAGGGGCGAAATAAGGGAAACTAACTCCCCATTTGAAACCTTGGATTAAGATAATGATGTCAGTGGAGTTCGTTCAAGTGGGAGTAATATGAGATATAATGAATTGAATTCAACTCATTCTCAATTGCAACCACCTGATGTGACGACATCATCATTACCTAATCCAAGTGGGAGCATGATGGGGAATGATGTGCTAAGTGTACAATCTCCCATACGGTGAACAAGTCGCCAAAGTATTCCCCGTCGATGTTTTGACATTGAAAGGAAAGTTTTATGGTTGCTCCATAAGATGAGGATGAGCCAATAAATATTAATGAGGCTCTGACCTGCCCTAATAAGAAAAAATGGATTCATGCAATGAAAGAGGAAATGGAGTCAATAAAATCAAACCAAGTCTGGGAACTGGTTGATCTTCCAAAAGGACGCAGAGCTATAGGAACAAGTAGGTTCTCTAAATAAAGCGAAAGGCTGATGGCTCAATAGAAAGGCATATGGCTCGCCTTGTGGTGAAGAGGTATAATCAACAGGAAGAAATTGATTATGAAAGTACATTTTCTCCTGTAGTGAGATTTACTTTGATTCGCATTATTCTGGCAATAGTAGCTAGTCTGGATCTTGAGTTACATCAAATGGATGTAAAGACTGCTTTCCTCAATGGAGAATTAGAGGAAGGAACATATATGGAACAACCTGCTGGTTTCATAATGAAAGGCCAAGAAAATGTATGTCGACTTTGGGGGTCGATATATGGCCTTAAGCAGTCATCGAGACAAAGGTATATACATTTTCATAATACCATAGTGGCATATGATTTTACAATGATTAACGAGAATCATTGTGTATATATCAATAGATCCAATGATCAATTTGTGATCATATCATTATATGATGATGATATACTAATTGCCAGAAGCAATATGGAGTTGGTTAATACTATCAAGAGATAGTTGTCTTCTAACTTTGAGTTGAAGGATATGGGACTGTAAACCCATAGACACTCCTATTGCAAAAAGGTGAAGCATTGAGCCATAGTTTGTGTCCAAGGACTCCACAAGAGAAGGAACAAATGAAACATGTTCCTTATGCTAGTGTTGTTGGGAGCTTGATGTATGCTATGATGTGTACAACACCCGACATATGCTTTGCAGTCGGAATGGTGAGCAGATACCAATCCAATCCAAGTCAAGCACATTGGAAAGCCGTTAAAAAAAAAAAAAAAATACTGAGGTATCTAAAGGGGACTGCTGATTATACGCTGAGTTATTAAGAAAAGGATCTGCAACTCAAAGGCTATTTTGATGCTGATTAGAGAGGAGATTTAAATGAAAGAAAATTTACCTCTGGGTTTGTTTTCTTACCGAATAATGGCACCATATGTTGGAGCAGTAAGAAACAAAAGTGTATAGCCTTGTCCACGATATAAGTTGAGTTCGTGGCATTATCAGCAGCAGTATAAGAGAGTGTTTGGCTTAAGAGATTTTTGGATCATTTAGGTGTCATTAGAAGTGCTGCAGATTTATTATTGGTTAACTGTGGTAGCCAAGCAGCAAAAGTGTACACCAAAGATCCAAAATATCATGGCAAGACCAAATATATAGATACCAAGTATAATCCTGTCAAGGATATAGTTGCACAAAAAGATGTGAACTTAGAGTACATACTACGCATGGAATGGTAGCAGATCCTATGACAAGCCAAAAACTAGAGATGTGTTTTGTGGCAATATGAAATCTCTAGGATTGCGTAGAGACTGATGTACTGAATATTGTAATTTCCCTAAGTGTTCACAATTTGATGAATTTGTGTATTCATCATTAATGCCTATGAATCTTTGTTTAATCTTTATGCATCTTAATGCTCAGTGCATTATTTTAGGTTGAGAAGTATGTCGGACAGATATTAGATTAGCCCACTCACACGGGTAATCGCCTGCATTTCTTGTGTGATAAATAGAGATGAGACTGTTTTTAAGCTTATTATCTAGGTGATAATCGAGAGCTCAAGCTTAAAATACGTATGTCGCCTTAACTAGGTGTTAAGATGAGGATATAATACTTACTATGTCCGAAAGTAAAAATATCCCACATGTTTTACTTTATCTGTCTAAGATGCCAGATGTGAGTTCTGATGAATTTTGTGAATGAGTAGATACGTGAACTCAAGTTAGACATTGGGTATGTCTGAACTATCATCTGTACGGTATTGAAAGGTATAGACATACGCTCCATGGGAAATGAGTTAATACCGTAATACGTATTTCATACTACGTATGCATGAGACGACCAATAAGAGTGGCAAAAGTTTGATCTCAACTTTTATGTCGTGTGAGACTCTTGAGGAAGAGAGTTCCTCAATTTCTTAGTCCCCTCATGACTCTTACTTATTCTCAAGATTTCTATTTAGTGTTTGCTATCTTAGGATGTTGCCAATGGTCATGAGTTTGATTCGATCTAATGGGGCATTTCTAGAAAAGCAAGCTGGGACTGAAATTGAGAGTTTGAAGGAAAGAGGAAGATCGATTTTGGAGAATTACATTATAGTTTTGTATTCACCGGTTAACCAATTATGACTGTCTTTGTGATAATCATAATTGTGAATACAATATATATATCATTATTTAAAAGAGATCAAGAGAGATATAAATGTGATCGATCGATCTAGGGTACTGCATACTAAATCTACTCGGAGTGTGATGCCCATTATGAGCTGCTATATATTCCTAACAGATGTATGACAACGAGCTCTCAAAGTATGCTGGTCGCACGGATTATTCATCGGTATGAATGTTGAAGAGAGGAAAAGAGGATTATGTTCGGCCCACCATGTTAAGTGAGAGTCTATGATGGATTTTTCTCTGATAGGGCTGAGTAGGGCCTGTCCGCCCATGTTGGTTTTGCACCACCATGTGTGAGTGGGAGATGATGGATTTATAAGATGGGCTCAAGGTCCATCCGCTCAAATTGGGCCCAAAAGGGCCCGGCCCACGGGAATAGGGCCCGTGGAGGGGGAAGGTATAAAAGGGAGGAGAGAGAGAGAGAAACGCACCCTTTGGCACAATCAACGTACGCTTCTCTCCCGCGCGTTTTCTCTCCCGAAGAACAGTAGGCATACGGCTTCCAATTTCTTCCCTTCAAGGCTTCATCGACCGGATTCTCTTCCTCCATTAACGACGGTGTTTAATCTGTGGCTAACAAGGTACGCTCGACTCTGTGGTGTGCTTTAGGATCGGTGATACGTGTCGTTTTCTTGGGCTTCGTCTTCCGCTTGATTTAGGGATTCGATTCGGTGTCGAATCCGGTTTTCGGGGATCCGTTATTCCCAACAATTTGCAAGAATCTCCGGTTACTGTGAGCAAACAGACATACATACCGCACAAATCACGGTGGAAGAATCTGTCATATTTTCCGCATGGCTTCGTTTGGATCCTCAGATTGACTCAAAACGTAAAATGGTAAGATTACGTCCTGGCTTCGATAATTTGCTTTGTTGAGCTACCATCGGACAATCATGAATTGCCTGTGTAGGAATTTGTTAATGAAGTCTTGGAGACAATCGAGCTTGATGGAATAAAAGATTCTTTAGTGGGCATACCTGGCATTAGTGGTCTATCCACAGAGCAACGAAAACGACTCACAATCTCTGTAGAGCTTGTTGCAAATCCTTCCATAATCTTTATGGATGAGCCTACAACAGGACTTGATGCTAGAGCTGCTGCAATTGTCATGCGAGCAGTGAAGAACATAGTTGATACAGGAAGAACAATAGTTTGCACCATCCACCAACCCAGCATTGACATATTTGAGGCTTTTGATGAGGTAAAGCGTGTTAATCTATATATGTATACACACACACTATGTCCATCAGTTGGCTTTCTTCCAGCATGCTAGAACGATTAGATGAATAGGTTTCATATGGATCACAAGTGAAGATAACAGTATCGAATCACTAGAGCAGAATCTTATTTTAATTTCATTAAATAATGGTAGCTCTTAAATCACTATGAGCAGAATCGTATTTTTTCATTTCATTTTGATTGAAGAAACTCCTTAAAAAAAGCCACATCTTAGCCGGTAATTTCTTGTGTAAAATATTTTAGTACTTCTGGTTAGATATTGGAAGGCCTAATCTCTCTCTCTCTCTCTCTCTCTCTCTCTCTCTCTCTGAGCAGTTGGTTTTATTAAAAACTGGTGGACGGCTGATTTACTCAGGACCCTTGGGACATAACTCAAGCAAAATTATAAAATACTTCGAGGTCAGTTTGATGCCCTAACACAGATTTGAGAATTGCTTCCATTTCTTGTAATTTGACTACATAATTCTTATCAAAACAACTGCTAATAATTAATAGCTCCAATAAACAATTTCTGTTGGACAGAGTATTCCAGGGGTGCCAAAGATTAAGAGCAACTACAATCCAGCTACATGGATGCTAGAAGTGACTTCTACCTTAGCTGAAGCTGAACTTGGGATTGATTTTGCTCTAATATACAGAGAATCGACATTATATGAGTAAGTTGATCCTCTACTACTATGTAGTGCCCAATAACAGTGTGCATGCTTGATAATTGTCTGAGATGGTACATGATATCCTGCCATTTTCTATCATAGTCAACATACGGCAATGATTTCTTTGGGCTTTTCCTTCAGGCTGTATAAGCTCCTGGAGTCTTAAGATTTTAGACTAAGGGAGCTGAGATGCCATATCATGTGTGAGAAGCTTAAGTCGTTAGGTGAAGGCATGGTTAGTCTAGTCCTTTTTGTCTAGTACTAAGTGTGGAAATTTAATTGGGGAGGCAAATGGGGCCTGGAAAGATTCGAACTCAGTAGCTCCAGCTGTGATTCTAGGTAAGATTTTGTAGAACAACTGCTAACTGTTCTAAAAGCTTTAGCTGTTTGATGAAGGCATGGTTATTATTTGAATATTCTAACACCATATATATGATAACCCACAGCTTTGTCTGCTGTATCTTGACCTTGCCTTCCAGTGTCTCTAGTTGTCTTCAGACTTAACCGGTGTTCCTGCTCCGATCTCGTCAGTTAACAGATGTGAAGTTTGATCGATCCATTGAAAAAATCCATTTTGATCAACCTTTTGTTGTTTTTGCTTCCAGGACCAACAAAAAACTTGTAAACAAGTGGAGCACTCCACCTCCCGGTAGTAGTGACTTGCAGTTCGCCTCCCAATTCTCGCAGAACAGGTGGGGACAATTCAAGTCATGTCTGTGGAAGCAGTGCTTGTCCTATTGGAGAAGTCCTCCTTACAACTTGATGCGTACCCTTTACACAATTGCCGCGTCTTTTCTGTTTGGGGTACTGTTCTGGAAGCAAGGGAAGAAATTGTGAGTAACTATCCCTCTCGGTTAATTTGAGACTTGAATCCGCTGGAGTTTTGGAGCACAAGCTTATTGAGATGATCTAAGGTCTCCATCTGGCTAACTGAACTAACACTTCTCTCATCTTTTTAGCATCTAATCTTCAACAAGGAAGAAGTAAAAGCAAAGTGCATACCTCCTAGGGTGGCAATTGTTTGGCTGGGTTTTTCAGTTATAAAAAGTTGCATCGATTGGCACAATTAACTAGCATATATTCAGTCATATAAAATCATTTATTTTCTTATTTTTTATTTTATTTTATGATCTGGTATGGTTAAGAGGCTGGAATATCTCCTGACGCCATATCCTCTTGTTGATAGAAACAACCAGCAGAACTTATTCAATGCAATTGGTTCGATGTATATAGCCGTTATCTTCTTGGGCGTAAACAATTGCTCATCAGTACTACAGTATATTGCTATGGAACGGACCGTCATGTATCGTGAGAGATTTGCAGGGATGTACTCTTCATGGGCTTTTTCACTAGCACAGGTATAGAAATCTTGGAAGCCGATTGAGTTGGTTAATGTAGTAGTTAGTTAGGATTCAACCTTCTTAACAGATGCACAAATATAGTTCAATTGAATATTCCAAATTCTCAACATGTTATAAGACATATAAAAAGAAGTAAAACAATTTAATCAGATTGTAGTGCTATGCTGATTTCGCAGGTTGTTGTTGACATACCATATGTACTAGCTCAAGCAATTATATTCGTGATCATCACCTATCCGATGATCAGTTATTTTGGGTCAGCATACAAGATTTTCTGGTACTTCTATGTCATGTTCTGCTCATTGCTGTCGTACAATTACCTTGGAATGCTGCTCGTGTCCCTGACACCAAATTTCACGGTGGCTGCAATTCTACAATCTGCCTTCAATGCAAATTTCAGTCTTTTTGCTGGGTTTGTAATCCCAAAACCGGTAAGCCATCTGTGTCATTGACCATAGTTTTATCTAATTCTTTTTTTTTTTTTTTTTTTTTTTTTTGGTATTGGAGGAAACGGCTTGCAGCCGACAGCCGTGCCGTAAACCCCCAAGTGACACTTAAGCAGGATGACCCACCACCCCTGAGTCACACTTAATACACCTAGCGCCTCCCTTGGGTTTTGAACCCTTCACTTCTTCGTTGAGGATCAGCAGAGTCTTATCTAATTCTTGTTCTTAGCTCTTTGCACAAACATTTTGTCCCTTTTCTTTTCTTTGTATATGTGGAGTACCAAATTATGAAGTTCATGAATCTTACAAGATATAGATATCTTATGCATGTATCAGCAACTACTAATTAAAACTATTCCCTACATCTCAAAATTTAGTGCTTGGGGAATTATTAGTGCTTTACTGTCACTGTGGCAGAGAATTCCAAAATGGTGGATCTGGTTGTACTATGCGTGTCCAACATCATGGGCACTTAACGGTATGCTAACTTCACAGTATGGAGATATTGATAAGAACATATCGGCATTTGGAGATACTAAAACCGTGGTGGCCTTCTTGAAGGATTATTTCGGATTTCACCATGATCAATTGTATGTTGTGGCGATTGTCCTTGTCGCCTTTCCTGTTGTTCTAGCAACTCTTTTCGCGTACTGTATAGGGCACTTGAACTTCCAGAGAAGGTGACGTCATAATTCTCTATTGGTATCACAGTGTAAAATTTAGTTGTATAATCCTCAAAACTAGCTGAATAAAGTGAATAAGTTTTTGTGACATTGGAGTGGCCGCATTGAAACTGTTAGCATTGTGGATATAGAAGTTTGCTAGTTCCAGTATGGCCAATTTGTATAAAATTTCGAGGAGGATTCAATGCTAGACAATATGGACTATTATTTCATGTGAATTCTCTCCAAGTTCTTGGAACTCTCTCTTATCATCAATTTGTGGCGATGAAGGAGAGTGGGAGTGCCTCTCTTGACTTCAGCCCCTTTTACGTCACCCCCTTTTATATAAACATCCCTCGATGGTCGATAGAATTGCGACTTTCCCAAGACACATCGCTAACCCAATCATCTTATGTACATGCGGAAGTGAACTAATAAACTCTAGAAAACAATCAAACACATGGGATAAGAAAGCAGGACAACCAATTAACACAAACCACACTTTATAAACACATCAGGTTTATATACAAAAGGTTTAGACCCAAAAAGAAGCTACCAGGCTAACCCTACCCCGGACCACGCCTACTTGATTCGGGTCTACTACAACACCATCGGGATGTCGATATCTAGAGGGTTAGCTACCTCTACTTTGGGCTCCTTAGCCTCGGGCAACTGGGTTCGTTGCGATATTTGCAATAATATCGACATCCATGACCAGGTCAAGCACCATCTCATACTCGGCATTGGTAGTAGGCCCGTCGAAACCATCCAAGGGGGCCTCCTGAGCCTTATTAGACCCGTGATGGAACCATGCTTTGAATTGATGAGGTACCAACTAGGTAGGCCCTTATCAACCCAAATGGTGGTAATGACGGGCTCACAGGTCCAAGGAGACCCATGGATAGGGAGAATGGTACGCTCGGTCTCTGCCTCTCGCAGCCACCCAAAACGGACAAGTCGCACCTCCATTTAAGGACCTATAAAAATTTAAACCACGACTGAATGAGATAAATTCGGCGAGTCTACACCCTAAACCCGATTAGGACGAGAATTCATCTAGAGGCAGCCTAAACACGCATCTTATAAGACTTATCTTGCTTCAGCACCTCCCTGCACATTAGTATATCTCATATATCATATGTAAACACAGCATGTGCAAACCATTAATTGGAACACCTCATATCATATATTAATTAATCACAGGGGTTACGATTATAAGGTCAGATTGTTATAACACGTCCCATTCCGTGCCACACAATTATGTCCATTAATCAGGTGCGGCTATTTCAATCACTCAAGCGTGTTCCAATTATTTATAACCTAACGGCCATGACCAACTCAACAATCGGTGGTTATCAAGCATAACCGAGTGTCGTCTCGCTTTGTCGGGCACAGCAACATCTACATCTAGAAGGCATTCCCAAATGAGTATCAGCCCAGCATCCATTGCGACTGACATTTGTTGACATGGGGCATCTAAACTTAATCAAGTATCGTCCAACGTAAACACATCGTGACGGTTTTCAATAGTGACCACACGCACATCCATGCTTGGCTAAGAACATCATACTTTGCACTCAAATACTTCTATTTCAAATAATGGACTTGGTCAATTTTCTTTATATTAAAAACACCGGGTAAAATAATTGTGCGTGGTCACATAGTCAAATCAAAACATAAAGCGTGACATTTTCTCTTTTCAAAAATCCACGATTTTATATAGTACCTAAAATATTTTTGGCATCAAAATCAACACCCGGTATTTTTCTAATTAAATACCAAAAATTCCTATTTTTGAAATAATAATTCAAAAATCATTATGAAGCACTCAATTGCACAAATTAGCAATCAACTTTACAAACCAATACAACCATGATGATCGGTGTAAAATTCTAACAACTGGCTATCCCGAAGATAATTTACACTAATTAAAAATTAATTAAATAAATTGCAAATTATTTAAATTAAACCCCTAATTAACCTACATAAGCTAATATAGCCACTTAATTGAACTAATTAACTAATCTACTAAGCTAACTAATTTAATCTAATTAAACTAACAACATAATCTAATTAATCCCTAACTAAACTAATCTAACCACCTAATTAATCTAATTAACCAAATAAATAATTACACTAACTAAATTAACCTTAATCCTAATTAAGCCTAACTAAACTCCCTTAAGTGCAATTAGTCCCTTAATTAGAGCTTAAGATGATAATTCACCGGTTAAGCGAGCTAATGGGTTCACGGTGACATAGCGCAATGGCGACCAAGACCTAGGCCTACAGCGACACCAAAGGAGGCTCAAAAGGGGCTGAAATTGGCCTAACACGGCTCAGCCCAAGGGCTGAAATCTAGTTTTGCTTGAAGGCTAAAGAGGCTAGCTCAAGGGGCTGGTCGGGCTCGGTTAGTGGGCTAGATCGAGCCAAGGCTGAACGAAGGCGGACGGGGGCAAGCGGCTAGTTAACGGCAGCGGCAAGCGAATTGTTGTTGGCCAAGCGAACGGCCAAGCGAGTGCGAGGACAACAGCGACGGGCGAGCTAGCTAAGCTCGGACGGTTAGGCCGATGCAGTCACGAAGGAGGTGTGAGGGCGGTGGCTAGTGAAGTGGTTCAGTGCAGGAGATGGCAACAACAACAAGTAGAGGAGAAGAAGAAGAAGAAGAAAGGAAGAAGGAGCTTAAACAAAAGCAGATGGTCGACTGGCAAGGGGGATACGCACAAGGGAAAGAAGAAGGAAGAAGAAGGGAGAAGAAGGGGGACAAAGGGTCTTGAAAGTCTTTGCATGAACCAATGAGATTCAAAGAGAAATATCTCATGCAATGATCACTTTGGGCACAAAGTCTTCTGCCCTTGCTGGCTAAGTTTCCTCCACAAGCCATTTTCCTTCAAAATCTTCACAAACATAGCCAAATTGAAGTCCAAATGCAACAGCCCAGCAGCCCTACGAATTTCTTCATTTTCTTCTTAAATTTCTCACTAAATCAACTCAATTTGATGGCAAAAATTGCTAGGGAGGTTGCCCATACCAATTTTCACAATCTCCTTCACAAACCAATCCACTTTGGTAGCCAAAAAGTCCCTCAATTTTGTCCATCCGAATTTCCACCATTTAATTTGCCTATTTTGATTTTTCCGCCAAAATTTTGGGCTCACCTAAAATTCTTCAAAGGATGAAACGAAGTCCTAAAAATAAATCGTGACACTCTCGAACTTTCGATTATAGAAACCGAGTTCAATTTCATGATTAAAACCCGGATGAAATTTTAACGTGACCTAACCTACCAGATAACTTTTAGAAAATTTTAACGCATTTGACCCGTGGTCGATAATTTTTTATCCACGTTTGTGCATCTCCGACTCATTGGCGACTCTCAGTTATCATAAAAATCTCAAGATTTCAACTATGGACACTGGGTATAGAATGGACAAAAAAATCGGTTTAGTGCCGTTCAATACAAATTTTGCAATCAGGTGAAATCACCCACAATTTAATTACATGCTTATATCAAATCGATCTATCTTCGGCCTCTTATCGATTATAATGGTGCCATATTGACCCTTGCCGATTAGCACAGTCGAGCAATTGATTTCTGGTCGAATTCTCAAGTCTATTGCATTTATATCCCTTAACGGCTTCACCCGATAGATTAGTTATATTAAGTGATCAGCTCAAAGAAAAATAATCATAGGTGCGTTGATAAAAAACCTAGTTTAGTTAATCGAAATAGGGTCGAAAATCAGGATGTCACATTTTAGGTCTCCAACTGTTACACAATGTAACCACTTCTCTAATTACAGAGCTTAGAGAAACAAAAGTATGGCACCTTTGAATATCGGTTTGATGCTAAACACCCACATGTCTGTGATTAAAAAAAAAAAAAAAAAGTCTGGATCTATAATGATAATGTACAGACAAAGTGAAACTAACTAAAGCAACTATGTGTCCAAGCATGACAAGAAAATGTCGAGTAAAGAAAAGGCGGTGAACTCTGAAGATAAAGCTTAGAGCACAATGATAAGCAGAAACTGATTGTTTCCGATGCAATTAAGACAGACATCCAAGTGGAACATGCCAAAAATGGGATGTGAAACAACATTCTTGGCACTCTTGCAACACCACATCCACAGATATTGGCACATAGGTTATCAGGTTTGAAGCAATGGAATCTGCAAAGGGACAATAATGAACATAGAAAGAAAAAAAAAAAAAAAAGGCGCGTCATTGTCATCTCTAGAAAACATAAGACCCTTCACCATTAGATGTTTAATCAGAGTAAGCACTGCCTGTCAAGCAATTGTGTCAGTCTCTCATTGCTCTCATTCTACTATACTTGTTGAGCAATTTGAAGTGTTCATGGTATGTAAATCACATACGTCATGGAGAATTGACTGAAAGCTAATTTTGCTGCAAACGCACTAGCCTCTTAACATTTCCATTTTCTCTCTGTTCTGTTTCTTTTGGTGACTGCTGCACTACACTTCATTATACAGGCACATGTTTTCTAATTACAGTATCACTACCAATTTCATGAGGAAACATAGAATCTTTGCGACTTGTTTAATTCCTCCTCAGCTTTTTTACGGATGTTGGAAATTGTCTCTCCGAGCCTCCAGTTTTTCCTCCTCTGCCTTTAAATTTGCATCATTGACTCTACTTCTTCCCTTAAATGTTCAGTTTCTTCAAGTAGTTTTGTAACAGAGGGGTCCTCTTCATCAGCTCCAGTTCGCCTAAGGAGGAGATGGCCAGATTCTTTTAGTAATTTTCCAAAATTTTCAGACGTATGGAAATAACTTCATAGATAGTTTCACTTGCTTACACTTTTGACCTTTGTGTTGAAGATGACATCTACTTTGTTTGCTACATTGTTTATGATCATTGATGCACTGAAAAAAATTCATTTTCTTAAAACTCACATTACCCTCCAATCCGTCAGCTTCTCTCTTTGTTACTCATTCATCTGAACCTCTTGTTTAAAGCGCAACCGAGGTTGTCTTAGAAAGAAAGTAGCTATATGATGGTGGTTTACAGGAGATACAACACATTTGAAGTGACAATCTAACTGGCATTCGCTACAATGGTGGACCCACAAGTCCAGGTTTCTGTTCAATTCAAAAATCATGCATTAGTATTTGTCGGAATCATCTTCACCGGAGGACTTATCTAGGGTTACCAGATAGATGTGATGCTTACTTTTTATAGTTTGTGGTAAGTGAAAGAAATCGTGGTGAAGGTTGAAGTTGCCTCAGACAATGGTGGAAGTTGACGATACAATGCACTGCATGTAGCTGGCCTTCTATAGACAAGACTTGGTCTTTGGGCACAGAGAGGATGCAAATCAAAATTGACATTCTATACAGCGGAAGCTAGAGGTGAAAGTGATTAAGGGCGTGTGATAGTATTCATAAAAGTGATTAATTGTAGTTAGGGTACAAATAGAAATGTAATTTGATAACTTTATAAAAATAGAGTTATTTTACCTATTTTAGACAACAATTAATGCAATATTTATGAAAAAATATTTGGATTTCCTTCTGATTATTTGAATTTTTCTTATTTATGCATAATAATGAGATATGGACAAGACAAGGAAAATAATGACAAATATCAGGAATTCAAATATAAAATAATAATAATAATAATAAAAAGCAATGGAAGATAGATATCAAATCAGGAAATTCTTGATTTTGTTTCCTAATGTTATCTACAAGCGTTGGGAGATAAATATCTATGATATATCTTTTGAAGAGGAGAACATTGAGAGCCAAAGAGAGAGAGCAGCTGGGTTTTTGTTAAATCGTTTTTCATTCTTCTGAGAGTTTTTCAAGTATTTTGAAGAGAAGACCAAAGTGGTGACAGAATTCTTGTTTTTTTATTCAAGATGCTGGGTTTGATTTATATTTTTATTTCTTATTCTACTATGTTCTAATTTTCTTTTGTTCAGGCTACGATGTAGCCTAACCATGATTATGTGAATTTCATGATTTTTATGTTTTATAATTGATTTCATTCATGTTATTTATATATTATTGTGCTTAATGCTTCCGAGTGACTAGCTATCACTTGAATGATCTGATGTGTATGTTTGAGACTAAGAAGTGATAATATGCAATTGCTCATTATAATATATAACCATGAATTAAACGTGGATAAATATATACCGCGTTATTTGTGTAGCTTTCGGTAATAAGGTAATCCAAAAGACTCATTATAAGTCGAAAATATTCATAATTTTTAATGCACTTATGTTTATTTTAATTCACATAGAGATATAGTGGATTAATAAGCTGAGTATGTTTACTATACCTAGAGATAGGATAGTAAATAGATTAGGAAATTCCGCTATCATATGTTTGATATCGTTCTTGCATTCACAACAATCTGAAATTCATATATAGTGGTTATAGTAAAATCGGATGCTCTAACATATTTTTCTTATTGATTTACTACATTTAGTCTCCCATTTTTTTTTAAATTATTCTAAATTATAT
Source organism: Eucalyptus fibrosa (assembly GCA_017140475.1). Classification (NCBI taxonomy): domain Eukaryota; kingdom Viridiplantae; phylum Streptophyta; class Magnoliopsida; order Myrtales; family Myrtaceae; genus Eucalyptus; species Eucalyptus fibrosa. The sequence goes on from CM029506.1 coordinate 24,545,805, forward strand.
TTTGATCTGTTAGATAAATTTTAGAATTAATCTATTTTAGTATTTAATTAGTTTATTAATCATCGATTTTCGTGGGACGATACTCTTTCTCATCATTATAATACTTGTTCGATACGTGCACTTACATTTAGAATTTTAAGAACATAATTATATATAAATCTCATAATACATGCCAATCGCACATTAATTGCGCTTGCCTCCTGCTCCTGAACTCATCATAGTTTTTAATTCCAGAGTAGGAGAATATAAGAAAAGCAGACTTTTGACATTCTCTCTCCTGAAATTGGGATCATCTGTAGTGTTATACAAAGAGAAGATTGCCTCGGTTCAACTTGATAATACCCAGATTTCAAGAAAATCATCTCAGTAGTGTTCTGGGGCAATTCGACTTTGATGCCTTCGTATCTGCAGCAACATAATATACGCAGGAATGTGCTTTGAAACTATAGCATTGTACACCATGTATGTATTGTGCTATTGTAGAAGAAGCGTGTCTTGAAAACATATTGAAGTGGTTAATGACATGAAAGGTAAAAGAGTCAATTTTGGATTAGCCAAACGACATCTGTCGCCTTGTAACGCCTTCTGATATATTAATGTGGGATGCCAAGAGAAATGTCAATGAGGCCCATTTTAGAATGCCCACGTGTTAATTGGCCGTTGACGATCCAGCCCCGCCATGTTGATAAATGAAACATTAATAACTTAGTAGTGGTGGCGGGAAGTTACGAGGCACTATAAATCCCAACTTCTAGCGCTGAACCCTCTCTTTATTTTTGTTTGAAATTAGTGCACTAAAAATACTAAAATTTATTATAGAAATGCAATTGAGTTCTAAAACTTTTAAAAAGTGTAATTAAGTGTTAAAATTTGTCAAAAAGTGTAATCAACTCATAAAACTTTCAAAAACTACAATCAAGTCCTAAAATTTATCATTAAAGTATAATCGAATTTTAAAATTTTCAAAACGTGTAATTAGCTAAATGACTTGACTGGACTAATTCAACAAAATTTAAGACTTGATTGCATTTTTTAAAAAATTTATGATTCAATTGTACTTTTGTGACAAATTTTATAACTTACCTTGTTGCTTTGTGTTGAGAAAATCTCCAGTGATTTGCTCTCATCACGTCATCAACGACGTGGCAAGCTTTTTTGCTTCCATCCAATTACAGCTTGACCCATATTTGCTGATATGGAATTAAATAAAGAATAAAAATTCTCTCATTTCACCACTTTCTCTCTCTTCCTCGTCTGTTTCTCCTCCGTCCACACCACCTCTTGGGCTTGACCTTCACACTTTGACCTTCACACATCCCGAAATTTGGTGCCATTTCGAATATATGAAATGGTTGTTTCATCTACATACTTATGGTTATTTTACTCGAAGCTGACCACTCACGAATAAACTAATTTATTAGGTGAGACCGTTAAGGGATATAAGCGCGACAGACTAGAGAATTCAATCAGAAATCGACTGCTCGACCATTATAATTGGCAAGGGTCAATACGATACTATTATAAATCGATTAATGAACGGATATGAGTTGATTCGATGGAAGTATGTAGTAGAATTGCGGGTGGTTCCGCACAATTGCAATATTCACGTCAAACGGCAATAACCCGATTTTCTATCGATATTATACTCAAGACACATAATTGAAACCTCGCAATTTTATGACAACCGAGGGTCGTCTACGATTTGAAGATGCACAAATATGAATCGAAAATTATCGACCACGGGTCAAACGCACTAAAATTCCTAAAAGTTACCTAATAGGTTATGTCGTACTAAAGTCGTATTTGGTCGATTTTAATCACGAAATTTAATTCGGTTTCGGGAATTGAACGTTCAAGTATGTCACGATTTATTTATTGAATGCTGTCTCATCTTTTAGCGAATTTTCATCGAATCCAAAAATTTTGCAGAAAAACGATTTTCGGACGAAAGAAAAATAAAAGGGAATTCGAATTAAGAAGCCAATTGGGATTTGGCTGCCCAAAAAAGCTTATTTTTGGGAATTTAAGCTTAAGAAAGTAATTGGGGGAGTGTAGATATTATTTGAAGACTTTTGTGGCATAGATGATGATGAATTAAATATTTCCAAAGTGTTGTGATTGGCTAGATTTCACTTATTTTCTTCCTTCCTTTCTCTCTCTCTTTCCTCTCTCTTTTCATGCGTGCAACCCCTCCCCACTAGCAGAACAGCCCTCAATTTCTTTCCTTTCCCTCACACTTACTCTCTTCTCCCCCACGCTTCTTCTTCTTTCCCTTCTGCCATTCCCTTCTTCTCTCACGTATACCCCTCCCCCACCAACGGCGGCCATCCAGCTCCTCATCTTTTGCTCACCCACCGCCACATCCAGCAGCTTCATCACTGCTTCACCACTTCCACGCCATCTTTTCCCCGACTCCAGCAGCACCACGTCCACCACACAACCGCCTCACCAGAACTCCACCGAGCAACCACCACCCTCACGCCAACATCACCACCGTCGCACAGCCACCTCACCAACTCCAGCACTTCCCCACATCACCACTTCACCGTTCAGTCATCCCACCAACAGCCAAGCCCCTCCCTCCCCCCTTCCTCACGCTTGCAGCTAGCTACACCACCTCATCTCCAGCACCCATCAGCCCTCCACATCCAGCACCACCACCAGCTCACCGTCCAACCATTCAGCACTGCCGAGCAGCTGCCGTCCACTGAGACCAGCCCAAGCTGAGCCAAGCTCCCCCCTTGGCCGAGAGCTTGTAGGGCCAACACCGCCACCATCGAGCCTCCATTCGAGCCGTGGTTGTCTCGTGTTTTCGTCGCCATCATGTTACCGTCGCCGCGAGCCCGCCACCGTAAAAAACCGTGAATTAACCCCCTAATCGTTGATTAAGCCGTTAATTGCGCTTAGGAGTGATTAGATTAGTGCTAATAAGGATTAGTTTTAGTTAATCCTGGATTAGTGTTAACTAAGCTTGATTAGGTTAGTCAACCTTGGTTGGGTTAGTTAATCCATGGTTAACTAACCTAATCATTAATTAACCATGGTTAGGTTAGTTAACCATGGTTATGTTAATTAATCATGGTTAGGTTTAAGTTTGATTAGCTTAATTAATCGTAATTTACTTAATTAATTACAATGTATTTAATTAATCGTAATTAGAGTAATTAGTGACTTTCGTAGAATTTTACACCCGTTTTCTTGGATGGATTTATGCGTGATTTTGATGGCTTATATGTACCATAATGTGCAATTGATTGCTTGATGGTAGTTATTGATTTTTAGTATAAAACTCAGTTTTATGGGCCTTTTAATGGAAAAATGTCAAGTGTCGGATTTTGACGCCAACTTCTATGTACTATATAAAACCGTGGAGTTTTAAAGTAGGAGTGTGCTAAGTTTGACGGTTTGATTTTGAATACGTGACCACATACGATTATTTTACTGGGATTTTTAATAAAAAGAAAAAAAATCGGCCAAATTCATTATTTGAAAACAAGGCATTTGAACGCAAAGTATGGTATTCTTGGCTAAATATGTGCTTGTATGGTCACTTAATGGAACCCGTCACTTGACGAGAGTTGGGGGCGATGCCCAATTTTAATCGGATGCCCAATGTGGGTCCGGAAGCCGAGTTGCTGTTGAGGCCAGATTGATGCTCCTTTATAGAGTGCGGGACACCTGGAGTGCCATAACTTGGCACGCCGGGACACTTAAGTGCCATAACTTTAAAATGGTACACTTAAGTGCCATCATCGGAGTAAAATGGGACACTTAAGTGCCACTCCGGCGAAAGTCCGGCCAAATGGCTGACGTGGCGACTTTTCGGCGAGCTCGGTCCAAAACGGCGTCGTTTTGCACGCTGACGTGGCGGAGAAAATCAAAAACGACGCCGTTTCGCGTTTACGTGTAAATAATAGTATATAAATTAATTAAATTAGATTTAAAATATTCAAAAAATTTAAAAAAAAAATTAAGAAAATTTTAAAAATTTTAAAAATTAAGAAAAATTTAAAAATTTTAAAAATTTTAAAAAATTTTAAAAATAAGAAATTTTAAAAAAATTTTAAAAATTAAGAAAATTTTAAAAATTTTAAAAAATTTTAAAAATTAAGAAAATTTTAAAAATTTTAAAAAATTTTAAAAGTTAAGAAAATTTTAAAAAATTTTAAAAATTTTAAAAATTTTAAAAATTTTAAAAAATTTTAAAAATTAAGAAAATTTTTAAAAATTTTAAAAAATTAAGAAAATTTTAATTTTTTTTAAATTAAGAAAATTTTAAAATTTTTTAAAAATTAAGAAAAATTAAAAAAAATTAAAATTAGAAAAAAAAATTATAAAAAAGGGGGGTGGGAGGCCGAACGGGCGGCTCCCTTGCCGCCGCCGCCCGGCTCCCTCACCGCCACCACCTCCACCGCGCCGCCTCCCCCACCCCCCCCCTTTTTTTTAAATTTTTAAATTTTTTAAATTTTCTTTTTTTTTAAAATTTTTAAAATTTTTTAAAATTAAAATTTTTAAATTTTCTTATTTTATAATTTTTTTTAATTTTATAAAATTAAATTTTTTAAATTTTCTTATTTTATAATTTTTTAAAAAATTTTTAAAATTAAAATTTTTAAAATTTTCTTATTTTTTAAAATTTTTTAAAATTTTTTAAAATTTTTTAAATTTTTAAATTTTTTAAATTTTTGTAAATTTTTAAATTTTTTAAAATTTTTAAATTTTTGTAAATCTTTTAAATTTTTTTAAATTTTTAAAATTTTTAAATTTTCTAATTTTTTTTTTAATTTTTTTAATTTTTTAAATTTTTAAAATTTTTTTAAAATTTTTTAATTTTTTAATTTTTTTTAATTTTTTAAAATTTTCTTTTTTATAAAAATTTTTATAAAATTTTTTAAAATTAAAATTTTTAAAATTTTCTTATTATTTTTAATTTTTTTAAATTAAAATTTTTAAATTTTACTTTTTTTTTTAAATTTTTTAAATTTTTTTTTAATTTTTATCTGATTTGGAGCTCCGTGAAAACGTAGGCAAAAAATAATAATAAAATATTGCCAGCGTAGGATTCCGTACGGGTCGGTGGAGGTGGCACTTAAGTGTCCCACTCGAAAAAAAAAAAAAAAAAAGCGGCTTAAAGTGTCCTATTTTGAAGTTATGGCACCTAAGTGTCGTCGAGTTATGGCACTTGTGGTGTTCTTCTACCCTCCTTTATAGAATGTCATCTAGGCCGAGTTCTAGACGTTACCGTGCTCGATGAGGCGGGACAATGCTCAATTACGCCGGATGACCATCAACTTTTGAGTTGGCCATGGCCAATGAACCGTAATAATTAGAACACGCCTAAATGGTTGTGATGCTTTGCACTTGATTATGGGACAAAATTGTTAGGCATGGTATGTGACGTGCCATAATGGTTTTACCTTATAATCGGGATCCATGTGAATGTTTGGAGGTTGAGAATTATGTGTTCTGGTTATTGATTATGTTTGTTGTATTTATAATTACATATGTGATGTTCTAATATACAGGGATGTGCCAAGGCGAGGTGAGTTTGTTTGTGGTGCCTATTTAGACTGCCTCCAAGATGAATTTGCGTCCTAATCAAGGCTTATGGTTTAACTCGCTAAGATTTTATCTCACCCCATCATGTTTAAACATTTTTAGGGCCGTAGTGGGGAGATCTGCTGAGTGCGTATGTGGTGGGCACAAGATGTGATACCATTTGGCTAGCCCTGCTACTAGTGAAGTTTAGGTTGACCCTGATCCCTAAAGGTTTTTGAGAGGGTTGATAGGGAGTGACCGTAGAAAAGCTTGTACATATTAAATTTCCTAAGCATAACAATGGATAAATAACTAAGTTGTTTTTGACAACGTTTATCATGTTTTTACTATCCCTATGTTTGTTTTTGACCGAGTGTTTATTTAATTTGCTTCCGCATGTGCTTAATTGAAAGGTTAAAAAAAAAAAAAATGGGTCAGCGACACGTCCTAGGACGTCGCATTTCAGTCGACCATCTAGAGATGTTTGCATGCTTAGGGTTCGAGGCGTGACATTAAGCATAATTAATAATTAGAACACATTCCATAATATTCATGCACATTGTCAACACTCGTGTTTCAATTATTATGACTTCTCGGGCCACGGCCAATACAATAGTTGGTAGATTGTTGGGATAACTGGGCATTGTCCCACTCTATCGGGCATGATGTTGTTTAAAACTCCCACCTAGATGATATTGCATAAAGAGCATTGGTTTGGCCTCAAATACAACTTAGCATTCAAACTCCCGCCAAGTATCCGATAAACATCAAGCATTGTCCCAAACTTCCATTAGGTGATAGGTTCAATTAGGTGACCATTCAAGCATGTTAACACTCAAGCCAATTTTATTTGCCGTCAACTAGCCCAATGCAATAGAGTTCGTGTTTAAATAACAAACCTCGGAAAATTTTTACATTTAAAAATTCTGGTAAAATAATCGTACGTAATCACGTACTAAAAATCAATCCGCCAAACTTTGCATGCTTTCATTTTAAAACCACATTGCCCCATTTAGCATGAAAAACACAATATCCAAACACGACACCTTCAAATATGCCATTTTCTTGCCAATAAAACCTCCTTTTAAAAAAAAAGTATTTAAAGTTTACAACTTGGACAATCAATATCATAGCATAACAAGCTCGATCAACAAGAATCATGCATAATTTCATCCAATAAATTAAGCATAAATTTCTACTTAACGATTAATTTGTCATAAATTTGCAGTAAGCACAATGAATTAGCTTTAAACATGATTAATTAGGCTAACGATGATTAATTACACTAACCATGATTAATTAAGACTAATTGTTATTAATTAATCTAAATATAATTAATCAAGACTAATCTTCATTAATTAATCTAACTATGATTAACTAAGATTAATTAAACTAATTACAATTAATTAAACTAAATTGCAATTATTTAAGTTAACCATCCTTAATTAAGACTAATTTCAATTAGCCTTAATTTAATCCACCCTTAACCATAATTAAGGCTAAACTATAATTAACTAACACTAACCGCCATTAACCCTAACTAAACTTAACCATAAACGCAATTTAACTCCTTAACCAAGGATTATGAGTTAACTCATGGTTTTTTTACAGCAACAAGCTCACGGTAATGGCAACGCAATGGCATCGAGAACACAACATTCTTGGCTAGAATAGAGACATTAACAGTGGTGGCTTGGCACTTGAGGCTCACGGCTTGGCTTAGGGCGACTTGGCTTGGCAGTGGTGAGGACTAGTAGAGAGAGACAGAGAGAGATTTTTCAAAAAAATCTCATCCTTAAAATCCTACAAAATCCCCAAAGTCCTCCTTAAATTGCTCTCCTCTATTCACTTATTTCTTTTGTCATTTAGTCCATAAATGAAAAGGCATTTTGGTCATTTCACACACCTTTTAACCAAAAATTCCAAATTTGCTCCGGGCATGTTTGCTTGAGTTGGGCTTGAAATGGGCTTGGTGGGCTTGGCTTGGCCCACTTAGGCCCTCATGGCCGAATCCCATGGGTGTGAGGCCTATTGGCCTTTGCTTGGGCCAACTTCTCTTCCGATTTCCAATTTTGGATCGATTAGTCATTTTTTTCCAAAAATTATAAACTTGTTGATAAATCGTAGATAAATGAGATGACGTCCAATAAGTTAATCTTGAGATACTCAAAAATTTGATACACGAAATCGAATTAAATTTCACAGTTAAAATTAATCATATGTGACTTTAGTATAATCTAAACTATCAAGTGACTTTTAGAAGTTTTCGCATGATTGACCTATGGTCAATAATTTTCCATCCACATTTGTGCATTTTCAAATCGTAGAGGACTTTGAGTTGTCATGTAATCTTAATGGTTCAATTACATACCCTGAATATAAAATCAATAGAGAATCGGTTTATCATCGTCATAATAGTGTGAAACTACCCGTGAACTGAATATGTACTTCTATCAAATCGATTTATATATGTTCCCTAATCGACTCATAACACGTAGAATTGACCATTGTCAATCTTTTTGGTCGAGCGACTGAATCTTGATTAAATTCTCTAATTTTTCGCTTTTTAATCATTTACGAACTTACCTAATAGATTAGTTAACTCATGAGTGATCAGTTTAAAATAAGTTCACTCTCAATGCATTGATGAAATAACCATTTCATATATTTCAAAATTGGTCAAATTTCAGGATATCATAGCGGTATGAAAAGAGGGTTGTGCATGACATTCTCAATGGAAAACAAATCAGAGAAAGACAGATCGTCGCAAGGATTGAAGGTTTTTGGATGTTCTGTACGTGCTTCATCAGCGCTTTGCTCGCGGGGAGAGAGAGAGAGGAAAAAAGGGTTGGGGGGGGGATTTGGGGGTGTTGGAGATTTGAATGTGATGTGATGTTGTGCGGGAGAGTGTGAAATGGGCTGGGCCGGTAAAGGCCCATCAGACTAGCCTGGCATGGCCCTCATACTGGCCCGGGCCTGGGCCCGCCCATGCATTTAATGGGCAGGCCCGAAACTTGAACGTGATGTGATGTTTTGGGCTTTTGTTTTGCAACTGTGGTTCAAGGACAGAAAGTCACCGAACGATGTTTCTGAGATCACCGCTGTCCAGAGCTTTAGTACCGGGAGAACATTGTTCCCGTTAAAAATCTGAGATTATGATTGCCGAAGTTCTCGGAAATGGCTGTAATGGTAGTTGCGACTAGCAATGTTCCGGGACTGAGTTCGTTGGACACCTGCCAGATTTTGGGTCGACGGGACTTTGGGATTTTTTTAGTGCTTTGAAAGACCTTTCTTTTGACATAAAACTCAAGGGAAACGGAGTTCGGCAAAGCGATGCGACACGTCTAAATTCGATGTCTTACTATTCTGTTTATAGCAGCAAATTTGGTGCTTGTGTGACCCTTTTGCCGATCCATAGTGGACCTTTTGGCACGCACATAATAATAATAATAATAATAATAATAATAATAATAATAATAATAATAATAATAATAATAAGTGGAGTTTTAGTTGTGGTTAGATGACACATAAGTTGGAGTTCAATTGATGCTTTGTTGGTGAACACACATATTTTAAAGTTTAAACTTGATTTGTTTCACAGAATATTAATGAGTTAGAAAATATTATATGAAAAGTAACTTCTCGGCCCAAATTAATTAGTCAATAAAAGATATTTCATTATTGACAATAATTTATATTTAATCATTTTCGTCTACAATGGGAATTTTTTCTTATTCGTTTATTTTTATTAGCAACATAAGTGATTATTTTTAAAAGTATATTCTCCAAATCATTCACTCTCCATGAAACAAATACACCCTAAATTATAATTACAAATGTGTTGTTTTAGCCTCTCTTCGTGTAATATTTTTGGTGAAAGCATTGTTAGTACATAATTGGTGTTTAAACATTCACTTCTTTTGTTCGATGCGGTCCTCCTCCTCCTCCTCTTTTTTTTTTTTTGTTTACATTTTATTTTATTTTATTTTTATGGCTAAAAATCGAGCAAGGGTGTCCACATAAATTGGCGATTTAGCGTTGACTTGGAGCTTGGAAATAGGACCCACGAGAACCTTTTAAAATAGTGGAATTTATTTAATCGAGTCACGCGGTAGACTTCGTTGTCGGTGCAAATGGCATAAAAAAATCTTAAATTTTCGGCTGGATTTCACAATATCTGATCTTATCCCAGTCAAGTCTTACGCCAATCTAGACTTCATCTGGGTCTATATATATTTAAAATAATTACTTGTACTACCTAAAATAATTTAAAAAATAGAAAATGTTGTAATTGTTGACGGTGATTTATATTTTAAACATTTTCATTAATGATGAAAATATTACTTATTCATTCATTTTTGTAAAATATACAAGTTATCAATGTTCTAAATTATCTATTTTGCAAAACAAACAGAGCTTAATTTTAATTGTTTAATACATGTATTTATGTATATGTACATATACTTATTTACGTAAAAATAAGATGAAAGACACTAATTTTAATTACTAAATACAATATATCACGACAAAATAAACTTGAATATTCAAACAAACGAGTTGTATTCGTAATCCCAAATAGTGTATCCCATGCAATCTCGTAAATCAATTTTGTAATTTGGGTTTTGCATCTCTAGTATTATTCAATTTGTACATGTACTTTAGCCACGTACATCAATGGCAAATACATGTGCAATCACATGGCCGTATGAAAAAGAAGTTGGAGGCCACCACCGTCGTGGGATACGCTAAAGCATTCATTTGGCACGTCTTGCAATTTTCACATTATCAAGCGAAATTGAAATTTCTTGTCCTCTTTGTCCATAATTACAAGTTTGTGAATCTATTTCTTGTTTTTTTGGTGAAGATATTTCGAGAATAGGAACAAACACAATCTAGACAGAGTTCATGCTCATTTTATTTTAAATTAATATCATAAAAAATTTCAAATCAGTGCCCATGATACATTTATTCTAAACAAGATGAAAATCCTACATTAGTACCCAACTCAAGTCAACACTCCATTAGTTTGGATCTGAAATGAATGGTAGATTAGGATTAGGCTGCTAATTTGTAATTTCTCATGTGACAAAGATTAGTATAAATGGCTAGCACGTGTTGCCTTTAGGGTTTACCCTCGTTCTCGGACCTTTCGAGCTGTCCGTGTTGGTACAATACGCTGGATTTCCTAGGTTACCAAAAAAAAAAAAAAAAGATAAGTATATGATAAATATGTTATTAGAATCAATTTGAAGTTTTTAATTGTATTAATCCTACAAGTTTTGGGGTTACTTGGGCTTGATGGTTAGGATGGAAATTCATGTCGTGGCATCAAACTTGAATCTTTATTATATTATGCAAAAATTTATAACAACTCAAATTTCGATCCGTGTTAAAAAATTTGATGGTGGTTTGAAAAGTGAGTAAAATATTTTAATTTTATCGATTTAAGTTAACTTTGTTCGAGTCACGTCTTGTACAGAATCTCGTCAGTTTCTATAGGTCATGTCATATTGTGTCGGTTTTCGGTTCCCACCCAAATTTTCACTTTTTTATGAGATTGGAATTTGGAAGCCATTGACTACTCATTAACCGACCAATAAGGTTTCTTCAACCATGAATTACTTCAATTTCTTTAATTCATGGTTCCCATCACGCCACGCGTGACAGCTATGACGCCGACAAATGTCTGGCCAAGTCTATTTTTCAGCTCTCTCATTCCTCTGGCATACATTCATTGGCATCTCCAACACTGCAGCTCTTGCGTTTGATGCTTTGACTCAGAGAAAGTCCATCATCCTGCTGATCTATCATTATCATCCCTCCGCCTCAACTGGGTTGACTTTTGAGGCACTTCTGGGCATACCCTGGCTTATCGGATGAGCAGATTTGAACTGTCGGGCTCATAGATGGTCAAAACTCATCGGCAATTTGGAATTCTCAATATACGGTTGCTTGCAAGATTAGACCTTATTTATATACAAGAAACGTTAACTCCGTTGTTTTGCAAAAAATAAATAATTTGTTTTTAAAGTCTATCATTATCATCCCTCCACCTCACTTGGGTTGACTTTTGAGGCGCTCCTAGGCATACCGTGGCTTACCAGATGAGCAAATTTGAACTGTCAGGCTCATAGATGGTCAAAACTGATCGGCGATTGGGAATTCTCATATACCATTGCTTGCAATATTAGACCTTCTTTATATACAAGAAACATTAATGACGTTATGACCCGATGTTTTGCGAAAAATAAATAATTTATAAAATGATTTCTTAAAATGATGATTTATATCGCTTGAAATTATTAAATAATGAAAAATATTTTCATTGTTGATAAGAAATTAGGTTTAAATATTTCTATTAATGATGAAAAAAAAATTGTTTATTTTTATAAGCGATCATTTTTCTAAATTATCCATTTCGTGAAACAAACGAAGCATACATGTATGTATCTATCAACATTCATATACTTATATATATATATAAAAGATGTAAGACCCTAATTTTAATTACTTAATACAAAATATTGCGACAAAATGCACTTGAATATTTAGACAAACGAGCCATATTCAAAATCCCAATAAGTGTATACTACACAATCTCATAAATCAATTTCGATTCAGGTCTTGCATTTCTAGTATTATCCAATTTGTACATGTACTTTAGCCATGTACATCAATGGCAAGCAAATGCAAATACGTGTGCAATCACATGGCCTTATTAAAAGAAGTTGGAGGCCACCACCGTTGTGGGATACGCCTACGCCATCATTTGGCATGTCTTGCAATTTTCACATTATCAAGTAAAAATTGAGATTCCTTGTCCTCTTTTGTCCATAATTATAATTTGTAAATCTATTCCTTTTTTTTTTTTTTTTTTTTTGCCGAGCTAAAAAAATATTTTTATGAAATCTACAAGATATTTTGAGGAAAGAAACAAAGACAATCTGGATAGTATTCTTGCTCATTTTATTTTGAATTAATACCGTTAAAAATTTTTAATCGGTGCCCCCACGACCCATTTATTCCAAAAGAGACAAAATCCTAAAAGCTAAATGGTTCCCAGCCCAAGTTGACACTCCATTAGTCATTTGGATTCGACATGAGTGGTAGATTTGGATCATGGTACTAATTTGCAATTTCTTGTGAAATGAAATTCAACTTTGGATAAATGCATTGTCAGGATCAATTTTGTGAATTTTAATTGTATCAATCCCTCATTTGGGGCTACTTGTGCTTATTGGTGAGAATGGCTATTCATGTTGCAACATCGAGCTGGTTGTAGTAATCTTTATCATCTTATGCAAATCCTATAGCATCTCAAATTCTAATCGGTGTTATGAAAATCTTGCATTGAAATTAACCTCGTTTGAGTCACGTCCCGTGTGAAATTTCATTGATCTTTTTTATAGGTCATGTTATATCGTGTTGGGTTTTCATTGCCGCCCAAAATTTCTACTTATTTATGAGATTGGGAGCAGTTACTACTCATTAACCGACCTTAGGAATAAGGTTTCTTCAACCATGAATTACTTCAATTTCTTTATTTCATAATTCACAATCACGCTATGCACGACATCTATGCTGCCGACAAATGTCTGGCCACCTCTATTTTACAGCTCTCTCATTCTTCTGGCATACATGCACTGGCACCTGCAACACTGCCGCTCTTTCGTTTGATGCTTTGACTCAGAGAAAGATCATCATGCTGCTGATCATGATATCATTATTATCCCTCCAATTCAACTGGGTTGACTTTTGAGGCACTTATGGTCAAAGCTCATCGGCGATTAGGAATTCTCATATACCCTTGCTTGCAAGATTAAACCTCAAGCTTAAAATATTGTCGGTTGCTTTCTTTTGGCATTCTACTTGTGATGGCCACTATCAGCTGATGTACCCACCATGTCATTGAATTCAAATCAATCTTTTTTCCCCTTCCCTGTCGAGAGAAAATCCGCGGTTGTACGCTATTTATGCTTGGGGATCACGGAGTTACTAGTTCATTTCAAAAGAGGGAAATTATCTTGGTTTTCTTGAGCTTGGTATAATACTTGGGAAAGTATCTGCCTATTTGACAAAGGGAAGAGAAGAGATCCAAGTTGTCATGACCTGGTCCGACGAAGGTGGCAAGCGGTTGTCGAGGCCGTAGGTCTGGACAAGAAGCGGCTCTTGGTAGGCTTTTAGAATGATGAAAGAGGTGGGATAAAACGAATTATGCATTGAGCATGAATTTGCCAATTGAATTCTGAACATTTTCACTTTTTGCCAATTAAGTCTATTCGGCTAATTTTGGCATAAATTTGCTAATGTGGGTAGATGTTATTATTATTTTTTTATAAATTTTTATTTTTTTGATATTTTTATTTTCTTTTTTCTCCTTTTCTTCCTCTACCGGTTGCCCAAACTCCAGCAATCGACCAAAGGCTATGATTGACAAGGGGCAACGTCGAGCGAGGCTTGCCCTCGCTAAGATTTGGCGAGGTATGACCTCGTTAGCCTTGGGAGAGGTTCGTCCTTATCGGATCTTGTGAGGGCAAGCCTTCCTTATGGTCGGCGAGGCCACCCCTCACCAACTTTGGGCAAGGCCATACTTTGCCCTCACTTGCCTTTGGCGAGGGTGACCCTCGTTAGCTTCTAGTGAGGCTTGACCTTGTCTAAGGTTGGCAAAGTCGTCACTCGCCAAATCCTAATGAGGCCCACCCTCATTGGCCTCTGGTGAGGCTCGACCTTGTTGAGTTTGGTGTGGGTGAGCCTCGCTTGAGGCCGACTCTTGCTAGTCGTAGCCTCTGGTTGGTTGTCGGCGATTGCTAAGGTTAGGCGACCGGTAGAGGAAGAAGAGGGAAAAAAATTCAAATATAAAAAATAATTAAAAATTCAAATATATATTAAAAAGTGGTATGGCCAATCGTGTCCATATCATAAAATTTTGATCAAAATTGGCTAGATGGACTCAATTGGGAAATGCGAAAAGGTTTAGGATTCAATAGCAAAATTGAATGATTTAAGATTAAATTGACAAAAGTGCAATTGATTTAGGATTTTTTGGACAATTTTCCCAATTTAACTATTGGTTGGAAGTGTTTACAATAGCAACTTATTTGATAAATCAGCTTCATTCAACTGCACTAGGTAACTGAAGTCCACTTTTGGTCTTATTCAAGGACCCTGATTACTCATTACTTTGAGGGTTTGGCTCTTGTTATTATCCATATTTACGCAACTACACAATGAACAACTTTGACAAGCGTTCTTTGCCAGGCGTATTTTTGGGATATAGTGAAAAGCACAAAGGATATCGTTGTCTTCATCAATCTACTTGTGTGTTTATATATCTTGACATGTTTTTTTTTTCCTTTTGCCTCTTCTTCTCAGGTTACTTTTATGACTAAGGCCCGGGGGGGGGGGGTTCTATTTCAATGGAATTCAACTTTAAGTCCATCAAAGACAAAAGCTTCTAGTGATCATTGGACTATACCCCAACCCAGTCAAGAAGTTGATCAAAATGATCAGATCTTAACCGTGCAAGTGAACGTGCACGTCTGTTTGCTAAAGTAGAACCAGACTCAAATGTTTTATCGACCAAATTCCTTGTTTTCTTTATGGTATAATTCTGGTGGAAGTTAAAGACAAAAGATAACATTTTGATTTACATAGAAATTGAATAAAAAACAAATCAAATAAATCTCCAAACAATCAACTTGTGGATACTCTGCATGAGGTGTTATTTTCATGCTGATTTTTAGAAGATTCTGCACTCCAATCATTCTAATTTTTTGCCTTTTGATTTGTTACTTCAAAACTCCCATTTAAAGTGGTCAATGGGGAGGACCAAAGACTGAGTTTGGTTTGTAAATTGACAAACCTATCTCGATAAATGGTTTGGTGAAAACATCAACAACTTGTGATAATTATCATGTAATGTTATCTCATCATCATGTCTTGCATCTGATTTTCCAGGTCATGTGACATATGATTATTGACGCGTAACTTGACCTAATTTTCCATGTAATGCTATATAATTCTGTTTGGTTGTCTTGATTTATTGTTAAAATATGATTGGATATGATAAAATATGACATGAATTTTGCCACATTCGATCTACTTTTTGGTTAATCGCAATAATAAAATCGATACTTTCACATCTTATCCTGTCCCTTTTGTATGAATGATATATCAGTATAAATGAACCTAAATGTATTAAAACGGAGATGGTAAGAAGCTATCCCGATCCACGATAAAGAAACCACAAATAAACAAATGGAAATAAGTTCCATCAATAAATCCATGATTATTGTATGATCAAAATCTTAAACAACAAAGAAACTCATTGTAGCATTCAAACCCACATGTTCAACTATGACAATAAATGTAAACAAATTACAACAACATCGACGAGGTAGATTAGCCAATGAATGCCAAGTTTAGTTAGAGAGAGAAGGCACAATCATTCACATTTGTGATTCAAAAAGTATAGTGCTTCCATACTATTGCCTATTTCATTTATTTTAACTTATTTTTTATTCTCTTTTTTATTTATTTGTTATGCTCATCCATCATTCCTTAATAAAATTTTATTAAAAAAACTATACTAATATACCTAAAATACTAAAACATGTAATAAATATAAATACTACGCATATGTTGTACATATGTATATATTATAGGTTAAAAAAATTTAAATGCACAAATAAAAATAGAAATAGTTAAAAATAAAAATTGTTGTTATTTTTTTGTTATTTAAGAATTTATATTAAAATTCAAAAAAAATATTTATAATTAATATTTTAAATTATTAATCTAAGAAGTTTGTTAATCAAGAAATATAGGTTTTATGCTATGAATATAAGAGATCCTATTCATCTTTATCTCACTTCTCCAATGGGATACTTTTATCTGGATTAGATTTCTTTTATATCCGACTTTATTTGTATTGGACAAGAACACAACATAGGATAGAATAAATTTATTTGGGCTATACTGATCATTATCATGATTGGTACCAGATTTGCCATGTCATGCTATCCCACAATCAACGTTGTTTTCAATTTCCAACTTTTTGTTCATTTTTGTCCTTTCTCGCATGATTAGAGCCTCATATACCTTACTAATTCAAAGCTGAAAGTATCTATTATTGATCGTGGCACTTTAAATTAATTTTCTCTCTACAATTTTTTTTTTCTGATTATTTATTTATAGTTTTTGGATTCATGTACTAGCTGACTTAATCTAAAACAATTCTTTGTCCCCATTTACTCATTTACCCAATCCTTTTAAAATTGCGGGCCATTAAATACTAATCAACCTAGCTGACTGATAACGTTTCTTTCTTTTTCCATTTGCACAATTTCGTCATGCATGACGTTTGTGGTGCTGACATGTGTCTGGTCTGACCACTCCCAATTTTCGCTCCTCTCTGACTCATTCTTGCGGGATGTATGGATTTCGCAATAATGCAGCTCGGGTGTTTGATGCTTTTAACTGCAAGAGAGGATCATGGTATGGTTATGCTCTGACTCCACATCATCTGGGTTGACTATGAAGTTTCTTGGACATACCCTGCTTATCAGATGAGCATATCTGATTTGTCACGCATGGTTCAGGAATGAAGAGCATGCTGCTGGGGTTCGGGCTCATAGAATGTCAAAGTCATCAGTGATTTACCGTTCTTATGTTCCGGGATTCGCAAGATCAATCCTTAGTTTTGAATATCGTTGCTTCTTCTTCTAGTTTCATTTTTATATGCCACGATCTGCTACTGTCCCCCAACATGTTATTGTATTCAAATCAATTTTTTCCCCCAACCCTCTCGAGATAGCCTGTGGTCGTGCCTTGCTATTATTAAAATGACTGCGTTCAGCCATATGATGCCATTGCCTTAGCCCTAGGAGAGGCCAGCCACAGCCAGGAAGAAGGCAGAAAAGAAAAGAAAAAAGAAAAAATTAATAAAAAATCGAAGAAAAAACAGAAAAATTGACACGTTAATGTCTGGCCACCCGCTAACGTCCACGTCGGCACCAGCTAGCCAAAGTTAGCCAAATGGACTGAATTGGTACCAATATTAAAAAGTTTATGACTGAATTAATCTAATTGAAAATTTTAGGATTGAATTGGTACCAACGCGATAAGTTTATGACTTTTTTGGTACTGTTCCCGGAATTGCTATACACCTACTAAGTAGAAAAGAGAACATCAAATGTCAATAACTGCAACAAAGGTTACATGCAAAGTAAAGAGGTAATTTTTTTGGGAAAATTTGCTTTGTAAGCTCTAAGTCGGCACCAAATGCAATCAAGTCCTCAACCTTTTAAGTGGTTTGATTAAGGCTCCGCTCGTTTCATAGAAGATGAATGATTTGGAAAACATTTTCCTAAAAATAATCGTCTGTTTCGCTTAATATAATTAATCAGTGCAAATATTTCATTTTTGACAGTGTTTTATGCTTAAATATTTTTGTAGAAAATGAATGATTTGGAAGATATTATCCTAAAAGTCTAAGACTTGAAGGACCAATTGAAAAGTTTCATACTCGATTGCTTTCATACATAAGATCTAGGACTTATGGTTTCAACTCTCCCAATCTTTTATGCATGATGAGGCATATCCAAAAAGCCGAAGAACACGCAACATAATTTCACAGATCAAAATTCATATACCAGTTTTTGCATCTCTAGCATCATTTCATTTGCGATTGTATTTTAGCCACGAACAAAATTTAGTGGCCACCATCGTGGGGCACACTAACGCATTAATAATTTATAGCGGAAAGTATCGATTTAAAAAGAAATTTATTTCCATTAGGAAAATGAGTCAAAATGCATCGATTCTCGATCACGGCACTTTAAATTATTCGTTTTGATGACTCATGTCATATCTGAGTTCACCTAAAAACATAATCTTCTGTCTCAATGTACTCACTTACCCAATTTTTTCTAGATTGCATACCATCAAAAACTTATGAACCTAGCTGAGTATTAGGGTTTATTCAACCTATAGTTACTTTTATTTCTTTTTCCATTCATACAATTACGTCATGTATGAGGTCTATGGTGCCGGGAGGTGTCTGACCACTTCCATTCTTGAGTTCTCTCTCATTAATTCTTCGATCTTGCGGTAAAGCGGCTCGTGTTTTATGCTATTACGAATATAAACATTCCTCCAAATCAAATGGTTTGACTATGCAGCTTCTTGGAGATACCCCGCCTTTCAGATGAGCATATTTGACCTGTCACGGTTTAAGAATGAGGTATATTCCATACGTGTTTGGGCTCATAGAATGTCAAAGTCATAGCTGATTGGCATCCTTATATTCCCTGACTCGCTGGATAAGACCTGGACTGTAAATATTGTGCCACTTTCTTTTGGTATTTTATTAGTATTTGGAGTTTGGGTTCATAGAATGTCAAACACATTAGTGGTTGGTATTCTTATATTCCATGATTCGCAAGATTAGACCTCGATGTTAGATATTTTAGCCTTTCTTCTGGTATACTACTCTATATTCCACAACTTGCTGATGTCTGCACCATGTTATTGAATTCAAATCAATTTTTCCCTCTACCCTCTCAAGGTAATCTGTGGTTGTGCCTTTCTATTCTTAGTTGCTAAGTTCTACCATCTAATGCCATTGCCTTAGCCTCGAAGTCTCTACATGATTCAGCTATGTCGTGGATCAAATTGATGACTCATGTTTAATTGGTGCTGGGTGAAAATACGGGTGTGAGTTTAATACTCTTGAAATGAATCTGTGGCGTGGAGGCACAAATACACTTAACTTAATAAGGGCGTAGAGGTGCACCCCCCGCAAGGACGTGGAACGTGGCTGATTCTGTATGCATATAATGTTATTCCTTTGTGATGCGGACTATGAAAATGAACCACATTCGCAAGAAGCTTAATAAACTAATTCATTCCAAAAAAGGAGTCGTCTTAGTCATCTTGAGCTTGGTCTATTATTTGGGGAAGGATTGCCAATCTGAAGAGGGAAGAGAAGAGAATTAAGAGGTGACAGAGAAGCACGAATTCCATGTCGGTCTAAACTACTTAGTGGTCTCATGCTTTGATTTGGAAGAGAGAATGCAAGTCGCTAGAATATGGAAGGCAACTCCCCAATTTGGTTACTTGAGAAGGCAAAATACCCTGTACCAAATCAGATGTTTGCGGGCTAATCAAAACTTGATTAATTGACACGACTCTCGTGCTTCCTCTACCGCCCACAAAAGACAAGTTAATTTATCATTTCCACGTTCCTTGTGCAGCAAGCGTATGAATGAGATATGTGATTACTTCATCTTCATTTGATACCAGGACCGTTGGTCTATATACATGCATAAGCATATAGCATTCGAGTTTTTCTTCAGAGTTGACGTTGGTGCCTAACTCTCACATATGGCTGAGCTAATCGGAACGGAATCAGATGGTATAGAGTCCATTAGAAATGAGTTATCAGAGCTAGGAAGGAGCCTCAGATCATCATTTCGGCTTCAGGAATCGAGTTTTCGAAGCACTTCGGCTGTAAGCACAACAAAAGATGATACCTATGATGAATATGATCTCCAATGGGCTGCCATTGAGAGGTTACCAACTTTTGAGCGGTTGAGATCGTCACTGTTTGATTGTGAGATCGATGGAAGGGCAGTTGATGATAAAGGAAAGAAAGTGGTTGATGTTTCTAAGCTTGGTGCGTTGGAACGCCATTTTTTCGTAGAGAATCTCATCAGGCATGTTGAGAATGACAACCTTAATTTGTTGCGCAAGATCAGAGACAGAACAGAAAAGTAAGCTTATTCTTCTTCCCTTGATAATGGGAGTTGCATCTATATTCAGAAAGTCGAATGGCTGTGGAGTTACCTAGATAAATTACACCTGTGTGAGCATAAAAGATTTGTGCAGACCTAAGCAGCATGAGACCCCAAAAGTTCATTAACAGAGGAAAACACTTCTGTTCATATAATGCGTTCCAATGTACATGCTTGCATTTGATCTTGGTAAGAAGCCACAACGTGCCTGCCCATGTTGGCCAACTTATTTGAATGAGGTTTTGCTTTCTTCTTGCTTTTTTCTTTCCTCGTTTACTTCCTCAAACTCATCCCATGGGTCTTATATTTGGTGTAGTAAGGAAATAATTGCTGTCAAAATGTTTTCCACAGGGTTGGTGTCAAATTGCCCACCATAGAAGTGAGATATCTGAATTTATGTATTGAAGCAGATTGTGAGATAGTTCAAGGAAAGCCCCTGCCCACTCTCTGGAATTCCCTAAAGGGCATGCTTCCTGTGAGTACCTTTCTTCTTTTTTTTTTGGTCGATTACAGTACTACTGTAAGTACCTTTCTTGTGGAGTAGATTGTAGGAATACTTGCTTTTCACCATTTTGTAACAAGCAGCTAAATATTAAAGATTTAATCCATTTCATGTGAACTGCTTCCCAACATGTATTTCTATGCCATTGGCAGATTTATTTGCAAGTTCTTTAACTTCTGTCATCTTGAATTTAGTTTTTCTATGGGTACGGATGCATGTTCTTTCTTTTATTTGTCCTTCCTGAAGAGACTAAGTTAAGTGTTGCTGATCATTTCTCACATGTTTGTTCAAATATACTAGGGCCAATTAGAGGCTATATGTTGGTAAGTGCAGCAAAAGCATGTATATCTCCATGTTCTCATTTGCCAACACTGCTTTGTTTGTTCCCATGCCCGTTCTTTCATTCTTTTGTTGCTGTAACACTCATCCTGTAATATTTTAGTCTGTCATAAGACTGAACTACTCCTCACCGTTCTGTGTGTTACAGAAAAATTTCAACATATGTTTTTGGCATCATGTCAATTTACCTTAAATGGTCGGTGCTTCCTGACAATTTACTAATTCAAGTAAATTAAAACTTTTTGTCCAGGGTATTCCCGCAATGCCAGGTTCAGAGTCACGTAAGGCCAAAATAAGCATCATTAAGGATGTCAGTGGAATTATAAAGCCTGGAAGGTTTGTCATCCTGTTACAGCTCTTCCAATCCCATCATCTCTGGGAAATTATGCCTTACCCTTTGTCTTTAGGCAGTCCTAGTGTCTTCAACTATTTCATTCACTTCTAGTTGCAATTGTTTGCATCACCTACATTTAATTTAATATCCAGACTTGATGTAGGTTGTAAAAGGTTAAATACTCAGCTTTTACAATGAACCTATCCAGACGTGAGCATAGCCTCATCACCCACTTAGTAGCAAGCAATGAAGTTTGTGAGCGTTGGCTGATTCTTTATATTTGAGGGCAGTGTCAAACTTTGGCAATTCGCACCATACTGGCCCACAGTGGAAAGTTTTATGAAGTTTGAGAAGCTTGCTAGCATAACCTACCTTTTAAAGGGAATGATTATCTGACATATTGCCAATTTCATTATCACACCTGCAATTCAAGAAAATTATTGTCCTAACAGTTTTACAGAGAGAAGCATAAGCTTGATGATAGAAGAGTACATAATCTTCATTGACTTTTCTTGTCACAGAATGACTCTACTGCTTGGACCGCCTGGATGTGGGAAAACTTCCTTTTTAAAGGCTCTTTCAGGAATTCTAAGCAAATCACTCAAGGTTTTATGCTTGCTCTATGCTTTAGAACTTCTATGTCAAACTGCACTAGACTTAAAGGCAATACTTACCGCATGTATGGCTTACAAATAACATGTAAACGAAGACAGAATCATGCTCAAGGGAACATATGCTCACCCAAGTTCTTCTTTATATAAACAATCAACATCAGCACCCTAGCAGACATGGACTCATCGAGTTTTCATCAAGTCAACACTGAGGCACATTGTGCAATTCTATTTGATGAAAGTGCTTGGAGGGTGCTGAGAAGTGAGAGATAATATCGTGTGCATTTATTTTCTTTGCATTTTGTAGCTAATTGGAACAGAACTATTTTCTAGTCTATGGTTAATGGCACTGAACTTGAAGTTCGAATTAAGGTAATTAAGGACCATCAAAACATCCGTAAGCTCCTATTAATCTGTTTTGAGTTTGATATTCTCTCCTTTTCCCTCACTTATCTGATAGGTCACTGGAGAAATATCATATAATGGCCACAACCTTGACAAGTTCATCCCCCAAAAAACGTCTGCTTACATAAGCCAATATGATCTGCACATTCCAGAAATGACCGTGAGGGAAACACTGGACTTTTCTGCCCGTTGTCTGGGTGTTGGAAGCCGAGAAGGTGAATGTCCTTCAAAGTGATTTTAGATCTGTCACTTGGAATCTGTGTTAAATGTGGCCTTTTTGGTTTTTCTCGTTGCTAAGATATCATGATGGAGATCAGCAGAAGGGAGAAGGAAGCAGGAATTGTTCCAGATCCCGATATAGATACTTACATGAAGGTACCTCTAGTGACAATCTCCCACTTTTTTCTCTCTAACCATTATAAGGTACAATATGAGTCTCCATTTTTGTTACTGGAAAAAAGCCAATTTGAATCCCGGTATTGAATTATTCCTAGAAGCTGAAGAGCTGTAAATGATAGTTTGGTTGTTTTTCTGGAAGACAAGTTTGGGACTTTTGTGCTGTATCATATAAAAGAGGATATAAACAGATATTTCTGCATTAAAATGTAATTTCAACTGTCAAGTGGTGGGTAACAGTGAGTTTCTGTGATCTTCTATTCTTTCTTTGCCAGTGAAACAATCTTTGAAAACTGGGATGGCTGGGATGTAACATCAGCATTAGATTGTTTCTTAGCCCGGTTACTAAAAGTTCTACTTTGAGTGTGGTGCAACCAGTGCAGTTAATAGGTACAGATTCTATTGAAACATAAATAGCATGTTAAAAAGTTCAACCCAAAAGCTTAAGCTGTTAGGTGGAGGAGACCACATGAATATAAAGAGTATTTAGGACAACTCATATTCCCATGGAATTTGACCAATGTGACTCCAAGCTATCCATTTATAATAAAGCCAAGAGGCCAAAATTACAATATCACCATTATTGCCGCCGTACATAAAATGATAAAGGAAATGGACAAATATGCTCCGATCGGCCAAATACTTTCCACATGTAAAGACCATGGAATTGGCTTAAGGAAGGGAACAGAGTGCGTAGCATAGGAGAAAAACGCAGGTTTGAGTACCGCCACAACTCGTTCAAACGAACCCATGTTGGGGCCACCCACCCAGTCTTAGGCTTGTGTCTCACTTGATCCATTGGATCGATGGCGTAATTCATGTGCCCAACCAATCCAATGTGAGCTCATTATGATAAAAGGAAATATTGGCCACTTCTAGAACTTTTGTGGACAATAATCATGTCTTGTTTACCAGGCAACTGCTCTCAAAGGACTTAAAAGAACTCTTCAGACAGACTACATTTTAAAAGTAAGCTCTTTTGACTGAGTTGACAGTTAATTAATTTTCTGTACATCCAATATTTAAGCAGAAACTTCTGTCTTTATTTCTTCAACTTCTTTGCAGATCCTAGGGCTGGATATCTGTGCAGACACATTGGTTGGAAATCCCATGAGAAGAGGAATATCTGGTGGTCAAAAGAAAAGATTGACTACAGGTAGTAGAAACATAAAATGCAGCAAATCTCATTGAGAATAAAATTCTATATGATCGAAGTGAAACAATGTTTTACTATCATTTCCGAGCTTGGCTACTTAAACTTCCAAAATCTTATCTGACAAGTCAACTTTCTGGTAAAAATCGTACAGCGGAAATGATTGTTGGCCCAAATAAAGCTCTATTCATGGATGAAATAACAAACGGCTTGGACAGTTCGACGGCCTTTCAGATTGTTTCTTGTCTTCAGCAACTAGCACATTTGACAGATGCCACCATACTGGTTTCACTTCTTCAGCCTGCACCAGAAACATTTGATCTCTTTGATGACCTTATTCTGATGGCTGAAGGGAAAATTGTGTACCAAGGCCCTCGTGACCAAGCTCTGAAGTTTTTTGAGGACTGTGGATTTAGGTGTCCTGAAAGAAAGGGGGTTGCTGATTTCCTCCAAGAGGTAGTAAACACTAACCAGATTGTGCACTGCAAGTTAGCTACCTTGGTCGACCATTTATTAAGTTGCCTGTTGATATGCAGGTTATATCTAGAAAAGACCAAGCACAATATTGGCAGCATCCTGAGCTACCGCATAGTTATATGTCAGTCAATATGTTCTGTAAAAAGTTCAGGGAATCTTATTGTGATGTGAAGCTAGATCAGGAACTTTCAGACACATTTGATAGGTCCAAAATCCACAAAAATGCTCTTTCTTTTAACGTATACTCTCTGTCCAGATGGGAACTTCTGAGAGCGTGCATGGCGAGGGAACTTCTTCTCATGAGGAGAAATTCTTTTATCTATGTTTTCAAATCAGTACAGGTCAAACTAAACTCTCATACATCTCTAGCAGCTTTTATAATGTATATCACTTTCAACATTCGTGCCTATCATAATCTAATTTTTAATCTATCTCCCTGATTCTAATATTAAAAAGGACCTTGGAAGTTGATTATTGCCATTTCATCATACAGCTCATTTTCACTGCATTTATCACAATGACTGTATTCTTGCGGACTCGGATGGGAATAGACGATCTTCATGCCAACTACTATATGGGCTCTCTGTTTTATGCACTAGTCATACTCCTCGTTGATGGATTTCCGGAATTGGCAATGACTGTTTCGAGGCTAGAAGCCTTCTATAAACAAAAGGAGCTGTACTTTTACCCTGCTTGGGCTTATGCAGTTCCAGCTTCTATACTGAAACTTCCTCTTTCACTGCTGGAATCTGTGGTTTGGACATCTCTTACATATTATGTGATTGGATACAGTCCTGAAGTGGGCAGGTAAGTTTTAACGTGAGAGTTCTTCAGTTTAGGACCTTTGATTACCTCACATCCATAACCTTCTTTTACATTTCATTATCATCTGTAAGTTTTACTACCATTTTACTCGTAAGCCAGTGCTTCTATTGTTTTCTGCTTATTTATGCAGGTTCTTCCGCCAATTATTACTTCTTTTCTTTGTTCACTTGTCCTCAATATCCTTGTTCCGTTTTCTCGCCTCAATCTTTCAAACTGTGGTTGCCTCCACCGCAGCTGGTAGTGTTGCGTTACTGATTTTGATGCTATTCGGTGGTTTCATCATCCCAAAACGTAAGGATGTTAGAATTTCTATTTGGTTTGATCCTGGATGTTTAAGTGTGGCTTAATATTTCGCTTTGTTGATGCAGCCTCTATGCCTGCTTGGTTGAAGTGGGGTTTCTGGGTCTCTCCACTAACATATGGAGAAATTGGACTTTCTGTCAATGAATTTGATGCTCCACGATGGCAAGAGGTGAGGGCCTTGTAGAAGTGAGAGCAAGTATTTGGCTCCTGTAGCTCCTTAAGTAGCAGAAATGCTAGTACTCTTGGTCAGCTAAACTGGCTTGGCTATTCAATGTCTTTTGTTTGTGTATGCGGGCAAGACACAAGTCCATCTCTTTATAAATCTGAGGGCCTCACTTAACAAATAGATGTTGACAATCTTTACATCCTATGGTCTCATTCTTGTAATTTCTCTGATCTACCTTCTTGCCTAAGATCAGTGTATCTCATTGATGTTATCAATTCCAGTTACTTGACTTTGATACAACACAATTACTGGATCAATGATAATATCCACGAGATAAGTATTTGGGTACTCATATTCTTTCAGAAAACAAAATATCCTCAAAAGTGAGTACAATTTTGCAATCCATAGGAAAAGCTAACTTCCTCTGCATTTCTCCTTGCATTCTAACTTGTTTTTGCTTACGTAACTCATTGATTTAACTTTCGCTTCATCTTTTTATGCAAGTTTTGAACTAGTTCTTGCTATAAACGTATATTCACAGATACTGTCATCAAATACTACAGTAGGGAGTGCAACCCTTGAAAGCCGAGGACTAAACTTTGATGGGTATTTCTTTTGGGTATCAATTGGTGCCTTATTGGGATTTACTTTACTGTTCAACATCGGTTTCACTTTGGCCTTAAGTTTCTTGAAGCGTAAGTTTGTCAATTCTGCATCTGGACTTCACTTTTGGAGCAGTTGTGCCAAGGGTGTTCATGAATCACTTTAAAACTTACAGCTCCGGGATCATCACGTGCTATCATTTCGCATGAGAAGTACTTGCATAGTTGTGAAAGTGAAGATTCTCATGACAGCATAAAGCATGAAGAGACAAAGAAAGTTTCTGCTGAACCTATGCGAACAAAAAATGGTTGAGCCCGAAATTCTTCCTTGTCCCAGTACAGTCACACAATTATTATTTGTGTTGTTCCTTTAAAATTATTAAACAGCTTCTTTATCTCAAACAGGCAGGATGGTGTTACCTTTCACACCGTTAACGCTCGTGTTTAACAATGTGCAATACTACATAGACACCCCTGTGGTAACCTGGAACTCCTCTTTCCTCCTGAAGTTGCAAGATTGAACCTTTCAGATCCAATAAATGATGTTGCCTCTTCTCACTACATTCTCCCTTTTTGAGTTTCTCAGGAAATGAGAGAACGAGGATTTGCGCAGAAAAGACTGCAACTTCTCTCTGACATCACAGGTGCATTCAGACCTGGTATTCTTACTGCATTGATGGGTGTGAGCGGAGCTGGGAAAACTACTCTGATGGATGTCCTCTGTGGGAGAAAAACTACCGGCTATATTGAAGGAGAAATAAAAGTTGGTGGTTATCCCAAGGTTCAAGAAACATTTGCAAGAATCTCCGGTTACTGTGAGCAAACGGACATACATTCCCCACAAATCACTGTGGAAGAGTCTGTCATATTTTCCGCTTGGCTTCGTTTAGATCCTCAGATTGACTCAAAACGTAAAATGGTGAGATTACAGTCCTGGCTTCTGATAACTTGCTTTGTTCAGTACTATCAGAAGAATCATGAATTGCATGTGTAGGAATTTGTCAATGAAGTCCTGGAGATGATCGAGCTTGATGAAATAAAAGATTCTTTAGTAGGCATACCTGGTGTTAGTGGTCTATCCACAGAGCAACGGAAACGACTCACAATTGCTGTAGAGCTTGTTGCAAATCCTTCCATAATCTTTATGGATGAGCCTACAACAGGACTTGATGCTAGAGCTGCTGCGATTGTCATGCGAGCAGTGAAGAACATAGTTGATACAGGAAGAACAATAGTTTGCACCATCCACCAACCCAGCATTGACATATTTGAGGCTTTTGATGAGGTAAAGCGTGTTAATCTATATATGTGTGCACACACACTCACTATGTCCATCAGTTGGCTTTCTTCCAGAATGCTAGAACGATTAGATGAATAGGTTTCATATGGATCACAAGTGAAGTTGACAGTATTGGATCACTAGAGCAGAATCTTATTTTAATTTCATCAAATAATGGTAGCTGTTGAATCATTATGAGAAGAATTGTTTTTTTTGTTTCATTTAGATGAATAAAATCTTAAAAAAAGCCTCATGTTAGCCGGTAATTTCTTGTGCAAAATATTTTAGTATTTCTGGTTAGATATTGGAAGGCCTAATCTCTCTCTCTCTCTCTCTCTCTCTCTCTGTGAGCAGTTGGTTTTATTAAAAACTGGTGGACGGCTGATTTACTCAGGGCCCTTGGGACATAACTCAAGCAAAATTATAGATTACTTTGAGGTCAGTTTGATGCCCTAACACAGATTTGAGAATTGCTTCCATTTCTTGTAATTTGACTACATAATTCTTATCAAAACAACTGCTAATAATTAATAGCTCCAATAAACAACTTCTGTTGGACAGAGTATTCCAGGGGTGCCAAAGATTAAGAGCAACTACAATCCAGCTACATGGACGCTAGAAGTGACTTCTACCTCAGCTGAAGCTGAACTTGGCATTGATTTTGCACAAATATATAGAGAGTCGACATTATATGAGTAAGTTCATCCTCTGCTACTATTGAGTGCCTAATAACAGTGTGCATGCTTGATAATTGTCTGAGATGGTCCATTATATCCAGCCATTTCTATCATAATCAACATAGAGCAGTGGTTTCTTTAGTCTTTTCCTTCTGGCTGTATAAGCTCCTGGAGTCTAAGATTTTATATTGAGGAAGCGGATATGCCATATATATGATAACCCACACCTTTAACTGCCGTATCCTGACCTTACCTTCCAGTGTTTCTAATTGTCTTCAGACTTAACTGGTGTTCCTGCTCTGATCTCCTCAGTTAACAGATGTGCAGTTTGATTGATCCATTGACAAAATCCATTTTTATCAACCTTGTGTTGTTTTTGCTTCCAGGACCAACAAAGAGCTTGTAAAGCAGTTGAGCACTCCACCTCCCGGTACTAGTGACTTGCACTTCTCCTCCCAATTCTCGCAGAACAGGTGGGGACAATTCAAGTCGTGTCTCTGGAAGCAGTGCTTGTCCTATTGGAGAAGTCCTCCTTACAACTTGATGCGTATTCTCTACACAATTGCTGCGTCTTTTCTGTTTGGGGTACTGTTCTGGAAGCAAGGGAAGAAACTGTGAGTAACTATCCCTCTCGGTTAATTTGAGACTCGAGTCTGCTGGAGTTTTGGAGCACAAGCTTATTGAGATGATCTCCGGTCTCCATTTGGCTAACTGAACTAACACTTCTCTGATCTTGTTAGCATCTAATCTTCAACAAGGAAGAGCTAAAAGCAAAGTGCATTCCTCCTAGGGTGTCAAATGTTTGGCTGGGTTTTCCAATAATAAAAAATTTCATTGGTTGGCACAATTGGCTAGCACATATTCAGTCATATAAGATGATATATTTTTTTTCTGATCTTTTATGGTTAAAAGACTGGAATATCTCCTGATGCCATCTCCTCTTGTTGATAGAAACAACCAGCAGAACTTATTCAGCGTATTTGGTTCGATGTATATAGCCGTGATCTTCTTGGGCATAAGCAACTGCTCGTCAGTACTACAGTATATTGCTATGGAACGGACCGTCATGTATCGTGAGAGATTTGCAGGATGTACTCTTCATGGGCTTTTTCACTAGCACAGGTATATAACTCTTGGAAGCTGATTGAGTTGGTTAATGTAGTACTTGGTTGGGAGTCAACCTTCTTAGTAGATACACAAATATAGTTCAATTGAATATTCCAAATTCTTAACATGTTATGAGACATATAAGAACAAGTAAAACAATTTAATCAGATTATAATGCTATGCTGATTTCACAGGTGGTTGTTGAGATACCATATATACTAGCTGAAGCAATTTCATTTGTGATCATCACCTATCCGATGATTGGTTATTTTGGGTCAGCACACAAGATTTTCTGGTACTTCTATGTCATGTTCTGCTCATTGCTGTCATTCACTTACCTCGGCATGCTGCTCGTGTCTCTCACACCAAATTTCATGGTGGCTGCAATTCTACAATCTGCCTTCTACGCAAATTTCAATCTTCTTGCTGGATTTTTGATCCCAAAACCGGTAAGCTATCCATGTCATTCATTTACCATAGTCTGATCTAAATTTTTTATGTTCTTAACTCTTTGCACAAACATTTTGTCCTTTTTCTTTTCTTTGTATATGCAGAGTGCCAAATTTTGAAGTTCATGAATCTCACAAGATATAGATATCTTATGCATGTATCAGCAACTACTAATTAAAACTATTCCCTACATGTCAAAACATAGTGCTTGGGGAATTAATAGTGCTTTATTATTACTGTTGCAGAGAATTCCAAAATGGTGGATCTGGTTGTACTATGCGTGTCCAACATCATGGGCACTTAATGGTATGCTAACTTCACAATATGGAGATATTGATAAGAACATATCGGCATTTGGAGAAACCAAAACCGTGGTGGCCTTCTTGAAGGATTATTTCGGATTTCACCATGATCAATTGTATGTTGTGGCAATTGTCCTCATTGCCTTTCCTGTTGTTCTAGCAACTCTTTTTGCATTCTGCATAGGGCACTTAAACTTCCAGAGAAGGTGACTTATCACAGTGTAAAATTTAGTTGTCCAATCCTCAAAACTAGCCAGATTAAGTGAATGGGTTTTTATGACAATGGAGTGGCCGCATTGAAATGATTAGCATTCTGGATTTAGAAATGTACCAGTTCCAGTATGGCCAGGAGGATTCAGTGCTAGACAGTATGGACTATAATCCCATGTGAAATCTCTCCGAGTTCCTGGAACTCTCTCTTGTCGTCAATTTGTGATGATAAAGGGAGGGGGAGCGCATCTCTTGGCTTCAGCCCATTTTAGGTCTCTTAACTGTTACACAGTACAAGAACTTCTCCAATTCTGGGAGCTTAGAGAAACAAAAGTATGGTGCCAGTAGAATCTGCAGTAGAATCTGTGAAGGGATGCTCCCATAGAAAGAAAGAAAAAAAATAAATAAATAAACAGCACGTCATTGTCATCTCCAGAAAACAGAAGAGCCTTCACCATTAGATGTTTAATTAGAGTAAGCACTGCCTGTCAGGCAATTGTGTCAATCTCTCATTGCTCTCATTCCACTATGCTTGTCGAGCAATTTGAAGTGTTCATGGTCTGTAAATTACATATGTCATGGAGAATTGACTTAAAGCTAATTTTGCTGCAAATGCACTAGCTTCTTAACATTTCCATTTTCTTTCTGTTCTGTTTCTTTTGGTAGCTGCTGCACTACACTTCACTAGACAGCACATGTTTTCTAATTACAGTATCACGACCAATTTCATGCAGAAACATAGAATCTTTGTGACTCGTTTGTTTCCTCCTTAGCTTTTTTTAAGGATGTTGGGTAATGTCTCACTCATGCCTCCAGTCTTTCCTCCTCTGCCTTTAAGTCTGCATTCATTGACTCTACTTCTTACCTTAAATGTTCAGTTACTTCAAGTAGTTTTGTAACGGTCTCCGTCAGCTCCAGTTTCACATGAGAAGAAGAGATGGCCAGACTTATTTAGTAATTTTCCAGAATTTTCTGACATACATAAATAACTTTATAGATAGTTTCACGTGCTTACACTTTTGACCTTTGTGTTGAAGATGACATCTACTATGTTTGCCACACTGGTTATGATCATTGATGCACTGAAAAATTTACACCAGAAAAACTCATTTTCTTAAAACTCGCATTAAGCTGGAAATTGAATTTTTATTCAGCTTCTCTCTTTATAACTCATTCATCCGAACCTCATGTTTAAAGCTCAACCGAGACTGTCTTAGAAAGAAAGTAGCAATATGATGGTGGTTTACAGGAGATACAGCACATTTGAAGTGAGAAGCTAACTGGCATTCGCCACAATAGTGAACCCACAAGTCCGGGTCTCTATTCAGTTCAGAAATCATGCATTAGAATTTGCCCGAATCATCTTTGCCGGAGGACTTATCGAGGGTTATCAGATCAATGTGATGCTTACATTTTATGGTTTGTGGTAAGTGAAATCAATATAGGTGAAGGTTGAAGTTGCCCTCGGGACAATGGTAGAAGTCAACAATATAATGCATTGCGCGTAGTTGGCCTTTTTTCAGAAAAGACTTGGGGTGCGCATAATAAAATTTCTACTTCTCTATTTCTCTGTTTCTCTATTATTCGCAACAGGTTTGGTAACGCAATTTGATTTTTCTATTTCTAGAAAATTTTTTTATTTCAAAAATAGATTTGAAGAAGAAATTAGAAGCAAAAATTTTTAACTTCTCAATTTCTGAAATAGAAATTGAAAAATCAATTTCTTACCAGAAATTGATTCTAGAAATTTTGTCATGCACATCCTTGGTCTTTGGGCATAGAGAGGATGCATGTCGAAGTTCACATTCTACATAGTAGAAGCTAGAGGCCGAAGTGATTAACAACACGTGGTATGTATTCGTAAAAGTGATTAATCATAGTCAGGGTACAAATAGAAATGTGATTACATAAGGATCTCATAATACAAATCAAATACAATTAATGTCGCGGAAATGCTCTTCCTGAACTCATCATAGGTTGTAATTCTAGAATAGGAAAATATAAGAAGAGTAGACTTTTGACATTCTCCTTTCTATCATTGGGATCATCTGTAGTAAAAAATGCAGAGGAATGTGCTTTGAAACTATAGCATCGTACACCATGTAAGTATTGTAGTAATGTAGAAGAAGCGTGTCTTGAAAACACATACGAAATGGTGCTGTTCTTTATAAAATGGGTTTCTCCAATGAGGCCGCATTTTAGAATGCCTGCTCGCTAATCGGTGGTTGACGGTTCAGCCTCACTATGTTGATAAATGAAACATTAGTAGCCCAGTATTATTGGCGGGAAATGACGAGGCACTGTGTTGATAATTCGAATCCCAACTTCCAGCGCCAGCCTCTCTCTTTCTCTTAATTTTTGTTTGGGATTTAGTGCATTGAAGGTCTTGAAACTTATTATAAAAAAGCTATTGAATTCTAAAACTTTTAAAAAGTGCGATTAAGTTATGAAAAATGTGCTAAAAGTGCAATCGAGTCATAAAATTTTTAAAAAAATTCCTAATTTTTTTTCATAGAAGTGTAATCAAGTCATAAAATTTTCAAAACGTACAATCAACAAAATGACTCGATTGGATTAATTGGACAAGATTTAGAACTTGATTATATTTCTTGACAAGTTTTAGAACTTCGATGCACTTATCCATATATGTTTATTATAGAAAGAATTATATTTTGCTCTTCTACTTTCAGTCTTTTCAGGTCGCCTCTCTACTTTTTATTTATTTCTAATCAAGTTACACTTTTGTAGATTTTTCTAATTAAGTCTCTCCAATACCAAATCTAGCCGAATCCAACTCACACGGCCATCGAACCATGTTGTAGTGTGAAGTGGATAAATTCTTCCAATGTAGACATCCACATGGGCTTTCACATTAGTTAAATTTATTCACATCATATTACGTCGTCTTCATCGACTAAGTTTGTCCATGCACGTCCATGTGAGCATCTGCATATTTTATCGACTCATACTTTGGCGTTGTCCAACAAATATGCCAAATTGAACTTGATAGATTTGTTGATGGAGAGACTTGAACATATAATTTGTGAAAGTAGGACTTGATAGACAAATTAAACGAATAGAGACATCATTAAAAAAACGTGCACGTACAATGAGAAAAGAGCATAGTCTTTCCTTTATCATATGAAAATCAAATTTAGGGTGAGAAATTGGAATATCACGAAAATATTCTGATTTTTCAATTGAACCTAGATAGCACGGCTAATTTTGACTTTGATTATATATAATTAAATTTTAACAATTCTTTTTGAAAATAAAGGCAATTTTGTCAAAATAATTTGTCGATTGAAAAATATGGTAAAAAATATTAATTTTTGTCGATGGGATCGTGCAAGTCCTATTCTACTTAAAGTACAAGATATTCACAATTGTATTTTAGCCACGAAAAGAACTTAGTAGCCACAGTCATGGGTGTGCCCTTGCTCCCTCACTCACACGTCCCCACTCTAGCTCCCCTGACCTCCTCATTTCCATGTGGAAAGAATGGTCATTAGGGCAACCACAATGGTTCGATGTTGTTTTTCAATTATACTTTTGTTCATTTTTTCCTCTCTTGCATCATTAGAGACTCGGATACCTTACTCATTTCTAGCTAAAGGTATCGATTTCTTGAATGAAAAATATTTCAAAAAAATGGGTGAATACTATTAAAAATTTTAAAATGGTATGATGACACATTTATCATAAATCAATTTTCGCCTCCCAAAAAGTTTGAAAGTGGTAGCCCATGACATATTTACTCCAATGGAATTTCATCTTACGAAAAATTCTGAACTAGAACTTTGACCCAAGTATCCCTTCCCATCAGCTCCCAAACTACTAACATAAGATAGATTTACATCAAGGGTATTGATTTAGGAGGGAAAAATTGTCCAAAAAATCCTAAAGTTATTGCATTTTTG
Source organism: Eucalyptus fibrosa (assembly GCA_017140475.1). NCBI lineage: Eukaryota > Viridiplantae > Streptophyta > Magnoliopsida > Myrtales > Myrtaceae > Eucalyptus > Eucalyptus fibrosa. The sequence goes on from CM029506.1 coordinate 24,580,196, forward strand.
TTAATTCAATCATAAATCTTTCAATTTTGCCAATTGAATTCTAAACATTTTCACTTTTTGTCACTTAAGTCCATTCGACCAATTTTGGCCAAAATTTGTTGATGTGGGCAATAAGCGTCTTATGTGGCATGGCTGGCACTAAGATGAACAAATTTTATTATTTTTTGAAATATTTTTTTGAATCTATTCTTTTTTTCCCTCTTTCTTCTTCCTCTCTACTGATTGCCCAGCCTCCAACGAATGGCCAAAGGCTACAACTGGTGAGGGTCAACTGCACCAACCTCAGGCAAGGTCACCCTTGCCAACTAGAGAGGATTAGCCTCACTAGCCTCACGTGAGGTTGCCCTCGTTAGGATCTAGTGAGGGATGACCTCGCGTGCCTTAGGCGAGGCTCACCCTCACTGAATTTGATGAGGGCAAGCCTCCTTGCTTCGAGTGAGGGTGAGGGTTGGCCTCACTAGCCACGAGCAAGGCTCGCCCTCGCCATTTTCAGTGAGGGGAGCCTCACCCGAGGCCTACAAGTTTGTCCCTTGCTAGATCTCAGCAAGGGTGACTTCGCGTGAGGCCAACGAGGCTAAACCTCATCAATTCCCAATGAGGGCGACCTCGCCTGAGGCTAGCAAGGCCAACCCTCATTGGTTGTGGCCACTAGCCAGTTGCCAAAGGTTACGTGGTCAACGAAAGGAAGAAGAGAAAGAGGGGAAAAAAAAGAAAATAATTTTTAAAAAATAATTTAAAAAATATTTTTTGCCCACCTCACCATCGGCCATGCCACATAGGACAATCATCATCCATACCAACAAATTTTAGCCAAAATTGGCCGGATAGACTTAATTGGCAAAAATTAAAGAGGTTTAGGACTCAATTAGTAGAACCGAAAGGTTTATGATTAGATTGGCAAAAGTGCAATAGGTTTGTAACTTTTTGGACAATTTTCCGTTTTAGGGTGAATGTGTCCAAGGGTATCACTTCGGATTTCTTATGAAATAAAAATTAGTTAGGAGCAAAAATTGAGTTTTTCTTTATGGGAGGAAAATTAGGTTAGGATTAATGTGTCATAAGGGTACCGGTTAAAAATTCTTAATATATTGACTCATTTTAAAAGAAACAAAATGTATCTATTCACGATCAAAACACAGTAAGAGGTGTTTGTTTCCTGCATAAAGGAAGATATTTTTCATAGAAATCATTTTCAAAGAAAAATGATAAGTTTTTAATTTTTTGGTAGTTTGCTTTAAAATACGTAAAACACTATCTTAAGTTAGAAGGCAGAAGAAACTAAAGGACGTTTGTAGAAAGATACTTTTTACATTTCGGAAAATGATTTCCATTATTCAAACCGAGAATTCTTTTTTCCTAATTTGAAGTGTGGTATATTTTCCGGCTAATTAACTACTTCCAAAAAGCTAAACACGTGATTTGTCTTGTAGAAGTTTTTTCTCAGTATTGCTTTATTCCTTGGATTCATGCTATACCTGAGTTTATAATCTACGAAAATTTTCTGTCCTCATGTACCCATTTACATAAATTTTCTACTATTCCCTACAAGATCGCGGGCCATTAACCTAAGTGAGTATAAGGTTTATTCAACCTATAGTTACTTTTTGTATTTTGTTTTCCATATATACAAATACGTCATGCATGAGGTCTATGGTGCTGGCAGATGTCTGACCACTTCTATTTTTGGGAGGTGAACTAGATCTTGCAATAATGCAGCTCTTGTGTTTTGTGCTTTGAGTATTGAGAGAGGATCGTGCTGTGATTGTGCTATTATTAATATTATCATCCTACACATCAGCTGCGTTGACCATGAAGTTTGTTGGACTGTCAAACACGCTAGCGATTGGCATTTTTGCATTCTGTTGTTCCCAAGATTAGACCTCGATTTCAAATATTGCGGCCTTTGTTTTGGTAATTTTTTTGCGATGCTACAATCTGCTGACGTACATGCACCATGTTATTGGATTCAAATCAAGATTTTTTCCCCTACCCTCTCAAGATAATCCGTGGTTTTGCCTTGCGATTCTTAGATGCAACGTTCTACCTTCTCATGCCATTGCCTTAGCCTTGAAGTTGCTACATGAATCAGTTATGTTGTGGATTAATGACTCACGTTTAATTGGTCTTGCGTGAAAATATGGACACGAGTTAAATACTCATGAAATGAATCTGTGGCGTTTAGGCACAACTACAGTTAACTAGATAGGGGCGTAGAGGCGCAACACCCACATTGATGTGGAACAAAGCTGATTCCGTATGCATATAATGTTATTCCTTTGTGATGCACTTTAATAACAGATCACACCGATTGAACCACATTGATACCCGAGTCCTTTTTAATTCTATATTCACTTTCTCACAGGAAGCCTAATGAACAAGTTGAAGTTACTAATTCATTCCAAAGGAGGGATTGCCTTAGTTATCTTGAGCTTGGTCTATTATTTGGAAAAGTAATGCCTATTTGACAGAGGGAAGAGGAGAGATGTAAGACGTGACAGAAAAGCATGCGCCAGATACGAGCCTAAACTTCTCAGTGGTCTCATGCTTTCATTTGGAAGAGTAAGAATTCAAGTTTCTAGAGTATGGAAGTCAACTTCCTACTTTTGGTTACATGAGAAGGCAAAATACTACGTGCCAAATCTGATGTCTTCAGGTTTATCTAAACTTGATGGACTGGCACGACTCTCTTACTTTCCCTGCCGCCCACAAAAAATGAGTCACTTTATCAGTTCCCCATTTCCTATGCAGCAAGCGTATGAATGACTGACGTATTTGATTACTTCATCTTCATCTTATACCAGTACCGTTGGTCTATATATATGCTTAATCATGTTCATTTGATACCAGTACAGTTGGTCTATATATATGCATAAGCATATACAGCATTCCATTTTTTCTTCAGTTTTGACATTTGTGCCTCACTCTCACATATGGCTGAGCTGATTGGAACAGAAGCAGATGGAATATGGTCGATTCGAAATGAGTTATCAGAGCTAGGAAGGAGCCTCAGATCATCATTTCGGCTTGATGTTTCGAGTTTTGGAAGCACCTCGGTTGTGAACACAACAAAAAATGATACTAGTGATGAATATGATCTCCAATGGGCTGCCATTGAGAGGTTACCAACTTTTGAGAGGTTGAGGTCGTCCCTGTTTGATAGTGAGATCGATGGAAGGGCAGTAGATGATAAAGGAAGGAAGGTGGTTGACGTTACCAAGCTTGGTGCATTGGAACGTCATTTTTTCATAGAGAAGCTCATCAGGCATATCGAGAATGACAACCTTAATTTGTTGCGCAAGATTAGGGATAGAACTGACAAGTGAGCTTATTCTTCTCTTGATAATGGGAGTTGCATATATATTCAGAAAGTCTAATGGCTATAGAGTTACCTAGAAACATGAAAAACCTGTGCGAGCATAAAAGATAAGTGCAGACATAAATAGCATAAGACCCCAAAAGTTCATTAACAGATTTGAAAAAACAACACTTTTATTTATAAAGTGCGTTATAATGTACATGCTTGCATTTATCTTGGTAAGAGGCCACATCATGCCTGAACCATGTTGGCAAACTTATTTGAATGAGGATTTGCTTTCTTCTTGTTTTTGTTTCCTCTTTTCTTCCTCAAACTCATGCCACGAATTTTGCTTTTCATGGAGTAAGGAAAAAATTGCTGTTAAACTCTTTTCTGCAGGGTTGGTGTCAAATTGCCCGCCATAGAAGTCAGATTTCTGAATTTATGCATTGAAGCAGACTGTGAGATAGTTGAAGGAAAGCCCCTGCCCACTCTCTGGAATTCTCTAAAAAGCATGCTCCCTGTAAGTACCTTTCATGTGGAGTAGATTGAAGGTATCATGCTGAGTCTACTTGATTCATTGCAATTCCCCATTAAAGAACAAGCAGCTACGTAATGAAGGTTGAATCCATTTATGAGCACTACTTTCCCACAATTATGTATATACCCTCAGCAAATATGTTTGCAAGTTCTATAACTCCTGTCATCTTGCATGTAGTTTTCCTTTGGGTTGCAAATGCATGTTGTTTCCAACAATCAGGCTAAGAAGGTATTTGTCCTTCTTGAAGAGGTTAAGGAAGTGGTGTTGATCATTTCTCGCAAATTTTTTCAAATATACTAGAGTCAATTAGGGGCCACATGTAGGTAAGTAAAGCAAAACCATGTATATCTCCATGTTCTCATTTGCCCACACTGGCTTTTTGTTCCCACACCCATTCTTTCATCCTTTCACTGCTGATACTCGTCCCGTAATATGCTTTATTCTGTAATAAGACTGAATGACTCCTAACCGTTGTGTTTGCTGTAGAGAAATCTCAACTGATGTTTTCAGCATTATGTCAATTTACCATGAAGGGTTTCCGCTTCCTGTTATTCACTAATTCAAGTAAATTGGAACTTTTTTACAGGGTATTCCTGCAATGCCGGGTTTAAAGATACATAAGGCCAAAATAAGCATCATTAAGGATGTCAGTGGAACTATAAAGCCTGGAAGGTTTGTTTTACTGGTTCAGCTCCTTCCATCTCTCTCGATGAACTCTGGAAAATCATGCCTCACCCTTCATCCTTTAGGCAGTCCTAGCGTCCTCAACAATTTTATTCACTTCTAGCTGCAGTTGTTTGCATCAACTATGCAGTTCAGTATTGAGACTCGATGTAGGCTGTAAAAGGCTAAGTACTAAGCTTTCATGATGACGTATTGAATGTGAGCATAACCTGACGAGTCACGATCAACTTATTAGCTAGCAATATATTTCATGACCATTGGCTGATTCTTTATATTTGAGAGCGGCATCAATCTTTGGCAATTTGCATCATTCTTTGCCACTGTGTAAAGTGCTGCATACTTTGAAAAGTTCATCCATGTTCCGCATGCGGGTGAATTCAGCCTAAAGAAACTCATATTTTACCTTACATATATCGCCAATCTCATCATCATAACTGTAATTCAGGAAAACCATTGTCTAAAGTTCTATTATAGAGAAAAGCACAAGCTTGATGTTATAAGAATGCAGGGTATTCATTGTCTTTTCTTGCCACAGGATGACTTTATTGCTTGGACCTCCTGGATGTGGGAAAACTTCCTTTCTTAAGGCTCTCTCAGGGACTCTAGGCAAATCTCTCAAGGTTTCACGCTTGCTCTATGCTAAAGAGCTTCTATGTCAAACTGCACTAGGCTTAACAGCAATACCAACATACCACATGTATGGCTTGCAAATAACGTATGAACTGAGACAGAATGAAGCTCAAGAGAACCATGTCATCCAAATTCCTCTTCACATGAACACTTTAACATAAGTATCCTTGCAGGCATGGACCCAGTGAGTTTTCATTGAGTCTCCACTGAAGCACATTGTGCTATTTTACTTGACAAAAGTGCTTGAAGGGTGCTAAGAAGCGAGAGATCATACTAGTGCATAGATTACTTTTGCAGTTTATAGCTGACTGGGACAGAACTATTTTGTAGTCTATGGTTAGCTTAAAGCATAGAACTTGAAGTTCCAAGTAAGCTAATTAGGTACAGTCAAAACATCCATTAGCTTTTATTAATCTGTCTTTGAGTTTGATGATATCATCTCCTGTTCCCTCCATTATCTGATAGGTCACTGGAGAAATTTCATATAATGGCCACAATCTTAACGAGTTCATCCCCCAAAAGACGTCTGCTTATATAAGCCAGTATGATCTGCACATTCCAGACATGACTGTAAGGGAAACACTGGACTTCTCTGCCCGTTGTCAAGGTGTTGGAAGCAGAGAAGGTGAGTATTCTTCAAAGTGATTGTAGATCTATCACTTGAAAACTGTGTTAAATGACGATCTTTTGGCTTTTCTGGTTGCAAAGATATCATGATGGAGATCAGCAGAAGGGAGAAGGAGGCAGGAATCTTTCCAGATCCTGACATAGATACTTACATGAAGGTACCTTTAGTGACATTCTCCAATTTTCTTCTCTCTATCCATTTCAGTGTACAATTTGAGTCTGCATTAATTGCTTTTCGGTCTGGTTACTAGAAGTTTTACTTTGAGCATGGTGCAACCAGTGTGGGTTAATAATTACAAATTCTATTGAAATATGAAATGTTAAAACCATGGCGTTGGTTTACTGGTTAGGGAACGAAATAGTGTCTGGCATTGGGGCAACCGGTGCAGGTTAATAGTTACAAATTCTATTGAAACATGGAATGTTAAAACCATGGCATTGGCTTACTGGTTGGGGAACGAAGGAGTGTGTCTGGCATAGGTGTAAACACAGGTTTGGTTTCCTACACAATTAGTTCAACAATCCCAGGCTTGGGCCACTCACCTGATCTCACTTGATCCATTGGATTTATGGGGTAATTTAGTGTGCACAGGTTTACCAATCCAATGCTTGCTTGTCAAGGAAAAAGGAAATATGCTCTGTGTGTAGCCCATTTAATTTATGAGTTATCACTGAATGTATGTGACATTGTTTGAACTGCGTAATTTCTTACAACTATTTACCACTTCAAGAACTTGTCTCAACAATAATCATGCCTTGTTTACCAGGCCACTGCTCTCAAAGGACTTAAAAGAACTCTCCGGACAGACTATATTTTAAAGGTATGTTCTTTTGACTGAGTTGATAGTTAATTATTTTTCTTTGCCTCAAACGTTTAAGAAGGAACTTCTGTCTATCTGTTTAAATCTTTCATAGATCCTAGGGCTGGATATCTGTGCGGGCACATTGGTTGGAGATCCCATGAGAAGAGGCATATCAGGTGGTCAAAAAAGGAGATTGACTACAGGTAGTACAGCGAAAAAATGCTGACAGATGCAGCAAATCTCATAAAGATTAAACTTTTATATGACTGGAGTTAAACAATGTTTCACTGTCCTTTCTGATCTTGGTCATTGAAATTCCAAAAGATTAACTGACAAGTCAGCTTTCTGTTAAAAACTATACAGCGGAGATGATTGTGGGCCCAAAAAAAGCACTATTCATGGACGAAATAACAAACGGCTTGGACAGTTCAACAGCCTTTCAGATTGTTTCTTGTCTTCAGCAGCTAGCACATTTGACAGATGCCACTATACTGGTTTCGCTTCTTCAGCCGGCGCCAGAAACATTTGATCTTTTTGATGACCTCATTCTGCTGGTTGAAGGGAAAATTGTGTACCAAGGCCCTCGTGACCAAGCTCTGAAGTTTTTTGAGGATTGTGGATTCAGCTGTCCTGAAAGAAAAGGGGTTGCCGATTTCCTCCAAGAGGTAGTTAAAACTAGACAGGTTGTGCACTGCATGTTAGCTTCCTTTATTAACCTTTTATTATGTTGCCTACTGTCATGCAGGTTATATCTAGAAAAGATCAAGCACAATATTGGCAGCATCCTGAGCTACCATACAGTTATATGTCAGTTGATATGTTCTGTAAAAAGTTCAAGGAATCTTATTGTGGGATGAAGCTTGATCAGGAGCTTTCAGGCATATTTGATAGGTCCAAAAGCCACAAAAATGCTCTTTCTTTTGATGTTTACTCTCTGTCCAGATGGGAACTTCTCAGAGCATGCATGGCGAGGGAACTTCTTCTCATGAGGAGAAATTCTTTTATCTATGTTTTTAAATCAGTACAGGTCAAAATAAGCTCTTATAAATCTCTTGTACTTTTTATGATATATATCTCTTTCAACGTCAGTGCCCATTGCAGTCTAATTTCTAATCTTGTCTCCCAGATTCCATATATATAAGGGAACTTTAGAAGGTGATTATTGTTGTTTCATCATGCAGCTTATTTTTGTTGCATTTATCACGATGACTGTATTCTTGCGGACTCGGATGGGAATAGATGTATTTCATGCAAACGACTATATGGGCTCTATGTTTTATGGGCTAATCATACTCCTCGTTGATGGATTTCCGGAATTGGCAATGACGGTTTCAAGGCTCACAACCTTCTACAAACAAAAGGAGCTGTACTTTTACCCTGCTTGGGCTTATGCAATTCCAGCATCTATACTGAAACTTCCTCTTTCACTGCTGGAATCTGTTGTTTGGACATCTCTTACATATTACGTGATTGGATACAGTCCTGAGGTAGGCAGGTAAGTTTTAGAGTTCTTGGGTTTATGACCTTTCATTACCTTGCCTCCATGAACTTCTGTTACATTCAGTATCATCTGTAAATTTTAATACTATTTTACTCCTAAGTAATGACTTATATTTTTCTTCTTATTTATGCAGGTTCTTCCGCCAATTACTACTTCTTTTCTCTGTGCACTTGTCGTCCATATCCATGTTCCGTTTTCTGGCCTCAATCTTTCAAACTGCGGTTGCTTCCAACTTAGCTGGTACTGTTGCATTACTGATTGTGATGCTATTTGGCGGTTTCATCATCCCAAAATGTAAGGATGTCAGAATCTCTATTCGGTTTGATTTTGGATGAATAAGTGCATTTAATATTTCACTTTGTCGCTGCAGCCTCTATGCCTGCTTGGTTAAAGTGGGGTTTCTGGGTCTCTCCACTAACATATGGAGAAATTGGACTTTCCATTAATGAATTTCATGCTCCACGATGGCAAAAGGTGAGTGCCTTGTAGAAGTGAGAACAAGTTTTTGGTTCCTGTAGCTCCAAATACAAGAAGCCACTGTAGTTGCAGAATCAATTAACCCATTTTATTCTAAACAAGTATTTTGACATGCTAGTGTTGTTGGTTAGCTAAACCAGCTTTGCTACTACACATTCTTTTGTTTATGGTGCTCCAAGTATGAGGACAAGACATGAGTTGAGCTGTTCAATATATCTGAGGGCCTCAGTTAACAGATAGATATTGACAATTTTGAATCCTATGATCTCATTCTTGTAATTTCTTTGTGCTAACTTCCTGCCTTAAATCAGAATGTCTCATTGATGATTATTATATCATCCAGTTACTTGACTTTGATACAATGCAATTACTGAATCAATAAGTATATGGGCACTAGTATTCTTTCAGCAAATGAAGATGTCCATTCCTTGATAGTGGGTTTAATTTCGTAGTTTTTAGGCAGAACTAACTTCCTCTGCATTTCTCAATGCACAAACTTGTTTTTGCTTACATAACCCATAGATCTAACTAACTTCCTCTTTCATCTTTTAATCCAATCTGACTTGTTCTTGCTTTTAATGCATACTCACAGATTTCGTCGTCAAACACTACAATAGGGCATACAATCCTTGAAAGCCGAGGACTAAACTTTAATGGGTATTTCTTTTGGATATCAGTTGGTGCCTTACTGGGATTTACCTTACTGTTCAACATCGGTTTCACTTTGGCCTTAACTTTCTTGAAGCGTAAGTTTTTCATTTCTGCAACTGGACTTCACTTTTGGATCATTAGTGCCAAGGATGTTCCTGAAATCACTTTAAAACTTACAGCTCCAGGATCATCACGTGCTATTGTTTCACGTGAGAAATACATGCATAGAAGTGGAACCGAAGATTCTCAAGACAACGTAAAGCATGAAGAGCCAAAGAAAGTTTCTGCTGAAGTAGTGCAAACAAAACATGGTTGAGTCCTATATTCTTCCTTGCCCAATTATAGTCACACAATGATTATTTGTGTTGTTCCTTTAATAATTATTAAAGTGGGTTCTTTGCTTCATAAGTAGGAAGGATGGTTTTGCCTTTCACACCATTGACCCTCGTGTTTAAAGATGTGCAGTATTACGTAGACACCCCTGTGGTAACTATTTGAGCTTTCTTTCCTCCTGAAGTCGCAAGATTGAGTCTTTCAGATCCATTAGATGATTTTGTCTTTTCTCACTGCACTCTTCCTTTTCCGGTGTCTCAGGAAATGAGACAACAAGGCTTTGCACAGAAAAGATTGCAACTTCTCTCTGATATCACAGGCACATTCAGACCTGGTATTCTTACTGCACTGATGGGTGTGAGCGGAGCTGGGAAAACTACTCTGATGGATGTCCTTTGTGGGAGAAAAACTACCGGCTATATTGAAGGAGAAATAAAAGTTGGTGGTTATCCCAAGGTTCAAGAAACATTTGCAAGAATCTCTGGTTACTGTGAGCAAACGGACATACATTCCCCACAAATCACTGTGGAAGAATCTGTCATATTTTCTGCTTGGCTTCGTTTAGATCCTCAGATTAACTCAGAACGTAAAATGGTAAGATTACAATCCTGGTTCCCGATAATTTTCTTTGTTCAGTACTATCAGAACAATCATGAATTGCCCTGTGCAGGAATTTGTCAATGAAGTCCTGGAGACGATTGAGCTTGATGGAATAAAAGATTCTTTAGTGGGCATACATGGTGTGAATGGTCTATCCACAGAGCAACGAAAACGACTCACTATCGCTGTAGAGCTTGTTGCAAATCCTTCCATAATCTTTATGGATGAGCCTACAACAGGACTTGATGCTAGAGCTGCTGCGATTGTCATGCGAGCAGTGAAGAATATAGTTGATACAGGAAGAACAATAGTTTGCACCATCCACCAACCCAGCATTGACATATTTGAGGCTTTTGATGAGGTAAACAGTGCTAAACGCTTATATGAATAGGGTACATATGGATCACAAGAGGAGATAATGGTTATTATTGAATCACTATGAGTAGAATCTAATATTTATTTTATGCTGATTAATTAACATAATACCTGGTAATTTCTTGGCAAAGCTTTTTGGTACTTCCTGTTAGGTTTTGGAAGGTCTAATCTCTCTCTCTCTCTCTCTCTCTCTCTCTCTCTCTCTCTCTCTCTGTGAGCAGTTGGTTTTATTAAAAGCTGGTGGACGGCTGATTTACTCAGGACCCTTGGGACATAACTCAAGCATAATTATAAAATACTTTGAGGTCAGTTTGATGCACAAAAATGAAGATTTGAAAATTTCTTCCACTCCTTGTAATTTTACTACATAATTCTTAAAATATTTTACTGCTAATTAGTAATATCTCCAATAACCAACTTCTGTTGGACAGAGTATTCCTGGGGTGCCAGATATTAAGAGCAACTACAATCCGGCTACATGGATGCTAGAGGTGACTTCTACCTCAACTGAAGCTGAACTTGGCATTGATTTTGCTCTATTCTACAGAGAGTCGACATTGTATGAGTAAGTTCATCCTCTGCTACTCTTGAGTGCCCAATAACAGTGTGTGTGCTTGATAATTTCTGAGGTGGTCCATTATTAGAAAACTTTGAAGATATCCTGCTATTTTCTATGGTAATCAAGATACAGCAATGGTTTCTTTAAACTTGTCTTTCAGACTGTATAATCCCCTGGGGTCCAAGATTTCAAATTGAGGATGTTGATATGCCTTAATTATTATATACCCACAACCTTAACTACAGTATCTTGACCTTACTTTCCAGTGTTTCTGGTTGTCCTCAGAGTTGACTGGTGTTCCTGCTCTATCTCCTCTCAGTAAAAAGATTTGCAGTTTGATCAATCTGTCGACAATATCCATTGTTATACAGCCTTGCATTGTTTTTGCTTCCAGGACCAACAAAGAGCTTGTAAAGCAGCTGAGCACTCCACTTCCTGGTACTAGTGACTTGCACTTCTCCTCCCGATTCTCCCAAAAGTGGTGGGGACAATTCAAGTCATGTCTATGGAAGCAGTACTTGTCCTATTGGAGAAGTCCTCCTTACAACTTGACGCGTACACTCCACACAATTGCTGTGTCTTTTCTCTTCGGGTTACTGTTCTGGAATCAGGGGAAGAAACTGTGAGTAACTATCCCTCTCAGTCAATTTGAGACTTGAGTCTGCTCGAGTTTTGGAGCACGAGCTTATTGAGATGATCTTAAGTCTGCATCTGGCTAATTGAATGAACACTTCTTTGATCTCGTTAGCATCTAGTCTTCAACAAGGAAGAAGAACTAAAAACAAAGGGTATACCTTCTAGGTTTCAAGCGTTTGGCTGGGTTTTCCAATTATCAAGCTTTGCAATGATTGGCACAATTAGCTACCACATATTCAGTCATAAATTATCGTGTGAATTTCTTTGACCTGTTATGATGAAGAAACTGGTGCTTCTCCTGACCCCATTTATTCTCATTGCTAGAAACAACCAGCAGAACTTATTCAATGTGTTGGGTTCAATGTATATAGCCGTGCTCTTCTTGGGCATAAACAACTGCTCATCAGTACTACACTATGTTGCCACGGAACGGACTGTCATGTACCGTGAGAGATTTGCAGGGATGTACTCTTCATTGGCTTTTTCACTAGCACAGGTAAAGAACTCTCGGAAGCTGATTGAGTTATTTCCCGTAGTAGCTAATTAACATTTAACCTTCTTAACAGATGGGAAAATCTAGTTCAACTGAATGATCCAAGTTCTTAACATGTTTTAAGACACATAAGAACATGTAAAACAGTTTAATAAGACTATAGTACTATGCTGTTTTGACAGGTTGTTGTTGAGATACCATATATACTAGTTCAAGCAATTTTATTTGTGATCATCACCTATCCGATGATTGGTTATTTCGGGTCAGCAGACAAGATCTTCTGGTACTTCTATGTCATGTTCTGCTCACTGCTATCATTCAATTACCTCGGAATGCTGCTCGTGTCCCTAACACCAAATGTCATGGTGGCTGCAATTCTACAATCTGCCTTCTACGCAAATTTTAATCTTTTTGCTGGGTTTTTGATCCCAAAACCGGTAAGCTATCCGTGTCATTTACCACAGTTTGATCTAAACTTTTTATGTTCTTGACTCTTTCCACAGACATTTTGTCCATGTTCTTTTCTTTGTATATGTAGAGCACCTAAATATGAAGTTTATGAATCTTGCCAGATTTAGATATCTTATGCATGTATCAACAACAACTAAAAACTATTCCTTCCATCTCAAAACTAAGTGCTTGGCAAATTAATAGTGCTTCATTGTCATTGTTGCAGAAAATTCCAAAATGGTGGATCTGGTTGTACTATGTGTGTCCAACATCATGGGCACTTAATGGTATGATGACTTCGCAGTATGGAGATATTGATAAGGAAATTGAGGCATTTGGAGAAACCAAAATTGTGGCGGCCTTCTTGAAAGATTATTTCGGGTTTCACCATGATCAATTGTCTGTTGTGGCCATTGTCCTCGCTGCCTTTCCCATTGTTCTAGCAACTCTTTTCGCAAACTGTATAGGGCACTTGAACTACCAGAGAAGGTGACACCATAATTCTCTGTTAGTATCGAGTGTAAATTAAGTTGTACAATCTTCATAACTATCCTAATAAGTGAATTGTGACAATGAAGTGTCTGCATTCAAATGGTTAGTATTCTGGATTTAAAAGTGTTCTAGTTTCAGTACGGCATGGGTTTAGAGGAGGATTCAGTGCTAGACAAAGTATGAAGGACAATCTCATGTGAAATTTCTCCAAGTTCTTGGAACTCTATCTTCTTGCCAATTTGTGATGATGGAGTGTGGAAGCGCATCTCTCAGCTTAGCCCATTTTAGGTCTCTAAGGCCCTGTTTGACAACCATTCAAACAATGCATAATTCGATTTTTTGTTCCTTTTGTTAAAATCGCCTTGGGAACGAATCGCGTTTGGTAAATTTTTGTCTAAAACTCGATTCTCGGAACAAATTTACTCCTGCACCGCTTTTGGACAAGAATTCCAGAATCGAAAAAATATGATTCTTCGTCCGAGAATCAAAAAGAGAATCAAAAGTGCCGAATAAAAAAAAAAAATTATTTCTATATTTTATTTTTATTTCTCCCTAGTATGAAATATATATTTGTTGTATATAGAATACATATTTAATTTTATGTTATAATTTAGTATTTTTATTTATTACATATTGTAGGGATATTAGTATAGTTTATACTATGGTTTATTATTTACTATATAATAAAAATTGATTAGTTAATATTTTTATTACTTAGTATAAAAATATAATTAATCGAATGGTTTATGAAAATTCAATATCAAATTTATTTTAATCTAAAAAGGTAATTAAAAAATAATTGGAATAGAAATTTTATATAGTTACTAAACGCATTTCTATTCTTTTTCTATTCCGAATCAGAAATTTTATTTGTTACCAAACGCGTTTTTTTACTCGACCGCCTTCCGGAACAGAATCGAAATAATCATTTCTGGTCGAATCGCCCTGGGAATGAATCGTTACCAAACGCGCCCTAAGTGTCGTACAACAAAGCACTTCTCCCAATCTCAAGCTTAGAGAAATGAAAGTACGCATCTTCGAACATCATTTTCATGCCAAACGCCCATGTCTTTGTGATAAAAAAGAGTCCGAATCTATCACATACAAAATCAAAACTAACTAAAGCAACTACTTGTCCGAGGATGACAAGAAAATCTTGAGTAATCTCTAGTAACAGAAAAGGCTACCTTTTGCAATTGTTTAAGTAACATTTAATTATAAATAACAGATATTCAAAGGCTGAACATCCAATTCAGGGAATTACAAGACACTCTGAGGGTAAAACTTAGAGCACAATGACATGCAGAAACTGGTTGTTTCCAACGCAGTCAAGAAAAAAATCCAAGTAGAACAGACCAAAAATGGAATGTGAAAAAACTTTCTCAGCACTCTCTGGCAACACCACATCCGCAGATAGTGGCACACAAATTTACCAGGTTTGAAGCAGTAGAATCTGCAAAGCGATGATAATGAACTTAGAAAGAAAATAACAAAAGGGGCCTTACGGTGTCATCTCCAGAAAACAGAAGACCGTTCAACATGATGTTCAATCAGAGTTAAAACTGCCTGTCGGGCAACTGTGCCACACTCTCATCACTCTAATTGGGCTGCACTTGTTAATCAGTTTGAAGTGTTCATAATCTGTAAATTACAAATGTCATGGACAACAAATAAAAGCTAATTTTGCTGCAAATGCACTACACTCTACATTTCTATTTTCTCTCCGTTCCTTTTTTGGCAACTGCTGCACTACACTTCGTTATAGAGGTACATGTTTTCTAATTACAGTTGCACTGAAAATTTCACGGGGAGACAGAGAACCTTTACTACCCATTTGTTACCTCCTCAGCTTTTCAATGCAATTGCTGCAAATTGTCTCTACAATGACTCCAGTTTTTCCCCTTTGCCGTCAAATCTTCTTGTAACATCCCATCAGCTTTAGTTTCACCAGAAAAGAAAAGGTAGCTAGGTTTTTTTATTAATAATTTTCCATTATTTCCCAAAGTAAGAGAATGACTCCTAGAAAGTTTCATGTGCATAAGCTTTCAACCTTTTTGTTGAAGATGAAGTCGATTGTGTTAGCTACATTGGTGCCCTGAAAAGATTCATTCATTGAACTGAAGTTGTTCATACAACGAACCTAATCTCTCTCTCTCTCTCTCTCTCTCTAGGTTTGAACTTTTTTGCAGTAGGTTATTGCTTTCAACTTCTCCCTATAGTTCATTTATCAGAACCTCATGTTCACAGCTCAACCAAGGCTGTCTTTGAAAAATATAGCAATGTTGTTGTGGCATATCGGAGCTATAGCAATTTGACATGAGCAACTAATTGGCATCCTCCACAATAGCAAACCCCCCAAGTCCAGGTTCTTTTTTCATTTACAAAATGTCGCGTTAGTTCGCCTGAACCATCATCCCAGGGGACTCATAAAGGGTTAAAGATTGATGTGATGTCTAACTTTTTATAGCTTGTGGTAGGTGAAAGCAGTCAGGGTTAAGGTTGAAGTTGCACTTGAGACAATGGTAGACGTTGACGATACAACTATTACCACAAGCATTGTAAGGCGCGTCAAATATCTGGCCTCGGCTTCTCCTGCTCGGCGTCTCTCCCTCTCGGGCTCGCTCACCGCCGGCCTCCCCCGATGTCTCTCGGAGGGAGGTCGTTCGAGCTCGCGACCCGTTATCTCTCTCTCGCTCGCTCTTCGATCTTCCCCTAAAGTCTCTCCGGGGAAGGTTTCTGAGTTTGCTCGTTCGTGTCCGTCGACGGAGGTCGCACCGCCCTATTTATAGGCGAGGGGGGGTCTAGTCGACGGGGCTTTGGCCGCCGGTCCTCCGCGCGCCGACCGGCCTTGGTGCCGCCGGACCGGCGTCGCCTCAGCCGCCCACCTGCTCCGCTTTGAAGGCGCGTCCCATCCGTTGCCAGCTGCTCCACGTGCGTCGGCGTCCGCCTGCCCGTCCGGCATCGCGTGCGTCCGGCTTCCGGCGCGTGCATTGCAGAGGAAGGGGAAGAAGATGACAAGGGAAGAGGGGGGCCGGCCCAAGTTAGATAGAGATGGGCCTTGGGGGGCCCACACGAAGGGGGGAAAAGAAAGGGGCTGGGCGTGAAGGCCCAGTCCCATCTTTTGTTATTATTATTATTATTATTTTTATGTTGTTGTTGTTGTTGTTGTTATTATTATTATTATTATTATTTTTGTCTTTAGAGAACCGCTTTACCGATAACCGATACGTAAACCCCAGCGACGCTAAATTGGTGATTCACCATCGTGGCCACGCGTAATACACTTAATGGTCTGTAGCAAATTTCCTCAGAATCTCAACTTGCGTTGCGGGCTTCGAACACCCGACATTTCCCTTCAAAGGCAAGAGAAAGATATCCAAAGAAAGCCACCACGGCCGTAGTTTATTATTATTATTATTACTATCCAAAAAAAGTAGAAAATAAAAGAAAATAAAAGCTAAGCCTTAATTAGAAAACCTAAGCGAAATTTAGGTGTCAATAACTTGAAAAATAAAAAAAAAAAAACATTTTCCTCTCTTTTTGAAGACTTTTAATGTTTTCCATGACTAGTCCATTTTTTGTAAATTGAATATTGAAAAATCTAGAATTTGGTATCCTGGAAGTTGTTTTCCGCAAAACAAAGGGAGCCTAAAACATTGATCATTAGACACATTAAAATACTCAAATATAGATTAGTTTTATTAAAAAAAAAAAAAAAAAGGTGATTCTAGCTGAAAGTCAATGTTTTTTGAAAAATCAATATACACATAGTCAACGTTGTCGAAAATGAAGCTGAAATGCCTCTTCTCTTGTCAATAGTCATACGTTTATAATAAATATACAAATAGTGGATATTGTTTGAAAAATCTCATTCTTTGTTCATTTTTGTCCCCTCTTGCATGATTCTAGCTGAAAGTATCGATTTCCTAAAAAGAAAATTGATTTAAATATTAAAAAAAAAAAGGCAAAATGTATCAACTTGCAATGATGGCACTTTAAGTTAATTTGTCTTCTTCAAGTTTTTTTCTGGGTATTTATCTATGTTTGGATTCATATTATTATTTGTGTTTCACCGAAAGTGTAAAATCTTAAAATGAGGATGCTATTGATAGATTTATAATAAAAAAGGGATTCTATGTTCATTTGGTGCCCGAGGCAAATATGTGAAAAGTAAAGAAATTGATATTGCAGGTAGTGCAATCGAAGGTTGCGGGAAAGGTCAATGGTACGGAGAATTTTAAAGTATTGGAAAATAAAATTTGAATGAAAATTTATTATAAGTAAAATTGGAATTGACTGATTGAGAGAAACTCTACAAAGATTACAACGTGTGTATTTGTATTTCACCCTCAGTGGTTAATTACGAATAGTTACGAATTTTGAATCTACAAATAACTTCCTAGTATCATTTACAGTTATTAAGCAATTATCTTTTCTGAGACCTTAAGCAATTATCTCTTGCCATCTAACAGTGGTTATTCAGAAAGACTTATAAATTTCCAAATTATAGGGTTAATCAACTGGCACTCGTGTACTTGTGTCGACCCATCATCTTTTTCTTCGAGCTCCAAGATTTAGCAAAATTCGCGATAGTTGACTACAAATAACCCTTGTTGACTGGTGAAGGCTTTCATTCATAACTTCGGTATTATTTGCCCTAATGAGGAGCTTACGACTTGTCAGTAATAACTAGAAGCTAGTCATTTTTCTTTGTCAACTATGTGAGTTAATCTAAAAAAATTTCTATCCCATGTACTCGTTAATCCAAGTCTTTCTAGTATTCCCTACAAGATTCCTGAGCCATTAATTAGTCATTAGCTTAGCTGGCCAATAAGGTTTATTCAACTTGTAGCTACTTTTATTTCTTTTTCCATACAATCACATCATGCAGGAGTTCTATAATGTTGACAGACGTCTGACCATTTTCTCTTCTCTTCTCTCTTACTGATTCTTGGATGGATGTATTGGAATTTGCAAGAATGCAGCTCTTCTGTTTGATGCTTTGACTCTGAGAGGGGATGGTGCGTTGGTTATGCAGTTATTATTGTTATTATCATTCCTTCACATAAATTGGGTTGACTTTAATGCTTCTTGGACATACTCTTCTTCCGAGACAAGCATATTTTATCTGTCACGGTTTAAGAATGAAGTATATTCCATATGTGTTTGGGCTCATAGAATGTCAAAGTCATGACCGATTGGTATCCTTATATTCCCGGACTAGCTAGACAAGACCTCAATTGTAAATATCGTGCCACTTGCCTTTGCTATTTTATTAGTGACATCACAATCTGCTGATGTATGCACCGTGTAATGGGACTCAAATCAATATATATATATATATAATTCCCCCTACCCTCTCAAGCTAACCGGTAGTTAAGCGTTACTATTCTTAGATGCCACATTCTACCATCCAATGCCACTGCCTTAGCCTTGAAGTCCCTTATTTTTATTTTTTTATTTTTTTTAATGTTGTAGTTTGAATTCATGATTCTTGTTTAATTGTTGTACGGTGAAAATAGGGGTGCGAGTTAATACTTGTGCACTGAATTTGTGGCGTGGAGGCATTGCCACACTTAACTTTATAGAGGCGTACAGGCGTAGCCCACACATCGATATGGATCAAAGCTGATCCTATGTGCATATAAGATTATTAGTCCATGATGCAATTTTTAGGAATATTCACATTGATTGAACCACATTGATACTCTTGTTCTTTTAAATCTATATTCACATTTTCCCAAGAAGTTTAATGAACAAGTTACAGTTACTAATTCATTCCAAAGGAGAGAAAATGCCTTAGTATTCGTTAGCTTGGTCTATTATTGGGCGAAGCATTGCCTATTTCACAAAGGGAAGAGAAGAGATGTAAGAGGTGATAGAGAAGCATGAAACCTATACCAGCCTGAACTACTTAGTGGTTTCATGCTTTTATTTGAAAGGGAGAATGCAAGCTGCTAGAATATGGAGGTCAACTCCCTAATTTTTATTAACCGAGAAGGCAAAATACATGAACCCGGAATAAGATTTTGGCAGATTAAAACTTGATTACCAGAGAGGGCTCTCTTACTTCCCCTGCTTTCTTAAAAACCGAGTTATTTTTATCAGTTCCGCGTTCCTTGTGCAGCATGTTGGATATTTCAGTAATTTTGAAATATTTACAATAATAGCTTCGATAAAAGTTATGACCGCATTGAAAACTATCATTATTTTTAACGGTCATATAACGGTTTCTTAACGGTCATATAATGGCTTTTTAAATCGTTTTGTAACGTTTAATTTATTTCTCAAATAAATTCTCCCTTATTTTACAACGGCTCTATTTTGTCTGAATATAAAAATAAGATCTCATAGGACACAATATGTTCATATATATCTTTCTTTTTCTTTCAGTTGGGTTATACACAAAAATTGTTTTGTTTCCTTCTAATATTCAGTGCGGAGTATAGAGGAAGGTCAGTATCTTGGGAGGATAGCCGCTGAAGCCTTACGCACCGAGTTTCATACTCGAGGGGCGGAATTATCCTTAAGAATTTGTGGCGTGGAGGCATTGCCACACTTAACTTTATAGAGGCGTACAAGCGTAGCCCCCACATCGATATGGATCAAAGCTGATCCTATGTGCATATAAGATTATTAGTCCATGATGCAATTTTTAAGAATATTCACATTGATTGAACCACATTGATACTCTTGTTCTTTTAAATCTATATTCACTTTTTCCCAAGAAGCTTAATGAACAAGTTACAGTTACTAATTCATTCCAAAGAAGAGAAAATGCCTTAGTATTCGTTAGCTTGGTCTATTATTGGGCGAAGCATTGCCTATTTCACAAAGGGAAGAGAAGAGATGTAAGAGGTGATAGAGAAGCATGAAACCTATACCAGCCTGAACTACTTAGTGGTTTCATGCTTTTATTTGAAAGGGAGAATGCAAGCTGCTAGAATATGGAGGTCAACTCCTAATTTTTATTAACCGAGAAGGCAAAATACATGAACCCGGAATAAGATTTTGGCAGATTAAAACTTGATTACCAGAGAGGGCTCTCTTACTTCCCCGCTTTCTTAAAAACCGAGTTATTTTTATCAGTTCCTGCGTTCCTTGTGCAGCATGTTGGATATTTCAGTAATTTTGAAATATTTACAATAATAGCTTCGATAAAAGTTATGACCGCATTGAAAACTATCATTATTTTTAACGGTCATATAACGGTTTCTTAACGGTCATATAATGGCTTTTTAAATCGTTTTGTAACGTTTAATTTATTTCTCAAATAAATTCTCCCTTATTTTACAACGGCTCTATTTTGTCTGAATATAAAAATAAGATCTCATAGGACACAATATGTTCATATATATCTTTCTTTTTCTTTCAGTTGGGTTATACACAAAAATTGTTTTGTTTCCTTCTAATATTCAGTGCGGAGTATAGAGGAAGGTCTGTTGTATCTTGGGAGGATAGCCGCTGAAGCCTTACGCACCGAGTTTCATACTCTGAGGGGCGGAATTATCCTTAAGAATTTGTGGCGTGGAGGCATTGCCACACTTAACTTTATAGAGGCGTACAAGCGTAGCCCCCACATCGATATGGATCAAAGCTGATCCTATGTGCATATAAGATTATTAGTCCATGATGCAATTTTTAAGAATATTCACATTGATTGAACCACATTGATACTCTTGTTCTTTTAAATCTATATTCACTTTTTCCCAAGAAGCTTAATGAACAAGTTACAGTTACTAATTCATTCCAAAGAAGAGAAAATGCCTTAGTATTCGTTAGCTTGGTCTATTATTGGGCGAAGCATTGCCTATTTCACAAAGGGAAGAGAAGAGATGTAAGAGGTGATAGAGAAGCATGAAACCTATACCAGCCTGAACTACTTAGTGGTTTCATGCTTTTATTTGAAAAGGGAGAATGCAAGCTGCTAGAATATGGAGGTCAACTCCCTAATTTTTATTAATCGAGCAGGCAAAATACATGAACCCGGAATAAGATTTTGGCAGATTAAAACTTGATTACCAGAGAGGACTCTCTTACTTCCCCTGCTTTCTTAAAAACCGAGTTATTTTTATCAGTTCCGCGTTCCTTGTGCAGCATGTTGGATATTTCAGTAATTTTGAAATATTTACAATAATAGCTTCGATAAAAGTTATGACCGCATTGAAAACCATCATTATTTTTAACGGTCATATAACGGTTTCTTAACGGTCATATAATGGCTTTTTAAATCGTTTTGTAACGTTTAATTTATTTCTCAAATAAATTCTCCATTATTTTACAACGGCTCTATTTTGTCTGGATATAAAAATAAGATCTCATAGGACACAATATGTTCATATATATCTTTCTTTTTCTTTCAGTTGGGTTATACACAAAAATTGTTCTGTTTCCTTCTAATATTCAGTGCGGAGTATAGAGGAAGGTCTGTTGTATCTTGGGAGGATAGCCGCTGAAGCCTTACGCACCGAGTTTCGTACTCCGAGGGGCGGAATTATCCTTAAGGACAGTGCTTGCATGCCTCAGACATTTCATTTTATTTTCTAATCTTTTGTAATGCATTTCCAATAATTATTATTACTTTATGTATTCTAATACTTTTTCCAACAATCTTAAGGATAAGTCCTATGGATTTCCAAGTTGAAGTTGTTGCTGTTGCCGCCACCGCAATTGGAATTGAAAGAATGATCGAGATGGTGAAGGACAAGTATCACATAATCATGGGCGGATCTCATGGGAAATTACTGAGCATCATCAAAAAGTTTCTTGGTTGTTTTGAAGTTGCCGGTGAAAAGGTAAACCGAAATAGAAGATTTTATGATACTCGTATTAAAGAGCCATCATTCTTGCGGTAGTGCAAGACCAAGGTAATTATATATCTTATACTAACTTTAGATATCCTTTACCTTGATATATTCATTTGACCCAGTGCGTATTGCTTACTTTTCATTATCTAATATGTGGGTCAAGGACAATAAATAACGTTAAATGCATAGCCAATCTAAGGATTGTAGCTAATGTTCCTTTTTAGAATGCGAACTATATTATTCATTTTAGCGTGAATAGTTTCACTTGTGTTGGGAGTGGTAATCATATTGCTGTTGATCTTAAGACGGGACTTTTTGTGGTAGGATTTAGAGTCGAGTGCTAATTAGTGTTTTTGTGCTCCTACATGTGTATGTAAAATTCCTTATTAGGATTCAACACTCGTAAATGGGATTTATGATGATTTCATGATGCTGCTTTTATAAATGTTTTAGTAAAGCAACAAATTTTCTATCGCCAATATACCATTTAGTGTTGACGAGTGCTTGGTATTGGGTTTGGTGGAGGCCAAATTTGTCCTTACAAATACTCACTTCTTCAAGCTTCTTTTTATTAGAATAAGAGTAGCTCCTAGTGCAAAATTTTCTTTGAATGAATATGCCATCATCAACAAACTTGTATGTCTGGCTAATTTGAGTAGAGATCAGCGTAAAGAGACAGAAGTCAAGGACTCCATGACAACCAATGAACGCCTCAGGTGAGATCAATTTTCACAACAATAGAGTTTTAATGGATTTTGCGGCCATGTGAATATAAACTATGACATTTTACATAGTGGATTTTCTGCTGTATTAGAATAATACAGTGATGTTAAGTGGATCTCGGATTCATATGAGACAAAATCCACTAATGAATATGTGTCCACCTTGTGGAGGTGTCGCAACATAAAAAGCAGTCGAATGAAATTGTGGGGGAAATGATAATCCTGCTCAACCAAAATTTGAATTGGTTGAAGTGGATGATCTGATGATGTAATTATTATAGTCATTTTCCAAGCCAATATTTTGGCAAATGCAAAAGAATTGGAGGTAGACTCAAGCACTACCAAGCATATATGTTAAAAACATAATGCTTTATCCTCCTGACCTTTAGTAAGGAAGGAGAAGAAAATATTTATCTTGATGATTGAAGAACTACTCAAGTTCTTGGGAAGAAGAAAAATTTCTCAAACTCATATTAAAATTGAGGCTGAGTAGTTGAGAAATTTCTTACTGTATGTTCCTATGGAAATGAAATGACACTTATGTCTAGACATTATGATTGTCAAAAGGCAATAGCTATTGCAAAGAATGAAACTTTCAATGGCAAAAATAGACGTTTGGTTGAGACGTGATGTGGTAAAATAATTCCTTATAAAAGGGATTTATATCGATCGATTATGTTAAGTCAGAAATGATTTTGGCCAATCATTTGACTATACATCGAAGGGAATGGGACAAGCCAATTGAAGAAAATCAACAGTGATGGTAACCCAACCTATGTGATTGGCGATCCCATGAATTAGGTTCATATGGGTAATAACAAGTCATTTGTTGATCTAGTGCACTATTAAAATTTATTGTCCCTTCTAAGGTGAAAATAGTGCAAAATTGCAAGGAAAAAGAGGTTGAGCTAAGCCCTTAATGAAATTCCATAACCATTATTGGTGGTGTATTAAACTGACACTTGATGGAATCACCTATATAAGTGTGGAATGGGGCCGGTCCTATGAGATTTTTTGATGAAAATCTCTAAAGCACTTATGAATAAACCGAGCACGTGCATGGCCTATTAGTGCAAAACCGCGTTGAACAACAAAGTTTGTGGGAGTGTAATGTGATTGGTGAAAATTATAATTCACAAAAGAAATTTTTGGTTCATAGAAGTTTCAAACTTCACCAATGATTTTGTGAATTATATTTCATTCTTTCTAGGGTTAGTTCATAGCCTAACAAGCACCAATTCCGATGCATTACTCTCAAATAACCCAGCATTATCCTATTTTCTTGTCAAAACTTTCTGAAATATGTAGGGGATTGTTGGATATTTCAGCAGTTTTGAAATATTTACAATAATAGCTTCGATAAAAGTTATGACCGCATTGAAAACCATCATTATTTTTAACAGTCATATAATGGTTTCTTAACAGTCATATAATGGCTTTTTAAATCGTTTTGTAACGTTTAATTTATTTCTCAAATAAATTCTCCATTATTTTACAACGGCTCTTTTAACGGCTCTATTTTGTCTGAATATAAAAATAAGATCTCATAGGACACAATATGTTCATATATATCTTTCTTTTTCTTTTAGCTGGGTTATACACAAAAGTTGTTTTGTTTCCTTCTAATATTCAATGCAGAGTATAGAGGAAGGTCTATTGTATCTTGGGAGGATAGCCGCTAAAGCCTTATGCACCGAGTTTCGTACTCCGAGAGGCAGAATTATCTTTAAGGACAATGCTTGCACGCCTCAGACATTTTATTTTATTTTCTAATCTTTTGTAATGCATTTCCAATAATTATTATTACTTTATGTATTCTAATACTTTTTCCAACACAGCAAGCATATAAATGGTGTATATGATTACTTCATCTTCATTTGATACCGATACTGTTGGTCTATAGGTATGCATAAGTATATAGTATTCCCAGTTTTTCTTCAGAGTTGACATTTGTGCCTACACTCACATATGGCTGAGCTAATTGGGTCGGAATCAGATGGAATAGAGTCAATTAGAAATGAGTTATCAGAGCTAGGAAGGAGCCTCAGATGACTTCACGCTTCGAGTCTTTGAAGCACTTCATCTGTGAGCGCAACAAAAGATGATATTAACAATGACTATGATCTTCAATGGGCTATGAGCGACAGGTTGCCAACTTCTGAGCGGTTAAGGTCCTCACTGTTTGATAAGGAGAACAATGGAAGGGCAGTAGATGACAATGGAAAGAAGGTGGTTGATGTTACCAAGGTTGGTGCACTGGAACGTCATTTTTGGTGGAGAAGCTCATCAGGCATATCGGGAATGATAACCTTACTCTGTTGCGCATGATTAGAGACAGAACAGAAAAGTAAGCTTATTCTTCTCCTCTTAATAATGGGACTTGCAACTATATTCAGAAATCCTAATGGATATAGAGTTACCTAGAAACATGATGAACCTGAGTGAGCATAAAATATTTCTGCAGACCTTAACAACATGAGAGCCTAAAAGTTCATTAACAGATGAGAAAAAAAAAACACTTCTGTACATAAAATACATTACCAGGGACGAGCTTGCATTTGATCTATGTAAGAGGCCACATTGTGCCAGTCCCATGTTGGCCAACTTATTTCAATGAGGTGCTTTCGTATTTGTTTTTGTTTCTTCTTTTCTTCCTCAAACTCATCCAACGGTTTTTATATTTCATGTAGTAAGGAAAAATTGCTGTTGAACTGTTTTCCACAGGGTTGGTGTTAAATTACCCACCATATAAGTCAGATATCTGAATATATGAATTCAAGCAGATTGTGAGATGGTTCAAGGAAAGACCCTGCCCACTCTCTGGAATTCCCTAAAAAACATGCTTCCTGTAAGTACCTTTCATGTAGGGTAGATTGTAGGAATTCTTGCAAATTCCTTTGGATTTCTTGCTGATCTCCATTAATGAACAAGCAGCTGAATATTCAAGATTGAATCCAATAAAATGTGAACTGCTTTACAACATGTAGGTACATAGTGTCACCAAATATATTTGCAAGTTCTTAACTCCTGTCATCTTGCATCTAGTTTTTCAAGGGGTACATCTACGTGTACTTTCTTTATGCAGGCTAAGAAGGTACTTGTCCTTCTTGAAGAGGTTAAGGAATTGTTGTTGATCATTTCTCACACGTGTTATATCTATACGTTGGTAACTACAGCAAAACTGTGATATTACTGAAATTCAACCCATTTCAAAAAATATGAAATGGTTATCTAATCAATGCACTAATAATTAATTTACTATGAACTGATTACTCATTAGTTAACTAAACTATTGGGAAAAGCCATAAATGATTAAAACGCGAAAGACTAGAGAATTCAATCAATGATCGACCGCTCAACCATAAGGATCAATAGTGGTTAATACTACGTTGTTATAAGTGAATCGACGAACGGATATAAATTGATTCAATAGAAGTACGTAGTTGGTTTGCGGATGATTCCACACAATTATGATACTTGTTGCGAACAACAATAAAACAATTTTTTTATTAATTTTGTACTCAAGGTACATAATTGAACTCTCACAATTACATGACAACCGAGATTCATCCAAAATTCGAAGAGGCACAAACGTGAATCGAAAATTATTGACAACAAGTCAATCACAGGAAAATCCCTAAAAGCCTCATGATAGTTTAGATCGTATCAAAGTCACATTTGATCGATTTTAACCATGAAATTTAATTCTATTTTAGAGATCGAACTTTGAAGGATTTCAAGATTAAATTATTGGACGTTGCCTCATTGTTTGTCGAATTGTCGGCAAATGTTAAAATTTTCGGATAAGGACTATGCGGGTCGAGAATTGGAAGCCAGACCAAGCGAAGGCCAATGAACCTCATGTCCATGTTGTTTGGCCAAGAAGGCCCAATTGGGCCCGCAAAGCCCAATGAAGAAATCGGGCCCAAGGCCAAAATTGAAAATTTTGGCCAAAAAGTTGTGAAATATCCAAAACTCCCCATCTAGAAACTTGACATTTATGGACAAGATGACAAAAGAAGTAATTGAATTGAGGAGAGTGAATTGGGGAGGATTTTGGAGAATTTTGTTGGATTTTAGTGATGGAATTTTGGGGAAAATATCTCATCCCTCCCTTCCTCCACTCCCCCCTTGCTTTAGCCGAACCTCCCCTCTCACATTTCTTCATCTTCCATCTTCTTCTTCTTCATTTTCTCTCCCAAAGCAGCCCCCTTGTTGCCCCTTTGCCGCACCACCACTGCCGCTTGTGCCATGTTGCCGCTCGCTCGTCCTCACCACCACAAAACAGCACCACCACCATCACCGCCGCCCCCGAGCCAACCCAAGGTAGCCGTGAGCTTCAGGCTCACTATGCCGCGTTGTAGTGCCGCCGTTAGTTCCATGGCCCCTTTTTCTTGTCGTTGTCGTGCTGCCGTCACCATGAGCTTGTCGCCGTTAGAAAGCCGTGAGTTAACTCATAATCCTTGATTATGGAGTTTATTATGTTTAGGGGTAAGTTTAGTTTAGGGATACTGGTGGTTGTGGTAGATAATGATGGTTTATTGTTAACCATGGTTAAGGGTAGTTTAGATTAAGATTAAGGGCAATTAGTTTAATTATTTGTAGTTAATTTAATTAATTAAGTTAGATTAATTAATGGCATTTAGTTTTTAATTAATCATGATTAGTGTAATTAATTGTTGTTAGCTTAATCAATCACGATTAGTCCTAATTAATGACGATTAGTGTAAATTAATAATGGATTAGTCATTAATTGAAATTTTATGCTTAAATTTTTGGATGAATTTATGCATAATTCCTATTGTTTGAGCTTGTCGTGCCATGTAAATGATTGTCCAATTTATAAGCCTTAATTATTATTTTTAAAATAAGGTTTTATGGGTATCTAAATGGCACTTCATAAGGTATCATATTCAAATGCCAGGATAAAGGGGTTTTAGAATGAAAGCGTGCAAAATTTGACGGGTCGATTTTATGTATGTGACTACGTGCAATTATTTTACCACAATTTTAAGTGTAAAAATTACCAAAATTTGTTGTTTGAGCATGAACTCTGTTTGCATTGGCTAAGTTAGAAGATAAAAATTTGCTTGAGTGGTTAAGTGCTCGTGTGGTCACATAATGGCCCAGATGCATATGATTACACGAGGTAATGGTTCTGTCTTGATGCGTATGAATATGTGAGACCATACCCAATTTTATCGGATGCCTAGTGGGGGTCTGGATACTAAGTTGCGGTTGAGGCCAAAATAATGCTCCTGATGAAGAGACGATATCATGCCTGATGAGGTGAGACGATACTTGGTCATGCTGGAAGATCACCAACTCATGTGTTGGCCATGGCTTGAGGGTCATAATAATTGGAATATGTGTGATTGCAATGTGCATGGATGTATATGAGATGTGTTTTGATTATTTGTTAAACTTGTTGCATTACTATTGACATATGTGAATTACTATCGCACGAGGGTGTACCAAGGCAAGGTAAGGATTTGTGATGCTGCATATTTAGGCTGTTTCCAAGATGAATTAGCTTCCTAATTGAGGTTAGGTTGTTGACTAGCTGAGATTTTTATCTCACCAGTTGCTGTTTATTGTTTTTCAGGGCTATGGTATGGAGAACCATCATGTGGGGTTGTGGTGGGTGCAAGATGTGTCACTTTTCGATTGGCCCTACCGATAGTGAAGTTTAGGTTAACTCTGACCCCTAAAGGTTTTTGAAATGGGCAAGAAATGGCCGCGAAAGATTACACTTCCTAGAATTAACTGTTTATAAATAAAAATGGTGTTTTGGAAATGTTTGTTGTGTTGATACTATGCCTATTATGATGTTTGACTGGGTCGTGTTTAGAATACGCTTCCGCTTGTGTTTAATCAAAAAATAAAAAGAATGGGTTGACGATGCATCCTAGGACATCACAACTAATTGACTGTTGAGGGATGTATGCGCGCTTGGGGGTTTAGGTCGTGACAAAAACCATGCATATCTCCAAGTTGTCATTTACCAACATTGTTTTTTTTTTTTTTTTCATCCCTCCGCCGCTGTAACACTCATTTTTTATTATGCTTTACTTTGTAATAAGACTGAACCGTAACTAACCATTCTGTGTGCAGCAGAAAGATTTCAACAAATGTTTTGGGCATTATGTCAATTTGCCTTAAATGGTCACTACTTCCTACAATTCACTAATTCATGTCAATTGGAACTTTTATCCAGGGTATTCGTGCAATGCCGGGTTCAGAGTTACGTAAGGCCAAAATAAGCATCATCATATATGACAGTGGGATTATATAGCCAGGAAGGTTTGTAATACTGTTTCAGCTCTTCCAATCTCTTTGGATGATCTCTGGAAAATCGTGCCCCATCCTTCATCCTCATAGCAGTCCTACTACTGTCTTCAATTATTTCAATCACTTCTGGCTGCAGTTATTTGCATCACCTGTGCACAATCTAATATTCGGACTTGACATTGGCTTTAAAAAGCCTAAAACTTGGCTTCTACAATGAACATATCCGAAAGTAGGCATAACCTCAAGACCCACTTATTAGCTAGCGATAAGTTTCGTGAGCGTTGACTGATTAGATAAAACTTCTTCTACTCCTTTTGGTTCTATTTCAGAAATAAATGTTAGTGCACTTGAGTCTCCTTTTGCTTTAGAGTCAAACTGCTCATCTGTTAACCAATGGGAGATAGAGAATGAACACCAGTCAACTCTGAAGACAACCAGAAACACTAGAGAGTAGGTCAAGATACTGCAATTAAGGTTGCCGGTATATGATAAGTAAGGCATATCGACTCCCTCAATTTGAAATCTTAAGACTTCAGGGGCTTATATGATCGGAAGGACAAGATTAAAAAAGCCATTGCGGTACCTTGATTACGATAGAAAATGGCAGGATATCTTCAATGTATCCTAATAATGGACCACACGCAAGCTGTTATTGGGCACTCGAGAGTAACTGAGGATGAACTTACTCATGTAATGCCGATTCTCTGTAGATTAGTGCAAAATCAGTGCCAAGTTCAGCTTCAGCTGAGGGAGAAGTCACCTCTAGCATCCATGTAACCGGATTGTAGTTGCTCTTAATCTTTGGCACCCTAGGAATACCCAGTCCAACTGTACAACCCCAACTCTATCTCTAGAGTCCTGAGTGGCATGGGTTACTTTTGTGACGTCTCAGGCTCGTCGCAATCTCGAATCTTTTTATCTTGTGATCATGCACATGCGGAAACATGAATAAACAACTCCTCAGAAAAGCAACGGCTGGAAGACTAGGACCTACATTAAGCAGAACACACTAATTTATATTATAACAGTACTTTTATAAGCCCTTTCGCTACGGGCCATTTTTTCTTTTTACATCATAATACAAGTTTTCCACATAGGCCAATGAAAATCCTATTTCCTCTAACATGACTACAGCTTCTAAAACTGACGTGAGACTTCTATACCTACAAGACTGAAAGATGAGAGATGAGTTTTAGGGAAACTCAGTAATTAAAATTCCAAGTTCTCTACTAGGAAAGCATCTCATCATTGTTAAAAGTCTAGCAAGTCTTGCAAACAGTGTCAATGGCAGATCAATCGCAAATCTATTGCCACCTCTCAACTATTTGTATGTGATCCATTTTCAACTTACCAAATAACCTATTTCACCAAACAAGCTTATCAACAGCACATAGTAACATGTTCATAAGTTCAATAACCGTATAAACGGTTCTTCCGATACATTAAGGGATTTCCAATTGCAGGTTGGACATCTGACTTTGGACTAGGCATCCTATACTCTTAAGAGCTTCCCATACTTTCAAGGGCTTTCTAGCTCAACTAGGGCATCTCATTCAATGAATGAGGCACTGCCACCAACGTTATGTGACGACGAGCGCTTTTTCCTCTTGAAGTGCACACACACAAATGCATCGCACAAGTTGATTCTCATCCTTTGCATGACCCAAAAGCGTGCTCACTCATTCGCACCGTTTAAAAGTTTTATAACTCAATTACACCTTTGTGACAAATTTTATGATTTCCGATACACCTAT
The DNA here is from genome assembly GCA_017140475.1 of Eucalyptus fibrosa. Lineage (NCBI taxonomy): Eukaryota > Viridiplantae > Streptophyta > Magnoliopsida > Myrtales > Myrtaceae > Eucalyptus > Eucalyptus fibrosa. The sequence goes on from CM029506.1 coordinate 24,610,917, forward strand.
TCCTTTGTGTTTAGTATAGGAAAAATTCTACCTTTCGCTCTTGTACTTCCAATCTTTTCAAATCATCTTTATACTTGTTATTTTGTCTAATCAAGTTACCTTTTTTCAAAATTTTCTAATTAAGTCTCTCCAACACCAAATCCGGCTAAATCCAATTGACGTGACCATAAGACCACATCGTAGTGTGACATGATAAATCTTTTCCAATGTAAATATTCATGTGAGTGTCCAAATTGGTTAAATTTATTTACACCACATTTTGATTTCGCCTTCATTGGCTAAATTTGTCCTAACACGTCTATGTGAGAATTTGCATATTCTATCCACATCATACTTTGGTGTTGTCCAATGAATATGCCAAATTGAATTTGATAAGATTTGTTGTTGCAGAGACTTAATTACATGATTTGAGAAAGTAGAAGGACTTGATTATATAAATTAAAAGTATACTAACTTCATTAAGAAAATGTGAAAATACAATGGCAAAATAGTGTATAGTCTTCCTTTATTGTATCAAAATCAAATTTAGGAGGAGAAATTGGAATATTACGACATATTCCAATTTAATAATAGAACCTAGATAGCATAGCCAATTCTAACTTTTTTGATATATTATTAAATGTTAAAATTTATTTTTGAAAACGAAGGCAATGATGTCGAAATAATCTATTAATTGAAAAATATGGAATGAATAAGCTTTTTTTTGTCCCACGCAAGCCCCATTCCACTCACCGTCGTGGGACACACTAACGCATTCAAGTTATGTGCGAAAGTGAAATGCCTCCTCTTTTTTCCATAATCATATGTTTGTGACTTAAATTTACATGCAGACATAGTCAATGCTGTTTTCAATTCCTAATACTTTTTTTAATCTTTTTCCCCTCTTGCATGATTGGAGACTCGGATACCTTACTATTTTTAGCTGAAAGTATCGGTTTCCCAAACATTAAAAAAAAAAAAAAAAAAAAAAAAAAAAAAAAAAAAAAAGTTCCGAAAAGAGGGCTAATACAATTAAAAATCCCAAATCAATATGATAACACATTTATCTTTATGTCTTTTTGGTAAGTCCTACTCTAACTCTCAATTCATTTTCAAACTTTTGCCTTATTTCTTTACAGGGCATGGGAGTCGAAACCCATACTTGAAACTAATTGTCCCAAATCTTCTTGAGAAAGTAGAAATTCAAACATTTCACCTCCCCCTTCTCATGTGAGAAGGATGGTCACTGGGGTATGATATCACATTTATCATAAAAGAAATTTTGTCTTGCAAAAGATCTCAAAGTGGTAGCCCATGAGATATTTACTCAAATATAATTCAGACGAAAAGCCCTGAACAAGAACTTTGACCCAAATATCCCTTCCAAATCAGCTCCCAAATTCATAATATATGATAGATTTGTGTCAGGGTACTGGTTTAGGTGAATGTGTCAAAGGTTTTTACTTTTGGATTTCTTATCAAATGAAATATTAGTTCAGATTGAAGTTTGAGATTTTTTTTTTTTTTGTGGAAAAAAATTAGATTAGGATAAATGTATCATGGGACACCGGTACAAGATTTTTAGTCATATTCACTCATTAAAAAAAATTAAAATGTATCTATTCGTGATCGAAACACTATGAGAGTATGTTTGTTTCCCATGTAAAGGAAAATGTTTTTCGTAGAAATCACGTTCAAAGAAAAATAGTTAGTTTTTAATTGCTTGGTAGTGTTTTAGAAAGCATGTAAAACTCTATCTTAAGATAGAATGTGGATGAAGCTATTGAGCGCATGTAGAAAGATACTCATTACATTTGGGAAAATGATTTCCTTCGTTCAAAACCGAGAATTCTTTTTCCTAATTTGAAGTGTGGTATATTTTCCGGCCAAATAATAATCCTTAACGAATTAAGTACATGAAAATCTGGAAAATTAACTGATGAAAAGCACTTTAAGTGGAAGAAATACAGCATAAGTAAATTTTGTCTTGTACGGTATTGCTTTATTCTTTGGATTCATGTTATACCAGAGTTTATAATCTAAGAAAATTTTCTGTCCCCATGTACTCATTTACATTAAATTTTGAACTTATCCCTACGAGATTGCGAGCCATTGAACTAGGTGACTAGTAAGGTTTATTCAGCCTATAGTTACTTTTATATTGTGTTTTGTGCTTCGAGTATTGAGAGAGGATCGTGCTGTGGATTGTGCTATGATTAATATTATCTTCCCACACATCAACTGGGTTGACCATGAAGCTGCTTGGACTGTCAAACACATTAGTGATTGGCATTCTTGCATTTTGTGGTTCGCAAGATTAGACATCGATTTCAAATATTGTGGCCTTTGTTTTGGTAATTTGCTTGTGATGCTATGATCTGCTGATGTATATGCACCATGTTATTGGATTCAAATCAATAATTTTTTCCCTACCCTCTCAAGATAACCTGTGGCTATGCCTTGCGATTCTTAGATGCAACGTTCTATAATCTCATGCCATTGCCTTAGCCTTGAAGTCTCTACATGATTCTGTTATGTTGTGATGAACGACTCATGTTTAGATGGTCTCGGGTGCAAATATGGGTACGAGTTTAATTCTTGTGAAATGAATATGTGGCGTGGAGGCATGACTACACTTAACTAGATAAGGACGTGGAGGCACAACCCCCGCATCAATGTGGAACAAAGCTGATTCCGTATGCATATAATGTTATTCCTTTGTGTTGCAGTTTTCTGAATAGATCACACCAATTGAACCACATTGATGCCTGAGTTATTTTATTTTTATATTCACTTTCTCACAAGAAGCCTATTGACAAAGGTAAGAGTTACTAATTCATTCCAAAAGAGGGATTGCCTCAGATATCTTGAGCTTGATCCATTATTTGGGGAACTATTGCCTATTTGACCCACGGAAGAGAAGAGCAAAAGACGTGAAAGAGAAGTGTCACGCCCCGAACCCCGAGCGTGTGAACATCCCTCAATGGTCGATTGAAAATGCGACGTCCCAGGACATGTTGCTGACCCATTCTTTTTATTTTTCAATTAAATGCATGCAGAAGCGAAGTAAATAAACCCCCGGCCAATATACAAACAATAGGGATAGTAAACACAAGGAACAATTTTCCAAAAACCATGATTTATTTGTCAACTGGTTAACCCTAGGAAGTTTAACAATTACAAGCCTTTCTACGGCCACTTCCTATCAACCCTTTTCAAAAACCTTCAGAGATTAGGGTTAATCTAAACTTCACTAACGGCAAGGCCAGCCAAAATGTGACATTCCGAAATTTGGCCCCGTTTCGAATGTATGAAATGGTTGTTTTGTTGACACGCCTATGGTTATTTTACTCGGAATTGATCACTCTCAAGTTAACTAATCTATTAGGTAAGGCTGTTAAAGGATATAAATGCAACAGACTAAAGAATTCGATCGAAAATCAATTGCTCGACCTTAATAACCGGCAAGGGTCAATACGACATTGTTATAAACGATTAGCGAACAGATATAGGTCGATTCGATGGAATCACGTAGTGGAATTGCAGGTGATTCCGCACGACTATGATATTCACGTCGAATGGCGATAATCTGATTTTCTATCGATATTATAGTCGAGACACATAATCGAGTGTTAAATTGTGAAAATTGAGTGCTTATTGGAAATAGAGTCAATTATTCCAAAATGTGTGAATTTTGACATTTATCCATAAAATCCTAGATGTCGGGTTCTAAACATCAAAAATGGTTTTATATACTACATAAACCAGTGGGATTTTGAAAAGAAAGGATATCAGTCTTCTAGGGTGAATTGACCGTGTACCTACACACGACGATTTCCATGGGTATTTCTAATACGAAGAAAATAAGCCAGGTTTACCATTTTAATGGAGATATTTGAGTGCAATACACGGTGCCCTGGGCCATATTTGAGTGATCATGTGTTGGTTAAGAAAACTCATCCCGTGCTATTAAGCTAGACGTTACCCCTATATGGGATACCCTACCAATGGATGCCGGTCGCGATAGATTCTGGACCAATGCTCCTTTATGGAATGCCGTCGATGTAGTGACGATGCCGTGCACAATGATGTGAGACGATGCTTGACAATGCCAAGGACTGCTGAACAAAAAGTAGGCCGTACTATATGCCGAGAGTAAAACTAGGAGCGCATGATTGATTGAGTGTGGCGTTCCTGTTGTTGGAGCTTAATTGTTGCTCATATCTGTATGGCTGTCTATGATATAAATTGTACTGACTTGCATGGTGGATCTAAGGCGAGGTATGGGTGGTTAGAACGCCTCTAGGCATATTTCCCTCCTAATAGAGGTTTAGAGCGTGAAATTACTGAGATTTATATCTCACTCCGTCGTTGGTTAAATTTTCAGGGTTGTCGAGTGGAGGACCTAGAGCTGAGAGGAGGTGATTTAAAGTGTAGGTCAGTTAGGACCTTTTTTTTTTAAAAAAAAAAAGTCAGTCTTTGTAGTCCTTTGGTCATAAACCTTGTACATGACTTAGTGTGTATATAAATGTGTGTTTTGTTTTGTAAAATTGTTGTCCTACTTTTCTATCCCGGGATGATTACTGTCAAGGGATTTATTTTCACTTCCGCATGTGCAATAAAACAAAAAGGGTCGGCGACTCGTCTTGGGAAGTCGCAAAATTTTATTGACCAGAGAGGGATGGGCACGTGCTTGGGGTTTGGGGCGTGACATATTAACACATTATATATGCCATTATAAACACAACAAGCATAATTAATAACCAGAACATAGGATTCTCATCCTCCAAACATTCACATGGATCCCGATTATAAGTAAAACCATTATATAACACGTTCCATACCATGCCACACAATTTTGTCTCATAATCAGGCGCAAACTATCACAACCATTCAAGCATGTTCCGGTTATTACGACCTATCGGCCAAGACCAACTCAACAATCGGCAGTCATCCGGCGTAACTGGGTATCGTCCCACCCCGTCGGGCACGGCAACGTCTCGCATCCTCCGCCTAGATGACATTCCAAAAGGAGCTTCGTTCTGAAATCCATCCGCGAACAACAACATCTAGCATCATCCGCTTAGATGGCATTCCACAAAGGAGCATCATCTTGCGTAAACGCATCAAGACGGGTTCACTTAATGACCACACGAGCACATGTTTAGCCAAGAGCACCATGCTTTGCGTTCAAATGCCTCCTTTTCAAATAATGAACTTGGCCAATTTTTCTTCTTATTAAAAATCCTGGTAAAATAATTGTGTGTGGTCACGTATTCGAAATTGAATTGTCAAACATAGTACACTCCCATTTTAAAACTCTACGGTTTTATATAGTACATAAAATTTGGCGTCAAAACCCGACACCTTAGATTTTTCTATTTAAAAGCCCAAAAAACTGACTTTTATACTAAAAATCAATAACTAACATCAAGCAATCAATTGCATAACATAGTACATAGAAACCATCAAAATCACGCATAAGTTCTCAGCATGCCAAAAAACAACCAAATCACAAAATATACATTTTCCAGCAAGCAAGATACTAAGAATAACCACAAGACGTCAACTGGCCCTCACCGGTAGAAACTAAGTCCACTTGCATGTCTCCAAGATTAATTCCAGAAACATAACCAAATGAGTTCAAAAAATTCTCAAATTTAAATATGTTATAAATGACACTTAAATGGACACTTTTTATAAGACACCTTGACCTAGATCTTTCTAAAATAGGAGTAGTAAATTGCTCAAATCGTTACCAAAACTGCGTCTGTGTCCAGAAATTATGTTTTCCAAAACCAGCTTGGTTCGAGGTCCAAAACTCGTTCGTTTACTCTGAAATTTGACTATGTTAAACGTCAAGATGTGATGAAAAACTGTTTTGAAGAAACTCATTCGCAAATCGAATCCTAAGAGTTGATAAAAATCCTTTAAACATCAAAAGGTCACGGGTTCCAATACAAAACGAGATTCTGCGTTGCATGCAACAAAGCTGAAATATTATTTTTTTAAATCTAGAAAATCTTGAGTAAAATATATGTCATAAATGAACATGTTTAGAACATTTTTCAAGAATGAAGTAACCTCAAAATCGTAGCACATTTTAACCCATGAAAATAGCAAATAACGAGTATCCAGTAAATAGATCTGAAGATCCAACTTAATTAACCTAACCATGGTTAATTGACCTAACCATGATTAATTGACCTAACCATGATTAATTAACCCAACCATGGTTAATTAAACTAACCAAGGTAGACTAACCTAACCATGCTTGATTAACACTAATCCATCTTAGCACTAATATAACCATGATTAGCACTAATATAAACACCCATTAAGCGCAATTAACGGTCTAATCAAAGATTAGGGAGTTAACTCACGGTTTTCAACGACAGTAGGCTCACGGCAACAGCAACACAATGTCGACGAAAACATGAAACAATCAAGACTCGCATAGAGGCTTGACGGTGGCTGTTACGGCCCCTCAAGCTCTCGGCCAAAGGAGAGCTTGGCTGCTTGGGGCTAGTCTCAGTGGCTCAGCTAGACGTTGGGACGGTGTTGGTGGTGGTGGTGGGACGCTGGCTGGGGTGGCCTGTGGCAGCAGCAAAATGGAAGGGGATGCTGGAGGGGCTATGGTGGAGGCGTGCAGTGCTAGTGGCATGTGGCTAAGGAGTTGCTGGCATGAGGTTGATGGATTATGGGTGAAGATGGGATGAAGTTGGCATGAGGAATGGTGCTAATGGTGTGACAGCCCAAGCGGCGGTGCGTGGGAAGGAGGGATGGCGGTGCATTTGCGCCTCAGTCCCCGGACGTGCGCAAGGAAGGGGTCCCTCTCTTGTCCCACATCGCCCTGGGCTAGTTTATAAGACACCGGGCTCACTAACTGTACATATGTGCTTTCTTGGATAGTATGGGTTGCCCCGAGAGGAACAAAACCGTGAGAACTTGATGTCCAAAGCGGACAATATGTGTACAGTGGAGACTCAGGGTGTTACAAATGGTATTATAGCTGACTTCCAACTGTGTGTGGAGCCACAATGAGGACGTTGTGCTTCCAAGGGGAGGGGGGAGAGAAAAAGCAAACAATATTAACAGTGGGGCCTGGGTCGTTATAGGTGGGGTGTGGGCGGTGAAGATGGAGTTTATGGTGGGATGGTGGGTGAAGAAGACGATGCTGAAGGTGGAGAGGAGAAAGGGAGCTGGCGGCAGAATGGAGGAAAAGGGAATGCGTGAGGAAGAAAGAACGTGGGAAGAAAAAGGAGGGAAGGGCAGAAGAAGAGAGTTGACTGCAGGGGGTTCACGCCAAGAAAAAGAGACGAAAGAGAGAGAGAGAGAGAAAATGAAAGGGAGAGGCTAGCCAATCACAACCTTGGACAAATATCTACACCATCATCACATGGCCTCCAAAGTCTTCATGCCTCAAAGTCCTATGCCCACCAAATCACCATTTTTCCTTTAATTTCTCGTAAGTAAGCCATTTTAGGGTAGAAAAATCCAAATTGGTCTACCCATCCGAAATTCCTTTTATTTTCTTTTTGTCCAAAAACCGTTTTCCGCAAAAATTTTGGACTCGATGAAATTTCTTGGAAAAATGAGATGATGTCCTATAAATGAATCGTGACACACTCGAACATCCGTTTCTTGAAACCAAATTCAATTTCATAGTTAAAATAGATCAAACACAACTTTAGTACGATCTAACCTATCGGGTATCTTTTAGGGATTTTAGCATGTTTGACCCGTGGTAGATAATTTTCGATTTATATTCGTGTATCTTTGAATCGTAGACGACTCTTGGTTGTCATAAAATCGTGAGGGTTCAATTACGTGTCCCGAATATAATATCGATAGAAAATCAGTTTATTGCCGTTCGACGCGAATATCACAATCATGCGGAACCACCCACAATTCGACTACGTACTTCCATCGAATTGACTCATATCCATTTGTTAATCAATTTATAACAGTGTCATATTGACCCTTACTAATTATTATGGTCGAACGGTTAGTTTCTGATCGAATTCTCTAGTTTGTCGCGTTTACATCCCTTAACGGCCTTACCAAATAGATTAGTTAACTCGTTAGTGACCAGCTCTGAATAAAATGACCATAAGCGCGTTGACGAAACAATCATTTTGTATATCCAAATTAGGGGCAAAATTTCGGGAGGTCACAAGAAGCATGCGCCGCATACCAGCCTAAACTACTCAGTGGTCTCAGTGGTCTCAGGCTATGATTTGGAAGAGTGAGAAGACAAGTTTCTAAAGTACGGAAGTCAAATTCCTACTTTCGGTTACTTGAGAAGGCAACATACTGAGCCAATCAGACGTTTGCAGGTTTATATCAACTGACATGTCTCTTACTTCCCCTGCCGGCCACGAAAAATAAGTTACTTTATGAGTTCGACTTTCCTCATGCAGCAAGCGTATGAATGACGTATTTGATTAATTCATCTTCATTTGATACTAGTACAGTTGGTCTATATATATGCTTAATTATCTTCATTTGATACCAGCACCGTTGGTCTCTATATATGTATAAGCATATATAGCATTCCAGTTTTTTTCCAGGTTTGATATTTGTGCCTACACTCACATATGGCTGAGCTGATTGGGACGGAATTGGATGAAATGCAGTCGATTAGAAACGAGTTATCAGAGCTAGGAAGGAGCCTCGAATCATCATTTCGGCTTCATGTTTCGAGTTTTCAAAGCACTTCGGCTGTGAGCACAACAAAAGATGATGCTTACGATGAATATGATCTCCAATGGGCTGCCATTGAGAGTTTACCAACTTTTGAGAGGTTGAGGTCGTCACTGTTTGATAGTGAGATCGATGGAAGGGCAGTTGATAAAGGTAAGAAGGTGGTGGACGTTACCAAGCTTGGTGCATTGGAACGCCATTTTTTCATAGAGAAGCTCATCAGGCATATCGAGAATGACAACCTCAATTTGTTGCGCAAGATTAGAGACAGAAGTGACAAGTGAGCTTTGTTCTTCTCCTCTTGATAATGGGAGTTGCAAATATATTCATAAAGTCTAATGGCTATAGAGTTACCTAGAAACACGAAAAACCTGTGCGAGCATAAAAGAGAAGAGAAGGCATAAATAACGTGAGGCCCCAAAAGCTCATTGACGGACTAAAAAAAGGCACTTCTCTTTATAAAATGCGTAACTTATTTGAATGAGGATTTGCTTTCTTCTTGTTTTTTCTTCCTCAGACTCATGCCACAGAATTTTTCTTTTCATTGAGTAATTATAAAATTGCTGTTGAACTCTTTTCCACAGGGTTGGTGTCAAATTGCCCGCCATAGAAGTCAGATATCTGAATTTATGCATTGAAGCAGACTGTGAGATAGTTGAAGGAAAGCCCCTGCCCACTCTCTGGAATTCTCTAAAAAGCATGCTCCCTGTAAGTCCTTACATGTGGAGTAGATGGCAGGAATTCATGCTGAATTCATTTGATTCATTGCCATTATCCATTAAAGAATAAGCAGAATATCGAAGATTGAATTCATTTGTGGGCACTGCTTTGCCACATTTATGAATGTACCCTCAGCATATATGTTTGCAAGTTGTTACCTACTGTCATCTTGGATGTAGTTTTCCTTTGGGTTACAAATGCAAGTACTTTCTTATATGTTCCCAACAATCAGGCTTAGAAGGTACTTGTCCTTCTTGAAGGGTTTAAGGAAGTGGTGTTAATCATTTCTGACGCGTTTTTTCAAATATACTAGTGTGAATTAGAGGCTAAATGTAGGTAAGTGCAGCAAAACAATGTATATCTCCACGCTCTCATTTGCCAACACTGGTTTTTTGTTCCCACACCCATTCTTTCATCCTTACGCTGCTGTAATACTCATCATTTGCAATAAGACTGAACTCCTCCTAACAATTGTACGTGCTGTAAAGAAATCTCAACAGATGTTTTTGGCATTATGTCAGTTTACCACATAGGGTTGCTGCTTCCTAATTATTCACTAATTCAAGTATATTGGAACTTTTATCCAGGGTGTTGCTGCAATGCCAGGTTTGACGTTACGGAAGGCCAAAATAAGCATCATTAAGGATGTCAGGGGAATTATAAAGCCTGGAAGGTTTGTTATACTGGTTCAGATCCTCCCATCTCTATGGATGACATCTGAAAAATCATGCCTTACCCTTCATCCTTTAGGCAGTCCTAGTGTCTTCAACTATTTCATTCACTTTCTAGCTGCACTTGTTTGCATCAACTACACAGTTTACAATCCAGACTCGATGTAGGCTGTAAAAGGCTAAGTACTTAGCTTTCACAATGAATGTATCGAATGTGAGCATAACCTTACTATGAACTCATTAGCTAGCAATACATTTCGTGATCGTTGGCTGATTCTTTATATATGAAAGCAATGTCAATCTTTGGCAATTCGCCCCATACTTGCCCATTGTCTAAAGTGTTGCATACTTTATGAAGTTTTGTCCATGTTTCGCATGCTAGTGAATTCAGCCTAAAGAAAGGCATGTTTTACCTTACATATATCGCCAATCTCATCATCACACCTGTAATTCAGGTCATCACACTTGTAATTCAGGAAAATCATTGTCCTAAAATTATATTATGGAGAAAAGCACAAGCTTTATGATATAATAGTGCATGACATTCGTTGTGCCTTTTCTTGCCACAGAATGACTCTACTGCTTGGACCTCCTGGATGTGGGAAAACTTCCTTTCTAAAGGCTCTTTCAGGGACTCTAAGCAAATCTCTCGAGGTTTCATGCTTGCTCTATGATAAAGAACTTCTATGTCGAATTCCGAGTGCCGGACACCTAGAGTGTCAAAATTTGGCACGAAAAGACATTTAAGTGCCAAAAGTTAGGAAAGTGACAATTAAGTGCCAAAATTAGAGCAAAATGGATCACTTAAGTGCCGACAGTGAGAAAATCAGGCTAAAATGCTTACATGACAATTTTCCAGTGAGGCAAGTGCAAAACAACGTCGTTTTGCATGTTGACATGGCTAGATAAGTGCAAAAATAACATCATTTTGCTGTTGACGTGGGTAAATAATTAATATAAAATTAATTTAATTTAATTTAATACTAAATTTATTTTTAAAAATAGGGAGAGAGTAGGAGCTCTCACTACCACCTCCCCGTTGTCGCTAGGAAGGGATGACGATGCTAGGAGGGTCAGCTGGGGTCGCTAGCCCCTAGCCAAAGGCTAGCTACGGCGGGGAGATGGCAAGGGCATAGCCCTTATCCGCCTCAACTATCTCTCTCCTTTTTTTTTTTAATAATTTTTTTTTAATTTTTTTTTAATTTTTTTATAATTTAATTTAATTATTTTTTATTAAAATTCAAATATGCGCTAAAACGACGTCATTTTTGCATTTCTTTGCTGAGTTAGCTCTTTGGCGAGCCACCTAGGCGAGCAAAATTAATAAAAAAATTGCCACGTAGGATTTCCGGCGGGGTTTGTCAAAGGTGACATTCAAGTGTCTCATTTTTCAAAAAAAAAAGTGGCACCTAAGTGTCATTTTCCTAACTTTTAATACTTAAATGTCATATCATAATAAGTTTTGGCATTTTGGGTGTACTTTTGCCGTCAAACTACACTAGGCTTAATAGAAATGCCAACATACCACACGTGTGGCTTACAAATATGTATAAATCGAGACAGAATGAAGCTCAAGAGAACCCATGCTCATCCAGATCCCTCTTCCCATGAACACTTCAACATAAGTATCCTCGCAGATGTGGACTTAGTGAGTTTTCATTAAGGCACCACTAAAGCACATTGTGCTATTCTATTTGACAAGAGTGCTTGAAGGGTGCTGGATAATATCAGTGCATAGATTACTTTTGCATTTTATAGCTAACTGGGACAGAACTATTTTGTGGTGTGGTTAGCTAAAGGCATAGAACTTGAAGTTCAAAGTAAGCTAATTAGGTACAGTCAAAACATCTATTAGCTACTATTAATCTGTCTTTGAGTTTGATATAATCTCCTGTTCCCTTCATTATCTGATAGGTCACGGGAGAAATTTCATATAATGGCCACAATCTTGATGAGTTCATCCCCCAAAAAACGTCTGCTTATATAAGCCAACATGATCTGCACATTCCAGACATGACTGTGAGGGAAACGCTGGACTTTTCTGCCCGTTGTCAAGGTGTTGGAAGCAGAGAAGGTGAATATTATTCTTCAAAGTGATTGTAGATCTGTCACTTGGAAACTTTGTTAAACGACGACCTGTTGGTTTTCTGGTTACAAAGATATCATGATGGAGATCAGCAGAAGGGAGAAGGAGGCAGGAATCTTTCCAGATCTTGATATAGATACTTACATGAAGGTACCTTTAGTGACATTCTCCAACTTTCTTCTCTCTACCCATTTAATGTACAATTTGAGTCCGCATTAATTGCTTTTTAGCCTGGTTACTAGAAGTTCTACTTTGAGCATGGTGCCACCAGTACGGGTTAAAAACTACAAATTCTATTGAAACATGAAATGTTAAAACCATTAAATTGGCTTACTGGTTGGGGAATGAAATAGTGCGTCTGACGTAGTGGCAACCAGTGCGGATTAATAATTATAGACTCTATTGAAACATGAAATGTTAAAACCATGGAATTGGCTTACTGGTCAGGGAATGAAATAGTGTGTCTGACGCAGGGACAACCAGTGCGGGTTAATAATTACAAATTCTATTGAAACATGAAATGTCAAAACCATGGCACTGGCTTACTGGTTAGGGAACGGAATCATGTTTCTGGCATAGGTGTAAACACAGATTTGATCCCTACACAATTAGTTCAATGATCCCTGGTTTGGGCCACTCACCCGATCTTATGCTTGCGTCTCACTTGATCCATTGGATTGATGGGGTAATTTAGTGTGCACAGGTTACCAATCCAATGCTTGCTTCTCATGGAAAAAGGACTTCGTGTGTAGGCCGTTTAGTTTATGAGTAACCGCTGAATGTATATTACATTCTTTGGACTGTGTAATTTCTTACAACTCTTTGCCACTTCTAGAACTTGTCTTGACAATAATCATGCCTTGTTTACCAGGCAACTGCTCTCAAAGGACTTAAAAGAACCCTTCAGACAGACTACATTTTAAAAGTAAGTTCTTTTGACTGAGTTGATAGTTAATCAGTTTTATGTGCTTTAAAGTTTAAGCAGAGACTTCTGCCTCTATCTCTTCAACTCCTGCACAGATCCTTGGGCTGGATATCTGTGCAGACACATTGGTGGGAGATCCCATGAGAAGAGGCATATCAGGTGGTCAAAAGAGGAGATTGACTACAGGTAGTAGAGAGACAAAATGCTGGCAGATGCAGCAAATCTCATCAAGAATAAACTTTAATATGACTGGAGTTATACAATATTTCACTGTCCTTTCTGATCTTGGCCCCTTGAAATTCCAAAATTTTATCTGACAAGTCAACTTTCTGTTAAAAATTATACAGCGGAGATGATTGTTGGCCCAAATAAAGCTCTATTCATGGACGAAATAACAAACGGTTTGGACAGTTCAACAGCCTTTCAGATTGTTTCTTGTCTTAAGCAAACAGCACATTTGACAGATGGCACAATACTGGTTTCGCTTCTTCAGCCTGCGCCAGAAACATTTGATCTGTTTGATGACCTTATTCTGATGGCTGAAGGGAAAATTGTGTACCAAGGCCCTCGTGACCAAGCTCTGAAGTGGTTTGAGGATTGTGGATTCAGGTGCCCCGAAAGAAAAGGGGTTGCCGATTTCCTCCAAGAGGTAGTAAACAAGAAGCAGATTGTGCACTGCAAGTTAGCTTCCTTTATTGACCTTTTATTATGTTGCCTATCGCCATGCAGGTTATATCTAGACAAGATCAGGCACAATATTGGCAGCATCCTGAGCTACCATATAGTTATATGTCAGTTGATATGTTCTGTAAAAAGTTCAAGGAATCATATTGTGGGATGAAGCTTGATCAGGAGCTTTCAGACATGTTTGATAGGTCCAAAATCCACAAAAATGCTCTTTCTTTTGATGCATACTCTCTGTCCAGATGGGAACTTCTAGGAGCATGCATGGCGAGGGAACTTCTTCTCATGAGAAGAAATTCTTTTATATATATTTTCAAATCAGTACAGGTCAAAATAAGCTCTCATAATTCTCTTGCACTTTTTATCATATATATATCTCTTTCAACGTCAGTGCCTGTTATAGTCTAATTTGTAATCTTATCTCCTGAATTCCACATATATAAAGGAACTTTAGAAGGTGATTATTGTTGTTTCATCATGCAGCTTATTTTAATTGCATTTATCACGACGACTGTATTCTTGCGGACTGAGATGGGAATAGATATATTCCATGCCAACTACTATATGGGCTCTCTGTTTTACGCACTAATCATACTACTCGTTGATGGATTTCCGGAATTGGCAATGACCGTTTCGAGGCTCCCAACCTTCTATAAACAAAAGGAGCTGTACTTTTACCCTGCTTGGGCTTATGCAATTCCAGCATCCATAATGAAGCTTGTTCTTTCACTGCTGGAATCTGTGGTTTGGACATCTCTTACATATTATGTGATTGGATACAGTCCTGAGGTAGGCAGGTAAGTTTTAACACGAGAGTTCTTCATTTTATAACCTTTCATTACCTCACCTCCATAATTCTCTTTTACATTTCAATATCATCTGTAAGTTTACTACAACTTTACCAGAAAGCCAATACTTCTATCATTTTCCGCTTAATTATACAGGTTCTTCCGCCAATTAGTGCTTCTTTTCTCTGTGCATTTGTCCTCAATATCGTTGTTCCGATTTCTCGCCTCAATCTTTCAAACTGTGGTTGCTTCCAACTTAGCTGGTAATGTTGCAATAATGATTTTGATGCTATTTGGAGGTTTCATCATCCCAAAACGTAAGGAAGTTAGAATCTCTGTTTGGTTGGATTTTGGATGAATTAGTGCATTTAATATTTTTCATTGTCGCTGCAGCCTTGATGCCTGCTTGGTTTAAATGGGGTTTCTGGGTCTCTCCACTAACATATGGAGAAATCGGACTTTCTGTTAATGAATTTGATGCTCCACGATGGCAAAAGGTGAGGGCATTGTGGAAGTGAGAAAGTTTTTTGCTCCTGTAGCTTCAAATACAAGAAGCCACTTTAGTTGCAGAATCACTTAACCCATTTTATTCTAGAGAAGTATTTTGACATGCTAGTGCTGTTGTTAAGCTAAACCAGCTTCACTACTAAACATTCTTTTGTTTAAGGTGCTCCAAGTATGAGGACAAGGCATGAATCGAGCTGTTTAATATATCTGGGGGCCTCAGTTAACAAATAGAAACTGACAATTTCAAATCCTATGATCTCATTCCTGTAATTTCTTTGTGCTGACTTCCTGCCTTAAATCAATGCGTCTCATTAATGATTATCATCTCATCCAGTTACTTGACTTTGATACAGTGCAATTACTGAATCAATGATGACATCCCCTCTATAAGTATATTTGCACTAGTATTCTTTCAGGAAACGAGACAGTTCTTTTCTTGAGAGTGGATTTAATTTCGTAATTTTTAGGCAGAACTAACTTCCTCTGCATTTCTCAATGCACTAACTTGTTTTTGCTTACATTACCCATAGATCTAACAAACTTCCTCTTTCATCTTTCAATGCAATCTGACTTTTTCTTCCTTTAAATGCGTACTTGTAGATTTTGTCATCAAACACTACAATAGGGCGTACAATCCTTGAAAGCCGAGGACTAAATTTCAATGGGTACTTCTTTTGGATATCAGTTGGTGCCTTATTGGGATTTACCTTACTGTTCAACATTGGTTTCACTTTGGCCTTAACTTTCTTGAAGCGTAAGTTTGTCATTTCTGCAACTGGACTTCACTTTTGGATCATTAGTGCCAAGGATGTTCCTGAAATCACTTTAAAACTTACAGCTCCAGGATCATCACCTGCTATCATTTCACGTGAGAAATACTCGCATAGAAATGAAACTGAAGATTCTCAAGACAACGTAAAGAATAAAGAGCCAAAGAAAGTTTCTGCCGAACCAGTGCAAACAAAAAATGGTCCAGTCCTAAATCCTTCCTTGCCCAATTATAGTCTCACAATAATTATTTGTGCTGTTCCTTTAATAATTATTAAAGTGGGTTCTTTACTTCAAAAATAGGAAGGATGGTTTTGCCTTTCACACCATTGACGCTTATGTTTAAAGATGTGCAGTACTACGTAGACACCCCCATGGTAACAATTTGAGCTTTCTTTCTTCCTGAAGTTGCAAGATTGAGCCTTTCAGATCCATTAGATGATGTTGTCTTTTTTCACTACATTCTTCCTTTTTGGGTGTCTCAGGAAATGAGACAACAAGGCTTTGCACAGAAAAGATTGCAACTTCTCTCTGATATCACAGGCACATTTAGACCTGGTATTCTTACCGCACTGATGGGTGTGAGCGGAGCTGGGAAAACTACTCTGATGGATGTCCTTTGTGGGAGAAAAACTACTGGCTATATTGAAGGAGAAATAAAAGTTGGTGGTTATCCCAAGGTTCAGGAAACATTTGCAAGAATCTCTGGTTACTGTGAGCAAACGGACATACATTCCCCACAAATCACTGTGGAAGAGTCTGTTATATTTTCCGCCTGGCTTCGTTTAGATCCTCAGATTGACTCAAAACGTAAAGTGGTAAGATTACATTCCCGGCTTCTGATAACTTACTTTGTTCAGCACAATCAGAAGAATCATGAATTGCCTGTGTAGGAATTTGTCAATGAAGTCCTGGAGATGATGGAGCTTGATGGAATAAAAGATTCTCTGGTGGGCATACCAGGTGTTAGTGGTCTATCCACAGAGCAACGAAAACGACTCACTATCACTGTAGAGCTTGTTGCAAATCCTTCCATAATTTTTATGGATGAGCCTACAACAGGACTTGATGCTAGAGCCGCTGCGATTGTCATGCGAGCAGTGAAGAACATAGTGGATACAGGAAGAACGATAGTTTGCACCATCCACCAACCCAGCATTGACATATTTGAGGCTTTTGATGAGGTAAAGCGTGCTAAACAGTTATATGAATGGGGTACATCTGGATCAAGAGAGGAGATATGGTAACTAGTGAATTGCTATAAGGATAAATTTACTTTTATTTTATTCCGATTAAGTAACAGAATACCCGGTAATTTCTTGGGCAAAACTTTTTAGTACTTCTGGTTAGATTTTCGAAGGCCTAATCTCTCTCTCTCTCTCTCTCTCTCTCTCTCTCTGAGCAGATGGTTTTATTAAAAGCTGGTGGACGGCTGATTTACTCAGGACCCTTGGGACATAACTCTAGCAAAATTATAGAATACTTTGAGGTCAGTTTGATGCACAAAAATGAAGATCTTTCCACTCGTTGTAATTTTGCTGCGTAATTCTTATCATATTTAAGTGTTAATTAGTAATATCTCCAATAACCAGCTTCTGTTGGACAGGGTATTCCTGGGGTGCCAAAGATTAAGAGCAACTACAATCCGGCTACATGGATGCTGGAGGTGACTTCTACCTCAGCTGAAGCTGCACTTGGCATTGATTTTGCCCTAATCTACAGAGAGTCGGCATTATATGAGTAAGTTCTTCCTCTGCTACTCTCGAGTGCCCAATAACAGCCTGCATGTGGTCCATTATTGGGATACTTTGAAGATATCCTGCCATTTTCTATCATAATCAAGGTACAGCATTGGTTTCTTTAATTTTGTCCTTCCGACCGTATAAGCCCCTGGAGTCTAAGATTTCAAACTGAGGGAGTCAATATGCCTTGTTTATTGTATACCCGCAACCTTAACTATGGTATCTTGACCTTACTCACCAGTGTTTATGGTTGTCTTCAGAATTGACTGGTGTTCCTGCTCTATCTCCTCTTGGTTAACAGATGTGCAATATGATCAGTCCATTGACAATATCCATTGTTATACAGCCTTGTATTGTTTTTTCCTTCCAGGACCAACAGAGAGCTTGTAAAGCAGCTGAGCACTCCACCTCCTGGTACTAGTGACTTGCACTTCTCCCGATTCTCCCAAAAGTTGTGGGGACAATTCAAGTCATGTCTATGGAAGCAGTACTTGTCCTATTGGAGAAGTCCTCCTTACAACTTGACGCGTACCCTCCACACATTGGTTGTGTCTTTTCTCTTCGGGTTACTGTTCTGGAATCAAGGGAAGAAACTGTGAGTAACTATCCCTCTTGGTCAATTTGAGACTTGAGTCTGCTCGAGTTTTGAAGCACGACCTTATTGAGATGGTCTACAGTCTGCGTCTGGTTAACTGAACAAACACTTCTCTGATCTGGTTAGTTTCTAGTCTTCAACAAGGAAGAAGAACTAAAAACAAAGTGTAAACCTTCTAGGTTTCAAACGTTTGGCTGGGTCTTCTAATTATCAAACTCTGCAACAATTGGCACAATTAGCTACCACATATTCAGTCATATAAGATCGTATGACTTTTTTTGACCTGTTATGACGAAGAGACAGGCACTTCTCCTGACCCCTTATATTCTCATTGCTAGAAACAACCAGCAGAACTTATTCATCATGTTGGGTTCGATGTATATGGCTGTGCTCTTCTTAGGCATAAGCAACTGCTCATCAGTACTGCCCTATGTTGCTACGGAACGGACCATCATGTATCGTGAGAGATTTGCAGGGATGTATGCTTCATTGGCCTTTTCACTAGCACAGGTATAGAATTCTTGGGAGCTGATTGAGTTGTTTCCTGTAGTAGTTAATTAAGATTCAACCTTCTTAACGGAGGCGCAAATCTAGTTCAACTGAATGATCCAAAGTTCTGAACATGTTTTAAGACACAATAGAACAAACAAAACAATTTAATCAGATTATAGTGCTATGCTGATTTCACAGGTTGTTGTTGAGATACCATATATACTAGTTCAAGCTATTTCATATGTGATCATCACCTATCCGATGATTGGTTATTTCGGGTCAGCAGACAAGATTTTCTGGTACTTCTATGTCATGTTCTGCTCATTGCTGTCATTCAATTACCTTGGAATGCTGCTTGTGTCCCTGACACCAACTTTCATGGTTGCTGCGATTCTACAATCTGCCTTCTACACAAATTTCCATCTTTTTGCTGGGTTTTTGATCCCAAAACCGGTAAGCTATCTCAGTCATTCACCATAGTTTGATCTAAACTTTTAATGTTTCTTGACTCTTTCCACAAACATTTTGTCCATGTTCTTTTCTTCATACATGCAGAGCACCCAAATATGAAGCTTATGAATCTTGCCAGATTTAGATATCTTATGCATGTGTCAACAACAACTAAAAACTATTCCTACATCTCTAAACTAAGTTCTTGGGAAATTAATAGTGCTTCATTGTCATTGCTGCAGAAAATTCCAAAATGGTGGATCTGGTTGTACTATGTGTGTCCAACATCATGGGCACTTAATGGTATGCTAACTTCGCAGTATGGAGATGTTGATAAGGAAATTGAGGCATTTGGAGAAAACAAAACCGTGGCAGGCTTCTTGAAGGATTATTTCGGATTTCACCATGATCAATTAAATGTTGTGGGCATCGTCCTCATCGCCTTTCCTTTTGTTCTAGCAACTCTTTTCGCATACTGTATAGGGCACTTGAACTACCAGAGAAGATGACATCATAATTCTCTGTTTGTATCAAAGTGTAAAATTTAGTTGTACAATCCTCATAACTAGCCAAATAAATTGAATTGGTTTCTGTGACAATGAAGCATCCGCATTAGTATTCTGGATATAGAAGTGTACTAGTTTCAGTATGGCCAATTTGCATGAGTTTAAAGGAGGATTCAGTGCTAAACAGTATGGAGGACAATCTCAAGTGAAATTTCCCCAAGTTCCTGGAACTCTATCTTCTCACCAATTTGTGATGATGGAGTGTGGAAGCGCATCTCTTGGCTTCAGCCCATTTTAGGTCCCTAACTGTCGTACAACAGAAGCACTTCTCCCAATCTCAAGCTTAGAGAAACAAAAGTACTGCATCTTTCAGTATTGTTTTCATGCTGAACACCCATATATCATTGTGATATAAAAAAATAAAAAAAAAAGAACAAGAAAAAAGGTCTGAATTTACCACAATAATGCGCAGACATAATCAAAAGTAACTAAAGCAACTACTTGTCCAAGAATGACAAGAAAATCTTGAGTAATCTCCAGTAACAGGAAAGGCTCCCTTTCACATAATTACTTCTTGTGGTTATGAATGACACAAATTCAAAGGCCAAAAATCCAACTCAGTGAATTATAAGACACTCTGAGGACAAAACTTAGAGCACAATCATATGCAGAAACTCGTTATTTCTGATGCAATTAAGACAAACATTCAAGTGAAACAGTCCAAAAATGGGATGTGAAACAACATTCTCAGCACTTTGGTAACACTACATCCACAGATAGTGGAACACAAGTTACCAGGTTTTAAGTAGTAGAATCTGCAAAGCAATAATGATAAACTTAGAAAGGAAATTAACAAAAGGGGCATTATGTTGTCATCTCCAGAAAACAGAAGACCGTTCACCATTAGATGTTCAATCAGAGTAAGCAATGCCTGTTAGGCTGCACTTGTTGATCAGTTTGGAGTGTTCATGGCCCTGTAAATTACAAACGTCATGGATGATTGAATCAAAGCTAATTTTTCTGTAAATGCACTACACTCTACATTTCTATTTTCTTTGTTCTCTTTTCGGCAACTGCTGCAGTACACTTCAATATAGAGGCACATGTTTTTTTTATTACAGTTGCACTGAAATTTTCATGGGGAGACATAGAACCTTTACTAATTTATTACCTCCCCAGTTTTTCAATCGAATTGCTGCAAATTGTCTCTCCAGTGACTCCAGTTTTTCCTCCTTCACCTTCAAATCTGCTTGTAACGGGGGGTCCTCTCCTGTCAGCTCTAGTTTCACCTGAAAAGAAAAGGTGGCTATGTTTTTTTGTTAATAATTTTTCCATTATTTCCTAAAGTACGAAAATGACACGGAGAAAGTTTCATGTGCATAAGCTTTCGACTTTTGTGTTGAAGATGACATCGATTGTGCTTGCTACATTGGTGCAGTGGAAAGATTCATCCATTGAACTGAAGTTGTTGATCTGAAGAATCTCTCTCTCTCTCTCTCTCTCTCTCTCTCTCTCTCTCTCCCTCCCTCCTTCTTCTTCTTCTTCTTCTTTCAACTTCTTTTTATCTCATTTATCAGAACTTCACGTTCAAATTTCAACTGAGGTTGTCTTAGAAAGAAATAGCTATACCGGGGTGGCATACCAGAGATAGCACATTTGACATTAGCAACTAATTGGCATCCTCCACAACAGGAAACCCCCAAGTCCAGGTTCCTTTTTTCATTCACAAAATGTCGCATTAGTATTTGCCCGAACCATCATCCACAAAGGACTTATGGAGGGTTAATGTCACAGCCCCAACATTATCGACATGGTCCTGAGCAGCACAAGTCACTTTTGCAACGTCCCAAGCTCATCGCTGTCCTGATTCTTTTTATCTCATTATCATGCACATGCGGAAACGTGAATAAACAACTTCCCGGACAAGCAATGGCTGGAAGACTGGAACTTACATCAGGCAAAACACACTAATTTATATTATAACATTATTTTTACAAGCCCTTTCTCTACAGGCCATCTTTTCTTTTTACATCATAGTACAAGCTTTCCACATAGGCTAAAGGAAATCCTATCTCCTCTAGCATGACTACAGCTCCCAAAACTAACGTGAGACTTCCATATCTATAAGATTGAAAGATGAGGGATGAGTTTTGGGAAAACTCAGTAAGTAAAATTCATAATTCTCTATTAAGAAGGCATGTCATTATCATTTAAGCCTAGCAAGTACAACACTCACAAACAGTGTAGATGGCAGATCAATCGCAAGTCTATTGTTCAACTATTTGTATGTGATCCACTTTCAACTTACCAAATAAACTATTTCACCAAACAAGCTTATCAACAGCACATTACAACATGTTCAATAAGTTCAATAACCGTATAGATGGAACTTCCCATACTTTCAAGGGCTCCAAGCCGTAGGCTGGGCATCTGACCTCAGGCTTAGCATCCCATACTCTCAGAGGCTTCCCTTACTTTCAAGGGTTTCCAGGCTCAACCAAAGCATCCGACCACCAAGCTAGGCATCTCATACTTTCAGGGGCTTCCTAGCTCAACTAGGCCATCCCATTCAATAAATGAGGCATTGCCACCGACGTAATATGATGACGGGTGTTTTTCCCTCTTTAAGCGCACACAAACAAGTGCATCACACAAGTCGATTCTCATCTTTTCTCTTAGCTGACACACACATGGCCTAAAGGCGTTCTTGTTCATCCGTGTGTATTATGAATTTTTTATACTTCATTAGCAAATATGTCGGGAACGATCTTTGGTCTGTAACTTAAATCAATCACTTAGTGTTGATCCCTGCACCGGACAAAGCTCGGAAATAGTATGCTTCAATACTGATCCAAGACCTCGAGGCTTGGGTATACCTCACTTTAGTGACGATCCTAAGCTTGACGGACCTCGGCTACAATCCGATGTAAATACACATGTATCAAGAATGACCTTCGGATCGTGGTTTATTCAATGCCAAGCACAAAATCCCCACGTCCATTTGGACTATGGAAATCGGCATGCTTGGTGCCTTACCAAGACTTTGTGGATTTGAGCAATCCCTGTACCGATCAAGGCATAAGATCGATACGCCTCAATGTCAACTTAGGACCTTGCGACCTCGGGTGATTCCTACACCAAGCAAGATTTGGACCAAGCACCCTATTTATGCCAAAACTAAGGCTTTATGGCTTGGGCAACTTTGTCTTGTAATGAGCTCAATGCAAACAAATCTCGGCTCCATTCCGGACATAAATGACTCAAGCACACAGCCATGTCCCATAGCAAGCAAGACAAAATAAAAGACATTGCACACTACTAACGGCTTGACGGGTGAGCACTTAACTTGTCTCAACAATGGAATCTATTTTCTTAGAGGAAAAAGAGGAATCTTACTTACCTCAGCAAACTTGAGAACCGACCTAGATAGCTTGGTGGGTTGAGGATACGAGGCCAAGAGAAAGGAGAAGGGGGAGGAGGAAATGGATGACAAGGTGAGGAAAATGTGGAAAGGCTCCTCCTATTTATACTACTCAGTGTCATCATTACCGAGCCAAGTGGTCCAATCTTAAGTTTCCATGTGGCCCGCCTAAATTCTTGGGTGGCAAGCCTACTTGCCCCATGATTGCACCTAAAAAGTAAGTTAGCAGGGCGAAAAAGTTTCACTTGGCAATCTAGCTTCTAGGCATCATAAACGATAGCCTGCTTTTCACTCTTCCATTCATCCACCTATACCCTACATTTAATGAGTATTTAATGAAGTTTGATTATGGCATTCTAGGTTGCCAACTTGGTATCTAGATTCTTCAATCATTAATAATGGGTTCATGTATTGTTCTCCGATTGGTCCACATGTGTGTTGTCTTTCTCTAGAACATCCAATATATTTTTGACTGCCATCATGATGTTTGAATTTTCAAAGGACATATCACCCCTTCATTTAATGAGGGGGTTCTAGAAATTTCTTCACTTTATCCTTTCTTCCTCAAGAATGTGATCTAGAGAATTCTATCATCCAAGTTGCTTCCGAGGTCGGAGAATGGATCTTTAGGTACACCTCGAAAAATCAAATTGTGTATACCCGAGATTTAGTCACCGTACCCCATTGCCCAAACCGTCCCCTTGGGAGGGTTGGTCGGCCTAGAGGGTTGGGTCATTGGTTAGCACCTCAGCCAGCCCTACGGTCAGCACGGTTGTGCCCATCCAAGTCCAAGACTAGCCCTTGGTTGGTCCCTAGCTTGTCGCCAAGCTTGCCACGACCAATTTCCTTATTTTCGGTCCTTGATCCTTTGGTCGGTTCAAGGTCAATCCTAAGATTATTCATGGCCTAGCACTAAGCTAAGGCACTCATGAACCTTAGAATTTATGACGGAATCCCAAGACTCATTACAATCGATACCCGATCCATCAATATGGTTCGTGGCCGATGCATTACCAATCCACGTTCAGACATTGCCAATTCAAGAATCTTTTTCGATCACTAAAAATTAAATAGGGAATAATGCATTTTTGGTTCGAAAACGATCACATTGATCGAGTCAAATCATTTGTGTATTGGTGCATAGCAGGCGGAATCACCCACGACTAGGCACTATAACCGATCATGATCATTTGTCATTCCAAAATCATTCCGTGACTAATCCTCATGATCCAAAAGTCATCTTATGAGCTGATGATCTGATCCCACCAGTATGGTCGATAAATAATTTATGACCGATACCTCGACCAATTCGGTCAAACCATGACCGATCCTTGATTCCCTACTAATCAAACCGATTGATCCCATGGCCAATGGCCCATGGTCGATTCATGCAAAACCTTATGGCCAATTTTCATGGGTCAGTATCGAGAGTTTTATAGTTAATGTCACATTGCAAAACTACAAAGAATAAGGATGATACGGCCGTCCTTCCACACGAAGGACACAGCCTCAAATACAACCAATAACCTGATATCAACATACATATGTATATCTCAAACCATAAATTAGTAGGTTGATTGCAATATTAGAATTTCTATAATCCAAAAAAAGAAATATACAATTAGAGCTCAACCAACCTAACTACTAGCAACAACTATGTACACCATTTCATTAAACCATACCCAAAAATAGCACTTCCAAAAGTTAACTGAGGAGCCTAAAAAGATTAAAGGACGAGTGGAATGAGCAACAACATCTAAGTGAATAGTATATATATTCTATGCAGATCGAGCAACCACTATGCATGTATACAAAGCAATACCAGACTTCATAACCCAAACTCAATATATAAAATACATATTGAATCATATAAGAGTTATTTCTTATCATCAAAACTTTGTACTAATATGAAAAACTTATTTGAATTACCATCAAAATTTAAGTATCAATGGTCAAGTCCACTGAATAATCTCCATCAAGTCTCATGTATCAATGGTCCATCCATTGGCTAATCTATTGCTCAATACCCTATCATGCTATGAGTTAGTCACAACCACCGTCTAGGTCAATGAGGGCCTACCTGAGAGGATACCTTATCAATTTAGGGTGTGGTTCCGCCATGGACTCAATGGATATAGAGTGGATCCCCTCCAGGGTTTTGAGATCCCTACTGTAGTTGTCAATGCCGCTTTTGGCGAGGGTGTCCTAATGGTGCTGTGGAGGACCCGGAGCTTGCGGAGTTCGAAGGATTGATGAACATGCTCAACTAGTAGGCCATAGGATAGTTCCCTTGTGAAAGCAGATCTTTTGTAGACCTTTGTATATAAACTTAGCTTGGTTATAAATTGTTTTGGTTTGATGTGATTGTTCTACTTGCCTATCCCATGCTGTTTATTATCAGGGGTTTTGTTTATTTGCTTCCGTATGTGTAATAAAATGAATGGGTCGGCAACGCATCCTGGAACGTTGCAAAATTTATCGACTACCGAGGGATGTGTGCACGCTCGAGAATCCGAGGCGTGACACTTAGCCATCGATGTAGTTGCACCGTCATTCACGGTCGTTCGCTAGCTATGTCCCCAACTCTGGCTCACTTAGATTTGTCATGTTCTCTACGTGGGTCAATTTAGTGAAAAATTTAGGGTTCCAACGGGCAAGTTAGGGCATGGAGGGTAAATTGAGGGCTTGACTTAGGAGGAAAGTGGTGGGGATCTTACTTTTATGGAGACCGAATAGAAAAATTTAGAATTCTGTCGTTCACTTTCTTTTGTGGGGACCAAATAGAAAAATAGGACTTGGAGAGAAACAATGGTGGGACCTTACTTTGTTTAATTAGTTTGACTGCTTCTATGGGGGACCGAATGTAATTGAATTGAAAAATGGGTGGTGGGGACCTCATTTTATTTATTCAATTTGGCTTCCTTTGTTCCTACAAAGAGACTAAATTGAATAAATTGGTCTCATTTGTTTCTTTCGACAAAACGACAAGGACATGTGTGTAAAGTTGCTGATTCTGTCATATGGTCCCAAAAACTAATTACTTTTTTTTTTTCTTTGGATTCAGCATCGATATGGACAAGAATCAGATAGGCGTCATTGTTTGCTATGGTGAAGAGTTTGTTATTGACACCGATGACCGAGAATATATTGGTGGAAATGAAGGTATTATCTATATCAATGTTTTTGGAAGCTATTATATATTAATTTTGTGAGGGATTTGGTATATTTTTTACGATGCAAAATGCAAAAACTACATTACTGTGTTCATGGAAAGGAATTGAAGGATGGCTTGAAATTTTTTAATAACGATAATGGTATTAAGAATATCATTTACTGGAGTTAGGGTATATCTTGAGTATTATAGTGGTAATGAGGATGGTGAGGATAGGGATGAGGAAACCACCACCAAAAAAAGAGAAGTGAGGGATCTTACTCAAGCAAGTAATCAGGTCGATGATGAGTTTATGTTAGATAAAGGGCAAAATGAGAGGGAGAGAAGTCATATTGATAGAGATGAACAAATAGGGAGATATCCCGAAATCTTGGGTGAAGATGTGGGCGATAAAGACTTCATTGGATTAGAATTGCTCTAGTTATGCTGTGCTTGTTGAGCAATTTGAAGTGTGCATGGTCTGTAAATTACAAACATCATGAATAGCTGACTCAAAGCTAATTTTGCTGCAGCTACCATCTTAACACTTCCATTGTCTCTGCTCTGTTTCTTTAGGTAACTGCTGCTCTGGACTTCAATACAGAGGCACATGTTTTCTGATCACAGTATCACTATAAATATCATGGGGAGACATAGAACCTTTAAGGCTCACTTGTTACCTCCTCAGCTTTTTGAAAAAATTGCTTCAAATTGTCTCTCCAATGCCTCCATTTTTTCCTCCTTTTCCTTAAAATCTGCTTCCATTGATGACATTTCTTCCCTTAAACATTCAATTTCTCCACGTAGTTTCGTAACAGAGGGTTCCTCTCCTGTCAGCTCCAGTTTCACCTGAGAAGAAAAGGTGGCTAGATTTTGTTAATACTTTTCCAGAATTTTCTCTAGTGTACAAATGACCTCAGAGATAGTTTCATGTGCCTTGCATCTGCTTTCGACCTTTGTGTTGAAGATGATGTCTATTATGTTTGCTCCATTGGTTATGATCTTTGTGGTTCATTGAAAAGATTCATTTATTAAACCTTGCATTACCCTTGAATCTGAATTTTTGTTCATACGGAAAACCTATTCTCTCTCTCTCTCTCTCTTTCTCTCTCTCTCTCTCTCTCTCTCTCTATGTAACTTCTTTGAAGTAGGTTATCGCCTTCAATTTGTCTTTTTATTACTCATTGATCTGAACCTTATGTTTAAAGTTCAACCAAGATTATCTTAGAAAGAAAGGAGCTGCATGAGGGTGGCTTACCAGAGATATAGCACATTTGATGTGAGCAACTAACCAGCATTCTCCACAACAGTAAACCTACAAGTCCGGGTTCCTTTTTCATTCCCAAATGTCGCATGAGTATTGACCTGAAACATCGTCAATAGAAGACTTGCAAATTGAATTCACATTCTGCACAGCGGAAGCTAGAGGCGAAAGTGATTAGGAATGCATGATATGTATCTATAAAAGTAATTAATAATAGCTGGAGTATATATAGAAATATAATTACGAAAAGACACTGTAATATATATTGTGCCTGCTGCTCCTGAATTGATTGTAGTGTGCAATTCTAGAGTTGGTGAATATAAGAAGAGTTGCCTTTCAATGTTCCCTTTTTTGATATTTTGATCATCTATGTTTCAATATGAATAGAAGATTATCTTGAATTCAACTCCAAAATATGAAGAGTTCAAGAAATCATCTCAACAGTGTTTTATGGCAATTCGGTTTCGTCACCATCAAATCTACAGCAACACGATATATGTATTAGTGTGTTTTGAAGGTGTAGCATTGTGCATCGTGTGTATTATGCTATTGCAAAAGGCATCACGGGGATCCAAGTTGCCCCTTACCCCCATAAGGAGATTGTGGACGGAAGGAGCAATGAAGTCAGAATCTTTTTCAAAGCCTGAACTTGCTTCTATCCGGACTTTTCCGGTGATCAGAGTCTTTTAAAGTTCTGCTCAGAACCACAAGTGATAGTACGTTCGGAATAGTGTTTTGTTTCCTGCAAATGTGTAATATTCTAATAAGAGATTATGTCATCTTATTACTCAGAATGAAACCAAACAGGCTATCCTAGGTTATTATGGGCCCTCACTTGGCTTAAAAATATGATAAGTGTTCGTCCTCGAATCACGCGTCCATATGAATCGCTTTATAATGTTTTATAATATATTTATAATGCCATACCGAGAAAGAAGCTGAAGACGTCCATTTCAGAACGTCACGTTTCAATCGGTGGTTGGCCGTTCAACGCCACCAAGTCGCAGGATTTTATATAGGCGTATACGCCGGCCTAGGGGTGCTGGCTTGCAATTAGTAGGCACCTGGCTGAGGATTCAAAGTACCAACTTCTAGCGCATCCGTATGTCACTTTTTTCTTTTTTTGGCAGCATCCGTTTGTCACTTTGATTTTTTCCATCTTCGTCATTTTTTTTCTCAGAAATTTTCTCTTTCCGTTTATTCCCAAACGAAGGTAAGGTCTTTTTTTGGTCAGAAAAAGTAAGATCTTATTCAGCTTAGTTTTTCTCTCTTTGGTTTTTTAGTCTAACTAATGACATTATTTTCATTTTCAACTTACCTTTTGAGCTTAAAAATGTACTCTCTTTTTTTTTTCAAATCAATCTATTAATGTAAAATTTTTGAGTTTATTATAGGAAAAATTACGATTTTTGGCCTTGTACATTCAAGCCTGTCTTATTAAATCCTTGTACTTTTAATATGTCTAGTCAAATCATAGTTTTACAAATTTTTCTAATCAAGTTCCGCCTGCATAAAATTTGGCTAAACAACGTTATAAGATGACGTGGAGAAAATATTTCCAATGTGAGCATCCACATTTGTTTAATTGTAACCACATCATACTCTGATGATGTCACCTACATTAGTTGAATTTGTGCAAAAACGTCAATGTGAGCAACCGCATACTTTGGTGTCGTTCAGCAGCTAAGTCCATTGAATTTGGTCAAATTTGATTTCGAATATGCTTGGTTATAAAATTTGTGAAAGTATGATGGTTTGGTTAAAAAAAATAAAAATAAGAGAGACTTGATAAAAAAATTTTAAAAAAAAATTGTGGAAGTACTATGATAGAAAAAGATATTTTTTCTTTATTATTTAGAAATCACATTTGGGGTAAGAAATTGGAGAGAAAATCGTCATTTCAATCCTATATTTGTTATAAGGATTTCATCTTAGTTCCAAATCTTTCAACTAATTCATTGCAGTCATAAAATTGTGCTTGAAAAGGCAATCAAGAACTGTTGCCCAATTCTAGCCTGAAATTGCAAATGCGGCCCTTCAGTCATCGTTCTCCATCCAACACAGTAGGAATGACAATCTGAATGGACAAACTCCATCGCAACAATCCCCTTTTTCTTTTTCTTTTTCTTTTTTTATTTTTTCCCTCGATTTTAATTTCTTTCTCTATTTTTCCTCTTCCCGTTTCACCACCCACATGGACACACCACCGCCGTTGGACTCTCTCTGCGCGAGCTCAATGCTCCTCCTCCATGTTCACTGAGCTTGTGGCCGTGGAGATCCCAGCGAGCTTGATGGCCATGGGCCGAGCCTCCAGATTTCCATGCCCGTCGATCTTTTGGCCATCGAGAGTGAGAGCGAGATGACTCGGTTGGTTCAAAGGCTCAGAAGAAAGAAACCGATTTGGCGGAACAAAATTGAGAAATCACCTCTTGATCTGTGTTGCCAAAGCCAGCAAAATCTGACCTCAGCAGGCATGGCAACTCTAATGGCGAACACGCAATTAAACAAACGAGAAAATAAAATGCATATAATGACATCAACATCACTGACCATTGAATAAATTGTTCGGCACATAACATGATTGACAATGTCTATACGATTATGTCAGCAATTGTTCGGCACATAACTTGATTGCATTTATATTTTTTTAAAAAATTACTATTATATTGAATCATATGATAAAGTGTAGGACTGAACTAAAATAGGTACGATAATTTTAAAATTAGAATAGCAATAAATTGAATTATAAAGCACCATTAGGCCGGCTTCGAGAAGCACAACGAACTTCAAGCCACTCATATACCCCAGGCTTCCGTGACTTGGTGAATTGTCTTAGAAGATTATATTAGAATTTGGTCATCCCATAAACTTAAGATGGACTGCTGCATACCTGCAAAAGTAGAAGGAGATTGTCATATGTTAATAAGTTGCAATGGACGTTGCAAAGCAAAGAGGCAATTTCTTAGGGAAAAATGCATCGGATGTCCTAAATTCTATATACAGTATGCAATTAAGCTCTAAAACTTTTAAGTAGTTTAATTAAGATCGAAGGGGTAGTCAAATCGCTTGATGAGTAGTACCTAAAATTGCCCACTTACCAACTAAAAGCTGCCAATGCAGCATCCTTAAATTATACTTTTTAGTTTTATTTTATGAATTTAATTGCATTTTCAGTCGAAGTTCAAGAGATATTTGAACCGAATAAAATGTCTAGAGTTCCTCTGTGCTTCTCGGTAGAGATAATGGACATAGATTGAACTAATTGAAGATTTTGGGATCTGATAGCATTTCATATATAAGGTTTAGAAACACTTTTTTTTCATAATATTTTATGCATGACAAGTCATATTCAAAAGCCGAAAAAGGGTACACCATATTTCGTAAACCAAATTTCATGTACCGATTGCAGCATCTCTAGCATCATTCTATTTGCAATTGTATTTAGCCATGAACAAAAATTTAGTGGGCACCGTCGTGGGGCGCACTAAAGCACTTACTTTGGCACGCCTGGTAATTTTCATATAGTTATACGAGGAAGCTGAAAATGCCTCCTCTTTTGTCGATAATCATACGTATGTGATGCATGTACACCTGGTCAACGTTGTTTAAATTTCTCATTCCTTGTTCATTTTTATCCTCTCTTGCCTTATTTGAGACTCTGATAACTTACTAATTTCTAGCTGAAAGTATCGATTTCCTGAAATGAAAAATTCGGTTAAAAAAAGAAAGTTGAAATGTATCAACTTGCGATCACGGCACATAAAGTTAATTTTGTATACTTCAAGTTTTTCTAGGTATTTATTTATGTTTTGGAATTAGATTATATTTGTGGTAGACCGAAAGTGAAAATTCTTAAAATGAGGGATGATATTAATGGATTTATAAATATATATAAAAAAAAAAAAAAAAAAAGGAATTCTTTGTTGATTTTGGTCCAAAAGCAAAATATGAAAAGTAAAGGAATTGAAATTGGAGGTAGTGCAATTAAAGGTTGCAGGAAAGGTGAATGTTACAGAGAATTTAAAAGTACTGGAAAGGTAAAATTGAATGAAATTTTATTATAAGTAAAATCGAAATTGATTGATGGAGAAAAGCTCTACAAAGATTACAACTAACTTCTTCGTATCATTTACAGTTCTTGGTAAGCAATTATCTTTTGCGATATCTTAGGCATCATCTCTCATTATCTAATAGTTGTTATCCACAAAAAAAGTAATAAATTGCAAGGTTATAGGGTTAATCAATTGGCTCCACCCATGCGCTTGTGTTGACCCATCATCTTTGACTTCGAGCTCCAATATTTATTTAGCGAAATTTGCAATAGCTGATTGTCAATAACCCTCGTCTACTGGTGAAGGCTCTCATTCATAATTTCTTTATTATTTGCTCCCGACGACTTTACAAAAGAGTTATCAATTCTCATCTAGTTGTCAAATGTTTCCTTCTTTTTGACTAAACTTTGCTCTAGCGTGGAGCTTACCACTTGTTATCGTTACTGTTATTCCTCCACATCAATTGGGTCAACTTTAAAGCTTTTTGGACATATCCTGCTTCCAAGACAATCATATTTGATCCGTCACAGTTAAAGAATCAAGTATATTACGTATGTGTTTGAGCTCATAGAATCTCAAAGTCATGATGGCGTCCTTATATTCCTGGAATCGCTAGATAAGACCTCGATTGTAAATATTGTGTTGCTCGCTTTTGGTATTTTATTAGTCACCGTGTATGCACCGTGTAATCGGACTCAAATTCCGACCGCCAAAAAAAAAAAAAATTGGGCTCAAATCAATAAATATGTTTCCCCCTATCCTCTCAATATAACCGGCGGTTGTGCCTAGCTATTCTTAGATGCCGCATTCTACCATCTCATGCCACTGCCATAGCCTTAAAGTCTCCAAGTTTGTTTTTTGTTATGTTGTGGATTGAATTCGTGACTCTTGTTTAATTGGTGTTCGGTGAAAATAGGGGTGCGAGTTAATACTTGTGCAATGAATTTGTGGCGTAGAGGCACTGCCACGATTAACTTCATAGAGGAGTACAGGCGCAGCCCCCACATTGATGTGGAACAAAGTTGATCCTGTGTGCATATAAGTGTTATTAGTCTGTGATGCAGTTTTGGGAATAATTCACACTGATTGAAACACATTGATACTTGTGTTCTTCATTCCTATATTCACTTTTTCCCAAGAAGCTTAATGAACAAGTCAAAGTTACTAATTCATTCCAAAGGATGAATTGCCTTTGTTTTCTTTAGCTTGGTCTATTATTTGGGGAAGTATTGCCTATTTCACAAAGGAAAGAGGAGATGTAAGAGGTGACAGAGAAGCACGAAACCTTTACCAGCCTGAACTACTTAGTGGTTTCATGGTTTGATTTGATTGAGAGAATGCAAGCTACTAGAATATGGAGGCTATTAATTGAGAAGGCAAAGTACCTGTACCCAAAACTAGGATTTTGACAGATAAACTTAAACTCTCTTACTAATTAAGTACATGTACATGAATTGCCTTTGTTTTCTTTAGCTCGATCTATTATTTGGGGAAGTATTGCCTATTTCACAAAGGGAAGAGAAGAGATGTACGAGGTGACAGAGACGCATGAAACCTTTACCAGCCAGAACTACTTAGTGGTTTCATGTTTTGATTTGATAGAGAGAATGCAAGCTGCTAGAATATGGAGGCTATTAATTGAGAAGGCACAGTACCTGTACCGAAAACTAGGATTTTGACAGATAAACAAAAACTCTCTTACTAATTAAGTACGTGTACATGAATTGCCTTTGGTTTCTTTAACTCGGTCTATTATTTGGGGAAGTATTGCCTATTTCAAAAAGTGAATAGAAGAGATGAAAGAGGTGACAGACAAGCATGAAACGTTTACCAGCCTGAACTACTTAGTGGTTTGATTTGATAGAGAGAATGCAAGCTGCTAGAGTATGGAGGTTATATTACCTGATATGACTCTCTTACTTCCCCTGCCGTCTCGAAAACTTGGTTATTTTATCGGTTTCTCGTTTCTTGTGCAGCAAGCATATAAGTGATGTCTTTGATTACTTCATCTTCATTTGATACTAGTACTATTGGTCTATAAATATGCATAAGCATGTTCCAGGTTTTCTTCAGAGTTGACATTTGTGCCTACATTCTTACTTATGGCTGAGCTAGTTGGGATGGAATCCAATGGAACAGAGTCAAGTAGAAAGGAGTTATCAGAGCGAGGAAGAAGCTTTAGATCATCATTTCAACTTCATGCTTCGAGTCTTCGAAGCACTTCATCTGTGAGCGCAACAAAAGATGATATCAATGATGAATATGATCTACAATGGGCTGTTATTGAGAGGTTGCCAACTTTTGAGCGGTTGAGGTCCTCACTGTTTGATAAAGAAAACGATGGAAGGGCGTTTGATGATAAAGGAAAGAAGGTGGTTGACGTTACCAAGCTTGGTGCACTAGAACATCATTTTTTGGTGGAGAAGCTCATCAAGCATATCACGGATGACAACCTTAATTTGTTGCGCAAGATCAGAAACAGAACAGAAAAGTAAGCTTATTCTTCTCCTGTTAATAATGGGAGTTGCAAAATATTCAGAAAGTCTAATGGATATAGAGACCTAGAAACAATAAGAACCTGTGCGAGCATTATATATTTGTGCAGATAAAATGGCATGAGAGTCTAAAAGTTCATTAACAGATGAAAAAAATACTTCTGTTCATAAAATACGTTACTAGGTACATGCTTGCAGTTGACCTATGTAAGAGGCCACATTGTGCCTGTCCCATGTTGGCCAACTTATTTGAATGAGGATTTGCTTTTGTATTTGTTTTCATTTCTTCTTTTCTTCCACAAACTCATCATAAGGTTTTTTTATTTCACGTAAGTAAGGAAAAAAATTGCTGTCGAACTGTTTTCCCCAGGGTTGGTGTCGTATTGCCCACCATAGAAGTCAGATATCTGAATTTATGTATTCAAGCAGATTGTGAGATAGTTCAAGGAAAGCCCCTGCCCACTCTCTGGAATTCTCTGAAAAGCATGCTCTGTGTAAGTACCTTTCATGTAGAGTAGATTGTAGGAATTCTTGCTAAATCCTTTTGATTTCTTGCTGGTCTCCATTGATGAACAAGCAGATGAATATTCTAGATTGAATCCAATAAATGTGAACTTCTTTCCAAGATGTATGTGTATACCGTCACCAAATTTATATGCAAGTTCTTAACTCCTGTCATCTTGCATGTAGTATTTCTGTGTGTAAAAATGCATGTACTTTCTTTATGCCTGAATAAAATCAGGCTAAGAAGGTACTTGTCCTCCTTGAAGAGG
The DNA here is from genome assembly GCA_017140475.1 of Eucalyptus fibrosa. NCBI lineage: Eukaryota > Viridiplantae > Streptophyta > Magnoliopsida > Myrtales > Myrtaceae > Eucalyptus > Eucalyptus fibrosa. Next base: position 24,645,692 of record CM029506.1, read on the forward strand.
TTAAGGAATTGTTGTTGATCATTGTCACACGTGTTTCAAAAAATATTAGTGCTAATTAGAGGCTATACATAGGTAACTGCAGCAAAACCATGTATATCTCCAAGTTCTCCTTTGCCAACACTGTTTTTCCTTTCATCCTTCCGCTGCAGCAACACTCATCATGTAATATGCTTTGCATTGTGGTATGACTGAACTACTCCTAACCACTCCGTGTGCTGCAGAAAAATTTCAACAGATGTTTTTGGCATTATGTCAATTTGCCTTAAATGGTTGCTGCTTCCTACAATTCACTAATTCAAGTCAATTGGAACTTTTATTCAGCGTATTCCTGCAATGCCAGGATCAGAGTTACATAAGGCCAAAATAAGCATCATCAAGGATGTCAGTGGAATTATAAAGCCTGGAAGGTTTGTTATACTGTTTCAGCTCTTCCAATCTCTCTGGATGATCTCTGGAAAATCATGCCCCATCTTTCATCCTCATAGCAGTCCTACTGCCTTCAACTACTTCATTAACTTCTAGCTGCGGTTATTTGCATCACCTACACACAATTTAATATCCAGACTTGATGTTGGCTTTAAAAGGCTAAATACTTACCTTTTACAATGAATGTTTCTGAACGTGAGCATAAACTCAAGACCCACATTAGCTAGCGATAAATTTCGTGCGCATTGGCTGGTTCTTTATATTTGAGAACAGAGTCAATCATTGGGGATCTGCAGCATAATTGCCCAGTGAAAAGTGTTATGAAGTTTGAGAAGCTTGCTAGGAAACTGTAGTCATGTTTATAAACTACTTCTTAAAGGAATTGGTTATTGTCCATGTTTCCCAAGTGGGTGAGTTCAGCGTAAAGAAATGCATGTTTTATCTTACATATTGCCAATTTCATTGTCACGCTTACATTCAAGAAAACCATGTTCCTAACAACTCTATTATAGAGAGAAGCACAAGCTTGATGATATGAGAGTACACCATATTTGTTGTGCCTTTTCTTGCCACAGAATGACTCTACTGCTTGGACCTCCTGGATGTGGGAAAACTTCCTTTCTAAAGGCTCTTTCAGGGATTCAAAGCAAATCACTCGAGGTTTATGCTTGCTCTATGCTTAAGAACTTCTATGTCAAACTGCACTGGCTTAACAACAATGCCAACATACCCCATGTATGGCTTACAAATAATGTGTAATCTGAGACTGAATGAAGCTCAAGAGAACGCATGCTGATACGATCTTATGCATAGAATTTCTTTGCAATTTATGGCGAATTGGAACAGAACTATTTTGTAGTCTATGAGTAGCTAAAGGCACAGACCTTGATGTTCAAAGTCAGCTAATTAAAAACAATCAAAACATCCAGTGAGCTCTTATTTGTCTGTCTTAGTGTTTGACATTCTCTTCTGTTCCCTCTGTTATCTGATAGGTCACCGGAACAATTTCATATAATGGCCACAAGCTTGATGAGTTCATCCCCCAGAAAACATCTGCTTACATAGGCCAAAATGATCTGCATATTCCAGAAATGACTGTGAGGGAAACACTGGACTTCTCCGCCCGTTGTCAAGGTGTTGGAAGCAGAGAAGGTGAATATACTTCAAAGTGAGTGTAGATCTGTCTCTTGGAAACTGTGTTAAACAACCATCTTTTGTTTTTTCTGGTTGCAAAGATATCATGATGGAGATCAGCAGAAGGGAGAAGGAGGCAGGAATCATTCCAGATCCCGATATAGATACTTACATGAAGGTACATTTAGTGACAATTTCCAACTTTTTTTCTCTCAGCCCATTTCAAGGTACCATTTGAGTCTCTTGTTTTGTCACTGGAAAAAGGCCAAATTCAATCCCAGTATTAAATCATTCCTAGAGGCTGAGTTGAATATTGTTTGGTTGTTTTGTTGGAAGACAAATTTGTGACTTTTGCACCGTATCATACAAAAGGATGCATGAACTGATTTTTAAGGTATAATTTCAACTGTTGAGGGGTGGGTAACTGTGAGTTACTCGCACTTCTATTTATTCTTTCTCAGGGAAACAACTTTGATAACTGGAATGGCCAGGATGTAACATCAGCATTAATTGTTTCTTAACCTAGTTAGTAAAAGTTCTACTTTGAGTGTGGTGCAACCAGTGCGGTTAGTAGTTACAGATTCTTCGAAACATAATTAGGGAAAACCAAGCCATTGGCTTACTGGTTAAGGAATTGAATAGTGTGTGTGGCATAGGCCCAAAAGAAAAAAAAAAGATTTGAGTCCCCATACAACTAGTTCAAACAATCCCATGTTTGGTACCCATCCAGTCTTAGGCTCGCATCTCACTAGATCCACTGGATTAATGGGTGCATTTAATGTGCCCAGGTTTACCGATCCAAAGTAAGCTCCTTAGGAGAAAAGGAAATATATGTTTTTTTATAGTCCATTTCATTCATGACTGGTCAGCTGGACATAAATTACATTCACTGAACTGCGTAATTTCTTATAACTATTTTCCACTTCTAGAACTTCTGTTGATGATGATCATGTCTTGTTTACCAGGCAATTGCGCTCAAAGGACTTAAAAGAACCCTCCAGACAGACTACATTTTGAAAGTAAGTTCTTTTGACTGAGCTGACAGCCAAAGTTTGCTGTACCTCAAATGTTTAAGCAGAAACTTCTGGTTATGTTTTCAACTTCTTCACAGATCCTAGGGCTGGATATCTGCGCAGACACATTGGTTGGAGATCCCATGAGAAGAGGCATATCAGGTGGTCAAAAGAAGAGATTGACTACAGGTAGAATGGCAAAATTCTGGCAGATGCAGCAAATCACATAAAGAATAAACAATGTTTCACTGTCATTTCAGAGTTTTGGCTACTTGAAATTCCAAAATCTTATCCGACAAGTTGACATTCTGGTAAAAATTGCACAGCGGAGATGATTGTCAGCCCAAATAAAGCTCTGTTCATGGACGAAATAACAAATGGATTGGACAGTTCGACGGCCTTTCAGATTGTTTCCTGTCTTCAGCAACTAGCACACTTAACTGATGCCACTATACTGGTTTCACTTCTTCAGCCTGCGCCAGAAACATTTAATCTTTTTGATGACCTTATTCTGATGGCTGAAGGGAAAATTGTCTACCAAGGCCCCCGTGACCAAGCTTTGAAGTTTTTTGAGGATTGTGGATTCAGGTGTCCCGAAAGAAAAGGGGTTGCTGATTTCCTCCAAGAGGTAGTAAACACCAATTGGATTGTGCACGGCAAGTTAGCTTCCTTTATTGACCATTTATAATGTTGCCTATTCACATGCAGGTTATATCTAGAAAAGACCAAGCACAGTATTGGCAGCATCTTGAGCTACCGTACGGTTATATATCAGTAGATATGTTCTGGAACAAGTTCAAGGAATCTAACTGTGGGATGAAGCTAGATCAGGAGCTTTCAGATGCATTTGATAGGTCCAAAAGCCACAAAAACGCTCTTTCTTTTAACGTATACTCTCTCTCCCCGATGGGAACTTCTTGGAGCATGCATGACGAGGGAACTTCTTCTCATGAGGAGAAATTCGTTTATCTATGTTTTCAAATTAGTACAGGTGAAAATAAGCTCTCATACATCTCGAGCAGCTTTTATCATGTATATTTCTTCCAATTTCTGTGCCTATTGAAGTCAAATCTCTAATCGATCTCCCTGATTTCATATATATAAAAGAACTTTAGAATTTGATTATTGTCATTTCTTGATGCAGCTTATTTTCGTTGCATCTATCACGATGACTGTATTCTTGCGGTCTCGGATGGGAATAGATGTTTTTCATGCCAACTACTACATGGGCTCTCTGTTTTACGCGCTAGTCATACTCCTCATGGATGGAATACCGGAATTGGTAATGACCGTTTTGAGGCTTGCAGCCTTCTATAAACAAAAGGAGCTGTACTTTTACCCTGCTTGGGCTTATGCAATTCCAGCATCTATACTGAAACTTCCTCTTTCACTGCTGGAATCTGTGGTTTGGACATCTCTCACATATTATGTGATTGGATACAGTCCTGAGATAGGCAGGTGAGTTTAATGAGAGTTCTTCATTATATGACCTTCAGTTGCCTCCTCCATAAACTTCTGTTACATTTTAACTCTATAAATTTTACTAGCATTTTACTCATAATTTGTGACTTCTATTGTTTTATGCTTATTTATGCAGGTTCTTCCGCCAACTAATACTGTTGTTCTCTGTACACTCCTGCTCAATATCCATGTTCCGTTTTCTGGCCTCAATCTTTCAAACCGTGATTGATTCCACCACAGCTGGTAGTTTTGCAATTCTGATGTCGTTACTATTTGGCGGTTTCATCATCCCAAAATGTGAGGATGTTAGCATCTCTATTCAGTTTGATTATGGATAATGAAGTGAGGCTTAATATTTCGCTTTGTCGCTGCAGCCTCTATGCCTGTTTGGTTGAAGTGGGGTTTCTGGGTCTCTCCACTATCATATGGAGAAATCGGACTTTCTGTTAATGAATTCAATGCTCCACGATGGAAAAAGGTGAGGGCCTTGTAGAAGTGAGAACAAGTATTTGGCTCCTGTAGCTTGAAATACAAGAAGCCACTTTAGTTGCAGAATTACTTAACCCATTTTATCTAGAAAAGTATTTTGACATGCTAGTGCTATTGGTTAGCTAAACCAGCTTGGATACTAAAATATTCTTTTGTTAATGGTGCTGCATGTGCGAGGACAAGAAATGAGTCGAACTGTTTATAAATCTGATGATCTCAGTTAGCAGAGAGATGTCGATAGTCTTTAGATCCTATGATTTCATTCTTGTAAATTTTTCTGTGCTAACTTCTTGCCAGAAATCAGAGTGTCTCCTTGATGATTATTAACTCATCCAGTTACTTGACTTTGATACATCGCAATTACTGGAGCAATGATCATATCCACTCTATAAAGACGTAGTGGGTATAATTTTTAATACATAGGCAGAACTAACTTCCTCTGCATTTCTCAATACATTTTAACTTGTTCTGGCTTACATAACCTATAGATTGAACTAACTTCCTCCATAACTTTCAACCCAATCAGACTTGGTTTTGCTTTAAATGCATATTCACAGATATTGTCAGGAAACACTACAATTGGGCATGCAACCCTTCAAAGCCGAGGACTAAACTTTAATGGATATCTCTTTTGGATATCAGTTGGTGCCTTATTGGGATTTACCTTACTGTTCAACATCGGTTTCACTTTGGCCTTAAGTTTCTTGAAGCGTAAGTATGTCATTTGGGGCATCTAGACTTCACTTTTTGGAGCATTAGTGCCCAGGATGTTCATGAAATCACTTTAAAACTTACAGCTCCGGGTTCATCACGTGCTATTATTTCACGTGAGAAATACTTGCGTAGCTGTGAAACTGAAGATTCTTATGCCTGCATAAAGCATGAAGAGCCAAAGAAAGTTTCAACTGGACCTATGCAATCAGAAAAAGGTCAAGTCCTTAAGTCTCCCTTGCGCAATTATAGTCACACAATAATTAGGTTCAATGTTCCTTTAATTATTATTAAAATTGGCTTTTTTACTGCACAAACAGGCAGGATGGTTTTACCTTTCACACCATTGACGCTCGTATTTAAAGATGTGAAATACTACATAGACACCCCTGCGGTAACTTTTAGAACTTATTTTTCATCCTGAAGTTGCAAATGGAGCCTTCTGAATCCAATGAATGATGTTGTCTCTTTCTCACTACATTTCCTTTTTGGGTTCTTAGGAAATGAGAGAACGAGGATTCGCACAGAAAAGACTGCAACTTCTGTCTGATATCACAGGTGCATTCAGACCTGGTGTTCTTACGGCATTGATGGGTGTGAGCGGAGCTGGGAAAACCACTCTTATGGATGTCCTTTGTGGGAGAAAAACTACCGGGTATATTGAAGGAGAAATAAAAGTTGGTGGTTATCCCAAAATACAAGAAACATTTGCAAGAATCTTTGGTTATTGTGAGCAAATGGACATACATTCCCCACAAATCACTGTGAAAGAGTCTGTCATATTTTCTGCTTGGCTTCGTTTAGATCCTCAGATTGACTCCAAACATAAAACAGTAAGATTACACTCCTGGCTTTGATAATTTGCTTTTGTTCGGCAATTATCAGATCAATCATGAACTGCATGTGCAGGAATTTGTCAATGAAGTCCTGGAGACAATCGAGCTTGATGAAATAAAAGATTTGTTAGTGGGCGTACCTGGTGTTAGTGGTCTATCCACAGAGCAACGGAAAAGACTCACGATCGCTGTAGAACTTGTTGCAAATCCTTCCATAATCTTTATGGATGAGCCTACAACAGGACTTGATGCTAGAGCCGCAGCGATTGTCATGCGAGCAGTGAAGAATGTAGCTGATACTGGAAGAACCATAGTTTGCACCATCCACCAACCCAGCATTGACATATTTGAGTCTTTTGATGAGGTAAAGTGTATATATTGTTAGGTGGAGGGAGACTAATGATTATAAAGAGCATTTATAATCTGTTGTCGATCAACAGTTGGCTTTCTTTCCAGCATGCTAAAACTGTTAGATGAATAGTTTGTAGATGGATCACAAGAGAAAATAGGGAAGATTTACTCACTTTGAAAGGAATCTTTTTTTTTATTTCTTTCTGATTGAATGAAATGTTAAGACATGCCAATGTTTGCTGGTAATTTCTTGTGCAAAGCTTTTTAGTGCTTCTGATAAATTTTGGAAGGCCTAATCTCTCTCTCTCTCTCTCTCTCTCTCTCTCTCTCTCTCTCTCTCTCTCTCTCTCTCTGAGCAGTTGGTTTTATTAAAAACTGGTGGACGGCTGATTTACTCAGGGCCCTTGGGACATAACTCGACCAAGATTATAGAATACTTTGAGGTCAGTTTTTTGAAAACATGCAGATCTGAAAATTTCTTCCCTTCCTCGTTATTTGACCACATAATTCTTAATAATTTTAACTGATGATAAATTAATATCTTCAGTAACTAACTTCTGTTCCACAGAGTATTCCAGGGGTGCCAAAGATTAAGAGCAACTACAATCCGGCTACATGGATGCTGGAGGTGACTTCTACCTCAGCTGAAGCTGAACTTGGCATTGATTTTGCTCTAATGTACAGAGACTCGGCAATATTTCAGTAAGTTCATCCTCTGCTACTCCTGAGTGCCCAACAAAAGTGTGAGTGCTTGACAATTGTTTGAGATGGTCCATTATGATAGGGTACTTTGAAGTTATCCTGCCTTTTTCTATCATAATCAAAATACAGCAATGGTTTCTTTAATCTTGTCCTTCAGCCTGTATAAGCTCCTGGAGTCTTAAGATTTTAAATTGAGGGAGTCAATAAGCCATATACATGATAAACCCACAGCTTTAACTACCGTATCTTGACCTTAATTTCCTCGGTGATCGGTTGTCTTCAGAGTTAACTGCTGTTCCTGCTCTGATCTCCTCTTGGTTAACAGATGTGCAGTTTGAACAATCTGTTGACAAAATCCACTTTATAACAACCACGTGTTGTTTTTGCTTCAGGACCAACAAAGAGCTTGTAAAGCAGTTGAGCAATCCACCTATTGGTACTATTGACTTACACTTCTCCTCCCGATTCTCACAGAACTGGTGGGGACAATTTAAATCATGTCTCTGGAAGCAGTACTTGTCCTATTGGAGAAGTCCTGCTTACAACTTGAGGCGTACCTTCTCCACATTTGCGGCATCCCTTTTCTTTGGGGTACTGTTCTGGAATCAAGGGAAGGAACTGTGAGTAACCATCCCTCTCCGTAAATTTGGTACTTGAGTCTGCTGGAGTTGTGGGGCACAAACCTATTGAGATGATCTAAGATCTAGATCTGGCTAACTGAATGAACGCTTCTCTGATCCGGTTTGTATCCAATATTTAATGTAGAAGAAGAACTAAAAACAAAGTACACACCTCGTAGGTTGTCAAATGTTTAGCTGGGTTTTGCAATTATCAACTGGTGTGATAGTCGGCAAAATTAGCTAGCACATATTCAGCCATATAAGATTATTTAACTTTTTATGACCTGTTATAATTAAGAGAATGGCACGTCTCCTGACTCCATATATTCTCATTGCTAGAAACAACCAACAGAATGTATTCAATGTATTTGGTTCGATGTATTCAGCAGTGATCTTCTTGGGCATAAACAACTGCACATCAGTACAACCATATGTTGCTATGGAACGGACCGTCCTGTATCGTGAGAGATTTGCAGGCATGTACTCTTCATGGGCTTTTTCACTAGCACAGGTATAGAAGTCTGGAAGCTGATTGAGTTGGTTACTTTAGTTATCAATTGAGGTTGCACAAATCTTGTTCATTTGAATGATCAAAGTTGTTAACATGTTCAAAGACACATAAGAATAAGTAAACCAATTTAATCAGATGATGTGCTATGCTGATTTCACAGGTTGTAGTTGAGATACCGTATAACGTGGTTCAGGTAATTTCATTTGTTTCCATCACCTATCCGATGATTGGTTATTTCGGGTCATCAGACAAGATTTTCTGGTACTCCTATGTCATGTTCTGCTCCTTGCTGTCATTCAATTACCTGGGAATGCTGCTCGTGTCCCTGACACCAAATCTCATGGTCGCAGCAACACTACAATCTGCCTTCTCCACAAATTTTAGTCTTTTTGCTGGATTTTTAATCCCAAAACCGGTAAGCTATCAGTGTCATTTACCATTGTTTGATCTAAACTTTTTATGTTCTTGACTCTTTCCACAAACATTTTGTCTATGTTCTTTTCTTTGTATATGCAGAGCACCTAAATATGAAGTTTATGAATCTTACAAGATTTAGATATCTTATGCATGTATCAACAACTATTAAAAACTCTTCCTCACATCTCAAAACTAAGTGCTTGGGGAAGTAATAGTGCTTCATTGTTATTGTTGCAGAAAATTCCAAAATGGTGGATCTGGGTGTACTATGTGTGTCCAACATCATGGGCACTCAATGGTATGCTAACTTCCCAGTATGGAGATATTTATAAGGAAATAACAGCATTTGGAGAAACCAAAACTGTGGCGGCCTTCTTGAAGGATTATTTCGGATTTCACCATGATCAATTGTATGTCGTGGCCATCGTACTAGCCGCCTTTCCTCTTGTTCTAGCAACTCTTTTTGCATGCTGTGTAGGGCGCTTCAATTTCCAGAAAAGGTGACATCACACCTCTCTGTTTGTATTACAGTGTAAAATCTAGTTGTACAATCCTCAAAACTAGCGAAATAAAGTGAATAGGTTTTTGTGACAATTGGATGGCCTCATTCAAACGTTTAGTATGCTGGATTTAGAAGTGTAGTTGTTTCAGTATGGCCAATCAGTGAAAGCTCAGATGAGGATTTTGTCCAAGTTGCTGTAACTATCTCTCCTCGCCAATTTGTGATGATGAAGGGGAATGGGAGTGCTTCTCTCGACTTCAGCAATTTTTAGGTCTCCAACTGCTATAGTGGTTTCAACAATAGAGGAAGGCAATTCTCAAGTTTCAAGAAACAACAGTACAGCATCTTCGAATATCATATTCATGCTAAACACCATATGCCTTTGTGATAGAAAAAAGTCCTAATCCATCATATTAATGCACAGACAAAATGAAAACTAACTAAAACAACTATTTGTTTGAGCAAGAAAAGAAAATCACGAATAAAAGCAAAAATTACCTTGAGCATACTTAACTTCAGTGACTACAAGACACTCTGAACATATAACATAGAGCACAATCATAAGCAGAAACTGGTTGTTTCCAATGCAATTATGACAGACATCCAAGTGGAACAGGCCAAAAAGGGGATGTGACGGCCCGAGGGGCAATCCTCGGACGTGCGCAAGGAAGGGGTCCCTCTCTTGTCCCACATCGCCTAGGGAGGGAGTTCTGGGCTAGCTTATAAGGCTTGGGTCCCTCTATACTGTACATACACGTTTTCTTAGGATAGTATGGGCTGCCCTGAGATGAACAAAACCGTGACAACGCCACACCAGCAGATAGCTGAGATGAACAAAACCGTGACAACGCCACACCGGCAGATAGTTACCAGGTTTGATGATAATGAACATAGCAAAAAACAGAACATAAGGGGGTTTCACGTTGTCGTCTCCAGAAAACAGGACCGTTCACCATTAGATGTTCAATCAGAGCAAGCACTGCCTGCCAGGCAATTGTGTGAATCTCTCATTGATCTAATTCCACTGTACTTGTCAAGCTATAGTACTCATGCATGCTCTGTTTCTTTTGGTAACTGCTGCACTACCGCCTCAATATAGAGGCGTATGTTTTCTGATTACAGTATCACCACAATTTTCATGGGCAGACAGAGAACCTTTACGGCTAATTTGTTACCTCCTCAGCTTTTTAATGGGTTTACTGCAAATTGTCAGCCTTTGCCTTCAAATCTACTTTCATTGAGTCTACTTCTTCCCTTAAACGTTCGATTTCTTCTCGTAATTTTTTTTTTTTTTGGGGGGGGGTCTTCTCCTGTCACTTGTCAGCTCCAATTAATTATTTTCCGGATTTTCTAAAGTACACACCGACTTTATAGATAGTTTCATGTGGGTACACTTCTGACCTTTGTTTTGAATATGACATCTATTATTTTTGGTCCATTGGTTCTGATCATCAGTGCAGTGAAAAGATTCATTTATTAAATGGATAAGTGCTACAGAAATTCTAAAACTTGTCACCAAAATACAATTGAGTTCTAAAACTTGCAAAAAATATAATTAAATGCTAAAACTTGTCAAATTATTTCAATCAAGTCCTAAAATTAACGCCGTTAGCATTTTCCATTAAAAATGCCGACGTGGCATTTAAAATTAATTTTTCAATTTCCACGTGGCTTTTTTTAATTATTTTTTATTTAAATTATATTTAAAAGTTAGAAAATAAAAGTTAAAAAATATTTTTTAAAATGAAAAAAAAAAATCGGTAGCCGCCGCCCATCACCGAAGAGGCGGCGACCGTTCCCGGCCTTGGGCGAGGGTGGCCGGCCCTCGCCGGCCCTAGGCGAGGGTGGCCGGCCCTCGCCGGCCCTGGGTGAGGGCCGGCGACCCTTGCCCAAGCTCGGGCAAGGGTGCCCAAATCTGGGCACGCCGGCCGTTGTGGGGCGCCAGCAACCGTCACCTACCCTAGGCAACGCCTTGTCAGCCCTTGCTCGGGGCCGGCGACGATCGCCGGCCCCTTCGACGATGGGCGGCGACGAGGGGGGTGGAGCCGCTGATTTTATTTTATTTTTTTAAACAATTTTCAAAAATAAATTTTAACTTTTCTTTTTAGTTTTTAAATCTATTTTTTTAAAATGAATAAAAATAATTTTTAAAAAGCCACATGGAAAAAAAAATTGTTTAAAATGTCACGTCAGCATTTTTAACGGAAACTAATTGTGTTAATTTTAAGACTCGATTGAAACAATTTGACAAGTTTTAGGACTTAATTGCACTTTTTGCAAGTTTTATGACTCAATTGCATTTTCGTAACAAGTTTTAGGACTTATGCAGTACTTATCCCTTTATTATTGCATTAGCCTTGAATCTAAAGTCTCTCTCTCTCTTTCTCTCTCTCTCTAGATTGGAACTTCTCTACAGTTGGCTATTGCTTTCAACTTGTCTCCTAATAGCTCATTTGTCCAAACCTCATGTTTGAAGCTCAACCAAGGTTGTCTTAGAAAGAAAGTGGCCTATGATGGTGGCTTACAGGACATATAGAAGTATTTGACGTGAGCGACTGACTTACAGGACAATAGTATAGAACTGCAAATGAAATTGATGCTGCTATTTAATGGAAAGTAGCCCCACTTGTGAATTTCTCCCACTGAATATTCCGGATACTTTGTTTACTTGATTCATTTTGATAATGCCTTATCCAAAAAGAGCGTCACTCAAGACCCTCTGAGAAGATGGACTTTTACATCTTCAGATAAACTTTTCTAGTCATAAAGGGATCACTGATCAGATGTACTTTTACATCTCCTTTTCTTTTTCTTTTTTTCTTTTTTTTTTTTTGGGAGGGTCACATACCCATGCCTTAGAACATGATAGATTTCCATTAGTCTAGTTCTTCGGTTCTAGATAACCCATCTGGTTCTTTGGTTTCAGATTTTGCTTTAGAACTATGCTCACCTCTATATATTACAACCTAAATAAACATTATATTAGTGAGTGTTGGAATTATGACGAGGAACTAAATGAGAAAATATCATTTCATATTATTGACAACTGGTGTACTAAAAGTGAAAAATGTACATCTTTACCAAAAAAAAAAGTGAAAAATGTACATATATTTTTAATTAAGGAGGGGCCAAGATTGCCATTTAGCTTAAAGTAAACAGAAGTGACGTGTCAAATACTAATCAATACTAATGACCAAAAGGAAATTCTAATGAATACTAATGCATCACTTTAAAAAAAAAATTCTTTAGTTAAATCGCATTATAACTAGTTATTTGCTAGTTACATTTCAAATTCTTCAGTATTATTTGTCTCTTTCGGTGCGTGCGGACATCTAACTCGTTGCCTATGGGGTGAGGATGGACGTTTCTTGATAAGGAGAAGCGAAATGGGTGGTTGAGAGTGAGAAAAGGAGATTATCGAGAAATTACAAGAAAATTGGTTCATAGATAAGCGCTTAGGTAATATGGTTCATCTTCAACTATACGATAATCTTCTAACGAAGAACTTTCTTATGAACAAATTGAGCTGTTCAATAAAAAAAAATGATTAAAGTAATTATTCGTAGATAAATTTCTCGAATATTGACCAGCTATGAAAGAAGGCGTATATAAATCACTTATTTAAATATCGAGTTCCATGCAATTACAATAATATTGGATCCACTAATGTTTTCTTTCGTTTTGCAATGAGCACAATGAATATTTCCCTTGAACTCACTATATTCATCAATAATTCGACAAAATATTACGTTTATACCTTAGTATTTTTTTTAATTATTTGCATAGCAAAGTTATATTTATGGCATCTCCACACCCCCCCCAAAAGATGTCAAAAGGAGATGAAAGAGAATTATGTCCAAAAAAGAAAAATAATACGTTCTCTTCTTGGCGAGCAAGAAAATCAAACTACTTCAAACGAAGGACAATTATTACTCATCCATTTAAGATAGGTCTATTACATATTTAAAGAATGAATAAAATTGAAACATGGGATGAGGTTTATTATATTAGTTAAAGAAGGAATATAACCAAAACTCGGGATAGGGTTTATTAAATCAGGTAAAGAAAAACTAAAATTTTATATTAGTCAAAGGAGGAATATGATTAAAACATGGGATAGGGTTTATTTAATCAGGTAAAGAAGGAACAAAATTAAACCTTGGGATAGGTTTAATGCTGTCAAGTGGCAAATCCCCCTCCACTATATTAACGCCCACTTTCGGATTAGAAACTCAGACCGTAGATCGGAAAAATATAAGAGATCAACTGCACGGCCAATCTAACTTTCTACGATGTACAGTATGGCTTTGAAAAAAAAAAATGGTGCGGTTTTACTTTTCGAGAAAAATTAGAGGGATCACCGACAGCATTATTGCTCTAAGTAATTCTCATCTCATCTGGCCGAGACTACACGCAAAGTGAGGAGCATAAATGAAGTAAGATCAGTGCACCTTCTTGCAATAGAAATTGGCGCGGATGACGCTAAGACTTTATTTATTTCGGGAAAAAATGAACGATTTTAAAAGTATTTTCCTAAAAAAATCGATTTTGAAAATATTTTCCTAAAAAATCGCTTATATCGCTTAAAATAAATAATTAATAAAAAAAGCGTTCATTAAAGACAACAATTTATTTCTAAATATTTTTGTGGATAATGGAAATATGTCGTTTATTATATTTTGTAAGTAATAAAAGTAATAATTTTTAAGAAAATTTTTCCGAATCATTCATTTTTCAGGAAAACAAACGGCCCTTAAAAGTTTTTTGGAGCATTTAAGAAGCAAAGGTCTAAAAGGCAGGTTTTGTTTGTTTTTTTTTTTTTTTGATCGTCTTACTCTATTCTTACTCTAATACTCACTCTCGACTTTTGTCCTACCTTCTTGCAAGCGTGGAAGTCGAAACCCACTCCTGAAACCAACCCTCTCTAAAAATGTGGGGATTTGAACCCCTCGCCTCCCCCTTCTAAGTTGAAATGATGGCCACTGGAACAAACCCCAATGGTTAAAAGGAGTAGGAAGTATTGAGAAGGCAGGTTTAGGAGCAAGAGATTGTGCACCGCATGGTTCACAGACCATTGTGTATAATTGATACTGCTATTTAATGCATAATTAACTCCATTTGTAGTCTTCTAAGCCCCAAAAAAAAAATCGTTGTTAGTCAAATTAATTATTTTAAAATATCTTTTAATCAATTTAATAACTTTCATTTTTTTATACTCTCTAAATTTTGATGGTTCATTTAATTTCATATGTGCAGTTTATTCAGTTGCAAAATGCTCATATAAAATTATTTACGGCCCAAAGCAAAGTATATAACTTGCTCTAGTGGCTTGAGGCATCTCTTGCTTTGCTGAGTCATACTGGGGAAATCGGAGCTTATTAGTCTAACTCAGAACAATCTCATCCTAGTATGGAGTAGTATGACTCGGGAGTCGACGACTTATCATCTCCTAGGAGATATATTATTTGGAGTACTCATATGAATATTCATGTGTTGCCGGAATATATTATTAGCTTTAAAGCCTCTTGTTGCTCGAGAGGTAATAAAATTTTCCTTCTGAGTCGTGCTTTTGCGTTGGCCATGTTTGTGAGTTTGATTCTGTTGGTTCTTTCAACCGTGTTTGATGATTTGTGAGATAAATACGAAACAGGGTGCTTGACAACTCTAGAGAAGTCACCAAAATCAACTTCCCCTTGGATACCATTTTTGATAATGATTTTGAAACTCTCGAGAATCTTACCTCCATCTCATATCAGATTTAACACTACTGAAGCATTACAAAGAAACTATCTAAGACCAATTTCACCATGTGCACAACATATTAACATGAGCCAAGAAACAACATGGTCGTGAAACATACTCGTTCTGCAGATATGCCCAATCACAGCTTAAAAGAGAAATACCTAAATCAACATATCTTAGTTATATTACCATTTTCCAAATAGTATCTCAAAATTATTAATGCAATTTGACAAGGGCAGATTTAACATTGCCAAAACATTACAAAGAAGCTAAGGCCAATGCATCACATGCACATCATTCTAATTTGAGTAAAGAACAATATGCTCGAGAAATGTACTCATTGTATTAGATTTAATCAATCATAGCTTGAAAGGGAAATACCCAAACGCGCTAAATTAACAAATGTCCATGATTTTACCATTTTCCAAAGAGTAATTCTCAATTATTTACGCAATAAAAAGGGAAAAGAAAAGGAATTCCGGTACCTTTCGAGAGGACGATCGTACGGACCAAAATAAACTCCACAACCATACAAGCCATGATTCTCAGGCTTCCCACTGAAGCCAAATCCGTAGGACAAGATCTTGAGTACCTCGCCCTTCGAAGTCGCGTACCATGCGTACTTCACATTGGCAGCGTTGTCCCCACCTTTAATCTGCACTGCCGTGAGTAAACTTGAAATGCTTGGGCCCGTCCTTTCGCCGAGACACTAGAGAAGCAATTCTTGTGGATTGCCATCAAGGTAACTTGCACCCCAGGTGCCGGTAGCCTCGAGATGAATCTCTCCTTGATAAGCCGGTAGTCCTTGTCTCCCTCGCCAAGTTCCATCAACCCACCACCGATGAACAGCGACGGAGGAGTGCCATATTGACCGGCAGAGACGATAATCTTGCAATCGGAGACAGACGAATTTGGATTCTGATCGTCCATCGAATCATCCTTGGCTGGACGGGTGAGATCAATCGCCGGACGGTTGAATATGCTAGCTACTGCTTCAGGAGTGGCGGTGTGTTCAGTGGGTGAATGACATTGATGCGTATAGTGCGCCATTCTAGACTGACGAGGGAACGTCCTAAAATACCGCGTTACAAAATGAAGCGATTCACAAAAATTTTACTATTTCTAAAACAAAAAACTACCGCAAAAATGATTGTAGGAAATAATAATCGAAACGCAGAATTAATGAAGATCCACTGCTTTCAGTCGATGGAGTAATAGCAGTTGCAAAACCAAGTCTTGCAAATTGCCAACCAAAAGCAATAAACGACAGATTCCCGAGATCCGGTCATAAAATGAAGCAAAGAAGTGGAAAAAAAACAGAGCGACTGAACCCAAAATGAGAGAGTTGAAAATCCAACTCTCAGCAACTTGTACGCATCTTCAGAAGCTCATGGAGGCTTTCAGGAGATAAAATTCTATGGGCTTCAAGAAAGAATCCGATCAAAGCAAGAAGAAGGACTCATACCTGATATCTGGAACGAAAGAAATGGAGGTTGGTCGGCGTATGTGCCTAGCGTAGAGTGAGAGTAGGGTTTAAAGTTCTTTTTGCTTGAATAAGAGGAAAAGGCGTGTTTGAGTTTATAAGAGGAGGATTCTGAAGCAGGAAACCAACGGAGAAGCCTCCTCTCTTGTGCCTCTCACACACCCACCTGCACGCGTATTGTTTCAACGATCCTCTTCACCTGTTTTTTTATGCATGATCGGGAAATTGAAATTGAAAATCTTTCTTAAACGGGTAAGATTAACGATTACCATAAAAGCATTAGTTGAAAAGACCGGTTTAATAATCGTTATAGAATCTATAAGTTGAAACATCAAAGGTAATATGCTTATCCACTTTAATATGACGAGATTTATAATAGAATCTATTGATGTAATGGGAAAGGTAAAATAGTTATGATTGAGAGCGTGAGGATTATCACTGATTCATGGAATTAATAAAGCTTCCGGAAGCTCGTACATTGCAGTCATAAATACATTGGTGGGTGCCAAAGTATTGACAAGGAACTATGCTAGACAACTTCGTTTTGTATTGTTGACAATTTGTGTACTAAAATTGAATAATGTACATATTTCTTTTGAATTCAGGAGAGGCCAAGATTACCATCCAGCTTAAAGTAAACAGAAGTGACCGTGTCAAATTCTAATGAATACTTCAATAGATACATCCCCCTTTTTTTTTTTTTTTTGCTTTTATTTCTATGGCTAAATTTCTATATAACTAGTTGTTTGCTAGTTACATGTCGCATTCTTTAGTATTATTTGCCTCTTTCGGTGCATTAAATTCCTTGCCTACGAGGAGAGATCAGACATTTCTTGATAAGGAGAAGCGAATGGGTGCTTGATAGAGAGAGAAAGAGACGTCGGGAAATTACTAGAAAATTGGTTCATAGATAATTAAGAATAATTAAAGTAATTTCGTAGATAAATTTCTGAACACATTCAGCTGTTCAATAATTGACAACAGTTAAAGTGATTTCGTAGACAATTTTCTTGAGTAATGACCAGCATATCATATCTTCATAATTTATATGAGCTATCATGTAAGGTGCATGTAAATTCACTTATCTAAAATCAAGTTCCGTGCAATTACAATAATATTGGAATCACTATTGTCCTCTTTCAATTTGCAAATGAGAACAATGAAGATGCCGGTTCTTTTGAACTCACTCTATTTATTGATAATTTGACATATCATTACGTTTATTCCTTTGCGTTTCGATTTGCATAGCAAAGTGATATTTATGGCATCTTTTTTTTTTCTTTTCTCCAATATGTCAAACAGAGGTGAAAAGAATTTATCTCCGAAAAAGAAAAAAAAAATATATGTTCTCTGGGCGAGCAAGAAAATCAAAATTTATAAAATGGAAGGACAATTATTACTCTTCCATTAAAGATAGGTTTACTGCATCAGCTAAAGGAGGAATACAATTAAAACATGGGATGAACTTTTTTTTACATTAGTTAAAGAAGGAATGGAATTAAATTATGGGATAGCGTTTATACATCAAATAAGAAAGAACCTCCTATAGAGTTACATAATGTTTTATTGAATGGTAAAATAAGGATAGTAGATTTACAATGTTAACTTTTTTTATTCAGCTTCAGCCCTTTTTCGTTGAGAAAAAAATTAGAACATGGGATAGGTTTAGCGATGTCAAGCTGCAGCTCTAAAAATCCCCTTCACCATGCATCTGTGGACTTTGTAAGAAAGGACTTCGCTTTATATAAAAAAATCGTAAAACCGTAACTCACTATCTCAATTCAAACAAATATAAAAAGATCTTAAACCTCAAATTGCTTTATCAGAAAATCAACTTTGCTAAAAAGTATTTTTGATTTCCTATTGTTTTATTGTACTTCGCAAATAATATGGAAGTAACTTTTCAACATATAATACAAGAAAATTATGAAATACATATATGAGAAAATGTCTCACGTACAACTCTATCTTCCAAGTTTAAGTGTTGAGGACCCGAACTTGGGCACGGGGTCATGTGGGTGCCAAGGACTCGAGCAAGGGCGCCATAATCTCAAGCACAATCTCGAGGGACAAGAGTCCAACCGCAGGGAAGTCGAAGATACAAGTTCGAATCTCTTCGGGTAATAACCACAATCCTTGCTCTGCTTCCACCATGGCCTTTTTCTCCCCATTTTCTGAATCAATAATCGTCCGGCTTAAATAAAATGAAACTTTCCAAACAATGCGAAAGGAAATGCCGTCAGTATCTTCAGGAGATTTTTACAGTAATAATGAACATCATGGCCTACTTTTCATGTTGATACAGGAGCTCTCTTAAGCACATCGGATCGAGTTTCGGGTTTTTTTATTTTTTTTTTTTGCTGAACTTATCTATATTGCTTTATTTTGTAGTAACTTCAAATACTATAGCAACTTCATACACTGCTCACATGTCCTTTATTTATATTAGTTTACTTGATTTTTGAAGTCAAAAATTGGGCTTAGTTTTTATTTTAACATTTTAGCTTTATCTTAAAAAAAAAAAAAAAGACTTCGTGTTTTATATTTTTTAAGAGATTTCTCTCATGAATTAGTACATATAGGGTTTGGTGACCTTTGTGGACCTATTTTTTAGCTTCTTCTTATAAATGAAAATAGAATTTTAGCCAATAAGAACAAAATACTAAATAAAATAGGGATAAGTACAATAAAAATTGCCACAACTTTAGTATAACACTCACTTAAGTACCATAATTTATTTATTTTTGCTCAATTAAGTGTCATGAATTTAAAAAATCAATCATTTAAGTGCTATTAGCAAATTGCCTCGTCGGAAAATCTAACATGGAGGCCGGTCATCCTACGTAGCACCGTTGGTGCTGACGAGGACAATTAATAAAAAAATCAAAAAAAAAAAATCCACATCAAAGTAGAAAATTAATTAAAAAAATTCACGTGGGACGATTGTCAAGAATGTTACTCAAATGATCGATTTTACTTGATATGACACTTAAATAGGCCAAAAAAAGTTATGATACATAAGTGCGCTTCATACAAAAGTTATTGCACTCATGTTGTCCTTATCTTGGCATTTTTATTTATAAGTTAAAAGGTTGGGGAGGGTTAATGTAGCTATCCCTATGAACTTTACTATAAGGGTCACACGTAGATGAACGCCTTGCATTAATTAATTATTTATAAGACATATTAATATAAAGTCGTATCATATATATGAAATTATGTACTTCTCATGAACGAAGCCCATTGCATATAAAATTCAAAATAATTTTAAATTTAATTTTCAACAAAGATTGAAATTCAAATATCATCAAAACAATAATTATGTATTAATACATAATTAGTATTAATACCTTCTTCGCCTCTCCTTTTTCCCAACCACCGTACGGTCCTTGATTCTCGAAATTCATCATACTCTTTCCTTATTTTGCTCGCATGAACTCACATATAAATATGTAGGTTAGGTTTAATTTAAATGAATAATTATGTGAAAATCAGAAACACATCAAGGCTCGAGCTTTTTCCATCCATTTTTTACTTCTGACGCCTCCTTTTACCCTAAATTGACCACAATATCCCATATTTAAAATTATTTCTTACCTTCTTCTCTTTCATTGGAAATTCTGATGAATTTGGAATTGACAAAAAATATGTATCTGCCAAAGGTTTGATTGGATTGTCTTATAATGCAATTATAATTGTCATAATCTTTTTTGTCAATAACTAATTATTCCACTTAATCAGCCATACTTTTCAGTTTTGTTAATGTACTCCAAAAATTTTGGGCCATATTTCAATGTAGTATTTTCCATCAATTACAACCGATAATTGTCGATGTAGTATCCAATCATTGCCAACCGTCATAAGAGACATGCTGGCATGTGCAATTTGTTGATTTCCACATCACAATTTGCAATGACAATTGACAAGGAAAGACTATATCCAAATATTATGCAAATGAGTAGGACTATATTGATAAAATTGGAAAGTTAAAACTGAATTGATATTCATATTGTAGATATAAGACTAAATTGATAATATTCGCAATTTTTTAAATAATCACTCCTTCAACTGATACATGTATAAGCATTTTTTTTGGATGGAGTGCCATAACTTTCGTGGGACACTCACTTGAGTGCCATAAATTTGAAATCAATCACTTAAATACCATCGGCAATTTGCCTCGCCAGGAAATTTGAGGTGGACAATGATCATTCTACAAGGTATCATCGGCGCTAATGTGGACAATTAATAAAAAATAGAAAATTATTAAAAAAAAATCCATGTTAGAATGAGAATTAATTAGAAAAAAATCCATGTAAGACGATTTGCTGAAAATTGCACTCAAATGATTGATTTTATTCCTATGTGGCACTTAAGTGAGCAAAAAAAAAGGTTATGACACTCTTACTGTTTTTAACCCCTAATTTAACATCACCAATACCTACAACATCGCACTCAGCATTATTCCCTAACTAGACATTACCATTACCCATCCACTAATAAGTAATTAGCCAATTCTTAGGCATGAAATGAACAACTAGAATCCATTATCCATCCATCAAATGATAAATCCTTAGTGATAGACAAGATACAATTGACGCCATGAGAATTATTCTCAACTATAGCTACAACATCATATGTAGACTCAACTTTAATTCCCTTATCCTTTTCTTTTTTCATCTTAAAACAATCTCTTCTACGATGCCAACTTTTACCACAATTCCAACAGACAACCCTACCAGTCTTAGACCGACTACGTTTGTTTGTGTTTATACAACTCTTGCAAATATGAGTACTAGTTTTTACTCTACTTTCATCTACTAAAGCAATAGGCACAAAGTTCACAAGATTCTCTCCTATGAGTGTCTTCACTCGAAATCAAATTGTGAACCTCATCAAATGTCAAGCTTCTTAACCTAGAGGAATTACTAACAACAATAGCAATAGTATTTGAGCCATTAGGTAATGAGAATAATAGAATCAATGCATGTACCTCATCTTCAAAGTTAATCTCTATCAAACTCAATTGGTTAACAACCTCATTGAATTTGTTGATGCGCTTAACAACTAACATACCTTCACCCATTTTTAAGCGAAATAGGCGTCACATCAAATAGACCTCATAGAGGGTTTCTCGCACATATTCGATAGGGTTTTCATTAATCTCATAGTGGTTTTATCCTTTACAGCATTAAATACAATGTTACAAGCCAACATCAGCCGAATAACACACACCAATTGTCTATCCAGCGATTACCACTTAGCATTTTCATTCGAGTATAGTTTCTCCCGATATAAGGATGTGTAAATTTCTTTGGTATAGATAATCTTCAATATGCTTCTTCTAAAAAGTAAATATTTCCCGTCAAATTAGTCAATTCTCACATTTTTTTTCTTCCATCATTACTAATTCACTTCAAGTCAACCAACACAGGCTCCGATACCAATTATTGTGAATATCGATCGAGCAAATAAGATTAAATAGTCAAAAGAAAGGAAAGGAAATCGGACACCAAAGGGTGCATGAGAACCACCGAGTTTCTGTTTTAGAAATAATTTTTTTATTACAGACTTGTTTCTCGAATAGAAATCTGTTTAATAAAATTATTCCATTTTTTTTATTTTTGAAATAAATTTTTGTTACAAAAATAAGTTTAAATAGAAATCAGAAGTAAAAATTGTATACTTCTCTATTTCTGGAATGAGCATCGAATGTTGAGCGGAAGCAACAAGCCAAGCGAACATTAAGCGGCGCGACATGAGTGACCTAAAGCAAGTGAGGCGAGTGTTAAGTGGCAAGTGGAGAAGTTGTTACTTTCGATTTTGTTAAATTGAAAACTAAGAGGACAAATAAAATATAAGAAAATGAATACTAGAGGAGGATGCCATAAGGAGTTGTTTATATCTTTTTGGACACCATGAGGACTCCTAAAAAAAAAAACATTTTCTTTCTTCGTAAATTATGATTATTGATGCTGTAAAAGACATTAAAAATCTAAATTATTAAAGAATAATGTAAAATTACTTAAACTCCTCACTAAAGAGATGTTTAATATTGTTGACGCCGTTTATTTTAAGGTTTTCTCTATATAATATATTAAATATATATATATTCAGGGTTGGTCCGGATTGGACCAATCAGAAACTCTCAAGACCGAGGACCAACCCGCACAATGCTGGTCTAGAAATTCTAAGACCAAGGACCGACCTAGCCTCTCTGGAAACCGAACCAAGACCGATAGGGTTGGGCCGATCCAGGGTCGATCCAAGGTTAACCCTGAACCGATGCTTACCCCTAGTGATCAGGAAGTTGAAAATGAAATTCTGTCTTAATCAGGTAAGATTAACAAATATGAATGCAACAAGTTAGCAAAACCGGCTTAATAATTGTTCTAGAATCTATTGGTGAAACATCAAAGGTAGATGATTTTACACATCATAACATTTTCATAATCAATACAAAATCAATCGACGAAACATGCAAGGCCTCACAGCTGTTTTAAAACTAGAATCTATTGGTGAAACGGGAAAAGTAAAATATTTAAAAAAGAGAGCGTGACGATTATCGCTTATTCGTAAAATTAATTACATCTCCAAATACAACTCATATATTAAATTCCAAGTTCCATACAAGTTCCACCCGAGACCTAAAACCTAACCATTGGAACATATTCATCATTTTGTGGAACCTAGAATCTACCTCGCATACCTTAGAATTTAGAACCCACCTTGCACACCTTGGAACCTATCATATGTTCCAAGGTCTACTTAGATTCCAATTGTATTATTAATCAAACGATTATAATGAATCATCACTTTTAGTAACAAACACTTACTTTCTCTTGATCACAATTTATATTTATACACACAAAGAATATGAAGTATTAATAAAGTAAAAGTCTTAATTGAAACAAGTTTTCTAATTTTTGAAATCTGAAAACACCACATACTTTAGAACCTAGAACCGGACAAGTTCCCATCGATCCGATTCTTCGGTTCCGTATAACTTGTCCTATTCTCCGATTCTAGGTTTACCCTGAAACTATGCTGACCTCTATATATTACAACCTAAATAAACATTCTATTAGTGAGGGTTGGAATTATGATGAGGAAGTCAACGAGAAAATATCCTTTCATATTATTGACAATTGGTGTACTAAAAGTGAAAAATGTACGTATATTTTTTTATTAAGGAGAAGCCAAGATTGCCATTTAGCTTAAAGTAAACAAAAGTAACGTGTCAAATACTAATCAATACTAATTACCAAAAAGAAATTTTAATGAATACTACTGCATCACTTTTTTCGAATTTCTTTGGCTAAATCGCATTATAACTGGTTATTTGCTAGTTACATGTCAAATTCTTCAGTATTATTTGTCTCTTTCGGTGCATGCGGACATCTAACTCGATGCCTATGGGGAGAGAATGGACGTTTCTTGATAGGGAAAAGCGAAATGGGTGGTTGAGAGTGAGAAAAAAGAGAATAACGAGAAATTAAAAGAAAATTGGTTCATAGATAAGCGACTTAGGTAATATGGTTCTTCTTCAACTATACGATAATCTTCTAACGACGAACTTTCTTATGAACAAATTGAGCTGTTCAATGAAAAAAGAATGATTGAAGTAACTATTCATAAATAAATGTCTCGAATATTGACGAGCTATGAAGGAGGACATATATAAATTCACTTATTTAAATATCGAGTTCCATGCAATTAAAATAATATTGGGTCCACTAATGTTGTCTTTCATTTTGCAATGAGCAATTTCCCTTGAACTCACTATATTCATCAATAATTTGACAAAATATTAGGTTTATACCTTCCCTTTTTTTATTTATTTGCATAGCAAAGTTATATTTATGGCATCTCCATCCCCCCCCCCAAAAAAAAAAAGAAATGATGTAAAAAAAGAGGTAACAGAGAATTATGTCCAAACAAGAAAAATAATATGTTCTCTTCTTGGCGAGCAAGAAAATCAGACTGCTTAAAACGGAAGGACAATTATTACTCATCCATTTAAGATAGGTCTATTACATCCTTTAAAGAAGGAATAGAATTAAAACATGGGATAAGGTTTATTATATTAGTTATAGAAGGAATATAATTAAAACATGGGATAGGGTTTATTTAATCAGGTAAAGAAGGAACAGAATTAAACCTTGGGATAGCTTTCGAGCTGTCAAGTGGCAACTCCAGAAATCTCCCTCCACCATATTAACGTCAACTTTAGGATTAGAAACTCAGACAGTAGATCGGAAAAATATAAAAGATCAACTGCACACAGTATGGCTTTGAAAAAAAAAACAGAGAGGTTTTGATTTTCGAGAAAAAATAGAGGTATCACCGACAGTATTATTGCTTTAAGTAATTCTCATCTCATATGGCCAAGACTATACGCGAAGTGAGGAGCATAAAGGAAGTAAGATTAGTGCACCTTGCAATAGAAATTGATGCGAATGATACTTATTTGTTTCTTCATTTGTTAAGCACAAAATTAATGATTTTGAAATTTTCCTTAAAAAAATCGCTTATATAACTTAAAATAAATAGTCAATAAAAAAATTACTTTCATTATAGACAACAATTTATTTCTAAATATTTTCGTGTATAATGAAAATATTTATGGTTTATTAAATTTTGTAAGCGATATAAGCAATAATTTTTAAGAAAAATTTTCCGAATTATTCATTTTAGGGAAAACAAACGCCCCCTGAAAGTTTTTTGGAGCATTTAAAAAGCAAAGGTCTAAAAGGCGGGTTTAGGGGCAAGAGATTGTGCACCGCATGGTTCACAGACCATTGAATATAATGGATACTGCTATTTAATGCATAGTTAACTCCACTCGTAGTCTTCAAAAAAAAAAATCGAAAAAAAAAAATCGTTTTTAGTCAAATTAATTTTTTTTAAAATATCTTTTAATCAAGTTCATAACACTCATTTTTTTATACTCTCTAAATTTTGATGGATCATTTAATTTCATATGTGCAGTTTATTCCGTTGTAAAATGCTCAAATAATATTATTTATGGTCCAAAACAAAGTATATAACTTGGTCTAGTGAAGTAATTTAATCTTTTCCACAAGGCCACGAGTTTAACTCAAATTGTCAACAAACTCCTAGTTATTGGCATTTTGGTGGGGCTGCGGTGATGAGCATATCAATCTCGGACCTTCCAATAGTAGGTCGTGCAAAATAATTATAGCTCAAATTAAATATCTTGTAGAGGGTGGTGCCCCAAATCAGGCAAGTTTCTGAAGGTACCAAATCAATGTATTAGTGGATTTAAGATTATGACATCTCATCAGCACAGTCTTTTTTATTATAATTTGGGAAGAAGAAGAAGAAGACACCAAAGCCGGCTGCATCAATCTAACTAAGGCATAATTTTTATTTTTATTTTTAAAAGGGTGGGTCGAGATAAAGCTTCTCCTAAACATTGCTAGCTCAAGCACTGTCCCACCTTTTTCTTTATCGAGGCTTGCCACAGAAATTTCAGGATGTGATTGTATTATGAAATGTCATTATCTCCCATTCTACATGAGGAAACAAACAGTAATGTGACAAGGGATCCCAGAGAAAACTGCAGTTGAGGACAATAAGCAAACAAATATCCCAAAGGTCTCCATCACTTCCGGAAACAAACAGTCAATGTGACATAGAAACTGGGATTAAAATACTGCCGATGATTACAAGCAAACACAAATTTCCAAAAAGATCAGCAGATTATTCAAATTCCAAAGAAGTCTTTTTCCTATCCATGATTCCAAATGGACCTCCTCCACATCTTGTATACCATCGCCTCCCACTGTTGGGTGTTAGGAACTCATCAAAACGAAAACCGATCTTATTAGCACGCCTCACATCTCATTCATATTCCAATCCATCCATGGTCCCATAATCAGCTGCTTGACGCTCCAGATTGCTGTAGAACAGAAGAAATTATCCTCACTTCTGTTGTGTATACCTATGCTAAACTGATGTTTATTCTCTAAAGAATGATACTCAATCCACGACCGAAAACTGAGAGAGAGAAGTGTGTTTTGGGGGGAGGGGGGTTTGTTGTAGCGGAAAAAAAGTGGCGATAACCCTAATTCCAGAACAATAACCAACCCACCCATATAAAAAAAAAAAAAAAATCAACAAGTATTACTATTCTGCCATAATTCCTCAAAGCGATTTCAGTTTTCATTCTCAACTCAATGCAAAACGATCATCAAAATTATATTATGATGCAACCTAACCTCTCTTTATTCATGGCTTGACATCAAAGGCATAGATGTGCGTTCGAACTAATATTTATTAAAGGGATTATAGTCCATACCTTAGTTTTGAATTTTCAAAAATTCCAGTCAGCAACCTATCCCCTGCTATTTCCCTGAATTTTTGTATCAGCTCATGCCTTGGAATCTTTCTTTCCTGGAAAATGATGATAATGTGTTAACCTAATTTCAAATTAGAGGTAAGCAGAAAACAAGGCTTGAAAACCAAGAAGTAAGTGATGAACAATGTTGACGTGGCACACCACCGACCGTGATGGCTCCACTGGATAAGGCTCTGCTGATCCTCAACGAAGAGGTGAAGGGTTCAAAACCCAGAGGAGGCACTAGGTGTATTAAGTGTGACTCAGAGGTGGTGGGTCCTCCTGCTTAAGTGTCACCTGGGGGTTTACAGCGCGGCTGTCGGCTGCAAGCCGGTTCCTCCAGTACCAAAAAAAAAAAATGTTGATGTGGCACTTACATTGAAGTCCTCAAGAGACTTGGAGATCAAACTGACATTAGATGGAGGTAAGACCTTCGAGAGCTCCGAAATCATTAACGGAAATGGTATCCAAGGGCAAGTGGATTTTGGTGAATTCTCCGGAGTTGTCAAGCACCCTATTTTGTATTCATCTCACAAATCATTAGACACGGTTGAAAGAACCAACAAAATCAAACACACAAACATGGTCAATGCAAAAATACAAATCAGAATGAAAATTTTGTTACCTTTCGAGCAACAAGAGGCTTTAAAGCTGATAACGTACTCCGGTGATACATGAGTATTCAAGTCGTGCTCCAAATAATGTATCTCCTAGGAGATGATAAGTTGTCGACTCCTGAGTCGTACTGCTCCAAACTAGGATGAAATTGTCCCAAGTTAGGATTGATAAGCTCGATTTCCCCGATAACCCGGCAAAGCAAGAGATGCCTCAAGCCATCTTCATCGATAGGAGCGGATTTAACACTACCAAAGCATTACAAAGAAACTATCTAAGGCCAATGTCATTGCATGCACAACATATTAATGTAAGCCAAAAAACATGGTCGTGAAACATACTCATTCTACATATTTACCTGATCACAGCTTAAAAGAGAAATACACTAACAAGCTAAATCAACATATCTTAGTCATATTACCATTTTCCAAATAGTATCTCAGAATTATTTATGCAATTTAATCGGGGCGGATTTAACATTGCCAAAACATTACAAAGAAGCTAAGGCCTATATTATCACATGCTCATCATTCTAATTTGAGTCAAGAACAATATGCTCGAGAAATATACTCATTGTATTAGATTTAATCGATCATAGCTTGAAAGGGAAATACCCAAATGCGCTAAATTAACATTTGTCCATGATTTTATCATTTTTCAAAGAGTATTTCTCAGTTATTTACGCAATGAAAAGGGAAAAGAAAAGGAATTCCGGTACCTTTCGAGGGGACGATCGTAAGGACAAAAATAAACTCCACAACCATACAAGCCATGGTTCTCAGCCTTGCCACTGAAGCCAAATCCGTAGGACAAGATCTTGAGTACCTCTTCCTTCGAGGTAGCAAACCATGCGTTCTTCACATTGGCAGTGTTGTCCCCGCCTTTAATCTGCACTGCCTGTGCGTAAACTTGAAACGCTTGGGCCCGTCCTTTCGCCGAGACACTAGAGAAGCAATTCTTGTGGATTGCCACCAAGGTGACTTGCACCCCAAGTGCAGCTAGCCTCGAGATGAATCTCTCCTTGATAAGCCGGTAGTTCTCGTCTCCCTCCCTGAGTTCCATCAACCCATCACCGATGAACAGTGATGGAGGAGTGCCAGATTGACCGGCAGAGACGGTAATCTTGCCATCGGAGACAGACGAATTCAGATTCTGATTGTCCATCGGATCATCCTGAGCTGGACGGTTGAGATCAATCGCCGGACGGTTGAAATTGCTAGCTTCTGCTTTAGGAGTGGCGGTGTGTTCAGTCGGTGACTGACGTTGATGCGTATAGTGCGCCATTCTAGACTGAAGAGGGAACGTCCCAAAATACCGCATTACACAACGAAGCGATTCACAAAAATTTTACTACTTCAAAAAAAAAAAAAAATACTACTGCAAAAACGGTATAGATTGAAGAAATAATAATCGAAACACAGAATGAATGAAGAAACAACACATTCCCGAGGTCTGGTCATCGAATGAACCAAAGAATTGGAAAACAAACAGAGCGACTGAACCCGAAATGAGAAAGTTGAAAATCTAACTCTCACCAACTCAGGTACGCATCTCCAAAGCTTATGGAGGCTTTCAGGAGATAAAATTCTATGGGCTTCAAGGAAGATACCTGATTTTTGGAGCGAGAGAAATGGAGGTTGGTCGGTGTATGTGCCTAATATCTGCGATAGAGTGAGAGTAGGGTTTAAAGTTCTTTTTGCTTGAATAAGAGGAAGAGGCGTGTCTGAGTTTATAAGAGGAGGATTTTAAACGGAGCAGCTATCTCTCTCATGCCTCTCACACGCCCACCCGCACACAGATTGTATCAACGATCTTCTTGACCGGTCTGTTTTATGCATGATCGGGAAATTGAAATTGAAAATCTTTCTCTAACGGGTAAATTAATGTATACCGTAAAAGCATTAGTTAAAATGACCGGTTCGATAATCGTTATAGAATCCATAATTGAAACATGAAAGGTAATATGCTTACGCACATGAACGTGACGAGAACTTTTGATACTAGAATCTATTGGTGAAATGGGAAAAGTAAAATAATTATGATTGAGGGCGCAACGGTTATCACTCGAAATTAATAAAGCCTTCAAAATATATATTCAATTAGTGGATGCCGGAGTTACAACGAGAAGTTAAGTGAGACTACTTCGTTTTGTATTGTTGGCAATTTGTGTACTAAAATTGAAAAATGTACATACTAATGTACATATTTCTTTTGAATCCGGGAGAGGCCAAGATTGCCATCTAGCTTAAAGTAAACAAAAGTGACCTTGTCAAATTCTAATGAGTACTTCAATCGGTGCATCACAATCTTTTCTTCTTCTTCTTTTTTTAATTTCTATGGTTAAATTGCTGTGTAACTAGTTATTTGCTAGTTACATGTCGCATTATTTAGAACCACTATTGTTCTCTTTCACTTTGCAATGAGAAAAATGAATATACCGGTTCCCTTGAACTCACTTTATTTTTTGATAATTTGGCATAATATTATGTTTATTCCTTTGCGTTTCGATTTGCATAGCGAAGCAATATTTATGGCACTTTTTCTTTTTCCCAATATGTCAAACAGAGGCAAAAAGAATTATGTCCGAAAAAGAAAAATATATATATATGTCCTCCTCTGGTGAGCAAGAAAATCAATCTTCTTCAAATGGAAGGGCAATTATTATTCTTCCATTTAAGATAGGTTTACTGCATCAGCTAAAGGAGGAATATAATTAAAACATGGGATGAGATTTTTTACATTAGTTAAAGAAGGAATAGAATTAAATCATGGGATAGGGTTTATACATCAGGTAGGAAAGAACCTCCTATGGAGGTACGTCATGTTTTATTAAATGATAGAATAAGGATAATAAATTTATTGTTTTTTTTTTTTTGGTCGAAAAAGATAGTAAATTTACAACGTTAACTTTTTCATTCAGATTCGGCCCTTTTTCGCTTAAAAAAAAAAATTGAAACGTGTGATAGGTTTAGCGCTGTCTAGCTGTAGCTTTAAAGACACTAGGGTCACGTGGGTGCCGGGGACTCGAGCAAGGGCGCCGCAATCTCAAAACCAATCTCAAGGGACACGAGTCCAAGCGCAGGGAAGTCGAAGATACATGTTTGAATCTCTTCGGGTAATAATCACAATCTTTGCTCTGCTTTCACTAGGGCCTTTTTCTTCTTTATTTCCCATTTTCCAAATCAATAATCGCCCGACTTAAATAAAATGCAACTTCCCTGAAGGACTCAAACAATGCAAATGGAAATGCCATCAGTATCTTCAGGAGATTTTTAGTAGCAATGAACACCATGGCCTGTGTCACACCCCGAATCTCAAGTGTGTGTACATCCCTCGCTGATCGGTAAAATTGTAACGTCTCAAAACCATTCATTTTATTGTACATGCGGAAACAAAATAAAAACCCCCGATAGCAAATAACATGGGGTAGAAAAGTATGATACAAATTTCACAAAACACCTTTATATACAAATTAGGTTTATATACAAAGGTATACAAAAGATCGGCTTTCAAAAAAAAGCCGTCCTACGACCTACTAATCAAACACATTCATCGATCCTTCGTAACTCCACCTCCACAGGCTCCGGGGGCATCGAGTCCTCCACAACCCTATCAAGAGAGTCAGTTACACCCTCACCCAGAACAGTGTTGACTGCAATAGCAGGGATATCAAATCCCTGAAGGGGACCTATCCTATATCCATTGAGTCCATGGCAAAACCACGTCATGAATCGATGAGATACCCTCTGAAGTAGGCCCTCATTGACCCGAACAGTGGTCACAATCAATTCATAGACCCAATGACTCCCGGGAATAGGGATGTCTATGCTTTGCTCAGTAACAGCCCGAGGCTGACCAAAACATTCTAGAGGAACCGCCATTTACAAACCTAAAAGGGATGAGCCCACAACGGGGTGCAATAACGTCTCGGCAAGTTCACCCCCTAAATATCAACTAGGAAGTAAATACGCTCAAAAGCGGCCTAACCACACCACACAGAGACTCACCTCACCTCAGATCCTCCCTGCACGTCAGCATAGTTTATATACTCAACCATATGCAGTAATAATACTCAATCAATTGAAACGCCACATCTCAAATCTCAAATCTCAAACAACCACAGAGGTCTCGATTATAAGGCTAAATCATTATGACACATCTTATACCGTGCCACACAATTTTATCCCATAATCAAGTACGATTAAATAACTCATTCATGCATTCCAATTTTATCACGACCCAACAGGCACGGCCTATTCAATGTCCAGTGGTCTTTTTGCATAACAAGGCATCGTCTCACCTCATTGAGCATGGTAACATCTACCTCAAGACAGTAATCCCGAAGGAGCATCGGTCTAGAATCTACTGTGACCAACATCCGTTGACCAAGGACATCCCATATAAGAGCAACATTCACCCGACTCATATTGGGGACGGGTTCTCATAACCATTCATGCACCCATCCAATCCCGGCCAAGACATCATGCTTTGCACTCAAATGTCCCAATTAAAATAATATACTTGGCCCATTTTCTTCGTATTAAAAAAACATGGTAAAGTAATCATGTGTGAACATGTTTAATTTGAAACAAAAAAAAAATTGATATTCTCCCTTTTGAAATCCCACTATTTGATATAGTCTTTAAAAACGTTTTCGGTGTCAAAACCCGACACCCGGTAATTTCTAACTAATTACCAATATTTCATAATTCTAAAATAAATACTAAAAATCAAAATCACCACTCAATTTGCACAAAATAACACTCAATTGCATAAATCGAGCACACCATCGCAATCGCACGAAATTCCGGTCACGATCTATCTCGGTATAATTTCTGAAAAATATTAAATAATTAAATAAATTACAAAAATAATTAAATAAATGCAATTAAATCCAATAAATGCTAACCTAGGCCAGAAATGTTAATCTAGCCACCTAAACGGGCCTAGAAAATTAATGCACCTATCTAGATAAACAGTACAATCTATTTAACCCTTAATCAATCTATGCTAACCACCTAACATGCATAATTAAATAATTAAATCACTTATCTAAACTAACTAACCACCTAATCTCATCTTAGGCTAAGCTAATCAACCCTTAAGCATAATTAACCTCATAAGTAATGTTTAGTGAGTAAACACACTAGTTTAGCGGGTCAGTGAGTCCACAGCAACGCCGATGTAGAGGCGAGCGATAAACAAGCCTGGAGTGACACTAACGGAGGTCCAAATGAGCCTAAAAAGGGCCTAGAAGCTCTCAGCTGGGCTGAGAGTTCGACTCCTGGTCGTGGGCTACAAGGGCCGATCAAGCAGTCGAACGGTGGGGGAAACGGCAAGGCGGGACGGCAGCAGCTTTAGTGACTCCTAGCGGTGGCAGACGGTAGCTAGAACGGCGACAAGTGGCGACCAAGCGAGCTCAACGGCTCACAGCGAGCTAGGCTCGTGGGAATAGCACAGGACGAGCAGGACGCAAGCGGGAGGCTAGTGACGGCTCGAGCGAACGACTACTGCTCGAACGGGCAGCACAAGCGGTCAACAAGCTGCTGGCTGGTTCCTACTTGCATTCTCTAGTTTTCTTGAGCTTAAAGAACAACAACCATAGAGAAAGGAAGCCAAGGAAGAAGAAGGAGGCTGCTGCAGCTGGAGGGGACCACCAAAATATCCTAAATACTCAAGTTCAATGCCCCACCAGCCCTTGGTTGTCATCCTCAGCCATTTGCCTTCATCCAAGCTTCCTTAGCAAGCCAAGATGGCTGCCCAAATGTTGCACCTCACAAGGCCTACGAATTTTGAACATTTGCCATCCAATTTCACTAAATTCTTCTCCAATTGAGCTCAATTTGATGTCCATAAATTCAGCCAAGGTGTCCACATCACATTCCACATTTTTCCTTGCCAATTAGTCCAACTTGATTGCCAAAAATGTAACAAAAAACAGCCCTCTAATTTTCCCGGTCCAAAAACGCCTAAATTTGATTTTTCGCCAAAATATTGGGTTTGCAGAAAAATCTTTGAGGATAAGTCAACGATCCTAAAATAAATTGTTACATGATAGAATTTTCAATTTTTGAAATCGAGTTCAAATTCACAATTAATTTCAACCGAGCGTGATTTTACCATGATCTAACCTACCGAGTAGCTTTTAGGAATTTTTAATGCAATTGACATGTGGTCGATTAATTTTCAAGCCACATTGTACATCTTCGACTCATTAACAACTCTCAACTATCGTGAAAATCTCAATGTTTCAAATATGGACACAGGGTATGAAAATGACATAAAAATTGGTCTAGTGCCATTCGATGTGAATTTTGCAATTTGATGGATCTAATCACATATTTTTGTCAAATCGACCTATCTCTGATTTCTGATCGATTTTGACGGTGCCATATTGACCCTTGCATATTAGCACGGTCGAGTAGTCGATTTCTAATCGAATTCTCAAGTCTATTGCGTTTAAAATCCCTTAATGGCTTCACCTGATAGACTAATTATCTCGTGAGTAATCAGCTCAGAGAAAAGAATTATAGGCGCGTTGATAAAAAGCCCAACTCATTTAATTGAAAACATAATTGGAAAATTAGGATGTCACAATCTGCTTTTCATGTTGGTACGAGAACTCTCTTAAGCGAGTTTAAAGAACTCTTAGATTTATTACCGGGAGCCAATGGGCCAAGTATCCAAGTGGTTGTGTCGGGTTTCGGGTTTTTATTTTTGTTTTTTTCTTTGCTGAAATTATCTGCATTGCTCTACGTTGTTGCTATCAAATAAAATAGTAACTTCATCCACCTCTCATATATCCTTTATTTATATTGGTTTACTTGATTTTCGAAGTCAATAATTGAGCTTAATTTTCATTCTAACTTTTTAGCTTTATCTTTTAAAAAAAATGACATTTTTTTTTCGGTCTGAAAAAAATGACTTCGTTTTTTTGTATTTTCTTAAGAGATTTCTCTCATGAATCAATACATATGGGGTTTGGTGACCTTTATGGACCTATTTTTAAACTTCTTTTTTATAAATAAAAATAGAACTTCAGCCAATAAGGACAAAATACTAAAAAGAATAGAATAAAAGAATCAAGGAAACTTGCGAGATGTGGTCATGGGGTGGCTATCTGGTATACTTATGGGTTCTTTCGCAGCGCCATTGAGCGATCCGTCGTCCAAAGATGTTGACCCCCGACAGAATTGGCCCTCCACTCATGAGAGTCATTTCTACTTTGAAGCAAGCGAGGCTATTGCTCTTTTGTTGATTCATGAAAGTTCATGATTTAGGTGATTTGTCCAACTTTCATTTACGTTGGAAATAATTCATCTTTGTAGTCCGTCACAATATTGGCTGTATTGATTTCATGGATCAACTTGATATATCTAAAGGCGCTCTTCTCTTTCCTCATCGTTAAAGAGACACAAGTCTTTTGGTCATTCTTTACAAGCCAATTAATATTCTTTTTTGCGCATGACTTGTGAATTAATAAGTTGCTCATTAATAATACTACATTCGAAGCACATGTTTTAGAGAGATTATACAGGTGAGAAAGAAAGAACCTACAAAAAGGAAACCCGTCTAAAAAAACTACTCAAGTTTCTTTACTTATTACTTGAATTGAAGATACCCTAAAAGTTCGATTCCAATCGGTCTAGGTCGGATAATTTTGATACCCCCAAGTGCCATCATAGACAAAATGTAAAAACCTTGAAATGATCATTAAAAGTTGAGTGGCACGGCAATTCCGTGATCACTAAATAGGGTTGCAAAATAGGGTTGCAAAAGAGGAGGACAAGTGATCTCTATGGGAATGGAAAGATAAGCATTGATGATCATCTCATTGAGAAATCAACGGTTGAAAGATTAGTAATCCTAATATTACTTAAATTATGGCAGTTATGTCATCTAGATCCGAATTAGGATAAAGTTAGATAAAGTGAGATTAGAAATCCTCCTAATATCACTCCAGATTGTTGAAAAATCATAATATCATCATAATTATAGAAAATCTCTTCATTTGTGTGGTGCAATTAGATAGGAATACAAATATTTGGATTTGAAAATCCTCCTAATATCATTCTGATTGACAGGATCAATCCCGGTTGCCTTTTAATTGGATGACCTTTCACTTCATTCCCATCATGACCATCACCATGCCAAAAACCTTCTAGACTCATTTTCTTTGAAAAGCACCATCACCCCTTTTTCTTTCATTATCAATTTTACATCTTCATAACTTCTTTTTGTGTCTCTCCTTGATTCAGAAATGGATGGGACTCTCACTTGCCTAGGCATGAGGATTGACCAAAGCTTTCCGGTGAGCTAAGAAGTACAGCTTTCCTATAAAAGTAAAGAAAGGCGGAGAGAGAAAGCAATCCAGTCCCAGCAACTATTTTCCTTACAATGCTCTATTTATTTGACGAAAAAATTTCTATCCAAAAACATTTTCCAGCATTTATATTGCTTAAAAAATGAGTTGATGGTAATTCTTTTCATATTGAATGAAATACTAACCTGAAATTAAGAAAAATGATTTCCTTTTTTTCAAATTCAAAAATCTATTTTTCACAATACAACTAAACATGGATGCTTGGACCAGAGACTTCAACACTAAAGCATGGGCAACCCAACACCTGGGCCTGAGTCCTTAGTGGTCAGCCTTGAGTCCAAAGGTCAAGCCCAGGTCCATAGTAGTTAAACTTGAGTCTCTCAAGGTTGGGCCCAACTCATTTGTGCCTGTGGTTAGGTCCTCGGTTCCATGTTCGGGCACTTGGCACCCATACATGAATCCTTGATGCTCGGACCCTGGTCCATCGAGGCTAGTCCCAGTTCTTGGGTAGCTGGGCCTAAGTCCCTTGAGGACGCACCTAATTCCTCAATGCCCATGCTTGCGTTCCCAACAATAGGCCCAAATCCCCCAAGCTCAGGGTCTAGCTCTGTAGCTCTTCCCCATGCCTAATAGGCATTACAATAATTATTTCACGGCAACCCAAAAGCTGACCTCGGCTTAGCGGGTTGGCATCTCTGCATCAAGGATCGCTAATGTGGCACTTAAGGCCTCCTAAACCCTACTAAAAATTCTTCTAACAAATTTACAGGTTTCCCCGGACCATTTAAACAAAAAGCCAAGCTATAACTCTAATGTACTTTACACACTAAAATGACTACAAATTGCCCCAAGTAACATTGCCATTTCTATTCAGAAAAAGTGAAAATGTCTCTGGCCTAACCATAAGAAAGCAAACCGTCAGTCGATAAAAAGCAAACGCCATACGTGATAAAAACAGTCCAAACCAAACTCGACGACATGATTGTGTAAATCGCCTTTCGCCATTTACAGGTTTCTAACAAATTTACAGGTTTCCCTGGACCATTCAAGTTTGCATATTTGCTTGAATATTTACAAATATCGTTCTTTGCATAATTGTATCTGCTCATGTGTTGGAGTCTTCTCCTAGAAAATGATGTAAATGCTCATATTTACAAATTTGTAAATTTTTATATGAGCAGGTTTCTAGAAAAATGATGTAGATGCTCATATTGCCGTCACTTAATCGTGGCCACATCAATAGGGCAGTAGCCCTAATGCCAGATGTAAATGCATATATTTGAAGCAAGCAGAGAATAATGAACCCACCCACCCACAGGAAAAATCAACAAGAATAATTACCCTGCAGTTATTCCTCGCGTCAATATCGATTTTCACTATCGAGTATCGACCCAACGCAACACAAACAATCATCAAAGTTAATATTCTAAGAAAACCTAAGCTCTCTCTATCCATCACTTCACATCAAAATCATAGATGTGCATTCAAACTTCTGTTTATCAAATTAATCATAATCCATACCTCATTTATGAGAATTCTAATGATTCCCATCAGCAACCTATCCCCAGCTATTTGCCTGAATTTTTGTATCACCTCATGCCTTGGAATCTTCCCCTCCTGGAAAATGATGATAATGGGACAAGGTAAGCAGGAGATAAAGCTTAAAAGCCAACAACTAAGCGATGGCAATATTGATGTGGCGCTTGTTTCGTGGTCCTTATGATACATTGAACTATTCTAATCCTCACCTTATTTTAAAACTTTAAACAATATCAATCAGCAACCTATCGCCTTCTATTTGTTTGAATATTTGTATCTGCTCATGTGTTGGAGTCTTCTCCTAGAAAATGATAACAATGTGTTGAGCTAATTTCAAAAGTAAAGGTAGCAGAAGATAAAGCTTAAAAGTCAAGAACTAAGTGATGACAATGTTGATATGGCTCTTGCTTTGTCGTCCTTCCGATACTTCGAACTACTGTTTATCAAAGGAATCATAACCCACGCCTTAATTTTGAGATTCTTCGTCAATTCAATCATCAATCTATCACTTGTTATTTGCCATAAGTTTTGTATCATCCCATTCCTTCGAATCTTCCTACCCTGGAAAATAATGAAAATGTGTTAAGCTAATTATAAAGTCAAAGGTAAGCAGAAGATAAAGCTCAAAAGCCAAGTGATGACAAAGTTGATTTTAAAGTGGCGTCCAATGGGTAGTTGCTTTCCATAGCTTCTCTGAATTTGTCAAGAACCCTATTTCATATTTATCTCACGATCATCGGACACAATTGACATAACAAACAAAGTCAAACACACAAACAGAGTCAATGCAAAAGTAGGATTGAGAAAGAAAATTTATTTAACTCTCAACTCTAAAGCTAAAAATGCACATTGGCAACACACGAGTGTTCATGTGATTGCTCCAAATTATGTATCTCCTCGGAAATGATAAGTCATCAAACCCAAGTCATAGTCTTCCGAACTAGGATGAGATTATTTTGAGTGAGGACTGACAAGTTCTGATTTCCCCATTATGATCCAACAAAACAACAGATGCCTTAGACCATCTTCATCAATAGGAGCGGATATTACACTGCCAAAGCATTAATGAAAACTATCTAAGGCCAATCTCATCACATGCATAGCATACTAACATCAGTCAAGATACAACAACATGTTGGTGAAACAAACTCACTCTGTAGATCTAACTAACTATGACTAGAAATATACTAACTGCTAAATCAACATGTCTTCATGATCGTACTACTTTCCAAATAGTATCTCTCTCAATTACTTAAGCAATTAATAGGGGCGGATTTTAGTTGCAAAGCATTAGAAAGAAAATAAGGCCTCTCATGCACAGAATACTAACATGAGTCAAGAAACAAAATGCTCGAGAAATATACTCGTTGTATTAGATTTAATTGATAATAGCTTGAAAAGGTAATACACTAATGTGCTAAATTAACATATCTTTGTGATTGTACAA
Source organism: Eucalyptus fibrosa (assembly GCA_017140475.1). Taxonomy (NCBI): domain Eukaryota; kingdom Viridiplantae; phylum Streptophyta; class Magnoliopsida; order Myrtales; family Myrtaceae; genus Eucalyptus; species Eucalyptus fibrosa. The sequence goes on from CM029506.1 coordinate 24,684,377, forward strand.
TTTTCCAAACAATTGTCAATTATTTACACAATAAAAGGGAAAATAAACAAATTTGAGTACCTTTCAAGAGGGTAACCATACGGAGCAAAATAAACTTCACAACCATACACTCCATTGTTCATAGGCTTCCCACAATAGCCAAAGCCATAGGACATGATCTTGGGTGCCTCTTGTTGGATGTATGCCCTAAAGCTACCGTGTTATAGTTACATATTAAGGATTTCAGTTGTACAATCATTATTATTGTTTAATTAATGGCAGTGATGTGTTTATTTATTTGTTCAATTGTTTTATATTTATGAATGATTCCATAAGATCAATTACAACTAGACATATTCTTAAGACGTTAAGAATATATGTGACGGGTTCATAGTTAGATTGAATCTTTAAATTATTCCCAGTCAATGGATTATTGAGTGGATATTAATAATATTGTTGAGACAAGTGCGTTCTTAATTTCACCATTAAGTATTGGATACTTAAAGGAATGATGAGTCACAAGTCATTGGGTATTGTGATGTCTGAGTTAGAATACGAGTGTTTGTATTAGACAAGTTCACTGAATGTAACGCAAATAGAACGATTAGCGACATGGAAGCTTTTAGCGTGGTCAATGTCTAATTATTCATGCTTTGATCTTGTGTAAATAATTCTTAGACTTGAGGCACAGTGTTAACTTGTGTGTCGAACAACTATGGTTCACAGGTGCACGTAATGCCAAGTCGTTGATCTGTCTTTATACCTAATGATCATATTTTGTTCATAGACGAAGTTGCACTTGTACGCAATATGGAATATGTCTCCTTGTTACATGCAAGGTATAATAATAATAATAATGTCCAATGTGATCTAATTATGGCAATGCATTAAAATCCTTAGCCGGGGTTGTAATCGAGAATAAATTATTTATGTCTTAAATAAAATGTATGTCAATTAGATTTGTGCATATGATTGAATTGGTGACTTAACAAATATTTCATGATTTTTGTTCGATCAAGACGTGGTAAGACAGAAATATTGAATTATATTGTAGCCAAAACTGACAGGTTCATTATGTTCTTAAAACATTCACACTATCTAAGTAGCCATGACATATTGCTAAATGTCAATCTTGGCTTATAGGACCCAAAAATTAATCGGGACAATTAATTTTTTTGGGAGTACTAATGTGTTAGTACAAATTTTACTATCAGCTTAGTGATGAACCTAAGGATGTCACACACCATAAACAATTAGGATAACGTGGAACAAGAGAGAAATAATGTTGCGAATGTGTTTGCAATTATTGCAATCGAATTGAGTCGACTTGAAATTAAATTAAATGAGATTTAATTTTATTTATATTATTGTCACGAGCCTATTTGCATATTATGTATTTGCATGCCCAAAGTGAATATATGTTAATGTATTCCAAATGTACATATAAAGATTATGTCATTTTTATTTTTTTAAGGGGATTGATTAATATTATTTATTCATTTAATTAATTAATTAATTAATCAATGTGCAAATAGTCAGCAATTGTTGTTGACAATCTGCAATGCACATCATATGAGCGTTTTTTTTTTTTAATAATAATAAAATTGGGAAGCTTGATGCATGATGACCATCAGGCATGATTTGCACAAAGCATCGTGCATGAACAGTCGTTGCTGACCGTTCATGCACGATATGCACGAAGCATCGTGCAATTGTGCTTGTGGATCAGCAATGGATTCTGATCATCCTCCATGATCAACCATTGCTGATTCGAGAGAGTTTTAAAAGTGCTGCTAAAATAGAGATAAGCAATGGTTGCTAAACATATAGAGAGGAGAAAAAATGTGTGTGTTTCGTGTGTTTGAGACGCAAGAAAAAAAAAGGGACTATCTTATTTGGGCCATGGCTAAAAACATCAAGGATACGGAGGATTGTCTCCACGAGATATATAGTAGGATCATAGTGGTGATTATCCGAAAATTCTCTCTTTCATTCGACGTCCATCTAGAGGTCCAACATTTGTGGGGCTCGAACTGAAGAATATGCGAACAAATTCGTTTAAAGCACGCTTCAATAGGTAATTTGTTTAACTCCCTTTTATATTCAGATTTTTTATTAAAACGCACGAACAACTCCTTCAGATAATCATGTATAGAAATATATCATCTTTGTTTCCATTGTGTTCTTGTTAATTTTACCTATACATGATTCATGAAACCCTAACACCTCTCCCTTCGAGGTGGCGTACCATGCGAACTTCACGTTTGCGATGTTGTCACTGCCTTTCTTCCGCACCGTCTGTGAGCAAACTTGAAATGCTTCGGCCCGCGCTTTTGCCGAGACATCAGAGTAGCGATTCCCGTGGGTTGCCACCAAGGCAACCTGCGCCCGAATCACAGCTAGACTCGAGACGAAGTTCTCCTTGATAAGGCGGTGGACCTTGTCTCCCTCCCTGAGTTCCATCAACCTGCCACCGAAGAACAGCAACGGGGGAGTGCCAGATTGATTCGGCAGAGACAACACTCTTGCAATTAGAGACGGACGAATTCGGATCCTGATCGGCCATTGAATCGTCCCGAGGTGGACAGTTGAGATCAATTGCCACATGGCTGAATTTGCCTGAGACTACATCTGGGGTGACGTTGTGTACAGTGGGTGAACGACTTTCATGTGTATAGTGCGCCATTCTTTACCGAAGACGGAAGTTCCAAAGAACTGCGTTACAAGAAAAAATGAAGAGATTCACAAAAAAAAAAAAAAAAAAAAATTCCTATTGCTAAAAAAAGAAAAGAAAATACTGCAAAATTGAGACGGATTGAAGAAAGACCAATTGAAACAAGGAACGAATGAAGATCCAAAGCACTAAGTCATGGAGGGACCGCAGTTGAAAAACAGGGCGCATCGAATTGCCAACCAAAAGCACTAGACGACAGATTCTCAAGGTCTGGTCGTAGAATGATGCAAGGAAGATGGAAACGAACAGATCGATGAACACCAAATGAGATTGTCGAAAATCTAACGCTGAGCAACACGGATACGCATTTCCGGAAGCTAATAGAGGCTTTCAACAGATTGAATTCTGTGTGCTTCAAGAAAGATTCCGATCAAAGCAAGAAGGAGGATTCGTGCATGATTTCTTGAACGAGGAAAACGGAGGTTGGTCGGCGTGAGTTCGTAACGTGTGCGGTGGAGTAAGAGTGTGAATGGTGAGATTTAAATGAGAGTAGGGTTCAAAGTTTTTTTTTCTTGAATATTAAAAGGAAGAGACAAGTTTGGGTTTATAAGAGAGGAATATATTGAAGAAGAAAACCAGTGGAACAGCCTTCGCTCTCTTGCCTCTCACACACACACACACACCCATCCACCCGCACAGGTATTGTATCAAAGATCTCCTTCGTTCTTCTTCTCTTTTTTTTAATGGTTTCGCCTATTAAAAAGTTCTTTGAAACACTTGTAGAATACTACATAAAGTCTTCATTTAAAAGAATATTACGAAAAAAAAAAATTGTCATTTTCAAACATTGTCTTCCTTGTGTTATGCGTGACCAGGGAGTTGAAAATGAAATTCCTTCCTTATCATGTAGGACTAACGAATATTGTGAAAACAACAAATTAGCAAAACCGGCTTAATAATTATTCTATAATCTATTGATGAAACTCGAAAGGTAAATGATTTACGCACCATAACAGTTTCATAATCAATACAAAATCAATCGGTGAAACGTGAAAGGCAACGCAATCATTTTAAAACTAGAATCCATTGGTGAAATCGGAAAAGTAAAATATTTAAGAAAGAGAGCGCAACTATTATCGCTCATTCGTAGAATAAATTAAATCTCCAAATGCAGCTCGGGTTAGCAATTTCAGGTTCGTACAAATTCCACCTAAAATTAGGGGTGTGCAAAATACCCGGGATCCGCCCGGAACCAGACCGGAACCGCCTGGAACCGGCGGGTCTTGAGGGAACCGGTCCGGTTCCCGGTTCCGTGGGCGGATCCGCCCACCCGGACCGGACCGGAACCTTTTTAATATTAAAAAATAAAAATTACTAAGAGAAACCCTACATCTCATCTCACTCTCTAGGAAACCTTTACCTTTGGTCAAAGAAAATTTAACCATCTATGGTTATTTGCAAGTAGGAATGGGAGAATGTTGCATTCCATCTGTTCGCGTTTTTTTATCTTCGAGATATATTTATAATTGCAACAAATAAATATTTGTTCCACGTACTTAAATTTGATATTTCTTTCTTTGGCTTACTTTGATGTCACGTAATTGTTTTTTTGTTGAAAACCAAAAAAATTCGCGTCAAAATCGGTTCCATGGATCCACCCGGGAACCGGACCGGACCGGTGGTCCGGTTCCCAAAGTGGATCCACACAACAAACGGGTGGATTCGGTTCCAATTTTTCGGAACCGGTCCTTAGCGGGCAGTTCCCGTTCTAGGTCGGGAACCGCCCGCCCGGACCATGCACACCCCTACCTAAAAAATTTTAGAACCGTTGAAACAAATTCATCATTTTTTGGAGTTTTCTTTTGAACAAATTGAGCTATTCAATATAAAAAGAATGATTAAAGTAATTATCCGTAGATAACTTTCTCAAATATTGACGAGCTATAAGGAAGGCGTATCACTTAGTTAAATATCGAGTTCCGTGCAATCACAATAATATTGGATCCACTAATGTTGTCTTTCGTTTTGCAATGAGCAAAATGAACATTTCCCTTGAACTCACTATATTCATCAATAATTCAACAAAATATTACGTTTATACCTTCTTCTTTTCTTTTTTTTTTGCATATCAAAGCAATATATATGGCATCTTTCCTCCCCCCCCCCCCCAACACACCAAAATAAAAATAAAAAAAGATTTCAAAAAGAGATAAAAGAGAATTATGTCCGAAAAAGAAAATTAATATGTTCTTTTCTTGGCGACCAAGAAAATCAAACTACTTAAAACGCAAGGACAATTATTACTTATCCATTTAAGACAGGTCTATTACATCATTTAAAGAAGGAATAGAATTAAAATATGGGATAAGGTTTATTATATTAGTTTAAAAAGGAATATAATTAAAACGTGAGATAGGGTTTATTTAATCAAAGTAAAGAAGGAACAAAATTAAACCTTGGGATTATTTAGAGCTGTCAAGTGGCAACTCTAGAAATCTCCCTCTACCATATTAACGTCAACTTTCGGATTAGGAACTTAGATAGTAGATCGGAAAAATATAAGAGATCAACTACACGAACAGTTTAACTTTCTACAATGTACAGTATGGCTTTGAAAAAAAAAGGAGCGGTTTTGATTTTCGAGAAAAATTAGAGGGATCATGGATAGCATTATTGCTTTAAATAATTCTCATCTCATCTGGCTGAGACCATACGCAGCGTGACGAGCATAAATGGAGTAAGATCAGTGCACCTTCTTGCAATAGAAATCGACGTGGCCGATACTAAGACTTCATTTATTTTGCAAAAAATAAACAATTTTAAAATATTTTCCTAAAAAAATCACTTATATCGCTTGAAATAAATAGTTAATAAAAAAATGCTTTCATTAAAAATGACAATAATTTCTAAATATTTTCATGGATGATGGAAATATTTATCATTTATTAGAATTTATAAGTGATATGAGCGATAATTTTTAAGAAAATTTTTTCAATCATTCATTTTCAGATAAACAAATGCCCCTAGAAGTTTTTTTTGGAGCATTCAAGAAGCAAAGGTCTAAAAGACGGGCTTAGGAGCAAGAGATTGTGCACCACATGGTTCTCGGACCATTATGTATAATGGATACTGCTATTTAATGCATAGTTAACTCCATTCTTAGTCTTCTATCCCAAAAAAAAAAAAAAAAATTCTTCTTAGTCAAATTTATTTTTTTAAAATATCTGTTAATCAAGTTAATAACACTCATTTTAATACTTTCTAAAATTTGATGGTTCATTTAATTTCATATGTGCAATTTATTCCGTTATAAAATGCTCAAATAATATTATTTACAGCCCAAAACAAAGTATATAACTTGGTCTATTGGAGTAATTTAATTTTTTTTCCACAGGGCCACTAGTTTAATTCACATAGTCAACAAACTCCAAACGACTCATTCTCATTGATTAGCTAGAGCATACCACGTGTAGCGAGATTTCTTGGTTACTGGCATTTTGGTGGGATTGTGGTGATGAGCATATCTCAGACCTTCCAATTGTAGGTGGTGCAAAATAATTATGGCTCAGATTAAATATGTCGTAGAGGGTAGTGCCCCAAATGAGGTGAGTTTCCAAAGGTACCTATCAAAGCATCAACGACTATCCATTATCATGGTACTTAACCAAGCAACATATTAGTGGATTTAAGATTATGACATCTCATCAACACAACCTTTTTAATTACTACTTTAATATTTGATATTAATAATTTAATTTAACCAATTAATCAAGGATGGAAGTGGCGGTGTCATTTGTTAGGCTTCGTCAAAAATAAAATACAAAAACACAAAAAAAAAAAAGCAGCTAATTAAATCCTCAATAAATTGTGCCATGAATGGTGCATCTAATTAGAAAATACCTGATTCATTCTTATATTATTCCTTTTTTTTTCTGCTGCAAATTGCTATTTTCCTCAGATTGGGAAAATTATTCTATCATTATACTATTTCTCATAAAGAAAAGGAAAAAAGAAAACACCAAAGCCGGTCGCATCAATCTAAGGCATATTAGAGAGAGAGAGAGAGAAAGAGAGAGAGGGAGGTGGGTAGAGATTAAGGGCGTGCATGGAAACGTTTCTTCTGGCACACTTCTGTACGGAAAGTGTTCCGGGAACAAAAAAGAACAAAACGCATTTGGTTGCGTTTACGTTCTTTTTTTTTTTTTTGTTTCGGAACGAAATAAGAACAAAAAAAAAGAAACAATAATTTTTTGTTTCTTGCTCCGAGAAACGTTTCTTCGAGAAACGTTTCTTCAAGAAACATTTCTCTCTTCTCTCTTCTTCTTCTTCGCTTCTTCTTTTCTTCTTTTTTTCTTCTTTTTCTTTCGCCGGTCGCCGGCCTCGGCCATGGCCGGCGACCGGCCCGTTGAGGCTCGGCCTCACCCGGATCCGGCAAGGCCGAGCTCGCCCGGCCACGGCGAGGCCGCCGCCCCCGTCGGCCAATCGCCGGAGGCCGGTGACCGGCCGAAAAAAGAAAAATAAAAGAAAGGAAAAAAAGAAAAATAAAAGAAAAATGTTTAAAAAATTAAAAGAAACGAAAAAAGAATAAAATTTACCAAACGTGTTTCTGTTCATTTTTTATTCCCGGACCAAACGTTACCAAACGCGTTCTTTTGTTCAAAAATTGTTCCGGAACAGAAACACTTTTTTTTGTTTCGTTCCACGGAACAAAAAAACAGAAACGTTACCATTCGCACCCTAAACTTCTCCTAAACATTCCTAGCTCGAGCACTATCCCACCTTTTCTGTCGAGGTTCGCCCAGAAATTTCAGGATGTGGTTGTATTATGAAATGTAATTAGATGGAAATGTAATTATCTCCTAAGTAATGACACAAATCATACAATAGATCTGCCATTCAACATGAGGAAACAAACAGTAATGTGACATGGGATCCCAGAGAAAACTACAGTTGAGGACAATGAGCAAACAAATATTCAGAAAGGCAAGCCAATCATACAAATTCCAAATGTCTCCATCACTTTCGGAAACAAATCATCAATGTGACATAGGAACCGGCATAAAACTACTGCCAATGATTATAAGCAAACACAAATATTCCAAAAGATCAGCGGATTATTCAAATCCCAAAGGAGTCTTTTTCCTATCTATGATTCCGGATGGACCTCCTCCACATCTTGTAAACCGTTGCCTCGCACTGTTTGTGTTAGGAACTCATCGAAATGAAAACCGATCTTATCAGGACGCCTCCCATTTCATTCATATTCTAGTCCACCCATGGTCCCATAATCAGCCGCTTGACGCTCCAAATTGCTGTAGAATGGAATAAATTACCACTTCTGTTGGTATACCTCTGCTAAACTGATGTTTGATCTCTATAGAATGATACTAAATCCATGACGGAAAACTTATGTTGTGTATATCTCTGCTAAATTGATGTTTGCAGAAAGAGAGAACATATAATACATAGCGGGAAAAAATGGCAGTAATTCTACTTCCATACCCATAAAAAATAAAAGTAAAAATCAATAAGTATTACTATCCTGCCATTATTCCTCAAAGCAATTTCAGTTTTCATTATCAACTCAATGCAAAACAATCATCAAAGTTATATTCTGATGCGACCTAACCTCCCTTTATCCATGACTTGACATCAAAGGCATGGATGTGTGTTCGAACTATTATTTATCAGGGGATCATAATCCATACCTTACTTCCGAATTTTTCAAAGATTCCATTCACCAACCTATTTCCTGCTATTTGCCTGAATTTTTGTATCAGCTCTTGCCTTGGAATCTTACTCTCCTGGTAAATGATGATAAGGTGTTAACCCAATTTCAAAATTATAGGTAAGCAAAAAACAAGGCTTGAAAGCCAAAAAGTAAGTGATGACAATGTTGATGTAGCACTTACATTGAAATCCTCATGATACTAGAGATCAAACTGACATGAGATGGAGGTAAGATCTTCGAGAGTTCCAAAATCATTATCGGAAATGGTATGCAAGGGGAAGTTAAAGTTGGTGACATCTATGGATTTGTCAAGCACCCTATTTTGTATTTATGTCAGAAATCATCAAACGCAGTTGAAAGAACCAACAAAATCAAACACACAAACATGGGTCAATGCAAAAGCACGAATTAGAAGGAAAATTTTATTACCTCTCGAGCAACAAGAGGCTTTAAAGCTGACAATATACTCCAGCGACATGTGAGTATTCATATGGGTGCTCCAAATAATGTATTGCCTAGGAGATGACACGTCATCAACTCCCCAGTCGTACCCTTCCGAACTAGGATGAGATTGTTTCAAGCTCAGACTAATAAGCTCCAATTTCCCCAATATGACCTGGCAAAGCAAGAGATGCCTCAAGCCATCTTCATCAATGGGAGCGGATTTAACACTGCCAAAGCATTACGAGGAAACTATCTAAGGCCAATGTCATTATGTGCACAACATATTAACTTGAGCCAAGAAACAACATGGTCATGAAACATACTCATTCTATATATTTGCCCGATCACAGCTTAAAAGAGAAATACACTAACAAGCTAAATCAATATATCTTAGTCATATTACCATTTTCCAAATAGTATCTCAAAATTATTTATGCAATTTAATAAGGGCAGATTTGACATTGCCCAAACATTAGAAAGAAGCCAAGGCATATGTCATCACATGCACATCATTCTAATTTGAGTCAAGAACAATATGCTCGAGAAATATACTCATTGTATTAGATTTAATCGATCATAGCTTAAAAGGGAAATATCTAAACGAGCTAAATTAACATATGTCCATAATTTTATCATTTTCCAAAGAGTATCTCTCAATTATTTACCCAATAAAAAGGAAAAGAAAAGGAATTCCTGTACCTTTCGAGAGGGCGATTGTAAGGACCAAAATAAACTCCGCAACCTTACAAGCCATGGTTCTCAGTCTTCCCACTGAAGCCAAATCCATAGGACAAGATCTTGAGTACCTCTTCTTCCTTCGAGGTCGCGTACCACGCGTACTTCATATTGGCAGTGTTGTCCCCGCCTTTAATCTGTCACTGCCTGCGAGTAAACTTGAAACGCTTGGGCCCGTCCTTTCGCCGAGACACTAGAGAAGCAATTCTTGTGGATTGCCACTAAGGTAACTTGCACCCCGAGTGCAGCTAGCCTCGCGATGATTCTCTCCTTGATGAGCCGGTAGTCCTTGTCTCCCTCCCCGAGTTCCATCAACCCACCACCAATGAACAGCGACGGAGGAGTGCCAGATTGACCGGCAGAGACGATAATCTTGCAATCGGAGATAGAAGAATGCGGATTCTGATAGTCCATCAGATCATCCTGAGCCGGAAGGTTGAGATCAATCGCCGGACGGTTGAATTTGATAGCTACCGCTTCAGAAGTCGCGGTGTGTACAGTGGGTGACTGACATTGATGCGTATAGTGCGCCATTCTAGACTGAAGACGGAACGTCCCAAAATACCGCGTTACAAAATGAAGCGATTCACAAAAATTTTACTCCTCCTAAAACATAAAACTACCGCAAAAATGGTATAGATTGAAGAAATAACAATCCTGTTGAAAATTGTGATCAATTTTCTCTAAAACTTTCTAGAAACTTCAAGATTGATATTAGCTAGAAAAGTCAAGAAAAATCCTTTAAAAAAAAAATTAGCTTAGGCGGCAAAGAAAAGTGTAAAAGCACAAATGTAGAAGTCTCTAGAGGAAGAAAGAAGAAAAGGACAACATTCAAGAGAAGTCTAGAATGGCGGTTGTACTTAGTCAATGGAACTTAACTCATTGATGTAATAGAGTGAGAGAAGCATGAGAATATACTCCATATCATGAAGCTCCTCCACCGACACTTCCTACAACTATTGTAAAATTATTTTCATAAACTAATGAAACTATCCTTATCCCATAAAAATTTATGTTTATCTCTTGAACTATCCTATCTCGTCCATCCTCTACAAAATATACCATACACTTGCACACGTTACTAACCAAAAACTATAATTAATACTAAAACCATGCTTCTGCACGCACACATCCAAACTTTTTAACATGGTATCAGAGCTAGGCATACTTGGATGGTTATGGGCATTTGTCTTCACCATCCTCAACTAAAAAGGCCAGAGCCCGAGTGAGAGCTAAGAAAGCTAGAGCCCGAGCCAGAGCCAAAGCCCGAGCCCGAGCTAACAACTACAACTAAAAGCATTTTGATGCCCCGAGACATATGGGACATCATTAAAGAAAAGACATGGACATTGAAAAGCAAGTGCGAGTGTACCAAAAAAATGATACAAATGATCGTGAAATGAAGACGGAATAAAAGGCATGGGACAAATTACTAGAGAAATTTCAAGGTACGTCCAAAGCTTTATAACACAAGTCCGGAGTATCCCGAAATTGGATCAAGGGGAAGTGTTGGAATTTGTGATCCAATTTCTGACATGGAATTCTCTAGTCCAATCTAGACAACTCTAGTGGACGTGAGAACCAAACAATGAAAAGACAACCAACAAGCTGCCATTTTTCTAGAACACTCTATCTTATGTTACTATAAAATAATAGTAGCTATTTGTAGAGAAGTCTAGAGACTTCCTCCACCGACTTTGGCAGCTTATATAAAGGAGCAATGCTCCATGTTTTGGGTGGAAACTAACCATAAAAAGATGTAGCTCCTCACCAACACTCCTTCAACCATTGTATAATCATCTTTTAAACTAGTGAAACTATCTTTGTCCCATAAACCTTCTCAAAATATCATATCATTGTCCATTCTCTATCAAATGTAAACTATACACTTCCGTGCACATCCAAATTTTTTAACAAATTGAAACACATAATGAATGAAGATCTACAGCTTTCAGTCGATGAAGTAATCACAGTTGCAAAACCAAGCCTTGCAAATTGCCGACCAAAAGCAATAAATGACAGGATCTCAAGGTCTTATCACCGAATGAAGCAAAGAGGTGGAAAACAAACGGACTGGCAACTCTCAGGAACTCGGATACAGATCTCCCGAAGCTTATAGAGGCTTTCAGGAGATAAAATTCTATGGGCCTCAAGAAAGAATCCAACCAAATTAAGAAGAAGGACTCATACCCGATGTCTAGAACGAGAGAAATGGAGGTTGGTCGGTGTATGTGCCTAACGTCTGCGATGGAGTGAGTATGTGAATGGCGAAACTGAATGAGGGTAGGGTTTAAGGTTCTTTTTGCTTGAATTAGAGGAAGTGGCAAATTTGAGTTTATAAGAGGAGGATTTTCTTGAAAAAAAAAAAAAAACCAATGGAACAGCCTTCTCTCTCGTGCCTCTCACATGCCCACTCGCAGGCGTATTGTATCAATGATTTTCTTCCGTTTTTTTTTTTTTTTTTTGGCGGTTTCAGTTGTATACGGTGCTCTGGAACACTTGTCGAATTCTTTTTTTTTTTTTTTAATTAAAAGTAAATCTGAGTACGCTTGTTGAATATTTAAAAAAGAAGATTTGTCATTTTCAAACATGATCTTCCTTGTGTTATGCATGATCGGAAAGTCAAAATTGATAATCTTTCTTTAGCAAGTAAGATTAACGAATGCCATAAAAGCACTAGTTTAAAAGACATGACCATAAAAGCACTAGTTCAATAATCGGTAAATAATCTATAAGTGAAACATGAAAGGTAATATACTTACGCACTTCAACGTGACGAGAATTGTTTGATAATGGTATCTATTGGTGAAATGGGAATGGTAAAATAATTATGATCGAGAGCACAACTGTTGTTACTCATTTGTAGAATTAAGGCTCCAAAAGCTTGTATATCACGTCATAGATAAACATTCTATTCGTGGGTGCTGGAGTTATGATGAGGAACTAAGCAAGACAACTTCGTTTTATATCATTGACAATTTGTGTACTAAAATTGAAAAATGTACTTTTTTTTTTTTATTTAGGAGAGACCAAGATAGCTATTTAGATACCACCGCACTGAATGACGCTATTGGCTTCGGGCTTTCTCCCCCTCACAAAGGGGAGAAGTTCGAATCCCCAACACGTCGCAGATGGACTTACCCGCTTCACGGGGGTGGTAGGTTCCTCCGTGGGCCCCAGGGTTTACCTACCAATTGTCTGCTTACGGGTTTCCCTCGGTCATCAAAAAAAAAAAAAAAAAAGATAGCCATTTAGATTAAAGTAAACAATACAAAAGCATAGAGGTTTCACTCCGGTGAGGTATTAGGGGCAACACTCCCAGTTGCTAGAGGACTTTAACAATTTGAGTATGTATTCTATTGGTAATTTGGGATTTTACTCATGAATAACTACCGATGCCTATATATAACATATTTCTCTTGTAATTGAGGATTGGAGATAGAGTGGTGGGAGTCTCAATTGTAGTGGAATGATTTGTTGGATATAATCCTAGCTTAAGGGTGAATCATAATAAACCTTGTGTCTTGATTTCTCTTTCTCATTTTTACTCTTTTTTTCATTCCATTTATGTGTCAAATGCTAACATATATTACATATATACCTTTGTGTTTCGATTTGCATAGAAAATGGATATTAATGGTGTTGGAGAAAACTCACTTGCGTGTTTTGAAGCTAACAAAATGTTTCCATCAGTCTAGTTTAAAGACTTGCAAACTCTTTTACCAAAGTCTGAAGACCACCAAATCACCGGACTCAAGATTTAAAGTCTATCCTCATTAACGGTTTCTAGACCGTCGAAAAAGACTTATCCATAATTAAGTATTTCTTTAAGGATTTGATTCTATCAACTAAAGAAGATCTCTTAGCTAGATATAGCATCTCGGAATCTATTATTCATCTTGAGATTGATTCAGGAATTTTGGATCCGTTAATTGGCGAAACATACTTGAAAGGTTCTACTTATGGAAACCTAGATCCTAATTGTATGGGCAAGCAGGATTGGTGGGCTATCGTCATATTTCTTAAATAACTCAAAATCTCCATAATTGATTCTGTCCAACGGGTAAATTGGAAAAACTCCTTTGGTAAGTGCCAACGGTTATGAAGGCATGGAGAAGTATATAAGGAATATATTCCAGTTATTCGAGTGTGTGCACGATAAAGAAATTCCAAAGTCTGAAACTTCTTGTTCTTTGTCAATTTAATTGTTGAGCGTGAACTTGTACTCAAAAGAGAGTCAATACTTCTGTGAGACCTTGAGGAAGTGTAGCAAAATCTCTACACTGTGGAATCAAGGAAAAGCTATACTATAACAACTCTTTTGATTCTTAGAGAAATCCATCCGGTGGGCTGTCAATGCGAAAGAGTGGACATAGGCTTGGATTAAGTTGAACCACTATAAACATTGTGTTTTTATTCTCTTCCCTAATCTTTTTTTACTTTGATCGTAACTCTATTTGATTATTAGAGTCTAATTTCCTTTTCATAGTCTATTGTTAAACGAGTTGATTTAAAACCAAAATTATATACTTTACTCTGCAAAATTTGTTTTCGCACATATTCACCCCCTCTAGGTGCTCGTACTAGCTTTCACAAATGGTATCTTCTTCTATGGGCGTCAAAACGTGATAAAAATGAATTATGTCAGAAAAAGAAAAATAATATTTTCTCTTCTAAGCGAGCAAGAAAATCAAACTACTTAAAACGGAAGGACAATTACTACTTGTCCATTTAAGATAGGTTTGTTATATCAGCTAAACAATGGAATATAATTAAAACAAGGGATAAGGTTTATTACATTACTTAAATAAGGAATAGGATTAAAACATGGGATAGGGTTTATCAAATCAGGTAAAGAAGGAATGAAATTAAAACATGGGATAGGTTTAGTGCTTTGTCAAGCAGCAACTCTAGAAATATTGTTAAGATGAACAATGAATTGTGTTAGAAGGTCCCAAATAAGAGAATTGGTATTATGTAAAATAATTAATATATCTTAATTGACCCATAACCAATTAGCTACAACTTTTAAGTAAGGTAAGTCTAAATGGATGTGTTAACGAAATCAGACTTAGGTGTCCTCTTGGGGATTCCTCCATGTAAAGGTATTGTGCTTATGTTGCACGCTCCCAACAATGGTATCAGGGCATAGATTAGTGGGCTCACAATCTCTTACAGTGTTTGATGAAATCGACTCTCAAATTGAGATTGACATTGGAAAATTTTAATATATATCTTAGTTGGTTCATAACTCATTTGCTTAAACGTTTGAGTAAATGTGAATTTAACTAAATATTTTAATAGTCTCCTTGTAAGTGATCTACCCATATAAAGATATAAGGCTTCAACTGTGCACTCCCAACCAATGTCATTCTGTGAAAAACAAATACAAATTAAAAATTACTTTCAACATAAGAAAGACATAGTGAATCGATTGAAATTAAAAATGAATGCCTATGAAAATGTACCTCTTGAATGCTTGAAATGATCATTAAAAGTTTAGTGCCACAGCAATTTCGTAGTCACCAAATGGGGTTGCAAGAGAGGAGGTCAATGGATCTTTGTGGGAATGAAAAGATAAGCAGACGATCATCTCATTAGGAAATCAAAGGTCAAAATATTAGTAGTCACGATAATACTAAATGTTATGGTTGTCTTCAATCGTCCAAATTCGGATCGGGATAAAATAGGATAAAGTGAGATTAGAAATTGTCTTAATATCCCTTTGAATTTTAGAAAATCCTAATATCATCCGAATTATAGAAAATGTCATCATATGTTTGGTGCAACCGAATGACATTGAAAAACTTAATATCCTCCTGATGGACGGGATCAATCCAGGTTGCATTTTGGCTGCATGACCACCCTCTTCATTCCCCCATCATCACCATCACCGTTCCAAAATCCTTCCATACGCCTTTCCTTTGAAAAGCTCCTCGCTCCTCTCTCCTCCACTTTCAAGTTTTCATCTTCATATCTTCTGCTTTTTTACATCTCTCCCTGTCTCTGAAATGGATACAACTTCCACTTGGCTAGGCATGAGGATTGACCCCAGGTGGATAACCCTCGAGGTTCCCGAAGAACCTTCTGTTCGATCTCAAGATCGCACCGATTTTTCACTCGCCAACCTAAGTCTAATCAAACAACAACGAGAAGAAGGCGCAGAGGTTCATGGTCATACTTTCCCCTTTTAATCTTAGAAAATCATCCCAATACCCTCATCGTAACCTACGATCAGCTGGCCGACGACGATGATCGGCGGTGGTCAGAGGCAACGGTGATCTCGCAGCGATCACTCGTGAGGATGTTCTTCTTGTTTTGTTAAGTTCCTATCTAAATATATTTCATCCAATCCAAGTTTATGCCACCCGTTTTTCGGATTTTTTATTTGGCATTTTATGAGGATATATTAGATTTATCCGGTCCAAAGGTTGCTACCAAGCCATAACTGCTCGAGCTCGTGGCCATGGATGGCGGAAAGTGGAGTAGTTGCTGTCAGCGTTGGTTGGGTTTTGTTTACTATACGTTTTAGACTTTTCTATTTTCCCAGTTAATTTGCTTTTTTTTTATAAAAAAATTGTTGATTTCTTATCATTTAATCAACATCAACTTTCCGATTACCAACTCAGTTTCATGTTAGCAACAATCGGTCGGAAAAAACACAAGAGATCAATTGCACGAACAATTAACTTTTTACAATGTACCATATGGTTTAGAAAAAGAAAAACAAAGGAAAGGTTTTGATTTTTGAGAAAAATTAGAGAGATAATAGATAACATTATCGGTTTAAGTAATTCCTCGTCTCATCTGGACTAAACTAGGTGCAAAGTGACAAGATAAGTGACATAAGATCAATGCACATTTTTTTAATGGAAACTGACGTGGACACAACTAAGGCTTTATTTATATATAAAAAAAATGAATGATTTAGAAAATATTGTTTTAAAAATGATTATTTAAAATAATTAGTCATGAAAAATGTTTTCTTTATAAGCAAGAATTTACATCTAAATATCCTCATAGACAAGAATTTACAAGAATTGCCCTAGCTTGCTCTACGTTCCATCTCTCTCACAGTTCCTCACTCCAACATCGCCATCCTCTCTCCCTTGTTCAATTGGCATGGGAAAAAACTAGAATTTGGCGGTTGGAGGGAAATATTAGGGGTTGATCTTTGGAGGGAAAAAATGTGTTAGAAGAGGAATCTTGCAACTAATAAAAGGAGAGCGAATCATTGTGATTTATAATGTTATGCGAGACATGTTGTTATTTTCTATCTACTAAGCGATAAAGTCAATCATTGTTTATTCAATTTGGTGCGGTTGAGGAGATCTTATATGAAGATGTCGTCATTTTTGTATTGTGATCGTAAAATCTACTTATATTCTTTTTACTTTGAGTGTAGCATCAGCATTGGTGATACCATTGTATCCATCACCGTATACTACAATAGGAAATTTATTATTGGCTATAACGAGTGAGAACGTGTTGATAAAAATATCAATATCATCCTCCTTACCAAAAGCATACCATCGTATAAAACTTCACAAGGGATACAGTGCAATAGCTAAAATACCAAATAGAAAAAAATTTCGATAAAAGCTTAAAGCACAATTCGAGATTCCCTATGATAATAATGCTATTAGGGATGGTGCTTTTCAAATATGATCGTGGATTAGGTAGTCAAAAAGCCCAAAGGTTAAATAAATTTATCTAGAAATTGGGTCGCCAACTTTCCCTCTACTCTTTTTGATATGTTATGTTTGGCACTCTTGATACATCCTCAACGAATTTCGTTAAATGGTGATTATCACTCGTATTTTTGATATATATATATATATATATTTATATATATATTTATATTTATTTATTTATTTATTTATTTATTTATTTATATTAAAAAAAAAAAAAAAAAAAAAAAAAAAAAAAAAAAAAAAAAAAAAAAAAAAAAAAAAAAAAAAAAAAAAAAAAAAAAAAAAAAAACCTCGGAGCCGCCGGACCGCACCCCTTATAGCCGCCTCAGCTCTCCAGTTTTTCTTCTAGACTGAAAATTGAAAAACCTCTCTCTCTCTCTCTCTCTCTCCGATCGCCGGGCCGAAATTCGCCGTCCGCCCGGGGAGATGGTGAAGCTCGAGGAAGCCCCCGTCTCCGTCAAGGACGCCGTCTACCGTCTGCAGCACCTCCTCCTCGACGGCGCCGCCGCCGGCGAGGCCCAGCTCCTCGCCGCCGGCGCCATCCTGTCGCGCCGCGACTACGAGGACGTGGTCGCCGAGCGGTCCATCGCCGGCCTCTGCGGCTACCCTCTCTGCGCCACCCCTCTGCCCGCCGACCGCCCCCGGAAGGGCCGGTACCGGATCTCCCTCAAGGAGCACCGGGTGTACGACCTGCAGGAGACCTACATGTACTGCTCCCCCGGTTGCGTCGTCGACAGCCGGGCGTTCGCCGGGAGCCTGCAGCCGGAGAGGTGCGCGGTCTTGGACTTGGTGAAGGTGGAGGAGGTCCTGAGGGTCTTTGGGGACAAGGGTTTGGGGTCGCAGGAGAGGGCGGGTGATGGAGTTGGGGAATTGGGGATGTCTGGGCTGAAGATAAAAGAGAATGAAGAGGTTAGGGCAGGGGAAGTGCCGTTGGAAGAGTGGGTCGGTCCTTCGGATGCGATCGAAGGTTATGTTCCTCGGAAAAGGGATGATAAGGCGGCTGCGGCTGCGGCGGCTGCTTCGCAGGCGAAGAAGGAACCTAGAAAAGGTAAACTGCTTGGTGATCCCTTCTTGGTTTGTCGATGATTGACTGGCTATGGCAATGTTATGGCACTTTGTTAATTGTTGAGTTTTGATGAGAGGGCTCGATTTTGTGTGCTCGCTATGTGAATTTCGCAAAAGAGAAGAGGGTAGAGGTTTTTGAGTCGATCCAATTCTGAATCGTGGAGCAATAGTAGTTTGGCTTCGGTAGAGCAGTTAAATGTAGTGGCAATGGCAAGCGGATTTCGTACAGTCTCGGTTGGACTCTATACATGCTTTAAAAGTGTCCTTCAATTGCTCGTGCAGGGTCCAAATCCAGAAATTCTAAGCCAAGTAAGAAAGAGCCAATATTTAATGACATGGACTTCACAAGTATTATAATCACTCAAGATGAATATAGCATTTCAAAGTTGCCTGTAAATTCAGTGGAGGAAGTTTCTGCCACGAAAGCAAAAGAATCGAAAGGAAAAAAAGTAGATGGCAAAGATAAACAGAGTCGTCGTGCTGTAACTGGGACTTCATCTGCAAAGCCAGGAACTCCCAAGATAAACCAAAGAGAATTGAAGGGGAAGAGCTCTGACATCACAGAAGATGAATACAGCGCTCAAAAAGTTCCTTCCCCTTCAGAAGTCTGTCAAAGCAGTTCCCTAAGTCATGTTACAGGAGCAGAACGGGCGGATGATGATGGAAAAGCAGATGGAACATCAACGGAAACCAGGCTGAAGCCCTCACTTAAGTCTACAGGCACAAAGAAAGTTAATCGTTCTGTTACATGGGCTGATGAGAAGGTTAATGTAGCTGATGGGGGACATCTATGCGAGATTAGAGAAATGGTAGACGAAAAAGAACCTCCACTAACATCTGCCATTGAAAATGAGCACGATGATGAAAATCTCATGCGCTTCTCATCAGCTGAAGCCTGTGCAATGGCTTTGAGTCAGGCTGCGGAGGCTGCTACATCGGGAGAGTCTGATGTTTTTGATGCTGGTTGGTATCTTCTCTACTGACGTCTGGGTGCTTATGGAAAATCTATTTAACATCATTAGGTATTCGTCCTTTTTTCTTTCGCCCGATGACCCGTTCTCCCTTTGGTGTCTGAAGCTGGATTGATTATATTGCCACGTCCACATGAGGTGGATGAAAAAGCACCTGTGGAGGACAACGCTGATCCACTGGAAGTAGATTCAGCTTCCGTAAAGTGGCCAAAGAAACCAGGGATACCGACAGCTGATATATTTGATGCTGATGACTCATGGTATGATGCCCCGCCGGATGGATTTAATTTGACTGTAAGTGTTGAAATATGTCTTGTCTACCATTTCGAGTTACCATGTTAGCCTTGTCATTCACTTTAAGCAATTTTTAATTGTTTCAGTTGTCTCCCTTAGCAACCATGTGGGGTGCCCTTTTTGCGTGGACAACATCATCTACTTTGGCTTATATATATGGCAAAGACGAAAGCTTTCATGAAGAATATATGTCAGTTAATGGCAGAGAGTACCCACAAAAACTTGTACTGCCTGACGGCCGCTCTACCGAAATTAAGCAAACCCTTGCTGGTTGTCTTTCTCGAGCTTTACCTGGATTGATTTCTGATCTCAGGCTGCCGCTGCCAGTATCCACCCTTGAGCAAGGATTGGTATATTATATGATTCTATCTCCAACCTTTTTTTCTCTGAGTCCTTGTGTTTCCGGTGGTGATTGTTGATGCAAAAAAAATGATTCATTGCTTAGAAATAAGAATAAATTGTGGCATTTGCAGACCACTTGTACCCTCTCTCTGTCTCTTATTTGTTCATGTTTCATTTTCAGTATCATCAATGCTGCAGTCTGATTAGGCGTAAAGTTACCTTTTTACTGACTTGTAGTTTGATCATAAATTTTCTAAATAGGGGCCCTTCTGATAGAGCTGAAAATTTTGAACTGAAAACTTCAGAGCTAGAAAGTGAGTGCTAAACGCCCCAGTATCGAAAATGCAAACAATAATTCACTGTTTGATGACATCTTTAGTCTAGATAGTACTAGTCAAGCTGTTTGATTGGCAGTTCTGTTGTTTTTCAAGTCCATCCAAATGTTGCATTGGCTATTCATGAGGGCATATATCTAAATCTTCTGACCGTAAGGTAAAGTGATTGTTCACTAAATGTAAAAGCGGTTCAAGTCTTCATATAGATATTTCTAGTTACCAAATCTTTCCAACATGTACCTGTAGTCGTGCGGTACTTTTCATCAGTTTGCACACATGATAAATCATTGTCAGGAAAAAGTCCTCACGAGAGATAAAAATGCTGGCCAAGATTAATTTGACAAGTGACAGCAGCAAAATTGGTTACAATGTTTTAATTCTGCAGCTTGTTTGAAGAATTATCATGTGCTGCTTTTTTTGAGGTGTTGATTATATTTCTTGAGGATGTGTGATGTGTTTATGTAAGAGAATAGCAAGTTTCTTCATTCTTGAACTTTATATTCAACATTTGTTATATTTACATCTGCATAGAGAACGGAATGGGCTTAGAAATCAGAGAAATTTGTGGGTTGCTAAACTTTGTCAAATAGCCTTCTGCACAACCATTTGCAACCTATGAAACCCATTTTACTTGGGGTGCTGATTATGTAGATCTCTTTTCATGAAGAGTTGATTTTGGTTGATCAAACAGGGTCGCTTGTTGGATACAATGACATTTATGGATGCACTCCCTGCATTGCGTACAAAGCAGTGGCAAGTGATTGTTCTTCTCTTTATTGATGCTCTCTCCGTTTGTCGAGTTCCTGTGCTGACTGCACACATGAGTAATAGGCATCCATCGCTGCAGAAGGTGAGTGAGACATAATGGACTCCATCTAGTGATTTTGTTTCTAGGAACATCATTTAATCCTGATGAAATCTTCCTTATATATACCCAGAAATGTAGAGTTATTCCTGTTTTGGCTGTTTTAAGGGGGGACTATGTTGCACGTCTTCTTGCAACTGTATTTCTCTAGACCTTGCAAACCAGATTTAGTCTCCTATGTCATGTTACTCAAATTCCGTGGAGAAGGTAGGTGAGGCAACTTTGGTGGGATGGGAAAAAGAAACTGATAGGTTCATGAATGCTCTGCTTTCTTAGCTCCTTTGACATGGACCGCCACATAGATTTTGAACTTGGAATTGTCCTGTAAACATGGACTGTTCAACCTTGTATCTCGTGTAACAGGTGCTGCAGGGCGCCCGTATGAGCGTGGAAGAGTACGAGATTATGAAGGATCTTCTAATACCATTGGGCAGAGCGCCTCAGTTCTCAGCGCAGAGTGGAGCTTAGTGGTGCAAGATTGGACCCAGTGAAGAACTGGTCAACTGCAATTTTGATACGCAACCTCATTCTGTCTTATGTAATGAGATCCTCTTGCTTATGCTGAAAGCAGTTAAATTCAAATGCGAAGTATGAAAACCGACCCAAGTAACTTCTGTAGGAACTTAGAAGGTACTTGTGGATATTGGACCCAGGAGTGGCTAAATTGCATTCCTTGAACTTGTACATGCTTTTCTTAAACTTCTACTGATTCTGCAAGCAACTGGATTCTTTTCTTTCTATCCATTCTCACTGCCCTCGGTCGTCAGATCATGTGGGTGGGATCACAGGCATCAATGGCGACTCTCTCTCTCTCTCTCTCTCTTTCTCTCTCTCTCTCTCTGTGTCTTCCCCCTTCTGCCTGCGTCGAGCCTCCACAGTCCCCACCCTTTTTCATAATTTTGATTTGCTTTATTCCATTACTGTCGAGATCCTTTGACATTACAGCTGATATCCAATTCTAATGACCCTTCAAATACCGGATAGGATCTGACGCTTGCCCTTTTTTTCCTCGTTGGGGTTGCGTGCTCTGACGCTAACCAATGCAGGGTGAACAGATACTGAGGAATTCTTCAAAGCAAGCTTCCTTAGGAACTTGTGTGTCCTAGAATTTTCACCCATTTCCAGGAACCAGCGTCCAAAAGACCTCCTGTCTTTTCTATTTTTCAAGATTCAGAAAGAACGATGCTCATGTGACATTTTACCGGGTCTCCATACGGATATGCCTCCAGCAATCACGTCCTTATCCTGACATATTTGCCAACGTGTTTTGGACAAATGATAACCTCATCTGACCAAGCAACAGTAGCTAAGCTGTTTTTTTCTTTGTGCTGCAATAATTTCCTGGTCCTCTTGGGGCTAAAGGCATCACGAGATATTCCCATGTGGTCAACAATTATTTAAGTCCACCGCAAGGAAATCTGTTTTTGGCGCTTTTGTTTTTCCATTCTTGGTCGGTGGAGACAGCCCAATAGATGCTTGAACTTCCGCATCAATCAATTTGAAATTACTATGCAATGGCGTCCTGTGTAGACTCGGGTCAACGTGCTTTGGATTGATTATAGCCGTTGATTATGCGAATTTCTAAATATATATCACATGAGTCTCGCGAAATTTTATGGTTCTGAATGTGCTCAGTCCAAAAACCCGAGTCTAAATTAGAACTTGCTCCATATTCAACATATTTTCGTCTTACAGTTCATTCCAACCTGTGACGTAAATTAGATGCTTCTCTCACGAACTTAGCGACGAAATTATGTTGTATTTTATCCATGGAATTGGAGAAAAGGAGGAGAAAAGAACACGTCGCATGTGAAGTAGGGTTGTACCGAATTAGGTGGTCCATAAGCTGGTGAGCCTGTGATGGAATAGAGCTTTGGTTAGGTAGTGGTTAGAAGAAGCAGTTGCGGTTTTAAATGACACGCTAGGAAGCAATAGCCCAGAAAAAAGAATCCGTATCCTAATTCCCAGTATAGAAACGTTATTTTTGTGAATGGCACGACTCCCGTCACAGCAATCTCCCATCATAACGTCATCATTTGATTGATTTTTTTTTTTTTTCATGACATTCATTCAGTGTATCACTGCACGTAACGGAAAGTTTCTCAACATTTATGTCTTGCGACATCTTAAGTAGAGATTATGATCTGATGAAATTCGAGTTTTATAGGTTGAAAGATCGGCGTTCAGGTCCCACAAGATTACCTCTAGAATTGCGTGTTGAGATTGCTTCTTGCTCGGCATTTTCTTCTTTACTTTCCATCAACTTTAAAAAAGCCACTTGGCTTTATACAAAATTACAATTATATTCTGCATAAATATGTTATTTGCATATTTCCCCATATTTTTAATTAAAATTTACTTATTTTTGTGAGATTAGTGAACATCGTTTAGATCGTCAATTTTTTTCTATTATGTTGAAGTTTTCTATGTCATGAAGCTTGTTCCATAATTAACTAGAATAACCACATCATATACTTATCATTTATAAAACTCAAAAGTTAGATTTACCAACTTATATATATATATATATATATATATATATATATATATATATATATATACTTTTTATATAAAGTATACACATTTATTTCCACTTTGGCAAAAGTAGGTATGATGATGAATCAAATAATTGTTTTCCCATTTATCTTTCAAGCAACAATTTGAATAAGACCACATTGTACATTATAAGTAGCACATACTTCCGTGAACTACTAGCATTTGAACATTTCTTGCTTTGAATTGCTCAAAGAAGCAAAAACACCCATCTTATTGATTTTCATAGCATCAAATGCACTTGACCTGAAAAAAGTCGATTATACAATATATATATAGATGCAATATCCTTTTCTTATTGTTGATGTTGAAAATGTTCTGATAACGGTAACTTGCCCCGGTTGAATTTTAGTAGAAGACAATTTGATAATCGGACTTTTTCGATGCGTGAGCCATTTGCTCCGTAATTAAAAGAGAGATGAGCATCCACCAATAAGGACTTAAAAAAAGTTATAAAAAAAAAAAAAGGACCAAAAATTAATTCACCCCACTCCTCTCCGTGCACGTGTCGCTCCTTGATTGGCGTTCGGTTTCACTGTTTCCGTGGACTAGAAAAGAAGGAAATAAAGTAAGTTTGAACGGTCAAAAGAGAAAGCCAAAGGGGAACTCTTACCAAAACCATTTTTCCTTTTCTCACTTATTTTAAAAGCCTCACGCCAATTAACTAAAGTTGAAAAGTTTAACTGAAGTTAAAAAAAAAAAATACAAGCGTGGTAAACGCTGGGTTAAAACCCTTTTTCTTTCTTTTTAAACACTAAGGCTATGTCCACCACGATATTGATGCCTTAAATTTTTTTTATCGTGCGGCAAAATATCATAAACCATGCTCACAATTAACAATGATATCTTAATTATTTTTTCATGCCACAAAAATCAAACCTTAGAGACACGAAAAAAAATTGAGGATATTGATATCACTATGGGCAAATTTTATGATTTTTCGTGGTAGACAATGGGTACTTTTGTTATATCGATTCAAATTTGGAGGTTTTAGTAATATAAAAAAGAAGTTCATGATAATTGTGTTAAGATGGATATCATACAAAATCTTTTATGATGTTTTTCCTTTTTGTTTTTGTTTATAACTAAGATAAAGTAAGATATACTCATTCATTCCAAATCGATTCTCACATTCAATTGTAAAATAAGCAAATTTGTTGCATCTTATAACCACAGGTTAATTAAGATGGATAGAATTTTATCATCCGTGTCATTAATAGAATAATGAGCTTAGAATCAATCGACGTAAAAAAGTTCATCAAGAGTATTAAATCTGTCACAATCGAAACTTATTAATTGATTCGGACAGAAAAAAAAAAGATACTATATACTGCTAAACTTGTTTTAAAATCTCTACGTCCCTAATTTGTCATTAAATCCCGATCAATCGAAAACCTTCTCCGATCATGTCTTTGAATGATGTGGATTAAGGGTACGGACATTCGATTGTGAATTTGACGATTATCATTATGAACATCTGATTATAAAAAAAAAAAAAAAAAAAAAAAGCAGAGCTCCGTGTCAAATTTCCCAAAAAAGAGAGAGAAAAGAGGAAAAAGAAGGAAATAGACTCACCAGCTCTCAATTATGCATGTCCACATAATATATTCACACTAACATTATATCGATTACAAAATCATAAAATTAAATGATTGGATTTTGGAGGGAGGGAGAGGGTGGGGGGAGTTTCCTCCTATCCTTCTCTTTGACCGCCACCAGCGCATCATAGCACACCACACACCCCCTCCCCAAAAAATATAAAAAAATATTTAAAAAGATAATAAAAAATGAAAAAAAGATAATAAAAAAATGAAAAAAAGATAATAAAAAGGAAAGAAAAGAAAATGAGAAAAGGACCCAATTAGACCAAACCTTTGATAGAGACAACCAGTGCCTAAAAACAAAGCCACCCCCATCATCACCACCACCAGCTTTCTCTCTCCTCACTTTCTCTCTCCTCCCTTTCTCTCTCTACACGCATCCCGGGGTCTCCGGCCGCCGAGCCGACGCGCCGCCGACCGACCGATTCGCCGCCGCCGGGCGCGGGCTCCCCTCCGTACGATCGGTAGGGCTCTCCTCGGTTTCTAGATTCGCCGGACGGTAGTCGGTTTCTTTTTCTTCCCTCGTCGTTTGCGCCTCGGATCGTCGGGGTGGTCTTCGCGGGGTTCGGATTCGTAGATGGTAGGGTTTTTTCTCTTCTCTTCGCGATGGATCCGCCGGTCGGGGGCCGTTTTAGGGAGATTCCGGCGGCTGCTTCGGTGTCATTTCCGGCGATTTGGTCCTTTTCCGTTTGCGGATTCGGTTTTTTTTTCTGTCTCCAGATGGTTTTCTGTTCGTACATTTTATTTATTTTTGCGTTGAATGCGATTTTGTTTTTGCGGGGGTTACGCTTAGATTTGCTAGTTGCTTGCCCGATCTCGCTTTTTTGCGGTGTTTGATGGCGTTTCCTTTTCTGGAAATAGGGTTTTGATCGGTACGTTTCGTCCCGCATGAGTCTTGCGCTGGATTTTCGCCATGGGTTAAGCTGCTGTTTTCAGAAGTTGATTGTTGAGGAATCTTCTTTTTCCTTAATTGTGGGCTAAAAAACTTGCCTTGACTTTCCCGATCATATCTTTCTATCACATTTTGCTGTGGATGGTTAGAGGCATGGATGGGTTTAGAAATTATATCTCTACTTGTTGTGGGGAGAAAAGGGAAGGGGAAGTGGCGATGTGTTGTTGCTCGTTGTGATGTCGTGTGTGAGAATTATGAGTACCCTTTTTGTTCTGTTGTTTGCTTGAATCGTGGGTATGTAGCAGGCAGCAGAGTGGGTTCTGGCTTTTTGAAAATGGGGTGTGTTTAGCTTAGCTCTGTTGACCCTTCGGGTCAGAAATGTTTTGCCTGAAAGATGCATAGCATTAAGATTAGAGCTGTTGTTTGTGGTGGTGTGATGTACTTTCTCCACTTCTGCTTATTGGGGTTTGGTCGAAAATGTTTGTTGAGATTACTAGGAGATAGGAGATTGAAAGATTTGTTCTGTGTGCCTTCTGATTTTCATGCTGTAATTGGCTGTAGATGAGTAATCTGTTCATGTATATTAAGTACTGCCAGCCTGATTTGATTTTGCAGGTAAATGATTGACCTTGTCAACTTGGAGAAACTGTGAGCTTAGGTGTTGATGCCTGTGCATCTGATGGCTTCAGTGGGCATCGCACCTAATAGTGTGAGGGAACCTAGTGGTCAGAGTGTTGGTGTTGATAGGTTACCTGAAGAGATGAATGAAATGAAAATCAGGGATGACAAAGTAAGTAATGGAACTACTCGAGACTCTTGTTCCGTCTTCCCTGCTTCATTTTTCATGCTGATTCTGAGAAACAGAGCATTCTTTTTTTTCCTTTTTGACATCTGTGAGTATGAACATTCAAAATATTCAGCTGCTCATCCTTACTTTTAATCAGGAAATGGAAACGACAGTAGTTGATGGTAATGGCACAGAGGCAGGTCACATCATCGTAACAACTATTGGTGGCAGAAATGGTCAGCCCAAGCAGGTAGTATTTGGAATATTATTTTATAACATCTTGACCCTCCTCCTCCACTCTCCTCCATCTTCTTCCTTCTCTTTTATGTGCACTTGGTGTTTGTCAAATGGAATGGTTGATGATTGCATATAGAACATAGAAACTATTTTTTTTTTTTTTTGGTATACTCTTTATCATCAAATATTCAAAAAACTTTTCAGTGTTGTGCTTCCTGTGATCAGTTTCCACTCGTCTTTTTGCAAATGTTCATGGAACAGACTGTTAGAGGGGAACAATGCTCAAATTCTACAGAGTGACCCTATGACTACTGTTTTTCTATTGTTCCTGCAAATACCATACTAAATGTGCTGTATAACAGTTTCTCTCTGCATTTTGTCATAAGCATTTGTCTTAAACTTTTTGTAAATCTTCATTCATGAGGATGTGTGTTGTTGAGTTGCCATGTAACACTGTTCCTTAGAATTGTGATATCACCATGGTTCCTACTTATATACTAACTATTCTCTCTCTGAACTCAGACGATAAGTTACATGGCTGAGCGAGTGGTTGGACAAGGGTCATTCGGGGTTGTTTTTCAGGTTTGTCTTCTTATTTGACAGTGTCGTGATATTAATGTATCAGTTGTAGCAGTTCTGATTGTGTCTTTTCCAAATATATCCAGGCAAAGTGCTTGGAAACTGGTGAAACTGTGGCTATAAAGAAGGTTCTTCAGGACAAGAGGTACAAGAATCGGGAGTTGCAAACGATGCGTCTTCTTGACCACCCAAATGTTGTCTCATTGAAGCATTGCTTTTTCTCGGAGACTGAAAAGGATGAACTGTATCTTAACTTGGTACTTGAGTATGTGCCAGAGACTGTTCATCGTGTCATTAAGCACTATAACAAGTTAAACCAAAGGATGCCCATAATATATGTGAAGCTTTACACATATCAGGTATTAAACCTAATTTCTTCTCTCTTTTTTCTTTTAATATAAATCCCAGGAGAATGCTTGTTCCCTTTGCAAGTCTCTGAAGTGCAATGAGCTCCCCCCTTTCTTCTGCTACTGCTACATTCGTTCCACTTTTGTAATCTCATTTCTGTATGCTTTTTATTAAAGTGCTGAGTACTGTGGCTATGTTAGCCCTTTTTTATTGTGCAATTTCTAAATTAACGTCACTTGAAATTTCTGCTGGCAGATATTCAGGGCCTTGTCTTACATTCATCGTTGTATTGGAGTTTGTCACCGGGACATTAAACCTCAAAATCTCTTGGTAAGCTCATGGCTAGCGAAGAGAAGCTGTTTGCATTGCAAGCTTTAATTTCCTTCTCTTTGTATACTTGTACTCCAGAGGGATATGATTTGAAGGAAGTCCGATTCAAAATTGTCATTTTGGGTGATATAAGTGGATTTCTAACTGCTCATTCATATATGTGGAATAGGTTTATGAACAGGCTTTGAGAACAAAGGCCATGCAAAATTGCATTTGGCTAGTTGTGTATTCTTCTATATAGAATACTGTTTTGTTTCTTTCAAAAAATACTCTTATATAGTGCGTATGAATGAAAATACGAAATTATTACATAGATGGACTATATTCTAGTTATTTCCCAAACCAATGGACCTAAAAACTGCATACAAAGTTCATTTTTCTTGCTTTTTGGTTTCAGGCGCTCCCCAAATATCTTTTTTGCATTGTTTCCTTGCTGAACCGTCTTAATGATGACATTTTCTTCTAATAAATGAAGAATAGCTTGCATTTCCATTCACATGAAGATTGCTTTTATATAATTTTCCAGGGCTGGACCTGGTTTGATATTACTTCCTCATGGGCCTGCTAGGTTAAGTGATAGAAGATTGTTCTCTTGCAGTATACTAACATCTGCTTCACTAAGAATATTAAAGTTCATAGTTTAAAAGATAATAAGGCTCATCTTTCTACTTGCTGTGCAGGTAAATCCGCATACGCACCAAGTCAAATTATGTGATTTTGGAAGTGCAAAAGTATTGGTATGTCGATGTTCTCACTAAATTTGTTTAAAGATGTCTTTGACTTGGAGTCTTAAATTTATTGGGTTGACTGACAGGTAAAAGGGGAGCCAAATATATCCTACATCTGCTCAAGATATTATAGGGCACCTGAACTGATATTTGGTGCAACTGAATATACTACAGCTATTGACATCTGGTCTGCTGGCTGTGTCTTGGCGGAGCTGCTGCTTGGACAGGTATGCTACTTGACTTGTTGGACTTGGGATTCTTTCTTGCTTTTATGGCAAACTAGCATGAACCCTCAAGTTGTCTTGGAAGACATAATTTCTTATGTTGTTCTTGATTAATTGAAAAATCACAGTAGTTTGGTTTTTACTATGGTTGGTCATTGAGTTTGTTATAAATAAGAACTCCCATAAAATCTCCCCCTAATATTCAATATTTGTGATTCAGCGAATGCATGAAACACCGGCCTATTATATAGTGACTGTCTAAAGAGAGAGCATGAGTCATCAGTCAGCCTTCCATTAATTATGTAACTACTTATGTCTATTCAAATAAAGTAAAGATTTAGTTCTCGTGATTAAAAAAATTTATTTTAGTAGATTCATTGTTCTTTTTTGTTTAAAAGAGTATCTAAAGGAATTCTAAATTTCAGTAGGAATATATACATTATAACATTGTGATTCCCTCTCTTTTTATTTTGGTAAATGTCCAATTTTCGAATGCATAATATTATTTTGGTTTTACATTCGAGCAAAATGTTACTATTTATGAAAATTTCTTTTTGAGCATAAATTTATTGTTAAACGAATGATAAATATAATCAAATGCAAAGTTTCAGTTATTTTTGTATCTTTTCAGAGACTTTGCAAATTAATCAACAAATATGAATAAGAGGTGCATTTTCTATTATATCAAATGAATAGCATGTTTAGAAATTATGTTGGAAAAAGGGGAACATTCCCATTTGGCTTTGCTTCTGTCACCTTATGTAAGAAAACCAAGGAATTGCTGAACTAAAAGGGCTCTTCTGCAACTAAACATAGTTGGTTCATAGGCCCAATGAACTACAAACACATGCATGGCATGATCTGGAGAAGCCTCATTATGGTACTAATTTTTAGTGTATTGTAATCCGAAATGCGTTAACTTTTGTTTCAGCCTCTCTTTCCTGGTGAGAGCGGGGTCGACCAGCTGGTGGAGATTATCAAAGTAAGTGAAATTTTTAGTTAGCCTAGGGATTTAATTCTGTTAGTTCATTTCATGGTAGAAACTTCTTGTAATGAACACATGTTAGTCCATTTTCTTATGCCACCTTCTGTCCACTTCTAATTAACTGGTTTGGTTTGCAGATTTTGGGCACTCCAACCAGGGAGGAAATTAAATGCATGAACCCCAATTACACAGAGTTTAAATTCCCTCAGATAAAAGCGCACCCATGGCACAAGGTACTGGAGCAGAATAGATGGATCTTATGCTCTTTGCACATGGATAGGTGTTGGTTGGCAGGAGTAGTGGCTAGTTCCCTCTTGTTACTAATTATCCTTTTCTTTTTCCTATCAGATATTCCACAAGCGAATGCCCCCCGAAGCTGTTGATTTAGTTTCAAGATTGCTGCAATATTCTCCCAATCTCAGATGCTCAGCTGTGAGTGAAGTTTCTATTTGTTGACTTATGAATCTGCTCTTTAACTTAGTGCATTGGTCGATATTATTCTGTGCTTTCGACTTTTGCATTTGAACGATTTCCTCATATTACATCTCATAGATGATTGACCATCTGCCTGCCCCTTGGGTAATATTGTATAAGAAGTGGGATTTTGTATTCTTGGATTCATTTTTCTTCTTCTGGTCGTGTGACTCACGAATGTTGGGGAAAAGAAACATGAATAAACAGAAGGTCGACTGTGAGCTGGCATTGATAGCCTCAAGTTGTGTCCTAACTCGACTGCGAGTTTGATTGCTTCAATTTGGTCTCTTCCCTTTAGTGTTTGTTTCCTCAAACTAGCTTCTGCTAGTTCGAGAGTTTTCTAATGTTCTTGTAAATCGATGTTACCACTCATTGTTGCATCATTTATGAAAATATGATCCAATCGTAGTCAATTCCAGCAAACCATCCAACAGGTTCGTCGCTAAGGCACTGCCTTGAAATAACTATATTTGCAGCTGTTTCTGTATGTTTCTGACTATCAATTTTAATCGGACAGTATCAAGAGATATATGGCCTTTGGTAGCTACAATTTTAAAGCAATTTCTACCTTCCATCTTGCTTCATGGTTTCTCTTGGCCATATTGTTCATCAGCGAACTTTTTAAAAAACACCCAAACGACTCTCCTGTAAGTTTTACCTGCTGTCATATTTAGGTGGTTCTGATAATCGCGGTATTTGATTTTCCCCCTTCCATTGATTGTAACTTAGGCTATATCTTGTCACTTGTGGCTATGTAACTGCATATGATTTATTAGTATTCATGTCATTTGCTTGATGGGTGAGTATGAAGTCGTGGCTTGGAGAGACAGTGCATCTGTGGTTAAAATTTTTCCGGGCGTCCTTGTAACTTGCACGTAGAAACTCTGGACTGAGATTCGAACCAATGTTTATCCTACATCCATTTTGCAGCTTGATGCTTTGACGCATCCCTTCTTCAACGAGCTACGCGATCCCAGCACTCGGCTGCCAAATGGACGGTTCCTGCCACCTCTTTTCAATTTTAAGGCTCACGGTACAAACTCAATCCCCGCATGCACTTCATCATGTTATGCTTTTCCACGATCATTCTTTGAAAGTTAACTGACCTTGCATTAAACGCTCGTTTCCTGTCGGTAATCAGAATTGAAGAATATCCCTGCGGAAGTCCAGTTGAAATTGGTCCCGGAACACGCGAGGAAGCAGTGTCCGTTTCTTGGGTTGTAGTGCTCGATGATGTTTTTAAGAACGTAACGAAAGACTGGCTTAGTGTTGTTTCTTATAATGTTAGTCACGATGGTTCCCTCGTCGCCACTTCCGATTTATTGTCTACTTCCATGTATCTTGTTCTGTGCATCACTTACTGTTGTCTATTTAACTGTCAGCTACGAGTCATGACCTATGTGGCTATTTGTAATCTTGAATGACAGTGCGTGAGATTACCTGTTGTGCTCCCGATATTCTACATTTCCCACTCACAAGGAGTGGTTTGCAGAAAATGAATAATTTAAATAAAAATCTCTAAAAGTAATTATGTGTCACTTGAAATAACTATTTAACAGAAAATGCTTTTATTGTTAACAATGATATTTGTCTAAATATATTTGTGGACGGAAATTATTTATCGGTCGTTAATTTTCTAAGGGTACAAGCAATTAGTTTAAAAAAAAAATTTAAATCATTCATTTTTAAGAGATAAATATAGGTTTATAATTCATTTTTTTGTAAAATAAATGTGAGTGTATTTTGGATTTTGGATTGAATTTCAATGTAGTGAATGTAACTGACTTTAATTATATCCATAGGCTAAGATGATAATGTATTTTGTTAGGTCTTTTATTTTAAGCAGAACATGCAATCGGAACTTTGAACTCTTAATTTGTGTAGTTAGGTATTATTGATGTGGCAACTTTTAATATTGCAAAAAAAGTTTGAAAAGGAAGAAAATAAGTAGTCCTAAGATTGGGGATTCCATAATCCAAATTGAAATTCATTCTAATGATAAAAAGGGCAAGATGGCAAGGGAGAGGAGCTGCTTATAAAAAGAGAGAAAGCAAGCCCCGCCGTGATGCTACACCGCTGTGCCAACCCTGCACCGTGAGCATAACCATCAGGGCCATCGCCCCATGAGCACAAGCACCACTGCCGCGATCACAGCAATGACATGGCGAGCCATCTCCACAAGCAGCATACCGTGATGAGGTGATCTTGAAATTTTATTCAATGGTTCCCAACCTCTTTCGGACCTATTTTCATTGTAATTGAATTTTTACACTGTCCACTTGTTTGCTCAGACGGCATTAAGATAGATTGGCGGACTAATGTCGGTTCGAACTTTCAAAAATTCAACATCGAACCGATT
Source organism: Eucalyptus fibrosa (assembly GCA_017140475.1). NCBI lineage: Eukaryota > Viridiplantae > Streptophyta > Magnoliopsida > Myrtales > Myrtaceae > Eucalyptus > Eucalyptus fibrosa. Next base: position 24,717,603 of record CM029506.1, read on the forward strand.
CAAAGACCTGTAATTCTAGGCAGGAGTCCAACTCTCTGTCTTTGAATTTGCGTAACTTTTCTATTTAAGCCCCTCCAACTTCAAATACGGCAAATTGAAGACCGACGCCGCCGGCCAAAGACAAGGAGAGATGTTGGAGACAAAAATAATTCAAGACACGACCAAATTTTGAGCAATGGATTAAAAAATTCAAGGGCTCGATCGAAAAATTTCCGAACAAGAAGGGTTTAAATAACAAAAGATAACGACCCACTCATGCATGATTATGCTGGTTGAGTCGTACCCCTCTACATTTCTGCGGACCTAATGGTTAGGGGTTCGAAACTTTCAGAGCGGTCTCGTGATTTAAGCGGGGCTCCGACAGTATGTTACTGGACCAATCTCCCCAATATATAATTGGTGCCGTGCATCCCTAAGGTGAGCTAGGCCAGATCTTGGCGTAAAAAAAGAAAATAACAAAATATAACGCAAATCGAAGGGCCCGACTGGAAAAATCGCATGGATTCAGGGTCCAACAGAGGAGAGGGAGTCTCACTTTTTTCGGACGGAAACAGGGGAGAGAGACAGGGATGCCGCTGGGAAAGTACTACTGCGACTACTGCGACAAGCAATTCCAGGACACCCCCGGCGCCCGCAAGCGCCATCTCCAGGGCCTCTCCCACCTCCGCGCCAAAGCTCTCTGGTTTGACTCCCTCCACCACGGTAAACTCCCTCCCTTCCTCCGTCTCTCTCTGTACCTCCGCAGATCGACGGTCGTCGTTGACCCATCTCGCTAACCCATCGCAGAACCCAACCAGTCCTACGCCGAGGGCTACGTCAGGGGAGTCTGCAACCGCTTCGTCAACACGGTAGAGCCTCTGGTACCCTCCCTCGGTTAATTGGGTCAAATGGGTCAAACGGGTCTCGTTTCGCCCCCCGATTGGGTGTTGCCGACGACGTGTTTGATGAATTGACTGTTCGTGGGCTCTGCTTACTGAGTCTTGGTTTCCAACAGGGTTTCTGTCAGTACGGGGATTCGTGCAAGTACTTCCACCCCAAGAGCGTTTCGGCTCCGGCTCCGCGGACCGCCGGCGGTGGGTTCTGGAAAATTTTTTCACTTGTGTCCCGTTTCTTTTATGCTGTTAAGGGAATTTTTTTTTTTTTTTGTTTCACCTTACTCAATTATTCGTAATATGTTCGGGTTGGTGGCGCAGGTAATGCTCAGTTGACGGTGATCCCAGGGAGTAATCTAGTCGCGGGCACCTCTTCGCAAGGTAATCTTGATGAGAATTTTGTTCTGGCTTGCCTGTTTTGGATTGTTGTGTTAACTATTGCCGGTGAAAGAAAGAGAATGAATCCAAGATGTGTGCGTTTTTGAATTCAAGTGTACATACATAGATTTCAAAGCTTTGCTTATGGAAATTGTTTGTATCATAGATGGAGCACGAAATGGAAGTCTGATTGGTCCGTGGCTTAGAAAAAATTTGCTAGAAATCATAAATAAAAGTGGTAAAGTGTATGCTTTTCAAAGCTTTCTACTGATGACTCCTTCATTTTACTGGGAAAGAGAGCATATCTGACAGGCTAGAATTGTTCCAAACAGGGATTTATTAGTATCGTGCATGAATCTGGTAATCAATATTTTTCTATGTTTCGAAACCATGCACTCTTCATTTGTGTTCTTTCAGTGCTTATTTCTATGGATTTCTCCATCGCCAGGTAATGTGGTGGTGGCAGATGGTACGGGCACAGCCACTGCCTGGGGGAATCTCCCTCCATCCCTAAAGCCTCCACCTGAGGGTGGATATCCATCTTTGCCTTTCATTGACTGGGGATAAGCATGTTGTTTCATCTGAAGTATCAGGGATAGATGTAGCATGAAATCGATGCATCATCTTTAAAGTGAGTTAAAAGGTTAGTCATTCTTGTTCAGTCATGAGCTGAAAAGTCTCTTTGTAGCATGTAGCAATGCTCGGTCATTGTCTCCTGCTGTTCTTGGAGCATGTAGCAATGCTCGGTCATTGTCTCCTGCTGTTCTTGGAGCATGTAGCTGCTTGTCATTTTTTGGTGCAGTGGAATGGTGAGTTCCTTATGTTGCTTTTCAGCATGTGGTTTGCTTACTGGTCAATGAACCATCTAAACCTCTACTAAAAAGGCTGAGAACAATAATGAATAGTCCATGGAATTAGGAGATGGTGAACTAAACATATGCACTTTTGCAAGTAGGACTTCTCATAAGTTATGGGTCAAAATCTTATCCCAACTCATGGAGACATGACCAAGCTTGTGCATGAAAATACAAATTTGAAAAAATGAGATATATCTGTCGAGCGAACTGCAGCTTGTGCATGGATCAGTCTTCAAAATGTGGAAGTATAACCTGTTGAATTGGATAGTGAAAAATTGGTGCCTGTTGCAAATCTTTGGCATCTTTATTGACTCCAAATGTAAGTGAATGTAAGTGAGAAGTCTCATTAGGTTTTGAATGTTCATGAAACATGAGTTGCATGACTTTGGGTCTCGTTTGCTTGATGTGAAGTTTATGGCGTAATGAAGCATACATTTGTATTGATGAGAATGTACGGTGACATCCTACATTTATATAGCTCTAATTAGCTGTCCCATCTCTCATTTGTAGGAGGTTAAGCAGTTCTTTTCAAACAAGATCATTTTATTGATAAGTTAACTCTTAAAAAGCCTAGCTTGAATATTGAGATCCCGGATCTCAATACAAGTCCAGATTTGCCATTGTCAAGTAAATTGTTGGCGGAGCTTACTCTTATTGAACACATTGCCTGGATCTGATGTCACTTATGGTATATATATTCTTTAATGCTTAGGGGCAGAGTTAGACAAGTATAACTTTTATATAAGTTTTCGTCAACATATACTGCTGAATCACGTTAAATTGCTCAACTTATAACTTCTAAATAAGTTTTTGTCGACATGTACCGCTGAATCAGATTATATTGCTCAACTTGAGTTGTGTGAGCCAAAAGAAATCATTCAAGGTCTGGATTTGCTGGGAAAATTGAGGATTCCTTTTTGTTGATTAAGAATTGTGAGTAGTTTTTTCTCTTGCATTTAGATTGTTGCACTAAAGCACTAAGGGTTGCCTTATGACTCAAGTAAGTAAACATTCATGCTCACAAGGATGGTAGAGAGAGACTCTAGAGAAGCTTTGGAAATATCATTGCTTGTGACACCCCTTTATATATTAAGCTCTGAAAATTTTATTAAGTGTAAGTAAACATTCACGCTTGCAATTGGGCGAAGGAGACCCCTTTATATATAAGTACATGCTCAACTATAGTCATATATATCTACTTAATCTAACGGTGGAGATCGCATCTCATCATTTACCAAGAATCTGCATTTATTATAGGAATGTGCGTTTACAATATTGCCCATCCATAAGAGTATTCTAGAATACATAACCTAGGATTTTGAACTTTAAAGAAAACCTAGGATTTTGAAACTTTATGGTCCGCCAGTCCTTTGTAAATTAGTCATGGTCCTTCATTCATAAAACCTTTGGGATGTGTTGTTTCCTAGGCCGTGACGTTGTGCCATATGTTTCTCTTACAACTAGGATCGTTAGTGAAGTAGCCGTGTCGCATCTAAGTGGAAGGTTGCTTGTGAATGTCATGTACACCATATGGTTGAGGTGCAGGGGTGGATGGTGGTGGTTTGTAGGTAATGTCGTTACTCTTCTTAGTAGTAAATGCTACGCCACACGATGAACAATTTCGACATTGTTTGTTGAGGTCGTCAATGATGGCAATGACAACACGACAGCAACAATCCAAGCCTTTTCCTAATAAACAGGGCTGGCTGTACATGTCCGTTCACATCATCGTGCTTGAGTCTTCTGTGAGCTCTAGGCGATTCGTATATTTCATTATCACCTCCTTCAGCATATCTTTAGGTCTTCTCTTGTCCCTCTGAACCCGAATCTCCGTTCCCTAATTGATTCGCCTCATCAAAGCATCCGAAGTCCAAACAAGCTTAAACGAGCTTGTCTTGTCATGTCCTCAAACAAGATTCATCTTTATGTGCTCGCACATCATTTTGCGCTTCATTTTGCATGAAATTTGACTGGAAGGATGTTCATGGAATGATACTCAAAACCATCTGTTTCCCTTCTGCACTTGACCCCTTTGAGGGTGGCCTTTCCTTTCCTTGGGATAAGTCACAAATGAACCCAACAAATTATTGGCCCAAAACAAGTATCAATGACCTGTCAACTATCATTTTCGAGAAGAAGCTTCAAACCTGATCTAAGCCCATTTGTTTAAAGGAAAATCCTTTTCAAGAAATTTCTTTTTGATATTTGGATGACGAAAAGCCAATCGATGTATGGAAAACGTTTTTCATTGATTGAAGCAACAAGCTTAGATAGGGGGGAAATGCACTTCCTCTTTTGATAAGAAAAAGACCGCTTTCCTTAAAACACCAAATAAATGAAATTTTCATAATAAAAGAAAATATTTTTCATGGTAATTATATTTAAGAAAATTGGTTAGATTTCATTCGTTTGGTGGTTAGCAAAAGCAATTTTCTTTTAACCAGAATAGGAAGTCATCATCCATTAATCTAAGCTTCTTGTTGTTTTCAATTCAGGGAGAATAGATCGATTAACTTTTCATCATCCAAATATCAAAAAGTCGAAAATAATTTTTCAGAATTAGTTTTCCTCTAAACAAATATAGATCCTAAGTTTATCAGTGTTTTCTCAAACCAAATCTAAACCAATCCAAAAGAGGTGGGCCTCCTGCTACGGTTTGAATTGGTTTCGCTTTGCCACTAATCCTGATTGACTTGGTTCTCGCAGCCTGTGAGGTGGCATCCGTATCTGCTTCTCCATTGTGATGAATGTCTTTTACAGATCTTTGCAGTTGTACTTTCAATTTTGTAATGATTTTAGAGATCTCTAGGATATATATATATATATATTATATTCTGGGAGTTAATGTAACTTTACAAGAGGGCCCTTATGACCCACGTGAGCTTGAGTTGCTTTCATCGGCTTTCTTTGTTTGGCTGTCCCAGCATGTCCTTTCCAGTTCATTTCCAAGAGGATCCGAGGTCGTGCTTCAATAATTCTCTGCAACAGCACTGGCAGTAAAAGCTGAATTCGAAACGACAGGGGCCTTTTGTGGGTCAATCGAGCTGAGTTGAGTCGATAAAGTTAATGCCAAGGTCGAGTCCAACTCGACCCCATGCTCGATGGTCGAGACTCGATGGGGGCTATGATGGAGTATTAAATCTCCTACTCGTGCTCTATCCGGATAGAAAATGGAGACGCTCGAAATCGTCTTGACCCGGTTGTTAATAATTAGGTTGCCATTGAGCTCGATCATGGGTTTTGCATAAACAAACTCAAATGCTTCTCCTAGACATAACTTGATCTTTTATGTTTGAATTTATAATTATTAAATTCATTCTAAGATGTAGCTAGAAGGTTGATTAAGCTCACATGACAATCGAGTTGAGCATCGATGAGTTCACACCTGAACTCGACTGAACAAGATACTCAAATAGATCAAGAGCTCCTGCTCGGGCTATAGCGGTTGAAGATTAGGTGATTAGTTGGGCTTTAGTACTTGATTGAGGAGCCGAGCTTGAGCTATACTTTCTATGTCATGCAAAATCGCTCATTGTCACATAATCCTAATGTACATTAGCTTTCACAAGACCCAAAGGTAAAAAAAAAAAAAAGGAAGAAGAAGAAGATTGCCTGTACTCGTCCCTTGTCAAAATCAAATTCCATTCCCCCTTGTCCATCGTCTCACATCAACAAATGCTTTACACATTCTTCTCCACCCAAAAGTAAGAATAGCACATATATTTAAATAATTATATCGTCCTTATCATTTTCATATCAAGAAGACTTTATTGTAACCAAAAAAATCAGCAAATTAATGATGAGGCTACAACGTGAAATTATTATTTAGGTTGACCCATAACTTGAGGTCCAATACAATATTAACAACAGAGGTCGTGGCAAACAACTTGATAATGGTCTTTCTTTTGGAAAAAAATGAAAAAGAAAGAGAGCCAATCCTGAAAATTATTTATTTATCATCAACTGCAATCCCATAATTTATCTTGATATGGTTGTCTGACAATGAAGGGTCCCAATGAAAGCGCCGGCCATTAAGAGGAAAAATTCCAACTGTCGGGCATCTCTTGCACTTTTTTAGCTATTCTTCTTTTAAATTTAGTCCAATAAAAAAAAGAAGAAGGCCTCATTCCCTTTTTTATAAAAAAAAAAAGAAAAAAAGATCGACAATAGGTTAGCTCTCAACTTCGGTGCACATAAAAAATCACAAACTATAGGTCGGATCACGACTTTGGTCCGAATTTTATTTTGTCTCATAAAAAATCATCGAATTTGAATTGGTACACAATTGTGGCCACTAGTGAAATTTCCATTTAATGACGCTATTAAATACTCGAGATGTCATTTCCATTTGTGTATATATATATATATATATCTTCACAAGAATTGGATCAAAATTGAAACTCAATCTCAAGGTAGTGCTTTTACATAAAATCGGAAAAAAAAAAGAAAATAATTATTTGATTTGCAGAGAAATGGATTAATCAAAACCTTTTGCGGTCAAAATGGGCATTAAAATATATATTATTTAGGGCTAGAAAGAGGCTAAAAGGCGTTCTCAGTCTAATGTCATCCTGCAGTCGTCAGGGCAGTGACGAGTGCCTATCATAATAATTATTATTCCTGCCAACCACCATCGCCATCAGTATGGAGCCAAAAACTTTACCAAATTTCCACCATCGCTTTTCTTTGCGAATCAAGCGGTGTATAGAAAAAGACTTGCCCACATGTACGGTCAAAATCTTTCTGTATTATATATATAAGTAGAGAAGTTCTTCTTACATAAGTAATCCTTTTGGCTCATCCAAATGCATGATTTATATTACTAGAAAAAAGTTTTGAGCTAGTAAAATAAAATGTTGTGTGAGGATTTGATTTGATTTGTATGATTTAAGATAATGAACTTGATTGTTGTAAAATCAGAGGGACCATAGATGGTTGGATTCTTTTAACCTATTATCATGATTTTTAATTCGAAATGTAGCAAGTATCGATGGGTTTTCTTTTTTGTTTTTTCACCCTTGTCTTGATCCTCGCAAATTTCGATTTGTCTTTTCTCTAACAATATGTGGTCCGAGTTAATTTTCCATTGCATGTAGTAGTTTTTCATGGGATTTTTTGATTGAGAGATTTAGGGTTAAATTGATATTGTGTTTGGTTCATTAATAGTGTAGATATATTATGCATTATGCGAGTTGATCATTGGTCCTGATATTTTAGAATTGTTCCAATCCAAATCAGCCATGTATATATTATACATTATATATTATATATACGATAAATTATATGATTTTTTGTCTACTCTAAAGCTTAGCGCCTTCACATTTGTTATTTGTTATGTGGTTTTGCCGTGTAAATTCAAAAGTAGATTTTAGCCCTGATACGACCGATAAAAACATAGAAACCCTATGCTTGCCTCGCTTTGTTTGCATGCCTCAACTTCCCTTTCCTTGCTCGCCACTTGTCTCTGGCCTTTCTTTACTTGCGTCACTAGCGTATAATTCTAATTCTAAGTCATGCATATTTCTTTTCTTACTTGTTAATTCCTTCATATATCTAATGAACAAACTGTTTTTTTATTTTTTCACATATGTTTGTCTTGCCGAGGAGATTACCATCAATCAGTAGAGTTTACACATTTAAGTTGAATGAATATAAGTGGTGAGATGTTCCATCAATTGTGCTAATAGTATATTTAATTTAAACTTTTGTAAAGTATTGAATATGCGTGTTGTTTGTTTTTTTTTTTAGGAGTTCAAAAGTTAAAGTGATCATTTAAAAATGAATAAGATATGAAGTTGTATAATTCATTACATATTTTAAACTTCTTATGATTTAATTGTATTTCACGTGTTTAATTTTATGGTTTGTTACTTTTAGCAAACGAAGTTTTTTTGTTGTTACCCTATCTTAGATTTATATTTGATATGTACTGTTGTTAATAGTTTGGTTGTTTAACGTCGTATTGTTGATGGATATGTAATTTCAAAAAATGAAACAAAAAGATAATAGGTTAATTTTGAGTTGACCTTGGAACGAGACTGGAACATAGGGTCTGTCCGGTTCTCAATTTTTAGACTAAACAGGGTTGGTCCTCGATTCAAAAAATTGGAGACCAATGATGCTATGCAGATTGGTCATTGAGTTAGATACTAGATTGGCCAAACTCGGATTATGCTCACTCTTGGTTGACACACTAAAGACTAACTTATTTTTAGCAATAAATATCTATGAATTTCGGTTCGTGCTTTCCTCAATGTAAGGGAAATTTGACTCAAGTGTACCTATTACTTGATAAATAAAATAAAGTTGTGCATATGTCATATCACACGCTGAGCAAGGCTTTTTTCAAATAAAGTAATAGCAGAAAGCATACTAACTCAATTTGGATAGAAATGTTAGACCCAAAATACAAATTGGACAGAAATATGTATGGGAAAAAGGGCGGTAGTACCTCTCCTCAACCTCTATATTATCTTCTCTTCTCCCACATCCCTTCTCCTTCATTCTCTCTCTCTCTCTCTCTCTCTCTCTCTCTCTCCTCCTCCCCAGTGCCCCCACTCTCTCCCAAAAGCCACCATCACCCATCTTCAAAATCCCTCTCCCCCACCTCTGTCGCGAGCCAGAAAAGGAGAATGGATGGAGACAGAAAGAAGCGGAAGATTGACAAAGAACCGGCAGCAGAAGAAGAAGAGAGCGAAGAGGAGAAGATGGAGAAGTTCTTCGCCCTCATCCGAAGCACGCGGGAAGCGCGCGACCGTCTCAGAGGCAGCGGCCTACTACCGTCCCAGGAGGAATCCGAGAAGTCGCGGGAGGAACGGAGGAAAGCCGAGGAAGATCTCCTCAGACCGAAAGAATCTGGGTGGAACCCCACATTTCGACCTGAGGACTTCAGCGAGGATCCCCTTCTGTACAGACCTTCGACAGCTGCTCCCAGTGCTCCCGACGTTCCGGGCTCGAGCAGCCACGAAGCTCAAGCCGGTCCTTCGACAAGTAAACAAGAGGACGAAGGAAAAGACGATGATGATAAGAAGAAAACAGAAAAAGACGGTGGCGACGACGACAGAGATGATTTGAATCTCAATCTTTCTTTGTAGTGTACGGCCATGATGCACGTTAAATCTCAATCTTTCTTTGTAGTGTACGGCCATGATGCACGTAGACAGAAAGAACAGATTCGTTTGTAGTCCATGAACTTGCAGGGTTTAATTCCCGGTTAGGGTTTGATGGGGATCCAAGGACTGATTACTGCACGGTAAAAACCCAAAGTGTTTGATGACGTAGCAGCTGACGTCAAAAGGTTGTGCGCTGTTCCTTTTTATCTCTTTGTCTGCTTATTGGACCATACTGATTCTGCAATACAATGGTCTGAACCCTAGGAACAAAAATTAATATTAAAGGCAGAGAGAAGAAGGGGGCAAAAAAAAAGACAGCAACGAAGCATGTGATTCTGATATTCATGTGGGCAGATATTCAGCAATTAGTTTAAGATTTCATTTGCATTTTTTTTGGTAGGTAATATCATGCAATATTACATAAATTAATAGATATATAAGAGATAGAGATATTTATATAAAGGGGAGATAACATATCTATAGTTGTTAGCACCATGTTTTCGGGCAGTTGGTTGCATGTATTGGGATTGCGTAATGAATGAAGCAATGAAGCTGCAGCAGACAAAGACCGTTTCTTAATTTCAGTATTTCTAACTCCTATGCATATGGTATAAAGAAAACATATATTCAAATTTAGCAAAATTTGGCAGAAATTTATATGTTTATTGTACGTTTGGGAATCTTTACGCAATCACTCTAGAAGGTTTGGGGAAATTATTTATACATACCAAATTGGGGTGTATTCAATGATGTCCACGTCCGATGAATCTTTCAACATGATTCTCAATATTTTAAATGACTGCTCTATATAGGGTTGGACAAAATAATGTTAAAAAAAAAAAGAGTTGAATGAAACTGAACCGCCAAGCAATGTAGGTCCGAGCCTAGAGAATGGGTAATAAACCCTCTTGATATCAAGGGGAGATGAATAAGCTTGATTGGTGGGAGATGCATCAATCCTATTAAAATACGGAAGGATGGAGACGATATAGATTGAAATCCTATTACCCGAAAATTAGGAAGATAGATGGATAGGACCCAACTAATGTGAATTAAGTTAGTTAGAGATCTTGATCATGAATTCAATGTGGTCTATCTGCATGTAATACAAATTAGGAAAACAATAATCTTTTGATTCCTCACAAGTAAAAAGGTTTTATATTCGGGTAGTTTACTGAGGTTTTAACTAGTGTCTGATATATTCGAAGTGTTTCACTGGACCGAAGTGTTTCACTGGACCGAAGTTTTACCACAATTGTTTGATTTCTGTTTTTGGTGTTAGGTGATGTAGCAGATTCCTAAATGGTGACTTTCCCATGGATGGAGCCCATCCAGGATTCTCTTATTTATAAAGTCCTTTTGTAAAGGTGATCTTGGGGGCACTTTAAACTATGCTTTACAAAGAAAAATTTCAATTTCTATAATAGTAATTCCATACTTCACAGGAACAATTGTGATATTTCTTTTATTGCCTAATGCTTATTATAAATGCCATTGTATTAATATCCCTTCTCTTCCCTTTTTCTTTTTTTGGAATAATGGCATCGCATGTGTCTGAAGTTTTATCTATTACACAATCTAATGCCGGACATTTTATTTTTCAATCAAGTACTTCAACTTTCAGATATGGGTCAATGTTAGACTTTTCTTAAGTAGCAAACTAAAACGCTAAATTGAACACTAATGCCAATAAATTGATCTTTATTATCCATATTAACATCTAATATAATCTCTTAAACTGATGTCATGTCGACATAGAAATATTAGGTTGTCAAAATCATTCAAATCAATACTCTCTCTCCTCGTCACCCAACACTTTAAAATAAATAAAATAATCTTTTTTTGGTAAGCAAACCACGTAAACACAAATGATTGGCCTTTTAACCTTTTCTAAGTTGGCGATTCGCGTAAGCTAAATCACATAACATGGCCAAAGGCCAGGTATTATGTCATTATCTTCTCGTTTCATGAGAAAGCAGCGTTTCGCGAAGATCAAACAGAAGCAGGAAGTCAAGTCTGCAAGAATGCCGAAGTGCTTACTAATTATCTGTCAAGTTTAGACTCCTGGGCATAGCTAGATTTGCGGAGCTTGCGCTTTGCTGCTTACAGACATTGACTCAGAGTTACGTCTGCGTATAACCTTTCAACGTTTTCAATCAAAAAAGTAGACCGAAAATCATGGATGATTTTGTTCCTAGCTATCCAAAAGTGATAGACAGTAGCACAGCCTCGTCGTTTTCTGCATTCTCGGAGTCTACTGATTCCCGTTTAAAGTTCTGCACCTGCTTTTCAACCAAGAGAGCATCCCGACGCCCAATCTGAAAAGTGATGCCAATCGCTTTAGCTAGTGATTGATGATGAATGTGTTATAACCAACAATAGGGAGAACCCGATCCTGTTAGTGATAGGATAGAATTGGGTCGGAATACACTCGAAGAGTATGATTCTTGGAAAATAGCTTGACATAACGACTGCAGTACTCAACTACGATAGACTTTTCCAAGACACGGTGGCGGTGGATTTATATAGCTATGACATATGCACGCTGGGAGAGAACTACTAGATTTATGGCTCCAGGAATGATCACATGGTGCTAAAGAAGGCTGTGAGTTTCTTCTTCAGCCATGAGGATGCTGATTCGATGAGCAGATGAAGGTTGAAGTCCATGCCTGGGATTTCCTTCATCACATGTGAAAAGATAAAAAATTTCTCATCACATATATGCTAGGATGAAATAGATCCTTGTTCACATGAATTATGAAGCTTCAATGGAGACTGATATTCTCATTACTTACTGCTCTTTTAATTACAATCGTTTTGCATACTGAACAAGAGCATCATGTATCTTCTGCATCTGGATCTCTTCCTACTAGCTCATGCATTGATCAACACGATTGAGCTAGATATATGAATGCACGTCAAAAGATTATCCCCCACATGGTCAAATGCCGTGAAAACCAAGGTCTCCACACTAGATTCATGCGACTGTTGAAATACTGAACTGCATCTTAGAGTTTATTATGGAGACAGAAGCTGCAATAGAAACGCACACATACTTGTCCCTGCATTGCCAATTTGCATTTAGTGCAAGTAGAGAAGAAAGATAAACTAACCATCTTCCTCTAGATACTGCATTTCGTCAACTGTTCCAACGACCAAAAGATATCCATAGTTATCATTGTCAGCAAGTCCTTGTTTGGGGACACTAGGCTAATGATAACCTCTTGTCCTACTTGACTAATGTTCCAGGTGATAATAATCTTCCAGGCAGTCTCAAGGAATCAAGTTTTGGGATCAACCTACTCTTCCATCTATTTTTCTTCCTTCTCCATGCCTAGTCTTTGATATATTCTACATGAGGAATTGGCTATTTAGTCTCTAACCAGATAATGTCCAGATTCATGTAAAAAAGAAACACTAATAGTTCCATCTCGTTCACTTGCCATGTTTAGCCTAATAGTCAAGGTTCTTAACATCCATTCAGAAGAACAAAGAGAGAAGGAAGTTCCTGCTTCAATGTCAAAATAGAAAGAAACCTTTCTGGCTATGGAAGGAGCTCACAGCCATCAAATGTTAAACCACACAGGGACAATATATTAATAACAGCATCTCAGAGCTTTCTAGTTGGAGAGCCCATGTCGCCTCTTGATTCAGATTTCCTTTTCCCGAGTTGGCTAGAACTTCCACTTGAAACGGATGGAACCACAGTCTCAGGATCAACTCTCTGAACGATTAAATCCAACAAACATGGGGGAAAGTGAAAGAAAAGTTAAACCAAGGAGAAGTCAATATTGATAAAATTTCCTTAAACAAGGGTTGGGGATAAAAGTAGTGCTTACTTGAGAACTTGAACCAGCACATGCAGCCATGGATGGATTTGTTGCTTTTCCCAGTCCAGGAGAGGGTGCCTGATTTGGCTGCATAGGGTTTTCCCGAGGTACATACCCCTGCATCTGATGTTTTAAAAACAAGATGATGGAAAGACAATGAAAATGAGAGATAAATAACAATCCGTGCATAAACTTGCCCGAGGTTTGTAGTGAATTGGCAGGGGGCAGTCCACACAAACATGTCCCATTGCTTTACAACGAGTGCATCTTTTATTCGGATTTTCTTCTGGTTGTCCTCTCAATGCCCGTAAAATTCTCCTTATTTCTTCTTGCCTTGAATATATCATCCACGGACAAGTTGATTCCTGAAAAGGATGGAACTATGAGGAAACAAAGATAAGAAACAGGATTGACCGAAATTACAACCCATTTAGCAGGAAATGACGGACATTTGTATTCCAGGGCATCGATGTTGTTGTTATCCTATTTCTCTACTCAGGAAAATTTTGTTGCCTTTGGGTAGGTGGTGCTGATTATAGTTGTGCATAAATAAGATGGGCATGTTGATTCCACAAATTTCAATTGGGCATGACACCAGCTAGGATGCAAATATTCAAGTTTACAGTTCATGGAAGGTAACACACTGCACATCAAAGACACCTCCATTCACTTGTATATCCAGATGCACACACATAGTTGTGGTCATTCAAGAATTGAAACAGCTGTCTATGTGACTATGCAATGCTATCGCCGACTCATGTTGATCTGTAGTTGTTATATCGATGAAGCAATTTTCTATGATGGGGCATTACAAGATGTCAAATAAGAAGATCTCTATATCGCAAAAGATAAACTCAGTGATGAATGTGGAAATATGAACTTGACATACAAACGACCTGACTTTGTAAACAATAGAATCAGTTTACCAAGAGAAAAATCAGCAGGTTTGTTATCAAAAACCTGGAATGGATTGTCTGCTTTTGCAGCTGCAGAATTCAGTTTTGCTTCCTCTTTCTCATCTTCATCCATTTCCTCTTCCTCTTCCTCTTCATCTTCATCTTCTTCTTCTTCTTCTTCTTCTTCTTCTTCTTCTTCTTTTCCTTCTCCTTCTTCGTCTCCTCCTTTTTCCTCCTCATGGAAGAATTCTTCTCCCGTTTCTGGACTGGTGTAATCCTAATGAAATTCAACAAAAGAGATTTGTTACCGTGAATTGATTGAAGTATGAATACGCATCCTGACATTTCCTTCAATTCTTGCTATTGATACAACTCTTTCAAATGGAAGTATAAAAGAAGTAAATTATCTATTAATGTGGCCAAAGCATGCATGAATGTTTGCAAATCACAAAGTTACAATTGCCTGAGAATTATTAGAGTAGGATAGTTTCCTTTAAAGTTCATAATTGGGAAAGAAAACTTTCCCAATAGTTAGGCTTTCACATGAATAATTGAGGATATAATGTCCTTTTAATATTCCATTATCAGGTCCCATATCAAAAGTTAATCAAGAATATCAGTTGGACCAAATCATTGCATGATATTCCAATTAAGGAAAGAAAATTGTGACGGCAAATTAGATGAACAGAAGGCAACATTGGAATGCATGTGCAAGCGCAATGCCAATGACACAAGAAGACAGTTTACGCTTGTTATATGTGTTTGCCAATGTTATACCCTGTTGTTTGCTTGGATAGAGTAAGGATGCCGTTAACCAAGCCTCATTGCAGTACCACGTATTATCCCCACTTGGCACCCCAGAGAACACATTCTCCCTAAAAATTTTAATAGAACTAACCTACATCTCATGTCTATGTATATTCACATCAAACAATACTTATTATTTTTTCAACGTCTTGTTTTGCAACAAATACAGTTTGTAATCATGGTATGCTTGCCCTGTAATTTATATCACCATTAATGGAGTATTAAGATTGTAATTGGAGATGTAGAGAAGATATTCTTTCCAGAGAAGAGTGTCTCAGCCAAATATTTGAACTTTTACCTTCTAGTCCAAAGGATTTGCTGCTTCTGTATGGTTATTAGATACCGATTCCCATCTTACTCCACCTGAGATGGCTAATGTAGGTGATTTGTCTGAGTTATCTAGAGGTTCAGATGATAGTATCTCTTATTTTACGGGTTTCATGTCAAAAATGATCATCGCATATCCAAAGCTACTTGTTCATCCCAGGGCTTACTTCATTTCCTTCCAGGTTTTCTGTTTCTATCAGCCTCATTATAAGTTCAATAGCTTTTCCATATTAGCCTTTTCTTTTAGCTTTCAATATTTTCTTATCATTAACTGTATTCCCAATTCCAGATTCTCAGATAGACAATTAAATGTGTTCATCCGAAATGCTTGTTCCTCTGTTGGTTTAGTGTCCAAATGTCAACCAGTCTATAGTGTCTATGCTATTATTTATATGCAATGCAATTTATATTTCCCAGTTAGATTTAGATTCTAATTTTCTCATGCTGGCAAGCTAAGTTTTCCAATTATTCAAAGCATTAGCAATCACATAAGCTAAATTCTTATTGAATAAAGGAGATTTCAGCAGCTAAAATTCTGAACTTGCTCTTTAACATTCTACTGGTGTAGAACTATAATTATAAAGCAGTATCAAGTTTATTGGAGTTATTTCTCCTATGGCCTCATTGCCAAACTTGACCATCCTTCTCTAACAGCTACAGAGAAAACTTGGGATATGGTTCATGCTTAGTTTAACTAGTTCGAAGGGTTTAAGGTATCGAGGAAGAAGTCAGAAACCGCTTAGTCTCATGCAGAAATCAGGCATGATATTAGCAGCCATTTAGTGAGTTTGCTGCTTAAGAAGTTAGCAAATGTGACAACATGAAATTGCATGAGCACATAGAAGAGAATGCTGTGGTGCGTATCAGAACTTAAGAGGTGTCCTGAATGCTCCTTAACTATGGAGCACCGGAGCAGATGTTCAATTCATATCCTCTTTGAGACAAACTGAGATGAAACATATACAACTATAACCCGTATAACCAAAGTATGGTTCCCTCCATCATTTAATACCGCAAAGATAATCGCTTCAACAAGAAGAATACACTTTCCTTTTTAGCTAAAAAATTTAACGGCATTAAACCATAGATGGGATGAAAAAAGTTACAATGTTGTTTCCACAAGGAAACAAGTAGATCTGACCAGTAACATTCAATCGGACAAAAGGAGCCAGCAGATCGTAGATAGAACACGTGTATGTCACGGTTACTATATGTCGCAGTTACTGTAATTCCTACTTTCTATTTCAATTATTTGTCCGATTCACGAATCCATGCTTTATTCCATAAAAAGGAGAGTGCGCATTCCGTACTTTAAATCTAGCAATCAAACACAAGCCATTTGGTCTGCTCCAGCAGAACAAAAACCTTCCCAACTAACATATGGCAATGTAGCATAAAAAGAAGCCAAACACAGTGAGAAACCGCATGTACATGTGCAAGAAAAGGGAAATATTCTGATCTCAGAATTCTCAAGATCTTAAAAAGTGCCAGGAGCCTTGCAGGAACAGAAAGCACCTCACTTGTTGAATGGTTTTGCTCTATGAAAATACTGAAAGGTTGAAACGCAAATGATCATGGAATAAGGTGAAATTCGAAGCTAAATGGAGTGCACAGGTACAAATGTAAACTCAAATAATCAAGGAGAACACTGCTCAAGAAGCTTTAGCATGTTTGGCCTTACAAAAATCAATTTTTTGTCCAGTCTGCCAGTACCAGTAATCTGAAATAAAAATAAATAAATAAAAGCAATCACCGACCAAAAAATGATAATAAAAAGGGGAAAAAATCAGATAAAAAGGCACACCTTGACCTCAGCATCATCATCCACTAAAGAAAGAGTTGATGATGATGATGATGATGATGATGATGATGATGATGAAGATGATGAATTCCCCTCAGCATCAGTCATTTCTCCCCCCTCTGGTAGCAAACCCAGAAACAACTCTGCTCTGCTCTTGCTGCGGTGCTTCTGCTCGTACTGAGAAGCAGAGCAGACCTTCTGTTCTAGTATATTGCATCAAAGAGAAGTGTAACGTTCGATTACGATAAGAACGAGGGTGAGGATTGAGAGTGCAACCGGGTTCCGTAAACACGTGGAGTGGAGCGCCCATTTTCGGGGCCTGCATGAAGAGAACCGGATTTTAAGGGTAAATGAAATTTGTTCGTTTCCTCTTTTGAGGCAAAGAGCAGTAATGCCTGCTAAGCTGTGAAGTAAACACAGCTCGGATGACGCCTCATCTAGGAGCCTAGCATTCCCAGTTGCGATACTCGCATCGGCTCTTTTCTGCATCTGGGTTTTGCCCATTGAACGAGCGAGAGAGTTACTGGGTTGAGTTGGCTTTCTAGGTTCAGAAACGTAGAGAGAGAAGGAAGACTCGGTATCTGTAATTCGACGAACACAATCCACCTGAAATCTGCAGTCGCAAGACTCTGTTTTTTCATTTCCTTTACTCAAATCTGCTTCCCTTCCAGCTTCATTTGTTCTTTATAATCACTTCGTCATAAACGAGAAACAACTCAAAAGCTTTAGCTATTCCAGTGGAAGACCCAACTCGGTTGTTGCTTCTTGCAACATCAGAATGACGTTGTTTATTTCATTTTAAAGATTAGGGGTGCTCAGCATTGAATGAAAGTTCCAAAATTTTCAAACTCCGAAAGGTTTCAGGCAACAGAAAGTGAGATGTAAAGATTACGTGAAAGTCCAGGCAAAATCTTGTGAAGTCGAAGCTCTCAATTAGGCTTCTATCAAATGGTGGAAGAGCAAAGAGGTGTCGTTAAGCAAGAACTAAAAGAAAAGAAGCTGTGTTAATATGGGACGAGGGGGCAAAAAATATTCCGACACCGTCCATCCATCGTAGCCGCGTGCTCTCGTGCTCTTAGAATTTTGTTCTCGAGAGATTCCGGAAAAAGTTTAAGGAAAAAATCGTCCCTTTTCCTAATCATTTTTCAGGTTAAGGAATTCCGAAACCATCATGCTTGACAAGATTGACTTATTATGAGGTAACCAACGCCAGAGAAGGTATATCAAAATTGGGTTTCAAATACGGGTGTATAGTCCACGTGGGTAGTTCCTGGCCTAGAACTGAGAACCGTTCGCTAAGGACCAGTTCCAAAAAATTGGAAGCAGGATCCACCCATTAGTTGCATGGATCCACTTGAGAATCGAACCACCGGTTTTGTTCGATTTAAATTGGATCTATGGGCAACCGGTCTCACCAATAATAATATCATTTTTCAAATCCCATCGTGAGTACTCTTCATATCAAGTAATATTTTTCTTTAAATCGAACCGGCTTAATTAAGAATATAATTTTTCTTTATTTTATTGGAAAACATTATCAAAGAAGTGAAATAGGGTTTTTTTTTTTCTTGTTTTTGAATCATTTCAATTGAAATCTAAAATATTCTTTAAGTTAAAGGTTTTGGATGATTGTCATATATAGATTTTCTTTTCCTTTATACCCTAACATTGCTCAATCTCTTACGACCTTTGATTTACTGAATTCTTTTTATAGAAACAATTTCATTGATATTCCACATATTCTTGAGGACAGTGTCCTATGTAAGTCCCAAAGTATCCTTTGAAAGAGCCATTTGTTGAGTTGCTGAAAGGCAACTTCCTTTACTAAATTCTTATAAAAACATGGAAACCATGAGAGGAGATGGAGCCCTAAAATATAGTTTTGCTGATTAGTAATTTCGAAATTTATTTTAATATTAAAAATTAATATATTATTATAATATAATCGGTCCCGGTGCCTGGGCGAATCCACCCATGAAACAGAGGACCGAATCAGTGCCCACCAATTCTCATAAATTGGAATAGGGAGCTGGACCAATTCCCTTAAGAACCATCAATTCGGGGCAGTTTCGGTCTGATCCTAGACGATCTGGGTAGGTCCCGGTTCTTTTGTACATCCTAGTTTCAAATAAACCAATGTGACCTATCGGTCGAGTAAGAGATAAAGTCTCCTTCTTCATTTGGATATTTGAGGAGAAAATCACTGTGAGAATGTTGTATCCAGACTATTAATGAGTAAATTAGTAGCTAGCATGATGATGTTGGATAGGGAATGTCTTCCCCCTTCTGAAGAACAAGCTACACACAGCATCAGCAGCAGGAACAGGATCATCGCATGTTTATCATCGTACAAGATCAAAGTCGGATGGCTAATGAACACTAACGAAACTGAGAAGACAGCAATGGTAACACGGCGTTTGTCCCTCCAGCTCTCCAGTTTACCACCCAGAATCACCAGAATTAACGGACTCCACACCACACCAAAGAAGAGAACGCGGTCACAGACTTGCACTAAAGATCTGCATGCATCGGCACCCCCAATGGGACATCCTCTGATAATAAAGAGGAGCTTGGTAGAGAAGGTGGAGAGAGGAAAGGGTGGAGGATGAGGCCATGGCCGGCACTCTCGGATTGTCGAGAGTGTCGGCTTGTCGAACACAGGAGAGGAGCCGACAGTTTGCCAGTTGCTTCTTCTCGGTGCGGCAGCGCATTTGCGTCGACGCCACCAGGAACGAAGATGATTATGTGAATCTGAGGATTGATAATTGATAGATTTCATAAATTGTAAGATTATACCTATGGCTTGACATAGATTGTATATTAATAATTATAAGATTATTATTATTTGATAATCAAGTGAAACCTGCGGTACAAGATACTTGGGCCTCCGAACAAATAAAACCCCATAAGAATTGAAGGAGGATTAGTAATCCAATTAGAAGGGAGATTCTTCCTTCTATGAGCCTTTGTAATCCAATCCGCCACTTAATTTGCTCTTCTTCTGCAATGAGCTATTTGAAATTGCTTAAAATGGCCCATCAATCTCTTCTTGAATTCGGTGATAAGCAGAGCCACCTCCCACAAGCACGGAATGTAATGTTTAAGTGTGCTTGTTACTTTTAGACAGTCTAACTCCAAAGTGAAAGAAAGTTTAGATCTTAGCTTCAAAAACATGAAAGGCTTCTAGACAAATAAGTGTTTCAAATATGCTCAACTAAACTTGCTCAAACTTCCTTCACGAAACCATCCACCACTCTCCCAGCTTCGTCTCTACGTATCCTGGCAACGCTTCCCGCCGTTTGTCCGTCCATTAGTGACCCGTCAACATTGATCTTCAGCTAACCCCTTCTCGCTGGGTTCCAGATCTCGGGTAAGAGTTCCCACTGCTGTGTTTGGACATAAAAGAGAAACAACTCAAAGCTTTAGCGATTCCAGTGGAAAACCCAACTCCATTATAGCTTCTTGCGACATCAGAATGACGGTGTCCGTATCATTTCAAAGATCAGGGGTGCTCCACATTAAATGAAAGTCCCGATTTTCAAACTCAAAAAAGTTTCAAGGAATGAAAAGTGAGATAGATATAAAGATCACGCGAAACACCAGGCAAATTCTCGTGAAGTGGAAGCTCTCAATTAGGCTTCTATCAAATGGTTAAAGAAGCTGTGTTAATATTGTACATGGCGGAGAAAATATTCCGACGCCGTCGATCGTAGTCACATGCTCTTGTCCTATTAAAATTTCCAAAAAAGTTTTTAAAAAAATGTCCCTTTTTCTAATCATTTTTTTAGGTGAAGGAATTCCCCCTTGTACTCGACAAGATCGACACATTACAAGGTATCGGACTCAGAGAAAGTATTTCCAAATTGGGTTTTGAATAAGCGAATGCGACATATCGAGAACTACCAAAAAAGCTATAAACCTATTATAATTGTGTCAATTCAGTAATAATTTTTTTTAGCCAATTTAGTTATAAATCTTTTGTAATTATATTAGTTTAGTCCATCCGACCAAAGTTAGCAAGCTGGCATTGACGTGGACATTAGCAAGCAACAACAGTTCAATGAACACTAATGTGGCATTTAATTTTTTTTTTTGAATGTTTAAATATTTTTTCATTTTTTTCATTGATCTTCTTCTTCCTCTGGCTGGCTATCAAGGTTAGCCTTGTCGATTTGACAGGGCCTCGCCCAACCAAGTTGAGGGTTGACCTCGCCAATGGCCAATGAGACTCTTTGCCAGATTTGGTGATGGTTGACCTTGCTAGTGGTTGCCGAGGTCGAGCCTCGCCAGATCTAGCGATGGCAACCTCGCCGTCATTGAGTGAGGCTTGCCTTTGTTAGTGGTTGGCGCGGTGAGCACGGTCACCGGCCGCAATGTTAGCCTTGCCAGCCGGTCGAAGGAAGGAGAAGGTGGGGGAAAAAAAAGAAAGAAAGAAATAAATAATTCAAAAAAATATTTAAAAATTCTGAAAAAAAATTGCCAAGTCGGCGCTCGCCGGATAGCGGTCATCGGCCGGCCAATATGGTCGAATGGACTAAATTGACATAATTGTAAAAGGTTTAGGATTAAATTGGGCTAAAAAAAATTTATAACTAAATTGGTACAATTATAATAGATTTATGACTTTTTTGGTAATTCTCCCGTGACATATTGATTGAGTACAAGATAATGTCTCCTTCTTCGTTCGACTATTTCAGCAGAAATATCACTAGAGAATGAAGGAAGTCCAGGCTATTCAATACGAAATTTGTAGGGCGACACTGTCTCGATCAGGTGGAAATGGTGGGGTTTCAATGGATATAGCTCATCGAACCTTGTAGGACTAGGAGCCACGTTCCTTCGGCTAGAAAAGAGAACACAGAAGGAAACTTCGATACGTAAATTATTAGCTCTAGCATGGTGTTGGGTAAGGAATGTCTTCGCCCGTCTGAATAACGATCTGCACACAACACAAGCAGCAGGGAAAGGATCATCGCACGTTATCGTCGTACATGACCAACGTCGGATGGCTTATGAACGCGACGAAGCCGAGAGGAGGACAGCCATCGGAACACGGCGTTTGTCCCTCCAGCTCTCTAGTTCACCACCGCCCGGAATCGCCATACTTAACCGACTCCACAACGCACCAAAGACGAGCATGCGATCACAGACATGCACTAAAGATCTGCATGCATCAGCTACCCCAGAAGAACATCCTCTGATAAATTGAGTAGCTCGGTAGAGAAGGCTGAAAGAGGAAAGGCAAGGGAGGGAAAGTAGAGGTCGGAGGAGGAGTGATGGCTGGCGATCTAGGATTGTCGGGAACGTCGGGTTGTTGAACGCCGGCAGTATGATTATACTTATGGCTTGACATAGATTTTAGGATTGGTAACTATAAAATAATGAAGACTAAATATATGATTATGCTAGTGACTCGATATAGATTGTTGAGTCAGAGATATATGTATTTCCTATTTTTCCTTATTTATTTATTTATCAACTTTAATTTGTCCATTATTTACCGTTATGTATTTAAAGCAAGTTCTCGATCGAGGTTACAACCCTTTACGACAGAAAATTCTCACTTCTTTTTAGACTACCATATTTACTCTCACATTTTATTTCTCTCATGATATATAAATAAGATTCACACACACACACACACACAGAGATACAAATAATCTACACGGGCCGAAAATGAAGCCCAATGGACCGGCCCATGTTCACTCACGCTCCTCAGCCCAATGGCTCAGATCACTTCCTTGGGCTACGCCTTCCGCACCAGATACTTTCCAAGGAAACCCTAGCGAGTTAACGATGCAGGACATGGCTAATTCACAAAGCTAGCCGCCAGATCCCCTTTTTTTTTTTTTTTTTTTTTTTACAAGAGAAATTCGCTATATAAATCTCAAAGCAGGAGACCCTTTACTCGATATAAGGGCGAACTCCAAAACCCTAGTTCAGCCGTTCAGGCCTCTCGCCTCTTTCGTAAACGAGAGTTCTTGGTGCGTAAATCAGTGCGCTTTTTCCTGGTTTGTGGTTCTTTATCAAGTCTCACTGATTCTTGGGCTTGATGCGGTGGAAACAGAAGATGGGTTGTCCTCCACCAAGATCTTTGGTGAGGTATTTGCCGAAAAGGAGATGGGAATCCTGTCTCTCTGTCTGTCTTTGTGTCTCCATTCTGCAACCATACAAGCCCAAGAACGGCGGGGTTGTGACGAACACACCAACGGATAGGTATGTATTTTCCTGAAATCGGTACTTCCAGTTCAGGCTAACTGTGCAGGACTTTCTTGCAAGTTCATTGTTAGAAGTCCATGGTGCACCTTCTGGTATCATTAAGAAAATTTCTGCGTTTCTTGTTGCAGGTTCTGATGTGTAGACATGGAATGCAAAGGCATCATCTTTAGCAGTTGGGTCATCTGATGCCAGGACCCAGGATCAGGTAAGTCGAGTTTTCGCATATGGTGGAATGAATTTGATATGCTTCCTCTCTATTGTGGTCTGCTTCCATGAAAAGAATACCATCTTTCAGTCTGCCTGTATCCATATAGTGCTTATGGACGGTCTTGTGCTAATTTGGTACTGCTGCATTAGCACGCAACATAGGCATAAGCTAGAGCGACCGGAGCCACCTTGTCTTTCAGTTTTCACCCCGTCTAAAATGGGGGAAGGCTATCCACGCCGTGGCGGACAGCATCTGCATCATTTATCTTCGTTTGGCTTTTGGAACTTTGAAGTGCTTATGGACGGTCTTGTGCTGATTATTGCTCCATCAGGACATAACTTAACACATAAGCTACAATTACATGCCACTCTTTCTCCACTAGCTTTCTCTCCTTGCTATTCTAGGGAAAGCTAACTATATGTGGCAGATATTCATGTACATGGATAAAAACTATTTTTTTGAAAAATTCTTGGAGCCATTAGTCCATTTCTTTCCAGCTGTCTTATCCATTTATGCTCACCAACTAGAGAATGCACATTTGAACATAAGTTTGAGAAGCACTCTAGTCGAATTATTGATAGCTAAAGGGCTGGAAATGAGTGCATCAGAATGTTTCATCACCAATATTTACGAATTTTTATGTCTATTCAAGATCATCATATGCATGTTATATTATTGGGATGAACTGATGTACTTTTTTTTGTGTTCACCAATTAGCAAAGACCTCTCCAAGGCTGTGAATGCTGCTGGAACTGCTGATAAGCTAGGTAATCACTCTTTTTAGGAGAAGCCAAATGCCCAGCAGCCCAGCAATGAATCTGCATCTCTCAAATACCTTTTTGTGGACCCTTAGTTAAGGCATTCAGAGGGTATATTCAAGTCAAATGTGGTGAGCTCTAGCATGGAGTGAACTGGCTCTCTAGTGTCAGAGTCCGATTTCTCTCTTACCTATGTAAACTTAAAGGGGGGGCTTTGTGTCATGGGAGTGAAGTGTGAGAGATGCACAGGGTCGATAGAGTTAATTTGTTGCAATAGTGTCAAGATAGTGGCATGAAGGCGTTTGTACTAGCAGTCTTGGGATGGGATGATTATGATTTTAAGGGACCTTTGCAGGTGGGATTGATTGCTTGTGCATAAACAGGTGGGATTGATAGCTTGTGCATAAACTGGTCGGGAGCTGATGCCGCTTTCCTGATGAGGCCTTGGCAGGTCGAAACCAGTTGTGCTGAAATGATCTGTATATCTTGCTCGAGAGACTGGATGCCTGAACAAAGTTGGATGTGGTGCGGTCCATGCTATTCGTGATATTGTTATTGGGAACAATCTATTGAGAGAAGGTTGGCCTAGTGTCTCGGCTCACTAGGCACAACACGAGCTCGTCCTTGGCCAGGATACTTTTGGTGCAACAAGCAAGTTTCTCAAACAATATGCGCGGATGCTAAGAAGAGATCAGTCACCACGTTCCCTACGAGAAGAGAATCCTTCATTGGTTTGCTGGGATCAAGAGTTGCTGAGATCAAGAGAGGCGTAGTAGGCGAAAGAAGTGCTGCCAAGAGAGTGCAGTTGGCTTGGGATGCCACACTTGTCAGGGAGAGTACAAGTGACTAGATTCGTGAACAGCTTTGATCGGGGGAAGCAACTAATGTGAGTGTAGTAGCATGTTCTGTTGGGTGAGCATTTGCCATTCATGTAAGTCCCGCGGGAGTGGCGGTGGTGGTTGAAGAATGCCAGGAAGTGACAGAACAAGCGAAACAAAGTGCTTAGTAGGCGAAAGAAAGTGCTGCCAAAGTAGTGCAGTTGGCTTGGAATGCCACACTTGTCAGGGAGAGCGCAAGTGACTGAAGATTCGCGAACAGCTTTGATCACGGGAGCAACCAATGGTGTGGAGTGGCTTGTTTTGTTGGGCGAGCATTTGCCATTCATGTAAGTCCCGTGGGAGTGGCGCTGATGGCTGAAGAATGCAAGGAAGCAACAAGATAGCTTGCAACAAGGGTGTTGCTGGAATTGGGTAGGTGAGAATGCCCAAGTTCCAATGTACCCATGGGGGTTGAAAAGTGGGCGCTTTGTGGCATCGGGGTGAAGTGCGAGAAATGCAGAAAGGTCGATACAACTGGTTTATCGGAGTGGCATCAGAGTGTTTGTGCTAGGAATCTAGGGTTGTGATGATTATCATTTTAGAGGATTTCTAAAGGCGGGGTTGGCCTCCCGTGCACAAACTGGTCGAGAGCTAATGCCGCTCTCCTGATGATGGCTACGGCAGGCCGAAACCAGTTATTGTGCTAAAGTGATTTGTATGTTTTGCTATTCTATTATGCTGAACAAAAGCTACCTTGTTCCAGCTCACTAGGTGTCGCACGGCCTCATGCTTAGCATGAAACTTTTGGCCTAACGTGTATAAATGTCTGGTCCAGTATCTGTCTGTGTATGCTTGGCTCACGTTTCCGAACATGGTGCTTTTTGCAGGCTCGAAATGCAGGCTCGAAAAGTCTACAGATTTTGAGCGAGTTTCCCTCGAGCAGTCTGCTTCTAACTTGAACTCCCCCTTCGTTTCTGTCAGAATTCTTCTGTGCTTAGCCTCTTCTAAGAAGATGGAGGGGATTCATCTGGTCATGCCCCATTTCACTGAACCTTGAAAAATTTCTGTCTCTACATGATTTGTGCAGCAGTGGTTTTGAACACCTTTCTTGGTGAACGAATGAGTCTGTACATACCTTTGAATAGTCTAATGAAGGTGATGAAATTCTTCTCTATTATCATGCTGCAATTCGACCAGCAGTTTCCGCCGTAAAGAAGACTGCACGCACCGTACAATTCCGGTAAATCGAGAGGCTGTAGTTACTAGGAAACTGCATTAGTGTAGTCATTAGGGAGAAGAAAACAAATGAACAAATTAATATCGACTAGTGCTTCAGCTGGTAATTACTTTTGATTTGATATGGAGAGGTTTTGCCTGGCTATAAATGTCAATGTATATTGAGTTATGGAGCCTTAATATGAAAAAGCTTGAAAATATGCAATATATCCTTCTTCTTTTTTAATTTAAGGATACCATTGAAAAAAGAAGGAAGTTGAAAAAATGTGATGGAATATTCGATTTTTAATTGGGTGAAAAAAAGGGGGAGAAAGGAACGATATTTTGAGTTATGAAACCTTGACATAAAAAAGCCTGAAAGTATGCAATATATGCGTTTTCTTGGTACCTGTCGGGAGTTTTGGGGTGGAAAAAATGCAAAGAAAGAAAATAAGATACTTAATCTGGGAACAATAGATAAAAGAGAATAATAAAAGAAGCACAATAATGGCCCATGCAGGTCTCGAACCTGCGACCTTCGCGTTATTAGCACGACGCTCTAACCAACTGAGCTAATAGGCCGGTTGTTACCAAGCTTCACAAAATAATTATATAACAATGACTTCTTCCACTTTGAATTCACGTACCGAGCCCTTTCTGCAGCAGTTCAGCACCAGCACCCGCTTCGTTCTTCTTTTGTTTTCTCCCCCAAGAATTTGAACTCGAACTGTATTCTTAATTCTATGGTTGATACTGAGCATTTGCGACCCGAAGCTTAGGATCCTGTTAATAGCAGTTTTCTTGATCCGAGACAACGTAAGCTAAGCAGAAATCAGGGGGTGATTAGTACATTGGTACTTGTGAGAAAGAACAGACTGTATGTCCCAAGTGAAGTCAATCAGTCCAGCTTCCATTGCCATAATTCCCCCTTCCATGTTTTTCTTGTTTCCCAGTATACCTCCATCCATGGCTTTGGTACTGATCCGCGAGAACAGTAGAGGACAACTTTCAATCGATTGAGCTCGATTTTCTTTGGATGATGCCACAAACATGGCCTGGCCTGTACAAGGTCGTAAGGTGGAGGTTTTGGCTCGTGGATATTTCCTAGGCATCATGTTGAGAAAGTCCTTTCAAAGAGAAAAGAACTAGCAACTCTGTAGGGCATTGAGAAGATTATCAGGTGTCAAGCTAATTCTGCGCTCTGCAATTTGTTATGGATTAATTAGAGAGAAAGCGCAATGTTGCCACAGTTTTTTTTTTTTTTTTCCATGAAAAAGATACATAGCAATGAAAAACTGTAAAGCATCTAACAGATAGTCGGGAATCAGAGCATCATTATGGCCTTTGAATTCTGACTTTGGCCGCAATTTATTAGCTGAGTTATTTGATCATGCAGGTGGAAATACAGAGGCATTAATGAATAGGGTTAGTACAGAAAGATGATTTGATCATAACATAATCTACACAATGTTACAACTGAAGATATGATTTGAGCCTACCAATGTAAACAGAAAAAGAATAGAAATTCACTTCAGACCTCTAGAGATCTAGGAAATAAAAGGCAGAAAAAATAAGCCTTTCATCTTAAGGAATAAGAATTCCAACTTCAAACTGTACTTAAGGCACTAAACTCCCTCTACAAACTTATTGGACATCCCCTGAACTCCTTAACAGCTATGCTGCAGACGGGGCAGGCACGTAAGGCACGACTCCGGCCTCAGAAAGTGCCGCGAGGAACCTCTCCAAGTTAGCCTGCTTCACCGCTTCATCCCTGGCAACGATATTTCTGTAGTCCAAGGACTCGTCGTCATAAATGTCCCACCACTTCTTCACCAGCATCTTGATATCTTCCCTGTCCATGTTTTGCTCCCCACCCGTGTACCGCCATGGCTTCGACCCCGCAGCACAATAATGAACAACCTTGACCTTGTCGAGCTCGACATTCTCAGGATGACGCCACAGCATCGCGAGCACAAAGTTGTACACATTGGGAATTGGCTTGTATATGTCCTTGAAGTACTCGTTCAAGAAGTCTTGCTCGGCAAATGAAGTTGGAGGTGTGATCTTGAGCTTCTCGAGCAAATCGCGGTACGTCTTGAGGT
Organism: Eucalyptus fibrosa; assembly: GCA_017140475.1. Taxonomy (NCBI): domain Eukaryota; kingdom Viridiplantae; phylum Streptophyta; class Magnoliopsida; order Myrtales; family Myrtaceae; genus Eucalyptus; species Eucalyptus fibrosa. The sequence continues at coordinate 24,745,803 of CM029506.1, forward strand.
TCGGCTCATACACGAACATCCCGGCGTTGAAGTAAAGCGACGGCTTTGGACCGGCGTGGTCAGGCCATTGAATCTTGTCGGGGCACTGTTGGCAATACCCAATTTGGAACTGCGGGCTGTGACTCCACAACTTTTCACAGAAACAATCCATGACCGCGTAGAAGGAGCCATTGGGGAGGTCAAAGAGGTGGTCGATGTTGTCGAAGACTTGGATGTCTCCGTCCAAATAGATCAACTTGCTGTACTCCAAGAACTGCAATTGAACAAACCAGATCAGCAAATGTTGATGAATTGATAAAAACTAAGAGCATATGCATTGAACCAAATAATAACGAATAGCAAACTGCGCATACCTCCCAAATCCTGAGCTTGGAGTAGTTGATAACATAGTACGCCATGGCAAACTGAGTCTGGTTCTCCGGCGGATAAACCGGCTCGATCTCCCTCACGACACAGCCCTGATCCACCAGTATCTTCCGGTGCTCCTCGGGCACGTCCGGCAAGACCGCCACCACGAGCGGGTACTTGCTCTTCGCCTTCCTCAGCCCCTTGGCCAGCCCGACCACACCCTTTACGTAATCGCCGTTCCCGGCCAAGAACGTGACATAGGCACGGCTGGGCTGGTTCTCGGGTTTCGCCAGCTTGGTGGCGGCGGCGACGTTAAGAGCCATTTCTTGGGTCGGTTCTTAAACTAGGAAGGAAGGAAGGAAAAAGTATCTGAGTATTGACAGGAAGTGAGATGGTTTTAGAGAAAGTGAATAGGTTTTCAGTAAAGAGTGAGAGAAAGATTGCTTGGTGGATTTGGAAGGGAGGGGTTGCCAGGTTTATATAGAGTTTGGATGCCGACATTGACCAAATTCGTGTCTGTCCAATGAGAGATCAACGCATTCTGCTTTTTTGGAGGAAAGAGAGGAGCCCACTTTTGCTAAGAAACGGCGTCGTTTCGGGGAGGGTGACCGTCAACGGTTGGGAAGAAAATTGTGGATTTGGGCGGTGCACGAAACTTCGTTGTCATTGCACATCTATTATTTATTTATTTATTGGGATTTTGAAAAATATCAATGTATTGGAAGAGTAAATCCTTGTCATAATTACGTGAACATGGGTGTGGGGTCATCCTAAAATTAGTTGAGCACGATCACCTTCATTCTTCTACTGATACTTGCTTCCAATTAAAGGGCAGGTGGCGAAAAATCAAATTGTTAAAATCATGAATTAAAAATAGCTTTTGTTTGAGTTAGGTGTATTTGTATGTCGTATTCCTATGCCATGAATTAAAAGGTGGATTTTACAATTTATACAAGGATATATAGTACTCAAAATCTCATTAAAATCAAGTGCCACAATCATTGTGAGGATGAATTATGTTACATGTAAGAATGGTTTGGGACCATGTATAATTACACCAAAAAGGGATTTTATTATTGAAAGTAATTAATTTCGAATTTTTTGTTGAAGCATCTTAAAAGCTAAGTGGGCTATAATTTGAACTTGTTAAGATTGAATCTCTTACTTCAAAAATTTTAGTGGATCTCAAAACTCAAAAGTCTCTACAAGTCAGTGGATGAATAAATAATTACAGACTAGAAAAAATGGATAAATAATAATAATAATAAAAACATGTCTATATTTATAGAAAATTTACTCGGTACGGCATAATTATTAACTGCACGCGGTCCGTGTAGGCCCAGTGCATCTAATCCCTTGGATCTCATGGACCCCACGTCGGAGCTAGACAATCCGACGATCAATATTCCCTAACCCAACTGTACTGCACGTATTGTTTCTTGTCGACAGGTAGGGCCGTCACCGGGTCCCACAGTTTCCTTTTTCTCTATTTTTTTTTGGGTAGGACCCATCAATATCTATTACGCGTCTTTCGGTAAAAGTCATAAGGGAATCCACGTGTCGACGCGCGGTTCAAAGGACGGTGCAAGGACACGTGGCAATAAAGAGCGCCTCGGAGGTCGCTTTATCCGGTTTTCTGGTTAAATTAGTTGATCCGAGGGAGGCGTCCGTCTCTTGACTTATTCCGGACGTTATGCAGTAATTGCAGCTTTAACCCATAGATTACATCGTCCCTTCGAAAACTTGTTCACTCAGGGGACGAAACGGAAATTTTTTTTTAAGGATTGCAGCCAATGAGTATTGGAAAAGGAGTTGACTACCTTCAAAATAGATAATTTAGATAACACATGAATGATAAATAATGACATCTCATCCAAAATACGGGGAATATACTTATTTATTCTACTTCATAACATTTCATAGGAAATCCATTATCTATTAGAGATAGGAACTAAGACCTCATCTCATATTTTTAGGAAAATTTAAAGAATATAAAGAACTTTTCCTTTAAATGGTTCATTAGACTAAACTACAATTTACCCTTTTGGGACTTACGGCTTCGACCACTCTATAGATACTAAAATGGTGCCAACTAATGACTCTTGATCTATGAGTATGAAGACTTAAGTAGACTATTTATACCTTCTTGTTGGCTTTGATGCCATAAAAGGGTTAGGATCGGAGAACTATATATAAATAAATAAGAAAGTATAAAAGATTGTCAAATCTATGAGTGTGAAAGAAACTAAAGGTTAAACTTAATTAATACACACACACACACACACATACATACACATACATACATACATAGGGAAAGTTTGACCATAAATTTCTAAACTAATTATATAATGGCCAATTTAGTTTATAGTCTTTCCATTTGCTAATTTGGTTGATGATTTGCCAATTTAGATTTAAACTTTTCAATTTTTTCAATTTAGTCATAAATATTTAATGATTTGTCAATTTAATAATAAATTTTTTGATAATTTACTAATTTAGTCTTTTCGGTCAATTTTGACCAACAACCGACCATAGGTGAGGGTCTTGCTGGTGTCAGGTGAGGATTGCCCACATCGTCCTCACTAGGCTCGAACAAGGCTCAAACTCACTTGAGCCTAGTGAGGGCTGCCCTCATCTAAGGCAAGCAACGCCCTCCTCGGTGGCCACTGGAGGGAAAAATGAGAAAAAAAAAAAAAAGAAGAGAAGAAGACAAAATGAAAAAAAGAAGGAAAAAAATCTAGAACACTAAAAGAAAAATGCAATAATTGTCCACGTCAGCACCTGTTGTACTGTGTTGGCAAATCCTAAACCAAAATTGGATAAAATGACTAAATTGACGATTTTAAAAGTAAATTAGCAAATTGTTAATAGGTTTAAGATTAAATTTGTACAATTTATAGGTTTATGACTAATTTGGCGAATCGTCAAAAGGTTTATGACTAAATTGACATAATTGAAGGGTCTAGAATTGAGTGGGCCATCTCACAATAGATTTATGACTTTTTCAATAATTTTCAGTAAATTACATACATGCATGTTTCAAACCAAGATCTAAGATTAATTCATTGTGTAAGAAGCGAACGATAAGTTTTCACATTCTAAGAGTAATGTTAAGACTTATTAATGGTTTACTAGTTTTGGTTTACTAAGTGATGATGTGGCTATTAATGGATATTGAATGAGCGAGATAAATGAAGAATTTGAAAGTCTTGGCCGTGCCCTCGCCTATGTTCATTGGCCGCCTTCCGCCGCTTGCCACCAACCCACTCAGCGCTGCCTCCCGACCGCAACCTCACAGTCGAATTCCTCCGCCCGTCTGGTGTCCGATCACGCTTGGGTCCTTAACATCTTTGCGGACAGGCTGAGGTCACAGCCTGAGTTTGCTTAGCGTGCGCCGTGAGTTTGCTTTATGTTTTGGAAATAAGTGTGACGGCAAGCAAATCGAGCAGACTGAAGATGGTTGAGATAATTGTTTAATTACTTAAAATAATTAATCAATATAAATATTTCATTAGGAACCATTTGTGTTTAAAATTCTTTCCTTGCTATGAAAGTTTTTTCTTTTTGTTTGCTCATTCTTATAAGCGATACAATTGATTAGTTTTAAGAAAGTGTTCTTCAAATTATTTATTTTTTTCGAAACAAACACACCTTTATTATGGTACATAATATTTTGGTTGGAAGAAGATAAGATTGGAGAATTTGGTCTATCGCACTTGAGTAAAATGAACATTTGAATAGGATTTTGGACAAGCACGGAATGAAGACGCCAGTTCTTGTTTTTATATTTTCATTCACTGACTAGTATTTTCTAGTTGACATGACAATAATCACATAAGCTTGTGCACCAGTCTTACTGTACCTAGAGTGAATCTTGTTTTACTCCATATCTAATTATCGACATAAAAAATAATTGTCCATGTCGCTTTATTTGTCAAGTTGTAAACGAGTCTTTATACATCTAGTAGCATTTTGTTCAAAGATTTTGTTAGTGAAACCATCATATCTTTTCAGTGAAATACATCAGGAATCGCTAGATCGCATATCACACTTGATCTTGTACATGGGAGATGGTGTGTTCTATATAAATTAGATGAAGACTGAATTTTGCTAAAATTATATAACAAAAAGAAAGGATACTTAGTATTTCATTTAATGTATACCCACCCAAAAAAAAAAAAAAAAAAACCTTTATCTTCTCCCTACAAAATAAGGAAATTAAAACCTTACCTTACGACAGTGCTTAAAAACTCACTTATGACTAATACAAGCATATAAATATCGCCTAACTCTTTACATTTAGGCCGTGGGTGGGCGGGTCATAAGCGCCCTCTGGCCTCCGACAGCGCCGCCAGGAACCGCTCCAATTTCTCCTGCTTCGCCGCTTCCTCCGCGCCTACCATGTTTTATTGTCCAAATACTCATCGTCGTAGATAGCTCACCACCTCTTCACCAACATCTTGATGTCGTCCCTCTCCATGTTCTCTTCCTTGCCCGTGTGTCGCCATGGCTTTGACCCCGCGGCGCAATAGTGAACGATCTTGATTGTATCGAGCTCGATGTTCTTGGGGTGACGCCACGGCATCACGAGCACGAGGTTGTACATGTTGGGAATCGGCTTTTGAACGTCCTTGAAGTACATGTTCAAGAAGTCCTGCTCAGCAAATGGAGTCGGAGGTATCATCTCGAGGGTTTCAAGCAAATCCTGGTAGGTCTCGAGGCTCAGCTCATACATGAACATGCCTACATTGAAGTAGAGAGGCGGCTTCGGACCGGCGTGGTCGGGCCATTGGACCCTGTTGGGGCACCATTGGCAGTACCCGATTTTATACTAAGGGGTACGACTCCATGTCTTAAATCAGAAGCAGTCCATGAAGGCATGGAAGAAGCCGTTCGAGAGGTCGAAGAGGCGGTCGATGTTGTCGAAGACTTGGATGTCGCCATCCAAGTAGATCATCTTCTTGTACTCTCCAAACGGCGCAATCAACCGAAAACGTGATCAACGATGCAATATACATTAATCCTCGTTCAAAACATTACCAATGGAGAAATACTCTCAACATACTGAAGAAGTGATTTAACACCAAGTGCATAAGCTTAGAGTAGTTGATGACATAGTAGGCCACGGTGAACTGAGTTTGGTTTTTCAACAGATAAATTGGCTCGATTCTCCCTCACATATAGCCTTGACCAAGATCTTCCGGTGATCCTCTGGCATGTCCGGCAAGATTAGCCCCACAAGCGGGTACTTGCTCTTCGCCTTCCTCAACTCCTTGGCCAGCCCAACCACACCCTTCACGTAACGCCGGTCTCGAACAAGAACGTCACATAGACACAGCTAGGCTGGTCCACCGGCTCCGGCTTTGACTTCTCGGCACCATTAGTGGCCGTGGTGGTAGGAGCCATTTTGTTGCTAGGAAAGTGATGCGGCCCGTATTGAAGATCAACTCATTCAACCAAGAAGATCGGCATGCATTCAAGATTGACGACACTCTCATCAAAATGTCCCTCATCAATAAGACCTCATCTTTGACTTTGTTATAAAGACTTGTCATTTCTCATGCATCGAAGCATGCATCAAGTCTCTTTGGTAGAATTACAAGCATTGGAAATATTGTATATTTAATAACTTGTAGTTTCTATGTAATTTATAGTTTCTAGGCTTGAATTTAGTCTCTTGCTATTCTTTTATATATCTATAAAAGGTTGTCGAACCTTTGTAAGTTCTAGACCAAATTTGATTAATGAAATTTGCTTAGTGCAATTCCCTTAAACCTTGAAGAGTTCAAACACCTTTGAAAACCTATAAGAGTTTTCACTCCGCCCTTGAAGAGTTGGGACTTTTAAAGCCTGCGTTCTTGAAGAGTTGCAGCCATCAATCTAGAAGAATTGATGCCATTTCAGCTTCCTTGGAGGCCTAGAAGAACAACCATTGAAGTTTTAATCCTTTTCTTCATTTCTTCCATTCTCGTTTTGTCTACTTTCATCATACTTTGACAAGCCTACAGTGCTTATCCGTGAAAACTCAAAGCATGAAAGTTGTAAACCTTCAAGTCTCTATTCTTTTGGCTTTGAAATCATGTCATTTTGATCTGAATCGACATAGTTATGCCCATTTTCCCAAGCTTGCATAAAATATAAATTTCTGCTTGATTTTGTGATTAAATTTCCGTACATGTAAGTGACTCTCCCAATCCTATTGTTTGAGTAGCCAACCTTGGACTACATCATTGGGTATCAGAGCTTTGGAGGAGAGGACAATGCCCCCAAGACAAGCAAGACGTCGAGGTGGTAGAACCATTCCATCGATTGAAGTACAAACACTTGCTTAGATTTTGCAGCAACATATGTAACAATAAATTGATGACTTGACTCGAGAAGTTCAATGTCTAAGGGCTAAAGCAAACAACCCTCCACCCCATTCTAGAACTAGAGAATTCAATGGCAATTCCTTCACTTTAGAAAGTGTTCAATCATTTCTTTAAAGGAGGAATGCTTCATATTGTGCATAAGAAGTTCGTGAGCCGAATTGGGAAAAGGAAAAAACAGAGACATTTCGGAATTTTCAGGTATCAATTCTACTAATGAAATTGTCGATTGGTTGACACTTGTGAATAAATTTTTTGAGCATGGGAATGTCCTAGAAGATCTCTGAGTTGGCATCATTGCTATGCGATTTCGAGGCAAGACCATAGCTTGGTGAAAACATGAGAAGCAGACTCGCTAATCTATTGGCAAGGCTCCAATTACTTTATGGAGAAAAATGGAGGAGAAGACTTGAAAGTATTTCCTTCCGAAAGAATACAAGAAAGAGCTCTACCAAAGGTACCAAAATCTGTGACAAGGTACGCGAATGGTAAATCAAAACACCAATGAATTCAATGAACTAGTGATTCACAACAACATTCAAGATCCAAAAGAATTGCTTGTGAACAATACTTAAATGGTCTTCAACTTTATATCCAAGATGCTGTAGAAGTTCTTGACATTTGTGACTTGGGAGATGGACATTAGCAAGCACTCAAAGGGGAGAGTTCTTGCTTGAGGAGACAATAATCCTTTACAAAGCCAAACCGAGCAACTAGAAGTACCGCCGGCATTGCCAAAGTTGTTGAAACTATGGCACAACCTACTAGTAAGCTTTCTACTTAGCTCAACATTTCAAAACAACCAATTACTTTCGATATACATTGTTATTCTTGTGGAGAGATGAGTCATCGTGCTAGTAATTGTCAAAACAACAAGAATCGACCGGCAGATAAAGTTTTCTTGGTGGAAAATGAATTTGATTAGGACGCGGAGGAGCCACCCAAAGAAGACCTGAAAGATGACAAAGTTGCTGTAGAAGAAAAACATACAATACATGCTAATTCCGGCAAACTTCTCATGATGAGGAAAATCTTTCTCACTCCTAAAGATGACACCAGAGATAGGTGGTTACATACCAATATCTTTCACTTGGCCTGTACTATTTTGGGGAAATTATGTGAATTAATTATTGACTCAAGTTGTTGTGAAAATGTGATTTCTGAAGTGGTAGTGAGCAAACTAAAATTGAAGTTGAAGGCGCACCCTACGCCTTACAAAATGTCTTGGTTGAAGAGATATATCTAGCTAACCGTTTCCAAACAATGCCTTGTGAATCTTTCTATATTGGATATATTATTAATATACTTCAAAATAATATGTTAACATACAAGCCTATAAGTAAAAGTATGGTTATTTGGGTCCATATGGGCTTGAGCCCAATAACATGCATATAAAAACTCTAAGGTTTTCCTATGCTGGAGGTAACACTGTTGAGCGTTTCAAACTTGATGTCTCTTGGCTTAATACTTCAAGTAACTGCTTCTTCTCTCTCAAACCTATAGCCTCCAACAATCTTGAAGTATTATGTTCGTGTGTTGGATTTGAGCGAGTAAGGTGTCTTCTTGAAGATTTCGTCAAGACAAACTCACGGGTGTAATTTACTTTCGATTTCGACGGCGATATTGGTCGGGATCTAAGGGTGTGTTTGTTTCACGGAAAACGTAATGTTTCTGGAAAAGGTTTTCCAAGAAACCATTTTCCAGGAAAATGGTTAGTTTTCTTTGTTTGGTGATATGTGACTGAAAATATTTTCTGGTGTTTGGATTGCATTTGAAAATGATTGAAGGTGTAGAAGACGTCGATGGAGAGGAAGAGGAGGGAGCGAAGCCAACGGGAGCGCAAGAGGGGCTAGGGTTGGAGGAGGCGGCGGTGATGAAAAGGTGGGTAAAGGAGAAGGAGAGAAAGGAGGAGGAGTTAGGGTTTACATTCACAGGCAAAGAAAAAAAAAGAGAAAACAAGAAAAAAAAAAAGGAAAGAAAAGAAAAGATATAATGATAAAAAGTACAAAATTTTTAATTAGAAATTCTTTTTAATAATAAATTTTTCATCAAGCGAGGATCTTAAAACATTTTGGAAAACGTTTTCCGGTTCTTTCAAAAGGGAAATCGTTTTCCTGAATTTAAGCTTTGAAAGGAAAACATTTTCTGTTAACTCATTTTCCTAGATGAACCAAATGCTAGAAAATGAGAAAAATGTTTTCCCATAAATTGTTTTGCGCAAAACAAACACACCCTAAGTTTGAAGATTCGGGTGACCGAAATCTTTGATTCAAAAAATAAAAAATTATAGCCAATTTTAGAGGGTGAAACCACTTGGGCTTTGTTCTACTTGTTGATACAAACATTTTGAGTTTTCACTCGCGTCAATCGGAGGTCGGATGGAGAAGTTATGGTACTTGGAAGTTTCCATATGAATTTCTAGCGAATATTGGGGACGAAATTTCAGGGGATTACAGCGGCAGAAATTTCCAGCGAGTTTCAGCGACAAGGGCAGTCCATCTTAAGGTTTTTGGGCGCTCTAGATCTGTTTTTGGGGTTTTTTTTTGGCAAATTTCATCTCTACAGAGCGGTTTGATCAAGGTTAGGGGAGTTATTCGACTTTGTTGCTCTGAGAACTTTAAGGTGTACACTTTCTAACACTTTGCTTTGATTAAAATGGCAAAGCGTAGTTCTTATGATATTATAAAGTTGCAATCTTTTGATATTACTAAGTTTCATGGCTGGAAATTACATGTTTAATTTGGCATGAAAGAGCGTGACATATTTTATACTGTATTAAGTGATTTTGCATTTACCACTGAAGATGTGAATGAATATCAATGGAACAAAGATGAGGATTTTTGTAAAAATTACTTGTTGAACTCTCTAAATCTTAATCTGGCTATGACTTATAGTGAGTATAAGACAGCGAAAGAGATATGGGATCGCTTGAACGCTCAGTTCCAAAAACAAGAGGGGCTATCTAAAACTCTCATAGTTGAGAAATTCTTTGACTTTAAATTCACTATGAATTCAAGCATCACCTCTCAGTTAGTTGAATTTGAGAACATGAGGAACAAGCTGAAAGATGATAATTCAGATATGTTCGATAATCTCTTTATCAGTCTTGTGTTGAGCAAACTACCAACGGAATGGAGCTCTTTCAAAACTGAAATGCACAGACTGAAGGTACAGATGAGACTGGATGAATTGAAGAGGTATATTCACATTGAGGATCAAAATATTACTAGGAAGAGTTTGGAACAAGTGGAACAGCAAAAGTTAGTTGCCAACTTAGTTTCACACTCAAATAAACCTCATAAAAAGTTTAAGTCACCAAAAGGTGAATTCTCTTTACAATTAGAGGCCAAAAAGACCATCTTAAAAAAAGAAGAAGAAGAAGAAGAAGAAGAAGGGCAAGTGCCATAACTGTGGAAAGTGGGGTCATTAGGCAGCAAAATGTAAGTTGCCGAGCAAGCCAAATAATGACACACAACATAATGAAGCCAATATGCTAATTAAAGGATCTGAGCCTCGAGCTTTCATTGGAATGATGAAGAATGGAAAGCCCAGCATCTCTTCTGAGTGATGGTTGGACAAAGGGCACTACTTGTCATGCTACAAATGACAAGAACTTCCTCACCGAGGTCACGTAAGTGAAAGACACTGTGAAAAATTGCAATGGTGGTGAGGCAAAGGTGACTCATGCTGGAAGTGCAAATTTTACGCTTTTTTCAAGTAAATTACTTACTTTGAAACATGTTAGAGTAGTACATTTACTTAAGAAGAATTTGATATTTATGAGTTTACTTGATAAAGTAGTATATCTTTTTCAATTATGAATGATAAAGTAACTCTATCTATTAACTCATATTATTTTGGTTGTGCATTCATAGTTAATGGTATATATAGATTGAGTTTAAATGCTGATAGCATAAACCATGTAAATTCTACTTTGATTGATCTAAAGTTGCTACACAATAGACTTGGAGATGTGAATTACAGGAAAATGCAACATCTAGCTAAAACTCACAATATTTCATTAGATATTTTTTATTCGATTTGATAAGTGTAAAGTGTGTGCACATGCTAAAATCACTAGAAAACTTTTTAAGTTGGTTTCTAAAAACACACAACTTCTTGAGTTGATACATTATGACATTTATGATTTTAGAAATTACATTACTAAAGGTGGTCGGAAGTATCTAATAACATTCATAGACGATTTTCTAGATATTGTCATGTCTATTTGTTGAAATCGAAAGATGAGGCTTTTGAAAAGTTTAAAATTTTTAAGTCTAGAGTAGAAAATCAACTCAACTTGAAAATTAAGAGGTTTATGAGTGATAGATGAGGAGATTATACTATGTCAATGTTCAAGGAATGTTGTGCTTCAGAAGATATAATACTTGAAACCACTGCTCCTTATTCACCCCAATCAAATGGTGTTGCAAAGCGTAAGAATAGAATGTTAACTGAAATGTCAAACTCTATGTTACTTACAGTTGGCATCACCTTCCTCTTATTGGGGAGAAACAGTTCTAACTGCTAATCACATCTTGAGCAGATTGCCGCACTCTAAGTTGTCTATAATACCTTATGAGATATGGCATAAGCGCCCTTGTAGATATGACACTCTTAAGACTTGGGGTTGTATTGCTTATGTAAGTATACTAGATCCTAAGAAACCTAAGGTGAGATCTAGAACCATTACTTGTGTATATCTAGGTAGTGTAGAAAATAGCGCTACAAATAGGTTTTTAGATCTATTTACTAACACAGTGATAGAATCTAGAGATACAATATTCTTCGAAAACAAGTTTTTCAGAGATCAAGGATTGAATGTTTCTGGATCTACATATATGATTTCAGAATCTCCTGTAGAATCTGAAGCAGGCCATTTTGATACTAATTCCACACAGTTAGCTATTGAACCAATTCTAGTTAGAATATCTACAAGAGAGAATTCCCAAAAGTTTAGGTGATAACTCTGTTGCTTACCATCTTGAGGATGATCCATTCTCCTATGAGGAAGCAATGAGATTTAGGGAATCTCTACTGTGGGTAGAAGTCATAAATGATTAAATGAGCTCTTTGTTGTAGAATCACACTTGGCAGCTAGTAAATTTGCCAAAATGGGTTAAAGCTATAGGCTGTAAATGGGTGTTGAAGAAGAAACTAAATAGTGATGGATCAATAGCCAGATACAAAGCACGTTTAGTAGCTAAAAGCTATAAACAATAGAGTGGAATAGACTATTTTGATGTCTATTTACCTGTGTGTCATCTATCAACTATAAGAATTCTTCTTGCTTTTGCATCTATTGAACATTATGTAGTGCATCAAATGGATGTAAAAACAACTTTCTTAAATGGGGATTTAAATGAGGAAATTTACATGAAATAACCGGAAGGATATGTTATGAAAGGTCTTGAGGACAAATTTTGTAAATTGAATAAATCATTGTATGATCTTTTAAAAAAAATCTAAGATGTAGCATCTTAGATTTGACAAAATGGTAAAGAGTTATGGCTTTCAGTCTAATTATTCAGATAAATGCCCTTACCATCGTTCTATGTCAAATAAGATAGTCATCATTTACTTGTATGTTGATGACATGTTAATTCTTGGTTCCAATCATTCTGTAGTGAGTGCCGTGAAAGCTACTTTAGTTAAAGAATTTGACATGAAATATCATTTGCTTGTATATTAAGTGAGTTGTACTTTTTGCTACTCTATTCTTGGGAACAAAAGCTAGCTTGTTCCAGCGCACCAGGCGCCGTACGCTTGGCCTGAAACCTTTGGCCTAACGGGTATAAATGTCTTGTCCCGCTTCTGTCTATATATGCTTGGCTCACGTTTCCGAATACGGTGGTTTTTGCGGGCTCGAAAAGTTTACTGATTTTGAGCGAGTTTCCCTTGTGCAGTTTGCTTCTAGCTTGAACTCCCCCTTCTTTTCTGTCGGAATTCTTCTATGCTTAGCCTCTTCTAAGAAGATGGAGGGGATTCATTTGCCCATACCCATTTCACTGGAGCTAGAAAATTTTCTTTTCTCTACGTGATTTGTGCAGCAGTTGTTTGTACTGCTTTCTTTGGGGAAAAGTCCTATTCATATTGAATTGTCTAATTAAGGTGATGAAATTCTTATCCATTGTCATGCTGCAATCTGACCAGCGGTTTCCGTTGTAAAGAATACTGCAGGCACCGTACAATTCTGGCAAATTGAGTCGCCATACTTCGTAGGAAACGGCACTAGTGTAGACGTTTGAGAGAAGAAAACAAACAATTCCGGCAAATCAAGTCGCTGTACTTCGTAGGAAAGGGCATTAGTGTAGTTGTTAGAGAGAAGAAAACGAATGAACAACTTAATATGACGTGCTTTAGCTGGTAATTACTTTTTATTTGATATGGGGAGGCTTTCCCCAGTTATATATGTCAACATATATTGAGTTATGAAGCCTCGATATGAAAAAGCTTGAAAATATGCAATATATCCTTCTTTTGCATTAGTGCAGTTGTTAGAGTGAAGAAAACGAATGAACAAATCAAAATCGTCTTAATATGATATGTGCTTCAGCTGGTAAGTACTTTTTCTTTGATATGGGGAGGCTTTCCCTGGCTATATATGTCGATATATATTGAGTTATGAAGCCTTGCTACGAAAAAGCTTGAAAATATGCAATATATCCTTCTTCTTTTTTATAATTCTCAAAAGATTTGCGGTGAAAAGAAAAAAAAGAAAGAAAGAAAGAGAGAAAGCTATTTGTCTCAGCAAGAAATGTCAGTGTATTATGAAGCTTTTATATATAAAAAAAAAAAAAGCTTGAAAATATGCAGTATACGCTTGTTTTGGATAATTCTCGGAAGTCTTGGGGTGAAAAAACGAAAAGAAAGAAAATAAGATACTTAATATGGGAAAAATGGATAAAAGAAAGTGATAAAAAATTATTTGGATAATTCTCGGAAGTCTTGGGGTGAAAAAACGAAAAGAAAGAAAATAAGATACTTAATCTGGGAAAAATGGACAAAAGAAAGTGATAAAAAAATTAGAAAGATGAGCCCATGCAGGTCTCTAACCTGCGACTTCGCGTTTTCAGCACGACGCTGGATGAGCCAATAGGCCCTTGGCGATGTCGTTTCACCAAAATAATATATAACAACAACTTTTTCCGAGTTGAATTCCCGCACATAGCCCTTTCGGCAGTTCAGCCCCGGCACCCGCTCTGTTCTTCTTTCGTTTTCTCCCCCCAAGAATTTGAACTTGAGATGTATCCATAAGTCTATAGTCGACGCTGATCATTTCAGACCCAAAGCATATGATCCAATTAGTAGCAGTTTTCTCGATCCGAAACATGTAAGCTGAGCAGAAATCATGGGGTGATTGGCACAATAGTATTCGTGAGGAAGAACAGACGGTGTACGGCACAAGTGAAGTTAATCAGTCCAGCTTCTATTCCCATATCTCCCCCTTCCATGTTTTCCTTTTTTCCCAGTATACCTCTATCCATGGCTTTGATATTGACCCACGAGAGCGGTAGAGGACAACTTTCAATCAATCGAGCTCGATTTTCTTCAGAAGACATCACAAACATGGCCTGGCCTCTACAAGGTTGTAAGTTGGAGGTTTTGGTCTGTGGATGTTTCTTGGTCATCATGTTTGAGAGTCCATTAAAAGAGAAAAGAACTAGCAACCTAGAGGGTATTGAGAAGATTATCAGGTGTCGAGCTTACTCAGCACTTTGCAATTTGTTATGGATTAATTAGAGAGAGTGCAATGTCGCCGCAGTTTTTTTTTTCTTTTCCATGAAAAAGATACATAGTAATGCAAAACAGTAAAGCATCTAACAGATAGTCGCGAATCAGATCATCATTATGGCCTTTGAATTCTGACTTTGGCCGCGATTTATCAGCTGAGTTATTTGATCATACAGGCGGAAATACAGAGGCATTAATGAATAGGGTGAGTACAGAAAGATGATTTGATCATAACATAATCTACACAATGTTACAACTTAAGATATGATTTGAGCCTACCAATGTAAACAGAAAAAGAATAGAAATTCAATTCAGACCTCTAGAGATCCAGGAAATGAAAGGCAGAAAAAACAAGCCTTTCATCTCAAGGAATAAGAATTCCAACTTCAAACTGTACTTAAGGCACTAAAATCCCTTTACAAACTTATTCGACATCCCCTGAACTCCTTAACAGCTACGCCGCGGATGGGGCAGGCACGTAAGGCACGACTCCAGCCTCAGATAGTGCCGTGAGGAAGCTCTCCAAGTTCGCCCGCTTCACCGCTTCATCCCTGGCAACGATATTTCTGTAGTCCAAGGACTCGTCGTCATAAATGTCCCACCACTTCTTCACCAGCATCTTGATATCTTCCCTGTCCATGTTTTGCTCCTCGCCCGTGTACCGCCATGGCTTCGACCCCGCAGCACAATAATGAACAACCTTGACCTTGTCGAGCTCGACATTCTCAGGATGACGCCACAGCATCGCGAGCACAAAGTTGTACACATTGGGAATTGGCTTGTATATGTCCTTGAAGTACTCGTTCAAGAAGTCTTGCTCGGCAAATGAAGTTGGAGGTGTGATCTTGAGCTTCTCGAGCAAATCGCGGTACGTCTTGAGGTTCGGCTCATACACGAACATCCCGGCGTTGAAGTAGAGCGATGGCTTTGGACCGGCGTGGTCAGGCCATTGGATCTTGTCGGGGCACTGTTGGCAATACCCAATTTGGAACTGCGGGCTGTGACTCCACAACTTTTCACAGAAACAATCCATGACCGCGTAGAAGGAACCATTGGGGAGGTCAAAGAGGTGGTCGATGTTGTCGAAGACTTGGATGTCTCCGTCCAAATAGATCAACTTGCTGTACTCCAAGAACTGCAATTGAACAAACCAGATCAGCAAATGTTGATGACTTGATAAAAACTACAGAGCATATGCATTGAACCAATTGATAACGAATAGCAAACTGCGCATACCTCCCAAATCCTGAGCTTGGAGTAATTGATCACATAGTATGCCATGGCGAACTGAGTCTGGTTCTCCGGCGGATAAACCGGCTCGATCTCCTCACGACACAGCCCTGATCCACCAGTATCTTCCGATGCTCCTCCGGCACGTCCGGCAAGACCGCCACCACGAGTGGGTACTTGCTCTTCGCCTTCCTCAGCCCCTTGGCCAGCCCGACCACGCCCTTCACGTAATCGCCGTTCCCGGCCAAGAACGTGACGTAGGCACGGCTGGGCTGGTTCTCGGGTTTCACCAGCTTGCTGGCGGCGTAGACGTTAAGAGCCATTTCTTGGGTCGGTTCTTAAACTAGGAAGGAAGGAAAAAGTATCTGAGTATTGACAGGAAGTGAGATGGTTTTAGAGAATGTGAAGAGGTTTTCAGTAAAGAGCGAGTGAAAGATTGCTTGGTGGATTTGGAAGGGAGGTTGCAGGGTTTTTATAGAGTATGGATGCCGACATTGACCAAATTGGTGTCTGTCCAGTGAGAGATCATCGCATTCTGCTTTTTTGGAGGAAAGAGAGGAGACGACCTTTGCTGAGAAACGGCGTGGTTTTGGGGAGGGAGACCGTCAACGGTTGGGAAGAAAATTGTGGATTTGGGCGGTGCACGAAACTTCGGTGTCATTGCACATCTATTATTTATTTATTTATTTATTGGGATTTTGGCCAAAGATAAAAGAAAAATATTGATGTATTGGAAGAGTAAATCTTTATCATAATTACGTGAACATGGGTGTGGGGTCATCACGTATTTAACTATCGGAATATACATAGTTGAGCACGATAATTGACAGCCCTTTATTGATACTTGCTTATAATCGAAGGAGCATGGATGGCAAAGAATCCAACTCTTAAGCCATGAATTTAAAATAGCCGTGCTATGAGTTAGGCGTGTTTGTGTCTAGGGCTTTTATCTTGAAATTAAAAGATGGATTTTAATATATATATATATATATATATAATACCTAAAATCTCATGAAATCAAGCGTTACAATTTTTGCGAGTTAACGATTCATATTACATGCAATAGTGGTTCATAGACCATATATAATTACACCGAAAAGAGATTGTATTATTGAAAAAATAATTTTCAATTTTTTATTGAAGCATCTTGAGAGCTAATGGGCTGTAATTTGGACTCGTTAAAGATCGAATTTGTTACTTCAAAAATTTTAGTGGATCTCAAAAGTCTCTACAAGTAAATGGACAAAAAAAAAGGATAAATAATTACAGACCAAAAAAAATTGGCTAAATAATTTTTAAAATATGTCTAGATTTATTAACTACACGCGGTCCGTGTAGGCCCGGTGCATGTGATCCGTTGGATCTCATGGACCCCATGTCGGACCTAGACAATCCAACGATCAAGCTGCCTTGGCATAGTTTCTTGTCGGCAGGTGGGGCCGCCCCCGGGTCCCACCAGTATTTTTGCGGTCGGACCCACCATTATCTATTACGCGTCTTTCGTTTAGTCCACGTGTCAAGGCGTGGTTCAAAGGACGGTGCAAGGACACATGGCAATAAAGGGCGCCTCGGAGGTCGCTTTTTCCGGTTTTTCCGGTTATGTTAGTTGATCCGAGGGAGGGGTCCCTCTCTTGACTTATTCCGGACGTTATGCAGTAATTGCAGCTTGAACCCATAGATTACATCGTCCTTCGAAAACTTGTTCACTCAAGGTACGAAATGGAAATTTTTTTTAAGGATAGTAATCGATGAGCACTGGAAAAGGAGATGACTGCCTTCAAAATAGATAATTTAGATAACACATGAATGATAAATAATGACATCTCATCCAAAATACGAGGAATATACTCATTTACTCTATTTCATAATATTTTATAGGAAATCCATTACATATTAGAGATAGGAACTAAGACCCCATCTCAAAGTTTTAGGAAAATTTAAAGAATATTAAGAACTTTTCCTTTAAATGGTTCATTAGACTAAACTACAATTTACCCTTTTGGGACTCACGGCCGACCACTCTATAGATACTAAAATGGTGCCAACTAATAATTCTTGATCTATGAGTATGAAGACTTAAGCAAACTATTTATACCTTCCTGTTGACTTTGATGCCATAAAAAGGGTTAGGATCGGAGAACAATACAAAAAAAAAAATAAGGAAGTATAAAAGATTGTCAAATCTATGAGTGTGAGAAAAACTAAAGGTTAAACTTAATTAATATATAATATATATACATACATACACATACATACATATATACATAGGGAAAGTTGGCCATAAATTTCTAAACCAATTATATAATGGCCAATTCAGTTTATAGTCTTTCCATTGTGCTAATTTGGTTGATGATTTGCCAATTTAATTATAAATTTTTTGATAATTTACTAATTTAGTCTTTTCGGTTAATTTTGACCAACAACCAACCATAGGCAAGGGTTTTGTTGGCGTCGGGTGAGGATTGCCCACATTGTCCTCACTAGCCTCGAACAAGGCTCAAACTCGCTTGAAGCTAGTGAGGGTTGCCCTCATCTAAGGCAAGCAACGCCATCCTCGGTGGCCACTGGAGGGAAAAATGAAAAAAAGAGAAAAAAAAAAAAAAGAAGACAGAATGAAAAAAAGAAGGAAAAAAATGTAGAATACTAAAAAAAAAATATACAAAAATTGTCCTCGTCAGCACTTGTTGTACCATGTTGGCAAATCCTAAACCAAAATTGGATAAAATGACTAAATTGACAATTTTAAAAGCAAATTAGCAAATTGTTAATTGGTTTAAGATTTAATTTGTACAATTTAAAGGTTTATGACTAATTTGGCTAATCGTTAAAATGTTTATGACTAAATTGACATAATTGAAAGGTTTAGAATTGAATGGGCCACCGCACAATAGATTTATGACTTTTTCAATAATTTTCAGCAAATTATATACATGCATGTTTCAAACAAAGATCTAAGTTTAATTCATTGTGTAAGAAGCGAACGATAAGTTTTCACATTCTAAGAGTAATGTTAGACTTATTAATGGTTTACTAGTTTTGGTTTACTAAGTGATGATGTGGCTATTAATGGATATTGAATGAGCGAGATAAATGAAGAATTTGAAAGTCTCCGGCCGTGCCCTCGCCTATGTTCATCGGCCGCCTTCCACCGCTTGCCACCAACCCACCCAGCGCTGCCTCCCAACCGCAACCTCACAGTCGAATTCCTCCGCCCGTCTGGTGTCCGATCACACTTGGGTCCTTAACATCTTTGCGGACAGGCTGAGGTCACAGCCTGAGTTTGCTTAGGGTGTGCCGTGAGTTTGCTTTATGTTTTGGAAATAAGCGTGACGGCAAGCAAATCGAGCAGATTGAAGATGGTTGAGTCTTTTCATCTTTTCAAAGAGGGAATCTCTTGAATTCTCCCTCAAATCTTCATCTCTTTAGAGAATATTAAACTGCATTTGTTCCACAAAAAAAAAAAAAAAGATTTTATGAACATTTTTCTTATAAATAATCGTTTAATTACTTGAAATAATTACTCAATGAAAAATGTCTCATTATTAGGAACCATTTATGTTTAAATTCTTTCCTCGCTATGAAAGTTTTTTCTTTTTGTTTGCTCATTTTTTATAATCGATATAAGTAATTATTTTTAAGAAAGTGTTCTTCAAATTATTCATTTTTTGCGAAACAAACACACCTTTATTATGGTACATAATATTTTGGTTGGAAGAAGATAAGATTGGAGAATTTGGTCTATCGCACTTGAGTAAAATGAACATTTGAATAGTATTTTGGACAAGCACCGAATGAAGACGCCAGTTCTTGTTTTTATATTTTCATTCACTGACTAGTATTTTCTAGTTGACATGACAATAATCACATAAGCTTGTGCACCAGTCTTACTGTACCTAGAGTGAATCTTGTTTTACTCCATATCTAATTATCGACATAAAAAATAATTGTCCATGTCGCTTTATTTGTCAAGTTGTAAACAAATCTTTATATATCTAGTAGCATTATGTTCAAAGATTTTATTAGTGAAACCATCATATCTTTTTAGTGAAATACATCAGGAATCGCTAGATCGCATATCACACTTGATCTTGTACATGGGAGATGGTGTGTTCTATATAAATTAGATGAAGACTGAATTTTGCTAAAATTATATAACAACAAGAAAGGATACTTAGTATTTCATTTAATGTATACCCTCCAAAAAAAAAAAAAAAAATTATCTTCTCCCTACAAAATAAGGAAATTAAAACCTTACGTTACGACTGTGCTTAAAAACTCACTTATGACTAATACAAGAGCATATAAATATCGCCTAACTCTTTACATTTAGGCCGTGGGTGGGCGGGTCATAAGCGCCCTCTGGCCTCCGATAGCGCCGCCAGGAACCGCTCCAATTTCTCTTGCTTCGCCGCTTCCTCCGCGCCTACCGTGTTTTATAGTGTAAATACTCATCGTCGTAGATAGCTCACCACCTCTTCACCAACATCTTGATGTCGTCCCTCTCCATGTTCTCTTCCTTGCCCGTGTATCGCCATGGCTTTGACCCCGCGGCGCAATAGTGAACGATCTTGATTGTATCGAGCTCGATGTTCTTGGGGTGACGCCACGGCATCACGAGCACGAGGTTGTACATGTTGGGAATCGGCTTGTAAACGTCCTTGAAGTACATGTTCAAGAAGTCCTGCTCAGCAAGTGGAGTCGGAGGTATGATCTCGAGGGTTTCAAGCAAATCCTGGTAGGTCTCGAGGCTCAGCTCATACATGAACATGCCTACATTGAAGTAGAGAGGCGGCTTCGGACCGGCGTGGTCAGGCCATTGGACCTTGATGGGGGCACCATTGGCAGTACCCGATTTTATACTAAGGGGTACGACTCCATGTCTTAAATCAGAAGCAGTCCATGAGGGCGTGGAAGAAGCCGTTTGAGAGGTCGAAGAGGCGGCCGATGTTGTCGAAGACTTGGATGTCGTCATCCAAGTAGATCATCTTGTTGTACTCTACAAACGGCGCAATCAACCGAAAATGTGATCGACGATGCAATATACATTAATCCTCGTTCAAAACATTACCAATGGAGAAATACTCTCAACGTACTGAAGAAGTGATTTAACACCAAGTGCATACCTCCCAAATCTTGAGCTTAGAGTAGTTGATGACATAGTAGGCCATGGTGAACTGAGTTTGGTTTTTCAGCAGATAAATTGGCTCGATTCTCCCTCACGTATAGCCCTGACCAAGATCTTCCGGTGACCCTCCAGCATGTCCGGCAAGATTGGCCCCACAAGCGGGTACTTGCTCTTCACCTTCCTCAACTCCTTGGCCAGCCCAACCACACCCTTCACGTAATGCTGGTCTCGGCCAAGAACGTCACATAGACACAGCTAGGCTGGTCCACCGTCTCCGGCTTAGACTTCTCGGCACCATCAGTGGCCGTGGTGATGAGAGCCATTTTGTTGCTAGGAAAGTGATGCGGCCCGTATTGAAGATCAACTCATTCAACCAAGAAGATCGGCACGCATTCAAGATTGATGACACTCTCATCGAAGTGTCCCTCATCAATAAGACCTCATCTTTGACTTTGTTATAAAGACTTGTCATTTCTCATGCATCGAAGCATGCATCAAGTCTCTTTGGCATAACTACAAGCATTGAAAATATCGTATATTTAATAACTTCTAGTTTCTATGTAATTTATAGTTTCTAGGCTTGAATTTAGTCTCTTGCTATTCTTTTATATATCTATAAAGGTTGTCGAACATTTGTAAATTCTATACCAAATTTGATTAATGAAATTTGCTTAGTGCAATTCCCTTGAACCTGGAAGAGTTCAAACACCTTTGAAAACCTATAAGAGTTTTCACTCTGTCCTTGAAGAGTTGGGACTTTTAAAGCCTGCATCCTTGACGAGTTGCAGCCATCAATCTCGAAGAATTGATGCCATTTCAGCTTCCTTGGAGGCCTAGAAGAGCAACCATTGAAGTTTTAATCCTTTTCTTCATTTCGTCCATTCTCGTTTTGTCTACTTCCATCACACTTCAACAAGCCTACAGTGCTTATCTGTGAAAACTCAAAGCACGAAAGTTGTAAATCTTCAAATCTCCATTCTTTTGGCTTTGAAATCATGTCATTTTGATCTGAATCGACATAGGTATGCTCATTTTCCCGAGCTTGCATAAAATAGAAATTTCTGCTCGATTTTGTGATTAAATTTCTGTACATGTAAGTGACTCTCCCGATCCTATTGTTTGAGTAGTTGACCTTAGCTACATCATTGGGTATCAAAGCTTTGGAGGAGAGGACAATGCCCCCAAGACAAGCAAGACATCGAGGTGGCCGAACCATTCCATCGAACGAAGTACAAACACTTGCTTAGATTTTGCAGCAACATATGTAACAACAAATTGATAACTTGACTCGAGAAGTTCAACGTTTGAGGGCTAAAGCAAACGACCCTCCACCACATTCCAGAACTGGAGAATTCAATGGCAATTCCTTCGCTTTAGAAAGTGTTCAAATCATTCTTTAAAGGAGGAATGCTTCATATCGTGCATAAGAAGTTCATGAGCCGAATTGGGAAAAGGAAAAAATAGAGAGACATTTTGGAATTTTCAAGTGTCAATTCTACTAATGAAATTGTCGATTGGTTGACACTTGTGAATAAAGTTTTTGAGCATAGAAATGTCTTGGAAGATAGCTGAGTTGGCATCATTGCTATGCGATTTCGAGGCAAGGCCATAGCTTGGTGGAAACGTGAGAAGAGGACTTGCCAATCTATTGGCAAGGCTCCAATTACTTTATGGAGAAAAATGGAGGAGAAGACTCGAAAGTATTTCCTTCCCAAAGAATACAAGAGAGAGCTCTACCAAAGGTACCAAAATCTGTGACAAGGTACACGAACGGTAAATCAATAAACCAATGAATTCAATGAACTAGTGATTCGCAACAACATTCAAGACCCGAAAGAGTTGCTTGTGAACAATACTTAAATGGTCTTCAACTTTATATCCAAGATGCCTTAGAAGTTCTTGACATTTGGGACTTGGGAGATGGACATCAGTGAGCACTCAAAGTGGAGCGTTCTCGCTCGAGGAGACAATAATCCTTTACAAAGCCGAACCAAGCAACTAGAAGTACCACCGGCATTGCCAAAGTTGTTGAAACTATGGCAGAACCTACTAGTAAGCTTTCTACTTAGCCCAACATTTCAAAACAACCAATTACTTTTGATATACATTGTTATTCTTGTGAGAGATGAGTCATCATGCAGTAATTATCAAAACAATAAGAATCCATCAGCATATAAAGTTTTCTTGGTGGAAAATGAATTTGATTAGGCCACGGAGGAGCCACCCAAAGAAGACTTGAAAGATGAGAAAGTTGCTGCAGAAGAAGAACATATAATACATGCTAATTCCGGCAAAATTCTCATGATGAGGAAAATTTTTCTCACTCCTAAAGATGACACCAGAGATAGGTGGTTGCATACCAATATCTTTCACTTGGCCTGCGCTATTTCAGGGAAGTTATGTGAATTAATTATTGACTCAAGTTGTTGTGAAAATGTGATTTCTGAAGTGGTAGTGAGCAAACTAAAATTGAAGTTGAAGGCGCACCCTACACCTTACAAAATGTCTTGGTTGAAGAGATATATCAAGGTAACCGTTTCCAAACGATGCATTGTCAATCTTTCTATTGGTTCTATCTATTTTGACAAGATATGGTGTGATGTTCTACCTATTAATGTTAGTGATATTATTCTTAGCTGACCATAGCAATTTGATGGAAATGCATCTATGATGGTTATCATAATACGTATTCTTTTAGCTAAATTGGTGGTGATGGTACTACGCTGATGGTTGAAGAGCGCAAGGAAGCAACATAAAAGCTTGCAACAAGGGTGTTGTTGGAATTGGGTAGGTGAGAATGCCCAAGTTCTGATTTCTCTCGTACCCATTAGGGTCGAAAAGTGGGGGCTTTGTGGTATCATGGTTAAGTGTGAGAAATGTAGAATGGTTGATACAACTAGTTTATCAGAGTGGCACCGGAGAGTTTGTGCGAGGAATTCATAAATGTGATGATTATCATTTAAGAGGATTTAAAGACAGGGTTGACCTCTCATACAAAAACTGATTGAGAGTAAATGATGTTCTTATGAAGATGGCTATAGTTGATCGAAATAAGTTATTGTGCTAAAGTGATATGTATGTTTTGCTACTCTATTCTTGGGAACAAAAGCTGGCTTGTTCCAGCTCACCGGGCGTTGCATGTGTTAAAGTGATTTGTACTTTTTGCTACTCTATTCTCGGGAACAAAAGCTGGCTTGTTCCAACTCACCGGCCGTTGCACGTGCTAAAGTGATTTGTACTTTTTGCTACTCTATTCTTGGAACAAGAGCTAGGTTGTTCCAGCGCACTAGGCGCCGTACGCTTGGCCTGAAACTTTTGGCCTAACGGGTATAAATGTCTTGTCTCACGTTTCCGAATACGGTGGTTTTTGCGGGCTCGAAAAGCTTACAGATTTTGAGCGAGTTTCCCTTGTGCAGTCTGCTTCTAGCTTGAACTCCCCCTTCTTTTCTGTCGGAATTCTTCTGTGCTTAGCCTCTTCTAAGAAGATGGAGGGGATTCATCTGCCCATACCCATTTCATTGGAGCTAGAAAATTTTCTTTTCTCTACGTGCTTTATGCAGCAGTTGTTTGTACTACTTTCTTTGGGGAAAAGTCCTGTTCATACCTTTAAATTGTCTAATTAAGGTGATGAAATTCTTCTCCATTGTCATGCTGCAATCTGACCAGCGGTTTCCGTTGTAAAGAATACTGCAGGCACTGTACAATTCCGGCAAATTGAGTTGCCATACTTCGTAGGAAACGGCACTAGTGTAGACGTTTGAGAGAAGAAAACAAACAATTCCGGTAAATCAAGTCGCCGTACTTCGTAGGAAAGAGCATTAGTGTAGTTATTAGAGAGAAGAAAACGAATGAACAACTTAATATGATGTGCTTTAGCTGGTAATTACTTTTTATTTGATATGGGGAGGCTTTCCCCAGCTATATATATCAATATATATTGAGTTATGAAGCCTCCATGTGAAAAAGCTTGAAAATATGCAATATATCCTTCTTTTGCATTAGTGTAGTTGTTAGAGTGAAGAAAACAAATGAACAAATCAAAATCGTCTTAAAATGATATGTGCTTCGGCTGGTAAGCACTTTTTCTTTGATATGGGGAGGCTTTCCCTGGCTATATTTGTTGATATATATTGAGTTATGAAGCCTTGATATGAAAAAAGCTTGAAAATATGCAATATATCCTTCTTCTTTTTGTAATTCTCAGAAGATTTGGGGTGAAAAGAAAAAAAGAAAGAAAGAAAGAGAGAAAGCTATTTGTCTCAGCAAGAAATGTCAGTGTATTATGAAGCCTTTATATAAAAAAGCTTGAAAATATGCGGTATACGCTTGTTTTGGATAATTCTCGGAAGTCTTGGGGTGAAAAAACGAAAAGAAAGAAAATAAGATACTTAATCTGGGAAAAATGGATAAAAGAAAGTGATAAAAAAATTAGACAGATGGCCCATGCAGGTCTCTAATCTGCGACCTTCGCGTTTTCAGCACGACGCTGTATGAGCTAATAGGCCCTTGGCGATATTGTTTCACCAAAATAATATATAACAACTACTTTTTCCGAGTTGAATTCCCACCGAGAGAGCCCTTTCGGCAGTTCAGCACCGGCGCCCGCTTTGTTCTTCTTTCGTTTTCTTCCCCCAAGAATTTGAACTTGAGCTGTATCCATAAGTCTATAGTCGACGCTGATCATTTCAGACCCAAAGCATATGATCCAATTAGTAGCAGTTTTCTCGATCCGAAACATATAAGCTGAGCAGAAATCATGGGGTGATTAGCACAATAGTACTCGTGAGGAAGAACAGACGGTGTACGGCACAAGTGAAGTTAATCAGTCCAGCTTCCTTTTTTCCCGGTATACCTCCATCCATGGCTTTGATATTGACCCACGAGAGCGGTAGAGGACAACTCTCAATCGATCGAGCTCGATTTTCTTCAGAAGACATCACAAACATGGCCTGGACTATACAAGGTTGTAAGTTGGAGGTTTTGGTTTGTGGATGTTTCTTGGTCATCATGTTGGAGAAGTCCACTAAAAGAGAAAAGAACTAGCAACCCTAGAAGGTATTGAGAAGATTATCAGGTGTCGAGCTTACTCAGCACTCTGCAATTTGTTATGGATTAATTAGGGAGAAAGTGTAATGTCGCCACAGTTTTCTTCCATGAGAAAGATACATAGTAATGCAACACAGTAGAGCATCTAACAGATGGTCGTGAATCAGATCATTGTTACGGCCTTTGAAATCGAACTTTAGCCTCAATTTATTAGCCGAGTTATTCGATCATGCAGGTGGGAATACAGAGGCATTAATGAATAGGGTGAGTACAGAAAGATGATTTAATCATAACATAATCTACACAATGTTACAAGTGAAGATATGATTTGAGCCTACCAATGTAAACAGAAAAAAGAATAGAAATTTACTTCAGACCTCTAGAGATCCAGGAAATGAAAGGCAAAAAAAACAAGCCTTTCATCTCTAGGAATAATAATTCCAACTTCAAACTGTACTTAAGACACTAAAATCCCTCTACAAACTTATTGGACATCCCCTGAACTCCTTAACAGCTATGCGGCAGACGGGGCAGGCACGTAAGGCACGACACCAGCCTCGGATAGTGCCGCGAGGAAGCTCTCCAAGTTCGCCCGCTTCACCGCTTCATCCCTGGCAACGATATTTCTGTAGTCCAAGGACTCGTCATCATAAATGTCCCACCACTTCTTCACCAGCATCTTGATATCTTCCCTGTCCATGTTTTGCTCCTCGCCCGTGTACCGCCATGGCTTCGACCCCGCAGCACAATAATGAACAACCTTGACCTTGTCGAGCTCGATGTTCTCAGGATGACGCCACAGCATCGCGAGCACAAAGTTGTACACATTGGGAATTGGCTTGTATATGTCCTTGAAGTAGTCGTTCAAGAAGTCTTGCTCGGCAAATGAAGTTGGAGGTGTGGTCTTGAGCTTCTCGAGCAAATCGCGGTACGTCTTGAGGTTCGGCTCATACACGAACATCCCGGCGTTGAAGTAAAGCGACGGCTTTGGACCGGCGTGGTCAGGCCATTGGATCTTGTCGGGGCACTGTTGGCAATACCCAATTTGGAACTGCGGGCTGTGACTCCACAACTTTTCACAGAAACAATCCATGACCGCGTAGAAGGAGCCATTGGGGAGGTCAAAGAGGTGGTCGATGTTGTCGAAGACTTGGATGTCTCCGTCCAAATAGATCAACTTGCTGTACTCCAAGAACTGCAATTGAACAAACCAGATCAGCAAATGTTGATGACTTGATAAAAACTACAGAGCATATGCATTGAACCAATTAATAACGAATAGCAAACTGCGCATACCTCCCAAATCCTGAGCTTGGAGTAATTGATCACAAAGTATGCCATGGCGAACTGAGTCTGGTTCTCCGGCGGATAGACCGGCTCAATCTCCCTTACGACACAGCCCTGATCCACCAGTATCTTCCGATGCTCCTCCGGCACGTCCGGCAAGACCGCCACCACGAGTGGGTACTTGCTCTTCGCCTTCCTCAGCCCTTTGGCCAAGCCGACCACGCCCTTCACGTAATCGCCGTTCCCGGCCAAGAACGTGACGTAGGCACGGCTGGGCTGGTTCTCGGGTTTCACCAGCTTGGTGGCGGCGGTGACATTAAGAGCCATTTCTTGGGTCGGTTCTTAAACTAGGAAGGAAGGAAAAAGTATCTGAATATTGACAGGAGGTGAGATGGTTTTAGAGAATGAGAAGAGGTTTTGAGTGAAGACTGAGTTGAAGATTGCTTGTGTTTTGCCATGGAGGTGTTGCAGGGTTTATATAGAATTTGGGAAATTATTCTTAATTAGAGAAAAATGATAATGAATATCCAAAATTAAATTGTGGATTTGATTGTGACAGACAACTAACATGGGGGATGGAGCTGCATGTGTCTGAGGACGTTCATGCCGACATTGACCAAATTGGTGTCTGTCCAATGAGAGATCAACGCATTCTGCTTTTTTGGAGGAAGGAGAGGAGCCAACTTTTTGCTAAGAAACGGCGTGGTTTTGGGGAGGGAGACCGTCAACGGTTGGAAAGAAAATTGTGGATTTGGGCGGTGCACGAAACTTCGGTGTCATTGCACATCTATTATTTATTTATTCATTAGGATTTTGGCCAAAGATAAAAGAAAAATATTGATGTATTGAAAGAGTAAATTGAACATGAGTGTGGGGTCATCACGTAATTAACTACCGGAATACATGTAGTTGAGCACAATCATTGACAACCCTCTATTGATACTTGCTTATAATCGAAGGAGGATGGATGGCAGAGAATCCAACTCCTAAGCCATGAATTAAAAATAGCTATGCTATGAGTTAGGTGTGTTTGTGTCTCGTGCTTTTATCCCGGGAATTAAAAGATGGATTTTATGATATATATATATAACGATATGTAATACCTAAAATCTCATGAAATCAAGTGTTACAATTTTTGCGAGTTAACAATTCATATTACATGCAATAATGGTTCATAGACCATATATAATTACACCGAAAATAGATTTTACTATTAAAAATAAATAATTTTCAATTTTTTGTTGAAGCATCTTGAGAGCTAATGGGCTGTAATTTGGACTCGTTAAGATCGAATTTGTTACTTAAAATATTTTAGTGGATCTCAAAAGTCTCTACAAGTAAATGGACAAAAAAAAAGGATAAATAATTACAGACCAAAAACAAAATTGGCTAAATAATTAAAAAAATATATGTCTAGATTTATTAACTACACGCGGTCCGTGTAGGCCCGGTGCATGTGATCCGTTGGATCTCATGGACCCCACGTCGGACCTAGACAATCCAACGATCAAGCTGCCTTGGCATAGTTTCTTGTCGGCAGGTGGGGCCGCCCCCGGGTCCCACCAGTATTTTTGCGGTCGGACCCACCATTATCTATTACGCGTCTTTCGGTTAGAGTCATAAGAGGAGTCCACGTGTCAAGGCGTGGTTCAAAGGACGGTGCAAGGACACATGGCAATAAAGGGCGCCTCGGAGGTCGCTTTTTCCGGTTTATCCGGTTATGTTAGTTGATCCGAGGGAGGGTCCCTCTCTTGACTTACTCGAAAGATTATGCAGAAATTGCAGCTTAAGTAAACCCATAGATTACTCATCGTCCCTTCGAGAACTTGTTGACTTAAGGGACAAAATGGAAATTTCGTTCTAAGGATATTAACCGGTGAATATTGCAAAAAGAGAGGAGATTTACGCTCAGATCATTTCGTAAAAAACGTGATGATTCTGAAATTATTTTTAAAAAGTTATTTCTCAAGAAAATATTATTTTATTTTATTTTTTAAGGTCTATTTTTTAATTTTTAATTTTTTTACTTTACTTTACTTTACTTTTTTCTTTGACCTTGACCACAAATTCCTAAACTTATTGTATAGTAACAAATTCAATCATAAACTTTTTAATTATGCCAATATGGTTTCACAACTTTTGAAGATTTGTTAATTTACATTTATACTTTTTCATTTTTGTTAATTTAGTCATAACATTTTAATGATTTACTAATTCAATCCTAAACCTTTTGACGATTTGTTAATTTAGTCTCTCCGATCAATTGTGAAATGGTTGGCGATGATATGAACAATTCTTTCAATTTTTTAAAATCTTATTTTATTTTTTTAATCTTTTCTTTTTAATCTTTTTCTTTCTTCCTCTACTTGTTACTAAGCCTTAGTTATGGCTGACAACCAACCACAAGTGAGAGCCAACCTTGCTAGCATTGGGCGAGGAATGCCCTCGTCGGCCTCACTAGCCTCGGGCAAGGCTCAAACTCACCTGAGGCGAGCGAGAGTTGCCCTTGCTTAAGGCTAGCAATGCCCTCACCGATGGCCAATGGAGGGAAAAATGAAAACAAGAATTTTGATGTGATTGGACCTCCACATTAGCGGTTTCTGACCAAAATTGGATAGGATGACTAAATTGACTATTTTAAAACTAGATTGGCAAATGGTCAATAAGTTTAAGATTAAATTTGTACAATTTAAAGGTTTATGATTAATTTGGCAAATCATCAAAAGGTTTAGGATAAATTGGCATAATTGAAATACTTAGAATTGAATGAGTCACCTCACAACAGGTTTATGATTTTTTGAATAATTTTCAGCAAATTATATACATACATGTTCCGGACAAAGATCTAAGATTGATTCACTGTGTGAGAAGCGAATGATAAGTTTTCACCATTCTAAGCCCTAGTTACGAACAAAGAACCGATTAAAAAGTTGTTAAAAAAAGTAATGTGATAGATTGTGATGACGTTTAATAGCCCATCTATCTAAGAGTAATGTTAGACTTTATTAAAGGTTTACTAGCTTTGGTTTACTAAGTGATGATGTGGCTATTAACGGATATTGAGTGAGCAAGATAAATGAAGAATTTGAAGGTCTCCGATCATGCCCTCGCCTATGTTCATTGGCCGGCCGCGTTCCACCGCTCGCCACCAACCCAACCGGCGCTGCCTCCCGACCGCAACCTCACTGTCGAATTCCTCTGCCGTCTGGTGTCCGATCACGCTTGGGTCCTTAACATCCTTGCGGACAGTTTGAGGTCTCAGCCTAGTAGCGACAATCGCTTCCTCAATCATTTTCCTAGCGTTCGGCGTATGTTTGCCTTATGTTTTGGAAATAAGTGTGACGGCAAGCAAATCGAGCCGATTGAAGATGGTTGAGTCTTTTCATCTTTTCAAAGAGGAAATCTCTTGAACTCTCCCTCAAATCTTCATCTTGTTCAAGAGAATTTTAGGCTGTATTTGTTCCAAGAAAAATAAACGATTTTGAGAATATATTTCTTATAAAAAAACTGTTTGATTACTTAGAATAATTAATCAATAAAAAAAAATCTCATTATCGACAATCATTTATGTTTAAATATTTTCATGGTGATGAAATTTTTTTTCGTTTGTCATTTTTATAAGTGATGCAAGTGATTATTTTTAAGAAAATAATTTTCAAATCATTCATTTTTTATGAAATGGATGTATCCTTATAATACACACTTTTTTTATTGGAAGAAGATAAGATTAGAGAATTGGTCTATCTCACTGAAGAAAATGCACATTTGAAGAGGATTCGTATAAGCACCAGAATACGCCAGTTCTTGTTTAAATATTTTCATTGACCGACTAGTATTTTTTAATTAACATGACAATAATCTCATAAGCTACCACCACCTCATTTGGTACCCTAGTCTTACTATATCTAATTTTACTGCATACCTAATTATCAATATATAAAAAAAAAAAAAATCATTCATGTCGCTCTATTTGTCAAATTTGTAAACGAATCTTTATCTAGTAGCATTAAGCTAAAATTTTGTTCGTGAAAACATCATATCTTTTTCAGTGAAATGCATTAGGAATTGCTAGATTGCATATCACTCTTGATCTTGTGCATGGAAAATGTTTTCTGAATGAATCAGATGAAGAATGAATTTTGCTAAAAATTAGATAACAATAAGAAATAATACTTAGTATTTCATTTAATGTATAACCACATAACTCACGAAAAAGAAAAAAAGAACTTTATCTTCATCCTACAACATAAGGAAATTTAAACCTTCCCTTACAACTGTGCTTAAAAACTTAGTTATCTTATGACTAATACTCCTATACAAGCATTTAAACATCGCCTAAGTCTCTACATCTCATGCCGCAGGCGGGCTGGTTATGCGGCGCACTCCGGCCTCTGATAGCGCCGCCAGGAACTCCTCCAAATTCTCTTGCTTTGCCACTTCCTCCGGAGCCACCACGTTTTTATAGTCCAATGACTCGTCGTCGTAGATATCCCACCACCTCTTCACCAACATCTTGATGTCATCCCTATCCATGTTCTCTTCCTTGCCCGTGTACCGCCACGGCTTTGACCCCGCGGCACAATAGTGAACGACCTTGACCGTGTCGAGCTCGACATTCTCGGGGTGACGCCACAGCATCGCGAGCACGAGGTTGTACACGTTGGGAATCGACTTGTATACGTCCTTGAAGTACA
Organism: Eucalyptus fibrosa; assembly: GCA_017140475.1. NCBI lineage: Eukaryota > Viridiplantae > Streptophyta > Magnoliopsida > Myrtales > Myrtaceae > Eucalyptus > Eucalyptus fibrosa. The sequence continues at coordinate 24,777,635 of CM029506.1, forward strand.
TGTTCAAGAAGTCCTGATCGGCAAATGGAGTCGGAGGTGTGATCTCGAGGGTTTCGAGCAAATCACGGTAGGTCCCGAGGCTCGGCTCGTACACGAACATGCCCGCGTTGAAGTAGAGAGGCGGCTTCGGACCGGCGTGGTCGGGCCATTGGACCTTGTTGGGGCACTGTTGGCAGTAGCCTATTTCGTACTGAGGGGTGTGACTCCATCTCTTCTCGCAGAAGCAGTCCATGACGGCATGGAAGAAGCTATTCGGGAGGTCGAAGAGGTGGTCGATGTTGTCGAAGACTTGGATGTCGCCATCCAAGTAGATCATCTTGTTGTACTCTACAAACTGCGCAATCAAATGAAAACCCGATCAACGATGCAATACACATCAATCCTCGTTCAAAACATTTTACCAAGGGAGAAAAACTCTCAGCATACTCAAGACGTGATTGAAAACCAAGGGCATACCTTCCAAATCCTGAGCTTGGAGTAGTTGATGACATAGCAGGCCATGGCGAACTGAGTCTGGTTCTCCGGCGGATAAACCGGTTCGATCTCCCTCACGATACACCCCTGATCCACCAGGATGCTCCGGTGATCCTCCGGAACGTCCGGCAAGACTGCCACCATGAGCGGGTACTTGCTCTTTGCCTTCCTCAGCCCCTTGGCCAGCCCAACCACACCCTTCACGTAATCGCCGGTCCCGGCCAAGAACGTCACGTAGGCACGGCTAGGCTGGTGCTCTGGCTCTGGCTTCGGCTTCGTGGCACCATCAATGGCAGCTGCGATAGGGGCCATTTTGTTGCTAGGAAAGTGCGTTTGTTGTGTTTTTTTTCTTTGCTCTGGAATTGCTTGGTTAAGATTTTGCATAAGGAGACGAAGGGTTTATATTGAGTCGGAGGAAATCAACTTTTTTTTTTTTTTTAAATTAAGGTGATTAAATGTTGGAGATAATGTGGTGGTTAGTTTCGTAGTTTTGACGGTCGGGACACGTTATGAAACAGCTGCTTGAATCTAGGAGCTCCAATTTCATGCCGACGGACCAAAAAGATAGGGTCCGACCCATGAGATTGAAAGGCTTTCGTGCAATGAAACGACGTTCTTGAGCTCCCCGAATAGATCACCGCGAGTCAATCGGACGGTGGAGATGGAGGATCTCGATTCGGTGGACGGTGAGGATTTAAGGTTGTTGAATCTACTGTAGGAACGAAACAGGCCGTGCTCTTTTGCAGTTTTACTACTAGCCCCACCGACCGACATCATTATTACAAGACGCCCAAAGGATATGAGCGTAAATATGGGGCAATTTAAGGGCGATTCTATTGCAATTAAACGTCTTAATCTGTGGGGTATGGTCATAGTAGGGGGCGGCTTCCGGTGATAAACTGCTATTTTGACCACCGTTATGGTTCAAGGATAATTTATTAATCAGAAAACCACCGACAAAAAAGAAAATAATGCTGCAGTAAATATAATTTTGAGTTTTCAATATAGAGGAATTTCTTTCACCATGGACTTTTAGTGATGATAACAACAAAAACAAATCCTTCCACTCTTTTAAGAACAAATTCCAAACTTAAATGACTGGTTCTAAAAAAAGTTGCTATTTTAATCGATATAGGGTGCCACTTAATGCCTACTTATGAAATTGAGGACCCGAATTGTAGGTTTTACAAAACATAGAGTGCAAATTGGTATTAAGGAACTTGTCAGCAGATGCTTCATGAGCCCTTGTCAAATGACCTATTGAGGAAAAAATATTGTTTCGATACATTAGACACCGTAATGAAGTGCGCAATTAGTGTGTTGAAGATTGAAGCTTTGCTCGTACAATATACTTGACTAGCATCTTTAGTGTGCTCACTAACAAGACTCTATTGTTAAAGTGAACGTTTGAGGATGCTTTTTGACATATTTCTCGAATGTAGTGACAAGATTTTTTGGATGATGTAACCCTTAGCAAAGGCTCGTGACACTATTTCTAGATATTCCACCCAAAAAATTTGTACGGCCGCGGGAAATTTTCTACCTAATATAAGTATCACACGACATGTTGATGTAATGTGATTCTTGGTGTTGCTATTTTCTTTTAATTATTTTATGTTCGATTGTAAAATTATAAATCATAACTTTGAAAGAGGCACCTAAGTACATCCACGACACTCCACACTAATATTAGTATGTGCGGTAGATGAGATTTTTCTCCAACGGTCGGGGCCCCAGCACCGAGGAATCTAACTTGCGCCTCTTCCCTAACACTTGTCCACGTGTCAACTCCTGATTCAAAGGGCGGTGCAGAGGACACGTGGCGAAGAGGGTTTGCGTCCTTGGAGTCTGTTTTTCCACTATTTGCAGTTATGTTAGTTGATCCGAGGGAGAGGTTGGCCATCTCTTGCCCTAGTCAAAGGAATTTTACTTGCTAATGGCAGCTAAAAACCAATAGATTAGTGACTAAGTTGTCTTCCTCTAGAACCTACTGACCCCTCGAAATGAGCATTTTTGAAACTTTTAAAAGATGATGACCTTTGAATATCATAAAAGAAAATAAATATTTGTTTTGCTTTTCGACCAAAATTCAAAATAGATTTAATGTTGTATAAAGTCAATATTGAACTATCATTCTAAAGAGCCTATAACAAAGGGATATCTCTATTTTACTCTTTTAAAGAAGAGTACCGCCCTCCATTGTGATCTAGTAATCCTAGACATAAAAATTTGATTATGAAAATTGATTTTGAAATAAGAGGATAGACCATAAATGATACTAATAAGTGGGTAGTATGTGGAAAGATGAATTAAATTATTCATGTTACTTTAAAAATCAAATTTACAAATCTTTCTTTGAGTTTCTAGCTAACATTATTTTAAAGATTTAGACTAATTTTCGCATTTTAACATCTTCATAAAACTTGAAAGAAAGGGTTGAATGAACATCGCATGGTAAAGCATATTATACTTTTAGTCAAATATAAGTTTATCATTATAGAGGTGGAGTACTATCATACTTGAGTAGGCAAAAGGGAACACACAATGAGTTTCTATAATTTGATCATTATAGTCTAAAACTCGCCCATCCAATTTGAACTTTTCAAGCATGCTTTGTAGGTTTCTGCTAGAACAATTATTAAATCAATTATCACATGATGGTGATGGCAACGCATGGATTGATAATCAGCGGAATGATATTGCGACATGGACTAAATTTCGACATATATATTGATCAAGCAACAAAAGCCTCAAATTAGCCCATAATCTTCACATCCTTGAATCAATCCCTCCCATCCGAGCGCTATTTCCCCTGAGAAACCCCAATTCTGATCTTGGTGGCAAAATTTGAAGCCAAGACGAAGATGAACTCGAGATTCTACAACAAAGATGGAAAAGAGTGGTTGTATTAGGTTTACAGAGAATCGATCAAAGGCATAACTTTGATTGTGGTCCCCTCAAAAGTGTGTTGTCTTTTTATAATCTATGTTGTATCATTTGTGTGTTTTTTTTTTTTTACCGAGGAACCGTCAGAAATCACCCTTTGGGGATCACACGACCCCTTCAGTATTTTTATAATATATGTTGTATCATTTGTGTGTGTGTGTGTGTGTTTTTTTTTTTTTTTACTTTGTGACCGAGGAATCACCAGAGATCACCGTTTAGGGATCACACGACCCTCCGGTGCTTAGTAATATCGTCGGGTCTCACCGCAAATCACTATTTAGACGTAAACTTCGAGGGAGGCTAGTCTGGGACCCTAACACTAGGACGAGGGTTCGAACTCTTGACCTTGGTAATGAGGAAAAGAACGCACACCAACTACGCTGCCTGTGGTTGGGTTGTATCATTTGTGTTGGTTTCTTCATATGCCACGTCTCAGGAGTCTCTCAATGAAAAGAAAAAATTGTATTGCCTTTTTGTATAAAATTCGAAATATATGACAAATTATTATCGAACTACATTTTCAACTGTGAAAATTTTGTCCATAACTCAATACTTGATGTGCTACACTTGACATGTTGAGTTAATGTCATTTTTGGAATCGCTTCATTATTTTTATTCTTTTATGTATGACTATAAATCCCAAATAAAAAAGAGGTAATTAATCAAATTGGTGATGCTCCAAGCATGCGGCATGTGAGATGTTGTATTAGAATTTTCTCCAACAGTCGGGTCGGGGCCCCACCACCGGTAATCCATTTTGCACGTCTTCCGCCTGGCTCGTACCGTCAGTCCAAGTTTCAACTCCTGATTCAAAGGACGGTGCGAAGGAGACATGGCGAAATGGGGCGCGTCCAAAGATATTTACATGCTAATGGCAGCTAAAACCAATAGATTAGTGACTAATAGTCTTCTTCGAGAACTTGTTGACCCAAGAAACCAGGCTTTTGAAGTTTCTAAAGATGATGATCTTTGAACATAAAACAAGAAGATAATATCTTTATAACTTTCAACCGAAAATCCAGAATCGATTTACTGTTATATAAAGTGCCCATGGGGCTATTATTTCTTTGAAGAAGGGCATCCCCTTCATTAAGATGCAGTAATCCTAGACACAAATCTGATTTTAAAATTGATTTTGAAATGACATGACATAGCATATATGATATTTGAACTGATATGTAATATATCGAAAAATGAATTAAATAAGTACGTTTTACTTTATAAACCAAGTCTACAAATGAGTCTTTTAGCTAACTTTTTTTTAATATCTAAAGATATAAAGTAAGTTTCACTTTTTGACATCTTTAAAATACACGAAAATAGAGAGAAGATTAAACATCTTGTGGTACAATGAATTATACTTTTAGTAAAAAATAAGATTGTTGTTTTAGAAGAGACAGAGTATCGTTTGAAATAGAACACCTCGGGTGAGGTCGACCTCCTCGACCCTCACCTCTGGAGGCGACCAGCTAGGAAGAAGGGAAGGGGAAACAAAAGAGAAAAGAAAGAAAAAATATATTTGAAAATTTTATTAAATATTATTTATAAATGTCCACATCAATATGACCGCATCATGTAAGATGGTTGGCGTCCATATTAGTGATTTTAGACCAATATTGGTCGAATGGACCGAATTGACACAAATGCAAAAGATTTATAACTCAATTGATAGAAAAAGAGTGTAGAGTTAAATTGATACAATTATAGTAGATTTATGGTTTTTTTTTATAATTATCTCTGCGATAAATAATTAATGTCGCTGAATCTTTAGGGAGACCAAAAAGTCAAGCTTTTCACAAATTTACTACTAAAACCTAGCAAACAACTTCATAATTGCAATTCAGCACTAGGGTCTGTGTAATTTGAGGAATATTGAAAGGGTGATTATATTTCAAATATCTATTTTAGTTTATAGGATGTCGTGTTAGGGGCGGTTTCCGAGGATAATGTTACACACTTGCTTAGCTCATTTGACTAAGGGATATATTATAGTAGAAGGATAAGCTTAGCCAAAATCCAAAAATAAAATAAAAATTGTGTATATGGTGAGGAAAGCAAACCCACCCCCACCCAACAAAAAAGAAGGCAAAATATGACTACATTGATAAAATAAACATATTTGACCAATTCGAGCTAGCCCAAGTTCAATTTCAAGCTTAATTATGGGTCAAAATGATGTAAATGATGATTTAAGGACCTGAGCAAATTTTGTAAAATTTACGAATTGATCCCTAATTCTTGAAAATTGCATTTTGGCTCCAACTTGTTGTGTTAATTGCAATTTGATCTCTCAAGGTTTGGCTAGTCACGCTCACATCCTTGGCCTTTGCAACTTTTTTTTTTTTTTTTAATAATAAAATCTCTAGGGAAAAGTTTAGGTGTCAACATCCATAATGGGTAATATTACAATGAATGACCTCTAGTCCTTAAACTAGAAATGCCACAACATCTCAACCAATTACGGCCACCCTAAAGTTTAAGAAAATTATTTTACAATAGCCTTTCACCAAATAAAATTTCACAAAAGTCGAATCATCACGTAATAATATGAAACGAGGATCAAATTATGATTCAAAAGTGAGCTGAATCTTTATTACATAAAATAAAATTCTTGAAATATTTGATACCCTACAAATTAAATCATACTTTTATGGTAGGTTAGTCAAATAATTTTTATTTTACAAAAAAAAAACTTTAAATTTATTTTCCTAAATAGATCGGATCGTCCTAAACACATTTATCTTTCCACTCACGCAAAGCTGGTGCTCTTAATTTGCTTATATGTAAAATGAATAAAATACTCGAGTATACAGTACACTCAATGGTAAATGGCCATTCTACTCTCGAGAAGATTCATCTCAATTACGGGTGAGTTTTGGTCAAAAAAGCGGAAATTATATTTTAGTTTACCAAGCTTGAAATATTCCACATCTTTTATTTGTTTATTTCCCTTTATTTTGAACGCATGAATCATAAGAAACTGCATGGAAGCTGCATGGGTGCTACGTTGCTAAGCGAGGACACGTGTCAAGCTACCGTAAACCCTAGACTCTCGTATTCATCTTCTGTATATCATTCGCCAATTTTCTTCGTTTCCTTCGTTCCTAATCCATCCGTCCTCGCATCGTTCTGCCGGTCTAGGATTTCATTCTCCACGCGATCCCGCAGACATTTTCTTCCTTCCGAAGGCCCCATCCCGCAGACGAAGATAAAGATTGCAGAATCTGTTTCATATCTCTCGAAGAAAATGGCGATCTGAAGAGGATTCTGTATAACCGTGTGAAGGCGACACCGGTTCGAGCCTGATATTAGTAAGATATCTCTGGATCTCGCCTGTTGCCGCGGTGGTCCTGGCGTTTTCGGTTGTATCTTTGATTGCTTTATCTAATGAATCATCTTGCTCTACAGAAATCCTTGGGGTTATTACATGTCTGTTCTTAATATCACCATCGATGCTATACACGGAAGTGATTGTCGTTGTTCTTCTGAATGAACTCAGACGAGGAATGAATTTTGCTAAGATTAGATGACAACAAGAACGCAAATCTGATATTCATATAATATAATGTCCCACACCACTTACAAAAGATAACGGCAGTCTTATTTTTCAGTCCTGCAACACCCACAATTGAAAGTGAAATCAAAGCCTTCTTTTTCCTACTGTATTCGATACCTATATCCTTCTCTCTGCATCTCGGCATCTATGCTGCGGGCGGGGCAGTTATGTAGCGCATAACTCCGGTCTCCGACAGCACAGTCAGGAATCGCTCCAAATTCTCTTGCTTCGGCACTTCCTCCGGAGCTGCTACATCTTCACAGACCAATGACTGGTTGTTGTAAATACCCTGTTGACACCTAATTTAAAATTTAGTTTTTTTTAGAAATTAATAATTGAGCATTTGGTTGTGGAGGGAATTTTTTTTTAAAAAATTTTGAACCAAATTTCAAAATTTAACAAAAAAAGTTCGAAAATCATGTGATTTTGGAGCTGCTAATTTGTTGAACGGTTGAGTGAATATCTCACCTGCAAAAACAAATTGGAGTTTTTCTCTATAAATAGAGAAAAGGGAGCTTCGGTTCATGGGGGCTTCTCTTCGTCTTTCATCAAAGGAAAAAAATAGAAATCTGAAGAGAAAGAAAAAAGTGGGGGGTCTTCTCTTCGGGCGACTTCTCTTCATCAAAAAAGGAAAATGATAGAAAAAGTGGAAAAAGTGAAAAAGTGAGAGAGAGAAGGAGTTGACGTGAGCAACGAAAAGAGAAAAAAGTATAGTGGGAGAGAGAGGGGATGTTCGGCAGAGAGTGAGCAGAGAAAGAAACGAAAAGAAAAGAAAGAAAAAAGGAAAGATGAACAACTGTTCATCTTCTTTGTGAGTTCCCGTCCGAAGTACCTGTTGCCCGCTCCTGCGCCCTGCACCGTCGCTGCTCCACTGATCATCTGGACCTCCGCCGGTACACGTCCTCGTAAGCCTTGCCGCCCCAGCGTCCAGCGACCGTGCCTCCGCCGGAGCACGACGCCATCACCTCCACATCCGCCCGCAGACTGACGGCTCCTCCTCACCGGCGCACCACCGAGCCTCCCTGCGCCAGTTACTGCAGCCCCTATGATCAGCCCTGATTGCGATTCTGACGCCCAGCGAGCACCGTGCCACTGCACCAACCAGTTTCGCACCCGGAATCCTCTGCTCGCGATGCCCATCATCGGTGGTCCGAGCTATTGCAGCCCATCCCGCAGCAGCTCGCCTCCTGTCGTCCACCGCCACACCGAAGCCCTGCTGCTCCGCCTGCACCAGTATCCGAGGCTTGCTTCACTGTGACCTCCTGCTTGCTCGCGCATCCGCAGCACCGCTGCCGCTACCACAGCTCGCATCCTCACCTCTGCAGCAACCGACGCCGTCTCCACGCCCGAACAGGACCATTTGCTGCCTCCTCTGTTTTGTTGCAGGTCTATTTACTGCCGAACCTCGCCGGAGCTCCGACGGACAGCCCTTGTTCCGAACGGCGACCCATCACTGAACCACCAGCTGCTCCTCGCCATTCCTCAAGCCAACCATGAGTTGGACTAGGTGATTTTCTAGATATTTGATTTCATTTTTTTATATATATATATAATCTAACTTGTTTTGTTTTGATTTATTTTTATCATTAGGAAATTTGTCATATTAAGTTATGATAATAAAAAATATTGACCCGCGAGACGTCGGGTTAGATTTTTTATTTTGACTTTTATGGCAAAATTCATGAATTTCTTTGCATCATTGATTCATATTAAAATGCCATTGATTTACATGGATGGATTTTTATTTTAGCGTGTTATTATTTGCTCATCACATATCATGCATCATATTAGATATTTAGGTTTATACTCATTTCACATTTGAAGCAACGTATTTTAGTTTCTTTTTAAGATTCATGTAGAATTAGGATGATTTTCCTTTAATAAAACCAAAACACAAAAAATATTAAAAAAACAAAAACAAAAAATGTTATTTAGGTTATATAGATTTCATAATGTGCACACCACATGTTGCGCTTTAGTTAGTGGGTCATAGGTTAATATTTTAATATTCTAGTCATGCATTTTTTTTTTAATAAAAAAGGCCGAAGATTAATATTGCATCATTATTTTCTTTTTAATAAGAATCATTAAGTCGTTTGAAAAAGAAAACACAAGAGGTCATTTACTTGGTTAGTTAATAAATTAGTTTATAATTGATCATATTTCATGTCATCATTGTTAGTGCAGGTTGCATATGTGTAATAAAAAAATCATTAAAAAATCATAAAAAGAACATACATATAAAATTATCACGTCATACATTTCAGATCATACAACATATGCATATTTATGGTTATGTAAATTAGATTGCACACATATTGTAATGATTTGAATTATGCCACATGAATTGCATCTCATATGTCATTAAAGTAAAATTCATGCATATTAAGTTTAAATCAAGATTGCATATAATTAATATTTTTTAAAAGAAAAAGAAAAAGTAGGTGTCCTGTCATTTAGAAATCATGTTTAGGACATGCATTTTATTAGCATTTTTATTTATTTATTTGAATGTTATTTTATTGATTGTACACCCGCATGACCACAATTTGCATGTTAATAGCTTAGATTAAAATTAATCAACATTACCTGTAAAATATTTTTTAAAAATTAAAATAAAAAGGTACCGAAAGGGCGTTAGACTAATCTAGCGTAACCATGTCCCTGAACTCATAAATCAGGTAAATCTCCCGTTACTTTAATTGGGTTTCTAATTGACCCACCAAAAATAGATTAGTGGCGACTCCTGATTGAAAATCATTTGCATGTTAAGAATTCAAACCTAAGTCGTGAATTGGTATGGGCTTGGGAGAGCTCGAGCTAAGCTTAAAGACTTAGTAATCCATTAGCCAAACCTTAGGTGGTTCCTCCCCGAAAAAATTGATCGCGATAGCTTGGCGACTCCGCTGGGGACATAGTTAAAACTCATAGTGGACATAGACCTGTTTTATTTTTTAAAATATTTTGTTTGGCAGCATGGAAACAAGGTACGCTCCTAACATGAAGTGTTAAATGTTCTTGCAGATGGGAGATATAAGGGGAGTAGTCTTTGCTAACTCTTATTTTGCAGGTTGGAGTTAAAAATGAATGGTTGAATTTAAACTATAGAAGTATTGTTTGCAATTAAACTGTTGTGCATGTTTTATTGTTTTTAGCACTACACTGTTGCACACACAACCTGCTGCCGGACCTGGGCTGCGATAGGATTTTTAGGATGGTGTTGAGAAGGATACTTCTTATAAAGCGAGACTGCTATATAGAGGTTGACCTTCTCTTCCCTGAAAGTTCTTCATGGTGTCAAATGTGTTTGTCCATATCCGCGAGACTGCGTGATATTAGACATTCCATTCGACTGAGCCGGGGTTAGGAGGACCTGACACGTTAATGCAAGACTGCAACAGTCAGATCATCCTCTTAGCTCCACTTTGTTAAGCCGTCTAGACAGAAATCGAGCCTCACTTTTCATGCGTGTGTCTATGTGATTGTCATCTATTTCCAGTGAAAGTAAGTTGTTTAAATTCTTCACAATTTATTTATTGCAATTTCGTTGGTCCATGACAATAGGTTTCGTCGTCGGTCTTATTTTATATGCAATGGGGAGATCCGATGTTCAATTCATTCCAACTCCCAAGATTGAGCTCAGAGGGTGGTGGAACAATTTAAGTAAAGAAGGTCAAGATTATGTGGAGTCGATACTGGGACGGCTCATCCCCCTTTTGGATATCGGAGTCCATAGTTGTGTTTTGCAAGCTATATCGCACTTTTGGTGTCCCGAGATGGCTACATTTATTTTTGGAAAGAATGAGCTAACTCCAACACTGGAAGAGTATAGCGTCATCATAGGAATGCCCCTTGAGACAGAACTTGTTAGGCCACCTTTTGGTATGGAACCCACATCAATTTTATCTCAATTTCTAAGAATTAAAACTGATGAGGTTAAGAAAGTTTTGAAAGCTAATTGTAATGCATGCCCTTTCTCCTTTTTGGCTAATCATTTTTTAAATCAGTCTTCAATGCGCCAAAAGGGTAGGATGTTCATCTTAGCATTCTTTGGACTTATATTATTTCCTCATCGAAAAAATGCTATTGATCCCTTGATTGCATGGGTGGTCAGACAAGCATGCGCTGGCATGAACTTTATAAACATGATTTTGGCTGAGACATTTTTGTCCCTCAACCGCTTTAAACAAAATGGAGAAAAAATCATGAATGCCTCTCCTGAGCTTTTACAGATTTGGTTTCTTTCTCACATGAAGGAGTTTGGTCATTTCATGCGTCGAGGTGAAATTGATCACCCAATAAAAAGATTTTCAATGTTAGAAAAAAAATATACCGGAAAATCATTTTCCGATTGGGTGACTTTTCTTAAAGATCCAGATCTCAAGGGCTTCCTATGGTATGCTAAATGGTTCCATGTTAGCGTGGCTCGTTTCTCTCACAAGACAGATAATCCAATTCCACTGATGGGAATTACTGGTGCAACATCTTACTATCCTTATGGAGTGGCCCGCCAGTATCGAGTGCTCCAAGATATCCCACCTCCTCTCCGAATGGATCTATTTCAAGCCCGCTTTGTGCGCAAGGATCACAAATACCTCGATGAGATCGAGCATCTTGAAAATGCATGGAAGGAATGCCATCCAGAAAAGATAGTGGTGCCTAGAAGATTGAAAGGAAATGAGAGGATTTTTCATGCCTCGAATTAGTATATCCACCATCACGAGATCCTTCAAGCTCTACTTCCCGTGATACCCGAAGTGACCATGAAGCCCACTCGCAAAGCACAAATTGAAAATCTTGAAGAAACGGTGGAAAGGAAAGAAGCTCGTATTTCCGAGTTGGTTCGATTAACAAGAAGCTTCAAAGATTGTGATCTCCCAATTGTATATAGAAAAGAGTCGCTAGATTTAGGAGTTTAATTATGGCTTTATGATGTTATTTCAATTTCTTAGATTGATGTTTTAGGAATTTAATTTCCTAGGGAGTTATTTTAACATTTTAAGTTGATATCTTTGGAATTTGATTTCACTTAATCAAATAAGCGATTGACCGTTGTCATGGACTAATCTCATTTGTTATGATACTTACTGTATTATTTTACATTATTAGGTGACAACACGGCTCACCCAAGATTGCCAATCCGTACTCGTTCAAGAGCAACAATGGCTGATAACACTAAACAAACGCATGTTGCTGAACAAGCTCGCATTACTGCCCTCGAATTGGAGATGAAGCAAGTCCTGAATGTTCTTGAGCAGCTCTCTAAGCAGATCGATTCTCTCCAAGCAAACACTACTCCACCAACTCCGCAAGATGAAGTGGTGTTACCACAACATGTTCACATGGCCGATCCAAGAGATAAAGGCAAGAATATATCCACAAGTGGCCCATCAAGCTCTAAGGATGTCTCCAAGGAGAAAATTACTGACGTGCCTCAAATTGTTGTTGATGATGAGGTACAAGTGATACCTTCAGCTGTACCAAAAACTGAGCAGGAAAAACGCTTGATAAAAATCGAGGAGAAACTTAAGCAGCTGTAGGGTTCGTTTACCCAAGACCCAACTGATCGGTCTCATTATGCAAAGATCAAGATGCCAAAGAAGTTCAAAATGCCAGATTTTGAGAAGTATGATGGCACCTCTTGCCCGAAGATCCATCTACAGACTTATGTGGTCAGGATGACCCAATATGTTGATAACATCCCCTTGATGATCCAACAATTTCAAGCAAGCCTGATAGGACCGTCGCTGCAATGGTACATCATGAAAAAGATTAATCTGCTGGAGACTTGGGAGGATTTGACTGATGCATTCTTCAAGTAATATAAGTATAATATTGATGTCACCCCATCTCAAGAAGATTTACTTCGCACCGAGAAGAAGAGGACTGAATCTTTCAAGGCATACGTCACGAGATGGAAGATCATAGCTGCTCAAATTACTCTAGAGCCAACAAAAGAGTTGATGGATTTGTTCATGAAGACACTCCCTTTGAATATCGAAATCGGATGTTAGGATCGATCAACTGAGTCATTCAATCAACTAATCCCAGTTGGCGAACGAATTGAAGTAGCATTGCGTGATGGATGGGTGTCTGATCAGACCAGCTCATATGGGAAAGTCTCAATCAAGAATGATAAAGAACTTGTAGCGGAGGTTAATGCAGCTTATGTGCAACCACCTCCCCCTACCCCGAACACCCATTAGGGAGGAACACGACCATTCTTTGGCCAGCAGAAGAACTCTTCCAGTTGTCAATTTACGCCTCTTTTTAAGCCATTGTCAAAGATCTTGCCAACCCTTCAGAAGAAAGGATTACTCGCTAAGGAGCCTAAGCGACCTAATCCCGAGCGTTTCCCCAACTATGATTCTTCCAAGACATGTGCTTATCATATGGGAGAGGTAGGGCATTCTGTTGACGATTGCTATATGCTGCAACATAAAATCCAAAATCTTTTGGACACTAAGGTGGTCTCATTCCGCGATGCACAGCCGAACATCCAGAATAACCCATTCTCTGATCACCCAGAAGCTGTGAATGCCATTTTCAGTTTTGATGCTGAGCCAACCATGTTTAAGATGATGCATGAGGAAGCAGAAGTTATGGACACCCTGGGGCAACCAAGTGGCAAATTCGATTACTATGTAAAGTATTCGGCTCCTCCCAGCTCTTACTTCGACCCACGGGATATCATCCTAGATGGATGGGGTGGCATAGATGATCCCGCACCTCCAAAGATTGAGAGCTCTGATGACGCACTCGAAGGAATGACTGAATTATTCAAAGAGAATTTAGTGTTTGCCATCGACAAAGCTTAAGAGTAGAAGAATTTTAATTATTTGCACACTCCTCTGCGCAGGAGTCTTTATTGCTTTCTATATTTGCATATTTGCATTTTCAATTCTAGGATTTCCCTTATTTCAATAATGTAATTTGTTTTTCATCCAATAAAATACATGGAGATTTTCGTGTTTTAAAGGCATGTTGAAGTACACCAAACTAGCCCTGTGATGAAATCCTACCAAAAGAAAACGGCAAGGAGCTAATTCTAAAGGCTAGGCTTCTTCATGTTCCTTTGAAAATTTTTTCAAAATAAAATAATTTTCCAGCATGCATCCAATTTACTCTGTTTGTTTCTTTTAATTATTTGCTTTATGTTTCAGGTGCAACCCTGCGCACATTTAAGGAACCTCTATGAGCTCTCTTGCAAAGAGGGGCAAGACACAAACATTTAACAGTTTTGACTTTATGATTTGATGTGCTAGAATAGAGCATGGCATTTTTATCATTATAGAATGCTTTCACATGATATTGAGCAATTCACTAATTCCACTTGAAATTTATCAAAATGGATAATTCAGTGAAGGATGTTGAGTTACTTGAACATGTTAGATGATGCTAAATGAGGTGTGAAAGGCAAGCCTAAATCCCATACACAGTCTCCTGTCTATACATTGTGAGGTGAGTATAGAAACATTTTATGTTTCAAGATGAAGAGTTTTCTTGCATGAAGTACGACAACTAAAACGATGAGGGGCAGTTCATTTCTCTACAATGAACCCTTGTTTAATCCTTCTTTGAGCTTAAACACTTGAAGAACTTTTTTTTATACTACCCCTGTCAAGAACCACCCCACATCGGGGCAAATGGGGGTAAGTTGACATTGAAGGAGAGTGAAATGAATGGAAATTTTCTTGCTCTCACTTGCATCAATCTTCAAGTCATGCTATTACATTAAATTCATGTGGTAATTTAAGTGCCTTAGGATGACGAAGAGCGTTTCTTTCACTATCCTACACACTTATATCCTTTGCATAGCCCACTTGAGCCTGCAATTTCATTTCTTTAAACCCAGTTGGTGATCATTCCCCACACTGGGACAAGGCAAGAGACAGATGAAGACCTTTAAAGGTTCGAGTGTCATTTAAAATATACTTGACACACGCATTGTGTGCAAGAACTAAAATCAAAATAAAACTAAGGGGCATGAAAAAGCAGTGTGCCTGGTAAAAGCAAGGCCAATGCCCATGAAAAAAAAGAGAAATGACTGATGAATTGGGGGGCATGAAAAAAAAGCGGTGTGCCTGATCGATGCCCATCATCAAAGAAAATGATTTTAAAAGAAAAAAATGTTGAGAAAAGATCTCCAGTTGAACAATCATTGGCATCAGTGATAAACTCTTGAGCCGATAAAGAAATTTGTCAAGAAGACAATCCGTGGCGAAGAAAACTGGTGGTAATGTCAAGATGATCACCAACTCTCACCCTTTACACACATTTTGAGCCTAACGATCCTTTCGTTTCTCAACCCATAAACCCAGCCTATGTTATGTCCCTTACAAAGTTTCTTCAGATTATGGCACTTGAATTAACATAGGAATTCATATGTTTTAAGCATTGCTCGAAGAAGTGCAAGCAAGATTATTTCTTTCTCATTTTGCAGGGTTCTTGGCTTGTAAATCCGGAGATGATTACATAATTGTTCTTTCAATAGCCTTGACTCAAAGAGTATCTTTTGCTAAGCCATTGACCAAACCCACATTACAATCCTTGTCAAAGACCTCTCAGATTGGTAAGGTCGTACTGCTTGCAAGAAAATTCAAACTCTTGTCGACAAGATGATGATAAGATTGAGTGATACATTCCCGCATCAATGGTCGGGACAAATAACCCCTCCTAAATGAGAGCAATGAGAGCGAGTGAAAAAGCCTTTTCACACCAAAAGCGTCTCATTTAGCATGTTCAAGAGATTCACACTATAATTGAAAATTGTCCTTGTGATAATTTTTCCAGTAGAAGCTTGATAAAGCCAACATGCATGGACCTTCATTGAATTTTTCCTCAAAGACCAAAAAATTGTCTTTGAAACCCTGAGTTTATTCAGTCATCTTGGTGCTTGATGAGAATTCCAAGTACCCATTTATAAAATGTTTTCAAATGTTTAGTGTGAACCCTAGATATTTGAATCCTTAAACGCTTGATGTGATACCAAGTGTTTGTCCTTCCAAACGTCTGATGTGATTTCCAGATGTTTAGTAAATATTTTCAAATGTCTAGTGTGAACTTCAGATATTTGAACCCTTAAATACTTAATGTGACTTTCAAGTGTTTGTCTTTCCAAATGTCTGATGTGACTTCCAGATGTTTAGTAAAATGTCTTCAAATGTTTAGTGTGAACCCTAGATATTTGAACCCTTAAACGCTTGATGTGATACCAAGTGTTTGTCCTTCTAAACGTTTGATGTGATTTCCAGATGTTTAGTAAATGTTTTCAAATGTCCAGCATGAATTCCAAATATTTGAATCTTTAAATGCTTGATGTGACTTCCAAGTATTTGTCTTTTCAAACATCTGATGTGATTTCCAAGTGCTTGGGATCTGATGAGAGTTCTAGATCTCTAAAGACTTTGAGCCTTTCAATTATCTGAAGAGATTTCCAGATGTTTGTCAGGTCTCATAGGAATCATTTCACACCTAATAATACTTTTCTGAATCTCCAGATAAGTATGACAGGTACGTGTTCTTCTTTGCATTTGCATTTCATTGAGCATAGACACATTGAGATCTACATTCTTGACCAAATCATTGCATTTACAGTGGGAGAGAGAGGGGATGTTCGGTAGAGAGTGAGCAGAGAAAGAAACGAAAAGAAAAGAAAGAAAAAAGGAAAGATGAACAACTGTTCATCTTCTTCGTGAGTCCCCGTCCGAAGTCCTTGTTGCCTGCTCCTGCGCCCTGCACCGTCGCTGCTCCATTGATCATCCGGACCTCCGCCGGTACACGTCCTCGTAAGCCTTGCCGCCCCAGCGTCCAGCGACCGCGCCTCCGCCGGAGCACGACGCCATCACCTCCACATCCGCCCACAGACCGACGGCTCCTCCTCACTGGCGCACCACCGAGCCTCCCTGCGCCGCCATCGTAGCCCCTATGATCAGCCCCGATTGCGATTCGACGCCCGGCGAGCACCGTGCCACCGCACCAACCCGTTTCGCACCCGGAATCCTCTCGCTCGCGATGCCCATCATCGGTGGTCCGAGCTATTGCAGCCCATCCCGCAGCCAGCTCACCCGCCGCCGTCCACCGCCACACCGAAGCCCTACGCTCCGCTTGCACCGCATCCGAGGCTTGCTTCACCGCGACCTCCGCTTGCTCGCGCATCCGCAGCACCGCTGCCGCTACCACAGCTCGCATCCTCACCTCTGCGGCAACCGACGCCGTCTCCACGCCCGAATAGGACCATTTGTTGCCTCCTCTCGTTTTGTTGCGGGTACATTTTTGCCGAACCTCGCGGAGCTCCGACGGATAGCCCTTGTTCCGAACGGCGACCCATCACCGAACCACCACCGCTCCGCGCCATTCCTCAAGCCAACCGTCGGTTGGACTAGGTGATTTTCTAGATATTTGATTTCATGTTTTTTTTTTTTTTATATATATATAATCTAACTTGTTTTGTTTTGATTTATTTTTATCATTAGGAAATTTGTCATATTAAGTTATGATAATAAAAAATATTGACCCGCGAGACGTCGGGTTAGATTTTTTATTTCGACTTTTTTATGGCGAAATTCATGAATTTCTTTGCATCATTGATTCATATTAAAATGCCATTGATTTACATGGATGGATTTTTATTTTAGCGTGTTATTATTTGCTCATCACATATCATGCATCATATTAGATATTTAGGTTTATACTCATTTCACATTTGAAGCAACGCATTTTAGTTTTTTTTTAAGATTCATGTAGAATTAGGATGATTTTCCTTTAATAAAACCAAAACACAAAAAAAATATTTAAAAAAAAACAAAAACAAAAAATGTTATTTAGGTTATATAGATTTCATAATGTGCACACCACATGTTGCGCTTTAGTTAGTGGGTCATAGGTTAATATTTTAATATTCTAGTCATGCATTTTTTTTAATAAAAAAGGCCGAAGATTAATATTGCATCATTTTTTTCTTTTTAATAAGAATCATTAAGTCGTTTGAAAAAGAAAACACAAGAGGTCATTTACTTGGTTAGTTAATAAATTAGTTTATAATTGATCATATTTCATGTCATCATTGTTAGTGCAGGTTGCATATGTGTAATAAAAAAAATCATTAAAAAATCATAAAAAGAACATAATATAAAATTATCACGTCATACATTTCATATCATACAACATATGCATATTTAGGGTTATGTAAATTAGATTGCACACATATTGTAATGATTTGAATTATGCCACATGAATTGCATCTCATATGTCATTAAAGTAAAATTCATGCATATTAAGTTTAAATTAAGATTGCATATAATTAATATTTTTTAAAAGAAAAAGAAAAAGTAGGTGTCCTGTCATTTAGAAATCATGTTTAGGACATGCATTTTATTAGCATTTTTATTTATTTATTTGAATGTTATTTTATTGATTGTACACCTGCATGACCACCATTTGCATGTTAGTAGCTTAGATTAAAATTAATCAACATTACCTGTAAAATATTTTTTAAAAATTAAAATAAAAAGGTACCGAAATGGCGTTAAACTAATCTAGCGTAACCATGTCCCCGAACTCATAAATCAAGTAAATCTCCCGTTACTTTACTTGGGTTTCTAATCGACCCACCAAAAATAGATTAGTGGCAACTCTTGATTAAAAATCATTTGCATGTTAAGAATTCAAACCTCAGTCGTGAATTGGTATGGGCTTGGGAGAGCTCGAGCTAAGCTTAAAGACTTAGTAATCCATTAGTCAAACTTTAGGTGGTTCATCCTCGAAAAAATTGGTCGCGACATACCCCCCATATGTTAACCAATTTCTTGATACCGGTTTCATCCATGTTCTCTTCTTTGCCTGCGTATTGCCATGGCGTTGTCCCCTCGGCACAATTATGAACGATCTCGAGCATGTGCACATTGGGAACCGAATATGCCGGCGTCAAAGTAGAGAGATGGCTTCTGGCCAAGGTGGTCAGGCCGTTAGACCTTATTGGGGCCCTGTTGGCAATACCCAATTTTGTACTGATGAGGGGTGCGACTCCAAGTCTTCTCACAGGAGCAGTCCATGATGGCGTAGAAGAAGCCATTCGGGAGGTCAAAGAGGTGGTGTATGTTATCGAAGACTTGGATGTCTCCATCCAAGTAGATCATCTTGTCGTACTCCACAAACTGTCCAATCAAAGAAACCCGATCAATGATGCGATGCAGGTTAATTTTAGGAAAGTGAAAACAAGTAACTCAATTGATGTCGATCAGCAATGATAATAAGAACTCTCATCTACAAGGGTCAAAAATACCAGGTCCGATCAGAACAAATTTTTTTTTTCTTTTTTTGAGCCTTTACAGTTAAAAGATGAAAAAACGTGTATCGCAGCAGCGGTTCGGTTTGATTTCAGGGTCGGTCGTGCTCCCAAAGTTCGTCGGCTGATTCCCGTCGGTCGCCAAAAACACCTTAGCTTCGGCTCTCCACTCCATCCTCCTCGTCTGCACCTCCATCACTATCTCGGTCTCCCTCTTTGTCGTGCCGCCACTCCATAGCCTCGCACGACATCATCACCTCTCTGTGTCTCGCATGGCTCATCCCCATCTACTCGTGCCCACCGCTCGACCAGAGCCGCCTTCCCTTGTCGACATGGACAAGAGGCGATGGCAACAGGTCTAGATCTAAGGCTTGTCCCCGTCTGAGGCCGGTCGACATCGATGATCACCATCGACTCCTGGTCCAAAATTGCAGAGGCGGGGAGGGGGAAAAGGAGATGAGACAAAGGCGCTAATGGGTGGGTCTAAGCGGCTCGCTTCTTACCATCAAGCTCGCTCAAGATGCATTTGTCCTAGTGGCGTCAACGCGGACAAGAACTTCAACGTACTAAACAAGTACTCGAAAAAACCAAGCGCCTACCTCCCAAATTCTGAGCTTGGAGTAGTTGCTGACATAATACGCCTTTGCGAACTGAGTTTGGTTCTCCAGAGGATAAACCAGCTCAATCTCCTTCACGTTACAGCCCCGATCCACCAGCATCTGCCAGTGGTCCTCTGGCACTCCTGGCAAGATCGCCACCACGAGCTGGTACTTGCTCCTCACCTCCTTCAGCCTCTCAGCCAGCCCAACCACACCCTTCATGTAATCGCCGTTTCTAGGCGTCGCTAAGGCATGGCTAGGCCGGTTCCCGGGCTCTGGTCTCATGAAAGCATTAGTGGCGCCGTCCGCAATATTAGGACCCATTTTTTTGGCTTGTGTGTATGAAGAAAACTGGTGTGAAAAAGGTTGCTCGCAATTTGCTTGCTTTGGATTGAGATCGATGGAATTCGCAGGAGGAGCAAAGATTTATAGACTCGGGGATGAACAGTTGGTCGAATCTAGAACGGTTATATAGTTTTGGGGGGTATCTTCTGGGCTTGAAAGGAAGTTTAATTTCTTGCGAGGATGGAGATATCTGGCTGGATCTAGAGTTTCCCATCTCAGGCCGACAAGACGAGGTCGTTCAGGAGTTGGGAGTCCATGTGAGTACATTGGAAAATCCGATCTGTAATAATGGGCCCAACACATCTCTTTCTCATTCAACAGGTCGTGGTGCGTGAGCGGACGAGGGGAAAGAAAAGCTCGTCGGCGAAGAAGGAGAAGGGGAAAAGAAAGGAGGGAGAAATGTTTGGGCCTAGCCATCTCAAGCGTCCGGATAAGTCGAATCAACTCCAAACTTCAACGTTGGATATGTATTTGAGCCCATTATTCATCTAATTAAAGTAACGTTAAAAGTTAGGTTGTAAATTCGGAGTTGTGTGAGTTTTAAGCTATAAAGTTTGATTTCGGAGTTACTAAGATGTAGATTTATATGAAGAAGATAATTTAGGGTATTGTGGATCTATAGTTGAATGAAAATCGGTTCCAAAGTATAATTTAATCAAAATGAACTTCTGAAATTTTTCGTACGAGTTACGCGTGACGGAGAAAGATGAACCTTTATTATAATGAATATTTTCGCTAGCATGTAAGAGTTGTTTTTATCAATGATTAAGTGTAGTTTAGTTGAGCCGTTCATTAAAGTAGTGTGCTACTTAGATTTTGATATCTTTTTTGATTAATTAATAGTAATACAAGTTCATCAATTCGACTAACTTTCACAGGTTAGTTTTCGGCTTTCCTAGATAAGTGGCACTCTCTCTTCTATGAATTTACAAACTCATATCTTGAAACTGATAGAGATTTCATAAAGAATGAGTTATGAAAGAGCATATTTCTTGCAATAATATTTTATGTATATTGTATACTGGATTTGTAATTAATTAGTTATAATATCGTTTTATTGAGGTGCATAGTGAATGTTTCATTTGCTTAAAAGAAATGTATTACTCATTGGATTGTGGTTGCTCATTCCATTCATCTTACTTGCTTTTCACATTCTTCAGTGAGCCATTACTTGCTTTTCACATTCTTCAGTGAGCCATAAGTTGGACGAAAACATTATCTTTCCTAGGATGATAATATGATAGAGGGGATTTTTTTGTATGAGTTGCATAAGGTCATGATGACTTTTTGAGTTAGTTTTTTTTATTGAATATGTGTATATATCTTGTTCTTCTTCTTTAATGGATTATAGAAACTCTGTTATTGTATATATATCGTGTCATTGCTCGTGTACTTGTAAAGTTGAGGGTTTGACATAATCTATTGGAAGAACAGAATAATCGTGCTTGTGCAGTTTTACTATTGGTTGAGCCTAATTTCGGGAGCCGTTTCATGGGCGAAATATATCTCGAAATATGGATGGATTAACTTCAAGTTGTAAAAGGTTTTGTATTGATTGTGGACAAAAAAATTAAAGGTATAAATATTAATAACAAGAGTTGTTGGTAATATAAATTACATAAAAGTAATAAAAAAAAGAATAATTTTTTAAAATAAAAGTGGAAATGTACAATTAATTAAGGTGGAGTCCCGGCAAAGGAGACAATGTGGGTACTTATAACCACGGTCGATGGTTATCAATAAATTAAATATGCCCTACGTGGCTTCTATTATTTAGCTTATCTTGTCAATTTCCTTCGAGTTATCAACTTTTCTGTTCATTGATACCTTCTTCTGATTTCACCAAAACTTTACTTACGTCGATTATATTTGTTGCTTATTGATAATTATCGAAAGTTATTCAATTTTTTTTTTCAACATGAAAATTTCGAGGATGCCTTTTCGATCATTGGAGAAATTATAGTTGATTGGGTCCACTAAGAAATTTCCAATCGCTCTTGTACGGGTAGGCCTTTCTTTTGCCGTATGTCAGTTGATCCCAGGGAGGGTCCATCTTAGAATTCATTGCACTCACATTAATGGCAGCTTAAACTAATTGCCAGTGTAGAGAAGGTGTTGACCCAAAGAAAATGATTTCTGCATACATTTCAACGAAAATTCTGAATTCGTTCCACTATGTGTGAAGTGAAAATTGAGCTGCCATTAATGAAGAGCCTGTGACAAATAAATATACCCGGCAAATAGGTGGATCCGGTTGAAAATGATCAAACTTAAATTTAACCATTTTGACCAATTTATATGCAATACAAAAATTAATTACTCATACCGTAGCCGAGATCCATTTTTAGCAGTTTTTCTTCTTAAATTGTTGCATGTAAATAATGGACGTCTCCATGGACCGACTCATCGAGTTAGTGAAGGAGCTCGGACGTCGACTTTATAGACAAGGCGGTGAGCATCAAAAGAAATATTATAAAGGAAAATGTTTCTAGGATTTGTAGCTAAGATAATTAGTGCGGACAATTCCCACAAAAATTTTAAGGAGCTCGTCTCCTGTTTCGTTTTCTTTTGGGGGGTTGAAACCCTAACTTTTCGTATTACTTGAGAGGACATATTCATACTTATTCAGCCCAAAATTTTGTTCTTTCACTAACAAATTTCAGGAGCTTGGAATGTTTCGGATAAACCTGTACAAATTTCAGGAGCTTGGAATGTTTCGGATAAACCTGTACGTTGCCTTCAGAGGCACGTACTATCTAATTAGAGATATATTTGGGAATTCCATTAATGCATTTGATATATAGCCACAAAAATAATTAAGGCGTTTTATATATTTCATATAAAACGGTGAGAAAATACTTTCTAATTTATTTTCAAATTTTAGTCGGATACTGAAAAATATCGTCGTTTTTTTTAGAAAACATTTCTTTAAAATGTTACATTTTTCACAACAGCTAATTTCGCGATTCTTATGACCGAGACGTGGGATGAAAGTTGCTTGCATGGATTTGACAGGGCAGTGCTCTAACCAATTGAACTACAATCCCCAGGAAATAAAGTGTAGAGTATACATACTTTTATAATTGCATTTAAACCATTTCTTTTTCGATTCGAATCGCCGTGGTGCAAGGGTAACAGAGGCTTGAGTGCTATATTGATGAAAGTTGTAAGCTGTGTTTGGGGGGGAGTTATTGTCTATCGTTGGCCTCTATGGTAGAATCAGCCGGGGGGCCGGAGAGGTGGTGGTTTACCCTGTGGCGGATGTCAGCGGTTCGAGTCCGCTTATCCCGCTTCCATCATCTCTTCCAAATTGATATTCCAATACCTTCTTGTCATTTCTCCCCCCACTTCCACTTTTTTTTTTTGAAAAAAAAAAAAAAGCAACGAGGTTGCCCCGAACTAAATAATTGTTCCGATGGAACCTTTTCTTCTACCGGAGATTGGCCATGTGTATGTCGATACACAATCCAAACCCCTACCCTCTATTCGTTATTATCTATTTTTCGATTACCCCAAAAAATGACCATAAATAAAGAGTTTTTCTTAATTTGAATTTAAAAAAAAAATGTATGAATCCACTTTTAGGAATCATTAAATCCTCTAAATGATTGTTCTGATGTATCATGAAACTTCTTTGAAATGGAAGAATCAAATAATTCTCTATGGTGGAACAAACTATCTCCGATTTCCCCCTCGCAAAAATTCTTCTTTTTAGTTTTCAAAGGAATGTTCTTATGTTGCCTTGAACGATGCACTAATCCTTTGAATCCGGTACCAACGGGTATCATCCCTCCTATAACAACGTTCTCTTTTAGGCCTTTCAACCAATCGATAGGGCCTCGGAGAGCAGCTTTGGCTAAAACTAGAGCAGTTTCTTGAAAACTCGCTTCAGATATGAAATTTTGAGTATTCAAAGATGCTACACCAAAACTAGGCGCAAAGAACCAACTAGGCTGACCTAGTGGATAAATCAGGAATACAGAAACAAAAACAGCAATTGGACCAGAGAATGCGATTGCATTATAAGGTCGCAATTGAACAGATCGAGCAAGTTCGGATCTTCACTTACACTAGTTTTTTTCAATAGGATTACCAAACCTATCAATTGATTTACTTAGCCCACACATGTATTCTAATTTTTCTTTATACAACATCGAATTGAACCACCATTTTTCCATATATTAGTTGCTTGAAAAAACCAAGCAAAGGTCCAGTCTAGTCTCAAGGGGTTAATGGATGGGAATAGCGAAGATGGATTTGAGATAGAATACAAATAGAATTCAATCCCTTTCATTTCTTGTTATTTTCTTTTTTCATATTCTATTTATTAATTCTCTCCTACGTGCTTTTCTCCTTAAAGGAAGTCATTTTGAAGCTCCACCAATAAGATCGAAGTCCATGCGGGTTAGTGCTTGGAGGTAGACCACCGGCTAATTCTCATAAGGCTCATGCAAAGTCGAGCAAAAGATGACAAAGGAAGGTACACTCTTATATGTGTTTCTTTTGTGATGGTCCACACATGGCGCGAGATTACTCGAACAAGGCCAAGCTGGCCGCCCTTTGTAAGGAGGATGAGCCTAAGGTTCGCTACGACTCCTTAACACAATCAAGTCCAAAAATGAAAAGGAGCCTAAAGGATTGATGTTCGCAGACCTAAAGATCGGAGAGACCATGATGAGTGCGCTCGTGGACACGTGAGTATTCGATCTATTCATCTTGGAGGAGGCCACGAAGAAACTAAACCTACAGGTTGAGAAGGGAGTTGGTGGCTTAAGATGAACTCCAAGGAGGTCCTTACAATCGATGTCGAAAGGGACATGGAACTACAACTTTGGCCATGGAAGAGCAAGGAGACTCTAGAAGTAATTCCCTAAATGACTACGATATTGTCATTGGAATAAAATTCATATATAGAATCTAGGTAGTTGTAATACAATTTGCCGAATGTATATGCGTGTTGGACAAACATTGTCACTGCGTGATCCCGGTCCATTGTGAATTGGACCATGATTGACGGATAATCTTGGCTATGCAACTCACCAAGGGAGCAAGAAAGGGTGAGGTGACCATCCTAGCAATTTGAAGGTGGAGGAGAAGAATGGGGAAGGGAGTGAAACCCCGATGGAGGTGAACCACATCCTCAATGCATTCAAGGAGGTGATGCCCCCTGAGTTGCCAAAGAAGCTACCGCCTAGAAGGGAGGTGGATCATCGAATCAAGTTGGTATTTGACGCTCGATCGCCTGTCATGGCGCCATATCACATGGCCCCTCGAATTGGAAGAGTTGAGGAAGTAATTGAAAGAGCTGCTTGATGCGAGGTATATTCGGCCGTCCAAGGCTCCGTTCGGTGCGCTGATCCTATTCTAAAAGAAGCACGATGGGTCACTCCGGATATATATCAACTACCGAGCATTGAACAAGCTGAGTGTGAAGAGCAAGTACCTAATCCTACTTATCGCGGATCTCTTAGATCAACTTGGAGGCGCTCAATGGTTCACTAAGTTGGATCTTCGATCGGGCTATTATCAAGTTTGGATTGCTAAAGGGGACGAGCCGAAGACCGCATGGGTGATGTAGTATGGATCCTATAAGTTCCTCGTGATGTTGTTCGGCCTGACCAATGCTCCAGCTACATTCTGCACGCTCATGAACAAGGTACTCCACCCATTCTTAGACCAATTTGTAGTGGTTTACCTAGATGATATTGTAGTGTATAGCTAGACACTCGAGGAGCATGTCAAACATCTAAGGTAGGTCTTCCAAGTCTTGCGCAAGAATGATTTGTATGTCAAGCGTGATAAATGTGCTTTTGCCAAAAAAGAAGTTCCATTCTTGGGGTACATCGTTGGGGGTGGGTGAGTGCGAATGGACAAAGCGAAGATTCAATCGATTGTCAAATGGGAACCATTGATGAAGGTGATGGAGTTGAGGTCGTTTCTTAGCCTCACCAACTATTACCGATGGTTCATTCAGAGCTACTCGAACATCACCGTGCCACTCATGGACCTGCTAAAGAAGGAGAAGCCGTGGGAATGGACGGATCGATGCCAAAGGGCATTCGATCGATTGAAGAAGGCCATGACTAAGGAGCTAGTCTTGGTGTTGCCTAATCACACCAAGCCCTATGAGGTAGAGACTGACGCATCGGATTATGCTATTGGTGATGTTCTCATGCAAGGTGGACATCTAGTGGCATTTGAATCCCGCAAGTTGAATGATACCAAGCGTCGGTATACTGTTCGGGAGAAGGAGATGATCGCGGTGGTCCATCGCCTTCGGACGTACAGGCATCATCTCCTGGGGTCAAAGTTCATCATGAGGACGAACAATGTGGCCACGAATTACTTCCAGACCTAGAAAAAGTTGAGTCCAAAGCAAGCTTGATGGCAGGATTTCCTTGCGGAGTTCAATTATGTACTAGAGTACAAGCCAGGGAAGGCTAACTCCGTGGCGGACGCACTGAGTCGGAAGATGGAGCTAATGAGCAACATGGTTAGTTGACCGAGTTGTCCTTGGGTCAACCGCATCAAAGAGGGCTTGAAGTACGTCAGAGAGCTCAAGCCCTCATTGGGTATGCGAGGGAAGACAAGACCTGACAATTCTGGTGTGAGGATGATCTCCTCTACACTAAAGGAAGGCGATTATACGTGCCTTTTCATGGGAAGTTAAGGAAGGAGATCTTTCGCGAGTGCCACGACTCGAAGTGGGCGGGTCATCCAGGGATCCACTGCACATTGGCCCTCGTCGAAAATCGATATTACCGGCCTCAAATCCGGGACGATATGGAAGCTTATGTGAAGACTTGTTTGGTGTGCCAACAAGACAATTTGGACCAATGTTTGTTACCGAGCCTGTTGGAGTTGCTTCCCGTTCCAACTCATCCATGGGAAAGTGTTTCCATGGACTTCATCGTCAACTTGCCAAAGTCCGTAGGGTGTCAGACTCTCATGGTCGTGATGGACCACTTCTCCAAATACGCGACTTTCGTGCTTGCTATAAAGGATTGTCTAGCAGAGAAAGCGGCCAAGCTATTCATGAAGCACGTGATCAAATACCAGGGAGTTCCACAGATGATCGTGAGTGATCGTGATCCTTGCTTCATGGGGCGTTTCTGGTCCGAGTTGTTCAAGTTGCTAGGGTTGGAGCTGAATCTTTCCACGAGTTTGCATCCCCAAATCGACGGTTAGACGAAGCGGGTTAATGCACTCTTGGAGATTTACCTCCGACACTATGTGAGTACAACGCAAGCAAATTGGGCAAAGTTGATCGATGTAATCCAGTTCTTCTACAACTTGCAGAGGAGTGAGTCGGCCAATCAGAGCTCGTTCGTGATTGCGATTAGGTAGCAACCAAATACCCCGAGTGCAATTGCTTCGAGTTATCGGGGGAGTAGTCCACCTGTGTACAAGTTCGTCAAGGATTTGCAGGAGCAGACAGACTTGGCACGGGTGTGTCTACAAAAGGCCTCCAAGCGCATGAAGAAGTGGGCCGATAAGAAGCGATGGCATGTGGAGTTCCAAGTCGAGGACCAAGTGTTGGCCAAGCTGCACGCTGTTCTTTGATACAAGGATGTGCACAAGGGGTTGATCCATCGCTACAAGGGGCTATTTCGTGTGCTACAACGGGTCGGAAAGGTCGTATACAAGCTAGAGTTACCATCAAAACTCAAGGTACATTTGGTTTTCCATGTGAGTATGCTTAAGCCTTTCTAGGTTGATGAGGAAGATCCAGATCAAGGGGAGTCACAATGGCGCCACTCGGGGCAAAAATCTCGTATGATCGAGAAGTTGAGAGCATCACGGTGGATCGAGTCATACGAAAGCGGTACTACGTGCTGAGGCGAGAATACTTGGTCCGATGGAAGGGTCTTCCGGAGAGCGAAGTAAGTTGGGAGCCTGCGGAAAGTCTTTGGCAGTTCAAGAAGGAGATTGACGCTTTTCATGTCGAAGACGTGACAAGGGTGTCGCT
This sequence comes from Eucalyptus fibrosa, assembly GCA_017140475.1. Taxonomy (NCBI): domain Eukaryota; kingdom Viridiplantae; phylum Streptophyta; class Magnoliopsida; order Myrtales; family Myrtaceae; genus Eucalyptus; species Eucalyptus fibrosa. The sequence goes on from CM029506.1 coordinate 24,805,810, forward strand.
TGATTAAGTGGGGGAGAATGTCACAGCTCGAAAGAAAGCCGATCCAAGAGGGTTTTAAGGGACGGTCGTGGCACATCTGTGGATCAAGCGACCCTTAGCTTGTATCCTCGAGTCCTAGGGTTTTTTCGAGTCTTCTAGAATACTCCTGGGGACGGGCGATACGGTAATTGTATTCGTATATAATAAATGCGGATAGTTGGTAGTTGGGGAGATGTGATCTCTATCATTAGATCAATGAGGGATTTATGGATACAGTTTGATTTGTACTTATATATATAGAGGTCTCTTCCCCCTCATTGTACTCATCTCATTCACAAATAAATATAATCCAGAGTTTTTCTCTCTAGAGTTTTTCTTTCTAAAGATCTTTGTGAGTTGAGTGTGAGTAAGGTTACTTGGGAGAAATCCTAAGGCCACATGGACAAGAGAACGCTAGATCAATCGGCACGTGACACATGGCTGCGAGGGGCCGATGACATGACCCAAGCAATCGTCACTTGGGTTGCACAACCTAGAGGACTCTCATAAGGGTTAAGCGACCTCTGTGTGGGGTTGCGTGACTTTAAGTGGCCCTTCCTTGGGTCACATAACACTCGTCAAGGACTACCTAAGATCGTGTGACCTCACGACCATTGCTAGTGCGAAATTGCTTTTTAATAGACTTTTAAGTTACAATTTTGTATTTCAAAAAACTCTTATAATTTAAAGTCCTTTACGTTCTTCCAACAACTTTCCCCAAAAGTCTAATTGATCTCAACCGTAGTCTTCTAACTGATAAAAAAGTCAAAAGATCTATTTAACTTATTCTGTTTTTCCTTTTTGCTAAGTCAAGGCGGCAGCATGCTGCGCTGGTCAACATTAAATTATTTCTTTTTTGTCTTTGGTTCTAGCAGGAGAACATCACTTTAGTTAAGGCTAATAAATCGGTTGCCATATTAGGAATATTACAGAATTCTCAATGTCTTCATATACACCTTCCTAGACTATGTAATTAACGTCTCCTCAGTATTTAAGTATTAAAGTGAATAAATTTTACACGGAAACAATGAACTGGGAAAAACTATATATATAATTTTCTAAAAGATAAATCCCACTTTTGATTTGATTGGATATGAGTTTAACATGATGTCGCTTAAATATTGGAGTAGACCTATTCCATTGTATAAATAATATCTTAATCGTCTTGGAAGTTAGCCCAAAAAATAAAAATGAGACAGGAGATGATCACTTCACCTGATGTGGGTCTCACTTTTTAGCATCTTAAGCGTTCCCAGGGTGTATTTATTTATTTTTATTTTTTTTGGTTTTCTTCGTTTGTGAGTAACACTTTCCTTGTCTTCATCATTCTCTCTTCTCTCTCTTATAGGCAATTATCTCTCTCTGGTGCAGCTCCGACTTCCACGCCTTTTACTGAAACGTGGCATCCTCCGCCGGAGTTGAGGAGAATGCAGAGCGCGAGAGTTGGAGAGAGTCAGGGCTGTGAGGCAGCCTCCAAAGGGCGATTTCCTGCCAAGGTAGTTATTGTCACGCCTGAGATTTATCTCTGAGACCACAACCACGTTACAAGTGCAGGAATCATATATATGGGTGAAAAGAAGTCTATTAGACGATATAGTTTGCAAGCAAGAGAATTGCAACCATTGTGATGTCTAAAAAAACTAAGACAAAGGATAAGCTCCTCACTTTTGATGGTTTGACCCATCTATCTGGGATTTAAGGTTAAAAGCGTCTCTTGAGCAGTTCCATGTAAAGTCCGAATGGTGCTGGTCTGAATTGCCCAGATGGAATGACCCTGCATAGAAGACAATAAAGTAGGCCCTTTGAAAATTTATAGAAAAAAGCACGGATACAAAATTGCATAAGTTTCCTAGCAAGTTATTTTTATAGAGAAAATGCCAACATAATTAATTCTATAAAAGCACATAACTCAGTCGAATGATGTTTTCTTGGTTTAATTGGTGGCTGTGCGACATATAGAAGCCCTTCTCTATTTAAAACCAACCCAATATAATATCGAGAAGGGATGCAACCATACTTTACACTGCCCCCAATAGACTTTACTGGCTAATATTTGAAAATGCATTTGGTGTGCCCACTTGTTTTCTACTTTCTCAAGAACTAGAAACAAAATGGTAAAAGTTTCAATTAACCGACTGAAATGAGAAAAAAAAAACTGAAATTCCATGGGAAAAACCATTCATCCTTTACAGAGTCCAAACCATAATTAGACCTATATTATGGGGAGATATTAAAATGTGCATCTTGAAATCACTGTGCCAATTTGCCAAACAGATTGCAGAAAAGGAGGTCAAAGGAAAACCATTCAGGGAAATGTTCATTGAAAAGAAGACTCAAAATCCACTCACAAAATCAAATGCGTGCTCTATCTCAAAGGGGTCAAAGAAATCAGTAAGTTCAATAGCTAGAAGTTAATGAGATGATAAACTTTTTTTAGACTTGGTGAAAGCAAAACTCTATCGCACAAGAACTCAACCATGGGCAGTATAATTGGTGTGAGTTCTCTCCCTCATCACAGAGGTTGAGGGTTCGAACCCTCTTATTGCTAAAGTGTCTGAAGTGGGGGGTCCTGAGCTAGGTTTACGTCCAAATAGCGGCTTGCGGCGAGGCCCAACGGTGCCACCGGGTACTGGAGGGTTGTGTAATCCCCGAAGAGTGATCTCCGACGGTTCCTAGATCAAAAAAAAAAAAAAAAAAAAAAACTCTATCGGACAAGACCCGCTTTTCTTCTTTCTACTCTTCCTCACAAAATTTTGAAAATTTCAACTAAAAAAATTTCCATCAGGAGAGAAACTCAGCAATGCCAAAACGCCTCCTTAAAGATCCTTAAAAGCATCAACTTTAATAAGATTCAATAGTAAATAAGGAATGAATGAATACCCACTTTTTCCAACATAAGAAAAGAGATGAAAGATGAAAAAGAAGACAAAAAAACTTCGGACTTAATTGACTCGAACCCATCACAAGGAAAACAACCACAATATTCAACATTAACCAACATTTCAAATTTAATCAATTTATCCAGCACCTACCATGAAAAACAATGCAGAGACCATCTCAAACATCAAAGAAAAGAAAGTAGAAGGAGAGAGAGAGACAGAAGGATGAAGATGAAGAAAAGTGGGACCGCAACAGAAGGACACTAAGAGAATGCAGAGATGCTAAAAGATGGGACATACAATGAGTAAAATGGTCACAATATTTTGTTGAGAGAGTTTTAGCCAAATTAAAAGTGAAAAAAGCGAAACACTTTTGTTTTGTTCAAAAAGAACAAGTCGTGTTTGGAACGGTTAAATCCCAAAGGCGTGATCGAATCCCATCAGGAAACGGCGCAAAAAAAGAAAGGAAAGAATGAACCATTAAAAGTCAAAATTTATCCTCCGTTTTGCAAAAGTTTCCTTTTGCTTTTAGATAATTTCATGTGCAACTATTTTTCATTTTCCGAATTTCTTTGGAATCCTTGTTGGGGAGGGAGTGGATGTGAATGGAGTCTAATTGGACCTTACCCGTGATTCTCCTTCCAAGTTTTCTTTTTAAGATTATTTATGAACATTTTTAATAATTTAATCTTTTAAACCCAAATATGGTTATAAATCTACAAAATTACAAGAAGAGCAGGATTTTCATTTTATTTATTCATGGAATGCCTTTGCCCATATTAGGTTGAACCTTACTGAATTTAGTGAGGATGACCCTCACTAGCCTTTGCCAGAGGCAATGGCTGGGTGACCGGTGAAGGAAGATAGGAAAAAAAGAAAAAGAACATACTAAAAAATCTAGTTTTTGGAACTGATTTCATGAAGCCTAAGAACTCTAATTTTTCTCTCAACATCTCTCTCTAATCTTGGTGAGACACTTCACAAAATCTTTGTCTCGCTCATGACACACCCTCGTCCTCACTCGTCCGCAATTCACCATCACTAGTTTGAGCCTCACACCCCTCGCTCCTTCTCAACTCATTTGAGTCTCACAATCCTTGCTTACTCATGACTCACTCTCATTCATATTTTATTTTGAACCATTTTATTACTAATATCATTTAGCCATAAAAAATGAAGCAAAAAAAGAAAACTAAAAAAAAAATAGGTGTTTGTGTGGACCCCAAAATCATATTAGAATAATGGGGTAAATTCTAGGATCGATTCTATGGCAAGTATGATAGGTTATAGATCTCAAAAATTGAGAACCGATTTCAATCAAATACATTTTAGAATTCAGGTTTGAAATATGTCCAATCTTGGTGACGTCTTCATGTTCCAACGAAGAGGAATAAGTCACTACCTTTTTAAGTTGGACGTAAAGATGGGTCAAGAATGTCCAAAAGCGTCGAGTCATCTTGAATTTGAGGGTTCGACCAAAAAAAATGTGGAATTTGAGGGGAAAGGTACAAAAGGCCAAGAATAAATTAATCACAAAGCGTCACCAGCTTCTAGAGTGGGGCCAACAGACACATCAATATGTGCGCCTTCCCCCCCGCAAGGACGGCGAAAGATATCTCATGAATAGTGTAAAGCATCTCCGACATTATGAATAAAAATTATGATTAATATCTTAAAAACTTCAAACTGGTATACTTGTGATAAATTTATCTCAAACTATTTTTTTGATCATAAAAACTCCAAACTAGTACATTTGTGATAAATTTACCCGATTGACTATAAAAAGTCATAAACTGGTACATTTATGATAAATTTACCCCAAACTAATTTATTCGTCTGCAAAAAACCCCAAACTAATAAATTTGTGACAAATATACCATATGCTAAATTAAATTAATACCACAAAAAATTACAAAAATTGTAAACTGTGACAAATGGAACGAAAAATCCTAAATTGGTATATCGCTTAACCGTCACGTGTCATTTAACTTAATAATTTGACGGTAAAATTTAACAAAAACTAACATATGGTAAATTTGTTACAACTATACCAGTTTGTGGTAAATTTGTCAAAGGTATATCAGTTTAGGGTTTTTGATGATCAAAAAAATAATTTTGGGTAAATTTGTCACATGTATATTAGTTTGGGGTTTTTTTAGGGTATTAACCCTAAAAATTAATGCCAAGGAAAATTTTAGTAGGTTTGGTAACCATTTTATTCTACTAAATAATTTCTGTTCAGAAATAACTTTTTATAATTTTATTTTCTAGATGAGTTTCGAAAGTGTTTGATAATTATACAAAATTTCTTTTCTCTAAATAGAAATGTATTTAATATAAATCATATTTTTTGTGACTTATAATTTATTTTAATTTTTAAATTAATTTTATTCTATATATATATTTTCCTTTTCCTCTTCTTTATGTTCTTGCTGGTCATAGGCTGCCTCATCGGCCCGAGCCTTGCTGGTGGATAGGCGAGGCTCCCTCGAAGCTGGCAAAGTTGTCGACCCTCGTCTAGCCGATCGTCAACCATGGCCGAGCCTGATGATTGACAGGAGGAGGAGGAAGAAGAAGAATACAAGGAAAAGAAGAAAAAAAAAAAAACATTGATTGAAGAATTGTTCTTGAGAATAAAAAATCATTTTTTTTAATTTCTTGATCATTTTCCAAACATATTCATGGGAACAAAAAAATTACCAAACAGATTTCTGTTTTTCTTTTTCTTTTTGTTCCCAAGAACAAAAGAATATAATCTGACATTGGTTACAAAACATGCCCTTATACTCAAAATCCACAAAAATCCCCAAACTAATAAGTTTGAGAAAAATTTACCCTCAATTAATTTATATTAAATTGAATTAATATCATAAAAAATATAAATTGATACACTTGTGATAAATGGAATGTGAAACCAAAATTGATACATTCACTAACTGTTACATGCCATCTAAGTTAGTAATTTAACGGTAAAATTTAACAAAAATTAATAGAAGATAAATTTACCACAAATGTACTACTTTGGGATTTTTTGTAATGTTCATCCTTTGAGTTAAGATGCTAATTACTCAAAACTACAAAATGCACTCCTATTTCAGCCTTCTAGTAGATTCAACAGCTTGGACCGTCCCCCGAACCTAGATCTTCCTTCTCTACTGTCAGATTGACTCGTGGTAACCCGCGTGGGCTTTGATCTATTCGGGGAGCTAAAAAATGGACACCATTTCATTGGTCTGACCCAATTTTCTAGTCCATCAGCATGAAATTACAAAGTTAATCACTGCATTTTCTCTAACATTTAATATCTTAATTGAAAAAGAATTGATTTTCATACTCTATGACCCTATTTGGTAATGTTTATGTTTTTCCCCTAGAATAGAAAAAAAAACAACATAAATTTATTTGATAATGTCTATTAATTTTTTATTTTCCGGAACAAATAAGTTGTCGGGGAAATAAATTTGGGATAGAAACAAAAGGTAGAAAAACTTACTTTTTTAATCTCGAGAATTTTTTTTTTTTAAAAACATGTCATTTTTCTTTTTTTCTTTTCTTCTTCTTCCACCTCTAGCCAATCGTCAAGCTTTGGCGATAGCCAGCAATTGGCCAAAGATGAGGTCTGATTATCTCATCGGCATTGGGGGAGCCTCGTCGTGGCTAGGCAAGGCTTGGCCTCACCAAATTTAGGCAAGACTATCTAGCCTAGCCACGATGGGGTCAAGTCTCGTCAGTGCTGGTGATCGACCGGTATCTAAAAAAATTCTACGTCACAAAAAAAAATTAAAGTCTACCAAATACATTCATGTTATTTTTTCTATTTATGGAAATAAATTTTGGGCGATTATCAAACATATTTGAATATTCTGATACTAGTATAAAAAATGAAAATGAAAACAAATTATTTATGAATAGAAATTTTTTTTAAAAATAGGGATTTTTATCAAAGCATTCATAAGCCACTCACGTTCTCATGTTATAACCCCCATCACCTCCATCCAAACCAAGCAATCGCAAGCGAAGAACTCGCACGATGCACGCTTTTCCAGCAGAAAAGAACCAGACCAACCCCGCTCAGGCGGTGCACCTCACGCCCGGGGATAGGAGCATTAGTCCTTGACATTTTATTAGGGATTAAACCAGTGGCTGGAAGCATGTCTTTGATCTTTCCAAGAAAAGACAAATTCAGGACCGAGGCGAGCTGACTCACCGCTCGACACGCTATTCACGTCTCTTCTCATCACTCGCTCCAGTCTCAGTCGCTCCCAGGTCTCTGTCCATCTCCCCTGTCTGTCTGTCTCTCTCTCTCTCTCTCTCTTTCTGCACTGCTTCTAGTCTCCTCGGTTCCCTCTCCATTGATGAAAGCAATCATTTTACTGTCTTCTGGTTCAGTGTTGTTCTTTTGCTCCCTCTCCCTCACTCTTTCTCATACAGAAAACCGCTTCAAGTTCTTCAAAACCCATCCTCAAGCGCAGACATGGTCTTCAGGACTCTGGAGATAACCATGATATCGTTCGTGGGCCGCGAGGCCGTCAGTTTCTACCTCGTCGGTTCTCTCTCCGGCGACAAGAGCGACAAGAAGCAGCGCACGCCCGTCCACAAGGACGGCAGCATGAACCGCACCTTCGTCTTCCCCGTCGATGGGGCCACGGCTCGCGCCGGCCGCCTCAAGTTCAAGATCATGGCCAAGCGCACCTTCTCCTTCGACAAGGACGTCGGCGAGGTCGATGTGCCGGTCAGGGATCTGCTCGAGGAGGGCGGCGCCGGCGATGGGAAGCCGAAGTTGCTGAAGTACAGCGTGAGGTCGTCGTCCGGGAAGTCGAAGGGCGTTCTTGGATTTTCTTATAAGTTCCGCGAGGCAGCGCCCCCACCCGGGGCAGGTCCCCTGAACCCCGTGCCCACAATTGGTTATCCGTCGCTGGGGAACAGGTACGCTGTTCCACCGCCGGCAAGCCAGGCGGCGCTCAAGAAAACCGGAGGCAAGATCTTCATGCTGGTGGGCAAGTTCCTCGAAAAGCTGCTGACCGGGGACTGCATATCAAATGCAATTAATGATGTCGGGTTCGATGATGGTTGCGATAAGTAAACAGAGTTTTCTTGTTTTTGGTCTTCCTTCCTCTGCCTCTCTCGTTAAATTGATGTCTTCGAGCTATGAGGTTGTCTTTTTTCTTGGTTGGCTGGGTCCGCCGAGGAGAAAGAGAGCGCTCACCTAGAGGAACGCACGAGAAGAGAAGGGAAATAGGGCAGCCCCTTCCGGCGAAGATTCGACGGCCAATTGTTGTCGGAATCTGGTCAAATTTCAGTATATTGTTTGTGAGCAATCGAGACCTATGAGTTGATCAGATTCAGTGTTTGTGTTGAAAGATATGCTCGAGATGTGCGATATATATTCAGATTTAGATTAATCAAAGATTAGGCTTGATTCTTGTGATATTTTCTTTCCCTATGTTTGTCTACATCATGTTCTATAATTACAGAGCTCATTACACTTTCACAATCAATGAAAAGAAGTACATAAAATCTTCCCCTTAAATCTGTTCCTCTTGCTCTTCCTTTGTCTTCCTAGTTTCCTTTCATGGTATCAGAGCAATTGTGCTCCTAATTTAGCTTCCGCCACTTCATCATTTATTCCTTGCCATCTTCCCTGTTCTTGCAATAGAGGGCACACTAATCTGCAAAACAGTGTTAGCACTCCAGCTAGGAATCAATTCCTTGAAACCACAAAATCGAGCAAGAAAAGAGAAGCTTTTTTTTACCATTACTATAACTCAGAATTAGCCATCGGCTTCTAAAGAACGTACCTTAGAAGAGATAATGTCAGAAGCTTCGGACATTCAAGATACTACCTTGAACCTACCTACTCGAGTTGTTGTAAGCCGAGAGCAGCCCATTCGGGCCCAACATATGCAATGGCCACCATCATAGGCCTAGCCAAATCTGGGGCAACCCTTTATGGGCCAACCATTCCAATGGCTGCCTGTTTAGATGCAGCCCAATCCTTGGTATTATGGGTCAAGCCCAAACACCTCATGGTCAGGAAATCAAAGCCACGAAAATAGCGCCCGGTCCAATGGTGACCCGCCAATAGTGAATGGGGCAAGCCCAACCACTGGGATAGGATCCTTCCATGCGGGGCTAACGACTAGGTCGAGAGATTCGGGTGCCGGTTTTCACAATGTAGGGCAGACAACCAGGTCGAGTAATCCGAGTATGGGAGGAAATCCCTACTTGTTTTCGCCACTTAGGTTCTTCCCGTATTCGATCTCGGCCATGACTGGTCGCCTGGAGATCGGCGACCCTTTGTTTGTCTCCAAAGCCGATGGACTAGAAATTTGACTAATCACCCATCAGTTAACTAGATTAGAAAACTACTTGACTTGGGCACGAGAGCTTCAGCAAGCTCTTCTTACGAAGGATAACGACGGTTTTATCGATGGGACCATTCCGATCTCAATGGACGAAAGGATGATATGGCATTGGAAAAAATGTAATCAACTAGTGAGAACATGGATCGAAAATTGCATTTCCCCTGAAGTTGCAACAGGCTTAACTCCTAGGACACAAAAATCATGCGGGACAATATTAAGGAGATGTACACGAAGTTAGATCGATCGAAAAATCTTCTTGCTCACCCAGGCACTCTCAAATCTGAAGCAAGGAAACATGTCTATTGCGACATGCTTCAACAAGCCGTTAGCTCTTTGGAATGAACTAGAGGTAGCGGAGGAGAAGCTCAAGGGACCCGAGACAACTCTACAGCAATACAAATCAATGAAATAAAGATAGGAGGCAATAAGATTCGTTCTTGTTTTGAATGAATTTTACCTAACGTTTCGTTCCCAAATCTTGGCGATGGATTCGGTACCACCGCTCAAAAGGATATACCAATTGGCTGTTCAGGAAGAAAGCCAACAGCTTTCTTCGTCGAAGTACGTGAAAAGGGCCAATGGGATTGTGCTCGTAGCTCGCCGTGAATAGAGAGAAGTTGTGGACAATAACCTAAGCAAAGGAAAAGCTACGGCGTTAGGGTTTGCTAAAACAAGACCCTTTAAAAGGCAAGGGATCGACATCTCATATTACACCCAGTGATTGGACGGCTCGCGATTGGTTGATCCTTCTAAAGAAGCGAACAGTGGATATGGCAGCGAAATTAAGGCATCCAACGGCCCAATTTTTGCCACATCATCCAAGAATTTTGGGCAACACTCAAAAGGAAGAAGTAAATTATTTTGTGAATATTGCAAACATCCGCATCACACTATCGATAATGGCTGGAAATTACATGGTAAACCCAGAGAGAAAGAAGGAAAAAGAAATTTTAGCTGCTTACCAGGTCACCAGACCAACCGGTCCAATTATCAATAAGCCCATCACATATGGACAATATCAACAACTTATGCAAGCATTACAAAAGTCGGACACTTCCAACAAAAGGCGAAATTTCTAAGGTATTTCTCATTGCCGATTAATTTTATTTCGAAAAATGCATGGATAGTTGATTTAGGATCCGGTGACTACATTGTCTACAATAAATTTTTCTTTTCTGTTATCCATGAAAAATTACATTTACCTATATCTATGTGACTGCCAAATGAAAATGTTACTCATATTGCAATGATAGGCACAGTAAATCTCAGTCCCCAAATCACTTCGCAAAATGTCATTTATGTCCTTGAATTCCAATTCAACCTCATTTCCGTCTCTAGAGTTTGCAAAAAAAAATTCATGTCAAGTCCTCTTTGATTCTAATACTTGTTTCTTTCAAGCTCTTTTGACTAGCAAACTGATGGGCTTTGGTAGTCTCTCTGAATGACTATTTTTTTGGACTAGCTTTCTAAGCACTTTAGATTTGTCTTGCATTTCTTTGAATAAACAATCATTGTGTAATATGACTATCAATGATAAAAATCTTATGCATTCTAGAATGGGCCACGGTGCTTTATTTCCTTATCCTCAGTGTCATATTTGTCTGCTTGCAAAACAGTCACGTGTTCCCTTTCCACTTAGTAAGATTCGTGCCAATAATATTTTTTCATTAATTCATGCTGATGTTTGAGAACCTTATCATACACCACATCGTGATGGATCTCGGTTCTTCCTGACAATTGTGGATGATTACTCTCGTGCCACATGGGTTTTCCTAATGCAATCCAAACATCAAGCTTTCTCTCATTTAAAATTGTTCATTTCCTTATCAAAGAACCAATTTGGGAAATCTATTCAGCGTATGTGCACTGATAATGAGAAAGAATTTTTCAACAATGATTGTGCTTCCTTTTTTTCATCTCATGGCATTCTACATGAGAGTTCTTGCACCTACACCCCACAACAAAATGGGGTAGTGGAGCACAAGCGTCACCATCTTTTAGAAGTCGCACGTGCACTAAAATTTCAAGTCTCCATTCCAGAAACTTTTTGGGAAGACTATGGGGTCATAGTTGCTTACCTAATCAATCGCATGCCCACTTGAGTCCTTGATGGACGAACTTCTTTCGAGATGCTTTTTGGAAAGAAACTAGAGCTGAGTCACCTGAAGATTTTTGGCTGTTTATGCTACGTTACTACAATGGGCCCTTGGGACAAAATGGGTCCCCACACCCGGAGTTGTATATTTGTGGGATATCTAAATTTAAGAAAGGATACCATGTCTTTAAGCCTTCCACAGGTGAATTCTTTGTAAGCAGGGATGTTTCTTTCCATAAGGATGTTTCTCCGTTTCATGAAAATCTACTCTCAAGTGAAGAATCAAGCGATCAAAGGGATTCTTGTCATTTTTTTATCTGAGGAAGCACTATCTCCAGATCCAGAGTATGTTTTGACTATACCTTCAGCACCTGGTCCAATTCCAGATCAGGATATTATTCCAGTTCCAACATTAGAAGAAGCAATAACTGATATGCCCATTGAAGAAGCTTCGAGTTCTTCACCAAGATCTTCCAATTATGAACCGCCATCCTCTCCACCGATGTAGGATCCTCCACGGTATTCCAACTGCTTCACACATCCACCAATGTGGACTAAAGACTATGTTTGTGTTGCATTCAACTCACCAGGTATTCATTACCCAATTTTATCCTGTGTTTCTTTCAATCAACTTTCTCCAGAACATAGGTGTTGCATCAGTCGTATATCAAAAGAACGAGAACCATCTACCTATGATGAGGCATCCATTGATCCACGATGGAAAAAAGCTATGGAAGAAAAATTACAAACGTTAGCAGAAAATCAGACATGGGACCTTATGACTCTACCTTCTCACCAAAAGCCCATTAGATGCAAGTGGGTATACAAAATCAAATATCAAGTAGATGGCTCTGTTGAACGTTATAAAGCACGATTGGTGCCAAAGGTTTCACACAGTAGGAAGGTTTCGACTATCATGAGACCTTTTCTCCAGTGGACAAGAATGTCACAATCTGTTCTTTCTTATCTGTTGCAGCTCTTCACAATTGGGAGTTACACTAAATGGATATTCACAATGCTATTCTTCATGGTGATTTGAATGAGCAAATTTATATGGAGCTTTCATGGAGATTTTGGAGAATAGGGTATATCATCTCCGAAAATCCCTTTATGGCCTCATACAGGCCTTTAGGCAATGGTATGCAAAGTTCGACAATGTTTTCATAGCCGCAGGTTTCAAGCAGTCCAAACACAATTATGCCCTATTCACATGAACAAAAGGTATGTCATCCATCTACCTGATGATATATGTAGATGATGTACTTATTATGGGAAATGACATGACTGCCATAAAGAACTTTAAGGGGTATTTGCATTCCACTTTTCATATAAAAGATATGGGATCACCTAAGTACTTTCTTGGCATTAAGATTGCCCGATCCAATTAAGGGATTTTTCTCAGCCAACTAAAGTTTGTACTGGAGATTATATCAGAAGCAAGTCTATTAGGATGCAAGCCAACCGTTATTCCAATGAAGCAAAACACCAAGTTAACTACGATAGATTACTATAGACTATGATGCGGGAATATCTCAAGATGATGATCCTATACTTCGAGATCCGTTGAGTTATTAGAAGCTCGTTGGAAAACTTATATATTTGACCGTGACCGGACCTGATATATGTTACGCAGTTCAAACTCTCAGTCAGTTCATGCACAATCCAAAGCGGTCACATATGAATGCGGCTCTAAAGGTTGTAAATTACTTGAAGAAATGCCTAGGACTTGGGATGCTTCTTTCCAGTAAATGCAACATGGAAATGACGGCTTATTGTGATGTAGATTATGTGACTTGTCCCACGAGCCGAAGGTCTATCACAAGTCTCTACATTAAACTAGGGGAATCTCTACTTTTGTGAAAGACAAAGAAGCAACCAACCATCTCACTATCTTCAACCGAAGCAGAATATCGAGTCATGGCAAAGACCACTTGCGAGATAGTATGGATATGAGGTTTGCTTCAGGATCTTGGGGTGCAAGTAAAGGGACCAACCAAGTTATTATGTGACAATGATGCAGCTATCAAACTTGCATCAAACCCTATAGTGCATGAAAGAACGAAGCATATAGACGTGGATTGTCATTTTACTCGAGACAAGATTCAAGAAGGATTAATTGAAACAAAGGGGATTGGAACCACGGAACAACGAGTGGATGTTTTCACCAAACACCCTATATCAAAGACAACACGCATATCTATTAAGCAAGTTAGGTGTCTTGGACATCTACAAACCACTAGCTCAGGTGGAGTGTTGGAAGATATGCTCGAGATGTGCGATATCCATTTAGATTTAGATTGATTTATTATATCAATCAAAGATTAAATTTGATTCTTGGGATATCTTCTTTCCCTATGTTTGTATACATCATGTTCTATAATTACAGAGCTCTATACACTTTCACAATCAATGAAAAGAAATATAGAAAATCTTCCCTGAAAATTTGTTCTTCTTGCTCTACCTTTGTCTTCCTCGTTTCCTTTCAGTTTGAAAACCTTATGCAAATTGTCTCTCGTTTTTCTCCAATCGCGGTTAGGGGTAGTCGCTCCATTTGTGTTAATTGGCTTTGGTAGTAATGAAATATTGTTGTATTATTAATGTTGTGACTATAGAAAAACCTTTGTATATCCACTAATCTTAGTAATTAGATAAATTTTTTGAGCAGCCATTGAGGTTTCCAAAAAAAAAAAAATCCTAATGTTGTTGTTGCCTATTGTCTTTAATATTTAAATATTATATTTACTTATTTTTGATAATGTATTGTTAGAATATACTGTTGATTGTCATTGAGATTAAATTGATTATGGTTGGTTTAGTTTTGAGGAAGAAATTAATCGTTAATTAGGTTAGTTCTTGATGAATTGTTGCCCAATTCTCCCTAGTATTCTTGAGTGGAAATGAAATGGATACGTTCAAGACTAAAAAATAGTGATCTGACCTTCATTTGAGCTCTTTTCTTACTATGTTTGTTTCATAAGTATAGACATGAATCGGATCATAAGGTCATATCACAAAAATAATGCAGCTCATGAAAAATATATAAGAGGAGGAATGGGATTTGGGGCCGGTATTTTAGAATTAATTGCAGTTGAGTTTGAATCGAGTTAAGGATGTGAATGTAGCCGATCTTTCTTAGTTTAGAATTAGGATTAGCACACCACGAGTCCTAAAACTTTGTCTCGAAAGTGTAATTGAGTCCTAAAATTTGTTAAATTTGTGTAATCAAGTCATTCTATTTTGTCAATTTGGTAAATGGAAAATGTTGATGTGATATTTTTATTTATTTTATCTCTCCTATTTGTCATTTTTATTATTATTTTCTTCTCAAATCATAGTTAAATTAGATTTAAAACTAAACAAGGCTAAAATTTAATTTAAAAAAAAAATACTTTGACTCTATAAATGCCTAATAGCAATTATATTTCTCACTTGATCTACTTCTCTATGTGTTCACATTACATAGCCCTGACTCAAGACGAGTTTTGGCCAAAGAACTAAATCTACAACAAATTCATGCAAAAATCTTAGGCATTACCTTTTCATTTTCTTCATTTATAAAAAAGGAGGTTAAATGGGCAAAAAAGAAAAAAATAATAAACTTAGGCATCAAGATAGCGCATAATTGACGATTTTCATGGTAGAATTGGTCGATAAGGATATCGATTAGAAGGGAAGCAATAATTACTAAATTAGACTCTAAGTGAAGAGTGAATACCTGGAATGCGGATATTTAAAATTGCTAGTGGACTCAACTATGAGAGTCCTTTATCTTGTTAAGCCTGCAAATTTCGGTGGACTTTCTTTGTAGTGAATTGACATCAGTAGTATGACCGCACGAGAAAATTCATCAAGCTCTCGTTGTGCGTTTCTCGAAGAAATTGCATTGTATCTACTCCCAATTCAATGAGAGCAGGTCAGCTTCTGAATTCTCTCGTTCACATCACATCTCAGAGAGTCCTATGCCTTCTAGGGGAAAAGAGTCCTACGCCTTCTAGGGGAAAATAGCTGGTGCGAATCCTGACACTGAAGCTGGTGTGAATTCTGACACATAGATTATCTATGTCGGATAGAATTATTAGTTAGTAAAAAATATTTATATTATTTCTAATAATTTATATTTAAATAATTTCGTTGTCGGTTAAAGTATTTATCGTTGATTCATTTTTATTAATAATATAAATAACCATTTTTAAAGAATCTTTCTAAAATTATTAATTTTTCACAAAATAAATTTATCTTAAAAATTCATTTGAGATATAATTATCCCATCTTCCAAACATCATAGTTCATACAATATTATATGAGGATGAAGCCAATATCTAATACTATATATATATAGCAACACAATGCACGAGGCATCCACTAGTCGTGTGAAAGCGACTAGAAAACATCTCCCATATGACCCAAATACTTTGGCAAATTCCAAGAAGGTGTATGCAAAACTTGCCGAGCACGATCATAGATGGCCCTCTACTTTTTTTTATCCATGAGGATCCCACTAAAACGATTTCTACTTTTGATAGACCATGAACTATATTAGAATCATTCTCAACAAGTCCTTGAGAAGTGCTCCCACTTTTTTTATTGGGTCTAGGAAGAGACCAAAGGTATGGAGTAATCTGGCAGAATAAAGAGGAATATCGATGATTGTGCTTGGTGAGTTTTAACTAGCTGAATCTCTAAACTTTACGATTAATAGAACAACTATACAAAATAAAAAATAAAATAAAAAAGGATCATAAAAGTGGCTCTCATGATTTCTTTTTCATTGACATGCTGACTTTATTTGATTTTGAAGTCAAGGAAAAGAATAAGGAAAGGAGAAGTTCACATGGTTGCAAGGACATGGTGGTTGGTCCGTGTGCTGTTCTTTCTTCTATATTTTGTTAATACAAAAGGCCAAGAGAAAGTGACAAACTGGTAGTGAGACGAGATTGTATACGATTCAGATGTGCGTGCTCAGGCAATGTGAGAGATATTCCCGAATTTACTTTGACGCTATATATTCCTATTAACTAAATATAAGGCTATTAGATTTTGAAGATTTAAAATCTTATTTTTAGTAGTTGGAGATTTAGAATCTTATCTTTAGAAGAAAGTTTTATATTTTATGTATTTTTTTTTCTTGCTAGGAATTCTTCTAGAATATACTTTTAAGTATATAAATACCCACCTACGTTTAAGGGAAATATACAACAATTTCTATCTCAACATGATATCAAGAGCCATCTAAGGGTGGTTGTTATGGCCTTGGAGAATCCTGCTGCTGCCCCCACCATAACTCCCATTACAAACCCCTCTTCTACGAGAAAATATTCAGTGGTTAGTGCGCGCCACGTCATCCGCTGACCTGGTGCGCACTAACCAATGAAATACCGGCACGTGTCCTTGAGCGGGACCCGCCGAAAAGGGAAGGCGCTGATTTTTGGTCGGCTCGGCTCGGCTCCACCGACGGTCAGCTTATTCCTCCCGCTCAAAAATTTTTCTCTCTCCTCACTCGAATTTGCAGGGTTTTTCTCTGTCTTCTCTCTCGCCTTTCTTACTCTTCCCTCCCCCTCTCTCTCTCTCCGACGAACAGGACGCGACCTCCGAGTCTCTCTGTGCCACCTCTCTCCGCCTCCGCCTCCGCCTTCGGACTTCTCCTTTCAACTCAAAGTTCTATGGTTAATGGGGTTAAAAATATTCTTTCACACAGGTGAACTCAGATGTCAAGGATGGTTTTCCAATTCTCGTTTTGAATGGAGATAAGAGACTAACGCTTCTGCCACCGCTTCCTCCACAAAAAGAATCTCTTGTCCCGAGCCCTCTCACTCACCCCAAGCGCCCCCCCTTCTCTCTGTCTCGAGCCCTCTCACTCACCCTAAGCGCTTCCCTCCTCGCCTCTGTCCTCGTCGCCATCATCGACTTTCCAGCCGTGGCTCCAGAAATCGCCGGCTGTCGACTGGCCTCTCGACCTTCTTTGTCTTCTACTCCTTATTCGGTCCCGATTTCGGGCTCGAGTACGTAGCCAAGGATTTTGAAGCAAAAGAGGTTTGCGAGGCTATATTGGTGGCGGTGCTAAGTTTTGGGGTTTCGGCGACGCCGTGACGGCCGCGAGGGATATTGTGGTGGAGGAGAGAGAGGCGTATGGGTATTGTGAGACCTCTCTTTGTCCTTTGGCTTTTTTTTTCTTTTCTATTGCCTCTGTTTCAGGAAGCATGGAGGCTTGGTGATAGTGGCTGCTTTGGCTTCTAGGTCGAGGCAGAGTTGGATAGCTTATCAGGAGGCTGAGGGGGAGAGTTCTTCATCGACCCTTTTGACTCCTGAAGCAAGTCGCGTCCCGCCATTCCCACCGGAGTATGTTCTACCGTCATCTTTTTTATCATTAATCTAAGTGGAAAGTTCTAGTGTGGAGGGTTAAGCTTCTTATACTGCTATCTCTTCAATAGTTTGTGACTTTATTAATTCCGTCCAATAATTTTCATCTGGATGATCGTCGCCGGATGGAAGACGCTAAATACAGGTTATGTTTGATCAAAACTTGATGGCTAAGGGTTGAAATTCTCCTTTTCGTTTTGTTTTACATGGGTAGACACTCAACTCGGTTAGATTGAAAGGCACACTAGCTGTGTAATTCCTTTTGTTTTTTTTAAGCTTTTGCTTGGAAACTTGAATAAGGTCATTATTTCAGTGGTGGTACTGAAGCTATGAATATGAGAAGTCCAAGATATTTGAGTGTTGTGACAGACCATTATTATTATTATAGCTTCTTATTGCATATTCCTTCCATGTGCATAAGTTATTAACACTTTTGTAGTTTTTCAATCCTGTGACATCCTGTTTGGAAGTAAGTTGAAGATATAAATTTGAATCAAACTTGGTCGCTTCACCCATAAGTTGCGAATTATGGTTGAATCTTCAAATTGTGTTATATCATTAGTTGTCTAGGAAGCTCGTACTAAACCGGCCATTCTTTTGATATCCCGCCTGTATCTCCCTTTGCATATCTTAAGTTAATTTTAGAGTTGGTTCTTGCTAGAAGTGAAAACGAAAATTGTGCATCATGGTTGCTTGACATGCTGTGTTTTGACACTGCTAAAAACCAATTTTATGTATGCAAAATCAAGTAGCCGGAAGGTGTTGACCATGTTCTGATGGCATCCAAATTCTTCCTCTTCATAATCCTGCAATGTCACATAGGATATAGCTACTCAAGATCATTTGTTTATAGCACGGGTTATCCAAAACTTTTGGCTGGAGTAGTCCACATGGATGCATGCAAACAGCCATGTCCATGTGCATGAGGGTACATAGACTTTTATTACATTTACATTGGCATGGATGAGAACTACTTTTGCTGGAGCAATTAAGAGAGTTGTGATTATATAACCATGGGCAATATGGTGTTCCTTTGCACAATTTTAAGGCAACGGAATAATTGAAGTTAACTATTAGTTTGGTCACAGGACCATCTAGAATCGGAGACATAAAATGCACTTAATAAAAGCAAATGGACACATATAGCATAAACTTTTCTTGTTTCTTCTCTCTCTCTCTCTCTCTCTCTCTCTCTCTCTCTCTCTCTCTCTCTCTCTCTCTCTCTCTCTCTCTCTCTCTCTCTCAATCTGAATGCCCCAAGCGCCATTCACATATTTTTCTAATGGAGCATCTGACCACCATGCCATAATGAGGATATTTTTCAGTGCTTTTGGAAATTGGTGTACGCAACAGAGAATTCTGTATTTTTCCCCTCTCATAAGTAGGTCTTTCTGTTAGAGGACAAGCTAGGTTGATTTGTCATGGAATAAACTCTCTGCAAAAGTAAGGGGTAAGGATAAGTACATCTAACCATCCCTAGAACCTACAACTTCAGAGCCTTGTGCATGGGGACATCTTAATTGATGGCGAACCACCGCCAGCCTTGTGCACGGGGACATCTTAAACAGACTGAAAAGTTAGCGGCTTTCTTGTTCTTTCAGCAGTTTAATTTGAACATGGGACATGTTTTTCTTGTGAATTATTAAATCCCATTGCTTTTTGTTTGGAGCTGTTTCTGCCATCAAATTTTACGTTTTCGGAAGAACTGATTAGACCTTGGTCCTCATTGATGCAGTAATAAACCAAAGCGTGCAAATCTTTCAAAGATTTTGATTGCACTTTTAAGCTATGGCGAGGTCTGTAATGACTTTCTTTTGGACATGGTGGAGAATGCTCTGGGAGATGCAAATAGTGTCTTCTCTAGTAAACGAGCAGCTCTAAGAGGTAGTATTCTTCTGAACATTTGGACTGTTGAAATATTGTCTATTCTTAAAACAGTCCAAAAAGAGATTTTTCTCCAATTTTTTTTTCTATACTCGGATGTGCTTCTTCTTTTTTTTCTTGATTCGAAATATGCATAAGTAAAAAAGTGCATCTCTATTCATCTTTGCTGCTTT
The DNA here is from genome assembly GCA_017140475.1 of Eucalyptus fibrosa. NCBI lineage: Eukaryota > Viridiplantae > Streptophyta > Magnoliopsida > Myrtales > Myrtaceae > Eucalyptus > Eucalyptus fibrosa. The sequence continues at coordinate 24,825,581 of CM029506.1, forward strand.
TACTTCCCCTGGGTGCATAGTTCCTTCAATTGCTATTTCATGTGTAAACATTTTCCCTTGTGTTTTCCTTTGTTCTTTTACCGTATGAACAATTTCGGTGAATCATGGTGAGAAGGATGGTTTCACTGCGGCGAATGATCTTATCCGGGATTCCTCTCGACGAAACATACCTACGAATCGTCTGTCCATCCCGATGAACGATGAAAAGAAGAGTTCGAAAGGAGGAAGGATTCCTATTCCGATTCTTACTATCTAATGTGGACAGCCGATCCCACAGATTTCTTAAAAGTGCTAAAGAATAACTGTAGCTATGCTTGTCTCGGGGCTTAGATGTTTAATTTAGTTACATGCCTCCATATCTGGTCCTTGGATTTAGACATCAATGGTGTTATATTGCTTTGATGACATCCCATCTCTGGTTCTGTTCTTGTTAACCCATGTTTGAGTTTGGTATTCACAACTTTGGGGAAAAGGTGTAATTACCTATTGGGCTTTGATGTTATAATGCTATTTCGGGTGTCTTTACTATTTAATAGTTTGCTTGAATCATCAATGCAAAGACAAAGGGACAAATTTCAGGGAAGGTATTAGTATACGCAATCCTTGTTTGCACTTCGAGGATATTCTTGTTTTGAACGCTACATATGTGGAAGCTCTGGAAACAAAAGTTGGAAATTCAAAGTATGCTATATTTTTCCCTACTAGTGGACTGCGCTCCTTGGCCGATGAAATAGCTGGTGGGGATTTCGATGGGGATATGTATTGGGTTTCACGTAGCCCTCAGGTTGGGATATGTATTCGAATGCTTGGTGGCTCCCATTTTCCAAGCAAGAGGTCTTTGAGTGGAGGGAATTCTGTTGTAACACCCGAAGTTCAGCCATCGGAAGGTAAGCCGATCTGTCCCCAGAGAGGACCCATGCACCATCAAGCCTGGTTGCCCAAGGTATTAGTTTCCCCATTCAATTTAAACAACTAATCATGTATTGGTGCATATGTAAATGGCATTTGAGACAGCACATGCATATAAATAATCGAATGTTTGTGCAGATATATCACTTGCTACTGGAGTCACCGAGGGGACGATTAGGAACTCCAAGGATCTGTATCCTCACATTTCGAAGATTAATACCAAGCTGATATGCCAAGAAAGAGGATCTAAAGAATTTCTGCAGCTTTTGAGTGTGTAGATATACAATCAAAATCGACATTACTTAACTTTCAGTTAGTTTTGCAAATCAGAACAATATTGAATTTGTAATTATTGTTATAAAGAATAAGGTGGTTCTTAATCCTCACTCTTTGTATTGTTAGAAGATATCTTGAAAACTTTGTTATTCAAATATCAAAATGCTGTGTTCGAGTTCTTTTTGGCCCTCGACTACAGAATACCGGTGTCATACAAAATACATTGCTTCGATTTCGCATGATAATGTGGGCAAGCAGACGTAGCATTGTTCAACTCTGACAAGATGTTGGTTTCATAAGTTATTAGTCCGTTCACTTTGGTCCTTTACGCTCTCAATTCAGCTGGTTAAATCTCATTAGTAGTCTCCATACCCGTTCCTTACTTTGATTGGTCATCATAGTAAAACTCAATTTCACTAGGTATGTTTCTATGCGTAAAGAGATAAAACTCTACCCTTTGCGTGTCATAGTCCTGATTTCAATTAATATGAATCTATAAGAAATTATGCACAAATTAGACAAACTATACGCGCGTTTCCCCTTTTTCCTTTTAAAAGCTCGGCAAAGTTTTAACAATGGCTTTTTATGGTTGCTAGTACTACTCATTATGCAAAATATTCATCACACTACAACTAGCAAATGAACCCTTATTGACATAGAAAAATTGTGATATTTTGACGATACAATATATATGATACAAGCTTTTAGTCTCAAATATCTGAGATCATTTCAAATCCAAAACCACAAGAACTTCAGAAACCAGAAACTCCATAAAAATGAGATATCTCTGCATTGGGCAAGAGGAAGAAAAGTAACATGCAGTCATGTAGACACCTCGAGTAAAGATATTCATTCTCAAACCTATGATATCTACTTGATGGAAATTACACTGAGAAATCAGATTGTTCTTGCCAAATTTTGAAAAAAAAAGTTGCATTTTCTATTAGAAGTCAAAAGTGTAATCAGAATATATTTTTTGATGTTGAGTTAAATCTCATAGAATTTTCCATGACATGTGAATTATGTTTCATACACTGCCAATGGCAGAAAAGGAGTATGCTTAACCAATTCATTTGCAAGGAATGATGTCAGAGAAAGTAGAGATACCCAAAGCATCAAATGGGATCATATTACATAAAAACACGAGACAAGAGGAGTCCATTAATGAAGGTGATGAGGACGACTATAATTTCTATGGCCAACACGATTTCTATCAGACATTCACTTCCGCCAAGCCATAACATTTTCTGCTATGATTGACTGAAATCAAAGTTTGGTATGAGAACATAAAATTTCATGCATATCGCTGCATTGCAAAGGCAGTACTTGTGGTAAGCAAAAAGCATCTACGACATAATACTTGCTTATGATTGCACCTGATTTAACCAGAGAAATCTAAGGGTTTGCAGTCACATTAAAGTGATAAAATCAAAAGAGTTGAGAAAAAGTACTTCTGCATCTATATAACCATTAGCCACCTTGCTTTCAGCATCAACAATAGGTTCAGATGATACAATTGACTCTTCCTCATTTGCCGTGTTAAAAACTCATCTTTCTCTTCCACAAAGATGCTATACGAACAACAAATGTCCAGATTGTTGGAATCATGTTGACTACAAGGAATCAATTGTGTGTACTGCATGATTAAACTTTTGATGACTTGTCATAATTCCCTTATCTTGGACTCCAAATGATAGATGATCATGTTCTGCTGCCAAATCTTCTTCCAAATCCTATCGAAAGTGGACACATGTAAAGAACTGGGAGGAAGTTTATTGCATAGGAAGTTAACATACTAATATGCATTCAGAACTTTGTAAGCATGGCTTACTATTAGGGAAAAAAAGAAAAAGAAAAAGAAAGGCATTGAATCCACATGCATGTGCAGAGGCACAATAGCTATGATGCCTACGTAACATTATTCAGTCAGTCAATCGGTAATTTTATTTCAACCAAAAAAAAAAAAGTTAGGCCATTTAAGAAATTGTCCATGCAGATCGTATTCTACATGCTACAGAACATGCGGCAAGCAATATAGATCCCACACCAAAACTTTCAAAAATTAAGAAACAACAATTTTCTACAACCATTGACCTACAACTCGTTAAAAAGTTAATAGATAGAGAAATTCTATTGAACCGGGTCAGATGGATAATCATCCACAAGTCGAATCCTTTCATCAAGCATACTCTCTGTAGTTGACATATCACTTTCACCTCCTCCACCCTTTTCAATTCTCTCTTGATCAATTTCCTTAGCTGTTTTGGTTTTCTCTTTGCCAGCTTTCCCCTCAGCTTCTCTTTTTTCCCTCTCTTCTTTTTCTTTTCTCATTCGTTCTTTCTCCTCTGCTTTCTCTATTTGTTCTTTACGCTCTATATTTAGAGATGAAAAAGCAACAGACTTGGGTCGACACTAACCTTGCTATCTCCAAGCATGGGCGTTAAGCTCCCGGGATCCTTCTCAATGGTGGATCTGACTTCTTTCTTGGATCACTGTTTTGACTGGAAACACCCCAGAAGAAAAAAGAAAAAAAAAACAATTAAATAAACAGGCAGAAAGTAACAAAAATCTAATCATTATTTTATCATTCAATTACCATGGTAAATAGACATTGCATGAAGTCCAGCTTACACTTATTAGATGGTGTCTGATTGTCTTCTCAGATATAGATTTTTTATCATCAATCAAGTTAGACCACTCAAATTTCTATTAAGGTGCCGCCTTGTTAAGCATAAAGATGGAGACATCTATAGGTTGATCTATAATGCTTGGTCATAGGCTATGATTTTTAAGTAAACAAATTCACAAGTCTTGAAACTGGAGATTCCCCTTAAACGTCTGGGGAAATATAATCTGGAAAGAGCCATCCAGGCAGTGATCCATGGAGCTGTACATTAGCAAACAGAAACATCTCCTCAACAGAGCCCAGGCTCTGAGGGATTTGGGATAAATAGAAAATTTGAAGCAGCAAAGAAAAAGACAGTCAAGCACTTTGGTCATGGAACAAGACATTCCGCATTGACATCTTATAAAGTTAGATTAATCCAAAATGCTATGTACTTAAATGCCAATGAATAAAGAACTAGTAACTTGATTTTTTAACACAGGAAAACAGACCCAGGCTTAACATGACCACTAAGCGCAAGATTAGGTGTCTTCATTTGAGCTTGAGCTTCCTCATCCTCTCGCATACAAGAAGGCATGTCTGAATTCTTCATCTGCTTCAACTTCAATTCTTCTTGGTATTGCTTCATGTGCTTCTCTTGCTTCATTTTGCCAGGCCCTTGTCCATGAAATTTATGGGAAAGCAATTAGAAAGCTTCCTGTGGGGTTAACTGTTGCAAAACATTCAAAACAAGAAGATTGGCATAAAAACATCAAAGTAATGAATTGGCGTTTCTTTGACAGAGGCAAAAGATATGGCCAATGGACAATTTAGTATTACAAGGCTTTATGATAAATATATTTTTTTGTTGAAAACTTACTATTCGGCCAAATTCATCTGTCCTTTCAATGCGGATCTCTGTCCTTTCAATGCGTACGAGCTTGCTTTTCTTCTTATCCATGTTTCTACCACCCCACTCAACAGTTTCTTTAAGTGTTCCCTGTTCCTTAAGAGCTGATAGTTTCCATCTTCGACAAGCTTGTTCTAGTAAGATACCTGGCCTCATTGAGTACAGCCAGAACCCATTTCTGACAAGCAAATACTTCTGCTGCTGCCTTTTTCCCAGGTTCGACAACTAAGAATTTTAGTCGCACTTAGTTGCCAAGAAAAAAGACAGCCAATTGGATGAATTGATTTAATTTCTTGACTCAGAGAGGTCACACATATTCTCAACAGCAATAAGCCCAAAACATATAGCAATCGTCTAATTTAAATAAGAATTATAAGGTAAACTATTTACCAGGTTGATGATAGGCATTAATATTAACTAATGAGGCGTATATCTCAACTGCTCATTCATACAATGCTATAAGAGCCCCCACTGATGTAGGGCTCACTTCTACAACAGTGACTGTTATAGACTCACGATCATTGGCATATAGAGCATAGCCCGTTCCCTACAGAAGTTCACCATATCTAAAAGAGATCAATTGCAAAAAACAACCGAGTGACTATAAGTAAATCATCCACTGAACTCATGTCTCCTTTCCAAGAGAAGTGTGAGATCTTAAACTTCAGAAACAATAGACATAAGAACTTCAACTATTGCTAGAATCTTCTTAAAGGTAAATATTAGTAGCTCTTATTGTAAACTAACTTGAAGCATTCCAAACAGATAGTCACCATAGGTAATACTAGGTTCAAGCTCCCAATCATGACCAGGTGGTCTCTCACAAAGCACTTCAATGAATGTTATGAAGAAGTTGTGCACACCCTCTCTTAGCTGTTGTTTGTAGCTATATGGAAATTAGAAAATAACATGCATCAGGAATAATCACGTCACCAGCATGTAAAAGTAATGGTGGCATTTTTTCTGCTTGTTTCTCATAATGACCGACAAATTCAGACAAAGTCATAGTCTTGCATGCCATATCTTGGAAGATATTATTTGTGCTCTCACTTCTTTGTGTGGATATGATTCCTGCAGAAAAAGTATCTCGGCAAAACGCAGGACACCATTTATGACGCAATTGGTACATGCTATTCAACCACTTGTGGTCCCCTAAGCTCCATTCTTGACACATATCTTTCCAAACATTCTCCATTTCCAATTCAGATTCACAATGATATAAAAGCTTATGCCAATATTTATCACGAAAGCCCGACTTTCCAAGAAGATGCCCAATATGATGCGTAGCATTTTTCCCAATATGCCATACACATAAACGGTGATTAGTATTTGGAAAAACAGTCTTAATGGCATTCGCCATGGCATGATCTTGATCGGTGAAAATAGTCTTGGGTGCTTTGTTACCCATTGCCTTTAAAAAAGATTGAAATGCCCAAACGAAAGAAGTAATTGTTTCATCCGATAAAAATGCACAACCAAAGAAGACATTCTTCCAATGATGATTCAATCCAACGAAAGGAGCACATATCATATTGTACTTATTTGTACGATAAGTTGTATCAAATACCACAACATCTCCAAAACTTTCATAGTCTAGCTTCGATACACCATCAGACCAGAAAAAGTTGGTTAATCTCTGTTCTTCATCCAGTTGAAATGTATAAGAAAAATTACTTCCATTTGATTGTAAGCAATTAAAATGGTTAATGAGAGTTTGACAATCACCCGCACTAATCAAGTTCCTTCTCTTCGATTGTAAGAAATTTTGACAATCACGTAAAGTAAAGCCAATATTCTCATGTCCCCCTGCTTCACCACTAAGATAGGAGTACGATTTTGTAGCCCTTATACCAGCTCTAGCCATAGAAGTCAAAATACTTTTATTAGTATTCGTCATGTGCCGGTATGATCGTATGAGGTGTTTCTGTTTATCATCGATGAAAGGGTGATTATGAACATCCTTAAACTTGTCCACTATCCATACTCCATTTTCAATTTTGAATTTTATACAAGCTTCACATCCAGTTCTCTTCACAGTCCTATAAACATCTCTTTGTTCATGAGGTGGGATCGATGGAGAGTGTCCTTCACAATTACAAAGATATGTGCATGTTCGTAATATTCCTTTACTATTGTTAGCCTTTTGTCCTTTTCTCACTCCAAATCCCTTGGAAATTGCATATGCATTGTATGTCTTATATGCTTCTTCCTCATTAGCAAATGTCATGCCAATTCTAAATTGAAATTCTTTATCAACATTATGCACAATGATATTATCCTTTGCGGCCTCTACAAATTTTTCAAAGAAAAAATCCAATCATATAAAGAAGCCAGATAAAGGGAAAACTAACTTTAATTCTAAAAGAATGAGTCATACCCATTTATCCTTAGAACAAGTTGAGCTAGCAGCAGAGTACTCACAATAATCTGTCGAAAAATTTGTACAAACGTAAGTTAGTGACTTCAAAAGATTGTAAAATGTGCATATTTCAGTCATAGTAGAAAATGCCATACCCACTTATATATGGGTCACTCCTACTTTTGTTCTGACTCTTGGTTTTGCAGCAAGCATGAATTTTACTTCCTCCAGCTACAAGCTCAACATACCACCATGAACAACCTTGCCATTACATAATGAATTCAGCAGAAGAGTTTCCAAAGATACAATGTGTTGCTGCGACAAAAATGAGCTGGTCATGTAATTATTCTTTTGGATTGAATCCTTTATGCTAGAAATTTGGGTGTCTTGCACACAAGTTCTTATGAAAATTATTATCCAGGAAAGTGAGTTTACCTTTTAAAATTTCTCCCAAAATTTGCATCATATCGAACTGCACTATCCAAAACAACAGTTAGTGCTTAAAGCTGAAGTTATTAGGAAGAAGTAAATAAATAGAAGTGACTTTTAACCAAATGAACAATCGACATACGCTTCTCTTATTCTAAAGTTTCCACCCCTAACAGCGTAAGAGAAGGCAATTCAGATAAAACACCTCGTTGGCCATTTCACTTGGATGTGCTACATATGCTTCTCTATACGAAACAACTTTTCTGACACGCTTTCTTAAACCAAGAGCTGCTTCCTCCTCATGTTGATATTTCTCCCACCTACAAAACAAAAGTGATCATAAAAAACATTAAGAGCAAGAATCTTGAAAGATGGAGGCCCATATTTTCTCTTTACTTATAGTTACAGAACAATCATTCTATGTGAATTCATCTAGTAGGCAGATTTCCAACATAGATATCTCTGCACAAGCACTGATTACATTTGGCCAAGCTATCGATACTAATATGCAGCCTCCGATCGTTCTAAATGGGTTTTAGATTAAGAATGTGAGAGATATTCTATAGGGCGTGTCTACAATGGTTATTGCTTGTGGAGCTCATGATTTGACTGTTAATACTAAACACCTCAAATCTATGAAAATTATATACATATATTGATGTAGAATATTCCCTGTTACTTGTTTTAAACTTAGGATAATTATTTTTCTTGATGGAAGCGAGCCTTGTTATCCTCGTGGATGGTTGCATAGACTAAAACAAGTAACTTTTTTGTTGTCGCTGCATATGTCCATCAATTTCTTTCTTGTATGCATGCTTGTGTGCTGCATCACACATTTTGCTCTTATGTGCACATCATTTATATGCATTTATATATGCAACCAGACAAATATGCATGCAAATACATATGTATGTATGCTAGTGCACAATAAGTACCCTTACATCAATTCCCGTCCCAAACATAATTCTGACACAGAAAACAATTTAAGTTTATGAGTCCTACAAATGAAACACAGAGAAAAAAGTTGCCAATATTGATGCGTTCAACAACCGACTCTAAGCTTGTCAGCAGCCAATTGATTTCCAAAAGCATTCATCAAGTCAGAAAATTCGGAGAATGAGAGCTTCCTATCTTCATTGTAGTCCTGCGGGAAAAATTAAAGGGTTAACCTGTTAAAAAAATTGGACCAACACAACAGAAGACCTATTTATTTTAAGAGGAAAATTAAGATGTCCCCGTGCACAAGGCTCTGAAGTTGTAGGTTCTAGGGATGGTTGATGTACTTATCCTAACCCCTTACTTTTGCAGAGAGTTTATTCCATGACAAATCAACCTAGCTTGTCCTCTAACATAAAGACCTACTTATGAGAGGGGGAAAATACAGAATTCTCTGTTGCGTACACCAATTTCCAAAAGCATTGAAAATATCCTCATTATGGCATGGTGGTCAGATGCTCCAGTAGAAAAATGTGTGAATGGCGCTTGGGGCATTCAGATTGAGAGAGAGAGAGAGAGAGAGAGAGAGAGAGAGAGAGAGAGAGAGAGAGAGAAGAAACAAGAAACGTTTCTGCTATATGTGTCCATCTGCTTTTATTAAGTGCATTTTATGTCTCCGATTCTGGATGGTCCTGTGACCAAACTAATAGTTAACTTCAATTATTCCGTTGCCTTAAAATCGTGCAAAGGAACACCATATTGCCCATGGTTATATAATCACAACTCTCTTAATTGCTCCAGCAAAAGTAGTTCTCATCCATGCCAATGTAAATGTAATAAAAGTCTATGTACCCTCATGCACATGGACATGGCTGTTTGCATGCATCCATGTGGACTACTCCAGCCAAAAGTTTTGGATAACCCGTGCTATAAACAAATGATCTTGAGTAGCTATATCCTATGTGACATTGCAGGATTATGAAGAGGAAGAATTTGGATGCCATCGTAACATGGTCAACACCTTCCGGCTACTTGATTTTGCATACATAAAATTGGTTTTTAGCGGTGTCAAAACACAGCATGTCAAGCAACCATGATGCACAATTTTCGTTTTCACTTCTAGCAAGAACCAACTCTAAAATTAACTTAAGATATGCAAAGGAGATACCCGGGCAGGATATCAAAAGAATGGCCGCTTTAGTACGGGCTTCCTAGACAACTAATGATATAACACAATTTGAAGATTCAACCATAATTCCCAACTTATGGGTGAAGCGACCAAGTTTGATTCAAATTTATATCTTCAACTTACTTCAAAACAGGATGTCACAGGATTTAAAAACTACAAAAGTGTTAATAACTTATGCACATGGAAGGAATATGCAATAAGAAGCTATAATAATAATAATGGTTTGTCACAACACTCAAATATCTTGGACTTCTCATATTCATAGCTTCAAGACCACCACCGAAATAATGACCTTATTCAAGTTTCCAAGCAAAAGCTTAAAAAAACAAAAGGAATTACACAGCTAGTGTGCCTTTCAATCTAACCGAGTTGAGTGTCTACCCATGTAAAACAAAACGAAAAGGAGAATTTCAACCCTTAGCCATCAAGTTTTGATCAAACATAACCTGTATTTAGCGTCTTCCATCCGGCGACGATCATCCAGATGAAAATTATTGGACGGAATTAATAAACTCACAAACTATTGAAGAGATAGCAGTATAAGAAGCTTAACCCTCCACACTAGAACTTTCCACTTAGATTAATGATAAAAAAGATGACGGTAGAACATACTCCGGTGGGAATGGCGGGACGCGACTTGCTTCAGGAGTCAAAAGGGTCGATGAAGAACTCTCCCCCTCAGCCTCCTGATAAGCTATCCAACTCTGCCTTGACCTAGAAGCCAAAGCAGCCACTATCACCAAGCCTCCATGCTTCCTGAAACAGAGGCAATAGAAAAGAAAAAAAAGCCAAAGGACAAAGAGAGGTCTCACAGTACCCATACGCCTCTCTCTCCTCCACCACAATATCCCTCGCGGCCGTCACGGCGTCGCTGAAACCCCAAAACTTAGCACCGCCACCAATATAGCCTCGCAAACCTCTTTTGCTTCAAAATCCTTGGCTACGTACTCGAGCCCGAAATCGGGACCGAATAAGGAGTAGAAGACAAAAAGGTCGAGAGGCCAGTCGGCAACCGGCGATTTCTGGAGCCGCGGCTGGAAAGTCGATGACGGCGATGAGGACAGAGGCGAGGAGGGAAGCGCTTAGGGTGAGTGAGAGGGCTCGAGACAGAGAGAAGGGGGGCGCTTGGGGTGAGTGAGAGGGCTCGGGACAGGAGATTCTTTTTGTGGAGGAAGCGGTGGCAAAAGCATGAGTCTCTTATCTCCATTCAAAACGAGAATTGGAAAACCATCCTTGACATCTGAGTTCACCTGTGTGGAAGAATATTTTTAACCCCATTAACCATAGAACTTTGAGCTGAAAAGAGAAGTGACAGGCAACACTATTTGTGATTATGGTATACATCATCCCTTAATCACCATTTTCGACTAGTCCGTTGTGTCACAAACCAAGATAGATCGCGATAGGGGACGGAAAAAAAAAAAAAAAAAAAAACAAGACTTGACGCATTACAAAGGAGTGATCCCAGAAAAATCCACAAAAATCAAGCTTTGGTTCCACCAACAGGCATTGACACTCAGTATACCATCTAACGGGAAAAACACAGCAATAGACTTCAGTGAACGTGAAAACACACTCTTGGGAAAATTCCACAATGATTCAAACTCGTCGTAATCAGACGGACAGACACAACCCAAGAGCCGAGCAACAGTGATCGATCCAAACCAACACAAAGCATCCCTCCAAATCACAAAACCCAACAACCAGTGAGTGATCATCGCTAAAACAACCGCCAAACAAGCAACTCATAACACCCAACCTCTCCAAACATAAAAAAAAAACGAACCAAAAAGGGATGAAAAAAAGATGGAAAAACGGCGGCTTTCCTCTACCTGACGGAAAATGGTAGAAGGGAACTTCAAGAGATAAACCCAGAAGCAGAAAAGCAAGGACCCATCTTCTCCTTCTGCTCCTTCATCTTGTTCTTGTTCTTCCTCCTTCTCTGCTTCGACGTCGAGCCTGAAATCACCGAGAAAGAGAGAGAAAATGCAGCAGGCCTCTCCTTCTTCGCCGCGCCGTCGACCCCGCCCAAGTCCACCGAGATCTCCCTCACGACCGAGCGTGCCAGCGTCAGGACAGCGCCCGGTCAGCGGCGGGGGGCCTGGTGCCGCTCGGGAATGAGACCGAGATGCCAGAGGCAGATGACCAGCGACCCAGGCGGAGGCGGAGGTCCGGAGGCGGAGAGAGGTGGGATGCGCGGAGAAGGAAAGGAACCGAGGCGGAGGCGGAGGCGGAGGTCCGGAGGCGGAGGCGGAGGCGGAGAGAGGTGGCACAGAGAGACTCGGAGGTCGCGTCCTGTTCGTCGGAGAGAGAGAGAGGGGGAGGGAAGAGTGAGAAAGGTGAGAGAGGAGACAGAGAAAAACCCTGCAAATTCGAGTGAGGAGAGAGAAAAATTTTTGAGTGGGAGGAATAAGCTGACCGTCGGTGGAGCCGAGCCGAGCCGACCAAAAATCAGCGCCTTCCCTTTTCAACGGGTCCCGCTCGGGGACACGTGCCGGTATTTCATTGGTTAGTGCGCACTAGGTCAGCAGATGACGTGGCGCGCACTAACCACTGAATATTTTCTCCTCTTCTACACTTCTTCATTAGATCTGCTCATCATTTCTTTTCTCTATGTCTCACAACATCCAATTACTTGCTATGGAAAGCACAGGTTATCTTGTTTCTCAAGGGACAAAACCTCTATAGCTATATCAATGGGACCACAACTTACCCCTCTTATGCAACCCAAGCAGTTCTTTGGCTATAGCAGGATGCTTCCATCATGAGTCTTCTAATTGCATCCCTCTCAAAATCAGTTTTACCTCTGATTATTAGTAAACCAACTAGTAAAAGCCATATGGGATGCTCTCAATGCCTCCTTTAGCTCAACTTCCGCTACACATATGCTCTCTCTTCATCTCAATTTTCGAAATTTGCAACAAAAACAAGATGAGTAAGTTATTGATTTCCTCCAGCGTGCTATATTCGTTGCTGACGGGATGGTACTACAAGCAAGACTATTGAATTAGAGGATTTCAATGTCCACATCATTTGTGGTCTTTGATTTTATCTCCAGGACATTGTTCCCACATTACTTGGTCGTGGTGAACCAATCTCGTTTACGGATATGCAAGTTCTTCTCCTAAGTCACGAGAGTATTAAGGCTTTCCAAAAGTAGCGGATCTTCGAGCCTTCCTCTCAAGCTAACTCTACTACAACCAACTCTGCTCAACAAAATGCCTCCACCCCTCCTAGTTCCTCTTTCTCTAGCCATGGTCAACCTAGAGATCGTGGGGAGTGCGATGGTCACTTTGCTAGTGGTCATGGTGCCCATGGTCTTCAACAAGGTTAGTTATGGTGTTCCATATGTCAACATACAAATCTTACTGCTGCCACATGCTACTATCGCCCTCTAGGTGTGCCTTATCACCCACCAACGACACATACCCCTTCTTCTACTTCATTTTATCAACCCTCTTACTCTTCCAATGCCAATCTAAGCTATGCCTTCCCCTCTCTTTTACCTACACCTACCAACAACCTACCTTGGTACCCTGACACAAGTGCCTCCCACCATGTCACATCTCATGTACAATCCCTCTCTTCCTATGGAGCTTAAAATGGATCGGATCAATTACACATTGGAAATAATAAGGGTTTCAAAATCACTAATATTGGTACTTCTTATATTCCCCCATCTATTTCAAATCTTTCTTTACATTTAAATGATGTTCTTTGATATTTCTAAGCATTTACTTTTGGTTCAAAAATTTGCATCTAACAATAATATCTTCTTTGAATCCTATCCTACCCAATTTATTTTTAAGGATCTAGTGACCAAGAGATTCTTCTTTCCAGCCTGAGTAATGGTGGTCTTTACACCATACCGCAACAACCTTCAATGCTTATTGCCAATATTGGACAACTGACTTCCATGGATGGCTGGCATCAACGTCTTGGCCATCCTCATTGTTAGTTAACACAGCTGAGTAAGTTATGTACAACCTATCAATTGGGCAAGGCTAGTCGTCAATCCTTAAGACTGTCTCCAACTCGTAGTCTATGTAGCACCAACACGAACACGTGACACTCGACACGACACAACACGACATGCCGACATGTCATTTCTTTAAAATAGAGAATTTCGACATGTCCGACACGTTATATATTAAATATATTTATTATATAAATACATAAATAAATAATAATAATAATAATAGCCTAGAATTAAATTACACGAAAAATATTAAATAATATCATTCATTATTTTAATTTGTTACAATAATACACAAAACTTAGAGGAAAAAAACATTGTTTAAAGAAAAATGCTGAAATGATATTTTTAAATTTATTTACTTATTTATCATATATAGCATTTTTTATTACTTCTTTCATAGTAAAAGACTTTAAACAAAATAAAACAATTCTAAAAAACAAAACTGAAAAAAAGAAAAAATTGACCCCGTGCGTGTATATTTGTAGCAATTTGTTTACTTCTTTTATTACTTCTTTTATTGCTTCTTTTGTGTATATTTATATTTTGACCCCTCAAGTATTAGAAATTTTTAAAATTGACATCATGTGTGTCGGAATCGCGTGTCGAAATTCTGGACTCGTGTGTCGGAGCTGTCGGAAAGAGTTGACCACATGTCGGATTTTTTGACCCCCGTTGATCGCGTGTCGGAGCGTGTTTGGACGTGTCGGAGCGTGTCGGACACGTGTCGTAGTGTTGGACATGACACGAAGGTTTCCGAAGAGTGTCCGTGCTACATAGCTCATAGTTTATTTCCATTGGATTTAATTTATAGTAATGTTTGGGGTCCTTCTGATTTTGTTTCAATCGACGGTTATCGTTATTTTGTTATTTTTGTTGATGATTGCATCAAATTTATTTGGTTTTATCCTCTTAAAGCAAAGTCAAATGTTTACTCTATTTTTCTTACTTTCCAATCTCTTGTCAAACGTCACTTTCACGATACATAAAAGCCGATCAAACGAATTGGGTGAGGAATTTCATGCCCTCCCCTCCTATTTTTCAAAACTTGGTATCGCTCACTGCATTTCCACCTCTCATACCCATGAACAGCAAGGGACGGTGGAGCATCGTCATAGACATATAGTTGAAACTGGTTTAAAATTATTAACTCATGGTTCTGTCCCTCACCAATGCATTCAAAACAACAGTCTACCTCATCAACCATTTTATTCCTTTTTAAAAATCTTTGGGTGTTGTTGTTTCCCATATCTACGTCTTTATAATGCTCATAATATGGATTTCCGCTCCATTCCTTGTATTTTCTCAGGATATAGTCCCTCTCACGTAAGGTACCATTGCCTTGACCTTGTCACCAATCATTTATACATTGCTCAACATGTTCATTTCGGTGAAACATGTTTTCCCTTTATAACTCCTTCCATTCTCGATCCATCACCTCATTCATCACTTCCTACGTCTATCCCGGTACTGCGGGTTTTGGCTCCTATTGGCATTTCACCCCCTACCAATACAATGAGATCACAAACTCCTCCACCGGCTCCCCCAATGTCATCTAATACCCATTCATTCATCTCCCCCTCCCTAAGAACGAGGCCCTCTATGACCTTTATCATTCCCACTCCTCATCATCCTCTCCATCACCGCCACCGCCGCCCTACCTAGGCCAACACACACTCACACCATGCAACTTCGCTCTTGTCCTCCTCAAATTAATACAATCACCACCCCCTCACCGAACCAACCTCATTCACCCAAGCCAACAAAATCCCCGAGTGGCGTGCAACTATGATTGATTAATTTAATGCCTTGTTAAAAAATTGCACATGGTCTTTGGTTCCTCACAATTTCTCCATGAACCTCATTGAGTGTAAGTGGCTTTATAGAGTTAAGCGCAAAGTGGACGATAGTCTTGAGTGCTATAAAATTCGCTTGGTTGCTAGGGGTTTTCATCAGCAACAAGGCTTGAATTATACGGAAACCTTCAATCTAGTTGTGAAAATTATCACTGTTCGCTCCATATCATCTCTTGTTGTCTCAAAGGTGGCAAGTGTGACAATTAGATACGCATAATGCTTTCCTACATGGGGTTCTTTATGAAGAAGTGTACATGGAGCAACCCCCTAGGTTTGAGGACCCAACTCGTCATGACTATGTTGGCAAGTTGCATCGTTCTCTATATGATCTTAAGCAAGCTCCAAGAGCTTGTTCAACAACTTTTACAGTTTTTGCTTCATTTGGGATTTTTGGCGTCACAAACAGATCCCTCATTGTTTATTTGTCAAAGAGGCACTAATGTCATTTATTTATTTTTTTTAATTTATGTTGATGACATTTTAGTTATAGGTAATGCATCGTCTACTATTAGTGCAATCTTACAAAAATTATATGCAGAGTTCTCAATTAAGGATCTTGGTTCGGTCCACTCCTTCCTTAGGATAGAGGCCGTCTCTCACTCTAATAGGCTACTTCTCTCTCAAGGATGTTATATTGATGATCTTCTTCACCGGGCTAGGATGTTTGAGTGCAAGCCTGTCCAAACTCCTATGGCCATGACTACAAACCTATCTAAGAAAGGGGGTGCTCTAATGTCTAATCCTACTTTGTATCAGTCTATAGTTGGTGCCCTACGATATATGACATTGACAAGACCGGATCTCTCCTTTGCTATTAGTAAAGTTTGTCATATCATGCATGCATCGATTGAAGACCATTGGCAAATGGTGAAGCACATCTTATGCTATCTCAAACATACAAGGTCATTTGGTTTGCTTCTTTCTTGATCCAATGATGCTCGTTTGCAAGCCTTTTCCAATGTAGATTGGGCTAGTAGCTCTAATGACAGGAGGTCAACTAGAGGGTATGCTATTTTTCTTGGTCCTAACTTGATCTCCTGGAGTTCTAGAAAACAACAAACTGTAGCATGCTCTTCCACAAAGTCTGAGTATAATTGATGCTGCAGCTGAACTCATTTAGCTCGAGTCACTCTTTCAAGAGGTTGGGTTCCCTTTTCATGGTCCTCCCATCCTTTGATGCGATAATATTGGTGCTGCTTATCTGTCTACAAATCCTGTTTTTCATGCTCATAACAAACATATTGAAATTGGCTTCCACTTTATTCGTGATCGTGCCGCCCAATGACAGCTCAAAGTGCAGTTTATCTCCATAGTTGACCAATTCACTAATGCTCTCACCAAAGCTCTTCCTAAAGCACGTTTTGCATTTTTACAAGAAAAAGTTGAAGATTTGCTATCCCGACTCTTCCACTTGAAGTGGTGTATCAACTAAATATAAGGCTATCGGATTTGGAAAATTTAAAATCTTATCTTTAGAAGTTGGAGATTTAGAATCTTATCTTTAGAAGAAAGTTTTCTATTTTATTTATTTGTTTTCTTTCTAACACAAAACTTTCTGTCTCAACAATGCCTTATAGCAATTATATTTCTCACTTGATCTACTTCTCCCTGTGTTCACATTACATAGCCCCGGCTCAAGACAAGTTTTAGCTGAAGAACTAAATCTACAACAAATTCACGCAAAAATCTTAGGCATCACCTTTTTATACTCTTCATATAGTAAGAATGGGGTCAAATGGGCTACAAAGAAAAGAGAAATCCGTGGTAAAACCAATCGATACTGTGGCAGACTCCGAAAATTTCAGACATCACCAACTTCTGGGCTTGGAGATGTTCCGGTGATCCAATTCCAGATTCCGCTGGAGTTTCTGCCTCTGCTTTGCCGTTAGCGCAGCTTGTTCAGTAGAAGCCTTTTGTCGCTGGAGGAATTCAAGCTTCTTTTGCAACGTCTCCATCATTTGTGGCTTCTACCTTAGTTCTGCCACTTCGACGTGCTCTACATAAGTGAAAAATGGAGTAGCCTCATATATTTCGGCTGCTAGTCAAAAGCCTATTTCACATGCAGCAATCCCCGACTGTGATCGGCTCAACTTCCTGTGTCAGTGTCATTATGGAGTTTAGCCTTCAAGGTGATAAGAAGATCTCCCCGAAGGCCAAAACCAAATTCTATTCGACGCCCTGTCCTGCAATTACTGTTCTGCATTCACGGTCGATATATACTTGTAGTGGAGCAAAGTAATTAACACAAGTTGGGGATTTCTTGGGAACCATTGGAATGAACAAGGCAAGGTGCAACTGCATTTAGAGATTATAAAAAAAGTACAGTAGAGGAATCAAATCAGTTCTCAGAACTTTGCTATCACTTCTAGAGCCAAGAAGAACTAATCTGAGTGTAGAACAAGGGAAGTGGAGTTTCTAAGAACGACTTTTCTATTTCTTTTCCTTTTTTTTTCTTTCTTTCCATGTTTTCATGAGAAAACTACTTAGCACATTGTGTCTTCCCAGTTAAAACTAGAAGAAAAATGAAGTTCTTTGAAGGATGATTTCTGACCATGAGTAGCAAATGGATGAAATGGACAGGAAGGAAATATTTTGAACCAAGAGTGAGGTAGGTAAAAGTTACCCATTGGACCAAAACATCCTCTCTTTTTTTCTTTTTTTTTTCAGAAAATTACCCCAAACACCCAGAAAATTATAATAAACAATGCCCTTTGACTATAATGTGTGACAACGACTCTTTCCTAAAACTATATTTGTGTTTAGCAACACAATGCACAAGGCATCAACTAGTCGCGTGAAAGCGACTAGTAAAGGCGCATTTGGTAACATTTCTGTTCTAACAATTTTTTAACAGAAATAGTTTTTTCTTTTTAATTTCTATTTCCGGAAACAATTTCTAAGCATAAGAATGCGCTTGGTAACTGCAAAAAAATATATTTCAAGAATAGAAGTGCATTTGGTAAACTTGTATAATTTTGTTGTTTCTTTTGATTTTTCAATATTTTTATTTTTTTTTTCATTTTTTTCCTTCTTTCTTTTCTTTTTTTTTTCCTTCTTCTTTCTTCCTTTTGGCCGGTTACCGTCCTCGGCCATGGCCATGGCCAACGATCATGCCGGATCATCGCCGTGGCTAGGCAAGGCTCGGCCTTAGCGACCAACCAAAAGGAAGAAGAAGGAAAGAAAAAAGAAGTGTTTCTTGAAATTGTTCCCAAGAACAAAAGTTTTACCAAAGACGATCTGTTATTTTTTTGTTCCCCGGAACAAAATAACATAAATTTTTGTTCTGGGGAACAGAAACACTTTTTGCCAAACATGGCCTAAACGTCTCCAATATGACCCAAAGACTTTGGCTAATTCCAAGAAGGTGTATGCAAAACTTGCCGAGCACGATCATAGAGAGCCCTCAACTTTTTCTGTCCATGACTATCCCACCGGAGCGCATACATGTAGTAGTTTATGGACAAGATTAGAATCATTCTCAACAAATTCATAAGAAGTGATCTCATTTTTCTCACCGGATCTAGGTAGAGGCCAAAGGTCTTGATCGATTGATCCAGCAAAACAAAGAGGGAACTCACCAAATCTCTATGCTGTATGATTAAATCACCAACTAGACAAAATAAAGAAAAGAAGATGATCGAAGTGGTTTTCATAATTTCATTTTCATTAAGATGCTGACTTTATTTGATTTTGAAGTCAAGGAAAAGAATAAGGAAAGGAGCAGTTCGCATGGTTGCAGAGAGATGGTGGTTGGTTTGTGTGCTGTTCTTTTCTCGAAGTGTTTAGTTCAGACAAAAAGGCCAGGAGAAAGTAACATTTGGCAGTGAAACGAAATTGTATACGAATTCAGATGTGCGTTTAAGCAATGTGAGATATTCCCGAAAATACTTTGACACTGTAGATGCCTGATAGCAATTGTATTTCTCAAGCGATCTACTCAGTCGCTGATGAGGCAATGACATTCTATACTTCTCTCTGTGTTTACATTACATAGCCCTGGGCCAAGACAAGGTTTAGCCAAAGAACCAAATCTACAACAAATTCATGCAAAAATCTTAGGCATCACCTTGTTATTCTCTCCAATGGGCGATAAAGAAAAGAAAATCCGTGATAAAACCCATCGACATCATGCTGTATTCCAAAAATTTCAGACATCATCAACTTCTGGGCTTGGAGATGTTCCAGTGATCCAATTCCAGATT
The DNA here is from genome assembly GCA_017140475.1 of Eucalyptus fibrosa. Taxonomy (NCBI): domain Eukaryota; kingdom Viridiplantae; phylum Streptophyta; class Magnoliopsida; order Myrtales; family Myrtaceae; genus Eucalyptus; species Eucalyptus fibrosa. Next base: position 24,845,228 of record CM029506.1, read on the forward strand.
CTGCTGGAGGTTCTGCCTCTGTTTTGCCGTAAGCGCAGCCTGTTCAGAAGCAGCCTCTTGTCGCTGGAGGAGTTCGAAAGCCTATTTCACAAGCAGCAGTCCATGACTGTGATCGGCTCAACTTCCTGTGTCAGTGTCAATATGGAGTTTAGCCTACTAGGTAATAATAAGATCTCCCCAAATTAAAGGCCGAAACCAAATTCTATTTGATGCCCCGTCCTGCAATGACTGTTCTGCATTCGTGGTCAATATATACTTGTGAAGCATAATAGTTGGGATCCACAAGGCGTTTTCTATGCTCTTTCAATCTATTGGTGTTGCCATTGTTGTCTCCATATGGTGATGGTAACGGTGATGGTGCAGGGGACGCCAAACCTAGGCGCACACCACCTTTGGTAAAGCCGTAGCTACTAGAGAGGGATCTCAGTATATGTTTATCACTAATAATGATGCCAGATTTGGTAATTGGCCATTGGTTGTACTTTGACGTGATGACAGATCCATCTTTATGGAATGAGTAAGTCTACCGTCTCGTAGACTGTACTGAGCTAATGCACTTTTTAGATTTATTTGCTTTGCAAGATTTGTATTTTTCTCTTGAACTTACATATCTCTCCTTTTATGTGAAATGAAAATTTTCATTCCAAGAAAACCCTGACTGCTCTGCGGCAAGTCACTCGATTGAAGCTCCTGCATGTGCTGTTAAGTATGTTAAGCATTATAGCCCTTCTATTTTCAAGGCAGAGGGGATTCTTAAACATTAAACCTGAGGACTCTTGAAAATGTTCAAGTTGGTAAACAGAGCCTGCAATATTCTGCCGTGCTCATTTCGAGACTTTGAGTCCATTTAAGTGAAGAGTTTCCTCGGCATGCTATCCATACAAGACATTCCACTAATAATAGCTTTCTGAAACCTGATGAAACTTTGTAAGTTGAAAATGTACATTTCCTTCGATGGTTGCGTGTATATCAGCGGTAATGCTTCACTCATATGACTCAACGACGGAACCCAATACATGGTCACAAAATGCATCACGCGGGGGTAAGAGGAAGGCAGCATGCGTTGGACATAACTAATAATCGATCAAAGGAACTGGATGAGGAGGCGTGCAATGAATAACAATTCTCCTATGAGGAATGGGATCAACTAGGGCTTTTGCATGGGTGGGGAAGAAGCTCAACCAATGTAAATGACATGAAAGGTGCACATATGGTTTGATCTTTAAGGTGGCTTCCGAATCATAAGCGAATTGGAAACCATCTATAATGCGACTTTTGATCATTCGAATCTGTTTATGCAACAGTTCTTAAGTATCTTGCGTGATGAGGACGTATGTCGTTAATTAGGAAGAAGTTCGTCCGCGCGCATTAGGGCTCCAAGTCACCTAATTCAAGTATTGATAGGATGTGTACTTTTTGGATACTACAGTTACAGATTGAATAGAAGTAGTCGAATGAAATGCAGGGAGAGAAGTTTCGAGTGATTAGCATCTTATTTGGTCTGGTTCTTATGCTCATAGAAAGATCCTGCTTTCTGGTTTTTGTCATTGGAAATGCACAAACACTCCTCAACTTTTGTATTTTATCCATGGCGTCCTTTAGTTTTAGAAACAGTGCATCTTAGACAGAATTCAATCACTTAAAATACCAAATCACCCACAAATCGCAGCACCCTCTCACTTGTAAACTCTATTCTTCCAAACTGCCGCCCTTGACCTTCGACCGCAGTCCTTGTCCTCAGTGGCACGTGAACGGCCCTCCGAGCCTGCTCCTTGCTACCGCACACTCTCCACTGATCTGCTCTCACTCGTGACCCCTCACCACCCTCTCCCCCGTCTAAGGCCACTCTCTATGGCCACGTGCGAGCATCGACGGCCTCGGCAAGGTCATCAAGGTCATGGATGACCGGAGACCGAGGTCGCTAAAGCAATGATGCTTGGTCTAGATGACTTTTGGAATTTTTCATATTAATGCTGTATAGTTTTTACCTCTCAATGTCGGCCCCCCGACCAACATTCCTCTTTGGGTGGTACACGTGAAAAGAAAGATCGGCTACATTCACATCCCTAACTAGATTTAAACTTGACTATGATTAATTCTAAATCGCCTGCCCCAAATCCCCTTCTCCGCTTATATCATTTTCGTGAACCGCATTAGTTTAGCGATATGAACTTTACGATCCGATTCAATGCCGGACGAATGAAACAAACAATGGCAAGACGAGCCAAAATGAAGGTTAGATGGCTGGTCCCTGAAACTGATCCATGACATTTACACACAAAGAAAAAACATCTCGTAGCTCAAGACAACAATATGACGGAAAAGACAGAGGAAGCAAGACGAAAAACAGGAAAACTCGTATCAAAGCCACCATCGAACCCAGCATCATATCAAGCATTGTTAACTGGCTCCAACACAGCTGATATCGCGTTTCCAAGGAACCGGCCTGCCAACCCCAGCATGAAGTTTCTGGTGCCGCTCGTCTGGTGTGCCAGTGGTGGGGCTGCGTACCCATATCTTGCCGGGGGATACCCGTATCCCGCTGGTGAATTTCCAGCCAGTGGAAATCCCAGCAACAATGGCAGGCACGCAGCTACTGAGTTTGAGGCAGGCGGCGCTGCTGCAGCTGGATTGCCCATGACTGGCTGCTCCATTTCTTCGGTTGGTTCTTAAACTAGGAAGGAAAGAGAGTAATGGGTATTGATAAGAGGAGATAAGGTTATTCAGAATGCGAAGAAATGGACATGGTTTATGTAAGAATTTGGGATCAAATTGCGGATGTGTGTCGAGGCCCCCTCGAAGAAAATACAACTCTTGTTGTGTATGCGCACCATTGACTAGTTCATCTCAGCAACAAAGAAGACGCAACTCGGGCTTTATTTACCCTTAACCTGGGGTGTGTTGTCAATCATTAGTCCCTTAACCGGAGGTGTGTTGTCAATCATTAGTGTAAGTTAAGATTCTACCTCACCGCTATCCAAGAGCCCAAGAGTTCCGTTAAGAACCACCTTGCCTGCCAAATAACCATGAGGGACCGATAGGAACGCGTTCCTTATTTTAACGTAGCTTACCTTGCACACCTCAGTCCTCAATTGGGGAGAATAATTTCTTTTTCCCTCTTCAGTAGGAATAACCCATATTTTACATTCTAGAGTTCAAATGAAGCCTTTTAAAGACATGCTTAGGTCATAGATTTAATCTTATAGGGAGGCCCATGGTCACTATATTTCTCAAAGCGTGGGAGCTGTCTCTATCCCCCTATTATTTTTATGTCCTTGGATTATTGGGACGCCAGCCCTTGGCTTATTTACCCCACCATAGGGTAAACTCTGCCATTGAACTAGGATGCCTTTTTAGGACTTACTCAAGTCCTAGGCTAACTGGAAGGTCCCTAGCCATTCTAAGTTATCAAGGCGTGATAGGTGCCTCTACCTCCTATTGCTTTATTGTCCCTAGGATATTGGGACCCCAGCTCTTGGCTGATTTACCCCACCATAGGTTAAATCCCTTCATTGAACTAAAGAGTTTTTTAAGGACTTGCTCGGATCCAAATCTCATGGAGAGGTCCTAGCCACTATATTTATGTGAGAACTACCTCTACTGCCAACTATATTTACGTCCATGAAGTATTGGGACTCTAGCCCTCGACTAATTTACCCCATCATAGGGTAAATTCCTTTATTGAACTAAAAAGCCTTTTAAAGATATGTTTAGGTCAGATTAGTTCATTTTAACAACAAAAAAACCCGAGCTTTATTTACATTTTTACTAATGATTATAACATTCATGGGGAATGATGTATGACCCAACTCTGTGGGGCCTTCACACTTTGGCCCTAAAGAAGGGTTACACGTCGCCTCTATGATCAACGGCGGACGGCACCGAATCCTTTTGACTCTCTCTCTCTCTCTCTCTCTCTCTCTCAGAGAAATAATTTGTAGATACACTTCGGCCCTGAAGAACATTCCCTATTGTAATATTCATGGGAAATGAATAACGAACGAGGAGAATATATAAGCACGCTAATGTTTGGAAAAGTCAACATTTATAAATAGTTCTAGACAGATCAAAATATATATATTTTAATGTGCCAAAAATGTCCTGTTGAAAAGGATTTGGTGCCGTCCGCTGTTGATCACAGAGACATGAAGAACAGCCCCCTCTCTCGTGTTTTTGCTCTCAAATTTGTTGTGTCCCGTGAAGATTGCATCTGTTGCTGGAGCTTGTTCGATGTAATTATAGCATGGAGTGCCAACGTTTTCGTTTTTTTTTTTTCCCATTCAATTTGAGATGTACTTTTTGTATTTAGTATGTTTGTCCGTTAAGATAAAATTAATAATAGGATAAAATTTATTATATCCTCTGTGTTTAGTATCTGCTTAAGATAGGATAAACTCATATAATAGAGAGATATAACCCGAATAAAATTATTTCATGGGAGAGGTGGAATAAAGAAGAATAGAATTCTAAAATTCACATTTTTTTTTTCTCGAATAACAAGCTTCTTTAATTAGCAAAATTAAAATTATATTTCAAGATAAATAATATTTGAATTCTACTATAAGAAATTCAAAATAACAAAATAATAATTTAGCTTTTAATTTAATCTTATTTTTATTTATATATTCGAATTTAAATCTATCTTATAACATAAATTTAGTATATAAATACAAATGTATTATATTTATTACTTATTTTAGGTATTTTAATATTTTAGGTATATTTAAACAATATACTATTTAATAAAATTTTATTAGGGAATTATGGAAGTGGAAAAAGAAATAAAAAGAAAACTATTTATTTTTATTTTTTTATTAAAAAAAAAAAAAGAGGAAAGATAAGGCAAGTAAAAATAAAATAGGTAAGAATGTCTTAAGAGATTTTTACCGTAACCATTTGTGAACTTTTTCATTCAATTACACTAGTATATCATTTATACCAAATAATATACATAATATGATGTGAATATATCCGATTTTTTTATTGCAATTCGTCAAACGGTGCATAAGATATAACAATATTCTTCAATTTCACATCTTATCAAATCTAATCATATCCTAATTAGAAATCTAAACAGTCAAACGTTAGGGTAGGAACTTGGGATATGTTGAAAAGGGGGGAAAACATATTCTTCTTGGGCCCAGGAAATTGCCATTAGCTGTGTGAGCCAATTCGTGCAAATAATCGCGTGATGGGTCTTGACAATGCATGAACATGCAGAAGACCTAAAGTGTCCGTCAGCCTACGGGGATCCAAGGATGAACAACTTAAAGGTATCAAAGATGAAGAGGGCCTCAAGAAGGCAAAATCATAATGCAAAAATCAAAGGAAAAAGGCAAAATGGTTGAAATCTTTTGTTGTCATAACTGTCGAAATAAAAACTCCAAATTACCAATATCCCTATAGCCCTCCATTTTTCTGACCATGTATTTATAAATTATTGGGTCATGTTCTCGAGTCATATGAGTAGATCATTACCGCTGAATATACACGCAACCGCAAAAGGACACGTACAGCTTCACCTCACAAAGTTTCATCAGGTTTCCTAAAGTTACAGTTTTATTTTTATAAATATAAATCGTATTAGATAGAATGTCTTATATGGATAGCATAACGAGGAAACTCTTCACTTAAATGGACTCAAAAGTCTCGAAATAAGCATCGCAGGCTTCGTTTACCAACTTGAACACCTACAGGTGGTTGAAGGTGTGTTTGTTTGGAGTGAAAGTGACATTCAGAATTTAGTATTTTGGATTTTCACCGTTGGTCAAAAATGATGATCAACAAAAATATTCATGCATAAATTTAGAAAAGTAAATTCCTAAATTTAAAAAATGTAAAAACACTTTCCGAAATCACTCTTCTTAAATTTTTTAATTTTTCTTTTCTTTTCTTTGTTTCTATTCTTTCTTTTTCTTTTTCCTTCTCCCTTCGCTAGTCACCAGGCCTCGACAACAGCTAACTATCTACCACAAGCGCAAGCTGACGAGACTTGACTTTATATAATTTTCATGACTAAGTTATTTTAGTGATGTGAACTTTATGATCCAATTCATTGCCATACCTTTGAAACAAACAACAGAAAGAAAAGAGAGCCAAAATGAAAGTCAGATCCCTATTTTAGTCCCTGAAACGGATCCATTTCATTTTCATTTAAAGAATATTGGAGAGAATCGGACAACAATTCATCAAAAACTAACCCAATCCAAGATCAATTTTTTCCCCAAAAATAAACCGATCAAAATTGACTTAAACCAAGCAACAACCAGCAGTATATTCTTGCAACACAACCTCAAAATAAGAAAATATAATGCTGAAATGTTAAAGCGATAAGGTGGCAACAACACTGGGATTTTTTCATGGAAAATCCAATGACTGCTCAAAAAAACCTTTCTAATCATCAAGAATAGTAGGATATATAAAGGTTTATCTCTATTCATATAATAAATGCTCAACATTAATAATACAACAATATTTTATCACCATGAATAAGGTGGATTAATACCAATGGAGCAAAAACCCAAATCAAGATTGGAGAAAATGAGAGACAATTTGGAAAAGGTTTTCAAGAAAAGAAACGGATCAACTAGTAGGTCTCGATTTCACGATCAACATACTGAAATTTAAGATAATCCCAACAACATTTGGCCGGTAGAATCTTCGCCGGAAGCCGTTGCCCTCTTTTATCTTCTCCTCGTGCGTTCCTCTTGGTGAACGCTCTCCCTCCTCCCTTCTTCTCCTCCAGGACAGCCCCTTTTTTTTTTAGTTCTTTTTTAAATTTATGTTAGCTGGGCCGCACCGAGAAGAGGACCCAGCCAACAAAGAAAAATGACATCTCATAGCTCAAGAGATCAGTACAATGGATAAGGTAGAGGGAGGAAGACGGAGAACAAGAAAACTCGTTTACATATATCAAAACCCTCATCGAACCAGGCATCATATCAAGCCCCATTAAAACGCATCCGATATAACGCTTCCGATGATCTGGCCCGCCAACCCCAGCAAAAAGTTCTTGCCGCCGCTTGTTTGGTATGCCGGTGGTGGGGCTGCGTAACAGTATCCCGCTGGGGGATACCCGTATACTGGCGGCGGATAACCAGCAGGATATCCCCCTGGTGGTGGGGCTGCGTACCAGTATCCCGCCGGGAGATACCCGTATCCTGGTGATGGATATCCTGCCGGCCGTCCTGCTGGCTGATAAACAGCAGGTGGATATCCCATCGGCCGTGGATATCCCGCTGACGGATAACCAGCAGGCGGATATCTCGTCCCCGGCGGATAACCAGCAGGCAAATAACTAGCAGGCGGATAAACTGGCGGTGGCGGGTATGCGGCAGCCGATTTTGAGGCAGGTGGCGCCGCTGCAGCTGGATATCCCCCGACTGGCCGGTCCATTCTTCGGTTGGTTGTTGAACTAGTGTGCAGCGAGAGAGAGAGCGTGTGATTGTGAAAATGTGCGCTGCGTATTTGAGTGTGGAACCAGGGAAGGATCGAGAGTGGCGTTTATATAGAGCAAGGGTTTAGGAGTGGAGAGATGTGTATGGAGTCTTAAGAGGAGTGGGAGGACTCCGAATCGTTTACATGGTCGAGGGTCGTGGAGTGTGTTTTCGGTGCGCCTTAAATTCTGCGTGTTTGGACTAAGTCAAAGCACCGCCAATGCAATTGACCGACCAAGTACATACCTTTTCCGATTTTATTTTTTTTGCCAATATACCTTTTCCGATTCGAAAGGCTGCTAAAACATCGAAACATACGGGATCGAAAGCACATCGAAGCAATCGTGGCGATTGGCGAACGAAATGCAGAAACCATTTCCTTAGAAAGGAAGAGAATAAACAGACACAAACTCCATTCCTGCCTTTGCAGAAGGAACTGAGCTTTCTCTTGCAAGTTGCAGCATGCCGTGTCCTTCTTCTCTGTTTTCGTGTGGGGGACCAAAGACTTGGTCGTTTCCTTATCGTTTTCTCTGGCTCCTTCCTACGATCACCTGCGAAAATATCAGGAAACCAGTTTCGACCGCATAGGAAACGTCCCAGAAAGGCAACTGTTGTCGAAGCAAGCGATGAGACAATAAAATAGATAGAGCAAGAAAATAAATTGAACATCAAATTTATGTAGTTCGATCGATGTAACTTACGTTCACACACAGAGCGGCAAAAAATTCCGCAATAAAAGAGGTGATATAATGTAGATTACAACTACACTTGACTCACTCAAATATTCATGAAATTTCTCAGCCCCAATTGAACCCAACAATTCACATAGTGTTTATTTTCACAATTTCTCGCGAAATAACAATCTCATAAAGAAATTAACAAGTCATGAGATTTAATCGGCTTCAACACATAATCTTGTTGAGTGTAATTTCATGAAGCAAAACTTCATTAGACATTATTAACACCTAAATTTTGGCCCACCATTTAGGGATCATTACATAGAAAATTAGGGCTTAATGCCTAGCCCCTAAACAAAAATATAATATATGAAATTGCACAATATGTAGTTTCTTAGGAACATTCATCATATAATTTAGGACACTTGGACTTTTCCTGGAGTGCCAAAAGTTGGCGAAACAGCGACACACCGTCTTGAAAGTTACAAAAGTGACACTTAAGTGCCAAAATCGGAGAAAAATAAATTACTTAAGTGCCAATCCAGTCAAAATCCGGCCAAAATGCTGACGTAGCGATTTTCTGATGAAATAAGTGCAAAGCAGCATTGTTTTGTATCTTTGACGTGGGCTAGACAATGCAAAAACGACGTCGTTTTAGTCTTTGAAGTGATAAAAAATTAATATAAAAATTAATTAAATTAAATTTAAAACTAAATTTATTTTAAAATTTTAAAAATACAAATACAAATATTAAAAAATTTAAAAAGTAAAAGAAAAAATTATCCAAGCGCAGAATGCAGCTCTCTTCAATTTGATTGTATATTGTACGAATAAAATACTCGAGTATATACACGCGCTACACTCGACACATTTTCACTTGTTCCCACCGCGTCTGAGATATTTTCTCTAGGCATCAATGAGGAGCTTGACGGAATAGATGTTGTGGCTCCACGTGGCACAGTGCACGTGAGCAACACTGGATTGCTGCACTCTAGAGTAGACCCATTAAACGTGTGGGTCAGGTCAGATTTAGGTCGGGTCATAAATGATTCGACCCAAATTGACCCGTTTAATCCGTTATGACCCATTTATTGCAGTACAAGTTTTTTTATTCATACCCAACCCGACCTATACTGACTCATATCCGACTCATTTAACTAAACTTAAGAAAACTTATTTCTTTTATATATATTTAAAAAAATGGTATTGCTAAAATAGTTTTATACAACACAAATTTAATGGACAATTTTTATAAATTTTAAAATAATTATTTTTATTTTTTAATAATATATTTTTCTTTTTCTTTTTTTCTCTTTTTTTTTTATTTTTATTTTTTGTTCTTCTTTGCCGGCCGCCGCCACAACGACAGCCGGCAACCGGCCACAAGCGAGCCTTGAGCTCGCCCGGCTTTGCCGACACCGACGAGCTCCAGGCTCACCAGATCCGATGAGCTCAAGCTCACCCCTCACCGGATCTGGCGAGGCTCCAGCCTCGCCCAACGCCAGCAAGTTCGAGTCACGCCAGCTCGGCAAGCTCGAGCCTCGTCCAACGCCAGCAAGCTCGAGGCTCACCTGGCCAATCATTGTGCTGGCCATCGAAAGGAGGAAGAAGAAAGAAATAAAAAAAAAGGAAATAAATAAATAAAAATAAAAAAATAAAAATGTGACCCCTTGGCAAGCAATCATCAGCCTCCAATCGGCTTCTCCACCGCAGAGATGAACAGTGATGAACAATACAACTTGCATTTCGAAAATATAAGTTCCCAATGGACCTCTATCCCTCCATTCCTCCAAAGGCCTTTGAAGTCTCTTGAAGATGCAATTGCATCTTCCCAAAGTCCTCAAAAAATTGAATCAAACACCACTTACATTTGGCCAAACCCTTTAGAGCTCCAAAGAGCATTCCAAATGCCGAACCAAACAGAGCCTTTATGGGATTGCCATGAGTCCCACTTTTTGGATAAGATTAAGAAATGGAACCAGCAAGGTAAAAACGCGATTAACAACCATTCTACTTCTAAAAAATAATTTATGATCGAAAATAATTATTTTTTATTATGTTCTTAAGAATAATTTCTAAGTATTTGAAAATGTTTAGTAACTATCCAAAATTTTTATTTTAAGAATAAAAATAGATTTGGCATCATCTTAAAATTTCTAATCCCAACAATTTTCTTTTAATTTTTTAATAATTATATTACTTCTTTTCTTCTTTTCTTTTTCTCTTCTTCTTCAAGCTTTGGCCGATCATCGACCTAAGGATGACTAGCAATTGGCCACACAAGGGCCGGCAACCTCTTCGAAGCTTCGCCAGCCCTTGACGAGGCTCACCGATGGCCTATGTAACACCGACACGGGACACGACACGAGACGACACGTCGACACGTCATTTCTAAAAAATAGAGAATTCCGACACGTTGCGACACGTTGTATATTAAATGAATATTTTTATTTTTAATTAATTTGATTCAAATTTATAAATAATTAACTAATTAAAAAAAAGCTTATAATAAATTTATACTAATAATATTAACAAATCAATTCATTTGAAATTCAAAAGATATATTCATAATTAATGCGAAACATTTTTTTAATTTTAACAAAAGTTATCGATGAAACTAAAAATTAATAAGAAATTAAAATCAATTTATTTAAATAAATCCATGATTTTCTACAATAACCAAAATTTATCATTATTCAAAATTTAATATTTTTATTTTTCGAAATCGTTTTTTAATTTCATTTATTTAATTTTCCGGTTACAAAAACAATCCCCAAAATTCACCCCTTCTTTCGTTCGTCCTTTTCCCTCCACCCCCACGTTTATTTTACTTTTTTCCCTCCCCCCACTTGACAGTGACAGGTGAGCTGTCACTTCCCACCCCCTCTCTCACGCCATCAGACCTCCTTTCTTATTTTTTTTGGATTTCTTTATGAAAAACCCTAGCGAACCGCCGAGCCCTCCTTTTCCTATCCTCCTTGCCGCGCCGCACGACCCCCTTCCCTCCTCTCCTCTTCCTCTCGTCGCCGATCCATCGCAACAGTGGCGGCCCTCACGTCTCTCTGGCCATCTCTCGCCGTCGCGGTGGTCCGTTCGTGGCTTCGTCTCGCCAGCGGGAGTTTGCCTTCTCTCTTCTTTCTCTCTGTTCGGCTCTTTCTCTAGCCGTCTCTCGCCGTCGCGGTGGTCCGTTCGTGGCTTTGTCTCGCCGGCGCTCGCGGCCTCTGCTCCGTCTCGCCGGCGCTCGCGACCTCTGCTCCCTCGCCCTCCCTCGCCTCCACCCTCCATCAGTCTTCCGGACACGCGTCGACACGCGTGTCGATAAAAGTTGACCGCGTGTCCGAGCGTGTCGACGTGTCCGACACGCTCCGACACGTGTCGGACACGACACGAAAGCACGGACAACGTGTCCGTGCTTCATAGCTGATGGCTAGGTGAGCCTTCAATGAGCTCATTAGACCTCGCTCTAGCTTGGCGAGCCTCCGGCAATCGAACGCCTTTAGCCAACAACAGTGGTGGTGGAAGAAGAAGAAGAAAAGAAGAAAGAAAAACAAGAAAAAAAAATGAAGAAGAGAAAAGAAAAAATAAATTTATGTTTGTTTGATTTTGGAATTGTTTCAAGAACAAAGAATTAAATTTTTTTTATTTCTTAATTCTATTCCATATCTATTCTTGGGAACAAATTTATTCCCTAAAACAAAAAATTTACCAAACAGATTTCCATTCCAAATCTACTCTCATGAGTAAAAGAATATAATTTATTATTATTTGGTAAATTACCGAACGCTCCTAAGTTTACTAGATTAGTAATATGGAACTTTTTTACCCAATCTCTAAAAACTCATATCCAATCAGGTATAAGTGCAAAGTGAGTGAATGTGAATGTGAGAAAGAATGAAGAATGAATCATAAAAGTGAATTGGGTCTAAATTATAAACCCATTTATAACTCATTTAACACTTATATTATGTTTAAATCCATTTATAAAATATAATTGACTCACTTATGACACATTTAACAATCAATATTTCAACACGTCCAACTACATCCTTCATCTCATTAGTCGGGCCAACCTTTTCAATTTGGCGGCATGAGATGGAGCTCCTACATTCAACAAGAATGTATTGCTCTCATTAGAGACTACCGTTACTCTTTGACCACCAATATAGTTGAATGTTAATGTAATAATCGGAAAACCACCCACAAAATAAAAGTAATGGTATGACAAAGGAAAATTCTTAAATTTTTTAGCAGAGGAATTTCACTCACCATGGACTAATAGTAATCTCGAGATAAACATAAAGCAATTTTTTGTCCAATAAATTTGTTAACGTGCTTTCAAGCACGTATTAAATGACTATATATGAAAAAATTATCATTTTTAATGTTTCGACTGTTATATTGAAATGCATAGTTAGTTTATTGAAAATTAATGCTTCCTTTGTATACATGCTTAGCAATTTTTCGACGGTACTTATAAATAAGACTCTATTTTAAAATTCAAAGCTCAACAGTGTTTTCTTGGAATCGCCTTTTATCTTAAGTCTTTCTTTTCTTTTTACTGTAAATCACAATTAAAAAGAGGCACTTAATATATATAATTAAAAAAAAAAACTTACTTGGGATCTACTCCTACATAAGCGGACATTTTACGCACGAAAATTCTTTGGATTCTTCGACTAACCCATTTGAATCTATTTGTCTGACTATGGATCCAGATCAAGCTGATTTTTTTCTTGTCAACAATTTGCTGGTTTAAGGTGTCACTACATCAAACAAATAAAAATGCCATGGCTTTTACATACATTGAACTTGTTTAACTGTAAGATATTACAATGTCTTTGTTTTCATTCCTCATATTGAAATAGGCCAAAAGCTATGTCGTTGTGCCATGTCATTATATTCTTAATATCTCTAACTTTTGTAATTTTGTTGATACTTGTTTAAGAATTGTTTGGTATACATGTTATCAATTCTCTTTATGAACACCCAAAATTATGACCTTTCCAGGCCATATTGGAGATGCTATTTCCCTAACACTCAAGCCATCATCTATGTGGTTGATTCAAGTGACACTAATAGGCTTGTGATAGCAAAAGAAGAATTTCATGCTATCTTGGAGGTATCCCCTCTTCATTTTTTAGGATAAATGCAGGAAAGTACGTGCCCTGTTTAGTTGACTTCAATTTGGGTTTGTTGGAAATCCCAATTAAGTACATCAATTGTTAAATATGTCAGTCGTGAGTTAATTAAATATATGAAAATGCTTACATGGACGGACATCAACAACATATATTGACATATCATGTTTGATTAAGTTCCCAAACTAGAAATTTTTGAAAGTTTATCCATTCACACACAATTGCAATTAAAAATGAGAAAAATTAGAGCTAAAAAAAATCTGAAGTCAGCAGTATGGTGCAAAGGGAAAAGAGGAGAAGTGACCGGTGAGTGACGTGGGGGAGAGAGAGGGGACTGCTGAGTGACGTGAGAGAGAAAAATAATAATAATTTCGGGTGGACCTCGACTGATCATCTTCCTCGCGGGGCTGCCCCTGCCCGCGCCGTCGACCGCGCCGGCACCGCCTCCGCCAGCCACCTCCGCTTCTCCGCCGCCGCCGCTCTGCCGGCGTCCTGCCAGTCGCCGGAGATCCCTCTCATCCGCGAGCTCGCGCCGGCCCACGACGTCTCAGCAACTCGCGATCCAGCGCCTCCCTCTGCTCACACCGATCCGCCCTCTGCTGCAGCGCCACTCCTTCGCGACATCAACAACCCCCGACGCCGGCAGATCTGAGCCGGTCGCCGCACCTCCGAAGCCGCGACCTGCAGATCCCGCGACAGCCTCTGCTCCGCGCAGCAACAGCCGCGAGCATCGCCGTCTCCCTCGTCGCGACCCTGCGACGCCGCTGCTACCGCCGGATCTGCCTCGCCTGACCCCGAGCGACCCACCTGCTCCCGCGGCTCCACCATCACCACCGTCGCCCCGCCGCACCTCCGCCTCAGCCTTTTCGCAACGCCGCTCCAGCTGCCTCTCCGAGCGAATCAGTCACAGCAGCTCGCTCCCTGCTGCTCTGCCCGTGCCGCTCCGACCAGCGACCCGACGCTCGCAGCGCACCACCCGCGACCTGCTGCTGCCGCCAGTCCGCCCGTTCCCAGTCCGTCCGCCGCCGGTCCTCGCCGGGGCTCCGAACCGGCCAAGATTTTTTTCTTTTTTCTTTAAAAAAAGAAAAAACCCAAATTAGGTATTTTTTTATTAGGCAAATTTATCTTATTTTCTTATTTTTCTTATTTTATTTCTTGCTTTCTTATTTGAGATATTTCTCCATGCCTAATTGGATATTCCAACATTCCATTTGATTCGCAACCGTCTTGGGTTTTTTATTCTATTTATAAAGCTTTAGATGAAATAATTAATTAAGTGAGAATAAAATTGATATTTTGATTTTTAAAGCTTAAAATCAACTTATCGATTTTATTAGCGATATATTATCCCTTGATTTGGACGATGTATGATATCTTTGATAATTTTGAATGGTCAATCTTGTTTTGATTGCTTTATTTATCTTGAAATATATTTGAATTAGAATATCGCATGCTTTATGGTCATTTGTATATTTAGTCCAAGCATTTTATTTATCATGAATTTTCGAAATAAAAATATTAAAAAAACAAAAACATAAACTTATGATGTTAGATTATCGTTTCATTAATCTAAATTGCATGTTTAATTATTTGACATTTTTAATTTCGAATTTTTATAAAAAAGAAAAAAAAAACTTAGAATTAGGACATTCTTTGCACGTCATTATATAGTAGGATGAAATTGCACATAATTTAATTCTAGATGATAGTTTTTTATAATTCATTTTAAGTTTAGATTAGTTTTTTTAGATAGACTGTATCTTAGGTTAGAGACTGTTAAGTTAAGATAATATCTTTGTTTAAATTAATGTTTAGCCTGACCTAATCCTTAATATAAGTTGGATATAATTTTAATCTAGCTAGCTAATTTTCACATTTTTCTAATTTCGAATTTCTTAAAAAAAAAAGCAAAAAAAAAATGACTTAGGATAAATTAGTTTCAATCCTAAGGATAGATTGCATCTTTTTTAAGAAATAAAATAAAAATGTCATTGCATGTCATATAGAATTAGATTCATGAAATGCATGTCATTTAGTGATTGTCTTTAGGTCCATTTAGTTAAAAATTGCCCGTCAATAAAATTAGGTCATTTGGTTAAATTGCATTGCATATAGATTAGGTTTTATTAAACAAGTGAAAATTCTTAAAAATCGAGTGATTATGTGTTACTAAAAACCCTAGGGCTTTTGATGTGAATTTTGAACTAACCTTGCAAATGCTTTCGTTGCTACAAGGTAAGTTCCGTAATTTATTCATTGCTTTTTTGGGTGTTAAATTAGTGGTTTGTGTACCCGCATGATCACTTCACTTGTTAGGAAAATAGATTTAAAATCAATCCAAACTACTTGCAAAAACATTTTTGAAAATAAAAGAAATTGTACCAAAAGGGCATTAGAGAAGTCTAGTGTAACCAAGTCTCTGTACCAAAAGTCTCTGGTTCGTATAAGTAAGATAATTCTCCCATTATTTTACTTAGGTGTCTAATCTACCTACCATAAACTGATTAGTGGCGACTCCTAGATAAAATCTATTTGCATGTTAAAAAATTTGAACCTAAGTCGCGAATTGGTATGGGTTTGGGAGAGCCCGAACTAAGTTAGCCTTAGTAGTCCATTAGCCTAATTTTAGGTGGTGCACCCAAAATTTAAGTCGCGACAGCTTATGACAAACAAATAATTCTACTTTACTCTAAATAAGAGTATTCCCTTCCATTAAGATCTAGTAATCGTAGACATAAAGAAAATTGAATTTGATATAATAAGAGAGATCATAAATGATATTTAAAACGAATGGGTCACATATCAAAATATGAATTAAAGAGTACATGTTACTTTAAAAATTAAAGTTACAAATCAGTCATTGAGCTAAAATAATTTTAAACATCTAGAGTAATTTTCACATTTTGATATATCCACATAACATAGAAGAAAGGGAGTATTTAAAGCAGATTATACTTTTAGTTAAAGATAAGTTCGTCATTATAGAAGTGGAGTATTGTCATATTCAAGTATGCAAAAGGAAACACACAATGAGTGCCTATTTATTGATCCTTGCCGTTTGAAACTTGTTCATTCATTTTGAAATTTTCAAGCATGCTTCGTAGGTCTCTAGTAGTTTTACTAAATCAATTATGATGTGACGACAATAGCATGCAATAATGTGACATGGACTAATATTCAACGAAACGATGGTGTGACGTGGATTGATATACAACATGTTTGTTGATTGAACAATTAAAGAACCAAATTAGCCCATAATCCTCAAATCCCCAAATCAATCCCTCCCATTTGAGCCCTATTTCACCTGAGAAACCCTAATTCTGGTCTCGGCAGCAAAATTTGGAACCAAGACTGAGACTGACTCGAGATTCTACAGCAGAACAACAAAGAATGGTTGTATTAGGTTTATAGAGAATTACTGGTTCCCTTAAGAGTGTCTTGTCTTTTTATAATCTATTTGTGTTGTTTGTGTTGATTTCTTCCCATGTGACACATCGGTGGTCCCTCAATGAAAAAAGAAATTCCATATCACAATTTTGTAGTAAGATCAATATAAATGACAAATTAACATCGATCTGCATTATTAACGATGGAAATTTTGTCCATTGCTTAATACTTGAGGTGCTATCGCATGACATGTTGAGTTAGTGTCATTTTCAGAATTGTTTTTTTTTTTATTTAGTTTTTTTTGGTATGACTATAAATCCCAATTAGAAAGAGGCACTTAATTAGATTTGTGATACTACACGTATGCGGCATATGAGACGTAATATTAGGATTTTCTTCAACCGTCGGGTCGGGCCCAACCACCGGTATCCATTTGCGCGTCTTACGCTAGGCTCATTACACCAGTCCAAATGTCAACTTCTGGTTTAAAGGACGGTGCTAGGGACACGTGGCGAAAGGGTCGCGTCCTTGGAGCCTCTTTTTCCCCACTTTTCCAGTTATGTTAGTTGCTCCGGGCAGGGGTCCATCTTTTACTTATCCAAAGAAAATTACTAACGGCAGCTAAACGAGACTTTTGAAGTTTTTGAAGATGATGTTCCTTGAATATTAGAAAAGAAGATGCATGCATGACAACGTTTTTTTTGGTAGGGGAAAAGGTTTTTTTTTTTTTTTTTTTAGAAATAGTTCTTTTTTATTTCTATTTCGAGGAACAATTTCTAAATAAAAGAACGTGTTTGGTAACTACATAAAATTTCTACTCTTAGAATAGAAAAATAATAAAAATGTGTTTGGCAACGCACGCTTTTTAGAATTTATTTATTTTTTATTCTTGCTACTTGACATCGATGCAAAAAAGTCGATCAAGCATCGTTGCCGCCGCGATCAAGGCGCGACAATGCGGGCAAGCGGGCTAGTGATCAGCGGCGACAGGCGGCGGTCCGGCAATAGGTAGCGGTGACGAGTGGTGGTGGGCGGCGGTGGGTGGTGGCGGGCGGTGGTGGGTGGCGATGGGCGCGACCTAGCGACGGTGGCAAGTCGGCGACGGGCCGCGGCGGGCGCGGCGACGAGCGCCGTGTCGGTGACAAGCAGCAGCAGCTGCGCGGTCGACAGTGGCTCCAAGCGGTTAGAGGTGGCCGCAACAAGAGAGAGAAATAAAAGAAAAATAAAAAAAGAAAATCAGCTTATTTTTAGAAATTATTTCCGAAAAAAAAAAAAGAAATTTTTTTTTTGTTTTTCGTTTCTACTCCAAATCTATTCCCATGCTAACTTTCTATTCCGGATAATAGAAAAACAATTTGGCATTACCAAATGGATTTCTGTTCTTTTTTTTTTTTTTTTTTTTTTGTTATGGGGAACAAAAGAACATAAATCCAGAGGAACGGAAACGTTCTCATGCAGAGCCTAATATTTTTATAACTTTCAACTTAAAATCCAGAATTGATTTAATGTTATATAAAGTGATTGTTGGGCTATTGCTCTAAAGAGCTCATGGCAAATATATACCTCTATTTTATTTTTAAAAAAAAATTGATTCTAATATAACACGACAGACCATAAATGATATTTGAACGAACAAGTAATATATCAAGACATGAATGATATAAATACACTTTACTTTGTAAACCGAGTTTACAAACGAGTCTTTTTAGCTAATATTTTCTTAAAGATTTAGAGTAATTTTCACTTTTTGATGTCTCCAAATTACATGGAAATAGAGAAAGGTTAAACATATTGTGATAAAACGAATCGTACTTTTAGTCAAAGATAAGTTTGTCATTTTAGAGAAGACATAGTATTGTTGCATTTTAATAGACAGAATTTCTACAAATTGATAATCGCGAGGGTGCATATGCACCTCATATCTTACCACCAACTCCTCCCTCCCTTGTTATTTTATTTAGTCTCTTTCCGAATTCTTTCTTTCTACTTATAATTACTTTATATCAACCATTTGGCAATGGAGTTTACTTTTATCCTAGACCTTTACCAAAATCAAATTATTATAAATTTGATGCTATTTGTTTTTGTAGTTCTCCATTTTATTTATAAAATAATCTGAGAAAATGTATCTAAGAAAAATTCCGCGACTATAGATATACAACAAAAATAACATATATTAATTTGATATTTCGCTTGACATATATTTGTACACATCAATCAACAAAAGAAAACATAAAAAAAATTAAGAGAAATCTTTCTCTTCAACCCCTAAATCTTGGAAATGAAAGGGAAAATAAAACCCTCCCCTTTCAAGGAAAAACAAGAGCTACCAATTCCAATTGTAGCTGACTCTATAATTACTCTGCACTTTGAAAAGACAAACCCCTAATTACACACAACTAGGCAGCAGTTGGGGCGGTTATGAAGCGGAAAGCTCCGGCCTCGGCCAACGCCGAAAGGAAGCGATCCCATTTTGTTTGCTTCGCCACTGCATCTCTTGCGACAATGTTCTTGTAGTCCAAGGACTCGTCATCATAAATATCCCACCACTTCTTCACCAGCATCTTGATATCGTCTCGATCCATGTGCTGTTCCTCACCTGTGTACCGCCACGGCTTCGACCCAGCGGCACAATAATGAACAACCTTCACCTTGTCGAGCTCAACGTTCTCAGGATGACGCCACAACATCGCAAGCACGAGGTTGTATACGTTGGGAATTGGTTTGTAGATATCTTTGAAGTTCATGTTCAAGAAGTCTTGTTCAGCAAACGAAGTTGGTGGTGTGATCTTGAGGGTTTCGAGCAAATCATGGTAAGTGTCCAGGTTTGGTTCATACACGAACATGCCTGCGTTGAAGTAAAAAGGCGGCTTCGGGCCGACATGGTCGGGCCATTGGACCTTGTCCGGGCACTGTTGGCAATACCCGATTTCATATTGCGGGGTGTGACTCCATGTCTTCTCGCAAAAGCAATCCATGACAGCGTGGAAGAAGCCGTTTGGGAGGTCGAAGAGGTGGTCGATGTTGTCGAAGACTTGGATGTCTCCATCCAAATAGATCATCTTACTATACTCCACAAACTGCAATTCAAGAAACCAGCTCAATAACTCAATATTAATGGTACTTCTCAATCCTAACTTTCGAAGAAGGAGACAAAGATCTAAGTTACAAAGAAATATTTAATAAAAAAGCATTAATAAAAAAGCATACCTCCCAAATTCGGAGCTTGGAGTAGTTGATCACATAATAGGCCATGGCAAACTGGGTCTGATTCTCTGGTGGATAGACGGGCTCAATCTCCCTCACGATGCAACCCTGATCCACTAGGATCTTTCGGTGATCCGCGGGCACGTCCGGCAATATCGCCACCACAAGTGGGTACTTGCTCTTCGCCTTCCTCAGCCCCTTGGCCAGCCCAACAACACCCTTCACGTAATCGCCGTTTCCGGCCAAAAACGTCACATAAGCACAGCTAGGCTGGTTCTCAGACTTCAGTTTCACAACGCCATTAGCGGCAGCATCGGCAGCGGCCATGATAGGAGCCATTTCTTTGGTAGGAAAGGTTTGCGGTTTTTGTGAGTGGAATGGAGAATTGAGTGTTTGAGAAGGTTTTGCAATTGCTTGGTTGAGTTTGAGTTGATGGACCTGGCATGAGGAGAGTGCACGGTTTATATAGAGATGGAGAATTGATTTTTTAATCAAGGTGACTGTAAATCTTGGAGATAATGCGGTGATTGATCGTCTACTTCCCATGATCGGGACGTGTGATGGAAGCTGCTTGAATCGAGGAGTTTCATTCCGACTGACCAAAGATTTTGTCTGTCGGATGGGGGTAGAGTTGGGCCATCTCTCCTCCAACGAAGTCAGTTTTGGAGCTTCCCCCATGGATCGAATTCCACGTGGCTCAGCGCGAGTCGATCGGACGGTCGTCAAGCAAGATCCGGGTTTGGCGGACGGTGCTTGAACATGCGGGAGAGAGAGTTGAATCTTTAGGGAGACCAAGAAGTCAAGCTTTTCGCAGATTTTATACTATAACCCTAGCAACCGACTTCGTAATCACATGGACCGCAGGAAGGTATTATTGAAATTTGAGAATATTCCAAGGGCGATTATACTAATGCACATTTAAGGTTATAGGCCCATAGGGTGCCATGGTAGGGGGCGGTTTCCGAGGATAACGTTACGCTTTTGCCCAAAAGTGGGAGTCAACAAGTGTATAGTTGGATCTCATGTGAAAGTGCTTTAACTCTCTTGACTAACGGATAACAATAGTAGTAGGATAAGCTTGGCCAAATACCAAAAAAGAATAAGGTTGTACCCAAAAAGAAAAAAGGGTAAAAAATAAAGTATTGATTACATAAGACATTGACTCGTCAATCCTATTGAGTTTTGGTGGTAAGAATCAAAATTTGAAGAGAAATCGGATGGCTAAAAGGCAATCCCTTTAATGGTTAGGAGAGCTGATTGTGTGAAATAGCATATTTGTCACATATTTTGTCTTCATTTTCCTTGATTCTTATCATAAGCTCCCTTACATCAATAGTTTTTTTTTTTTTTTTATCTAGGGGCAAGGAAGCGAAAACCTAAATACTCTACGACATGATGAACCAATTAGATTCAGACATTTAAATTATGAAATTCGAATTAAAGCAGTTTGGACACAATTGGTAAAATTTGGAAGAACAAATCCCGATTTATGAGCTGAAAATGATGCAACAACTTGATTGGTTATGCCAACATTGAGCATCTTAGAAAAGAAAAATATATTTAACAATAGCATTTTACCAATAAATTTTATGAAAGTTCATGCTTTATGCTAAATGGATAATAATAACTTTATAATATTAAAGGAGGATCAAAATTGTGATTCCAAGGTGAGCTTTATTTCTATGTAAGAAATCTGAATTCTTTAAATATATCTGACAAATTTATCAAATCAAACTATCTATTTTTGGTGAGTTAATTAAATCATTTATACATTTGCTAACAGGTGTTGAGTTAATTCTTTTAAACGTATTTATTATATCCACGCGCAGAATGCGGCTCTCTTCAATTTGATCATATATTATACGAATAAAATACTCGAGTATATACACTCGCTACACTCGACACATTTTCACTTGTTCCCGCTCCCACGGCGTTTGAGATAATTTCCCTTGGCATCGATGAGGAGCTCGACGGACCAGATGCTGCGGCTCCACGTGGCGAGCTGCACGTGAGCAGCACTGGATCGCTGCGCTCCGGAGGAAGGAGCTTCCTCTCGATTTCGTGCAAGTTTCAGTAAAACCCGCCGTTCAAACTGCCACCGACCAAAAAAAAACACTACCACCGACCGCTCCGTCCAGGGCCCAGAAAATTCCACGCCTATTTATTTATTCGTTTGTTTATTTTCTCCTTTTCCTTCGCATGCATGAACCGTAAGAAACCTGTCGGAAGCTGCATGAGGGTAACGTTGCTGATGGCCGACACGTGGCATGCCCCCACACGTCTGTCAGACTTTCTGGGGATTGCCGTGAGTCCCACTTTTTTCATCCAACGGTCGTGGGCTCCACCACCACTATCGATTTGCATGTCCTTTGGTTGGGTCACAACACCGGTCCACGTGTCGACTAGGAGTCTCTTTTTTTCCACTTTTTCAAGTTATGTTAGTTGTCTGACCAAGAAAAAAGAAGGGGTTGGAGTTAGCTGTTCCGACGAAAAAAGAAGTTATGTTAGTTGATCCGAGGGAGGGCGCATCTTTTACCTATCCAGAGAAATTTGCAGACTAATGGCAGCTAAAAACTAATAAATTAATGACTAATTATCTTCTCTGAGAACTTGTAAACCTGAGAAATGAGAACATTGAAATTAAAAATATATATATATATATATATATATATATATATATATATATTAATTTCAATTAGAATCCAGCATTAGTTTAATAATGTAAAATGAATATATGATTATCATCCTAGAAAGCCTATGATTATATTTTACTCTTTTGAAGAAGAGTATCCCCTTTCATTAAGATCTAGTAATCTTAGACATAAAATTTTGATTATGAGATTTGATTTTTAATGAGGAGAGATCACAAATGATATTTAAACGAATAGGTCACATATTGAAATATGAATTAAAGAGTACATGTAACTTTACAAATCAGTCTTCAAGGTAACATTATTTTAAAGAGCTAGAATGATTTTCACATTTTGATATCTCCACATAACATGAAAGAAAGGGAGAATTGAACATCTCATGTTAAAGCGGATTATATTTTTAGTCAAAGATAAGTTCGTCATTATAGAAGTGGGATATTGTCATATTCGACTAGGCGAAAAGGACCACAAAATGAGTTTCTATAATCTGGTCATTGTAGTCTTAAACTTGTTCATCCATTTTGAATTTTTCAAGCATGCTTTTTAGGTGTTTGATAAAATAGTTTTACTAAATGAATCATTGCATAATGGCAATAGCATGACATGGACTGATATCCAACAAAATGATGGCGCGACATGGACTGATATTCAGCGTACTTTTTGATCGAGCAACTGAAGCCTTAAATCAACCTATAATCCTCAAATCCCCAAATCAGTCCCTCCCATTTGAGTCATATTTCCCCTTAGAAACCCCAACTCCAGTCTTAGAGCAAAATTTTAAAGCCACGACAAGGTGAGCTCGAGATTCTACAAACAAAGAGTGATTATGTTAAGTTTACAGAGAATCAGCTAAAGATATAACTTCAATTGTGATCTCCTCAAGAATGTGTTGTCTTTTCATAACCTATTTGTACTATCCGATTGGTAATGCTACAAGTATGCAGTATTTGAGTTCAACCGCCGATATCCATTTGCGCGTCTTCCGCTTGGATAATAACGCAAGTCCAGTCCAAGTGTCAACTCACGATTTAAAGAACAATGCAAAGGACACATGGCGAAAAGGGTCGCGTTCTTGGAGTCTCTTTTTTCCCACTATTCCAGTTATGTTAGTTAATTCGAGGGCGGGTCCATGTTACTTTACTTGGTCAAAGAAATTTTACCCACTAATGGCGGCTAAAACCATTGGATTATTGACTAAATTGTCTTCTTCGAGAACTTGTTGACCCAAGAAACCAGGCTTTTGAAGTTTTTAAAGACGATGATCTTTGAATATAACAAAAGAGGATAGTATTTTTACAACTCTCAACCAAAAATCCAGAATTGATTTATTATCATATAAAGTAACTATTGGGATATCATTCAAAAAAGCCAAAGACAAACAAATAACTCTATTTTATTTTATTTAAAAAAAATGATTTTAAGATAATAGAACAGACCGTAAATGATATATGACCATATTAGTGATATATCGAGACATGAATTAAATAAATACTTGTTACTTTATAAATTAAGTTTACTAATGAGTCCTTTAGCTAATATCTTTTCAAAGATATTGAGTAATTTTCACTTTTTGATATCTTCAAATTACATGAAAATAGAGGGACGTTTAGACATCTCGTGGTATAGCAAATTAGACCTTTTGTCAAGGATAAGTTTGTCATTTTAGGGGAGACAGAGTTTTATTACATATTCAAATAGATGAAAACCGAGCACATGACAAGTTTCTATGATTTGATCATAGCAAGAGTGCAAGTGTTGGTCCTAAGCAAGACCTTAAAAGGCTTTGACCACTGGGAAAGTCCAGGTATTCCCCGGGATCCGGGGGAAGAAAAATATTCCGGCCCCATTGCCCGTTCCTCACAGCCCCTTACTGGGGGTTTCGGCGAGGCACAGGTGATACCCCCTCTTCCGACGCGGGTAAAGCTCCGATCAGGAATGGGGTAAATGATCCTGCCGGAGAGCGGTCCTCCCCGCACCTCATATCTTTTCACCGAATCCCCCCCCCAAAAAAAATCCCCCCTTTTCTTTATTGAATTTTTTATAATCACTTTCTATCAACTATTTGGCGATGGAGGTTCCCTTATCGTAGACCTTTTCACGGTGCCTTTCCTTCTCTCTACCAAAATGAGATTATAAAAATTTTGATGCTATTTGTTTGGGTAGTTCCTCCATTATACTCATATAATAGTCTAAGAAAAGATATCCGTCGAGATTAAAAAAAAATCTATGACTATAGATATACAACAAAAAATAATAAATATTAACTTGAAATTTCGTTTGACATATATTTGTGCACATCACTAAACAAAAGAAAACAAAAAGATAATTAAGAGAAATATTTATCTTGAATCCCTAAATCATGGAAATGAAAGGGAAAATAAAACCCTTCCCTTTCAAAAGAAAAAAAAAATAGAGCTACCAATTCCAATTGTAGCTAACTCTATCATTGCTTTTCACACTTACAAAAGAAGGCCCTTACACTCAACTAGGCTGCGGACGGGGCGGTTATGAAGTGGAAAGCTCCGGCTTCGGCTAACGCCGCAAGGAAGCGATCCCATTTTGTTTGCTTCGCCGCTGCATCTCTTGCGACAACATTCTTGTAGTCCAGGGACTCGTCATCATAAATATCCCACCACTTCTTCACGAGCATCTTGATATCGTCTCGATCCATGTGCTGTTCCTCGCCTGTGTACCGCCACGGCTTTGACCCAGCGGCACAATAATGAACAACCTTCACCTTGTCCAGCTCAACGTTCTCAGGATGACGCCACAGCATCGCAAGCACGAAGTTGTATACGTTGGGAATTGGTTTGTAGATATCTTTGAAGTACATGTTCAAGAAGTCTTGCTCAGCAAACGAAGTTGGTGGTGTGATCTTGAGGGTTTCGAGCAAATCATGGTAAGTGTCCAGGTTTGGTTCATACACGAACATGCCCGCGTTGAAGTAAAAAGGCGGCTTCGGGCCGACATGGTCGGGCCATTGGACCTTGTCCGGGCACTGTTGGCAATACCCGATTTCATATTGCGGGGTGTGACTCCATATCTTCTCGCAAAAACAGTCCATGACAGCGTGGAAGAAGCCGTTTGGGAGGTCGAAGAGGTGGTCTATGTTGTCAAAGACTTGGATATCCCCATCCAAGTAGATCATCTTGTCGTACTCCACAAACTGCAATTCAAGAACCCAGATCAATAACTCAATATTAACAGTACTTCTCAATACTAACTTTCAAAGAAGACAAAGATCTAAGTTGCAAGGAAATATATAACAACAAAGCATACCTCCCAAATTCGGAGCTTGGAGTAGTTGATGACGTAATAGGCCATGGCGAACTGGGTCTGGTTCTCTGGCGGATAGACGGGCTCGATCTCCCTCACGATGCAACCTTGATCCTCCAGGATCTTCCGGTGATCCGCCGGCACGTCAGGCAAGATTGCCACCACGAGCGGGTACTTGCTCTTGGCCTTCCTCAGCCCCTTGGCCAGCCCAACCACACCCTTCACGTAATCGCCGTTTCCGGCCAAAAACGTCACGTAGGCACAGGTGGGCTGGTTCTCGGGCTTCGGCTTCACGAGGCCATTAGCGGCAGCATCAGCGGCGATGATGGGAGCCATTTCTCTAGCAGGAAAGGTTTGAGGTTTTTGTGAGTGGAATGAAGAATGAGTGTTTGGGAAGGTCTTGCAATTTGCTTGGCTGAGTTTGAGTGGATGCACTTGGCAAGAGGAGGATGCACGGTTTATATAAAGTTGGAGAAATAATTTTTAATTTAAGGTGACTAAATCCTGGAGATATTGCGGTGATTGGGACGTGGCATGGAACTTGCTCGAATCGAGGAGTTTCATACCGACAGACCAAAGATTTTGTCTGTCCAATGGGGGTAAAGCTAGGCCATCTCCCCTTAAACGAAGTCGTTTCGGAGCTCCACCAATGGATCGAATTCCACGTGCGTCAGTGCGAGTCGATCGGACGGTCGTCAAGCAAGGTCCGGGTCTTGTGGACGGTGCTAGAACGTGCGAAGAGTCATGTTGTCGAATTTTTAGCGTGACCAACAAGTCAAGCTCTTGGCAGATTTACTACTATCGCCCTAGCAAGCAACTTCAAATTCACATTTAAGATTATAGGGTGCCGTGGTAGGGGGCGGTTTCCGGGGATAATGTTACACCCTTGCCCAAAAGTGGAAGTAAACAAGTGTACAGTGGAATCTCATTGGAAAGTGCTTTAACTCTTTTGACTGACGGATACAATAGTAGTAGGATAAGCTTAGCCAAATACCCAAAAAGAATAAAGTTGTACCTACAAAGAAAAATGGTAGAAAATAGAGTATTAATTCCATAAGTAAATGAGTCTTTACTGTGTTTATTTGCCAATCCTATTGAGTTTTGATGGTATGAATCAAAATTCGAAGAGAAATCAAATGACTAAAAGCAATCCCTTTGATGGCCACAAGAGCCGAGTGTATGGAATAGCATACTTGCCACATAGTTTACCCTTGATTCTTACCATAGGCTCCCTTGCATTGATATCTTCTATCTAGAGGCAAGGAAGTGAAAATCTAACTATTGTGGAATACTTTACAAACTTGAAGAACCAATTAAGTTCAGACCTTTAGCCTAAGGAAATGATCCAAACCAAAGTAGTTTGGCTACAATTGGAAGGATCTAAAAGAACAAACCCTGATATCTAAGCTAGAAATGATGCGGCACCCCAACTAGTTATGCCGACCTCGAGGGTTTTTTGAAAATTAACGTTAGCCTTTTACCAATAAATTTCACAAAAATTTGCATTATAAACTAACTTTATAATATTAAAGGAGGGTCAAATTGTGTTCCAAGGGATGCTATAGCTCTATTAGATGAATCGCGATTCTTTAAATATACCCGATAATTAATCAAATCAAATCATCAATTTCTTGTAGGTTAATCACATCATTTTTACTTTGCTAAAAAGATCCTAAGTTTATTGTCCTAAACGTATATTTATTTTATCCACGCGCAAAAGGCGGCGCTCTTTAATTTTGATTGTATATGATACAAATAAAGTACTCGAGCATAGACACTCGCTATACTCGACACATTTTCACTTGTTCCCGCTCCCACGGCGTTTGAGATATTTTGTCTTGGAGTCGATGAGGAGCTCGACGGACCAGATGCTGCGGCTCCACGCGGAGAGCTGCACGTGAGCAGCACTGGATCCCTGCGCTCTGGAGGGAGGAAGCTTCCCCTCGATTTCTTACAAGTTTCAGTAAAACCCGCCGTTTTAACTACCGCCGCACCGTCCAGCGCCCAGAAAATTCGAACGCTTTCTTTATTTGTTTGTTATTTATTTTCTCTTTTTCCTTCGTATGCATGAATCATAAGAAACCTGTCGGAAGCTGCATGAGGGTAACGTTACTTGGGCCCGACACGTGGCAAGCCCCCACACGTCTGTCAGATGGTATTGTCGTGGGTCCCTCTTTTCGGGTAAGATTAAGAAATGGTACCAGCAGGTATTGCTGAGTCATATAGTCTAAGTTTACCGGGTTAGTAATACGGAAATTTTTGACTGAATTTCTTAAAACTCATACCCATTCATGTATGAGTGCAAAGTGAGTGAATGTGAAGGCGAGAGAGAATACAAAGGGAGTCATGAAAGTAAATTGAATCAAAAATGTAAACTCATTTATAACTTATTTAATACTCTTATTATGTCTATATCCATCTATAACCCATTTATTAAATATAATTGATTTATTTATAACTCATTTAACACTGATATTGATTTAAAAAAAAAAAAGAGTTTATAACATATTTTGACAAGTCCAACTACATCCTTCATCTCATTAGTCGGCCCGACCTTTCCAATTTGGTGGCATGAAATGAAACTCCTAGATTCAATAAGTCTTTATTGCTCTCATTAGAGACTGCCATTACTCTTTGACCACAAATATAGTTGAAGGTTAATGTAATAATCGGAAAACCACCCATAATTTTTTTTTTAAAAAAAAAGTAATGCTATGACAAAGGAAATTCTTAAATTTTTTACTAGGGAATTTCATCCACCATGGACTAATAGTAATCTCGAGATAAACATAAAGCAAATTTTGTCTAATAAATTTGTTAATGTGCTTGATGAGCACGTATTAAATGACTATACATGGAAAAATTATCATTTTTAATGCTTTAGCTGTTATATTGAAATGCATAGTTAGTTTATTTTTTCTTTGTACACATGCTTAGCAATTTTTGAGAGGGTAATTATAAATAAAACTCTATTTGTAAATTAAAAGCTCAACGGTATTTTCTTAGAATCGCCTTTTATCTAAAGTCTTTTTTCTTTACTATAAATCACAATTAAAAAGAGGCACTTAATTAAAAAAATACATCGATTACATTATAGTATTAGTATATCATTACATTACGTTTGCGGCGGTAATGAGGTGTTACATTAGATTTTTCTCCAACGGTCGGGGCCTCCACCACCACTATCCATTTGCGTGTCCCTCGGTTGGGTCACAACTCCGGTCCACGTGTCGACTCTTGATTCAAATGGCGGTGCGAAGGACACGTGGCGAATAGGGGTTGCATCCTCGGAGTCCTTTTTTTGCCACATTTTCAAGTTATGTTAGTAGTCTGACCAGGCAAAAAAAAAAAAAAAAAAAAAAAAAAAGGTTAAGTTAGCTGTTCCGACGAAAAAAGAAGTTATGTTAGTTGATCCGAGGGAGGGCGCATCTTTTACTTATCCAAAGAAATTTGCATACTAATGGCAGCTAAAAACTAATAAATAAATTACTAATTATCTTCTTTGAGAACTTGTTAACATGAGAAATGAGAGTTTTGCAATTTTTAAAGGTGACAACCTTTGAATATCATAAAAGAAAATGATATATGTCTTATTTTCAATCAGAATCCAGAATTAGTTTAATGCCATAAAATGAATATATAGTTATCATCCTAAAGAGCCTATGATTTTGTTTTACTCTTTTGAAGAAGAGTATCCCCTTCCATTAAAATCTAGTAATCTTAGACATAAAATTTTGAGTATGAGATTTGGTTTTTAAATGAGGAGAGATCATAAATGATATTTAAACAAATGGGTCACATATCAAAATATGAATTAAAGAGTACACGTTACTTTACAAATCAGTCCTCGAGTAACATTACTTCAAAGATCTTGAGTAATTTTCACATTTTGACATCTCCACATAACATGAAAGAAAGGGAGAATTGAACATCCCATGTTAAAGCAGATTATATTTTTAGTCAAAGATAAGTTCGTCATTATAGAAGTGGAGTACTGTCATGTTCGAGTAGGCAAAAGGGAACACACAACGAGTTTCTATAATTTGGTCATCGCAATCTTAAACTTGTTCATCCATTTTGAATTTTTATAGCATGCTTTGTAGGTCTTTGATAAAATAGTCTTACTGAATGAATCATTGCATAATCGCAATGGCGTGACATGGACTGATATCCAACAAAATGATGGCGCGACATGGATTGATATTCAGAGTACCTTTTGATCGAGCAACTGAAGCCTTAAATCAACCCATAATCCTCAAATCCCCAAATCAGTCCCTCCCCTTTGAGCCATATTTCCCCTACTCCGGTCTTTGCAGCAAAATTTAAAGCCAAGCCAAAGGTGACCTCAACACTCTACAAACAAAGAGTGATTATGTTAGGTTTACAGAGAATCGATCAAAGGTACAACTTCGATTACAATCCTCTCAAGAGCGTGTTGTCTTTTCATAATCTATTTTTATTGTTTGTGTTGGTTTCTTCGCATATGATGTGTCGATGGTCACTCAGTGGAAAAAAAAAATAACCATATAGCCCGTTAGTACAAAAGTCGAGAGAAATGATAAATCGGCATTGCTATGCACTTTTAACTATGAAAAATTTATCCACCGCTCAATACTTGACGTGCTATAATAGGACATGTTGAGTTAATGTCATTTCCAGAATCAGTTTTTATTTATTTAATCTTTTTATATATGACTATAAATCCCAATTGAATGGAGCCACTTAATCCGATTGGTAATGCTACAACTATGTAGTATTTGAGATGTTACTTCAGAATTTTCTCCAACCGTCGGGTCGGGGCCCCACCACCGGTATCCATTTGCGCGTCCTTCGCTCGGTAAATAACGCTAATCCAGTGCACGTGTCAACCCACGATTTAAAGGACGGTGCAAAGGACACGTGGCGAAAAGGCTCGCGTTCTTGGGGTCTCTTTTTTCCCACTATTTCAGTCGTGTTAGTTAATCCGAGGGCGGGTCCATGTTACTTTACTTGGTCAAAGAAATTTAACCCACTAATGGCAGCTAAAACCGATGGATTAGTGACTAAATTGTCTTCTTCGAGAACTTGTTGACCCAAGAAAGCAGGCTTTTGAAGTTTTTAAACACGATGATCTTTGAATATAACAAAAAAAGATACGGTTTTTACAACTTTCAACGAAAAATTCAGAATTGATTTCTTGTCATATAAAGTAACTATTGTGCTATCATTTAAAAGAGCCTAAGGCAGACAAATAACTCTATTGTATCTTTAAAAAATTGATTTTGAAATAATAGGACATATTGTAGATGATATATCAACGCACTAGTGATATATAAAGACATGAACTAAATAAATACATGTTACTGTACAAAATGAGTTTTACTAATAAGTTAATATCTTTTCAAAGATGGAGTAATTTTTACTTTTTGATATCTTCAAATTACATGAAAATAGAGGGATGTTTAAACATCTTGCGGTACAGCAAATTAGACTTTTTGTCAAAGATAAGTTTGTCATTTTAGAGGAGACAGAGTTTTATTACATATTCAGATAAGATGAAACCGTGCACACGACAAGTTTCTATAATTTGGTCATCGCTAGAGTGCAAGTGCACCCCATAACTTTTTCATCGATTCTCCTCCAGTCCCCCCTTTTCTTTAGTGAATTTTTATTTAGTCTTTTTCGATATCTTTTTTATAATTACTTTATATCAACTCTTTGGCGATGGAGTTTACCCTTACCGTAGACCTTTTCACGGTGCCTTTCCTTCCCTCTACCAAAATCAGATTATAAAAAATTTGATGCTATTTGTTTTGGTAGTTCTCCATTATATTCATATAATAGTCTAAGAGAAGGTATCCATCGAGATTAAAGAAAAGATTCTACGACTATAGTTATACAACAAAAATTACATCTATTAATTTAATATGCCATTTAACATATGTTTGTACACATCACTTGACAAAAGAAAAAAAAAAAGAGTTAAGAGAAATATTTATCTCGAATCCCTAAATCAAGGAAATGAAAGGGAAAATAAAATCCTTCCCTTTCAAGGAAAAAAAAAAAATAGAGCTACGAATTCCAATTGTAGCTGACTCTATCATTGCTTTACACACTTACAAAAGAAAAAGCCCTAATTACACACAACTAGGCTGCCGTTGGGGCAGTTATGAAGCGAAAAGCTCCGGCCTCTGCCAACGCCGCAAGGAAGCGATCCCATTTCGTTTGCTTCACCGCTTCATCTCTTGCAACAATATTCTTGTAATCCAATGACTCGTCATCATAGATATCCCACCACTTCTTCACCAGCATCTTGATATCGTCCTGATCCATGTGTTGTTCCTCGCCTGTGTACCGCCACGGCTTCGACCCCGCGGCACAATAATGGACAACCTTCACTTTGTCGAGCTCAACGTTCTCAGGATGACGCCACAACATCGCAAGCACAAGATTGTATACGTTGGGAATTGGTTTGTAGATATCCTTGAAGTACACGTTCAAGAAGTCTTGTTCAGCAAACGGAGTTGGTGGTGCGATCTTGAGGGTGTCGAGCAAATCATGCCGCCCACAGCCTACTAACCGTCGGCAGTTGGCCATGGGAGAGGACGGCGGTCGGTGATGAAAGTCAGTGGTTGGCTATCGAGCGGTTGTCGTGCAGCGGTTGGGCAACTGTCGTGCGGCTATCGTGCAGCGGTCAGACGGTTGTCGTGCGGCTATGGTGCGACTATCGTGCAGCGATCGGTGGCGGTTGTTAGTCGACGAGGGTGGTTAGTGGGCTGTGGGCGGCGGCGATTATGGTCTCTAGCGATTGTGATCTAGGATGCAACGAGGTCGCATTTCCTCAACTCAGTAGCCTTCGAGCAGTGTCACTCTAATTGCAGCAACGATGTCAACTCGTACATGTTCTTCATGGACAACTTGATTAACTCTACCAAGGACGTGGAGCACCTCCACGATTGTGGGATCATGGAGCACTGGCTCGGGAGCAACGCCGAGATCGCTGACCTCTTCAACCAGCTTTGCAAGGAGGTGGTATTGGTCGACAGCCACAATTATCTCTCTGGATTGTCTAAGGATATGAACACTTACTCCGGCAACAAGTGGAATGGTTGGATAGTCATTCTCAAGCTTAAGTATTTCAGTAATCCCTAGTCAATCATTTCCTTAATTACTGCTTTCATTTTGCTTGGGCTCACTTTGGCACAAACCTTGTATGGAATCTTTGGCTACTACAGGCTAGGTTCTTGATTTCTCGTAGAGTGGAGATTATTTGATGAACGTTTTACGAGTGATGAATCTCTGGTGAAAATCTAGAATTAGGATTGTGGCTAATAGAGTATTAGGATGTCGTTTGGTAATTTTTCTATTCCTATTAGAATATGTTTGGTGTACAAATCATAAATTTTTTTGTGCCATAGAATTTCTTTTAATATTCTTATACTTTGTTATATTTTTGTTTTTTTCTTTTCTTTTTCTCCTCCTCTGGCTGGTGGCAGTGACTAGTGATTGAAATTTCACCATGCAAGCCCTTAGCAGCCAATTTGTAGATGAATCTGTGAGATGTGTTGGTCTCACATCTATAGAAAAGATGTGATTGGTTGATCTCAAACTACATGATTTGTATTTGTTATGTAATTTCGAGTTCAATGTGGTAATATACTTTCTGAAACCCATCTTGGTCTTTTTATGTCAAATTATGACTTCCCATTGATAAATCTTTCAACCTTTTTGTAATTCTATTAAGTGTTTAAATTACGTGATGGATGTAATGTTTTCAAATAAAATTGAGCTAAAGTCTTAAAGCATTCTTTTAAGAGGTGATAAAAAAATGGGCTCTGAAAAAAATAAAAAAGAACAACTCATCCATATTAGGAAAAGTAAAGTTTGTCTTTCGCTACGCCAAAACAACATCTAAGGGCTCGCATGGCAACGTTTCGTTTCTCCCAATTTATGTTCTTTTGTTCCTCGAAACCAAAAAAGAATATAAATCCGCTTGGCAACGCCAATTTATTTTTCTATTCCCCATAATAGAAAAGTAGCCAAGGAATAGATTAGGAACAAAAATAAGAAACCAAAAAAAAAAAAGTAACTTCTTGCTCCCAAGAACAATTTCTAGAAATAAATCCATTTTTTTCTTTTCCATTTTTCTTTTGTTCTTCTTCCTTACTATAGCCACCGCCTGGCTCCCCTGCCAATCGCCGGCCACCTTCGGCTGCCCACGGCCATGTCGGCCGACCGCCGCCGCCTGACCATTGGCGACCATTGTCGTTGCCGCCGCTCGATCATCATCGGCCGACCGTCAGCCGCCGTCGCTTGACTGTCAGCAATCATTATCGTCGTCGCCACCCAATTGTTGTCACTGTAGCCCTTCACTGCCAGCGACCATCATCGCCACCGCCCACAGCCCACCAACCACCCCTGCCAGCCTACAACCGCCACCGATTGCCGCCCGACTACTGCACGACAGCCACTTGAACGCCGCATGACAGCCGCCCGATTGCCACTCAACCGCCGCATGACAGCCATCCGACTGCCACACGACAGCCACCCGACCGCCGCATCATAGCCGCTCAACTGTTGCATGACAGCCGCTCGACAGCCAACCACCGACCGTCATTGCGATCAACCCACCGATCGTCGTCCTCTCTTGCGACCGACTGCTAGCAATCAGTGGGCTGTGGGCGACGATTGTCAACTGGTAGCAGCAAGCGGCGGTCATGCGGCGGCCGGCGGCGACGGCAATCTATGAGCAAGAAAAAAAATGAATAAATACAAAAATTTATAAATCATACTAAACGCATTTCTATTCTTTTTCTATTTCAAGAATATAAATTTTGTATCGTTACCAAACACATTATTTTACTCAGAAATTATTCCCTGGAGTAGAAATAAAAAAAAAAACTATTTATGAAAAGAAATTGTTCCTTGGAGTAGAAGCGTTGTCATGCGCACCCTAACAAACCTACTCCCCAGAAGAAAAAACGGAAATAATATTTTTACACCAGAAAGGACATTATAGAATAGGCTGAGAAAAAACTAGAAGCGATTTAAAAAGATGCCATTGGTGGAAGAAATATATTTGCAAACTTAGTAGAAAGAAGAGACATGAGGATGTTACCCTGGTTGGAGACTCCCGAGTCCTCCTCCTCTCGGCATTTTGACCGATGCGATGGTGAGACCCACAGGAGGGAAACACAGATAAATAAGTTCAAGACAAGAAAAAAATCAACCTCATATGGATCCATAATTAGCAGACAAAGAGTTAATAGGGCCATCGAAGAATCTAAAGAATTTTCATCCATAAAATGTTCGCTTATGTGGGAGAGGCCAAGCTTTCTCGCATTGTTGCACTTAGAATCAGAAGCAACAAGCCAGTGAGTTTCTCCCCCAAAATTAAAAACCTAGAAAATAAAATCAAACCTGACTTGCGGTCATAGATTTAGGGCTTCTCAAGAGACTGCTTTGAGTAGAGCGGAAAGCAAGTTGTCAATGGAAGATTAAACGAGAGGGTAGAGCAATTGCTTCTCTGTTGTGAGTCAGGGGGGGATGGAGAGAGGCGAGCAAAATTGGCCGTCGAGAGAGAGCACAATTTGAGAAGAATGAGGTCGCAGGAGTGCACCAAGAGAATGCAACCCAAAGGATGGGGCCATCTAGTGGAGAGAGAAAGGCTGACATTGGGAGGGAGTGACGGTCGTCGGAGGAAGCGCTAGATTGGAAGGTCCAATGCGTTAGGGTAGACTGTAAAGAGAGCGTCGAGCGTTTGAGGAGATGAAAGAGAGAACAAGTAAAGAGGAGAGAGAACGCTCTACCCTTCGCCCACGCTGGTTTGAATTGGATGATGTGGACTTGCCCGGACAGCTGTGAGCTGCTGAATGGTTCAAAGTAAAAATAATGTGGAGTTGTTAAGGTATTTAATATTTTCTCCTTTTATTTAAGTCACGACACTGGTTCACCTGTCAACTCTTGATTTAGAGGACGGTGCAAAGGACAAGTGGTGAATAGGAGTTGCATCCTCATAGTACCTTTCTCCTACTTTTTCAAGGTATGTTAGTTGTTGACCAAAAAAAAAAAAAATAATAATGTTAGTTATTCCGACCAAAAAGAAATGTTAGTTATCGAGGGAGGGTGCATCTTTTACATCTAAAAAATTTGCACACTAATGGGAGCTAAAAACTAATAAATTAGTGACTAATTGTCTTCTTTGAGAACTTGTTAATGTAAGAAATGAGAGTTTTGAAATTTTTAAAGATGATGACCTTTGAATATCATAAAAGAAAATAATATATGTATTGCTTTCAATCAAAATCCATTATTGGTTTAATGCTGTAACATGAATATATAGTTATCATCCTAGAGGAACCTATGATTCTATTTTAATCTTTTGAAAAAGAGTACCCCTTCCATTAAGATTTAGTCATCTTAAATAGAAAAGTTTGATCAATGAAGAGAGAGATCATAAATGATATTTAAACGAAAGGGTCATATATTGAAATATGCATTAAAGATTACATGTTATTTTATAAATCAAATTTACAAATCAATCTTCGAGCTAACATTACTTTAAAGATCTAGAGAGTTTCGCATTTTGATATCTCCGCATAACATGAAAGAAAGGAAGGATTGAATATCTCATGTTAAAGCAGATTATATTTTTAGTCAAAGATAAGTTCGTCATTATAGAAGTGGCATATTTTCCTAATCGAGTAGGCAAAAGAAACGCACAATAAGTCTTTGATGAAGTAGCTTTACTAAATCAATCATCGCGTAACGACGATGGTGTGATATGGATTGGTATCCAACAAAATGATGGCTCGACATGGACTAATATTCAGCATACTTCTTGATCGAGCTATTGAAGCCCGAAATTAGCCCATAATCCTTAAATCTCCAAATTTGTCCCTCCCATTTGAGCCATATTTCCCCTAAGAAACCCCAACCGCGGTCTTTGTGGCAAAATTTAAAGCCAGGATGAAGATGAGCTTGAGATTCGACAGATAAAGAGTGGTTGCATTAGGTTTACACAGAATCAATCAAAGATATAGCTTTAATTGTGATCATCTCCAGAGTGTGTTATCTTCTCATAAGCTACTTGTACTGTTTGCATTAGTTTATGTACTTGTGACGCATCAGTAGTCTCTCAATGAAAAAAAAATTGTTTCGCCTTTTTATAAAAACGTCAAGATAAATGATAAATTGCTATTGACATGCACTTCTAACTATGGAAATTTTTTCAGTCGCTTGATACTTAACGTGTTATCACATGACATGTTGAGTTAATGTCATTTCCGGAATCGATTTTTATTTTTATTCTTTTATGTATGACTATAAATTCCAACTAAAAACAGGAAGTTGATCAGACTTGCGATCCTACAAGTATTTGGTACCTGAGATATTACATTAGAATTTTCTCCATCGGTTGGGTCGGGGCCCCACCACCCATATCAATTTGCGCCTTTCGCTTGGATAATAACACCTGTCCAATCCAAGTGTCAACTCCCGATTTAAAGGACGGTGCAAAGGACACGTGGCGAAAAGAGTAGCGTCCTTGGAGTCTCTCTTTTTTCCCACTATTCTAGTCACGTTAGTTAATCATAGGGCGGGTCCATGTTACTTGGTCAAAAAAATTTACCCACTAATGGCAGCTAAAACCAATAGACTAGTGACTAATTGTATTCTTCGAGAACTTGTCGACCCAAGAAACGAGACTTTTGAAGTTTTTAAGGATGATGATCTTTAAATATAAGAAAATAATATTTTTATAACTTTCCACCAAAAATCGAGATTTGATTTACTTTCATATAAAGTGACCATTGAGCTATCATTCTGAAAAGTATAAGGCAAATAAATAACTCTATTTTATTTTTAAAAAATTTATTGCGAAATAACAAGACACATCGTAAATGATATATGACCAAAATAGTATTATATCAAGATATCAACTAAAAAAATACTTGTTATTTCTTTATAAATCAAGTTTACAAATAAGTCTTTTAGCTAACTCTTTCTTGAAGATTTAGAGTAATTTTCACTTTTTGATGTCTCCAAATTACATGAAAAGAGAGAGAGGTTTAAACATCTTGTGGTACACAGAATTATACTTTTAGAGGAGACAAAATATTTGTTATATCTAAATAAAACTGAGTTTCTATAATTTGATCGTTGCAAGAGTGCAAACGTACCTCGTGTCTTATTACTAACTTTCCCCCTTCTCTAGTGATTTTTTGCATAGTCTTTTCTCGAATTATTTCTTTCTTTCTATTTTGTATAATTACTTTCTATCAACTGTTTAGCCATAAAGTTTACTCTTTATCCTCGACCTTTTCATAGTGCCTTTCCTTCACTCTACCAAAATTAGATAATAGAAGATTTGATGCTGTTTGTTATCGTGGTCCTCCATTGTATTCACATAATAGTCTGAGAAAAGGTATCCATTGAGATTAAGAAAAAGTCTACAACTATATATATATAATATTTATAACGAAAATAACATGTATTAATTTGAAATTTCGTTTACATATATTTGTACATATTACTCAATAAAAGAAAACGAAAAAAATAATTAAGAGAAAATTTTTATCTTCAACCCCCAAATCAAGGAGATGAAAGGAAAAATAAAACCCTTCGCTTTCAAGGTAAAAAAAGAGCTACCAATCGCAATCGTAGCTGACTCTTTAATTGCTCTACACACTTAAAAAAAGAAAGCCCTAATTACACGCGACTAGGCCGCGGACGGGGTGGTAACGAAGCGGAAAGCTCCAGCCTCCTCCAACGCCGCAAGGAAGCGATCCCATTTTGTTTGCTTCGCCGCTTCATCTCTTGCGACAATATTTTTGTAGTCCAGGGACTCGTCATCATAAATATCCCACCACTTTTTCACCAGCATCTTGATATCGTCTCGATCCATGTGCTGTTCCTCGCCTGTGTACTGCCACGGCTTCGACCCAGCGGCACAATAATGAACAACCTTCACCTTGTCCAGCTCGACGTTCTCAGGATGATGCCACAACATCGCA
The DNA here is from genome assembly GCA_017140475.1 of Eucalyptus fibrosa. Lineage (NCBI taxonomy): Eukaryota > Viridiplantae > Streptophyta > Magnoliopsida > Myrtales > Myrtaceae > Eucalyptus > Eucalyptus fibrosa. The sequence continues at coordinate 24,883,992 of CM029506.1, forward strand.
AGCACAAGGTTGTAGACGTTGGGAATGGGTTTGTAAATGTCCTTGAAGTACATGTTCAAGAAGTCTTGTTCGGCAAATGGAGTTGGAGGTGTGATCTTGAGGGTTTCGAGCATATCGTGGTAAGTGTAGAGGTTTGGCTCGTACACGAACATGCCGGCGTTGAAGTAGAGAGAAGGCTTCGGGCCAACGTGGTCAGGCCATTGGACCTTGTCGGGGCATTGTTGGCAGTACCCGATTTCGTATTGAGGGGTGTGGCTCCATATCTTTTCGCAAAAGCAGTCCATGACCGCATAAAAGAAGCCGTTCGGGAGGTCGAAGAGGTGGTCTATGTTGTCAAAGACTTGGATGTCTCCATCCAAATAGATCATCTTATCGTACTCCACAAACTGCAATTCAAGAAACCAGATCAATAACTCAATTTCCTGGCTAATAGTACTTCTCAATCCTAAATTTCAAAGGAGACAAAGACCTAACATACAAAGAAATACTTAATAACAAAGCATACCTCCCAAATTCGGAGCTTGGAGTAGTTGATCACATAATAAGCCATGGCAAACTGAGTTTGGTTCTCCGGCGGATACACAGGCTCGATCTCCCTCACGATACAACCCTGGTCCACCAGGATCTTCCGGTGATCCACCGGCACATCCGGCAAGATCGCCACCACGAGCGGGTACTTGCACTTCGCCTTCCTCAGTCCCTTGGCCAGGCCAACCACACCCTTCACGTAATCGCCGTTTCCGGCCAAAAACGTCACATAGGCACAGCTAGGCTGGTTCTCGGGCTTCGGCTTCATGACACCATTATCGGCAGCATCGGTGACAGCCATGATAGGAGCCATTTCTACGGTATGAAAGGTTTGCGGTTTCGGTGAGTGGAATGTGAGTGTGTGGGTTTGAGAAGCTTTTGCAATTGCTTGGCTAAGTTTGAGTTGATGAATTTGGCGAGATGGGGTGCGGGGTTTATATAGAGTTGGAGACCTGAATTTTTAATAAAGGAGACTAAATCCTGGAGATAATGCGGTGATTGATGGGGAGTTTCATACCGACAGACCAAAGATTTTGTCTGTCCAATGGGGGTAGAGCTAGGCCACTTCATCGATGGATCGAATTCCACGTGGGCCAGTGCGAGTCGATCGGACGGTCGTCAAACGAGATCCGGGTTTCGTGGATGGTGCTCGAACATGCGAGAGAGAGAGAGAGAGTTAATGTTGTCGAATCTTTAGGGAGACCAACAAGTCGAGCTTTTCGCAGATTTACTACTGTAACCCTAGCGACCGACTTCATAATTACAAGACCACGGTGAGGTATTATTGTAAATTTGAGAATATTCCAAGGGTGATTATATCTCAAAAATTCATTTAAGCTTGTGGGGTGCCGTGAAAGGAGGCGGTTTCCGAGGATAATGTTACGCCCTTGCCCAAAAATTGGGAGTCAACAAGTCTACAGTCCCCTCTCGTGAGAAAGTGCCAACACTCTTTTTGACTAACCGGTGCAATAGTAGAAGGATAAGCTTAGCCAAATACCCAAAAAGAAAATAGTTGTACCAACAAAAAAAGGCAAAAATATGAGTATATTGATTAAATAAGTATATGTATCCTTACTGTTTGGACTCATCAATCCTATTGAGCGTTAGTGTTGATCATAGTTATCTTGATTATATATTATATGTTTCTCTCCCTTTTTTATTCTAGGGGCACGCAAGCGAAAAAAATGACTACTTATAACATATTTGGTAGCCATTTTGTTTCCATGAATAATTTATGTCCAAAAATAGTTTTTTTTTTTTTTTCATTATGTTCCCTATACTAGCTTTTGAACATTTAAAGGTGTTTAGTAACTATTCAAAATTTCTATTTTCAATATAGAAATACATGCGACTCTCAAATTCTCTTGTGACTTAGAATTTTTTAAATTTTTTAATAATTTTTATTTCTTTTTCTTTTATTTCTTCTTCTTTCTCCTTTAGCCAATCGAGAGCCAGTGACCTCATCGGCCCAAGCTTCACTTAGCTGCCAGCTAGGCTCGACCAATGAGGTCCGGTGAAGCCGCAACAAGGCCATCAACCCTCGTATGGATCGCCGACCAATGAAAGGAAGAAGAAGAAGAAAAGGAAAAGAAGAGAGAGAGAGAGAGAGAGAGAGAGTGGTCTTGATTCTAAAGTTGTTCTTAGAATTAAAGAAGCAATTTTTTTTAACTTATTAATTATGTTCCAAATTCATTCTCGGTAACAAAAAAGTTACAAAATGAATTTTTTGTTTTTGTTTTGAAAAATAAAATAATAGAATTAGACACGATTTGGCCAATTATCCAACAAGTCATTGCACAGCTATGGGGATACCCTACTAACTCGACGAACTAGTGAAGTTCAAACCATTCGCCTCTAGAAGTGATTTGAACCAAAGTAGCCTGAATGCAGTCGATAAGATCCAAAAGAACGATCCCTAATTTTTTGAGTTGAAATTGTTGCAACACCTCGACTAGTTATGCCAACCTTGACGGTTTTTGGAAAATCATTTTTGACGTTAGCTTTTCACCAATAAATATCTTCCAAGGGGATGAATCACAATTGTTTAAATAAATCCGATAATTTTTCGAATCAAATCATCTATTTTTGGTAGACTAATTAAATCATTTTTACTTTGCTAAAAGATGTGAAGTTTATTTTCCTAAACATATTCATTGTATCTACATGCAAAACTTGGCGTCCATTGATTTGATTGCATTTTATACAAATAAAATACTCGAGTATATACACTCGCCATAAAGCCTATACTCGATGCATTTCCGCTTGTTCTAATTGGATTGCATTTTATACAAACAAAATACTTGAGTGTATACACTCGCTAGACAGCCTATACTCAATCCCTTTCCGCTTGTTCTTTTCTTCTTTTCGTTCGAATTTTCGCTTGTTCTCGCTCCATGGCATTTTAGATATTTCCCTTGGTCGATGAGGAAGTCGACGGACCAGATGGTGCGACTCCACGTGGGCGAGCAACAGGTGAGCAGCACTGGATCCTGCGCTGTGGAGAGGGAAGCTTCCTCTCAATTTCTTACAGGTTTTGGTAAAAAAAGGTAGAATTTATAATATAAATCGACTAGTAAATGCCCACTGTTTATTATTTAACTACCACCGCACCGCCCAGCGCCGCGGATATTTCGCGCATTATTTATTTATTTTTGGTCAGAGCACATTATTTATCTTCTTCTTTTTTCCCCTTTTTCCTTTGTATGCATGAATCGTAAGAAACCTGTCGGAAGCTGCACGGGGATACGTTGCTGCAGGCCGACACGTGGCGAGCCCTTACATGTCTGTCAGGTTCTGTGTACGGCGGGCTGCTTCTGTTCTTGTGGAGGTACCCATTGAAGTGTGTCATCTGCAGGGCTCATATTGCTCCTCAACATTCCACGTGTCTCTTCGTCGTTAGACTGAAGGGACACGTGGCGGAAAAAAAGGCATCTTCTTGGGAGGTTTTCTTTTCCAATTCTTATTATGTTCGTAGGACCGAGAAGACGGTTGGGGGGGGGGGGGGATGGGGGCAATTTATAATGAATTGAGACTTTTTGGATTGCCGTGGGTCCCTCTTTTCCCATAAGATTAAGAAGGGGATGAGTAGGCATTGCTGAGTTATGTAGGCTAACTTTACCGAGTTAGCAACACGGAAATTTTTGACCCGATCTTCGAAAACTCATACCTAACAAGGTAATACTACATAAATAGTAAGTGAACATGAAGGTGAGAGAGAATGAAATGGGAGTTCTAGAGGCAAAATATGTCTAAATTATAAACCTATTTATAATCAATTTAGACTTTTTGGATTGTTGTGGGTCCCTCTTTTCCCATAAGATTTAGAAAGGGGATGAGCAGGTATTGCTAAGTTATGTAGGCTAACTTTACTGAGTTGGCAACACAGAAATTTTTTATTCGATCTTCAAAAACGCATACCTAATGAGGTAAGACTGCATAGATAGTAAGCAAATGTGAAGGCGAAAGAGAACAAAATGGGAGTTATAGTGGCAAAATATGTCTAAATTGTAAACCAATTTATAATCAATTTAATATTTATATGGGAAAAGGTCATCAAAAATATCAAATTTTGTCTAAAATGAAAAATTTATTCTAAACTTTTTTTTTTTTGGTAATCCAGGGAACTCCGTCGGTAGTTTGTCACCTTACAGCGGTACATAGCCGCCAGATAAACCCTTGAGTGATACTAGCGAAGGACTCACCATCCCGACATCACGCTTGAGACGCTGATGCTTCCATTGGGTTTCGACCCTTACACCTTTCCTCCAAGGTTCAAGGTCTTATCCAGCGGAACCACCAAGGCCGGTGGTTATTCTAAACTTTTTTGTAACACAAAAAACCTAAACTTTGCCAATTGTAACATATTTACCCAAGACTTTTTTTCATGAAACAAAAAATCCTAAAATTTTATCCACGTAACACATTTAACCTAAACTATAGGGTATCTTCATTTTTATATTTTTAAATTTCTTTTTATTTTTTTTATTTTTTCTCTTCTCTCTTCCCTTCGTCAACCATGGCGAAGGGAAGCCAGACTCAAGCGAGGGCCACCCTCACTGGCATCGGGCAAGGATCACCCTTGCTTGGGTCGAGCGAGGGCAACCCTCGTTGGATCTGACGAGGGCATCCCACGCTTGGGCTGGCGAGGGCCCAAGCGAGGGCCGCCCTCGCCTACATCACCCAACGCCGACGAGGGCCCAGGTGAGGGCCGCCCTCGCTTATGTTGGGCAAGGGCTACCCCCATCGAATTTGGCAAGGGCTGTCCTCACTTGATGCTAGTGGGGGCGGCTTGACACCTAAGTCTAGCTTCCCTCTGCCATAGCCGACAAAGGAAAGAAAGAAGAAGAAAAAAAAAAGGAAAAAAACAAAGAAAATAAAAAGGAAAAACTAAAAGAGGAAAAAAATAAGATGAAAATGCCGTTTGAGGTAAATGTGTCACAGTTAGTAAAGTTTAAGATTTTTTGTGTTATAAAAAAAAAGTTCAGGGTAAATTTGTCACTATAGATAAAATTTGGGGTTTTTGGTGGTTTTTCCCTACTTATATTGTGTTTAAACCCATTTATAACACATTTACTAAATATAACTAACCTATTTATAATTTACTTAACACTCATATGAGTTAAGATATATTTTTGCGATCTATTTTGACGGGTCTAACGATAGCTTCCATCTCATTAGTCAGACCCAATCTTTTCAATTTGATGGCATGAAATGGAACTCCTAGACTCAACGAGTCTTTATTGCTCTCATTGGAGATTGTCGTTACCCTTTTAACAAATATAGATGAAGGTTAATGTAATAATAAGAAAACCACCCACAAAATAAAAGTAATGCTATGATTAGGAAAATTGTTAAATTTTTTACTAGAGGAATTTCATTCGCCATGAACTTATACTAATCTCAAGATAAACATAAAGCAAATTCTTGTCCAAGAAATTTGTTAAAAACGAGTGCTCCACGAGCACGTATTAAACAACTATTTATGGAAAAATTATCACTTTCATTGCATCGGCTGTTATAGGGAAATGTGTAGTTAGTTTATTGAAAATTAATAATTTCTTTGTACACATGCTTAGCAATGTTCGGGGGTACTCATTAATAAGACTTTATATTTGAATTGAAAGCTCGAGAAATTCTCTTAGAATTGCCTTTTATCTTAAGTCTTTTTTTTTAATTTTTTATTTTGTTTGATTGTAAATCACAATTAAAAAGAGGCACTTAATTAAAAAGATTACATTGTTTACACTATAGTATTAGTGTATCATTACATCACGATTGCGGCTGTATATGAAGTGTTATATTAGATTTTTCTCTGGATCTAAGTACGTCCTTAAACTACTTAGTCTGAACTCTTGAACATAAAATTTGGGAGTATTCTATCCTAAGTAGGGAAGAAAAAGTTACAAAGGAACTAAGGGGGCTCTTGGGAGGAAGATAGACTCCCGGTCGCTTCTTTGAAAGTAGCTACCATCTAGTAAAAAAGTATAATAGCTTCTTGCTTCTAAAATGAAGTGGTAGAACTCAAAAGAATTCAAGTTAGTTTGATGTATATTTCGCATGATATCTTTTAATCAACTTGTCAGCCCCTTGGTTTAAAAGATATTATGTGAACCAACAGTCTAGGCCCCACCACCGGTATCGATTTGCCTGTCCTTTGCTTGGGTCACAACAGTGGTCCACGTGTCAACTTCTGATGCAAAGGGCGGTGCGAAGGACACGTGGCGAAATGGGGCTTAGTCCTCGGAGTCCATTTTTTTCCACTTTTTCCAGTTATTTTAGTTGATCCGAGGGAGGGTGCATCTTTTACTTATCCAAAGAAATTTGCACACTAATGGCAGCTAGAAACCAATAAATTAGTGACTAATTATCTTCTTCAAGAACCTATTAACTCGAGGAATAGGGGTTTTGAAATTTTTAAAGATGATGACCTTTGAATATCATAATATATATATATATATGTATGTATGTATTGTTTTCGATCAAAATCCAAAATTAGTGCCATAATATGAATATATAGTTATCATCCAAAAAAGTCTATGATTCTGTTTTACTCTTTTGAAGAATAGTATCCCCTTTCAGTAAGATCTACTAATCTTAGACATAAAAGTTTAATTACGAGATTTAATTTTTAAATGGGGATAGATTATAAATGATATTTAAACGAATGGGTCATTTATCGAAATATGAATTAAAGAGTAAATATTACTTCATAAATCAAATTTGGAAATCAGTCTTCAAGCTAACATTATTATAAAGATCTAGAGCATTTTTCATATTTTGATTTGTCCAATGAAAGAAAAGAAGGATTGACCATCTCATGTTAAATGGGATTATATTTTTAGTCAAAGACAAGTTTTTTTTTTTTTTTTGACTCAAGAACCCCGTACAGCCGGCAGCTAGTAAGTAAACTTGAGTGACACGTAGGCGGGAGAACCCAACATCCCCAACATCCCATTTAAGACTCCAAGCGACCATAAGGGGATTCAAACTCCCCCCCTTCGTGAGGGGGAGAGAGCCCAAATTATCGCAACTACCAATGCGGTGCTTTAGTCAAAGACAAGTTCATCTTATAGAAGTGGAGTACTGTCATATTCAATTAGGCAAAAGGAAATACACAACCAGTTTCTATAATTTGGTCAATGCAATCTAAAACTTGTTCATCCATTTTAACGTTTTCAAGCATGCTCTATAGGTCTTTGATAAAATAGTTTTACTAAATCAATCATCGTGTAACAGCATTAGCATGGAATGGAATAATATCCAACAAAATGACGATGTGACATGGACTGATATTCATTGTACTTCTTGATCGAGCAATTGACACACTAAATCAACCCATAATCCTCAAATCCCTAAATTAGTCCCTCCTATTCAAGCCATATTTCCCCTAAGAAACCCCGACTCCGGTCTTTGCGGCAAAATTTAAATCCAAAAGAAAGATGAGCTTGAGATTCTACGGACAAGGAGTGATTGTGTTAGATTTACAGAAAATCAATCTAAGGTATAACTTTGATTGTGATCACTCAAGAGTATGCTGTTTTTTCATAGCTTATCTGTACTGTTTGTATTGGTTTCTTCTCAAGTGAAGCGTCGGTGCTCTCTCATGAAAAAAATCCAAATTGCCTTTTTATATAAAGATCAAGATAAATGATAAATTAGTATCAATTTGCATTTCTAACTATGAATATTTGGTCCATTGCTCAATACTTGATGTGCTATCGCATGAAAAGTTTAGTTAATGTTATTTTTGGAATCGCTTCTTTTATTTAATTCTTCTATGTATGACTGTAACTCCCAATTAAAAAGAGGCACTTAATCAGATTGGTGATGCCACTAGCATGCGGCACATGAGATGTTTGCATTAGAATTTTCTCCAACGGTCGGGTCGGGGCCCCACCACCGGTATCCATTTGCGCGTCTTTCGCTTAGATAATACACCGGTCCAATCCAAGTGTCAACTCCCGATTTAAAGGACGGTGCAAAGGACACGTGGCGAGAAGGGTCGGGTACTTGGAGTCTTTTTTTTTTCCCCACTATTCCAGTCATGTTAGTTAATCCCGGGGCGGGTCCATGTTACTTTTACTTGGTCAAAGAAATTTTACCCACTAATGGCAGCTAAAACCAATAGATTAGTGACTAATCGTCTTGTTCGAGAACTTGTTGTCCCGAGAAACGAGGCTTTTGAAGTTTTTAAAGATGATGATCTTCAAATATAAGAAAATAATATTTTTATAACTTCCCACCAAAAATTAAGATTTGCTTTACTGTCATATAAAGTTATTGGGCTAATGTTCTAAAGAGCTTAAGGCAAAACAATAACTCTATTTTATTGTTAAAAAAAAATTGATTATAAAATAACAGGACATACCATAAATGATATATAAACGAACATTATTATAACAAGATATGAAATGAACAAATACAAGTTATTTCTTTATAAAACGAGTTTACAAATGAGTCTTTTTTAGCTAACATTTTTCTTAAAGATTTAGGGTAATTTTCACTCTTTGATGTCTCCAAATTACATGAAAATAGAGGGAGGGTTAAACATTTTGTGGTATAGCGAATCAGACTTTTAGTCAAAGACAAGTTTGTCCTTTTAGAGAAGACATAGTATTATTACATCCAAATAGGTGAAACGGACTTTCTATAATCTGATCATGGTAAGGGTGCAAGTGCATCTCATAACTTACCGTCAACTCCCTCCCTCTGTCCGTTATTTTATTTAGTCGTTTTCCGAAATCTTTCTTTTTGTAGTTCTCCATTGTATTCATATAATAGTCTGAGAAAAGGTATTAAGGAAATTCCACGACTCTAGATATACAACAAAAAAATAACATATATTGATTTGATATAATTTGACATATTTTTGTATATATCACCCAATGAAAGAAAAAAGTACATAATTAGGAGAAATCTTTCTTTTCAACCCCTAAATCATGGAAGTGAAAGGGAAAATAAAACCCATCCCTTTCACGGTACCAATTCCAATTGTAGCAGATTCTATAATTGCTCTGCACTTAAAAATAAAAATAAAAAAAATCCCTAATTATACACAACTAGGCTGCAGTCGGGGCAGTTATGAAGCGGAAAGCTCCGGCCTCCGCCAACGCCGTAAGGAATCGATCCCATTTTGTTTGCTTCGCCGCTTCATCTCTTGCAATGATATTCTTGTAGTCCAGGGACTCGTCATCATAAATATCCCACCACTTCTTCACCAGCATCTTGATATCATCCCGATCCATGTTCTGTTCCTCGCCCGTGTACCGCCACGGCTTCGACCCAGCGGCACAATAATGAACGACCTTCACCTTGTCCAACTCAACGTTCTCAGGGTGACGCCACAACATCGCGAGTACAAAGTTGTACACATTAGGAATCGGTTTGTAAATGTCCTTGAAGTACATGTTCAAGAAATCTTGTTCAGCAAATGTAGTCGGAGGTGTGATCTTGAGGGTTTCGAGCAAATCGTGGTAAGTGTCAAGGTTTGGCTCGTACACGAACATGCCGGCGTTGAAGTAGAGAGATGGCTTCGGGCCAACGTGGTCGGGCCATTGGACCTTGTCGGGGCATTGTTGGCAATACCCGATTTCGTGTTGAGGGGTGTGACTCCATATCTTCTCGCAAAAGCAGTCCATGACTGCATAGAAGAAGCCGTTCGGGAGGTCGAAGAGGTGGTCAATGTTGTCGAAGACTTGGATGTCTCCGTCCAAATAGATCATCTTGCTATACTCGACAAACTGCAATTGAAAAAACCATGTCAATAACTCAATGTTAATATTACTTCTCGATCTTAACATTCAAAAAAAGGAGACAGAGATCTAAAATACAAAGAAATATGTAATAACAAAGCATACCTCCCAAATTCGGAGCTTGGAGTAGTTGATGACGTAATAGGCCATGGCGAACTGCGTCTGGTTCTCAGGCGGACAGACGGGCTCGATCTCCCTCACGATGCAACCTTGATCCACCAAGATCTTCTGGTGATCCGCCGGCACGTCAGGCAAGATGGCGACCACAAGCGGGTACTTGCTCTTCGCCTTCCTCAACCCCTTGGCCAGCCCAACCACGCCCTTCACGTAATCGCCGTTTCCGGCCAAAAACGTCACGTAGGCATAACTAGGCTGGTCCCCGGGCTTCGGCTTCACGATGCCATTAGTAGCAGCATCGACGGCCATGACAGGAGCCATTTCTTTGGTAGGAATGGATTTGAGGTTTTTGTGAGTGGAATGGAGGATGAGTGTTTGGTCAGATTTCGTAACTGCTTGGATGAGATTGATTTGATGAACTTGGCAGGAGGAGGATGCACGGCTTATATAGATTTGGAGAATTAATTTTTTAATTAAGGGGACTAAATCTTGAGGATAATGCGGTGATTGATTGTCTAGCTCCTGTGATAGGGACATGGGATGGAAGCTTGCTTGAACCGAGGAGTTTCATACCGACAAACAAGAGATTTTGTCGGTCCAATGGGGGTGGGCTATGCCTTTTCTCCTTAAACGGAGTCGTTTTGGAGCTCCACCGATGGATCGAACTCCACGTGGTCAGCGCGAGTGCATCGGACGGTCGTCAAGCAAGATCATGGTTTCGTGGACGGTGCTGGAATATGCAAGAGAGATAGGCCAACGAGTCAAGCTCTTTGCAGATTTACTACTATAACCCCACTACCGACTTCTTAATTCGAAGACCACGCCAAGGTATTATTGTAAATTTGAAATATCCCAAGGGTGATTATATTTCAAATGTACATTTTAACTTTTATATGGTGCCGTGGAAGGGAGCGGTTTCCGACGATAATGTCACGCACTTGCCCAAAATTGGGAGTCAACAAGCCTACAGTCCCGTCTCCTTAGAAAGTGTTACCTCTCTTTTTGACTAACGGGCACAATAGTGGAAGGACAAGCATTACCCAAATACCCAAAAGAATAAAGTTGAACCCACAAGAAAGCGCAAACAATGAGTATATTGATTAAACAAGTATACGTGCTTTTGTCGTGTGGACTCATCAATCTTATTGAGCTTTTGTGTTGATCATAGGTATCTTAATTATACAGTATATATTTTTCTCTCTTTTATACAGGGGCACGGAAGTGAAAAACTAGCTACTTACACAATTATGGGAATACCCTAAAGACTCAACGAACTAAAAAAGTTAGGACCTTTTGCCTATAAAAGTGATTCGAACCAATATGGTTGAACACATTTGATAGGATCTAAAAGAACAATCTTTGATTTTCCGAGCTAAAATGTTGTGACACCTCGACCAATTATGCCAACCTTGAGAGCTTTAAGAAAATTATTTTAGCGTTAGCTTTTCACCAATAAATATCACGAGAGCTCGTGTTTTACACTAACTTTCTAATATTAGAGAAGGTTTAAATTGCAATTCCAAGGGGATGAATCACAATTCTTTAAAAAAAATCCGATGATTTTGCAAATCAGATCATCTATATTTGGTAAGTTAATTAAATCATTTTTACTTTGCTAAAAGAGGTTAAATTTATTTTCCTAAACGTATTTTTTTTTTGTCAGTCCTACTCTATGTCTACTCTACACTCTCTCAGACTTTTGCCTGCCTCTTGCAGGGCGTGGGAGTCGAAACCCACTAATGAAACTTACTCGTCCCCACCCCTTCCCCTCCTGAGAAGGTGGGAATTTGAACCTCTCACCTCCTCCTTCCATGACGTAGTTAATTTATCCACACGCAGGACACGACGCTCTTTAATTTGATTGTATACTATGCAAATAAAATACTCTGAGTGTACACACTGGCTATACAACCTATACTTGATTCATTTCCGCTTGTTCTCGCTCCCATGCATATGAGATATTATTCTTGGCGTCGATGAGGAACTCGACGGACCAGATGCTGCGTCTCCATGTGGGCGAGCTACACGTGAGCAGCACTAGATCCTGCGCTCTGGAGGAAGGAAGCTTCTTCTCAATTTCGTGCAAGTTTGTTAATACCAACTGTTTATTGTCCAACTGCCGCCGCACCGTCCAGCGCCGCGAATATTCCGCACATTATTTATTTATTTACTTTCCCTTTTTTTGGTAAAGAAACTTTCCCTTTTTTTCCTGCGTATGCATGAATCGTGTGAAAACTGTCGGAAGCTGCATGGGGCTACGTTGCAGGGACACGTGGCGAAAATGGCACCTACTTGGGAGGACCCTTTTTTCCATTACAGTTATGTTAGTTGAACCAAGAAGAGGTGGGGGCCGTTAATTTAAAAAGCGATTAATCAAAATGGTAGCCAAAAAATGGAGAATAGTTTTCTAAGCATGCTCTGTACCGTAGGTCTCTGGGAGAGTAGTTTTACTAAATCGGTCATTAAAATTTTCCTTAGGCATTACTATAAAATGGCGAAAATTGGACCGAATGCTCTTAAATTCATAACAAGACATTCGTTCGAGTTTTAAACCTTTTAATTAAAATTATTTTAGTCTTAAACTTTTGAGGAAAAATCTAATTGAGTCTTCTCAGCTACCCCTTACGCGTAGCAATGACAGAGTGACATGGAATAATATTCAACAAGACAATGGTGAGATGGGCTTTCTTGATTGAGCAACTAAAACACCAAATTAGCCCTAGATTACAAAGTCCCACTTTGATCCCTCCCATTCGAGCACTATTTCCCATGAGAAACCCCACCTGTAGTCTTGGCAGCAAAATTTGGAGAAAAGATGAAGGTGAACTCGTGATTATGTAGTGGAAACCACAAAGAGTGGTCATGTTAAATTTACATTGAAGTCTAATGTCAAATGCGACGAAAAAGGTAGAGAATTAGTCAAACATATAACATTGGTTCCGGTATCATAGAGAATTTGTTATATGTTCATGATCTAGTTGTGTGTTTGTGTTGATCTCTTTGCATGCATGCTAGTGATCCCCAACTAAAAAAAGAAAAGAAGGTTCAATATAGCCTTTAGCATAAAGGTTGAGATGAATGATAAATCGGTACTAGTTTTGCATTTTCAAGTTGGATATTTTGTCCAATGCCCAATGCTTAACTATGTGCTAGAGTGAGAAGATGAATTTAGCGGATTGGGTCCATTAAAAAAAACTTCTATAGTTAGAGAAAATCTTTTGTATAAACAACCGGTAATGTGAGCTGTTATGTTTGAATTTTCTCCAACGCGCGGGGCTCCACCACCCCTATCCATTTGCGGGTCCTTTGCTTGACCCATAATACCAGTCCACGTTTCAACTCCTGATTTAAAGGGCGGTTGCAAAGGACACGTGGCGAAAAGGGGTTGCCTCCTTGGAGTCTCCTTTTACACTTGCAGTTATGTTAGTTGATCCGAGGGAGAGTTGGCCATCTCTTACTTTAGTCAAAGAAATTTTACACGCTAATGACAGCTAACAGCCGATGGATTAGTGACTAAATTGTCTTCTTCGAGAATCTGCTAACCCCACGAAACGAGAATTTTGAAACTTTTGAAAGAAGATAACCTTTGAATATTATTTGTATAACGTTGGATCGCAACTAGTTTATTGTTGTATGAAGTGAATACCGAACTCTCTTTCTCAAGAGCCTATGGCAAACAAGGAGTTCTATCTTACCCCCTCCATTAACACTGAGCAATCCTAGTTGCAAAAATATTGATTTTAACAATTGATTTCAAAGTAAGTGAGTCATATATCAAAACATGAATTAAAAAATAATGTCAATCTATAAAACAATTTGAAAAGCAAATCTTTAACATTAGAAGTGTCAGTTATGGAAGAGCCTACTGCACAGAAGAGAGGGAAAAGAATACAGCAGAGTTCGGAATAGCCAAAGGGGCATTCAATGCAAGATATAAGGGTAGTCAAATCTGGTTCAAAGAAACAACCACCCAAAAAACTAAAAAGATTTGCTCCTTATGAAAAAAGGGTTTCACTAACGACCCTTGATGATATGGACCAGCTGTTGGATACACCCATTCAAGTGTGGGAAGGCGAATCACCAAGGAAGCCATGAAAGTGTTAAGCTGGAACTGTCAAGGTTTAGGTTCTCCCTTGACAGTCCAGCACCTTCGAGCCTTAGTGGCTCGTGAGAGACCTAACTTGGTTTTTCTTATGGAAACGAAGAATCAGCTCCAGGTGGTTGAAAAAATAAAATAAAAAACTAAAGTATTCATCTATGTTTGCTATAAATCTTATAGGCATTGCGGGGGGTTTGGTTTTATTTTGGGATGAGTCGATGCAAATCATGGTTGAGTATAGCAGTCCGGAGGTGATTGATATTGTCTGTACAGATTCTAGTACTAGAGTCAAAATGAAGATTTCCTTCCTACATGCCTATACTAATTTTCAAGAGAGAGTCTCTCTTTGGAACTTACTTCGAGCTAGAAATGGTATGGCATCATTACCTTGGCTTTGTTTAGGTGACTTTAATGAAGTGTTGTATCATTGGGAGAAGGTGGGTTGACGTCAAGTGGAAAGATTCCGAATGACGACATTTAGGGAATTTATCGATTCATGCTCTTTAATAGATATTGAAAGCAGGGGGTGTGCATTCACGTGAACAAACAACAGGGAAGGAGAGGAACTAGTCAAAGAACGGCTTGATCGAGCATTTTGCAACTTAGAATGGAGGTTTCTATTTCCTAATGCTGAAGCTTTTGCATATCCAGCCATAGGTTATGATCATGGCCCTATCCTGTTATGCTTAAACTCAATTAAAAAGATACAACAGAGATTATTCAGATTCGAAGCTTACTGGCTAGATCACCCTGAGTGTGCAAATGTAGTGGAGAAGGCTTGGAAGACAACGCATGGCCAGCAAGGATACTTGGTTACGAAGACAAAACAGGTGACCCAAGCATTGAGAAAGTGGAGCCAAAAATCATTCAAAAATGTATCAACACAGCTTGATCAACTCAGAAACCAGCTTACTCAAATAACGAACTGGACAAACCAGATAAATATGAGGGAGGAATATCACAGCATAACTGAGAAATTGGGCACTCTATGGCATTAGGAAGAAATGTATTGGGGCATTAGATCCAGAATTAATTGGCTAAAATGGGGGGACCAGAATACGAAATTCTTCCATGCAACAACCATTCAGAGGAGACAAAGAAACAAAATTAATATGCTACGACTTGAGGAGAACATATGGACCTGCAAACCTCAGATTATCAAACAGCATATCATAAGCTATTATAAAGATCTATATACATCTGTGGGGCCTCGATACTACCAGCCAATCTTAGAGCAATGCCCGCTTGTTGTTTCTGAAGAAATGAACGAAATGTTGACAAGACAAATTACAAAGAAAGAAGAATAGCAGGTTGTTTTTCAAATGGGGGCATCTAAGGCCCCAGGACCAGACGGTTTGAGTGGCCTCTTCTATCAAAGTCAGTGGAATCTTATTTAGGAAGATATTTTCCAACTTGTGGACTCTTTCTTTAAAGATGGTTCATTTGATCTAGCACTAAATGAAACATTTATCATACTTATCCCCAAGGTGGCCAACCCCGAGAGCATAATTGAATTTCGACCCATCAATTTGTGTAATTTTAACTACAAAGTGATCACTAAAGTCATGGCAAATAGACTCAAACCTTGGCTCCCATCTATTATTTCCCAAGAACAAAGTGCATTTGTTGGAGGCCACCAAATACAGGATAATATTTTTATTGTTCAAGAAGTCCTACATCAACTTAGAGTGAGGAAACGACGCAGAAAATTCCAAGCAGTGCTGAAGCTGGATATGCAGAAAGCGTACGATCGGGTTGAGTGGGATTTTCTATGTGATTGTATGGAAAAGATGGGCTTCAACGAGAAATGGGTAAATATGATCAGATTCTATATCTCCTCGGCTCAATTTCGCATCTTAATTAATGGGGAAGTAGGAGAAAGTTTTGCGCCAACCAGAGGCATTAGACAAGGGGATCCCCTCTCGCCTTATCTTTTCATAATTCTGGCCAATGTTCTTTCTAACATGGTGCAAAAGGCCGTGATAGACGGAAGCTTAAAAGGTATTAAATTGAATTCTCATTGTCCTACTTTATCCCACCTATTCTTCGCGGATGATGCTATATTTTTTCTGGACGGAACAATCAGGGAAACTCATAATCTTGCAAATATATTGAATTGTTACTATTTTGCATCTGGTCAGTTGATTAATCTTAATAAATCTGGGTTGTTCCTTGGGGCAAGCTGTCCATAGGACTTGAAAAGAAACATGGCAGCTGAAATGAGGGTTCCTATATTAGAAAAAACCGGAAAATACTTGGGGATACCATCAAATTGGGGCCAAACTAGAAAACATATGTTTAATTGGATCATGGCGTGGGTGGATAGGAAACTGGAGGGATGGAAAGAGTAGTTAATATCAAAGGTGGGGAGAGAAATATTAATAAAAATGGTTGTTCAGGCTCTACCCCAATATGCCATGAACATTTTCAAAATACCTTTATCCATTTGTTGAGCCATTGAAAGAAAAATCTCAGCTTTCTGATGGAAGAAGAATGAAGCAAAAAAAGGTGTTCATTGGAATGGTTGGGAAGTTTTGAAGAAGAGAAAGGAGCAAGGGGGAATGGTGTTCAAGGACCTAGTGGACTTTAACAAGGCAATGCTGGGGAAACAAGCCTGGAGACTAGATCAAGCTCCAGAGCCCTTATGGAGCAGAATCTTTAAAGGCCTCTACTTCCCTCATGGCAATTTATGGAATGCTACAAGGGGTGCCAGACCATCTTGGGGTTGGCAAAGTATCCTAGTTGGCCGAGATGCCCTAAGGCCTGATCTAAAATGGGAAGTTGGCGATGGTAAATCTATCAACTTGAGAGAGGATCGTTGGCTAATGTCTGGAACAATTGGGGGACTAGCAAATATAAATGACTCCCAATGGGTGGCAGATATCATCGATCCAAACACACACACATGGAACACTCAACTTATACAAGGGGTATTCAACAACACTGTATCAGAGGAGATTCAACAAATCACACTTAACATAATTCCCAGACCATATCGTTTAATATGGATAGGGCACCACTCTGGGAACTACAATGTTAAAAGTGGGTATCAGCAACTTAGAACAGATAAAATAGCTACCACAAGACACCAGGCGTCTTCCTCATATCAAGCTCCAAAACGATTATGGGAAGAAATATGGCATCTACAAACCACCCCCAGAGTCAGACACTTCATGTGGAGCCTATGTAATGAAGGTCTCCCAACAAGAATCAACCTATGCCGGAGAAGAATCATACCTGAGCCCACTTGCCCCTTTTGCCACCAGTGGCCAGAATCATCTGAACATCTATTTATCCCGTGTCAATGGACAAAAAACATCTGGCTGAACTATGAGGTCGAAATAGACATTACCCCAACATCAATCACAAGAATAGATAATGGGTATGCGACTACCTCTCCTCGGATAGATCAACAAGCCAAAAAGCGATCTTTGCGACTTCCCTTTGGCTCATATGGAAGGCACGCAACACCCTGATTTTTCAAGGTAAGCAAACAACACAACACTAGCTAATCAGCGAAGCGGGTTTGTTACAACAGCTAAACGAGAAATGGCAGCCAAGAAGGAAAGAGCACTGCACAACCGCACAGTTAGGTACCTCCAGAGCCGGGTGTGTTGAAGATCAACGTGGATTGTTCACGGGCGGAGAACGGATCGGTGAGCTTAGTTGCTGGAATCTGCAAAGGAGCTGAAGGGAGGTGTATTGAGGGCTTTGCGGAGAAGATTTGTGCTCAATCGGTACACATGGGTGAAACCCTAGCTATTCAGCGAGCCCTTGTGTGGATGAAGGAGAAGAGAACTGAGTTGACAGTGAACACTTCAAACTCATGAACTGAAGCTCCCGTGTGCATCTCCAGCGACTGCCTCCCAGCTGTGGACTCCATTATGGGCCGAAATGATATCCCCTGGGCCTCGCGACCTCACGTCTTGGACTGTCAACACCTGCTGGCCCAGACGAAGAATGTTTCTCTACAGTTTGAACCGTGCTAGTCGAACCGGGCAGCGGACTGGATCGCTAAATCCTTCAATACCAGTGGTCTTCCTACCAATTTGGTACTTCACCCCCCCCGTATGAACTTTATCTTATACTATGTTTAGATCTTGCTATGAGATGTAATCCGCCTTCTTCGTATTAATCAAAGAAGTCTTTTCGACCAAAAAAAAAAAAAAAAGAATTTGTGTCTAACATTGTTTTAAAGATTCAAAGCAATTTTCGCTTGTTGACATCTCCAAATTACATGAGAAAACGAGAGGGCTAAACATCCCGTGATAAACTGGATAATACTTTTAGTCAAAGATAAGTTTGTGATTCTAGAGGGAAGGGGTATTGTTACATTTTAGCAGATGAAGTAGAACGCACAACTTTCAATATCATCAGCGTTGGGCACTTACACATATTGAAATGGATTGTTGCAAGCTGAAGAACCAAGCATGTTTCAAAAAGAATTGATCCATTATCTTGCTTGCGAATGATAAGAGCATCTTCGACTACCCAAAGTAAGTATTAGCCAAAGCAACTCTTCAGGCCACGTCAATGGAGTGAAAGGCCTAAAAGAGAATGCTATGTTAGGGGGATAATATCCGTGCTTTGCGGCTCTCTAGTAGAATAGCTTTACTAAATCGATCACAACCTTTCTTTTGGCATTACTACAAATGCATTAGCCTTCAGCTCTTCATTTCCGCCATAGGTTATGACCATGCTCATGCCTTTTTTTTTAATTGCAAGTGTAGAAAGAGTTTTTCCATTGGGAAAGCAACGAGAAAATGTGTCTGGAAAGGGTGCACGTGCAGCCCATGCACGCCGTATCTCATTTCCGACTCCACCTCTTCTAGTCTTCTTTAGTGATTTTTCATCTAATCTTTTTATCAAGATATGAAATGAAAAAAATAAACGTTATTTCTTTATAAATCGAGTTTACAAATGAGTCTTTTTTAGCTAACATTTTTCTTAAAGATTTAGAGTATCCAAATTACATGAAAATAGAGGAAGGGTTAAACATTTTATGGTACAGCGAATCAGACTTTTAGTCAAAGACAAGTTTGTCCTTTTAGAGAAGACATATTATTATTACATCCAAATACGTGGAACAGAGTTTCTATAATCTGATCATGGTAAGGGTGCAAGCGCATCTCATATCTTACCGCCAACTCCCTCCCTCTGTCCGTTATTTTATTTAGTCGTTTTCCGAAATCTTTCTTTTTGTAGTTCTCCATTGTATTCATATAATAGTCTGGAAAAAAGGTATAAAGGAAATTCCACAACTATAGATATACAACAAAAAAATAACATATATTGATTTGATATCATTTGACATATATTTGTACATATCACTCAATGAAAGAAAAAAGTACATAATTAGGAGAAATCTTTCTTTTCAACCCCTAAATCATGGAAGTGAAAGGGAAAATAAAACCCATCCCTTTCACGGTACCAATTCCAATTGTAGCAGACTCTATAATTGCTCTGCACTTAAAAATAAAAAAAAATCCCTAATTACACACAAACTAGGCTGCAGTCGGGGCAGTTATGAAGCGGAAGGCTCCGGCCTCCGCCAACGCCGCAAGGAATCGATCCCATTTTGTTTGCTTCGCCGCTTCATCTCTTGCAATGATATTCTTGTAGTCCAGGGACTCGTCATCATAAATATCCCACCACTTCTTCACCAGCATCTTGATGTCGTCCCGATCCATGTTCTGTTCCTCGCCCGTATACCGCCATGGCTTCGACCCAGCGGCACAATAATGAACGACCTTCACCTTGTCCAACTCAAGGTTATCAGGGTGACGCCACAACATCGCGAGTACAAAGTTGTACACATTAGGAATCGGTTTGTAAATGTCCTTGAAGTACATGTTCAAGAAATCCTGTTCAGCAAATGTAGTCGGAGGTGTGATCTTGAGGGTTTCGAGCAAATCGTGGTAAGTGTCGAGGTTTGGCTCGTACACGAACATGCCGGCGTTGAAGTAGAGAGATGGCTTCGGGCCAACGTGGTCGGGCCATTGGACCTTGTCGGGGCATTGTTGGCAATACCCGATTTCATGTTGAGGGGTGTGACTCCATATCTTCTCGCAAAAGCAGTCCATGACTGCATAGAAGAAGCCGTTCGGGAGGTCGAAGAGGTGGTCAATGTTGTCGAAGACTTGGATGTCTCCGTCCAAATAGATCATCTTGCTATACTCGACAAACTGCAATTCAAAAAACCATATCAATAACTCAATGTTAATATTACTTCTCAATATTAAAATTCAAAAAGAGAGACAGAGATCTAAAATACAAAGAAATATTTAATAACAAAGCGTACCTCCCAAATTCGGAGCTTGGAGTAGTTGATGACGTAATAGGCCATGGCAAACTGCGTCTGGTTCTCCGGCGGATAGACAGGCTCGATCTCCCTCACGATGCAACCTTGATCCACCAGGATCTTCCGGTGATCCGCCGGCACGTCTGGCAAGATGGCAACCACAAGTGGGTACTTGCTCTTCGCCTTCCTCAATCCCTTGGCCAGCCCAACCACGCCCTTCACGTAATCGCCGTTTCCGGCCAAAAACGTCACGTAGGCACAGCTAGGCTGGTCCCCGGGCTTCGGCTTCACGATGCCATTGGTAGCAGCATCGACGGCCATGACAGGAGCCATTTCTTTGGTAGGAATGGGTTTGAGGTTTTTGTGAGTGGAATGAAGGATGAGTGTTTGGTAAGATTTTGCAATTGCTTGGATGAGATTGAGTTGATGAATTTGGCAGGAGGAGGATGCACGGCTTATATAGAGTTGGATAATTAATTTTTTAATTAAGGCGACTAAATCCTGGAGATAATGCGGTGATTGATTGTCTAACTCCTGTGATCGGGACATGGGATGGAAGCTTGCTTGAACCGAGGAGTTTCATACCGACAAACTAAAGATTTTGTCGGTCCAATGGGGGTGGGCTAGGCTTTTTCTCCTTAAACGAAGTCGTTTTGGAGCTCCACCGATGGATCGAACTCCACGTGGTCAGTGCGAGTGCATCGGACGGTCGTCAAGCAAGATCGGGGTTTCGTGGACGGTGCTGGAATATGCAAAAAAAAAAAAAAAAATAGACCAACGAGTCAAGCTCTTTGCAGATTTACTCCTATAGCCCTACTACCGACTTCTTAATTCGCAGACCACGCCAAGGTATAATTGTAAATTTGAGAATATTCCAGGGGTGATTATATTTCAAATGTACATTGAACTTTTATAGGGTGCCGTGGAAGGAGGCGGTTTCCGACGATAATGTCACGCACTTGCCCAAAATTGGGAGTCAACAAGCCTACAGTCCCGTCTCCTTAGAAAGTGTTACCTCTCTTTTTGACAAACGGGCACAATAGTGGAAGGATAAGCTTTACCCAAATACCCAAAAGAATAAAGTTGAACCCACAAGAAAGGGCAAACAATGAGTATATTGATTAAACAAGTATACGTGCTTTTGTCGTGTGGACTCATCAATCTTCTTGAGCTTTTGTGTTGATCATAGGTATCTTAATTATACAGTATATATATCTCTCTCTTTTATACAGGGGCAGGGAGGTGAAAAACTAGCTACTTACACAATTATGGGAATACCCTAAAGACTCAACGAACTAAAAAAGTTAGGACCTTTTGCCTATAAAAGTGATTCGAACCAAAACGGTTGAACACAATTGATAGGATCTGAAAGAACGATCTTTGATTTTCCAAGATAAAAATGTTGTGACACCTCGACCAATTATGCCAACCTTGAGAGCTTTAAGAAAATCATTTTAGCGTTAGCTTACACCAATAAATATCACGAGAGATCGTGTTTTACACTAACCTTCTAATATTAAAGGAGGTTTAAATTGCAATTCCAAGGGGATGAATCGCAATTCTTTAAAAAAATCCGATGATTTTGCATATCAGATAATTTGTATTTGGTAAGTTAATTAAATCATTTTTACTTTGCTAAATGAGGTTAAATTTATTTTCCTAAACGTATTTAATTTATCCACACGCAGGACACGGCGCTCTTTAATTTGATTGCATACTATGCAAATAAAATACTCGAGTGTATACGCTGGCTATACAGCGTATACTCGATCCATTTCCGCTTGTTCCCGCTCCCATGC
Organism: Eucalyptus fibrosa; assembly: GCA_017140475.1. Taxonomy (NCBI): domain Eukaryota; kingdom Viridiplantae; phylum Streptophyta; class Magnoliopsida; order Myrtales; family Myrtaceae; genus Eucalyptus; species Eucalyptus fibrosa. Next base: position 24,906,087 of record CM029506.1, read on the forward strand.
ATTTGAGATATTATTCTTGGCGTCGATGAGGAACTCGACGGACCAGATGCTGCGGCTTCACGTGGGCGAGCTACACATGAGCAGCCCTGGATCCTGCGCTCTGGAGGAAGGAAGCCTCCTCTCAATTTCGTGCAAGTTCTGGTAAAAAAGGTGGAATTTATGATATGAATTCACTAGTTAATACCAACTGTTTATTGTCCAACTGCCAACTGTTTTTTGTCCAACTGCTACCGCACCGTCCAGCGCCGCGAGTATTCCGCACATTATTTATTTATTCATTTTCCCTTTTTTCCTTCGTATGCATGAATCGTGTGAAACCTGTCGGAAGCTGCATGGGGCTACGTTGTAGGGACACGTGGCGGAAAAGGGCACCTTCTTGGGAGGCCTCTTTTTTCTATTGCGGTTATGTTAGTTGGACCAAGAGGAGGTGGGGGCCGTTAATTTAATAAGCGATTAATCAAAATGGTAGCCAAAAAATGGAGAATAGTTTTTTAAGCGTGCTCTGTACCGTAGGTCTCTGGGAGATTAGTTTAACTAAATCGGTCATTAAAATTTTCTTATGGCATTACTAAAAAATGGCAAAAAATAGGACTGAATGCTCTTAAATTTATAATAGGACATTCATTCGAATCTCAAACCTTTTAATTAAAATTATTTTGGTCTTAAACTTTTGAGGAAAAATCTAATCAAGTCTTCTCGGTCACCCCCTTACATGTAGCAATGACGGAGCGACGTGGAATAATATTCAAAAAGACAATGGTGACATGGGCTTTCTTGATTGAGCAACTAAAACACCAAATTAGCCCCAAATTACAAAGTCCCACTTTGGTCCCTCCCATTCGAGCACTATTTCCCATGAGAAATCCCACCTGTAGTCTTGGCGGCAAAATTTGGGGAAAAGATGAAGGTGAACTCGTGATTTCGTAGTGGAAACCACAAAGAGTGGTCGTGTTAAATTTACATTGAAGTCTAATGTCAAATGCGACGAAAAAGGTAGAGAATTAGTCAAACGTATAACATCGGTTGCGGTATCTTAGAGAATTTGGTATACGTTCATGATCTAGTTGTGTGTTTCTGTTGATCTCTTTGCATGCATGCTAGTGATCCCCCAACTAAAAAAAGAAAAGAAGGTTCAATATAGCCTTTAGCATAAGGTTGAGATGAATGACAAATTGGTACTGGTTTTGCATTTTCAAGTTGGAGATTTTGTCCGATGCCGAATGCTTAATTATGTGCTAGCGTGAGAAGATGAATTTAGCGGATTGGGTCCATTAAAAAAACCTTCTATAGTTAGAGAAAATCTTTTGTATAAACAACCGGTAATGTGAGCTGTTATGTTTGAATTTTCTCCAACGCGCGGGGCCCCACCACCCTTATCCATTTGCGCGTCTTTTGCTTGGCCCATGATACCAGTCCACGTTTCAAATCCTGATTTAAAGGGCGGTTGCAAAGAACACGTGGCGAAAAGGGTTGCGTCCTTGGAGTCCCTTTTTACACTTGCAGTTATGTTAGTTGATCCGAGGGCGAGGTGGCCATCCCTTACTTTGGTCAAAGAAGTTTTACACGCTAATGGCAGCTAACGACCAATAGATTAGTGACTAAATTGTCTTCTTCGAGAACCTGCTGACCCCACCAAACGAGAATTTTGAAACTTTTGAAAGAAGATGACATTTGAATATTATTTGTATAATGTTGGATCACAACTAGCTTATTGTTGTATGAAGTGAATACCAAGCTCTCTTTCTCAAGAGCCTGTGGCAAACAAGGAGTTCTATCTTACCCCTCCATTAACATTGAGCAATCCTAGTTGCAAAATAATTGATTTTAACAATTGATTTCGAAGTGAGTCGTATATCAAAACATGAATTAAAATATAATGTCAATCTCTAAACCAATTTTAAAAGCAAATCTTTGAATTTCTGACTAACGTTGTTTTAAAGTTCAGAGCAATTTTTGCTTTTTGACATCTCCAAATTACATGAGAAAAAGAGAGGGCTAAACATCCCGAGATAAACTGCATAATACTTTTGGTCAAAGATAAGTTTGTGATTTTAGAGGGAAGGGGTATTGTTACATATTAGCAAGCGAAGCGGAACACACGACTTTCTATCATCAACGTTGGGCACTTACACATATTGAATTCAGAGGATGGAATGTCTCTTGTTTTTATCACCCGAAGAACGAATTGGATTGTTGCAAACGGAAGAACTGAACACGTTTTAAAAAGAATTGATCTGTTATCTCGCCATCTTATTGAGAATAATAAGAGCACCTTTGACTACCCAAAGTAAGTATTAGCCAAAGCGGCTCTTCAGGCCACATCAATTGAGTGAAAGGCCTAAAAGAGAACGCTGTGTTCGGGGGATAATACCCGTGCTTTGCGGCTCTCTAGTAGAATAGCTTTACTAAATCGACCACGCCCTTTCTTTTGGCATTACTACAAATGCATAGTTATGACCATGTTCATGCCATTTTTTTTAATTGCGAGTGTAGAAAGAGTTTTTCCATTGGGAAAGCAACGAGAAATAGTGTCTAGAAAGGGTGCACGTGCAGCCCATGCACGCCCTATCTAATCTCCGACTCTACCTCTTCTAGTCTTCTTTAGTGATTTTTCATCTAATCTTTTCCTGGAATTTTTCTTTTTACGATCACCTTCTATCAATCTTGTAGCCATGGAGTTTGATTTTTTTTTTCACAGTGCCTCTTCTTCACTACACAAAAATCAGAGTATAGAAAATTTGAGGCTATTTTTTTTTTTTTTTTTTTTTTTGGTAGTTCTCCATTGTCTTCATATAATGGTCGATGAAAAGGAATCAAAGTTCTCCATTTTGAATTTTCTGTGCTTAAAGAAATATTCCTCAATTGTAGATATACAACAAAAGTAGCGTATACTAATTTGAAATTTCTTCCAACATATATCTGTACACATCACTCAAGAAAAGAAAGCAAAAAACTTTAAGAGACATCTTTATCTTCAACCCTTATATCAGGGAGATGAAGGGGAAAATAAAACCCTCCCCTTTCAAGGCAAAAAAAAAAAAAAAAAGCTATCAATTCCAATTGTATCCGGCTCTGTAATTGCTCGAAACACTTATAAACCAGCCCTAATTCCAAACACCTAGGCTGCAGATGGGGCTGTCAAGAAGCGGAAAGCTCCGGTCTCCTCCAACGCCTTGACGAATCGATCCCATATGGTTCGCTTCGCCACTTCATCTCTTGCGACGACATTCTTGTAGTCCAAGCACTCGTCGTTGTAAATATCCCACCACTTCTTCACCAGCATCTTGATGTCCTCCCGGTCCATGTGCTCTTCCTCGCCTGTGTACCGCCACGGCTTCGACCCGGCGGCACAATAATGGACGACCTTCACCTTGTCCAGCTCGACGTTCTCAGGGTGACGCCACAACATCGCGAGCACCAGGTTGTACACGTTAGGAATCGGTCTGTAGATGTCCTTGAAGTACATGTTCAGGAGGTCTTGTTCAGCAAATGAAGTGGGAGGTGTGATCTTGAGGGTTTCGAGCAAATCATGGTAAGTGTCGAGGTTCGGCTCGTACACGAACATGCCAGCGTTGAAGTAGAGAGGCGGCTTCGGGCCGACATGGTCGGGCCATTGGACCTTGTCGGGGCACTGTTGGCAGTACCCGATTTTGTACTGAGGGGTGTGGCTCCATATCTTCTCGCAAAAGCAGTCCATGACGGCGTAGAAGAAGCCGTTCTGGAGGTCGAAGAGGTGGTCGATGTTGTCGAAGACTTGGATGTCACCATCCAAATAGATCATCTTGCTGTACTCCACAAACTGCAATCCAAGAAGCCAGGTCAATAACTCAATATAACCAGGCTATAGTACTTCTCAATCCTAACTATCAAAGAAGCAGACAAAAATATACGACACTAAGAAACATCAAAACCAAGCATACCTCCCAAATTCTGAGTTTGGAGTAGTTGATCACAAAATAGGCCAAGGCAAACTGGGTCTGGCTCTCCGGCGGATAGACGGGCTCAATCTCCCTCACAATGCAGCCCTGATCCACCAGGATCTTCCGGTGATCCGCCGGCACGTCAGGCAAGATCGCCACCACGAGCAGGTACTTGCTCTTCGCCTTCCTGAGCCCCTTGGCCAGCCCGACCACACCCTTCACGTAATCACCGTTTCCAGCTAGAAACGTCACGTAGGCACAGGTGGGCTGGTTCTCGGGCTTCAGCTTCACGACGCCATTGGCGGCGGCATTGGCAGCGGCCATGGTGGGAGCCATTTCTATGGTGAGGAAAGGCTTGAGGTTTCAGTGAGTGGGAATGGAGAATGTGTGGTGGGAATGGAGAATGTTTTGCAAGTTGCTTGGCTGAGTTTGAGTTGGTGGATTTGGCAAGAGGGTGCTGAGTTTATATAGAGATGGAGAATTATTTTTTTAATTAAGGAGACTAAATCTTTGGAGATAATGCGGTTATTTATTTCCTAATTTCCTATGATCGGGACAGGGGACCGGAAGCTGCTTGAATCTTTGCGAGTTTCACACCGACAGACCAAAGATCTCGTCTGTCCAATGAGGGCGGAGCTAGGCCATTTCTCGTAAAACGACTTTGGAGTTCCACCGTTGGATTGAAGTCCGCGTGGGTCAGCGCGAGTCGATCGGACGTCGGTCATCAAGATCTGGAGTTGGTGGAGCGCGCTGGAATATGCCAGAGAGAGAGAGAGAGAGAGAGAGATAGCTAGTGTTAGAATTTAGAAAGACCCGAAAAGTCAAGCCTTTGGCGGATTTACTAATATAACCCTACCGGCCGACTTCAAATTGCAAGACGGCGTTAAGTTATTCGTGTATGGCGAGGGTGATTATGTAACTGGATATTGTGGTGGGGTCGGTTTTTGAGGATAATGTTGTGCAGTTGCCCAAAGCTGGGAGTCAAAAAGTCTGTTTCTCACTCTCATGGGACAAGTTCCATGGAAGGATAAGCTTGGCCAAAAGGACTTTTAACAAGTCAAGAAAAGATCGTTAAGGATAATCTAAATTTTCAGAAAATTACTTTATTGATCACGTAAACATACGTGTTTTATACAGTAGGTATTCGTAAATCCTAACTGAGTTTGGTCTTAATCTTGGTTATTGCGGGATATAGAATGTATATGTCAATGTCATAAATTGAATTTGTAGAATGCATATCTTGTGGGATATCCTACAACAGTAATGAAACTAATTAAGTCTCGACTCTTGAATTATGCAAATGATCTTGAGATAAAGCAGCTTGCACACACTTGGAGAAATAAAAATAAGCAACTTCTGATTTCTGAGCTGAAGTTACCACAACATCACAATAAGCTATGCCTGTTGTGGTATTTTCAAAAGCCCTTTTTTGGTCGATAAAAAAAAAAACTGTTTTAATATTAGCCTTTCACCAATAAATTTCACAAAAGCTTGTGTTTTATATTAAGAATGCAATTATTTCACTGAAATTTTATGATAAAGGAAAATATTTTTCATGAAAATCATTCTCAAGAAAAACTATTAGTCTTTACGTGTTTGGCAATTTAAAAAAAGTGATTTCTTTATTGTCAAAATGGGAAGTCATTTTCCCCCAATCTAAAATTGTTGTTTTCAATCAATTGAAAACATTGTTCATAAGTTGATTAGTTTTTAGTTATTCAAGTATTGGAAAGTCAAAAAATAATTTTTTTCTCAAACAAATGGACCCTAAATAAATAAGATTGCAAACGCAATTAAAAAGTGAGCTAAACCTCTCGTACATAAATTACGATTCTTTAAATATTTTGATACTTTTCAAGTTAAATCATCTTTTCTTTTTCGAGTTAATTAAATCATTCTTATTTTACACAATAATAAAGTTATATTCCTAGATAGATCGAATCTTCCTAAAACATTATTTATTTTTTCATACGTAAAATAGGTCCAATCCTTGGTTCCGAATTCAATCAGATTGGTCCTTGATCTAAAAAATTGGAGACTAATACAATGCAAATTAGTCTCTGAGTTAGATGATAGATCAACTTAATCTGAACCATGATTATCGGTAACGCAAAATGCACGCCCTTTAATTTGATATCTAGATAATGCAAATAAAAACACTTGAGATGCACTCCCTATACTCAGTACATCTCTACTCGTTCTTCCTCCGTAGCATTCGAGAATTTTCTCTTGGCATCGATGACGAACTCAACGGACCAGATGCTCCGGCTCCACGTGGCGAGCTACGCGTGAGCTGCACCGGATCTTGCGCCCTGGAGAAGCTTCCTCTCGCTTTCGTACAGTTTTTGTTATTATTAAAAAAAAGGACAAATTTATATATTTTAATTCCACAGTAAAAGTCACCCGCCGCACCGGCCAGCGGCTGAAAACACCCACAAATTATTTATTTATTTATTTTCTCTTTTCCTTTTTACTCACGAAATCATAAAATAGAAATTTCCACCGTCGCACGTCCGCCGGACTTTAGAATTGTTTTTGGCCCCCTTATTTTTGCGCATGTATGGAATCGACCGGGCAAGTTTTGCTGCGCATAGAGTAAACATTACTGGACAAAGCAATTTTCGAGGGCCGTTCGGTTTTCGTTTTCACTATGACTTAAAATACGACTTTATCATGAGTTGAACCGGGACGATATTTATCTGTACAAATCTGGACACGATGGTCTGGAGAGCACGGTCCGTCCATAGTTAGGACAGCGTAATGATTTAACTTATATCTAAATCAAAATTTCATATCATATCGAAATGGATTTAGTTGTTGTCAATTATCTCTAATATGATGCTTCAAATTACATCATTTTGTCCTTGTATGTGATTTCGTTGTTCTATATCATTGCATTTGAGGAACCAACGTGGATGTACGAATGCAATGGCATCTTACTTGAAGACGAGATCTTTACACATTTTTACTATGCATGTAGATTGCAATTAGAAAAATTATACTCGTTGTTCTTCAAATTTCAAGTATAAAGTGGTATTTTCCCCATGCTTCAGTGACAAAAAAGATGATCGTCTTACTTAAGATATGCCGCATCATCGATTGACATAATATATCGTACCATTGAATCTTTGCTGATTAATATGTAATTATATGCTTCATATTAAACTAAGAAGGTAAGAAGTTTTCTTCCATGATGTTGAACTTTGGTTGCCGACAACTAAACAATTTTCTAGGGATTAAATGTGGAGTACACATTCGTATGATGCTTCTTTTCTAGAAGTTGTACTTACTAAATGGGCACGGGAGAGTTCTACGAGTGTTTCGAGTGAGTTCTCTCTTGTCATCGATAGTGACCAACATGTTATGTAATTGCTCGAATTTCATCGTCATGCTGCATGTGCTTATGAGATTCATTTCATCGTCATGCTGCATGCGCTAATGAAATTCGCTTACCAAGTCAACAAATCGGAATTTCATTTTTCAAAAGATTTTTTTCTTCTTCCATGAAGTAAGCTTTTCAAATACCAAAATCACGCATAATTACTATTCTATTTCTAACTAGATTTATTTCCTGATTTTAGGAACATGTTTGGCATAAAAATCTATTTGATATGACAATTTCATTTATTTATTTTTTTACTTTAGAACAAATTTTCAGTTTAGAAATATATTTGGAATAAAAATGAGAAATGAAGATTTTCTACTTTTTTATTTCTAGAACAGAAGAAAAAATATATACTCTTTAACCGCTTGCCCTTGCCTCCCGCCATTGGCCGCCGCCCCTCTGTCGGCCGCTACCCATTGATGAGTGGAAAAGAGTATAACAGGGAGAAATTTTGTGAGTTTTTATTTTAGGAAGAGGAATTTGAACGTGTAAATGTTCAAAAACTCGTTCAAGGAATAAGAATAGAAGAATAACTAAAAATCTATTTTAGGAACAAAATGGATGTCGTTCGCATCTCAAGTGATTCAAATTTTGGTGACTTTGTATGCACATAGCTTGATAAGATTATTTTATTTTTATAAGCAAGGAGAAGCGATTGGTATGAACATCATTTCTAAATATCACGGAAAATTCCGTTTGAGTCATAGGTACCGAATTCACTTGTAAATCTACGAGTTCGTCAGTGATGTGCCGACCCCGGAATCGTGATTCAAGAGAAGGTGCTAGCGGCGTCCAGCGGAATTGAAAATTGCGGGTGGCGTGCTGCTCCGGTCGTTCTGGAATTCCCCGCCGCTTAATCTTTTGAGCTGTCCTGAGCAAACCCACGTGTTGGCTCCTCGTTCGAAGGACGGTGCCAGGGACAAGTGGCGCAAAAGGGCACCCTCTGGGGAGGCCCTTTTTTGCCACTTTTTCAGTTATGTTAGTTGAACCTAGGGGTGGGGTGGGTCCACCGAATTCATTAATTTAATAAGCAATTGACCGAGGTGGTTGCCAAGAATAATTTAAGACCAATAGAGGATATTCCACATTGAATATCTCTAAGGAAGATAAAATTTCTTTTCTTAGACCGACTTATCGCTCTACATGAAGAGACTTTGACTAACCAATCTAAGAATCTCGTGGGAATATTCTTGATTCTTTTGGATATTCAAATCCACCATTCTTCTAAGCGAAGTAATGGATTTGTCAATATTGGTCATATTTAATTATTTTCGACTCATTTCGTGATGCAGCACAATAATGACCAACTAAATTGATCAATTTAAATGATAGAGGTGATCTATTTGGTTGATTGTCTGAGAAATAAATCATCTAATTTTGCTCATTATATGTACCCACCACCTCAAAATAAAGAGAAAAAAAGGAAAAAAGTTTAAGGAAATGCTCAAGTAGGCCACGTAGCTCAATTCCCCGTTCACCCTTATTTTGCTTTCAATAGATGTAGAAATAAAGGATATTATCATGGCACGTCTAAATTATCATTAATAGTAACTTTAGTCAAAAGTTTGAATCTCTAGAGGTTTCTTGATAAATCCAATGCCATAATATCATTTTTCTTCCCTATAATTTCAGCCATATCCTATTCTTAGTCTTATCTATTGTCTTTTTCATAGGATCGCGATACATATCTGTTCAACTATGATCCTCACCATTTTTTCGTAGGCCATTAAGATCTCAACATCATTGTCGAGTCTAGTCATTTGGGAGTCATCGCCCTAGATCTTTGCCACATTGATCCCAAATTAAGTGGCTCCTTCATGACCATTAAGATCTCAACCTCGTTGTCAAGTCTAAAGTCATTTAGGAGTCATCGCCCTAGATCTTTAGGAGTTATCACCTTCAGATCTAGAGGCCTGCCGACTCAATGGCTATGGAGGGAGGGAGGGGTATTTTATTCATTCATTACACACATCAATCTACGTGGTGCAACTGATGATCACATTACTAAAGTAATATGCATTTTGTTATTGGGATTTGAATTTTGAAATCTTACTTTTTATGGGCTGTTATCTTCAGGTGTCATTATCAAATAGTGACCATAGCACAAAATATTTGACAAGAAAAGAGAGAGGAGAAAAGGTTAAGATTCGACGGTTTTCTTCAAATATGAGTGAGCACAAATTAAAGCGTTCATCTCGATAGATTATCAAGACTCGAGATCAATACTTTATTGAAGTGGATGGAGGTCGGGCATGTTGTTTAAAGCCCTAAAAACTTGTCACGATAAGGTGTCCTTTGGGAAATAATTATACTCAGTTGCCGGACAACATGAAAGAAAATTTGCACGAGCTCCATTTTATAGGTGATATGCACATTTTGAAGAATTTTTGTGTGATTGAATTCTTATAATGTCATGAATCTAATAGTGATATACATTGATGAAAGACCTAATAGAGATCCATTAACTTGTAACTTGTTACTTCAAATTAATTAAGCAAATTTATCATGCTACATACTTAACTAAGTATGCAAAGCTCCAGCAAATGGCGATTATATACTAAGTAAATGCAAGATTTTTCTATTGATATGGGCCTAAAAGAGCCAACAAAATTTGATGACAGCAACTCAACATGATATGTTTAATCGATACATCAATGTGATACAGCACGTTCTAATTGTAATTCGATTATATGAAATCAAAATGTTAATGTTTTATGCTACTGTACAAACTGGTGTGAATAACGGGCACCATTACGACACAGTAACACAAGTTGCCATCCCCCACAGTCTTTCTTATGGACCCTATTGTCTAGAATTAGAAAGCCACAGTTGAGATCGGTCGAGTTACCCTTAGCTAATTATCCCCACTTTTTGTACATGAATGTTTTTAAGATCATTGACAAATGTTAGGAGATTATTCATATCGCTTGAGATTGTGTATTATGATTGTGCATATTGTTGATCGATCCCGATCAATTGTAACCAATATTCTATGATCTTCTTGCCTTTCTCATCACTTTGGTACGTTGTAAAGTCTATAAATTAGGCTCTTATACTCTTATATAGGAGCATTAATTTCTCAACTTTCTTCACAAATCTCAGCCGGACATATGTATGGACAACGGCTCTAAAAGTCACACGATTTTCATTGCGTGGCTCATATTGCTCCTGAGTAATCGACGTGTCGACCCTTGGCCGCGCAAGGACAGGTGGCGCAAGAGGGCACCTTCTTGAGAGGCCTTTTTTTTTTTTTCCCGTTTTTCCAGTTATATTAGTTGGACCAAGAAGGGAGAGGGCCCGCTAAATTCGTTAGATTTATAAGGTGATTAATCAAAAGGGTAGCTAGAATCTTCTTCAACCAAGAATATTTTAAGTTCCATTTGAGGATAATAAGCATTGAAAATCTCCAAGGGGGTTGACATTTCTCATCTTAGATCGACCCATCAATGTACATGAAATGACATTGGCTTACCAATCTAAGAATCCAAGGAAAATTCTCGATTCTTTTGAATATTCAAATCCATTATTCTTCTAGAGGAGCATTCTAGAAAAGCATCCATGCTAACGTACAAGAAAATAAATCTAGTGAAATTATGATAAATTGATTTTACTTATACATTTTATATAGGTGCTAAGAGTAAATGACACGCCATAATTTTTGTCGATCATTTGAGAAACAGGTCATCTAATTTTGTTCAAGCCCATGACCTTAAAATAAAGGAAAAGATAAAGGGGAAATTGAAAGAAAATGCTCAAATAGGCCCCTCTAGCTCAATTTGTATTCACCCATCTTTTGCTTTTAATAGATGTGAAAATAGAGGAAATTTACCACATTGGCACGTCTCACTTATCATAAATAGTGATCTTAGTCAAAAAAGTTGAATTTCTCGAGGGTTCTTGATATATCCAAATGCACTAATGTCATGTTTTTCTACCCTATGATTTCAGCCACACATTATCATTATTATTATTATTTAGAAGACTAACTAATAAAAAAAATTGACATTTTCCAAGCATAGTCTCTACCTATTGTCTTTATTGTAGGATCGAGATGCGTGTCTATCAAACCTCAATCCTTGCCACTTCTTCGGAGAATCGCGATGGATCTCTAATCTAAGTCACCACCAAATTCAAACCCACCACCCCCACCCCCAAAAACTCTCCCTAACTTCTATCCTCACCGCACAATCATCGCCTCTAGATCTGGAGGCCCGACGACTCAATGCTATGGAGAGAGGAAGAGAGTGAGAGAGAGAGACAGAAAAGGGAGGGGCGGGGGTGGGGCGAGTATTTTATTCATTTGTGACGCATATCGATATATGAAGTAATTAGTTGTCACATTACATGAGCGAGCGATATCCGCCGCTTTTTAGATTTGAATTTTGAAATCTTGCTTTTTACATGTCGATACCTATGTGTCGTTGTCAAATAGTGATCGTCTACCAAATATTTCATGAGAAAAGGGAGAGGAGAAAAGGTTGAATTTGAGGGTTTTCTTCGAATATGAGTGAGCACAAATTATATTGTCCACCACGACATATTATCAAGACATTGTTGAAGTAAATGGAAGTTCGGCATGCTGTATTGGAGCCCTGAAACTTGTTGTGATAATGTAACCTTCGTGAACGAATCATATGCTATTGATTGACGACACGAAATAAAATTTACACAAGCTACTTTTGATAAGGCAATACACGCATTTTAAGAATTATTGCGCGAACAAGTTATTATAATAACATCTATCTAACATCAATTTACATTGAGTTGTAAATGTGTAACCTTGTTACTTCAAATCAGTTGAGCAAATGCATCCTGCCACAAGGTTAATTAAGCTCATAGTGCAAGCTCAAACGGCCCTGCGATACCCTAATTAACGACTTTTTTTTTATAAATGAAATGAGCTTTAACGAGCCAACATAATTGGAATATGATGATACGACACAATGCGCTTGACGGGTGTATCGACGTGAATTACGGACAATGGCTCATTCAGTCCCAGCAAATGGGCTTTAACCTTGAGCCATTTGGTCAAAGTCAGATTACTTGTAATGATCTGGAAGCTCAAGCTACGAAGCCCAATATCCCACAGGAAAAATAGCAATATGTCTTGTCTCGAACCCGCTCGATTTCACAGTCGTCTAATTTTTAGATCCGACGTCCTGAAAGTCGCGCAATCTTTGGCGCTTCGGGAGTCGACGTTCAAACTTCGACTGTGGATTAACAAATAAAAAGAGTCGCGTGCCGAGGTTTCAAATAATACCGTACAAAGCCTTAATTATCGGGCCAGGCTTCCAAAAGCTGGCACAAAAATTGGGCCTTAATGAAGAACGGGCTTGATTCCAAAATGATTAAAAAGGTTGGGTCATTCTCATCATTTTTGGGCCTAACGTTTAGTCCCGTTCTGGACAGTTGGGAGACGAGAATAATTGCAAAAGTCTAAAATAGCACTTTCGCCCCCAAAATATACATCGCATGTACTTTGTTCTCAGAAATCCATTAGGTCTTACTTTTACATAGACCCATCAAACGGGTGATTTGAATTGAGTCAAAAATGGTCTAACCCAAATTAACCCATTTTACATGCAATGCACATTTAGCGACCGATGCACATACCCAACTCAATCTGAACCTATCCGGCCTATATTACTTAAAAATATTCATAACATTATTTCTTGGCCTAGGAACATAACATCATCACCTTTAACGTTAGGCCAGTCCATGAGTGGTCTCTTCTTGCAAGTGCCTCATTCAAATTATCATGCTACATGATGACAAGTGGATTCTCCAATTCAATCATCGATTAAATCAGCATCCAAACTTGCAAATACCCAAACGCAGAGCAGTATAGTGCGATGATGTTTGATTTGAAATGTAGTTCCTGAAAATTCGCATCGTATCTAGAACATTGTTGTGGGGGACTGATGCAAGCAAATAAGAGACAACAGTTATTTAGTTGGGCCGGATGATTTAACTTTTAAGCTAGAAGTTGCAATTAATGACTTAAAAGCCAAGTGTTCCGTCAACTGTCATCAAGAATTCAAGACATGAACAGGATAATAGGCAATTTATATAGGTTGATGTAAAATGCAGGAAAACGAAGAGGACAATAATAACCAGATATTCAACCGTTGGTGGGGTCTGGGGAGGTGTTTGGTGTACGAGGACCAAAGGCAGTACTCAGAATTGATAGAGCATTGTTTAAATCAAAATACTACGAGAGCATGCAATCTGTCCATTATGGATCTCCCTGTAAGAAGCCTTATCCAGATAAAAGTAGCAGCCCAGGAGGCAAAACCCAACGTGAGTTAAGAGTTCCCAACTTATCAGGTTAAGGACATGTAGAAATTAGGCCATTAGTCTCTATAATTATAGACGTGATGATTAGGGTACTTGCTACCGGTGCCTAGACTCATCAAACAAATGGATTGGATCACAAATGGCTTGACCTAAGTTGACCCACTTAATCCGTTTTTGATATATTTATATGCAATATAATTCATTCCCTACCTAATCCATATTATCAAAACACTTTGATATATAACCTAATTTAGGAAAACCCATATCCAGATTGAAGTAAGAGCATAGAAGGAGTGAGCACTAGATTGAGTGAGGACGAAATAATGAAGAGAGAGTCATAGAAATAAGTTAAGTCTTTGTAAGTTGTGAACCCATTTAACACTTATAATATTTTTCGGTTTTGCCATTCTAAACTCATTTATTGATGGGAAAATTGTTCAAAAATTATAAACTTTTTGTACTTTTGCCGATTTAATCATAAATCTTTTAATTGTATCAATTAAGTCCTAAATCTTTTCATACTTTGCTAATTAAATCTATCTGGCTAATTTTGGTCTGAAGTCATTGACATTAACAATCTTTAATAATATTTTTTTAATTTTATTTTTTCCCCTTCATAATATTGAAAATTGTTCACGCGTCGCGCTCGTCTTACCACATAAAATGGTTAGTGTCTACGTCAATGATTTCTAGCCAAAATTGATCGGATAAGTTCCATTGATAACACGTGAAAAAATTTAGGGTTCAATTGGCATGATTAAAAATGTTAAAGACTGAATAGTAAGTTTAGGAATTTTTGAATAATTTTCTTATTCAACTAACCTATACAACGATTCAGCCCATTAAATACATTTGAACAAATTGGTTCATGACTCATTTTGACAAATTTTCCCATAGAAAGAAATAAATTAAAACAGAAAGTGAGTCAAACATTAATTCTCCAGGACTAAAGGGACACGGAGGCAAACCTCCCTAGGAAACTATTATAAGTACATCCCAGAGGGAAAGGATTAGAAATGAGAGAAGAAATGATGGATCCGGGCCTCGAGACGAATTTCATGAAAGATCAGGGTCACAATCGCGAAGGTGAAAAAAAAAAAAAAACTACCGCGTATCAATTTAGCAATGGAGATCCACGAAGCACGACGACGACGAGGAGCTAACATTTCCAGTTCCACCCCCGAAAATCAATCGATCCCCCTCTCTCTCCTTCCTTCAAGAGCTCGAGATTCGTTCATGAAGATCGCCGCCTGACCCGCGAATTCCCGCCGCCGATCCCTCCCTCGCTCGCCCCCGCATCGGTTCGCCATGGATCCCAGCCAGGTGAGTCCACTCGGTCCTCTTCGTTCTTGCCCCCGTTCTTCGGCCGAGTTCGGTTTTCCCCGTCGACGTTTCCGGGGTTCGATTCGGTCGATTCCCGTGGTTTTTCCCATTTTTCGGATGTCGTCGATTGTCTCGGTTATGCATGGCGGCGAGATCCGCCCGCGTTTCGGGGGGTGGAGCGAGGTCGTTGAGTGGCTCGTTGAATCGAGCTCGATTTGAGTTCGTTCATGTCGTTCGGAATCTTGTGGTGGGGTTAGGGTGTTATGTGGACGCGGGAAATTCGACGGATCTTGAATTGAGAGTAAGGAGGGGAGAAGAAAATGAGGGAAGATTTCACCTGACTTTGCTAACTTTTAACAGTAGAAGTTAATTTCATGGGTAATTGCGGCATTTCGGAGTGGATTTATGGGTCCTAATCGGTTCTTCCGGTAAATAGATTCTGGTTGCTACCTCTTCCTGGGTATGGAGGAAGCTTCTTAAGATGAGAACTGAATTTAAGGCCTTGATTAAGTATTTTGGTTGCTAATGGCTGGATCCTTGGCTTCCTGTGGGGGCTTTGCTGGGATGTGTTTTCTCCAATGGTAGTCTGTGCTGCTGGATTAAAGTATCCGATGTGAATGGGGGGTGGCACTGGCTTGCTGCTAGGTTGGAGGACCTAGTTCTCATTGAATCTGTGTTACGTGGCATTCGGCCAAGTGTCGAGCAGTCTGACTGAATTGTTTGGGTGCCTTTTTCTAATGGGGGATTTTCTATTCACAGTGCTTGGAGTAAAATTCAATCTTTAGCTGGCAAAATACCTGGCATGAGCTGGTTTGGTTTGCTCCAACATACCAAAACGCAGCTCTATTAGCAGGCTTGTTATTTTGAAAAAGCTTCCTACTAGAGATAGATCAAAGAAAATTCTTCTTTGAATGATGTTTGCATTCTCTGTGGATCGTTCCCTGAATCTACGGTTCATTCATTTGCTGAATGTACCAAGTCTTGTCAAGTCTGGAGCATAGTTTATAGTTGCCGTGGTATTCAAAGAGTTTGGCAGAGTTGAAGTGATGAGATGCAGTGGACTTGTGCTAGTTGGAAGGGGAAAGCTATAGCAAATGTTGCGTGCAAGATTGCATGCTGTGCTGTTACTTACCATGTCTGGTTTGAGAAAAATAGAAAGCTCCATGATGATAATCGTCTTGTTTCTAGCAATGGTATAATGTCAAGAGTAAAATGTGATGTTTGGTATTGGCTTGGCAACATCCAAACAGGTGATTATTTAGTACAATCTCTGAGAAGGCAAATCTGCAGCGAGAGACTTATGGCTTGAGTTGCTGTATTTCTTGAGTCTTGGTTGTAATCCTTTTTGTCGTTTGTAGGAGGATGATCCTGCTTTGTTTATTAGAATAAAACTCATTTGCTTACCTAGCAAAAATTTGTGGCATAGGAGAATTGTATTGCTTAGAAAATAAGTGATCTCTACATATGTGAACTTCGTATGAGGTCAGGACATATTGAACTTTTTATCCTTTCATCAACCAGGTTTAGCAGTTGACAGGGGATCCCTAAAGGAGTAATAAAGCTAGATTTACTCAGCAGTAGTGAAACTTTATCCCTTCTTTTTGGCCATGTGCTATAGAGCATTGCGAATGATGATAAAAATAGAGACTATCATGCTGTAGGTGTCTGATGGAGCTTGAGTTGTTTTCGCTTAGCTATAGTCTGACAGTGGAGTGGACAATATTATTCTTTTGTAAAATTCATCTCATAAGTCTTTCTTTGCTATAATCACCTATGTCATGACATAATCTGTCACTTCTTCCTGCAGCCTGTAGTAGAAAACTACGCCAACCCAAAGACATGTTTCTTTCACGTTGCGTTCAAGGTAAAGAGAGAAGAGTATCTGTTGGAAGTTTGATCAATCATTTCTAAACCGGGATTTGGAGTTCTAATGTTCAATATTTCTTTTTCTTGGCAGGCTGCTGCTTTGGCATTTTACATATTATCTTCTCTCTTCTTTGATAATTTTGTCATCATATTTGTCGTGACTGTCTTCCTTGCCGCTCTAGACTTTTGGGTTGTGAAAAACGTGAGTGGGCGTATCTTAGTGGGCTTGAGGTGGTGGAATGAGATAGATGATAATGGTGAGAGTGTCTGGAAATTTGAATGCCTTGACCAGGAGGTGAGCTAAGTAATGTTGATATTCTAGTTTACTTGCATTGTTTCTGTTCAAAGAATTATCTTCGGAAGATCTGATTGCATTATTTTGGTGCTAGTCATTGGCACGGATGAACAAGAAAGATTCGTGGTTGTTCTGGTGGACTCTTTACCTTACGGTAAGTTCACATATCATTGCAGTGACTCATGCTTATTGATCTTCCCTCAGAAAAAACAAATGGCAAAAATGAAACCAAACTTGCTTTCTTGCTATGAGACACCTAAGGTAACATATGGAAAGGTTTTGGATACAATCACATGTGCTCTGAAGTTTCAACTTTTTTAAAGGAGGACATACCAAGGAGTGCTTTGGTATTCTTGAAAATGAACTGCAACTCATAATGGTATTAGGAAGTTATATGACAATAAGTACATCTTTTAAACCAATTGATGTTTAATCCTTAACTTGAAGTGGTCCTATTCTTTGCATTGGGATCATTGTTTGGCCCTGTTGCAGGTGCTTGGAGTCTGTCTTTCAGCTTCAATTTTTTTCATTATCTACACCCAAGGTTATTCTTATGTTTGCAGGCAGTTGCATGGACTATCCTTGGTATATTCTCACTCATAAGGTTGCAGGCTGACTATCTCCTTGTTGTTGGAGTTAGTTTGACTCTCAGCATTGCAAATATTGTGGGCTTCACCAAGTGCCGCAAAGGTGGGTAGTAACTCTCTTCTAACCTTTCTGGTGGTTTTGTTAATGAGATATCTTCAATGCATAGTGATTACTATTCGTCTGCAATTAGATCCACCCTGTGCTTAGTTCTTTGAAGAGACAATTTGTAATGTTAAGGCTATTTGAGATAGGAGATCGTTAGGTGAAGTCCTCGTCTAGTAATATTTAACTTGAGGTATACAAGCTAAGATGGACCCACCAACCTTCCAAATTGAGTAGATATGATTTAGCGTGCGTGTCAGGGCTTCTTCTCATCCGGAATTCTATGGCCTTGGGACACTTTAGTTGACACTCTTGATTTCAAAATCAGCTGTCCAGTTTATGAAGTTTTCCTCTGTGCTGATGAGATTGTTGGCTGTATTTCCCAGATGCCAAGAAGCAGATTCAGGCATTTGCTACCCAGACAATTGCCTCTCGGTTTTCTTCTACGTTACAATCAGCATTTACTGCCGTTTGAACCGCATATACCACAAACCTTGAGGGAAGAATTTGCATGAAGGTGAGATGTGAAATGTGGTAGCACCTAGTGTAAAGATGATACGGATGACTGTAATGGCCAATTTTGGATACGATTCTTTCTAATGGGAAAAGAAGGAAGTCTTGGGTCGAATTTCTGTGGGATACATAAATTTTATACTGTGCCTATTGTATTTCTCTCTCTCATAATATCATGGACTTTGTAATGAGCTCTTCAAGCTGAATGATCGAGTGCTCTCTGTGGTTTCTGTTTCGTGGCATCTTTCCTAATGCCTGCTCTGCTGTGGTACATGGTCTCTATTTTCTAAAAAGACACCTTTCCTAACCAATTAGATCAAACTGTCTTGCTTTAGATATGCAAGTTTAGTGGAGAAAGAAGTCTCATTTCTAAGAATGCTTCATTTTTTCTTTTTCTTGGGGTATACATATGGCATAGGATTCCCAGCTGCTCGCGAGCCAGAACTTGCAGGTCATGCGTTTGGTTCTCACTCTCTGCATAAACAGCGAAAGCCACCCGGTCCTTGTCCTCTGAGAAGGATGTCTATGTTTATGCGAGGAACTGATGAAGTTCTGCTGCCCGTTCTATGAAATTTCAAAGGGTGACAAATTTAGGTAGACACACTCTATTTTCGTCTTTGAAGACGCTTGGACCATCTCAAATTTGAAAATTAGTCAGCTTACAAATCTGCACAATTACTTTCTCCTACTCGTCTTAGAGGAAGATTTAGTGTCTCAACCCCATTCGAGCAAAATCAGGACAATTGGAATTATGTGTTACAACACGTCAAATATATAACACTAACCTGTTAATATGTGGCTCGGGGAAACAAGCATGTCTTTTTTCCTTTCCTTTCCTTTTGTCCTCACTTCGAATAATACACAGACGATCCTTTAAAACGTCAGCACACCCGTGCATTTTGTGATAACCCAATCAAACATTCTCGCGAGGTACAGACAGTTTACATCTTTCATAACAATATGCATTCTAACTATTATCTTTCTTAATAACATGTCAGATGATATAAATCCTTGAAATCATTACTAAGGGCTTGTTCGTTAATGAGCTAAGCAGTAACTAATTCTATTATTTTGGTCTCGGAATAAATTTGAAACAAAAATTCATTTGGTAAATTTTTTTATTCTTGATAATAGATTTGAAACAGAATCAGGAAATTAAAAAAAATGTTTTTTTTCCATGAATAATTTCAAAATCAAGTCTAATTTTTTTCTTTTATCTTCTCTTTTTTGCTTTTTCATTTTCTTCTCTTCTTCTTCCATTTGGACAATCGTTGGCCTTGGCTATGGCCAATGACTAGCCCGACGAGGGCTGCCAACTTCGCTACAACATTGTTGAGGGCCAGTGACACAGAGCCACGGCAAGGCTTGTTGGCTTGAGCCTCACTATGACTCGAGCCTTGATGCAACTGGGTGATGCTCAGCCTTACTATGGCTGGGTGAGGTTGACCTCGCTTAGATCTAGTGAGGCTCGTTGGCCCAAGCCTCATAGTAGCTCGAGTTGTTGGAGGCCGGTGACGCTCCAACGACCAAAGGAAGGAGAAGATGAAAAGGGAAAAAGAAAAAAGAGAAAAATTTAATAAAATTATTAAAATATTAAAAGAAAATAACTTCCATTATAAAATTTAAAGATTTTACTAGACGTCTTCCTATTCTAGAAATAAAAATTTTAAGTAATTACCAAATATCTTTAAATATTTATAAATTATTTTCAGAAATAAAATAAAAACAAACCATTTTAAGTGAAAATTGTTTCTGTAAAGAAAATGATTATCAATTGTACTCTAAATTAGTGTTTAGTTTATTTTTCTCGATAAAAAGTTTACAAAATAAGGATATAGCATGTTGTCACGGATTGTCGGATTACTCATTCCTCTGCGATCTAGTACATTCCAATAAATACTGTTTACTTCATAGCAAAGGCGCATCCTTTGATGTCGAACCACATGAACAATTCATTGTGCCCGCAAAGCATCCACGCTCGAGACGGGATCACGTCCGACGCATTAGCACGCCGCAACTTCTCCCGTACGAACCGGATGTACTTAATTCCTTTAGATTCGAAATTAATGCTCAATTCTATATTTTAATAAAAATGGATGAAAACGCTATTTTGCCGACGCAGTTTCGATCTCAAAGAACTCCTGCTGTTCCTGGGCAGTTCTTCCCTCCATAAAATCCGGTTCTCCGTTTTGCTCTTTTCCGAACACTGAGCCCAGAAGCAAAGCGACGACGACAATGCCTCCTCGAACACGACGACGACGACTGCTGTCGGGGGAAGAAGAAGATGAAGCGGCACGACAACAACCTCAGCAGCAGCAGCAGGAGCAACCCGATTTCGAAGTGGGCATGCTGGTCGAGATCGCCTCCACCGACGACGGCTTCCGCGGCTCCTGGTACGCCGCCACCGTCGTCCGCCGCCCCTCGCGGCGGTCCTCCTCCTACGCGGTGGAGTTCCGGGAAATCTACGAGGACGAGGAGGGGACGCGCCGGGTCACCGAGGAGGTGGCGGCGTCCCAGATCAGGCCGGTGCCCCCGGAGGAGGCGAACGCGAAGAGGGACTTCCGGGTGGGCGAGGAGGTCGAGGCCCGGTACAACGACGGGTGGTGGGAAGGCGTGGTGGTGGATAGGATGCGGGGCGGGAGGAGGTTCGGGGTCTTGTTCAAGGAGTGGAGGGAGAGGGTGGTGTTCGAGGTCGGGGATTTGAGGGTGCGTCGCGAGTGGGTCCGTGGGTCTTGGTTGGCTCCTGGTGATGCTGCTGCCGAAGATCGACAGGTTTGGCACTCCGTTGTGATTTGTTCTTGTAAAAGTTTGGATTTTTTGCTTTGTGGGTTTGTTCCATCCTTTAGCTCTTTTGGGCGACAGCAGTGTGCAGAATAGTAATTTGAGTAGATAGAAAGTGAATGACCTTTTGCTTTGTGTAGATGTGGACGAATAGGAGTGTTCTTGGTGCTGAGTTGGGGTGCTAGTTCAAGTGTCGGAGTGAGTCCAGCGTGAAAAGGAACGGTCTTTATGTCGCATTAGATGTTTCGGACGCTCCGGAATAGTTAATCCTGTGTTTTCGTGAGTTATGGGCCGGAAATTTATGTTGAAGCAAGTGTAAAGTTCTTGGGTGGATGAAGCTTCCGTTTTGACTGGTCAAATAATAATTTGAGTGGATAGAAAGTGAATGACCTTTTGTTTTGTGTAGATGTGGACGATTAGGAGTGTTCTTGGTGCTGAGTTTGGCTGCTAGTTCAAGTGTTGGAGTGAGTCCAGCGTGAAAAGAAACGATTTTTATGTTGCATTAGATGTTCCGGATGCTCAAGAATAATTAATCCTGTGTTATCATGAATTATCTGTTGGAATTCAAGTGTCGGAGTGAGTCCAGAGTGAAAAGAAATGATCTTTATGTTGCATGAGATGTTCTGGACGCTCAAGAATAGTTAATCCTGTGTTTTCATGAATTATCCGTTGGAATTCTACATTGAAGCAAGTGTAAAGTTCTTGGCTTGATGAAGCTTCCATTAGGCTGGCATTGTGGGTCTGGGGCGGATGAGAATGTAGCTTAGTGGTTTTGTACTTTGTGCATGTTGATTAGTGATCCCTGGTTGGTTGATAGAGTTGGTCGAAGAGGCATTATTCATCTTCTTCATTGAAACTATGCAAATATATGAAAGAATTGAAAATGAGAGAAGAAATCTAGGGAAGCTAGTATGTGTGTTGTTTTTTTTTTTTTTTTGGTAAAGCTAGTATGTGTGTTGTTTGTGAGGCATAAATTCCACAATCCTGTCTCACAGTGAAAATAGTTTATGTTTTCTTACTGACACATGGAAAATGGTACAACAGAAAGCACAATCACAGATGGAGATGAAGGTTGCCAAAAAGATGAAAAGTAATGAATTCACTAAGGGCACTCCAGTTGAAGTGTGTAGCGACGAAGATGGATATCGCGGTGCCTGGTTTGCAGCAGTGGTTGTTGAAGAAGTATCAAAGGGAAAGTACCTTGTTGAGTTCAAGAACTTTAGGATGGAGGACGGTGCTGAGCTTTTGAAAGAAGAGGCCGACGCTTTGCATATCCGACCCTGTCCACCAGAAATTATAGTTGCTGACCATTTCAATTTGTTTGATGAAGTAGATGCTTTGTATAATGACAGCTGGTGGGTCGGTGTGGTCTCTAAGGTTCTCAGCAGATCAAGGTACACCGTTTACTTCAGAGACACGAAGGAAGAATTAGTGTTTCAACACTCTAACTTGAGGCTACATCAGGAGTGGATTGGTGGAAGATGGATGACTGCTTCCTTGGACCCAAAAAATAACATGCGCCTGGTGTAAATTCTCTTTGATGCTGCTTAAGGTTTGTTTGGAAACTCTGTTGGTTCTGGGGAATGTGGGATTCTATTTTCTTCCATTGGCTTATAGTCAAACTTTGTGAAGTTTTCTCAAAACAAAAATATATACAACTATAAGTAAATTTTAGGATTTGAAACCTCTAAAACTCACAAGAGGAGCCATGACCCTATTAGAACTAAATTCTGAGATTTGAGAGTTCCTCCCTTATTAAGAGGAGCCATGACCGAGTGTCTTCAAGTATGCTTAAATGCCCTTAAATTACCTAATCTGAGTCTTTGGACACTGTAGGCTAGATGTCCTGGGGAAAAAGTTTTATAATTATTTCATGAACTAGAGAGAGACCCGATCTTAATCCCTGTTAAGTGAGAGGCCCAATTATGCTTTCTTAATATCCCTAAA
Organism: Eucalyptus fibrosa; assembly: GCA_017140475.1. Taxonomy (NCBI): domain Eukaryota; kingdom Viridiplantae; phylum Streptophyta; class Magnoliopsida; order Myrtales; family Myrtaceae; genus Eucalyptus; species Eucalyptus fibrosa. Next base: position 24,929,104 of record CM029506.1, read on the forward strand.
ATCACCAGAAATCTTACTATAGTTGTCAATTGCCGATTATGTGCGGAAAGGAAGGTTGCTTGAGAAGAGAAAACACGAATTGACTCATCCGTGGGGTTTTGCCCATGTGTATTTTATTTCTTCTCTAACGGTGGATCAGTAGGTTAGACATTTGATTAGCACTCATCCTTCTTCCTCTGATGTCTCCAAGCCGGCCAACATAGAATAGATAGGCGAAGCAGCCAATAGCAGTCTGTTCTCGCCTATCGATAGATAGCAAGTTGCTTCCAAGCTCAAACCATTTGAAACTGAATTGCTACTTTCTTCTTGTTATTGATAGAGTGGTATTCTCCGCCCCTGTCAAATAAAGTATAGGGAGAGAACTCGAACAGAGAGGGATGTGGCGAGGAAACGAAAATGCTCTCATAGATTGAGATTGGATTATTTTTCATTGAAAATGAAGACGGCTGAGGTAAATGTTTGCACTTGAATTTAAGCAGTTGACGCATTAACCAGAAACTTTGGCGACATTATGCCAGAGGATTTGTGGATGTAGTTGTAAATGCTGGAATAGATGTAGCTGGAGTTCATAGAAATTAGACCAAAGAAGGCCTATGGTGGAAATTGATTTGTATTATTGACGAGGAGGTGATCAATTCAGATTTTCTGTATGGATCATATGTGAATTAGTATGCACCTCATGGTACATCAGTTGGGCTTTAAAATATCGTGATTGGCATCTTCCAGACCCGATGTGGTTCTTTCTGTTACTCTGTCATATCATGGAAGATAAGATCTACTTTTCAACGGTAATTATCATGAAAAAACTTGCCTTTGTATTTGATAGTTGTTAACCGACATTTGGCTAAATCTTGCATTTACGAATTACCTAAGTTTGAAAATGTGATAAAAAGGCAATTCCTAGCATTTCCAATGAGCACTGGCCTGGGGCTTGTCTGCTTGTTGACACCTTACTTCGCATACCAACTCGAAATGCTCGAATGGTGCTGTAAATGAAGAAGCATCCTCGGTTTTTGCATTACTTGCTTGTTCCCCTGCGTTGGCAAGTCGTTTCAGTTATCTTCAGATTGGCAACTCCTATTTAATTATTTGTGACTGTGAAGGCTTTTCACTAGAATGTGGAGCGAATTAAGCGACGGATTGTGGATGATGAACTGTCTCATTGCTGATACTTCATGTGGTTCGACAAAAAAGGTGAGGAGAAAATGGTGGGTACCAATTAGCAATATGACTTGTTGGTTTACTTGCTGGGTTTCCAGGACTTGATGTATTTTTTTCCTTTATCCAAGCTTAAACACTGGGCTTCTCTGACGGTCCAAAACTGCAAAATGTGACATATATAGTCACCACAATTTATAAGGTCAAGGCTTTAAGCCTTGGATTGAAATTGAATGGAAGCTATGGTAAATCGCTACCCGACCTAAGCTGATCAGGGGGACAAGTACTTCACCGTGTCTTTCGGCACAACTTATATCATGCCTTTCTTGGCCTTGTGGCTAAAATCAAGTATCACAGTTTTACAACATCTGCCATAGTGTGTTAAAAGTGTTCAGATATTAAAAAAGGGTTGATGACTAGTACCACTTTGTCAACGCAAGATCTAAAAGCAAATACACTAGTTACTACGATACATTTTGCGCTACTAAAACATATCAGACATTTATAGCTTCAATCGTTCCCAAAGAGCGGGGAAAGCTATGTTTTACAGTGTGGCATTATGAGGATGCTAGGAATCTCCGATCCATTTGACAAATCCATGAACATATGTCGTATCGGCCTTAATTGAGAGAAAAACCCAGAACGAGGAAAATATAAATAAACAAGTTCAACGACATGACACAAGCGCTGGCCCACGTTACTACATTCAACGAGCGCTACAGTTATTTTAGGTGCCAAAGGCTGCCCAAAGCGATATAGTGATGCCTTATGGTGCAATATGCTCGACAGCCACATGGAATACGCTCTAGAATGATGGCTTATAGTGGAGAGTTCATGAGATCATTTGCCAAATAGAACTTGAAGATTCGGTGAAAGAAAACTGTTGATGGGGTACTGATCAACTCAACACTACCATGGAGACTGGGCATCATTAGATCTGGACGTATACCTGATGAAACAAGCATATCAGAACCTCAGTCTATGGGCAAGTATTTCTGTGCATTTCTAGGCCCAAGAGAGATCAACCTGCTGGAGGGATGGTATGAGCATCCTCCGTGACTACCCAAACTTTTGGCTCTTCTAAGCACGAGGAGATCGTTACATGTACACATCTCTCGCACTGTTCCAGCTTTCTGCCTGCTCTGCCACGTTGCAATCATTCAGCAATGCCGTGATGTGTTTAACTTCTTTTGGCATTGAACCGGTGAGAACCTGTGTCATGCGGTGGAATATTAGATTACAAATAAGGACTAAGTCAATTGTACATGTGATCAGCATATGATAACCATGAACTTTTAGCTCAGATGAACCTTTCTGGCAAGACAATGGGATATGCAACATGCAGGCAATGCCTTTATGTCGAGCTAAACGAGTAAATTAGGGATTCTCTTATTCAAGAGTACCAGCTTAAGGTCCAGAAGATTTATGAATTTCAATGTAGAAACAACAGCTGAAAATGAAATTTGAGGTGTCTCCATGACAATGTGACCCAAAGCTAGAATCAGTAAATGAAGGTCCCACAACAAGAGCAAAGCACCACACTCCTAGTGCCAACCATGAAATATTTAGGTTCATACCTCATATCCTGTATCCGTAATAAGGACATCATCTTCAATCCTTAGACCAATCCCTTGGTACCTGCATTTACTCTGGGATACATAAGTTGAACTAATGACAATGCTAGAGTCTAGTGTTGGTTGCAATCAAGTGCCTTTACTAGACTGCAGTCTCAGAATTAATCCATGTTCTACTTGGAAATTTCAGTTTGACAGATGCCATAACTAGACTGCCCATTTTGAAAAAGATTCATGATATACATTTTTTTCTAGATACTTTTGAAAATTAGCTTTGTATACAGGGTGGCAGGGATGCACACTATTGATGCTTCTTCATGAACCTTTACTTATTAATAATTTGTATGAATCACATAACTGGGCCGGAAATTCCAGGTGCTGCTTCCTTTTTTTTTAACACAACTTTTGAGAACTTCAATAGTCATTTAAAAATGTTCCTGAAAAGAACTTCTTAGAATTGGAATGAGCACAAAAGCGACTTTCAATTCTCTTTTCTCAGAAAAAGTATATATATCAAAGTTTCAAACTTCAAAATAGTTTCCCTGGAAAAAAACCGAAAAGCATCCTCATTTAATAGTTTAGGTTGATAATTGGCATTTACAGTATAGGATCTAGATGTGCTTCCTCAAACAAGTCAGCGAACAGAACAAACAGATAACTTTGGTATCCTCATGAAGAGGTTTGCCCTCTGAAATAGATTTCAAACACATGAAAACACAGAGTTAATGAACAAAGCCTCATAATTTTGCATTTACTTTCTAAAAGAACTTCCAAGCAAGGCCTGAGTCATTAGAAATTCAAGGTGATATATGGACACCTTTAATTACATAAGCTTTAGTTCATACCACTCTGGACAATCAAGGTTGTATGGGATGTAGACTCCTGGTTCAATCGTTATCACCTGGAACCGAAAATGCACCTTGAGTAAATACCATGTAAACAAAACAAGGCAGCTACTTGGATGAAAACAGCAAGCATACTTTCTGAACATATGTCATGGCAATTCAATTGCATTTACTTGTTATCCGTGACCCGTGAAAGCCATAACAGCTGCAAAAGTCTACACATAGGGACCTACTGCATGCATCTGTACACGTAAGACCCCATCAAGGACATCTCTACTTTATAGGGGCTTAACAAAAAAGATTTGACGTCATTGAGTCGGTTTCCAAAACAGACACATCTAAATTCGATACCAAAACATGCTGAAATATGGAAACAAACTCTCAATAAAGTCCAAAGGGTGTAAACAACTGGACGGCTCTCAAATGAAGTTTTGATAAATATGCAAATATATGACTGATAATTCCACCATTGACATGATATGAAGGAAAGAAAATAACAAAGCTGCGAGTTAGTCAACTTACAACACCTGGCTTCAGAGGACGGTCATAGTTAACTGTAGAACAATCATGCACATCCATTCCGAGGTAATGACCTGTATGTTAATGAAGATAATTCACTAACCTTTCATCTGACAAACATACCCAATTTAATGAAATGAAAGTTCAACAAACAAGCATCCACTGTCAATTGTTGAGTATGCAGTGGATATTAATGGAGAAAGTACACTATGAAGATATAACCCAAGCTTCTTAGAAAACCAAATTACAATGGATAGTCAAGTATACCTATAGAGGTCGGGTTCAGTTGATGGTAACTGTGTAAAGTGCTCCGATCATCCTTCAAAAGTCCAATCTCCTTAAATCCTTTGCATAGCATGTCGACCTGTGATACCACATGGCATGATGAGAGATGATTGATCAACCATCAGAGTCACAGGAGCAACATATAACATGTTCCAAAGGCTGTGTAGCAATAGAGGTATCTAGTACCCACTTTAAGACAAGTATTGCACCATAAACAGGGAGATAAAATTCATGTCATCACAATTGTACACATAGAAAACCCCCTAGTCCTGCATTTAGTAAAGTAGAAAATAACTATTCCATTTTGACAGCATACCAAGAAGAAAATTTGTTAATTGCAACAAAAGTAGCAGTGATATGTTCACAGGATCGATCTTATTTAGACTTCCACCAAAGGTGCATAAAATCAAAATTAAATAAAAACTAAAAACAGAAGCACAGGAAATCCATTTAACCACAAGCAATGATAATCTTCTGAAGAATGAATAAGAACATATAGGAACACAATAATTGACCACAATTTGCTATGATGTTTGTGAAGAATCTAGCATCAAATACATCAGCAAACAATTACTGATAAAAATGAATATCGCTCATAATAGCAAACATTCTTTTAGTTAAGGACATCTCAAACCCAGATGAAATGAGCGAGGCAAACTCAGATACAAAGCAAGACAGTATTTATTTTCAGCTGTATTATTAAAGAATATTCACAGGCAGTAGAAAAATAGATTCTTCAACCTGCTTATGTAAGAACAATCTAAACATACCGAGTATTTGTGAATTTCTCGAATGGTTGTGCCTGGTTTGCATAGCTTGATGCATTCTTTGTTTGTTCGCAGTAAAAGATCATAAAGTTCTCCCTGAAAGAAAATAATGATATCATGGTGATATGATACAAAAAGAATATAAGCTCCAACCATAAAATTATTAGGATATGGTGGAAAGCAGGAAAAACTAAAAGATGTACAGGATCATTGAGAGGTTCAGTGGATATGCATTTAATTGGAAAAACATTAAAGGAGTCTGAAAAAACCCACACACAATAGATGAACGGAAGTGTGATAATCGAAGTCACATGTAAACATGCAAATTGTGTCATGTCAATGAATTATAATTTATGTGATGAATCCATGAGATGAAACCATGGCCATGTGATGGGATGGGTTCATTCTTTTTCTTTTAGTATTGGCATGCATCAACAGGAACGACAACAACAACAACCAAGCCTCAGAGAGAGAGAGAGAGAGAGAGAAAGAGAGAGAGAGAGAGAGAGAGAGAGAGAGAGGGAGGGAGGTTGCTGTTGCATACTTGAGAAGGTGAAAAGCTGCCATGGGGAGGCCAGGTGCGAGTTAGGTCACTGACATAGCCATGCAACTCACATCCAACATCCATCAAGACAAGGTTCCCATCTGCAATCTGCAAAGAGTATTCATAATGTTAAAGGTATTATCAGTAGAATGTCGGAGGCCTGGATTAGCTGATGGAAATGGATCTCACTTTCTGATCATTTCGAGAATAGTGTATCACACTTCCATTGCTCCCACCTCCTACAACAGGGTTGAATCTGGAAAAGAGAAATTGAAGAAGCATCTGTCAATTGCTTCACTTCATTGCACATGTTTCATATAATAAGCACAAATTTTGACACCAATCCGATGCATGTGTTAGATACTTTATCATTATAGCGATAATGATAAGCTTCTTTTGATGTTAATGAAAACACTCACGCCATCCTCTGAGCACCTCTCATTCTACATTCATATTCAAACTTTGCTGAAAGCATAGCCTCATGAGGGTACACTTTTGAATGCATCATTGTCTGCAAAAGAGCCTAGAAATAGGAGATACACATTAGTGAAAAATGCATGAGAAGTTTCCCTGACAAACTAATTTTTAGATGGAACACAACTACTGACAAAAGTATTCACTCAGAGTCTCTCTCTCTCTCTCTCTCACACACACAACAAAAGACAAAGTGGTTACTGTATTCATGTCATCCATGTACCTCATGGTTCAAGCACAAATTCTAGTGTGAGAATGACCCTAGCTGTATATCAGTGTTCATAGCGAAATGCAAACAACGTTCAAGGATGAGGTGTAGACATATCAAACAAAGGAACCTTAGATGGGCAATAGCATATATTAGAAGTACTGTCTCTTCACTCCCTAGACACTTTGAGAGCAGAAACAAAACGTTATTAACAAAGATGAATGTACCAAATCCTTCTGAAGTAGCGAGTCAGAGCAAGTGATGATGACAAAGATTGCAATAAAGTTTCCAACAAGCGACAGGCGAGAGGTTAACTCACATTGGTGCATCTTCACAGAATCATGATCAAGAAATTACTTTCTAAGTTTACAAGATAGATTGACTGTCCTTACTAATCACTTGAAATCAACACCTAGCTCTCGTTTCATCAGGTCACATATTCAACTGAAAACTCTCAAGGTAGCAATAATAAAAATCCAAAAAACAAAAGAATTTGCCAAAAGGATAATACTAGATTTGCAAGGTTTTCCTTTTCTATTTCCTGAGCATCTAAATGCATGGAAGTACCTGGCAAGCAATAGATGCCGATTCCCTCATCAACTTTAGCTCTGCAGATGATTTTGTCCACCGTAATTCGTGTGTACAAGCAGATAAGTTATTCACTTTGCCATTGCTGGCTGCTAACTGATATGCCTCTAAATTTGTATATGCAGGTACAGCAGTATTCGCATTATGGAACAACCTAGAGCTTTGCTGAATCATCTCTGAGAGAATCTGCAGTCAGCAACTTATATAGTCACTAAAAAATAAGATTCAATCATAAACAATTACATTCACTCCAGCTTGAGTCTGAGCAATGATGATAAAAGCAACCTCTCAGTTTACTAGTTTTTCAAAGATACCACCTTAGGTAATCTGCTCATTGGGTATGCTGAGTCAGCTTTGAATATCTCCAATGCCACATCAACTCCGGCAACATACCCTTGCCAAAGGACATCCTGAGGATTCATAAGGAAAATCTAAGGCTTGAAACTGAATCCTATTTCCCAACACAAAAGATGGAAATCTGCAATAGTTCTGAAATGCACATGATATGGTCCACTCCGTCCTCTCACAATGTCAGAATCCACATGTACACTGATACGGAAAAGGCTGATCAGAGATTAGAGGAGCATGCAGAGTATCAAACAAATAGATCCATTTTTGTCGAAGACTATTCTAATGTATTACATCATGTGTGATGATTGACAAAGATTCTAGCCAACCTAAGAAAAATAACTCGTGAAAAGGTACTAAGCCAATCCTTTTATACAAAACCGGGCGTACTTGAGGTGTTGCTTCTGGCATGAACATGCATAAACCACACTCATGACCTAGAACCGCAATGCCACCTGGTTGTTGGCACCCGGTGATATATGAGTAATCAGCATCTTGTCGGAATGTATAGGGCACAACATCTGTCATCATCTTTATGGGAGCAGCTGCAATGATGGCCAAACCCTTTTCTGGGAGAAGATCCAGTAACTGGTTCCGTCTTGAAATGTATTCCTCTGCAGTAATGCCAGGTGTAATCTCTCCCTCATTTAGTAACTACATGTAGAACCAAATGATGTTCTTAATTCTCATAAATGATAATAATTTATAAACATCGACTAATGGGAGTCATGGTCAATGCTGCACCTTCATTGCTACTTCATCCCCAAGAGTCATCTAACAGCTCCACTTATCTGGAGGTAGGAATTGACTCTTGGGTGTGTAATTTAATTGATGCACCATACACCAGACTGTGCACGGGGGCCTGTGCTTATCTTTGTGTGTGCTTGTGTTTGTGCGTGTGTGCAAGCAAGTGGACGTGCAAGGGTTTGTGGTAGATGAGCATAGCACCATATACTCCACTCATCCTTCGAAAAGCATACCCATGCATTGATGAAAGCAGCAACAGTGCAAGATAAAAAAAGACCATAAAGAAGTAAAGTAGAAGTACCTCAGGATGGGTTGCTGGAGTTGGCTGTCCAACATCAATCATCCTTTTGGAAGAAAATGAACAGGAACTGATTGCCTGAAGCTGAAAAGAAACTCTTGAGCATCACATTGATTGAAAAAGCTAACTGAGATGAGTTAAACCATATGGACATTACTCAAGACAAAGTCCAAGAAAAGCAATACAATCGATCGCATTATTGGACCAACATAAGCATGTTCGGAAGCACAGGTCAGTCCAAAAAGATTCTGAATTGGAACATCAAGGTGAAGCCCTTAGACATTATGGTAGTCTTTAAAGGCTATTAGAACGTAGATGATGAACATTTCAACTCTCACAACTCACACAAGCAACACCAAAGACCCCAGACCGGAACAAGAAATACCAACTCGAATAAGGCATTTCACCGTTGAGTCACCACCAAGATTTCATCAGGGTACCTCCACGAATCTCTCTACTTCCCATTAACCTTCACCAAAAGCAGCGCCTAGATGGCACTATCCCACATGGCAAAAGTCAACAACACAGCTCCCACTCCATTCTCACCACAAAAGTACAAACAACAACCGACCCATCACCGCAAACTCATCCAAAGAGCCAAATCCAACGAACAGACCGCGAAAATCTCCGACTTCCCACGTAAAAAATCACCTGTCGGGGCGAAGCTCTCTGCAAGAACTTCCTCGCGAGCATATGAAGCGCCATTGGAGTGCGTGCAGAACCTCCTCTGAAGCTACCCACGATCTCAACTTCGGTCAAACTGAAAACCCAAGTCTCGTCGTCACGAAGTTCCAATTTTTGTCGCTCGTTTCCACGATTTCATCGGACATTCATCGCTCCCTGCTAAGCGAAAACTCGCCGGAACCAAGAAGGAAGCAAAAGGCAAGGGTTTAAGGCGCGAGGGGGGATTCCCCGAATTCACTGCTTGGGCCTCTTCCCGTTGCAATGGCTATTGGGCCAATAGGCCCACTTAGCCATTGCGCCAATAGGCCCACTTAGCCGGCCCATTTTCATGGCCTAAATGAATGTTGGACCGGAGCATCGTTACCTACGCAAACACCGTACGGACACTTTCGCCGTTAAGTAGCCCGTTAGTAAGCACGGTTGACATCCAACGTGGCACCTGACGTGGCATAACATTTCAAATTCCTTCTAAGTTCGGTTTGGAACCTGAAATTTACCCTCAAGTATGAGAAAATATTCGGTGGTTTGTGGGCGCCACGTCGTCCGCTGACGTGGCGCGCACAAACCACTCACATACCGACACCTGTCCCGAGTTGGACCCCCTCGAAAATGAGAAAAGGGCTCATTTTCGACTAGCTCAGCTCGGCTCTTGCAGAAGAAAGGACAGTCAGCGATTTCTCCCACTCAAAATTTTTCTCTCTCCTCACTTGAATGGGTGGGTTCTCTCTCCTCGAAAAACAACCAAGAACGCTCAGAGCCTTCCTCTGTGTCTTCTCCGCGCATCCCACCTCTCTCTGCCTCCGCATGTCCAAAAGCCTCGCTCATCTGCCTCTGGCATCTCGGTCTCATTCTCGAGCAACATTAGGCTCCCCACCGCTAACCAGGTGCTGTCCATAACGTTGGCCCGCTGGATTGCAAGGGAGAACTCGGCAGACTTGGGCAGGGTCGATGGCGCGGTGAAGAAGGAGAGGCCTGCTACATTTTCTCTCTCTTTTTTTCAACAGAACGCGCGCTATTTCTTCCCGCTTCTGCCTCTCTTCCTCAAGCACTCCTCTCCTCTCTGTCCCAAGCCCTCTCACTCACCCCAAGCGCCTCCCTCCTCTCTGTCTCGAGCCCTCTCACTCACCCTAAGCGCTTCCCTCCTCGCCTCTGTCCTCGTCGCCCTCATCGACTTTCCAACTGCGGCTCCAGAAATCGCCGACTGGCAACTAGCCTCTCGAGCTTCTTTGTCTTCCACTCCTTATTCAGTCCTGATTTCGGGCTCGAGTACGTAGCTAAGGATTTTGAAGCAAAAGAGGTTTGCGAGGCTAGATATACTGGTGGCACAGCTAAGTTTTGGGATTTCGGCGACGCCGTGACAGCCGCGAGGGATATTGTGGTGGAGGAGAGAGAGGCGTATGGGTACCATGAGACCTCTCTTTCTCCTTTGCCTTTTTTTTTCTTTTATATCGCCTCTATTTCAAGAGGCATGGAGGCTTGGTGATAGTGGCTGCTTTGGCTTCTAGGTCGAGCCAGAGTCGGATAGCTTATCAGGAGGCTGAGGGGGAGAGTTCTTCATCGGCCCTTTTGAATCCTGAAGCAAGTCGCGTCCCGCCGTTCCCACCGGAGTATTTGTCATCGTGACCTTTGGTATGAAAGTTTTAACCTTATTATTGTTGCTGTGAGGAAGAGCGCATGATAGATAATTGTCCATGGTCTGCACTTGTTACAATTGGTGATAAAGTGATCATTCTTTAGTGCCAGGATCGTTGTTGATATGAAAACTATAATGCTCTTGTGACCTTTTGCACTTTGAATACTTTTCACATATGTCCTGCACTCACATCATGTATTCTAATGTATTCAATTTAAATAAATTCCTACTAGTAGGAGAATGAAGGGAAAAGGGTTGCCATTCTCGTACTATAGGAAGTAAACATATCTTCTTAGAATATCAGCTAAATAGGTTTAAGTATCATTAGTAAGTGTCAAATCTGGATGATGAAAAAGCCATTGCTCTATGATCATAGCCATGTTTCGGAAGGACCGGATTTTAAGACCCAAAGCTTTTGAAGTACAATGGTAAGGTTTGCTTACCTTGGCATGAGTAACAGTAACATTGATCCTATGCCAATCACCAAGTAGTGAGGAATTGCAATGATTCCCCTCTTTGTTAGACCTCACAAAGGAAACCACTGTGCAATCTTTATCTCATCCCTGGACAACAGTAACAGAATGCTCAGTGTGAAAATTATACGCTTCCCAAGAAAAATACAAAAAAAGAAAGAGCGAGAAAAGAAAAAAAGATAAGCATTGAGGTGAGAAGAACACACATTTCACATGCTAGACTTGCATAACAAAATGAATATTGTTAACGAATGCCCTTGCAGCAATGGTCAAGGTTCAAGAACATATATAAAATCGTTATCCTATTTGATGTAGGAAGTTTTCTCGTTATCATATTTTGTAAATTCGAACGTGTTACTTGCCAAACATTCATAATTTGTTGGACATTAAGAAATTGAAAGCATGCTGGTACCTTCGTCAAATATTTACTGCTATTTAAATTGGTAAGGTTTTATATCGGTTAAGATACAAATTTACTTTGTGCCACACTCTAACTATTGAAGTAAACGATTGCGCATTTAGCTTCAAGTTGATGGCAGAGTTAGAGTTCTTGAGTTTGATTGCTAACTGTCATTTGCAACCCGTTATGGGTCTGCCTATTCTTATGCCTGCAAGCATAGGGTTTGCATGCCTAAGGCCTTCGTCATCAAATCACCTTTGCATGAGCAAAAATAATCACCGCACTCTAATAGCTTAAGCTTTTGTAGTAGGTTGTGCATGTAATTTCAAGTTTATCAATTGATAAATTCAAGTACCCTCCGGTACATAACTTCATGTTATCGAATTCTAATGTAAATGACTAGTTTACTTGGTAAAACAGACAGCCGCTAGTAGAATTTCAAAGAAGTCAATAATTACCTATTTATCAACTTGACCATAGTGCAATTTGTTAAATTGAAATATTTGTTGGTGATTTACTTGCAAGTTAAGAATTACCACCAATACTAGGCCGCTCATCTGTTTTTTAATTAGTAGGCCATTCATCGACAATGCAAATAAAAGTCGGTGAACCGGCAAGTGCATTAAAATTTTTCCTTTCTACGTTACTCTAATGGAACCCCGAGTCTTCTTTGCCAATTAGAGTTTGGCCTTCTCTTTTGAGCTTAGAACTTATCTTTCCAGTATATTTGAATTTATCTCAACTATTGAAGTCTTACAGGTTCAGTTCTCTGTGATGTTAGTAAAATAGAATTTTCATGTTTATTATATCAAGCCTAACCTGATATTTATCAATGATATGAATCTCCACAGAGGTTCTGCAAACAGCATCTTCGATGAGATTTGCTTATGAGTTATAGGAAGTAATGATGCCGATGTCTTCTTCCTTGATTCCACTTTTTACAAGTTCATATGTTATCTGCAATGACCAAATCCAGGAGATGGTTTGGTGGAAGCTCCAAACCTGTATAACTTTATGAGTCGTACAAAGAAAAGGTATTAGGGAGAAAAAAATTCAATTAATTTTTATTTCTTTTTGTTCTTGATCATAACGGCTGACCAAGAGAATAACATTACTATACTGACCAAAAATCAATTATTACTACGAAAATTGTACCTTCCCAATGATGCAAGCTTCTATTGGATTCTTTAAAGTCTTGTGATATTTTTCTTCAAAAGCAGGCAGCGGATCTAACCATTAAAGGACAATCTATTTAAGATGATGCCAAAAAAGAGAGGCAAATTAATTTACAATAACATCTGTTAGGGCTGTAAACTTTAGAATAAGAGACGCGTATGTCAATTGTTCATTTGATTAAAAGTCACTTTTATTTATGTACTTCTTCCTAATAACTTCAGTTTTGAGCACTAACTGTTTTTTTTTAACAGTGTTGTTCGATTTGATGCAGATTTTGGGAGAAATTTTAAAAGGTAAACTCGCTCTCTTGAATAATAACTTTCATAATGACTTGTGTGCAAGACACCCAAATTTTTACCACAAAGGATTCAATCTAAAAGAACAATTACATGACTAGCTCATTTTTGTTGTAGCAGTGCATTGTATCTTTGGAAACTCTTCTGCTAAATTCATTATCTAATGGCAAGGTTGTTCATGGTAGTATGTTGAGCTTATAGTTTGAAAAAGTAAAGTTCATGATGGCTGCAAAGCCAAGAGTCAGAACAAAACTAGGAGTGCTCCATATATAAGTGGGTATGACATTTTCTACTATAACTGAAATATGCATAGTTCACAATCTTTTGAAGTCACAAACTTACATTTGTACAAATTTTTTGACAGATTTACGTGAATACTCTGTTGCTAGCTCAACTTATTCTAAGGATAAATGGGTATGACTCATTCTTTTGTCATTAAAGTTAGTTTTCTCTTTATTTGCCTTCTTTAAATGATTGGTTTTTTTCTTTGAAAAATTTGTAAAGGCTGCAAAAGGTAATATCATTATGCATAATGTTAATAAAGAATTTTAATTTAGAATTGGCATGACATTTGCTAATGAGGATGGAGCATATAAGACATACAATGCATATGTAATTTCCAAAAGATTTGGAGTGAGAAAATGACAAAAGGCTAACAATAGTAAATGAATATTACGAACATGCACATTTTTTTGTAATTGTGAATGACACTCTCCATCGATCCCACCTCATGAACAAAGAGATATTTATAGGACTGTGAAAAGAACTTGATGTGAAGCTTGTATAAAATTCAAAATCGAAAATCGAGTATGGATAGTGGACAAATTTAAAGATATTTATAATTATTCTTTCATCGATAATAAACAGAAACACCTCATACAATCATACCGATACATGACAAATATTAATAAAAGTATTTTGACTTCTATGATTGGAGCTGGTATAAGGGCTACAAAAGCATACTCCTACTTTAATGTGAAGTAGGAGGACAAGAGAATATTGGCTTTACTTTACGTAATTGTCAAAAAATTTTACAATCGAAGAGAATGAACTTGATTAGTGTGGGTGATTGTCAAACTCTCATTAACCATTATAATTGCTTACAATCAAATGTAAGCAATTTTTCTTATAAAGCTGGATGAAGAACAGAGATTAACCAATTTTTTTCTAGTATGATGGTGTATTAAAGTTAGACTATAAAAGTTCTGGAGATGTAGTGGTATTTAATACAACTTATCGTACTAATAAGTACAATATGATATGTGCTCCTTTCATTTGCTTGAATCAACATTGGAAGAATGTCTTATTTGGTTGTGCATTTTTATTGAATGAAACAATTACTTCTTTCGTTTGGGTATTTCAACATTTTTTAAAAGTAATGGGTAATAAAGCACCCAAGACTATTTCCACCGATAGAGATCATGCCATAGCGAATGCCATTAAGACTGTTCTTCCAAATACTAATCACCGTTTATGTGTATGATATATTGGGAAAAATGTTACGCATCATATTGGGCATCTTCTTAGAAAGTCGGGTTTTTGTGATAAATATTGGCATAAGCTTTTATATCATTGTGAATCTGAATTGGAATTGAAAAATGTTTGGAAAGATATATGTCAATAATGAAGTTTAAAAGATCACACATGTTTCAACATCATGTTCCAATTGCGTCATAAGTGGTGTTCTAGGTTTTGCCGAGATATATATATATATATTGTATGAATCATATATATACAAAGAAGTGAGAGCACAAATAATATCTTCCAAGATATAGCATGTAAGACTATGACTTTGTCTAAATTTGTTGGTCATTATGAGAAACGAGCAAAAAAATAAAAAATGCACAACTCTGAAGTTGTTAATAATTTTGAGTGCGCTCGAGGGAAGTCACAGATTACAGTTTGAAATAGTGGAATTTTGAAACACGCTGCAGATGTATACACATATATCATTTATAAAAACTTTCAAGATGAATTCTTGCATGTTTTATCCGTGTTTAGTTGTAGATCGAAAACTGATAGGCCATTGCACACTTATATCGTGGCAACTGAAAATAGTGAAAGAAGGCATATTGCTTATTTTAGTCCGAGTGATTTAACCATTACATGTAGCTGCAGGTTATTTGAAATGCGATGATGGTTATGTAGGCATACTTTATGTATTTTGGCAAATGTTGTAAATATTATAAGTATTCATTCACAATACATTCTAAAGAGGGTGACAAAAGCAATAAAACAAGGGGTTTATTATGATGTTGAACAAAGCTTTCATGTTGCGGTAAAGTCTAAAATATTGCACTTGAAGAGGTTGATGTAATTATCTTTCAGTGTTATGAATATTAGTGCAAATCATGATGTTACGGAGAAGCTTGCGACTACAACCTTACTGCGTCTTCACTCTCATATCACAAATAAAATGTAATCTTTGATGTGTAATGATCATATTAATACTTGATCCCTTTCGGAGAAGACTAAATGTATACCAAATACTCGATTAAAGGGAAATAGTGAAAAACGAAAGATAGAAGTGTCTTAATGCATTGGAGGCATCTCACATAAGGTATGATGTTTGTTTAATTTTATAAAATGATTTCATTAATTAAAAGTATAAAGTTTATGATACTCTCACTTTTATGCAGGATTGACCTTCTGTGACTTTCAACAAATAATTTTTGGCTAACTTAGACTACACAATCTCTGTTAGTAGTTATCTATTATTTTTTGTTCCAATGTTGGGATGAACAGCCAAGCTGCTAAAGCTGTTCAAAGACTTCTTTGTATCATGTAGCAGCATTTTGATACTTGTATGTCTACTTATTTTTTGACATCATTGTAATATATTCTTAAATATTTAAAGAACGTATCAGAGAAAGTAAGTGCAAACTTTCTTTCATTTGTGTGCTAGACAATAAATGACAGTTTGAAAGGAGTAAAATTTGTTCGTCTTTTGGACAACAACCAGCAGAGTTGTTGAAGAAAAAACTCAACCTTGTAGGTTTAAGAGTGGTTTCGGAGAAAGTAGTGAATTTTGCTCTTATATATTTGATATTGTGAAACTAGGTTATTCTTCCACTCACTTTAGTCATGGCTGAAAATTTAACTAGAAACAGATTGCACTATGTGGCAATTTATCCTTAACAATCTCTTTAGTTCATTTTTGTTTGTCTTTTGTGTGGTAGTTTTTTTCCCTCCACTGCTAGCGTTGGGAATTGTGATTTATCGTTTATTGTTTCTATTTTTAACGTAATTTTTGTCAATCAATTAAAGCATGAACATCTGTAAGATAGCTGGTTTAAGCATTAAAATGGTATGTTTTAAGTTGAGAAGCAAGTGTCTCTTTGTTCTCAAGTTTTAAGAGTCTAGAACTATGCCTGTGGTTTTGTGAAATAATGTTCCTAGTCATGATGATTATAAGTTCTATAGTAGTGTGATTGCTAGGATGTCTGTATGCTAATCAATGTCACGTTAATGCAGATGCTTAGCTTCTTTCAACATTTCAAATTTGCTCTTCATTTCCAATTTCTGCACTTTTGGTTGGTAAGCAGTTCTTTTATTGATCATTTGATGTTGTGGTCAAATCTCGAATTCTTTGTATTTAATTGAAGTGTACTTGACATTTTTTAGCAATTATAGGCATTGATGAGAGATTTAATGTCAAAGGTTAAGATGCATCCAAATGTTGGTGGAGAAACCCCAGCCACTAGTAATCTAGATTCTACCTCTGGAGAGGTTGATAAGAAAAAGAAAATGCTCTTGGATTATGTAAATTATGATACATGCAGTCTAGAGACATCTTGTGACAGTCTGATTTTTTGCTTCTGTTTTCAATTAAATAATTCGGGCTTTTCGTCGACGTGGTTATAGCGCTATTCTCTGAGCTGATCACTCATGAGATAACTTAACTAATCGGGAAAGTTATTAAAGGATTTTGATGCAACAAACTTGAGAATTCGACCAAGAATCGACTGCTCGACCGTGTTAGTCTACAAGGATCATTTCGGCACAGTCGGAAATCTATCAAAAATCGGAAATAGGTCGATTCGATAGAGATAAAATTAGGCTTGGGTGATTCCAACTAATTACAGAATTCTCATCGATCGATATTAAACCGATTCTTCTGTTGTTTTGGTACCCTGTGCTCGAAATTGAGACCTCGAGATTTTTTGCGACAATCGAGAGTCATTAATGCGTCGAAGATGTACATTGTGGCTCGGGAATAATCGACCACGGGTTAGTGCACCAAAAATTCCCAAAAACTAACCGATAGTTTAAGTTGCGCTAAAATCACATTTTGACTGAAATTAACCGAGAAAATGATGTCGATTACAGAAATTAAGAATTGTCACGTGTCACAATTCATCCCAAGGACATTGTTACGTCTTCTCAAAAATTTATTGATGATGGGAAGTGTTCATGAAATGTGCAAGATTAGCAAATTAAAAAGAGTAAGGGAATTGCCACATTTTAAGTAGGATTTTAAGACCTTTAATGAAAAACAATTTAAGAGATATTATAAGTTGTTACTAAGGGACTTGACCATATTGAATTAAATGTTAGATTGGTAATTAAATAAAAAAAAAAGATAGGTCTCCTCAAAAAGGAAATTCGTAGGACTCCCTCTCTCCTACAACTTCACCTCAATTTCCTTAGTTTTTAATGGAGATTGACTTGGAAAAGTTAGGGGGACCACTTGATAGGGAAATGACTCAACCTCCATGGGAAAAACTACGAGAATCCACTCCCAAAATTCGGATTCAGCAGTGCACATGGACTTCAACCTTTTCTTTCATCCTATTTAGAAGAGACAAGGTTGGAAACTTTGTGGGGCCTATGAGGGTGATGGGTGGCCAAAGTTTCCATGGAAAATTAGGCCAAAGACTAAAGGAAACTTCAATGAAACTTCCCAGCAACTTTCACTCTCCTTCCTCACTCTTTTTCTCACGCATAGAAGTCTTCTGCTGTAAGTTTGTCTGCTGTAATTTACACGACAACTTCCATCTTTCCCTTTCTTCCTCTTAGTTTATTCTTCTTCCTTGTCTTTTTCAACGTACAAGCCGTTGTTTTCTTTTCCCTTGAACGTGCTACTTCCATTTTTGCTCCCTCTTGAACGACAAACCGGAGACTAAGAAACAAAACAAACCAAGACGTGAACGTTACGTTACCAAAAATATTCTTGGACCCACATAAACGTCGACCGTCTACCACCATGGTTTTTGTATTTAAGTCATTTAGTTGGAATGAGGAAAAAGCCCCCTCACCTGCACAAGAATCGCACAACCGACCAAACTCCATATTTAGTTTCCTTTACCGAAAAATATATAAGTTCGTGTGTTGCTGTTGCCATCGCACCACAGCAGATTCTTCTGCGGCTTCGGCTCAACACCATCACCAAAAGGATCAAGGCTGTTCTCTGTGTGCTGCTCAACCACCAACGAGAACCGCCGTTAGGTGTGATTAGGTGAGTTGTCTTCTAATTCTGGACTAGGGGTTGAGTACCTCTATTAGGAATTCGTACAAGTTAAAAATATGTAGATGATGTTATATATGGATAGATGTTGGTTAGGGATGTTAGGATAGACATAGAAAAGCTTAGATAGGATTTAGAGAGCAAAACAAAGGTCGTGGAGGAAGATTCGGACTAGAACAGTAGCTGGTTTCTGAAACAGTTTCCAAGACGTGTGTATTTTACTAATTTTGTAGACAACTGTGTGTTGCGATTTTAAAGGAATTTTGTTCTGAAGAAATGTTTTGGATATCTTAAATAGTAACATATATTTTTCTCTTAATTTTTAGAAATTAAAAAGATGACGATTTTAATGACGTCATCTTCGGAACAGTAATTCGGACAGTTTTATAACCCGCGACCTGTTATAATTCCGAGGGCTATTAATGACCTTTAGAGGTTGAATTTTCAATCGGTTCTTTCATAAAAGTTGTCCGTTATAACTTTTAGTCTAACATACTTAAATTTCAAGTCAAACGGATTAGATTTCGATCCAAAAGCGAACTGATTTCAATAAGTTAGGCTCTCTGAACTGGACCCGATTTTTGTGCTGGATAGAAATAATTTCTGAGCCAAATCCAGAAGGATCTGGATCTCGGTGTCCCATGAAAAATGTTTGTTTATATGTTTTCTAGCACGTGTCTGAATTTGAGAATTTTTCGAGATTGTATGGATGAGTTTCTGACTTCGAAATTTGGAGAGCGTTATTGGGCAGTTCTCTGTCAATTTGGATGAATAAGAATACATGCTTGTTTTGAAGAATTCTTGCTATGAAAGTGCTCAATTGATGCTGTGGATGCTGTATATAATTGATTATTGAAATGTGACATCGATCATATGCATTCACGACATGAGATTCTGTCACGAGCCTTTGGGGCCGGGCGATGCTCCTTCGGGAATGCCCCACGTCAACGAATGCTGGTCGCAGTGGAGGCTGGACCGATGCTCCTTAATTGGAATGCCGTCTAGACGTAGACGTTGCCGCGCTCAACGGTGTGAGGCGATGCTCGGTTATGCCGGAAGACTGTTATCTGAGCATTGACATCATTTGTGACATATGAGATGCCCGGTTTTGCCGGAAGACTGTTATCTGTTGCATTAACTGTGGCGTGTATGTTTACATGGATATTCACACCCTTGCTTATGCTTATGTTAAAGTGTTCTTGTGATGTGTGAATTTGATATTGTTAGGAATATTTTAATTGATGCTAATATACAGGAACTTGCTGGTATTAAAAGAGTGGTAAGAATTGTGCTTAGATTGCATGCATGATGTACCCTTCTCCTACTCTGGATTTAGGGGATTTACTCGCTGAGATGTGATCTCATCCCTTAGAGGGCTAACATTTTTCAGGTCCCTAAATGGAGGAAGGCCGGATCGTGTACAGTCGGTTGCAGTAAAGGAGGAATAGGACTCTTGCTATCTCCTTCCAAGTGATTACGGGTTTCCGTCAAGACTGGATGTAGGGTGACAGCTCACCCCCGAGATATCGAGAATTATGGTATTGTAGTAGTAAACCCCAGTCTTATAGATAGAAGCTTAATTAGTAGGTAATCGAACAGCTTCACTTTTGTATCAGACCTTGGGGTGTTAAACTGGTTTATATGTATAAGTACTATGATGATGTAGGTGTGGCTTATTAAAAATAATATACTACGTTTCTATCCCATTGTTTTGTTGTATGGAGATTGTTTTACGTTTCCGTATGTGCAAAATAATTAAATGGGTCGGCAACAGCTCCTGGGATGTTGCAAATTTTTAATCGACCATTGAGGGTTGTGCATGTACCCCGGGTTCGGGTCGTGACACATCTTTCCTAAGACTGCTCGAGAAAGAAAAAAAATGGTGTTATCTTCTTCATTTGAGAGGACTTTGGCAAGACAGCTCAGATTGGTTGGCAATGGCCTCCTTAATGCCCCTTCTTCTGTTGACAAGCTTGTCGTTCTTCTCAATGAATGTTGCGCAATATGCCCATTCATGCATTTGCAAATGATGATCCAGTGTGCTATGTTTCTTTGCCTTACTTACGGTATGCTGTGTTCCTTGGGATTAAAAAAAAGCTTGATGGTGTTTGATAGTTGTTTGGTGCTGTGCAGTATTTGTGTTGAATTACTCATAAGCATTCTTTGCCTTTGGAACTTATTTTCATTTCTGTCTTGAATTTTTTTTCCATCATACCTCTTTATCGGATGTATCGTTTTTTCGTATGGTTTTGTAGATTATCCTTTTCGTCCAAGATTTTTTCTTTAAGCTCATTTAATCACTTTTCTGGCTACATCGATATCTCTTGTCAGCTGATGTTGTTGCTCTACTTAAAAAAAAAAACCAACAGTTTGCTATCACGTACATGTTCCTCTACTAAAAGTTCTTGGCTGAGCCGAGGGCCATCGGCCCTTGCCGCTAGTTGGCCAGGATCGCCGGCCCCTAGCCATGGCCTGGCAACCCCGGCCAAGCCTCCCCCCTCCGTCGCCGATCCTTCCTGGCAACGGTGGGGAAGCCCTCAATCGCCTCCCCCCCCCGCTCCCTCCCTCCCTTTTTTTTTAAAATATTAAAATTATTATTTTTAAATATTTTAACTAAAATTAATTTAATTAATTTTTTCATTATTTTTTACCATGTTAGCCCACAATGATGCCGTTTTTGCCTTATTTGACCATGTCAGCGTGCAAAACGACATCGTTTTGCACTCGCTCGTCGAAAAAATGCCACGTATGTAATTTGGTCGGATTGGCACTTAAGTGATCCATTTTGTTCCGATTTTAGCACTTAAGTGTCAATTTCTACCAAGTTATGAAACTCTAGAGGTCCGCGTCTTGATTTTTAGCACAACCACAATCAATACCATAATATTTATTTTAGGGTTAATACCTTGAAAAACCCCAAACTGGTATACTTGTGACAAATTTACCCAAAACTATTTTTTTTTACCATGAAAAACCCCAAACTGGTATACCTGTGATAAATTTACCCCGATTGACCATAAAAAAAACCCTAAATTTGTATATTTATGACAAATTTACCCCAAACTAATTTATTCAACAAAAAAAAAAAATCCTAAACTGATAAATTTGTGATAAATATACCCTTCGCTAAATTGGATTAATACCAAAAAAAAATCATAAAAATTATAAACTTTGACAAACGGACTGTAAAATCCAAAATTGGTATACTAGTCATTTGTCACGTGTTATTTAACTTAATAATTTGACAATAAAATTTAACAAAAACTAACAGAGGGTAAATTCGTCACAAGTGTACCAGTTTGAGGTAAATTTGTCAAATGTATATCAGTTTGGGGTTTTTGGTGGTCAAAAAAATAGTTTGGGGTAAATTTGTCACAAGTGTACCGGTTTGGGGTTTTTTTAGGGTATTCACCATTTATTTTATCAAAACTTCCATAATATTTGTCAAAATTTGTTTTTATTTTCGTATCAATAACTTGAAGCTTAAGATTTAAAGCATATGCCGCATCTTTCAAATATCTATACAAAAGAGCTATTTCTTTGAAATAATCCTTTGAAGTAATATATGAACTCTCCGACATCCAATCAGTGATATCATAAAATACTTTTAGAAATTCCAAAAGAATAATATTGTTTTCCCGATTATCATCTTTAGGAATATCATGGTTAAGCTCACTTGTAAAAGATAGATTGTCTTCTTCCATACTTTCAAAAGCTTTTTTGGATTTTACGGTGGTGTTTAACATGAGGAACATAGAATTTCATTTAGTGGCAAGTCAGAATAATCGAATTATTGTAAGTAATGCTTTCACTCTCAATGCAAGATTGAAATACTTTGACTCTCATGGGAAAACTCTTCACATACCTAATCATATTTCAGATACACGCAATAAAGTCACAGATTGTAGTTAAGCCATCTCTCATAATCAAATTTATTATATAAACCATGCACCTCATGTGCAAAAGAATACCATCTAACAGAAACAAATTTTCTCTGAAAGTTTTTCCTTCAAATAACAAATTATAATATCATTTGAACTAGTATTATCCACGATGATTGTTAACTCCTTTTTTCGATTCACCACTTGTGGATGCATTTCCCCGTCATTTTCCTAATCTCCTCACCCCAAGACTATGCATCACCACATGTTGATGATTCTTTTACACAATTTCCAATTTTCATCAATAAAATATGTAATGAGACATAAATAATTCAGGTTTTGAATGGAACTCCATATATCATCGAAGTGTAATCTTAACATTAATCTTTTCAAAATAAGTCTTCAAACAAGTTCTTTCATAGAAATACAATTTCATGCAATCTTTAACCACTATAAAACGTGATAAAGGTTCGAAGAGATATTGTAACTCACTGACAAATTCATGAAATCTAACACATCCAACTAAGAAAAAATGTTGTTCATCAATTATGATAAACTGAGTAAGCATTTGCCTACAACATTTTTTATTAAACGACCGCGTCGATAAGACGCCACCAGTACTAAAAACTCCCCCTACCTTATCAGCCATGTCTACGTTATGTGGTGCAAAGAATATCTGCATCTTATTTACACTGCAAGGAAACTTTTTACTTATGGTCAAGTGCTTCTTCATTGCAAAAGTACCATTAGCAACACAATACTTAAACATTTATCCATAATAAATGCACTTCACTTAATATGTTCTTCCATTCTTATTATTGATTATTTAGATGTATATTTATTATCATGAGGAGGAAGATGAGAACCAAGAACCTTGTTTGTGGCACTCATGATAGGGATAGCTCTCCTTCATAATCATTGCTAGACAATTCCAATTCCATAATCGAAGTTATCTCTTCACATCCCTCCATCTCCATTGATATACTATCTTGATGCATTAACTTCACACATACACAACAATAATAGAATATAATTAGAAAATTCAAAATAAAGATTAAACATTTACATTAAGTAAGAAAATTAAAAGATTGGTGTAGAGAAGCAAGAGATGATGATAAAAAAAAAATGTCAACCACCTTCTGTCATAAGAAGCTACATCCAAATGATATTTACAAGAGAAATGTAGATGCAAACAAGATCATATGATGTGAATAAAACTTTGTAACCTATCTTAACATTTTGAATGTACAGACCAAGAACAAAGATTGGTGTGAGGGGAATCCTGTTCGGTCACTTTTCTGTCCCTTTCTTCATTTGGTCCTTGTTTGGGTTTTTCCCCCTACTGTTTTTACTCATTCAGCGTTGCCTTTTCACAATGTTGATTGTGGGAATAGTCTCTTGATCTAGAACTCTGGTTTGTTGTGGTGGGGGATTTTTGACATAAATTTACTCTCGGAGCAAGAATGATCTGTTTGGATTTTTGCAACATCATGATTTGTGGAGGCTTACATTGATGAGGAAGTTGGTTTTCTCTATGCCCTATTAATGGAGGAATGGGACTTTGAAGTTGCTCGATTGAATTTGTGAAGTCACACTGACGACGGCTTTTTCAAGTTTCTACAATCTCTTCCTTAATCTCACTTTGATATCCTTCTTAGATGTTCAAAACCAAAAACCTAGCAAAACTTTTATATCATTCTCTAATTATGCATCGAATTGGTTTTTATGTGTTAGCAACTCCTTGTTTTGCTAATTCTTTATATTGAGTTAATCTTTTATGCATGTTGGTGCCCATGCCCATTCAACACCGATTCAACCACATCCTCGAAACCATCAACGGCTCAAGCTTCGACCTTTCCACTTGTAGACACGAAAACAAGACAAAAGAAAGAAAACCCAGATAGAGATACCCACAAACATAGAGAGAGAGAGAGAGAGAGAGAGAGAGAGAGAGAGAGAGAGAGAGCTTACAAAGAAGAGATCGAGGAGTAGGGAGAGATTGAAGAAGTGGGCAAGGTTGAGAACTGCCAATGATGGAATAATAGCAGTGTCGCGGTGATAGCCTGTTAGTAGCTCATTGTTGGGAGGTGGCACGCGCAACAACGAATTAGAAGTGTCGTTAAATGGAGTAGCAATGGTGTTGGTAACGTCATAGGTCGTGACAGGGCCATTGAGGGCGACAAGCTATAAGGATGTCAAGGGCAACAAGCAATGAGGACATCGAGGACGGCGAGCAATGTGATGTCATTGGTGACTTGGGGGTGGAGCATTGTACAGGAAATAGAAAGAAGGGAAAGTGAAGAAAAGAAGAAAAATTGGGGTAGAGCGTTGCAAAGGAAATAGAAAGAAGCGAAAGTGAAGAAGAGAAGAAAAATTAGGTTTCGATGAAGGGTAATCCCAATTACGGTTAAGTTCCAATTAGAATCGGGATCTAAACCAAGAACCGTCGGTTTCAAAAAAAAAAAATGGAATCAAGAACCAGAACCAACCTCCCTAGAACCAGGACCATCCTCATCCCTAGCGTAACCGAGCTTAAAGGTTAGGGAAAATGATATAAATGGTTCCTAAACTCTCATTAAGTGAGTAATGTGGTCCCAAAACTTTTATTCTATTTATTGTGATGCCTAAATTTTAGCCCAATTTGAAATATGATCTATGGATTTTTAATTTATTCAATATGGTCCTTATAATTTTTGTACATGATCAAACTACTACTTGGACTATATGGAAATGTGTAATGTCGTCATTTCATTAAGTCAAGTTTAGGGATTGAGCATTTTCATATTGTCTAGGGACTAGTTTGAACATGCAACAAAAAGTTTGGAAACCAAATTAAAC
Organism: Eucalyptus fibrosa; assembly: GCA_017140475.1. Lineage (NCBI taxonomy): Eukaryota > Viridiplantae > Streptophyta > Magnoliopsida > Myrtales > Myrtaceae > Eucalyptus > Eucalyptus fibrosa. Next base: position 24,954,307 of record CM029506.1, read on the forward strand.
AAATTAAAAATTTAGGGACCACATGGTACATCAAGTCAAAATTTAGGGACTATTTGTGTCAATATCCTTAAATGTTATTCTACTTTAGTTTGGAGGGAAAATAAGGATTTAAAAAAATTATGTACAAAAAATTCAGTAATATGCACTTTGTTCAAAGCAAAAGGATGCCATCTAGTAAAAAATTCTCTAGCTTGCTCTTCCAAACTAATTAGAGTTTGTTTGGTAACTATTTTGTTCATGGTAACAATTTATGTTTAGAAATAATTTCTTTTTTATTCTATTCATTGGACGAGTTTTTGAAGAATTGAACTTGTCTGATAATTACATAAAATTTCTTTTCTTGGAATTAAAAAAGAACAAAAATGCATTTGGTTTCTCTCTCTCTCTCTCTCTCTCTCTCTCTCTCTCTTCTCTTCTTCTTTCTCCTCTAACCGATCCCCAAGTCTTGGCAATGGCAGGTGACGTCATTGACCCCCGGTGAGGTCAAGCCTCTCCATGGTTGGGCGAGGTTGCCAACCATTGTCGAGCCTAGCGATTGGCTAGAGGAGGAAGAAAACAGAAAATAAAATAAAATGTCTTGATTCTAAAATTTGTTTATGGAGATAAAGAAGTAATATTCTTGTACTTCTTGATTTCGTTTCAGATCTACTCTTTGCAACAATCAGTTCCCGTAGTAGAAATCTATTTAGTAAAATTTTTGTTTCCGAAAACAAATTTGAAATAAAATCAAGAAGTAGAAAAATATTGTTTCTTTGTTTTCGGAACAACTAAAAATCAAGTCCAAACCATTTTATTTTTTTCTCTTTTATTTTCTTTGTTTCCTTTTCTTTTTCTTTTTTTTTCTCTTCCTCCTCTTCTTCCTCTAGCCAATCACCGACCACAGTGATAGCTAACAATCATCCAAGTGAGATTCGGTGAGATCTCACCAAAGCCCGTCGGGCCTCGGTGAGGCCGACCTCACAATGGCCTAGTGAGCTCAAGCCTTGCCAATGGTTGGGTAAGGCTCCCCCGAGGCCACGATGCCAACGATCGACTAGAGGAAAAAGAAGAAGAAAATTAAAAAATAAATAAGAGAAAAAAGTAATTAAATTATAAAAAATGTAAAAGAAATTTGAAGTCATAAAAATTTTAGAGTTGTGCCAAATGCATTTTTATTCCAGGAAAAGATATTTTTTACAATTATCAAATACTTTCGAATGCTCAAGACTCATCCAAGGAATAAAATTAAAATAAAAACTATTTCTAAGTAATAATTATTTTTTAGAATAGAATGTTTATCAAATGCATCCTCATCAAATAGGCCCTTAGGGAAGTTTCGTTTTTACTTGTGCATTGGGTGAGATACATAGCAGTTTTAGAAGTCGCAAACATGATCTATAGAATACAGTTGAAATTTATAATTGGGACATGGTTAATGAATTGCATGTTTAGATTAATCACGAAATCTGCAATATAAGAAATTGTGTCTTGAATTTCTGCATGTTTGGAAAAATTCACGTTTGTATCTTCAAGCATATAGCTAATTTTGCATGTTTTTGCATTTTCTTTGCATCATAATAATTTCCATGCTAGGAAAATTAGGATTCTTGTGAATGAATGTTTTTGTGGCCCATTAGGATAGTTGAATTGCGTATATAGTGAGTTTCCACAATTACACATTTCTTCCCATGATTGTATATTTAGTTCCCTTTTTTATGCCATAGAAGAGAAAACAATAAAAGATATTATGTTTTGCACGTTAATCATCTTAGACTGCATATTCACAAAGTGTCACATAGATCTAGGATTGTACTGACGTTTAGGGTAAAATTACCTATTTCCATGATTTAGAGTACATTTAGTTTCCTCTTAAGCACAATTTGAGAGCCATTAAAATAAAAATTACTACATTTACATAATATGCCTTTCGTGTACACGTGGGATACTATTTAGATTTATTTTTTTCATGTTTGAAAGCTCGTATTTAAAAATGTAGTCTACTCACTACTCCTTTTTTAGGGCAAAAAATACCCCAAGTGTCACAACTTGACTCAAGAGACATACAAGTGTCCAAACTTCCAAAAGATATAATTAATTGTCACTTTAAAAAAAAAAAAATTGGACATTTAAGTGCCCACTCCGGCGAGCTTGCCAAAAATCTAACGTAATGTTATTTTATTAATAAAACCAATCTATGTGGCTCACCCAACAATCCTCATCTAAAACGATGTCGGCCTCTATGTTCACTTGAGTATCAAATCGTGATTAAAAAATAATCACTTAAATGTCAAGTTATGAGGTAAGTGATCATTTAAGTGCAACTTGTGGTTAAAAGTGAATATTTAAGTCAAAATGATCACTTAAGTGCTAAAATAACGTCGTTTAGCATCGTTTCGCCTAGTCCACGTGGATAGCACGATGTTGTTCGCCCTATTTACATGGTTATATTTTATTTAAAGAAATCTCATGTCATTTAAAATTCTCGCCGGAAAAAGTTACGTCAACTGTTTGATAAAAAATTCATGTTATTGACACTTAAATATTCATTTTTTCTCCGATTTCGGCACTTGAATATACCTTTTGGAAATTTTGGCACTTATGTGTCCCCCGTGTAAAGTTATGGCACTTTGGGTGTTCTTATGCCGCATTTTTGACATTTTAATTCGTTCACATTTTTTCATGTATTGTCTGAATTTGGTAACATTTTAAATGTTTGATTTACTGCCGTAAATGAAAGAACATGTAGATGCATGTTAGGAATTAAAAGTCGCTCAAAATTGAATGAAAAGTTCTTCTTAGTAGAGGGAAAAAAAATTAACCAATCCACTGGGTTAGTTTAATCTTGGTGACCAAATCCCCAATTTGGAAGCTGGTTCGCCGAGACAAAGCGATCGTTCTCTCGTGCCTGTGCATTAGTTGGCTTAGTAAATGGGCAGTGGCGACTGAAGAAAAACCGAATTGCGAATGGTAAGGCTCATTAGAAGGGTCTGTGAGAAATCCAGGCACCACCTCGCGAGAAGATTATTTGGGTCCATCTTAAAATAACTCAAAAGGTCTATACAACTATTTATTACAATGTCCAAAGATTTACTATCAATATCCTCATATTGTAACTTATAAAAAAGTGACCATCTTAAAATATCTTGACCAAATAAACCCTTACCAAAAGTCTAGTTTTATCCAAACATGAATTGTTAAGTCTCCATAGACATTTTTATAACTAAATGAAAAAGAAAAATTGGGAATAAAAATTTATAAGGTCTTACCAAATGTATATATGTTCTTTTAATATTTTGGAAATAAAAATTTTGTACAGTTACCAAACGCATTCTTCTGCTCATAACCTTGTCTAGGGATATAAATAAAAAGAACTATTTCTAAATGTAAATTGTTCCTAGTAACAGAAATGCACACTTAGCAAACAAACTGTAGAGTTTTCACCCTTTACTTTCACAATCCTTGTGTACTTAGGGTGTGTTTATCTTGCGGAAAATAAATGATTTAGAAAGTATTTTTAAGAAAATAATTGCTTGTATCTATTACAAAAATGCTAAATGAAATCTTTTTTCATCATTTTTGAAAATGTTTAAACATTAATCATTGTCGATAATGGAAAACTATTTTCATTAGCTAATTATTTTAAGTGAAACAAACAATCATTTTTAAGAAAATATTTTCCAAATCAAAACAAATGGGAGCCTTGTTGTGACTTTTTTTTCTTCTGCAGCTTGGAAATTCTTAGCATCTTTGATCAAATTTTCCTCACTTGCTCGTGTCTTGTTTATAATGGGAAGGTCAGGTAGCAGATCCCATTTTCCTCATTTTTCCTACTCAGATGTTATATTGGCTATTATATGGAGACTTCCTACCTCTATCTTGTTAATGTATTAGCTCTTCTCGTAATGTTGGGGGATGCCCCCAAGGTTTCGTACTTCGTATGCTCTATAGTACTTATGTTTTCAACAAAAAAAGAAAAGAAAAGATGAGCATGAACTTGCATGCTATAAGAGAAATGATTGAGTGATGGTTTCTAATCTACTGTGAAAATAATAATTTATTTTAGACAAAAAAAATCAAATCACAAATAATTATAAATTTTTGTCGGACCTAATTATTTAAGAATATGTGGCTCATAACATTATATTATTCTCACAATACCCAAAAAACAATGTTAGCAAAGCCCCATGCGGTAATCTTCCTTTTGCTCTTTAATTTTTAGAAGGACATGTTGCCATTTAGGCCTCTACTCGTCCTGCTATAAGTGAAAGTTGGAATAGTGGCGTTATTTTTCGGTCTCATCGCTCCATTTCTCTCTCTTTTCTGGATGTCTTCTTCCAAACTTTCCTTATCCTTCACTTGATGATGGGTCTTTTGTCCATTTCCGACGCATCCGACCGCTCGGTTCCGAAGACCACCATATACGTGGACAAGTCGGGTTCGGGGAATTATTCCTCGGTGCAAGAAGCTATCGACTCCATTCCGGACGATAACAATCAGTGGATACATATCCTCGTCAAACGGGGAACCTACCGGTAAGTTCAGGCTGAAATCACTCGTATTTCTTTCTGTACCTTAAGTTATGATTCTCTTGCTTGTTCAGCGAAAAGGTGAAGGTTCCTAGAAAGAAACAGTACGTCTTCCTCCAAGGCGACGGTCGAGACATTACCACCATCGAGTACGGGGATTCGGGGAGCGCCATCGAAGCCGCCACCTTCCAGCTTTATGCAGATAATTTTGTTGCCTTAGACATTACCTTCAAGGTCGAAATGAGCTCGATAACATCGCTATCTTGTCCTCTCTCTTTCTCTCTCATGTTTCGCAACGACAGATAACTAATGAGACCCTACTTTAGTCCGTGAGCTAGAGCAGTTCATGTGAAATTTTACGTGCAGAACAGCTACAGTGCTGCGATATCGAACATACACAATACTAGCCTTACATGGGCCCCGGCTGCTCTACTCGTTGCAGACAAGGTGTCGTTTCACAGGTGTGGCTTTCACGGCATTCAGGACACTCTCGGAGATGCGCAAGGCCGACATTACTTCGAGAAGTGCCAAATCTCAGGAGCCATAGATTTCATCTGGGGCCACGGCCAGTCGGTGTATAAGGTAAAACAAATGACATGCTGCTTGAAATTAAATCGAAGATTTCATCTAAATGTTGGATTCCTGTACCCTGAGTCACGACCCTCCTACTGATCGAGCAACAGCATTGCCTGCTGGAGACTACAGCCTCCACCATTGGCCAGGATGGTTATATCACGGCACAAGGCCGACAAGGAGCGGACGATCCAAGTGCATTTGTGTTCATTCGATGCTGGGTGAAGGGAGAAGGCCACACCTATCTTGGGAGAGCATATCGGCGGTACTCAAGAGTCCTATTTTACCACACGAGAATGACTGACGTCGTTGTGCCTGCGGGTTGGTCCGCCTGGAACTACCAAGGCCATGAGTAAGAACTAAGATCTGCCACCTTTTTGCTAAAATCCTAGTCACGAAAACACAGAGTTTTGGGCTTAACCAATTTGGATGCAAACAAAGGAAAAAATATTATAAGTCGGGTCTATTTTGAATTCTAATCCGGATCTTATTATGCAGGGAGGACATCACATTCACCGAAGTCAGATGCACGGGAGAGGGCGCCAGCAAATCCGGGCGTGTGAAGTGGATGAAAGACCTGCCATCTCAGGAAGTACAGTACTTCCTCTCAAACGACTTCATTAGCCAGGATGGCTGGTTGAAGAACCAACCTTGATACATAGAGATCCAAACACCTCGTTACTGATATGTTATCAGGTTAAATGCAAAAGCTGTCACAACTGTGTAGTTATTAGGATACTGTCCGACGCGGGCCTCTTCGATCATGTACAGCAGATGCAGAGGTTCTTTCGAGTTGTAAATAAATATTGCGGTGCGTAGGGCGGATTTCTTTGGCTTCGGTGTTTTGAAGTGTTTGCCGCTATGGCTCATGTAAGTTTGTCCGATTTTTCGACCATCTGAGTGCCTGAGAGTTTGCGTATGACAAGCCGCAGGGAAGGGTCATTTTGTCCGGACGAATAGTGTGAGGAACCGGGAGATCGAAACTGCTTGATCGTCCGAATGCATTTGAGCAACCGGATCTTCTGTCCATCTTGAGACGGTCCTAATTACGGTCCTAATTACGTTATGAAGCAATTGACTGGAGGAAAATCTTCAATTTGACCCGGTCTTTTTGCGTTGATCATCAAGAAGCTGCGTACTAAGTGGAAGCATCAGCCCTGTGGAGTAGCAGTGGCAAAATGAGTCTAGAATCTATATGTAACTCATATTTGGGTTATAAATGGGTTCCCTTAGCTTTTAAAAACAAGTTTAAGTGGGTCTTAAATGAGTTATTTAATGGGTCTTAAATGAGTTTTAAATGTAACATAAATGGTTTACCTAATGAAGTCATTTTTAAAGTTTTTAATTTTCTATATATTTTTAATAAATTATACTTTATTTATTTTCTTTCTTTTTCTTTTATGAAATTTGGCAAGGGTCAAGAGGCTAGGGCTGGTGACCATAACGGAACTTAGAATAAAGAAAAGGAAAAGAAAAAAAAATATATAAAAATTGTCCATTAAGCTATTATGTAGAAGTGTTTTAGCAATGTAGTAAAAATCATAAGAAACATTTTTTCCGAGATTAAGTTAAATATGGAGGTAACCACTCGGGATTCGCCTCACGTCCACCCTTCCAACATGGAAGGGGGGTGAGGGTTCAAATCCCCACCTTCGAGGGGATGGGGTGGGGACGCGCAAGTTTCAGGAGTGAGTTTCGACCCCACGCCCGGCAAGAGGGGGGCAAAAGTCTGAGAGTGAGTGTAGAGTAGGAATAGAGTAGGACTGACCTAAAAAAAAAAGTTAAATATGGAGGTGTGCTGATGACCCTCATTGAACTTAGAATAATGAAAAGGAAAAGAATAAAGAAAAAATATAAAAGAACTCAATTAAAAAAAAATTGTCCACTGGATTTGTATTAGTAGAAGTTTTGTGGCAATATGATTTGTTAAAAATTCAAAAGAAACATTTTTTTTCCTAAGATTAAGCTAAATATGAAAGTATTTTAGCAATATGGGTTGGGTGGAGGATGAGACACTAGATTTGTGTCAAATGGAAATGGTTCAAATCGGTTAAACAGGTCAATTGGAGTCGAAACATTTGTAACTCAATCCATCCATTTGACACTTCTACTGTAAAGATTACAAATAATTAGACTAGGGGCTCAAATGTCAGGTAGCCCATAATAAATTGACTCTATTAGGAATTTAGCAAAAAACTCCTAATTGGTGTCCTAGGATTTTAAGGACATTCAAATAAAGTAGTATATTACCAACTCTAATGAAGTGTTTCTAGTGTGGTTAGTAAGGGGCTGTTTGTTTAAATTTGTTTCTGTTCTTCATAACACAAGTTTTTGTTCTTTTGTTAAAACAAAAAAAGAATAGAAACGCGTTTGTTACACTTTTGTTTTTTTTTTTTTTTAATGACCTAGGAAAATTCATAAGCGATAGCTAGTGGGCAAATCCTGGGGCCCATGGAGGAACCCACTACTCCCGTGAAGGTAAGTCTAGCTGCGATGTGTTGGGGATTCGAACTTCTCCCCTTCGTGAGGGGGATTACACTTTTGTTCTCGAACAAAATTTGGAACAGAACAAGAAATAGAAAAAAATCATTTCTTATTCCCAAGAACAATTTCAAGAGACACTTCTTCTTCTTTTTTTCTCCTTTTTATTCTTCTTTTTCTTTGACGCTTCTTTCGGCCTCGGTCATGGCCAGCGATCGGCCGTCGAGAGCCGACAACCTTGCCAGAGAGTCGTTGGCCCCTAGCGAGGCTCAACCTCGCCTTGGTTGGGCGAGCTCGAGCTCACCCAATCTGGCGAGGCTGAGTTCACTCAGCCATCAGTAAGGCTCGAGCTCACCGGACCACCACTAGGTTGGCGTCGCCCAACGGTGGCCTAGCGAGCCTCACCATGGCTGGGTGAGGCCGTCACCCTCGGCCAATTGTCAACCATGGTCGAGGCCGGCAACCGGTCAAAAGGAAGAAAAATAATAAAAATAAAAGTAAAAATATTTAAAAATTAAAAGAAACAAAAAAAAAATTATACAAGTTTACCAAACGTGTTTCCTTTCTTTTTCAATTCTAGAAACAAAAATTTTGTACGATTACTAAACGCGTTCTTTTGTTAAAAATTATTTCCTAATAAAAATAATTCTTTTTTTTTCTCTTCCCAGAATAATTTTTGAACAAACATTACCAAACGTATCCTAAGTTACCAACATTACCATGAATTTACCAGATCTAGCTAAGGGTCGCAACACTCACCATCCCCCCTGTTCACAGACTCTACCTTTGAGACTCATGCCCTACCACTAAGGTCCAAGGCCTAAGAATCAGGTATATGAATTAGGCCTCAAAGAACCCTAATGCCAGCTACCTCAAGGGACTGCAGCCTTTGGAAGCCTTGGTGCATCCTTAAGGAACCTAGGTACAACTACCTTGTTCTCGGGCCTACGCGCCAGGGTCCTCGGCCTTGGCCTCAACACATTGGGGGCCAAGACCAAGCACTTGTTCCCAATTCTAGGTGTCGGGATCCAATCATATTATGGAATATAATTTTTATTTTTTTAAAAGAGTAAATATTTTTTGAATTATGTGGATTATGAAAAGACTTTCCGTCCGCCCGTTATTCTAAAAATTCAAAGGACAGAGAAAATAAGGAATATATTTTTTGATAATAAATTTTTGCTGAGACAAATGAAGTAAAAAAAATATTTTAATTTCCCTTTACACTGAAAAAAAAAGATATAACGTTTTCATGGACCAAAAAGCCCCTTGCAACTTCACTTCGTGTTGGCAAGCGGAGTTTAATATCCTGAATGAAAGCGGGAGGTAAAGATGAACACTTATTTTCGCTTTTGAAAGTGGAGGTATGGGTTACTCCTAACACAATTGTTTTCTCCTCTCCCTCTATAAGGAAAAACATTAGGTCCAATTTCATCGTTTTCTACCCTTTTTTTTTTTTTTTTTGCTTTGTGGTTGTACTAAATTACTAATGAAACTTGAAAAATTTCAGAAAAGGTGGTATTTTACTAATTCATTTAGATTTTGGTAAAATTATGATAGCGATGATAATTCGTAGAAGTTGATAATTTACTACACATAAGATATTAATTATATATATTTTTGAGAAAATTTCAAATAAGAATATGAAGTGGAGTTGCTTTTTCAAAAAAATGGGTTCAAAGTGAATGTTGTCTCAAATAAGGGCTTAAAGTGGCTAGGTTAGTATTAAATAAAGGTCAAAACTTATTTTCCGACCAAATCTTCACTAGATGACTTTTTCCAATGAGTAGGGTGTGGGCAATTTTGTCCAAAAAATCCAGCTAGGTAAAAATGCTTTAAAATCCTTGACCAAACAAAAATCCCAAATTGAAATCTCATTGGTTCTTCGTGAAATTGTCGAGTCTTCAAGTCAATCCCCAACAGCAAATCAATCCTCCCCTTGAAAGTCTGACGTCTCGAGCTCCATTATTAGTAGGAGGAGGAGGAATGTCAATTCCATCTTCTGAGTTTAGATGGGGCTTGGGTTCTTTGATTCTAGCTCAAGTCCTTCATCCACACCAAATACCTCCTCGCCCCATTGTCACGAGCTATGTCCTCATCAATAAGTGCATCCATTCCATCTAGCATCGAAGACAGGAAGAAAACATGGTATAGTCCAAAATCGACAAATTAGAGTTCAAGCTTCGAAGACTCAAAGATTTCACGAAGAACTAATTAGAGTTCAATTTGGGATTTTTGTTTGTTCGAGGATTTTAAAGCATTTTTACCTAGCTGGAATTTTTTGGACAAAATTGCCCACACCCTGCTTGCCGGAAAAAAAAAAAAAAAATCGTCTAGTGAAGATTTGGCCCTAAATCAAGTTCAGGCCCTTATTTGATACTAACCTAGCCACTTTAATCCCTTATTTAAAACAACATCCATTTTGAGCCATTTGTTTTTTTGAGAAAACGGCTCTACTTGGGGCTCTTATTTGAAATTTTCCCTATACTTATTTTCAGGTTTAAAATCTCATTTTAAGGAAGTAATTTACTTAGGGTGGGCTTCTAAGTGGCATGTTACATCTCCATATTTATATTTCCTTTGATACTACAGTCTAAATTTGAAAAGCGCGTGGACTTTTTATTTACCGCTCACATAAATCTTGCCCCACGGCGTTATAATGAGGACTTGTTCTATTGTTACGACTAGATTATTATCTTCTGCCTTCTTTTTTTTTTTTTAATTTGTTCATTGCTTTACATATATTGTATGTATTTCTTAGCCTTTTAAATGTATGATTTATTACTGTAAATGCATGAACATGTAGATGCATGTTATGAAATAAGACTGCATCTAGTCATTCAGATTCTAGCAAGATAGGACTAAATAGGATATGATATGAGATTTATGAATTTTATTATATCCTATTCATTTTTTAGTAATTCTAGTAATAAAGTCGGATATATTCACATCATATCATATACATTATTTGATATAAATAATACATCAGTATAAATGAACCAATATTTTTTACAAACTGATGTGATGACAATCTCTCACGACACTCTTGCCTATTTTATTCTTATTTTATTTTTTATTTTCTCTCTTTTTTAATTGATTTCTTTTATATTTTTTATTCCCCTTTCATCATTTTCTAATAAAATTTCATAAATAGTAAATTGTACTAATATAACTAAAATACTAAAGTACATAAAAAAATAAATGTATTTATATATTAAAGGTATATTATAATATATAATTAAATTTGAATATATAAATAAAAATAAGATTAAATTAAAAACTAAATTGTTATTTTTTTTTTAAATTTCTTTATTAGAATTCAACTATTAGTTATATTGAAAAAATTTCCTTAAAAGAGAAATATTTTACCAATCCCTTGTCATCAGTTCAATCAAGCTAACCAATTCCCCCGAACCCAATCTCCGATTCACAGAGGTTAAACGATCTCTTGTGCTTTACTAGACTCCTAATTAGCTCAGTAAGTAGTTAGTGATGACTCTAAAGTAATCATGAATGAATAAGAGAAATCAAATTGCAATTGTCAAGGCTTAGGAGGGTCCGTGTGAAATATAGGTGCCACTTTGCAAGAAGATCATTGGGCCCGCCTAGCCATCTGTTGAACCTATTCGAGGCCGCCTCAGAAGGGTTGTGACACATTATCCTCAGTAGCTTTCCTAATTAAGGTCTCAGAATTTCCTAATTAAGGTCTCACAGAGATGTTGAGTTTTGCAAACGGTATGGAGTAACCACGATTGTTAAGTTAGTAAGAGAGCTGGAAATTGCAAACAAGCTTGCTTGCTATATTCCCGAAAACTTCTCTTAACTTACTGTAGTTGACTTCATCAATTTCTTTCCCTTCAGGTGCGTTTAGGAAAGGCTTTCCCAAAGCCCCTTGGGCCAATTGTAGGTGTTTGGCAAATTTTTTTGAAACCCGAGCTACCTTGGGCTTTTAGCCTTCTTGGCATGCCGAGCTAGGGTTAGTAAAAAAAATATTCTCTCAAAATTATCCTTGCTAACTTTTTGTTTTTTTTGGTTTTGCCATCGATGACTATTCACCTTCTTCTTCTCCATTGAACAGGACCAACATGGCTGTGAGTGGTTGGAGAAGGGCAAGCAATCGCTAATGAAGGGCAGGCCGATGGGTGACCTGTAGCGACGGTTTCCATGAACCAGATCATGCGACCGACCTCCATGATCTAGATTGCGCGACCTAGATCATGGCCCCATGCGGTGACCTCCATGCGATTTGGTCGCGATGACCTGCAGCTGCGCAATCTAGGTAGCAACGACCTCTGCACAGGGCCGCGCAATCTGGTTGCGCGATTTGGGTCGCATAGGTGGGTTGTGCGATCTGGGTCATGGTGATCGTCACCAGCTCCTGTGACCCTCTCAAGGGGTCACCAAGCTGCCTGCCCTTTGTTGATGACTGCCCGCCCTTTACTAGTGACCGCTTGCCTTTAGCCAGTCAACTCTTCTTTTTTTAATAAAAGTCTTTTGCTAATATAGTTTTTCCAAACACTATTTTTCTTAAAGGTACTTCACCATAAACTTTTATAATACAATTTCCAAACACAATTTGCATTTTAGAAAACTCCTTTCACTCAACGGCTTTTGCATTTCTCCAAAGACTTTCCCAAAAGCCTTCCTAAATGCACCTCTAATCAACTGAAGTTTGGTGGTGGGACGCTACGTGACCAAATAAGCTGTTCACATTATGATTTATGGATGAAATAATCTCGGTTTACATGTAAAGGATTAAAGTGATGATCGTCTTCATGACGAAAGTATAATGCAATATATGGGACATGTGATAGCAAGAAAAATAATTTTGACCCATAAGTTGCTTAAATTTACAATTTTTTTATATCAATGAACGTATTATGTGTTGGAGCACACAAAAGACACTCAATATCTTCATTTGGGAAAATCGTCAAGGAGAGCTCAAGGTTGAGCCCATGAATATATCAAATTAGACCTACTTTTGCTAAAAACACTTGAACTAGTAAATTATGACTCAATTACGATACATTAATCGCCATATACCGACACAACTCACGCTTGCAAGTCAACATGTTAAATGCATGTATCTCGGGAGAGCGTGGCGGCACTACTCACGGGTCCTATTTTACAAGACGTACGCAAGCAAGGCTATCGTGCACGAGGGTTGGTCCGCCGGCAACTGCCGAACCCATAAGAATTAAAATCTGCTTCTTTTGTGCGAAACCCAACTCGGTCACAGAAGTGCTTAACCACTTTGGATACAATGGAAATTTTAATCTTTGAAGTCGGTCTGGTAATGTCTTAAATTATAATTCGGACACCTTATGATATAGGGATGATATCATGTTTGCCGAAGTCAGATGCGAGTTCACTCTCTCGAAAAGGTCGGTGAACTAGGAAGGCTGGATCGAGGCACAACCTGGGTACGCAGATATTCAGACAGCCCGTTACTGTTAAATTAAGCCAATTGAGATGCAAGAGTCACGCAACTGTCTAGTTGGTGTCGTTATCTCATGTGGATATTCTTTCAAGCTGTCTGTAATTTGATGCGGTATCTGAGTCGGATCTTTCCGCTTCGGTGTTTCGAAGTGTTTGCACATGACAAGCCTCAGGCATCGGTCGTGCCGAGATAGAAAAAATTTACATTTTTTGGTAGCTTGACTTATCAAATTGTAAATACGAGTCGCCGCATATGTAAAAATCAATCCTGTCTAATCTTGCAACTTCCGTAAGAACGATTTATTTCTTTCAATACGAATTTCCAAATCATGGTCCGACGTGAAATCTACATACAATAATGAAACAATGGACTTTTTCCATGGCAAAAAGAAAAAAGAAACCCTTACTGTGATTTTTCGACTGAATTGCAATTATAGATGCACTAATTATATTCAACCATCCCATAAATTACAGCCCTTCATTTCTATTCCTAGTAAAAGGACACCAAGTAGAATGATTTACGCAAGGTTTTTCGTTTCTTAACTTCCGCGATGTGCGAAAATAGAAAAGAGACTGCATATAAATATCTCAAGCTCCTAAGGATTTTGAAACAATCTTGATATCCATCATCGCCATCATTTCTTGCGGTTAATCTGTCGAGTTCGTTAAGAACTCGACCCCATACCGTTAAGGAAGATGGATAAGAAAATGCAGCTTCTCATCACGGCTCCGCTTGCCGCCACGCTCTTCTGTATCTTTCTCACCACCTCCAGAGCGGCGGACTGCACAGCCGGAAACGAGGGCGACGCAATCACCGTCGACCTGAACGGCCGCGGGCATTTCACCTCAGTCCAGAAGGCTATCGACTCCGTTCCCTCGGGCAACAGCAAGTGGATTACCATCCGAGTAAATCCCGGGACGTATAAGTATCGTCTTCCTCCGTCCTTGTAGCTTTGACTTATGCGTCGTTCTCGTTTCATGTTGGTGTTGGTGCGCAACGTCGGTTACAAGGTTCTAAGGCTTGATAACATGTTGCAGGGAGCTGGTGACCATCCCGCGGGAAAAGCCGTGCATTTTCCTTCAAGGAAAGGGCCGTCATTTGACGACAATAGCGTTCGATTCTCATCAACGAACAGATACGAGTGCTACTTTCACTTCCAACCCGGACAACATCGTCGTCCAAGGCATTACTTTTAAGGTCAGCAGCCGCGTTCACGTTCCGAATCGGTACACGACTGGCATTATTCCTCGCAAGACGATATGGCGGACACTAACTTCTTTCCTTGTTTCGTTTCGTTATATGCAGAATTCGTTCAACCGGTTCTGGAAACAGACCGACCCGCCCATAGTTCAAGCGTTGGCGGCGAGGGTATACGGAGATAAGTGCGTGTTCCTGCAATGCGGATTCTTGGGGGTGCAAGATACGGTGTGGGACGTGCAGGGCCGGCATTTGTACGACTCGTGCTACATCGAGGGTGCGGTCGACTTCATCTTCGGCGGTGGGCAATCCTTTTTCCAGGTACGACGCGACGGCATAGCATGGATAGCATGGATAGCATGGAGTTTCGATTCGAAAGCCATCTAGATTAAGCAATCTGCATGTCCGATGTCTGAAACGGTTGAAATCTGCACACATGTAGGACTGCAACATGAACGTTACGGTTAGTTTGCCGCCCTACAATCTTCGGGACGGTACCGTCACAGCTCAGGGTCGAGAAGAGCCGCACGAGCGGAGTGGGTTCTTTTTCGAACGGGGTGCCGTCTTCGGGGTTGGTAAGTTCCTCCTGGGGAGGGCGTACCGTCGTTACTCCACGGTCGTGTTCTACAAGACGAAGCTGGCGGCTGGCGTGGCTCCTGAAGGTTGGGATGCCTGGACTTATAAGGGACACGAGTAAGTTCTCGCTCGACTCGACCGACAGTCGCGCCGTTTCGATCGGATTCTTCTTCGCGTTCCTTCGCCCCGATTAATCACCCGATCGTCATTTCTTCGGGCGAATTCTCAGGGACTCCATCGCGTACGCCGAGGTGGATTGCGAAGGAAGAGGCTCGGACACTTCGAAGAGAGTCCCGTGGGAGAGGCATCTCACCCCGGAGCAGATGCGATACTTCTCGAGAAGAGACTTCATTGATCAGGAAGGATGGCTCGGCAAGACTCCAGCAGCGAAAATGCTTTAAGCCCTAACGGAAGCAAAATGGACTCGTTTTTGTCGTTGGCCCGATCTGTCGGATCGAAAGTTTTATTTCCGTTCCTATTTCGACAGATGGATCTCGAATTTACCTATCTAAGGCCAGCTCTTTCGTCTCCGTGAAAGATCATATGAAATTTTTCTTCTTCACTTGTATTATATTTCCGTGTATGTAATATATCGGGGAGAAGTGTTAAAAAAGTCTAAACTTTTTTAATTTTTGTCTTGCCAATTAATCTTAAATATTTTTTTAGTGTCACTTTAGTCTTAAACATCTTTACTTGGTGAGAACCCATCTCTAGAACCGAAGCCAAGGCCCAAGTTCAACCTTCACCAAAGCCAAGGCCCAAGTTCAACCTTCACCACATGAACACTACAAGTAAAGCTGTTAAACGGGTGGGTCGGGTCGGGTTTGGGTCGGGGTATTAATAGTCGACTCAAATTGACCCATTAACCTTGTTATGGCATTTATATCTAATGTAAATTTTTCGACCCATACCCAATCCATACCCGACCCGACCTATATTAATAAAATATTTTCATATTTAACCAAATTTAGGAAAACTTATTCTTATGTTTTTTTAGATTATATTACTAAAAAACTTCCAAGCAATACAAATCAATCAATAATTTTTTCATTTTTTTATAATTTTAAAAAATAATATAGTTTTATACATTGGCAATTTTTATATTTTTTAAATAATTATTTTAAAAATCAAATTTTAATTATTTTTATGTTTTAAAAAATTAAAATTAAAATTATTTTTATTTTTATTTTTTAAATTTAATTTTTAATTCTCTTTTTATTTTTTCTTTTTTTGTTCTTCTTCTTTGGCCAGCTGCCCACCACGAGCGAGCCTTGAGCTCGCCCCGGCTCGTCGGCGTCCGGCGAGCTTGAGTCTCGCCGATCCCGATGAGTTCGAGGCTCACGACGCGGGGCGGAGCTGAGCTCGCCCCTCGCCGATCACGGCAGGCTTGAGCCTCACCAAATCTGGCGAGCTCGAGGCTCGCCTATGTCGGGCAAGCTCGAGCTCGCCCCTCGCCGGATCTTGTGAGGTTCAAGTCTCGCCCGACGCTGGCGAGTTCGAGTCTCGCTAGATCAACGAGGCTCTAGCCTCACCGGGCGTTAACAAGGCCTCCGCCTCGCTAGATTCGGCGAGCTCGAGCTCGCCCGACGTCGGCAAGCTTGAGGCTCGCCTCGCCAGTCGCCGGCCATCGCCGTGCCAGCAACCGGAGGAAGGAGAAACAAAAAAGAAAAGAAAATTAAAATTAAAATAATTATAATTATAATTTCTGTTTTTATAATAAAAAAATCTATAAAGTTAAAGAGAGGAGAGAGAGATGGTGAGGTTTTGAGTGAAAATAAATGGGTTTATTTTTAATGGGTTGATAAATGGGTCATAACCTATGAAGCACAGACACACTTGGGAACCTTCCGTGTCGTGTTGGACACTTGTCAGCGTGTCCGACACACTCCGACACACTCGGACACGCAGTCAACACGTGTCGGATTTTCCGACGCGTGGTCAACTATTCTCGACACACGAGTCGGAGCGTGTCCGAGCAAGAGGCTGGGTTTCTAGAGCAGATCTGCAAGCGTGAAGCGAGAGTGAATCGTTGGCGATAGAGGGTGAAGACGAGGCGAGGGAGAGGAAGCAAGGCTACGGAGGCGAGGCAGCAGCAGTGAGGCCGTGACGGTGAGAGAAGGCTGGAGGAAGAGAGAACCGGGCGACCGAGATGGCTGCGACAGAGGACCAGAGATAAGGCTACGACTGCAAAAGAGAGAGGACCAGAGGCAAGGCAGCGAGCAACTACAATGAGGTGACCAAGAGACAGTAGGGATTGAGAGGAAGAGGATCGTGCAATGGAGGAGGGAAAGGCTGTTTTCCGAGAGTATTCAAGCCTACTCTTGAAGGGTTTCTAAAAGATTAAGAATGAGTGCCGTGCAAGGAGGATGAGCACAGAAGGAGGAGGAGGCTACGATTTAGTTTTCCAAGGAGGGGGGTGCCGTAAAGGAGGAGTCAAAGGAGGATGAGGCAGCTAGGTTTGGTTTCCAAGGAAGGCAGAAAAAAAATTAAAAATGAGGTACCGTTTGCAAGGGGGACACGCCTAGGAGAAATAATAGGTAGCAATAAAAATAAAAAATGATGGTGCCATGAAGAGCCAAAAAAAAATTAAAATGGGATGCTAGGGTGGGATTTGTCCTTTTTTTTCTTTTCTTTTTGGAGGGAGAGGGTGGAGGGTGATTTCAAAAAAGAAAAAAAATGAATAATGTTGAATAATAATAAATTATAATCACCATGAAAAATTATAAATTTATTTAAATAAATTGACTCTACTCTTTATTTTGAAATAATTATATGTATATATAAAAATATTTATTTAATATTTAACGTGTCGAACGTGTAAAATCTTTATTTTTTGAGAAATGATGTGTAGCATGTATAGGTGTTGTGTCACGTGTCGCGTGTCGATCTTCCCATGGTCATAACCCATTTAAAACCCATATATCTTAGTCTTGATTTATTAAAACCCATTATGAGTGCTTTATGAAATAAATCTTGACCTATTAATGACCCATTTAATCATAAATTGGTCCATAAATGGGTTGCACAACCCATTTAACACATCTAACTACAAGCTAGTCTCATCCTTATGCCCTATCCTTTCTATCTATATGTTAATTAATACCCTCAGGTTCCTTCTCTCCTTTTAAGGACGTTAGCAAGAAGCACTTAACACCGGTTTCTTTCCCTAAAAAAGAAGTGAATCTAAAGTGACTCTGCTAAGGTTAAGACTTCTTCCTTTCTAGCCCTTAAAATTCGTCCACTAATTCAGTCCTTTCCAACCAATTTTGGTCGGATTTTACTAACTGGGTGCCGACTGGCTGACATGATTCATTGGTGTTGATATAGACAACTTTTAATATTATTTTCATCTTTTTTTCTTCTCTCCTTGTTCCTTCGGCCAATCGCCGAACCTTAGCAACTGGCCAGAGGCAATGTCAACCTCATTGGCCATGAGCGAGCCTCGTCGGCCACCTCGTCGATGGCCACAAGCGGGAGGCCGCCCTCAAGGCCCGGGCGGCCATGCTTGCCAATCGTCATCTTTGGCCGGTCGCCGAGGTCTGAGGACTGACTGTAGGGAGGAGGAAAAGGAAAAAGGAAAAATTAAAGAAAATTAAAATAATTCAAAAGTATTAAATATTATTAAAAGTTGTTAATGTCAACACCAATCGGGGCACGTCCTAACTAACATCCAGTCAGCAAAATTTGGCCAAAATTGGCCGAAAATAACTGAATTGGCACAAAGTAAAAATGTTTAGGACTAAATTAGCAAAAAAAATTAAGACTAAATTGTCATAAATGCAAAAGGTTTATGACTTTTTAACAATTCTCCCATTATATTGGTATGAAATGCATCTTCTTACTGTTTGGATTTGCATTTCTTACTTCATGTGATGTATATAAGCCAATGAATTGCGGCATAGTTATTCTTCCATTACAAAAAGGAATAATCAAACAAACTAATTGCTTATATCACTTAGATGCGTTAAGCTTCATGAAAAATGAGTGATTTGGAAAATGTTTTCCGAAAAATAATCATTCATATCGCTTTCAAAAATAAATGAATGGAAAAAAATTTCATCACTTGTGAGTATTTAGGCATGGATTACTATCAATAATTAAAATATTTTTTAGTTGAATAATTTTTCAAATAATACAAGCAATCATTTTTTACAAAATATTTTCCAAATCACTTATTTTTTATGTAATGAATGCACCGCACCATCTCTCATTATCTTCACTACTTCTTTTCACTCAATAGAGGAATTCTTTATAGAGTACTATTATGATTTATCGGAACAAGCTAATATTTATATTAAGAGATTCCAAATGCCCTGAAGAGGGTAAAAGATTAAATCATTCAAACTAGCTAGCAAATTTAGAGTTTTTGTTTATAAATATATATATACCTGCATCTTATACTAGAGAAAGAAAATATCAGAGCCACATTAACTCGAAAATCTTCTCAGATCTTGATATATTCTTCAAAAAACTTCCATGTCGTGCCATGCATCGTGCGATTTCTTACCCCGGCTCACTTGTTGGACTTCTGCTTATCTGAACGGTTCATGAACTCGAGCTCAAGCCTGCGAGCTTGTCAAGCTCGGGGTGGGCAAAGCTCTGTTGGATATCCACGGCAATGGAGGCGGCCGTGGAGCTCGACGATAGCAAAATAGAGGAGAGAGAAGACATGCACTGTAGGGCTTGGGGTGGCGACGATATAGTGGCAATAGACAGTAGACACTGCCACCCATCTTCTTGGGCTGTTGCTTTAAAGACATTTATTTATTTATTTATTTATTTATTTTGTTGGTGTTTTCAATATGAGCATGTATATGTGTATAAAAGACAACTCATAAAAAAGATTTGATGGTGATATGTCCAGTAAAAATGTAAAATTCTATATACCAGCGATTGTGTTAAAAAATTATCTATGCTAAAAATTTTCTAGATTTTATTGGACAGTTATTCCATAAATTTGCTTGACAATGTAGAAAATAATTGGATTTCTTCGAAAGTTCTCTTTTCAACAAAAATAATTTTTACGGTAGTAAAATCTAAAAGAAAAAGAAAACACAATGCCTTTAACATTCATGAGATATCCACAATACACAGGAACAAAAATGTGATATTCTTAGTTATGGCAACCAAATCCTATGTAGGAATAGAAAAACTAACAAAGCAAGGAAAGTAAATAAATTGGGGACTACCATTTTAAATTGTAATTGAATAATTAAGGGCAACTTGTCCTTTTAATGAAAGTGGGGTGGATTTATTCATATAAGGGGTGGAAATAGTGTCACCCAAGAAAAAAATTAGCATAGTTGAAACGAAGTCAACGTGAACGATTTATTTCTTTTGATGCAATTTTTCCAATCGTAGTTGGACACGAAGTCTACATGGCATAGTGAAACAATGAACTTTTTCTATGGCAAGAAAAAAATGCTTTACTGTGATTTCAAACTGAATTGCAACATTATGGGCACTAATTATGTTCAATTATAATATAAATTGCAAGATTTTATCGAGAATATAAAAGAGAAACCACATAGAATGATATTTGCAAGATTTCGTTTCCTTAATTTGCACAATGTGCGAAAATGGAAAAGAGACTACATTATAAGATCTCAAGTTCATAAGAATCTTGAAAAATCTTGATACATGTCATCGCCATCATTTCTTGCGGTTATCTGTCGAGTTCATTAAGATCTCGACCCCCATACCATAAGGAAGATAGAGAAGGAAGATGCAGCTTCTTCTCGCAGCTCCATTTGCCGCAACGCTCCTCTGTATCTTGCTTTCGTCGACCTCAGCGGCGGACTGTGGAGCCGGAAACAATGGGCTCGAGGGCAACACGATCACCGTCGACCAGCACGGCGGCGGACACTTCACCTCGGTTCAAGCGGCTATCGACTCCGTTCCCTCAGGCAACAACGAATGGATTAGCATCCGAATAAATCCCGGGACATATAAGTATCGTCTTCCGTGCTCGTAGCTTTTGAGTTTACGTTGTTCTGGTCGCATGTCGAAGTCGATGCGTTGCGTGCGTTGGTTAGAAAGTTCTAAGGGTTGATAACATGTTTCAGAGAGATGGTGACATCCCGCCGGATGAAGCTGTGCATCTTTCTTCAAGGAAAGGGCCGTGATTCGACGATAATTACGTACGATTCTCATGAACAAACAGACACGAGTGCTACTTTCACTTCCAGCCCGGACAACATAGTCGTCCAAGGCATTACTTTTAAGGTCGGTGCTGCTTTCGTGTTCCGAACAGATACATGATTGGCATTTGTTCCTCGCAGATGATTCTGCAGGCAGTAACTTCTTTCCTCGTTTCGTCGTTCGCAGAATTCGTACAACCGGTACTGGAGGGAGTCCAACGAGCCGCCTGTAGTTCAAGCGTTGGCGGCGAGGGTATACGGAGATAAGTGCGTGTTCTTCGAATGCGGATTCCTGGGGGTGCAAGATACGTTGTGGGACGTGCAGGGCCGGCATTACTACGACTCATGCTACATCGAGGGCGCGATTGACTTCATCTTCGGCAGTGGCCAATCCATTTTCGAGGTACGACGCAATGGTATAGCATGGATAGCAGGCAGTTCCGATCAAAAGCCGTCTAGATTAAGCAATTTGCCCTAAAACTAATCAAAATATCAGTAATGGTTAGTTTTGTTCGATGTACTTATGCGATGTCTGAAGCGGTTGAAATCTTCACACATGTAGGACTGTACCATGAACGTCACGGCTGCTTTGCCGCCCTACCGTCTTCTATACGGTTGCATCACAGCTCAGGGTCGAGCATCGCCTGGACGCAAGCGGGTTCGTGTTCGAACGGGGTGCCGTCATCGGGAGCGGTTCATATCTCCTAGGGAGGGCATATGGTCCTTATTCCAGGGTCGTATTCCATAGACATTGCTGCCGACGGTGTGTAGCGCCGCAAGGTTGGGATCCTTGGCATTTTCAGGAACGCGAGTAAGTTCACTCGACCGAAGATCTCGCTTGATCTCGCTGTTTCGATCGATTTCTTCGTGCTCCTTCGCCCGATTGATCATCTGGTTGAATGTCTCTTCGGGTGAATTCCAGGGACAACATCATGTATGCCGAGGTGGATTGTGAAGGAACAGGTTCGGACACTTCACAGAGGGTACCGTGGGAGAAGCATCTCGACAAGACACAGCTTCAAAATTTCTCCAGATCATACTTCCTTGATCAAGAAGGATGGCTTACACTTAACCTCCATTAGGGAAAACATTCGAGTCCTAATGAAAGCAAATGGATTCGTTTTACCGTCGACATGATCTCTTCGGTAGATATTTTCCGATGCTATTTCGAGGGATGATCTGCAATTATATTTTAAAGGCAAGACTTTCTCATGAAAAGAGATCATATGAAATTATTTTCTTCTTCACATGTTTTATCTTTCCTGTATAAATGTTGGTAAAAAATGCACCTTCTCATTGTTTGGATTTTCTTACCCTTTTTTTTTTGTAGATCAAATTGGATTTTTTCTTACTCTTCTTTTTTTTTTTGGTCAAAGGATTTTTTACTTCAAATTACTGTATATAAGCCAATGAATTGTAGTACATATATATAGGATAAATAACGTAATTCTTCTATTTCAAATAAGAATAATCAAACAAACAAAAGTTCTATTTATTTAAGTAAAAAACGAATGATTCAAAACACATTTTCTTATAAATGATTGTCTATATCACTTACAAAAATATTGAGCGTAAACTGATCAAAATCGATGCTATCATTTCGAAGAACTTAATAGATTCAGCAGTCGAACCCTGCGGGAAGAAGCACGCAATGCTGGACCCGAATCGGCCCCTCGCCATAAAAAGAACGCCAAATCGCAAACCTGACTTCCTAGAGACATCCTATGTAGAACGAGAACGAAGAACATCGATGTTCCCGGAATTCGTGGACTGTCTTTGAAACTACGAAGCTTTGCCCTTCTTCTTCTATTTCTTTAAAGTTCGTTTTCACTAGAATTGGACTTCGGTTTTGTGTCCGGGGCAATGGGAATTGTGGAAATGGCGGATGCTTTTACTGATTTCATGATGTTTTGCTATCCCAGGCAAAGAGAAAAGTGCGGCTCTATATCCGATTTTTATAGTCCTTTCTAACTTCCATCCAAGTCCATCTATTACACTTTTGCCAATTGAATTCTAAACGTTTCAATTTTACCAATTTAGTTTTAAATCTTTTTACATTTTACTAATTCAATCCTAAACATATTCATTTCTTACCAATTGAGTCTATAGGACTAATTTTGATTGAAAATTGCTGATGTGGATAGTTAGCGTTAACATTGCACTTTTTAAATAATATTTTGCCTAAAGCTCATGAGGGGTGCAATGCCCTCGCATAGAGCCAATGAGAGTCTACCGGCTCTTGCCTATGGCCAGCGAGATTGGTCGGCAACACTTTTCAGCCAGATCCAAGCCCCCCAAAAGACATTAAAAATTCAAAATATTATTACAAAAGTGTAATGTCAGCGCGCTATTATCCATCACGTCAGTAATTTTTGGTTCCAAGCCCCCCAAAAGACATAAAAAATTCAAAATATTATTACAAAAGTATAATGTCAACACAGCTAGCGATCCCACGTCGATAATTTTTGGTTCCAAGCCCCAAAAGACATAAAAAATTTAAAATATTATTACAAAAGTGTAACGTCATTTTTGACAATGCACATTAGTAATTTTCGACCAAAATTGAATATATAGATTGAATTGACAATAAGTAAAATGGTTTAGGACTGAAATAACAAAATTGAAAGGTTTATATTAAATTGATAAAAGTGTAATAAGTTTAGAATTTTTCAGACAAATTTTCTAATCCTACCCATTGGATCAAATGGGAAAAAGAAAATTTGAAACCATCTCAATTTCAAATAAAACATGGTCGTTTTTTCGAAAAAGAACAGCTTTTAAGAATCGAGCTAATTTTCGCCAACCCAGAAAGCTGAATTGGGTCAACGCGCAAAAGATATTTTGGACAAAATTATGAGTGCATCCTAATCTTCGCTAACCCAAATTGAACTGAGTCAAAATTTCGACCCAAAAAAAAAAAAAAAAGGCCTGGGCCAAAAGCAAGATCTTTTGGACAAAATTGTCCCTCGCTTTGGCCCCCGGAATGGTATAAGTTGCACGACAGACCATTTAGGATTTGTAGGGGACATGTCAAACGTTATCCATTTTTATCTTTTTGTTACTCGAAACAAAAAAATAAAAATAGTTTATTAACACTTTTATTTTGAGGGAATGGATTTGTGATGAAAACCTTGAAGTAAAAAAAATGTGCTTCTTTATTTTTAAAAATAATTTTTAAAAAATCGAGCATCTTTTCTTTTTTCTAAATTATAAATAAATTTAAGGTTGTATCAAATACATTTTCAT